>OX276374.1:18769841-20089656 GCA_946251855.1 Alsophila aescularia
AGTACAACAACAACAAGTAACAAATAACTAGCTTAAAAGCTAAAAAAACACGCCTGCCCTGCCAAAAAAGATCTTTTGCCAATAAATTATATACTGTTGGAATGTGCTTATCAAGGCCTTCAATTTGATACCCATATTGTAAAATTAGAAGAAAAAATATTTTATTCGAATTTGAAAATGGAGCTGCCATAAAGAATGGTTTAAAAAATGTCTGGATGCAAGGATTCTAACAATACCCCACACGTCTAAATCTGTTCAGGCATTTAAAAGTGATGGTGGAATAAATAAACTCACCTACATACAAACATACATGAATGCTAAAAACATTACACTCCTTTTTTTGGGCAGTCGTGTAAAAAGCCAGATAATATTGCCGATAAATTATACAGGATTATTGGTTATACATCATGACTCATTTTTAAAATTCTCCGACATTTTGTTTAATGTCGCATAGTTTATTACTTTGTCACTACCTACCGAAAAATTATACCGTGTTAAATAGGTGATAATATGTAGTTGTTTTTTAAATAAGCTACAGGCTAAGTTACTACGTGTTTTTTGAATAACACCAGCTTTTTTGTTGAAGAAACTTACACAGATCATCAAACTTGGTATAGTTTTAGCCCCCTGATTCAAAAACGTTTGCAGATTATTCTTATTTTATCAAACGCAATTATTTGTCACTTCTTTTTCAACCTAAAAATAATAAAAAAGTTTGATTTCTTGGAATGTTTTTTTTTATTATTATTTCTTACGGATAGGCAACCGTCAATTTACAAAAAATAATAAATTATATCTCGAAAATGGTTGACTTTTGCCTGATGCATTACTGGGTTATTTGATAGTGAACAGCATGGCCTAACACCCTGCCATGGGATCGTGACCCATAGTCCTGTATAAAATAAATGGTTTAATTCTAACATGGTCACTAGAAACACTAGAAGTGTACACATTTGAAACGGGATATTTACCATGGATACTATTTTTGTCTTTTCTAAATAATATCCGTGGTTAATACCCCGTTTCAAAGTTTTATACTTCTAGTATATAAAATAAGTCGATGGAGTTGGAAAATCAAGTTATTCTGGAAATAATTCCCTGATAACAATAAATTTGAAAATATTTTGCCCAGCCATAAACAGATCTGCGTGTTCAGAATAATTAGATTTAAAAACTACAGTACGTATGAAAAACGACACACGAAGGACTGTACAGTTTAAGATAATATCTGCGACAAATCGTCCTAGATGGAGCTCAGAGTTAGATTTCTGATAGTAAAGAGGGGAGTGAACTATATTAAACATTTATGGGTCAGATTTCCACCAGATGTGTAAAAAAAACACGAAAAGGGAGCAAGACCTCAAGAGGAAACGGAGAAAGGGTGGTGAAAAAGGGAATAAATAACCTATACGTTCGAACCTAAACAGAATGCTTGCAATTGTTATACAATTGTCATTTGATTGCCGGTCACTACTATTGTTTTTTTGAAACACGTATGTTGTCAATTCATTGAATGAATTCGGAATGCATTTCAGTAGTTTGACTGTCATTTATCGACTGACATTTGTCAGTCTACTATAGTTTTATGAAATAGGGCCCTGGAGGCCAACTCGCAAAACCAACGACGATTGTCGTAGCACTCGTGGATCGTAGATGTCGTAGCACAGAGCGGGCGTAGCACGCTTCTAAGTGCGCTATGCTACAACTTCGACGCTACGAAAATTATCGACGATTTTGCAAGCTTGCCTCCAGTGGCGTTCTCTGGAGAGCAAGATCTATTCTTGGTCGGGATCCTTGGGATTATAATAAAGATACCGAAAAACAAAAAAAACTTTCAGGGAACTTCGATCCCACTATTATACTAATTAAACAGAGTTTAAATTAGTTTCCGAAAAACATAAATAAGGAACACAGTATTTTGAACAATTCCATTTTTAATTTACTTAAATGCGCTTGTATTCTACCCGTTTTGTCGTTGTACCAAAAAAAAACCGGGACAATTCCACACCAATTAGGACCACCTAGCCCTAGGATACCCTGTAATATGGCCACTATTTAACGGATAAATATACATAAATACGAATATCAACATCCATGCCTCGGAAACAAACATTTTTGCTCAACACAAATGATTGCACCTTGCAGGATTCGTACCCGCGACTGTTTGATTTCGTTCCTAGTGTTACTATCCACTAGACCAACCGGCCGTCAGATTTACTACAATACTGCTGATGTAAATGAAACCTCCCTGGACGTCCACTCTTTCAAATAAAAAAAAAACATTAATATCTGTTTAGTATTCCCGAAGATATCAGTGAACATTCACAAAATAAAAGTTCAGTCTAATTGAAAACTTCCTCCTTTTGGAAGTCGATTAAAAATAGAAGAACCTTTTTTCTTACACGTAAGTAATGTTAATAATTTAAATAATAACATTAACGTAACATTTCTGGCCACTCCACTCCTTGTGCTGTTACCAGTGGCTCCGCCCACCTGTGAGCCCTATTGCAATATAAACCGCTGATCGGCCGTCGCGGGCCCACTCGCAAACCGGCCGTGGCAGGTTAACCGACTGTTCGCTAACTGGTGGTTAAAGTTGTGTAGAGGTTATTCTGGTGAGTCGTAGTAGGTAGTTTGCTAATTAATTTGGCGAGTTATATTTTTAAAGCGATATTATTAAATGGTCATTTTTATTTTGTCATAAAAAATAAGTAATTACTACCTTTTGTATGGTATAATAACATACTCAAATATCGACATGAATATTGGTGTATTTTCTATAATTTATGCATCGTCAATGAATGCGCAATGCGTATCCGACACGCACATAACCGGTTTTTTAAATTAACTAATTTATGAATTTTACTTTTATAAATAATAAAATTGATTATTTATGTGACACATAAATTAAATGTATTAAGGCATACTTAGTTTAATAATTACTAGTCTATAATAATAATAATAATTATTATTATTATAATTATTATTATTATTTAACGCAACAAATCAAATTCAGTACCACATCCATTTAAGAAGTCGATTAAACTAAACAAAGTTTTTTTTATAACTAATAGCAAAATACAATAAATAGCTTAATTTAAAATAAATAATATTACTACGTCCCCTGAGATACAGCTTGTTGCCACTTATAACGTGACGTTAATTTTGACGCTGCCACCAAGGTTGGTAACATGATCTTTTGAGGTAAACTTGTCAAATTAATATTGATTAAAAAGTGAAAATGTGATTTGATAGGTACTTTAACAAATTAAGATCATCAATATTTTTTTGGTGGCTAGAGAAGTAACACTTTTATCTATTATTTTAATCTTTACCTAGCTGTACCCGCGGCTTTGCCCGCGTGATCATTTCATTCAAAAGTAACTGATACGTTTCATTCTTTATAGCAGTTAACGCCTGCTTAGCGTAAACATATATAATATTTTTTGGATCATGGACCAAATTTTTCCATTAGAGAAATTATTATATAACTCATACGTGTTATTCCAGGACCGAAAATTCCTATTAAGTAAAATACATTTATTACATTTATATGTTATATTACATTTATTCAAAATTCGTTCAGCCGTCAAATAGTTTTTTATCGATTACTCGGCATTAAATCATACAGACAAACAGACAGACATGATTTTTAAATATGTTATATTCTTGTTCAGTAGCTTATTTTAAGTACCCTAGACCAATTCTTTTTAATTTTCTTTTTATTATAGACTTTGTGGTATATATTGCTTTATTATAAGTACTAGCTGTGCCCGCGGCTTCGCACGCGTGGTAATTTCTCTAGGTTAAAAGTATTCTATGTACTATTTCAAGACCTAAAATACCAATATACCAACATATAAGCTGAAGAAATTTTGATCAACAAAATTCCTTCAGCCGTCAAAAAGTTTTTGTTGATTGCTCGGCTTCTACTCATTGGATTGAGATACCAAGTACACCAGTTTTTAAGTCAAACCCTAAGCTAACAGTGAAAACCGCATTGCAATCGGTCTAGTAGTTTTTACGTGAGCACGAACAAACATACAGACAAACAAACTAACAAACAAACAAACAGACAGACAGGTTTTAAAGAAAAAGTTCTATTCTTGTTCAGAAGCTTATTTTAAGTACACTAGACCATTTTTTTTAAATTATCTTCATTGTACAGACTTTTTCGTTCTTATTGCTTTATTATAAGTATTGATTGATATAGATAGATAGATGGATATGGATGAATATAGTAGATTTGCCCGGAATGTTTGAAAAATGCCAAATGCTCGTGGTCATTTTTCTGTGATATAAGGATCCTGTGATATTCTAGAACCAAAAGTACCAAAATCATCAAACTTCGTTCAGACGTCAAATGGTTTTTTATCGATCGCTCAAATTCTCATCAGATTGATATACCAAGTGCACTTATTTTTAAGTCAAACCTTAAACTATCCAGTAGTGAAAACCGCATAGCAATCGGTCCTGTAGTTTTTACATGATGCACGAATAAATATACAGATAAACATACTTACAGACAACCAGACAGACACGATTTAAATAATGTTATATTCTTATTCAGTGGCTTATTTTAAGAACCCTAGACCATTATTATTTAAATATCTTCTTTGTACAGTTTTTTTCGTTCATTTTGCTTTATTATAAGTATAGATTACGCTTCCTGGCGTTCCGTTTAGTAGTTATAAAAGACTGGTATAAAAGTGCTAAAAGTAATAATAATAATAATACATCTTAAGAGGCTCTCGCTAGATGGTTGGATTAAGGGTCAGATGCAGAAGGCAGTACTCCTTGACACGGCGCGTATAGTCAGGAGGTTCCTCACTCTGCAGCCCTAGCCACCGGTAGTTTGGGCCCTGCTCCGCTACCGTTGGTACCCTAGGTTTAGGTTTTTTATAATATTTTTATCTGCTTTTATTTAAAGAAATATTGTAAAAATTTAAATTTAAGATAAAAAGATAAATAAAGAGAATAATAATACAAACAATAAAATGTATTTATTGCAAACAAACAAACAAAAACAATCAACATAATCAAAAAAATATGATATTCCACGATAACATGACTCGCGACAATTAGTAACATTCATTTTACCGTGCCGCGCGTCATGTTAGCATGCATATCTGCTGATTTAAGTAAGAAAAAAACCGCGGTGTGAGCGCTATATACCCGTGCGAAGCCAGGGCGTGAAGCTAGTATTATATAATTTAACGGATATAAATGATGAGGAACAAATCCAAGAGTTTAAAATGCTATTTCATAAATACATAACATGTGTGGCCACAAAGTTTAATGTCTATGCACGCACGCGCTGACGAAATCTGCAATATTTTTGTCGTAGTCAGTTTTAGTTTAGTTACCACAATCAAACAACATCACCTAACTGGCCACAGACAAATTACCATAAAAATTAAACTTTAAAATGGCGGCGTAGTTAATGAAGTCAATTTAAATCTTCTAAACAAAAGTTTTAGAAGTTTAAATAAGTTAACCTGCGCACGGTGGTTAACGAGTTACCTGTAGCGTCTGTCCCGAAAGTCGGTAGACATGATGATGATATTTAAAAAAAAACTGTAATACAAAAACATAATTAAACTGAAAATGCTAATATTAAAAAGAAAATGTTTTCTATGTGCATAATAATTCAGTACCTATTAAACAAAAGAAAATTAAAAAAACAATGAATAACTATGTATTTCTTCGTTCATTTTAAATATGCGTTACTGCAAAGTAACGCCAGAGTCTATCAACTATTAATGTTACTTACTTTAGCTGTGCCCGGCTTTGCCCGCGTGGTATATATTTCTGGGATAAAAGGATTCTATTTGTTATTCCAGACTCAAAAGTACAAATACATAAACAAAATTTAATCAAACTTAGTACCGAAACGGTTCAGACGTAATGTTTTTTTTGCTTCTATTCATCGGATTGAGATACCAAGTACCTACACCAGTTTTTGAGCTAAAACCTAAGCCTCCCTCAGTGAAATTTGCATCGCAATCGGTCCAGTATTTTTTACGTGAAGCGCAAACAGACAGAAAGACACAATATAAAAAAAACAGTTGCTTATTTTATATCCTAGACCAATTCTTTTTAATTATCTGCATTGTACGGACTTTTTGTTACCTACTACTTTATTATAAGTATAGAAGATACAGATAAGTATTTTTGTGAGTCTTATGTATGTACTTGATATCTCAATCCAATCAGAAGAAGCCGAGCAATTCATATAAATCTATTTGACGGCTAACGAATTTTGATGAAATGTAGTAAGTATAGTATTGTACTTCTGGTCCTGGAATAACTAATGCGTTACTTTTAACCAGGGAAAAGACTTCGCGGGCAAAGCAGGCAAATAATACAATCATTTATCGAGATCAACTTAGCCTGGGTTTTAAGATATTACTTAAAAGACTTCAGTTTTTCTTGCATTCTAAATGTGAATGTATCATACATCAATAGTTCCTTCAAAAAAACATTGGTAGAGCACGTTTTCATGCACTGAACATGAAATATAATTTATTAATGATTTCTGATATTGTTTTTTAATGTTTGGTAAACCGACATTTGGGACAGTACGCGAATGCGTAACTTCCAGACGTTTAATTAACTTCTTAACAGATTATCAAGTTGTGTCGTTGCCCATAGTTGGTGACGTCATTTTACATATTTATTGCCCGAGCGAAGCGAGCTCTCCAAATGAACTTGGACAAATCTGCGTTTGTTTGTGTAATTGTGTGTTTGCAGAGTTTTTAGGTGAATAACGAGCTCAAGAAAATTATATCTATCGTATTCAAGCATTTAAAATTCGAACTTAAAACATTCGAAAGTATGATAGGTTATCCCCTCGGTCGGCCTGCCAAAGAGGTTGAATTATTACGCTTACTGTTTCTCTGAGGGCCTGAAAAACTGACACGAGAGGCCAGCGCTACCTCATGCGACAAGCAAGCAATAGCCATATTAAACAACGGCTTGTTTTTTTTTAAAGTGACACATGATACTTATTATAAGAAAAGAAAAAAAAACTTTCGGTATGTTATTATTATCGCAAAACAAACTAGGTTAAAATTTGTATGTTACAGGACAAGACTAGGATTAAAAAATAAATAGGTATTTTTCTGAGCTAAATAATGTAATTAATAAAATTAAAGATTTGACAGTGGATATTTCTTGAAAGTCCTTTGTTAGTTTACTTATTGGTATGCAAAATATTATTTTTGGATTAAATACTCTTTTCAACTTATTTCCGGTTTTATAAAAAAGTTGATAAAGCCGGGTATCCAATAGGCGCGTCTGACACCAGAGTTCTTCGGGATATATCGATAGTAGCGATTATATTGGAAAAATAAAAAATCTATTTATCAATTATAGAATTGATTTACTTAATAACATATTTTATTCATTTCATTATCAGACAACTGTAAGTACAGCGATGCTCCATCATTATTGGTGTATTATCTTATTAGCAGTAAGAATGTTGGTTTCACATTGAGTTCTGCGTAAGAAACTTCGAAAAAGACTTGAGTTTCCCGATAGTTATTAACCTCCCAGCTAGTTATAATCTAAGAGTGAAGACTCTCTTCAAGTTACGAGTGAAAAGATTACTTCTAGGTTAGCTTAAGCTGTACCATCGCACACTGCCTCATATCATAACTTAATATCAGATGAAGTGGTCAAACGTATACCTATCAAATACAAAACCAGTTGCAAATAGAACTAAGTTCTAAAAGTAAATATCGACTACGGTACTTGTTTATGATTTTGGCATACCACGGACGTCATACTGGAGTTTAAAAAAAAATGCCTCTAGCAAGAATAGGTTGATAACTTGTTTGTTAAAATGGGATCAATAGCGGCGAACGCTACCGTGGAACATCGAAACAATTCATACATAAATACACACCTACATACATAGACTGCTAAATACATAAGCTTTCCTTAATCGGGTAAAAAAGGCTTAAGTGACGCCGCAACCGCGTTAAAACTAAATTATTTTATCGCAACAGCAAAAACGTATATCGTGCTTCGTATCGTGTTGGAAATGATAAATCAAAACTTTATATTATTTAATTTCCCACTGTAGATTTTGAAATGATGCTAATAAACCCAAATTATTTTTATTTTCTCTATTTGTTGGTAGTATTGGTGATCTTGAAAACCTTAGGCCCAAGCAAGTAAGGAGCTGGCCCATTTCCTTTAATTAAGTTGGTAGGAAGTGTAGTTATTCTTTTATATTTAGTAACATTATTTACTATGATTTGGTCCTTACTGTACCTACCTACCTGATCTTTCAGTACAACCGCCTACCCAAACAACACAAAGATCCTTAAGTACATTTATCCCTTTACAAATTAATTCCATACAAAGATACGATCTCACCAAAATAGAAATCTAAAATGGGACCACAATGCATGGCCCACCGTTTTGATTGTGATGACATCAGAAGCTTATGTACGAACTAAAAAGAGTAAGGGAAATTGGAATTGTTAGGTGGTGAACCATCACCACCAATCATCATATTGGTCATCCATACCAATGAGGAACAAAAGTTGATATTGAATTAAAAACATGATTTTAATCACGTTTATTAATTTAGTTAAGGTCTACATTTCAAGCACTATTGATCGAACTCTGATTTAACTCCTGACGTTCCGAGCACTTTGCAGTGTGCGTGGTCATAGGTCACTGCAAATTGCACGAAATGACAGGACTTAAAATAAATGTGATAAAACCATTAAAGAGTGCTTAATTCAATGAATTATAATATCGAAAACCCAAGAACATTATTTGAGTATCTGTAGATGAGTAGGATATGAAGATCCGAAGAGGATATATGACATCGAAAAACTTTCAAAGTTTTGAATATCACAGTCGGATATAAAGTATCTTTGCTCGGGTGATTTTTAATACTAGTTATGATCAAAATTAACTTGACATTAATTTGCATTTAAAATTACTTTTTCAATTGATATGATTCTGGCTCACGTAGAATTTATGTAACTAAAGATACAGAATGGCTGGTACGCCGGAGTCATCGCCTTGGTCAGTCTAAAACTTGACCTTAATATTAAAACCAAAACAAAACCTGTGATTCACCTGAAGCATATAATAATTAGATGAAGTACACTTACTGTCTGTACTGCGCTTTTACTATCGAATGCTAACCTCTTTTGTCAATTTATTTTCCTTTTTTTTGGCTAATATTCGTTGGCAAAGTTACGAAGGGTTACGTCCATTGAATATATTGTTGAACGAGGATGTTCTAAGGGAGAAAATAATGGAAATCTGTGAACGAAACTTATGTAAGTCAAGTCTCTGATGCATTGGAAAAATGCTAAAGGAAGTGTTTTTGTAAATATATTTCTGGGAAAGTATGTTTGTGAAATAAAAATAATAAAAAGACGAGAGAGCTCAGACTTGCACTTGGATGGGCTTTATTTCAAAGAAAGTGCTTGGGATAATTTATTTTATATCAAATTTAATGCACACTTAAATAAAAATAAGAACACTTGTTTAGCACAGTGACACAGTTCTGAATAAATATTTAAGTAGGTAATTTACAGGGTGTCTATCCCGGACAAGAGAATGTGAACCCCTGGTAATTATCAAGGCTATTCATTCATCAATACGCATCTTTAGTAAAATTATCCTGATTGTAAATGCGTGTATATGCCTGTTATTAAGTACGTCTTACTAACTCGGTTATGTATTAAGTTTAAAATCTTTTAAACCCTGATTAAAGAGAGTAAACTAGATAAATCTACGAAAAAATAATTGCTTTTTTAATCTGTTATTAAGCTAACTGTAGTTTAACCGCTGGCAGAACAAGACGTTAAGCCATGTCAGAGGCCCTCGGGCGGCCTGACAGCACTACCACATACGACAAACAATAACTATTGGCAGATTTAGCTTATATCATGTACGAACTTAAGGCCCGGCTCTAGCACTTTTAGCAATTTTCGATTATTTTTGAACGTCTGTATCTTGTTTATAATTAACCCAGAACTATGAAATTGGTATCACACAAAATTTAACATATTATGTCGTACTTTATGAACACAGAAACATGATTAGTTTGAATCCACTCGATAGAAAATAAAATCAAAGATAACACTAGTTTATGCTTAGAACATTGATTGGAAAGAGACCCCGTCACTAACTGATATCAAAGATATACCAAGAGAAAGAGCTTATTATGATGGAGAAAATGGCTAGACACTTTTTAATTTAAAGCTTTAGTTTTCCTACAAATAAATAAAAACCTTAAATTTTACTCCCGAGACGTATCATCTTTCTCGCTCTACTTTACCACGGATGAGAGGGACATAAAATTCACTGACACCCGGCCTTAAATACTCTACTGTAAATACCTAGAAGTTAATCCTATCTATATTTATAATAAAATTCTGTACATCCATGCCAATATATGAAAGTGAAACGTTGTCTGTTTGTTTGTTTGGGGAGCTTTCACGCGATAACGGCTGGACGGATTTTGATAAAATTTAGAATGGAGATAGCTTATACCCTGGAATAAAATATAGAATACTTTTTATCCCGGAAAATTTTAAGTTTCCAAGGAAAAACTGGAAAATGTTGATTACTCATAGTAAGGAACGGTTGCCATCACAGAATGGTATGTGGTTGCCATGGAAACGAAATAACAAGCCTGTCAAAAAACATCAAGAGCGTTGGTGCTTATACCTACCCTACTTTTGCATTGGTTTATAATATCCTAGAAGACAATAGGATGCTATTTCTCGCGTTAAACAGTAGCCCGCGCGTACGAAGTCGCGGGCGGGAAATCTAGTTGAATATATTTAGTAAAAAAAAATGGAGGCTGTTTTTTTATTCGGTACTGAAGCAAAAACTGTTATTTTCCTTTTTTTTTGTCTGTCTGTCTGTCTGTATCTTGGCCGCGCACCACGCTGAAACTATTACTATTATTACTATTATTAACTATTATTATTATTACTGAAACTACTCGTGGCTAGAGATCCTAGGTACGAAATCGAACGGTCGCGGGTTCGAATCCTGCAAGGTGCAATCATTTGTGTGATGAGCAGAAATGTTTGTTTCCGAGTCATGGATGTTAATATTCTTATCTATGTATGTTTATCCGTTATCTAGTACCCATAGCACAGGGTATCCTAGTTTGGGGCTAGATAATTGGTGTGGAAATGTCCGAATATATTATTATATTATTATTATTATTGAATGAATACAAATGAAACTTGACATGATTTGAGTTCATGCATAGGATACTTATCATCCCGAAAAATTAAAGGGTTCCCGTAGGATAGGGGATGAAAGTTATTTAAACGAACACGTATCACAATGTAACTACTGGATGGGATGCAACTTGGCACAGTCTTAGTTTATAATGATGGGGAAAAATTGAGGATACTTTTTATCCTGAAAAATAAAGTGTTCCTGCGGAGTAGGGGTCCAAATTCTGTACATTGATGATATTTCGTAAAAAAAAATTGAGGCTGTTCTGTTATTGTCTGTCTGTCTCTGTCTGTAACTTGACCGCGCATCACTCTGAAACTACGGAATGAATTCAACTGAAACTTGGTATGATTTGAGTTCATACTACGAGGTAGTATGGATATATTGGATACTTTTCATTCTGAAACATTAAAGGGTTCTCACCGATATTGGTTGAAAATTATTTAAAAGAACACGTATCACGCTGAAACTACTAGACGGATTTTGTTGCAACTTGACACAGTCGCAGTTTATGTGATTGGTTAAAATTGAAGATACTTTTTATCCCAAAAAAAATAAAGAATTCTTGCGGGATTGGGATCCAAAGTTATGTTAATTTTGAAGTAATAAATAATATTTTTTGGAGGGTACTCTATATTTGATACTGAAGCCAAAACTGTATTTATTTTTTATTATATGTCTTTCTTTTTGTCTGTCTGTCTGTATCTTGACCGTGCATCACGCCGAAACTACTGAATGAATACAACTGAAACTTGGTATGATTTGAGTTTATTATACTACGAGGTAGGACATTAAATACTTTCATCCCGAAAAACTAAAGGGTTCCCGCAGGATATTGGTTGAAAAATATTTAAAAGATCACGTATCACGCTGAAACTACTGTAGGAATTTTGATGCAACTTGACACAGTGTCAAGTCTTCACATAGTGTCAATGGTTAAAATTAAGAACATATTTTATCCCGAAAAAATAAAGGGTTCCTGCGAGATAGGGGTCCAAAGTTATGACAATTTTTAAGTAATAAATATCTATATTTATAATAAAGCAATAACTTCGAAAAAGTCTGTACAAAGAAGATAAAAAAAGTTTGGTTTAGGTTACTTAAAATAAGCTACTGAACAAGAATATAAAATTTATTTAAAACATGTCTTTCTGTCTGTATGTTTGTTTGTTCGCACATCGCGTAAAAACTGGACCGCTTGCTATGCGGTCACTGTTGGATAGTTTAGGGTTTAACCTTATATATAAACTGGTATAATTGGTATCTCAAACCAATGACTAGAAGCCAAGCAATAGAAAAAAAACTTTTTGAAGGCTGAAGAAATTTTGATCAAATGTTGGTATATTGGTATTTTAGGTCTTGGAATAGCACATAGAGTACTTTTAAATTGGAGAAATGATCACGCGTGCGAAGCCGCGGGTACAGCTAGTTAAAATATTATATCAACTAATTCCTATTTAGATCGGATCAACGAGATTGAGAATCGAGCAAACAAACACACGTTCAAATATACAAAATACTACTATTCGTCCAAATTTATTAGGAGACTTCGCTACGCAAGGGGAAATAAAAAAATATTGGATCTCTAGACTAAAAATAACAAGAGCAAAACAATTTAATCTCTAATCAAATCGTAACAGACTCGATTGCTGGGTACTTAACCTTTTACTACCCCCTTACGCACATTTTAACAGGTGTTAAACGATTCCGAATCTCATGCGAGACTTTAATGGCTGTGTTTAAGTTAATCAGTGTATAATTGAGGATTACATTTAATTCTGGGTTTGTGTAGGCAAATTGATCTATTTTAAGACGGTAGGTAAGTTTTTAAAGTCTATCCTAATTTAAACGTATTTATTTGTTATTTCACATCGCAAAGAAGGTTTTATTAGCTGTTATCAATAAGCTCAAAATATAATACAATTTACTTTAACACTTTCTTTCTTTATAAACACAGGTTGTATCTATGTCGGCGCCGAATTGTGGACTTTATGTAATACAGTGAATTATACATTTCAGCGCCGACATGCATACACGTGCGCACTTTTTACAGGCAACAAAAAATTACATTCCCTTAGTTTTTTTAGTGTTAACTCGTCTAACGGAAATATTTCTATAGCAAGTAGAGTCATGTGTTTATTTTGTACATAGAGCGATGGTAGCCAAACAGGTTCTATAGTGTAACTTAGAATCCAACAATACCGGGTTCAATCCTAGGCTCCGCACCAATGACTTTTCTATGTTATGTGCGGTTTTCCATCGTTAAGTGCTTCGGAGGGCACTTTAAGCTGTCGGTACCGGCTGCTGTTAATTAATAGTAGTCATTAAGCCATGTCAGAGGCCCTTGGTCGGCTTAACAAACTCTGACATCAGAGGCCAGCACTACCTAATACGACAATTTTTTTTTTGTACATACATACAGACATACACGCATACCAGATTCAGTTCTGACACATATTATGAATAAATGTACAAATTCAACGTCATGTTAGTAGTATTAATCCAATAATTAATGTACATAAATATTTTATACTTTTATTTCCTCTCACTGTTCATAAAATTTGGCGTCTGAAACACAATAAGTTAATTAATAAACGTTTAAAAAAAGGTTTTATGCAGTAGTCATGTGATGGTAACACTTAGAACGGGCTATCACAATTAAGTGCGTATACAACATTTCGTGTCTGTGCTGTTAAACGTTGAGAAGTTCCCTAGTTAGGACCCAACCATGAGTGCAGCAACCATGTATAGTAAAACTTAAAACCGGCTATTACGAGTATAATAAGATACGTACACAAAATTTCATCTCTGTGAACGTTGAAGAGTTCCTGTATCTGGTGCTAAATTTGGATGTTGATTCAGATCTTCTTACCATAAAAATGCATTGTCATCGGAACTAAACCAACATGTAAAAATTCAACTCCGTAGGATAAGAGTATGTGGTTCTAATTCAGCTTGCAAGGTTTGACCTTAACAAACATACATACAGACATACAAACATTGCAAGTTAATTATAAACTTTTAAAAATGCAAAATATTACAAACATAAAATAAATCCCAATTTTCAATAATACTTTATCCATCTGAATTTTGAATACTAAACTTATACTTCATTCGTTTGTTTATCAAAATAATAATTAGTTATTTTTCCACAAAATAAACAATGAGGTTATTGAACAAATCTACATATATTACAATAACTTGAGTTCGACGTAGAAAAATGAATACCTACGTGAATAGAAGCTGTATAGGATTTTCTCTGATGCCGCGAAATCCCGTATAAAAATAAGTAAATTAGATTGCTTTATAGCATTACACTGATTCTTCAAGGCTTTTAAAAATAATGCATGACATCCTCATTCGTTCGAAAACTTAATTATTTCGAGAATAAGTCTAAAAGGTTACGCGGCTATTTTTAAGTAAGGCAAAGGGCATTTCTTAAACAGTAGGCAGTATACTTTCTTCGCGTTACGAAGGTAGCAAGGGAGAAACTTAGTTGTTAGAGAGATGGTGTGGATTCTACTGGTGTCAGGTTCAAATCCTCCTTCGTGGTCCTATTCCTATTTCCCAAATAACCGTGGTATAGGATTTTGTCGGGAAAACGAAATGGGATGTAGTTTTGCTTTGAATTATTTACTCAAAAGTTGTGTTTGGTGGAAAATTAACCATTAGGTGTTCGTTAACTTGCACGAGTGTAGGCAAATGATACAAACGCAAAAAAACGTGCCATATCTTGTTCTCTCCGACACTCTCTAGGAAGTTTCAGTAAAGCTCCGCCACTTTACTGAATCGTGATATTGACTGTGACTTGACTAGATTTTTGGCTACCTGACTGTCTGGGACTCGACGTATTGACTATTTAGTGAAAAAGACATAGGTACCTATAACTTGTAATATCTCTTTAGAAATAAAAAAAACGATAATAATAAGCATAGTATTGTATCAAATAAAAAAATACTATGTTTAAATAAAACCAGGACTTTTCTCACAAATTACCTAAACCCGAAATTAGGACATCCTGTACTAGTATTTATTCTGTGCTATTGGTACTAAAAAACGGATAAAGATACTTATATACGACTAACGTAATATACCTAGCTAAACAGCCATGACTCGGAAACAAATATTTGTAGTCATGTCACCATACTCTCTCACTCCATTATTTCTTTCCATCCAAAGGTTGACTGGAAGAGATTACTTTTAGCGATAAGTTCGCCCGTTGTAATTTAGTTATATATGTTCCTATTTGCTGTAAAGTTTTGGAAACTATTATATATGTATCTACTATGTTTGCAACTTGCGGGATTCGAACACGTGACCGTAGACTTTGCAGTCAGGGTAAATATCCACTCGGCCAAACTTCTCGCCAAACAACTTCCTAGTCTATCACGTCACACGGTCACACCTCACAAGGCATAATGAAGGTTGGCATGAACCTTTGTTGTTAACAATATCAGCCCATACATTAAAAACGAAAATAAAAAGCCTACTAGAGTGCGAGGGTGCTCCATCTGCGGGTGTGAAAGGTTTCGACTTAAATCCTATTTCAGTGACATCTATCTGAAATATAACCATTGACACATTGGGGCACAGATGCCTACTACTATTTCCAAGTACATAAAGAGACTGACAGCGTATTATACTATTGTTAGCTTGATTGTGAGCGCAACCAGGGGTTTGAATTGCACTTGTCTCTCAAATTCATCCAATAACATGCATTTGGTACCTATAACAAGACATAAGTTCAAAAACTAACACACGACTACGATGTTGGGTAAAAAATAGTCTACGACACTCTAGCGATGAAGACAAATAAACTGAGACCACGCTTGTCAAAATCGAACCAAGTTTTTAGTTTGAACACATAACCCTTCCTTGCTTAGCCTTAGTCGGGTAAAAAAATAAACTATTACACTGTATAAATGAAGACAAATCGATTGATACCTAGCTTGTCAAAATTGGACCAAGATTTTGGTTTAACACATAACCCTTCATTTAATTCGCCGTAGTAGGGTAAAAATTATGACACTCTATACCTGAAGACGAATCAATTGATACCTCGTTTGTCAACATCGGACCAATAGGGGCGACGCTATGGTGGAACACATACCCACATACATACATAGACTGTTACACTCATTATCCAGCCCTTGCTTCACCGTAGCCGGGTAAAAAAGTTATTTTCTTTGCCCGTAATTTATCTGGATAGATCGCCTTGAAGTCGGAACAGTAATGTGTTCTAAACTTACAATAAAGCAGTAAGCAACATAAAGAATATCCAAAGAAAATAAAAAAAAATGTCTAAAAGACTTCAAATTAGCTTCAAAACCTTTTTTTTTAATTGGTGTATTTCTGTGTTTTCTTCATAACTTAAAAACTGAAACTAATTGAAATGCGGTATACACTGTTGGATAGCTTAGAATTTGACCTAAATTCCGGTCTGCTTTGCATCTCAATTCGATGCGAAAAAAAATGAGCAATCTCTATTTGCCAGCTGAACGAAATTTGATAAAATTTTGTATAAGTATTTGTACTTGGGTATTTTTTGTCCTAATTGACATAGGATACGTTAATAAAAAAAAATGTCGTTGGGCACTAGTTAAATAAATATAATGCACTTCCCAAAAATTATAGTTTATTCGTTACTTGCTGCGTCCCGCGGTTTGGCCCGCTTGCAAACTTTGCCGCCTTTGGATGGACTTGCCCCCTATAGAAGGATATAAAAAAAAACTTTATGTCGTCTAAATTTTAAATCTCTTCTTCTTTCTTCCTTTTTTATTAAGATGGCTTCTGCAGACCTACTAGCAATTTCGCCAATGTCAAGTATAATTTATTAAAAATATTGTCACGTCCATTTAATAATTGTTCAAGTCACGAATCAGTAAAGTGGTGGGCGTTTTAATGAAACTTCCCGAAGAATTTTAAAAACATCACAAACAGTCACGTTCTTGCATGTTATCCTTTGCCTACACTCCTGCGCGTTAACGAATATTCCACCAATATTACTCATTAACACTTGAAAACACACAAGTACGGAAAAATAAAATTAAACAACATGACAGCTTAAATACTTTCAAAACAACTCCATTTCTAACCCTACCGATGCAGGCTGTGCGTTTTATTTTAGTCAATATGTCACGGTGCAGTTTTTTATGTATGTAAAGAAGATGTAAAAAAAAAGTTTTTTTTGCAGCTTGTAATAACCTCTGTTAAAATTTTGCTAAATTCCTGTCTGTTCATACACGTAGGGAAAAAATGGAGACCCCTTTTTCCAAAATACCTAATTACTATGCATAACCTGTAACGTCACACATCCTAATAATATTTAAGTACCTACCACCATCAGGATTAAAACAAAAAGTAATTATATCACGTAACCTTAAAGTTGAAACTTCAACACGTTTCCAGTTACAGTGCTGCCAACCGTGAAAATAATATGCGACGCGCTTAGAATCTAGCCTTTGAGTTGGCACTACTGCCGTGGGTGTATTATTCAAAATTGGAACGTGAGGCAGTTTAAGTTACGTTTTGTATGCAAAAGTTGTCTGTATGGAGAATTGTTCCTGTGTCGCGCTTGTCAATAAAAAGTTGAGTTGGTTTTATATTGTTGGATGCAATGGACATTACTGGCATACTTTTATTTTTTGTTTAAATGTTGGTGAACTCCGCCAAATTGACTTGACAAATGTTTTTGAAGTAACCCCATTGTTATTGTTTCCAAACCAACTCATAGTTTATGCTACGTCTCTAGGACCTCGTAGAGACAAAGCATTATGTTACGCTTCTATGAGCTCGTGGAGACGCTGACGTAGCTTATGCTACGGTCAGAGGGCTACGCTTTCAAAATAGGGTACTTGAAAGTAAAAACAAAATAAGTGTCTTTATATTAATTAGATATTAATAGATTACAATATTTATGTTCAATTTAATAATTAAAAACATATTATTATTATGAAACAAAAATCATATTATGAAGTCACTTTTCGCCATATGACTAATAAAAACTAAAATGAAAAAACGTCTTTTTTCTTTCTTTTTTCTAATCTTTAGAAATCACAAACTGGAAATAGCTTCATGAGTCAAAACGTAAACTTTTATTTTCAAAATTGGTCTTTTCTGTATTTAATTTTCTCAAATTTACCGAGTTATGTTTCACATTGAAGTTGTATTATTACTTGTAAACGAAAGATACTGTGGAGTACAGACCTCAAAAATATAGACAACTGTCTAGTTTTGAGGTCTGAGTCTACATTTAACCACACCGTGGGAAGATGGACCATCTGAAATATTTTTACTAATTTTCTGTTTACATCTTGGCGTTGGAGGGACCATGTTGTTGAGGACTGAATAGTCTTATACTACCCATAGCACAGGGAAACCTAGTTTGGGGTCAGGGCATTTTTAGGATCTTATTTTATGGTGACTTTCAATATCCTCGTAGCTGCAAAATGATGACTCATCTCCTCGCTGCATCTGACGGATTTTGTGGGAATGTTCGATGTAGAACATGGCAACCTTTTTTATACTTTTAACGTATCATTTTAACATCTCAATTTTTCTAAATAATGGAA
Organism: Alsophila aescularia; assembly: GCA_946251855.1. Lineage (NCBI taxonomy): Eukaryota > Metazoa > Arthropoda > Insecta > Lepidoptera > Geometridae > Alsophila > Alsophila aescularia. The sequence continues at coordinate 18,788,648 of OX276374.1, forward strand.
ATGTATGTAAATAACTCATTATTCATGATTTTGGCTCACTATAATTCAAGTTTAATGTTTATGTTATATATTTTTAGTTTCAATTTCATCCTGAGTGCTATGTGATGTCAAATAATATGTCCTATAAATCGAACATTGAACATTCACTTTTCTGTGTATGGTTTTTCTTTTCTCGACTGATTAAAAAAAACAGAATTTAAACGTTGATGTGTATGTGTAAGGTTTAAGGAGAGTGATGGTGGCCTAATGGTTCTATAGTGCAATTTAGAATCCAACGATACCAGGTTCAAAACCTAGGCTCACCAATGACTTTTCTAAGTTATGTGCGGTTTTCAATCGTGCCGTGCTTCGGAGGGCACGTTAAGCTGTAGGTCCTGGCTGTTATTGATTAATAGCAGTCGTTAAGCCATATCAGAGGCCCTCGGGCGGCCTGGCAAACTCTGACATCAGAGGTCAGCACTACCTCATACGACAAACAAACAAACTGTACTAAATTTAATATAGCATATAGTGGGGTTTTACTTGTGTTAATTTTACCATTTATCATTTGTCTGACTTACAGTTTTGGCGGACGTAAGCTACATATTTTTATTTTGTTCATTTTTGAATTTTTTTATTTCAATAAAAAAAAAAAATAGTCAAGAAACTAATAAATATTACGCAATTTGAGTTTTTTTTTATTGAGTGACAAGTATACATGTCAATGCTCGCTATCAAATTTTCCCCCAGCCAACCAAACGCCCTGTCTATCACAGAATAGAAAAAAACAAGTGGAAGTGGTACACTGTACCACGCACGTTAGAACCGCTGTCACCAAACTTAAACAATTAAAATGAAAGTCATATTATGTACTACTAAGAAACCCTTCTTGTAATCGGGTGTATATTATTTTGATTTAAGATTAAGAATTAATTTTGAAAATAATGCGTTCATGACTGTGTCATAGAATTAATTTTATTCTACCTACGAAATATTTGTATGCAAGTTATGATTTCCTGTGCATGACTGTGTATTCACCTTCTTTCAAAAATTAATCATCAAATTAGGTCAATTTCGTAGCGCCCGTAGAAGCGTAGCATATGCTACGACAGTGCTACGTGCTTTAAAACTATTTAAAGCCCGTAAAAATGAAATCATCGCTTTTTTGCCGCATTCCAAAGGTTGTCTTCAATATCGCTTGTTGGGCGATAAGACCGCCAATTATACAATAACTTTTAAAAGTAATACTGTTCACTCCATTTAATTTTGGGGTACAGTTTTATTAAATCTTTTCTCTGTTATCATTACAAGACTCGTCAGCCCAATGCAAAAACAAATCTCTCAGTACAATATTATTCGTTCACACAATTTCGTAGCGTCCGTGGAGGCATAGTGTGTGCTACGATCATGCTACGAGAAATTGTTGGCGTCTATTGTTTCGAACTTCAAATCAACCTGCTAGGGCTGGGGTAGTAAACCGTTTAACATTTATCGATAGAGTACTAATTTTGACTTGGGTTTTCATAGTTTTTACTATATTTAATTTCTCGTTACAATGAAAAATTGTTTTTGTTCAGTTTCTCCGTGAATACATAATTGATTGATAATGATAGACAAAATCCATTTTACCCGACTGCGAGGGGTTATGTTTTAGGAATGTATGTGTGTGGTTAAACATTACAAAAAAATACAGTAAAAAGACAAAAAATAATTAAAAATATATGGCAGCTGTAAGCCGCCATATTAGTTTTCTTGACACTTCATATCCTATGTCACTTTCGTGATTAAGACGAATCCAATGATACCTCATTTATAAAAAAACATCAATCTTTCTGGGCTGCAGGACTCGCCAAGGAATATACATACATACAACCCGAAAACATAAACCTTCGCAATCGGGTAAAAACAAAAACGTTACGTAGGAATTTCTCATCGCTCAAATCTGAGAATGCTTAGCAGCGCAACGTCCAAAAAACATATTAAAAACAACCGTGGCATAAACATCCACACATCACTATTACCTGTTGAGGTGGTAATTTCACCGCTCGCAGCGGTAATGATAAACGCTGGTAAACGATGAAAGGCGGTAAATACAAACGGTGAAGGGGTTGTTTGTTGGAGAATGAGATAATCACGGCTTTTTTATCGACTTCGCAATAGAAGGCGGTTCTCAAGTGGCGTTCTTTTTCTCATTTTGTTATAATACAATACTCATTATTGAACACATTACGATATAGAAAACAAAATAACAGTTCATAATAGTAGTTTATGAAACGGTTGCATAACGAGGGGCATTATGCAACCGTTCAAATAGTATCACTCGAGTGTTTGAATACCTAGTTATTTGCCGTTTCATACACTACTTTATCTACACTCATTCAATAGGAACTTAATTTAATGAAAAAAAGGGGATTTTTCTTGATTTTACTGGTAAAAGCTCGTTCGTCATGTTCGTTGCTGTTCCGTGATGTCGGGTCAAATTCCTCACGAACACTGTTTTCACATGCTTAACACATATTTCTCACATTTATAATCAGGATAAAACATTTGATCAATATAATAAATCACATAAAATTGGTTAGGAACTAATGTAAAGTAAATTATGGCGCCAAAATCCAGTCCACAGCGAATTCGCGCGCATACGGTCTAACACGCGCCGCCATTGATAATAAATGTCGAAAACCCTCATAGGTTTGAGGCTCACGGAGCCTCAATGGTGCTTTAATAGTAAAAAATATATATTATAACATCGTTTAGTTCAAAAAATCATCATCAATCAAAATCATCGTTTATAATTTAAAAAAAAACTTATTAGAGACGTGCCGTGCGTAATGTTTATCATTAGGCCACATTTTTGAGTTCATAATCCGGATTTTACTATATGAGTGTAGATAAAATACAATATTATACAATTATGGCCTTATTGCTATTAGTAATTTCTTATACCTTACGGCAACCTTTGGATAGAAACATTGCGATCAGTGATGGAGATCTGACATGGAACAAAAAGTAATTAGATATTAAAAAAACAACTGTAAGTTTATATTTTTACTAAGTTTATATTTGCGCCCTGCGGTTTCAACCCTCGGGGATTGAAACCGCAGGGCGCAAATATATGTGGATACATAATACATATAAGATACATAGTAAATTACATAAACTTTCTCATTTATAATTTACTATTGACTCGCCTAGGATATAGCGCGAATTTAACTTGAATTTGTACGTAGTTTTTTAAATACATTTGTATATATTTAATTTCCTAGTATGTTATTGATCTTTTTAAAATCTATATAATAAATAAATCCTAAGGAGTTGAATTTTTGCATGTTGGTTTAGTTCCGATGACAAAACATTTTTATAGTAAGCATCCTGAATCGATATCCAGGATTAGCTCCAGATAAAGAAACTCTTCAACGGTCAACAGCACAGACATAAAATTGTGTACGTTTTATTATGATAGCACGTTCTAAGTTTCACCATGACATGGCTACTGCATAAAAGCTTTTTTTAAATTAACTTATGACTAAAAAAATGCCCAGGAAATACAAGAACAATCAAATGTAACTAATTAAATTTCTTACCCTAGTAATGGTAAGCAAACTGACTAGGTGATTTCCCCTTGATTACCCGTAGGGGGAGCCCCCTACGTGTAAACAGTACAGCAAACAGTAGCCATGTCATGGTGAAACTTAGAACGTGCTATCATATTAAAACGTACACAATTTTATGTCTGTGCTGTTATTTAATCGTTTCCGTTTCTTCACTTTCCGAATCTGGTTAAAGGTTAAATTTTAATTCAGTAATAGCGATTGTGGCAAATTGTTCATAAAATTGCTAGCTAATGGAACAAAGGTCCGTACTTTTTGGGGAAATTAGGTGATTTCCCCTTGATTACCCGTAGGGGGAAACGATTACAAGCATGGCATTAGTGATGAAAGCCCTGCAAATTCAGGTTTCCTTTTCACCACAGATTCTTTAGCAAAAAGACTAACTTTCCATACCCAATGGTTACAGCGGAACCCTATTGCTGTGGCATCGCTGTCTGTCCATCTGTATGTCACCAGAATTAAGTATCCAAAGGTCACTGGCTTGTAGGCGTAAAAGAAATAATTTGTTACAAGTAAACTAAAGAATTAATGAACCCTAAATAAAACTCACTATTTTAAAAATACAAACAGATACGTTGTCTATGAGACAACGTTGTCTTAGATACTTTTTTGAGATCGATTTCATTCTCACATATTTTGCGTTCGATACTGATACGAGCTCAAAACTCTGAATAGGTCTCTAAATACCAAGTTTTTTTGCAGCTACCTTGGCTTTGGATTCAATATAAGACCCAAAATTCAGGTTTGATGTGAGTTCGACACCCAAAAGCTCCAAATGGTCGCCTATTGGTATTGTTACACTTTGGAAAGACGGAGATCGGTGTAGAGGACTCTTTTTAGCAGAAAACAAGCATGCTTGCGTTTTAGTAGCATTAAACTTAACCAGGGTAGCATCGCCCCAATCGGATACGACTTCTAAGGCTAAATTTAAACGGTCTACCATAGCCTCTCTCTGAAACTGGACAGCGTCACAGCTGGCTTGAGCACTGGAAGTATATCTCTCAACTACAGTACTGTCATCAGCATACCCAAAGGTATGGGGCTTCAGAAGGTCATTAATGTGCAGTAAAAACAGTGTAGCTGAGAGAACCGATCCCTGAGGTACACCGGCATTGATAGCCATTTGATCAGACGAGCAGCCCTCTAAGACTACTCGAATATATCGTTTCCTCAAGAAATCAACTATCCAATTGCATAAGCCAACATGTAAACCATATGAGGGAAGCTTGTTTAAAAGGTCATCGTGCCAGACCCGATCAAATGCCTTCGATATGTCAAGGGAGACGGCAAGCGCCTCACCATGCATCTCTATGGCTTCGCTCAGTACGTGAGTGGCATACGCGAGAAGATCCCCAGTAGACCGGTTTCGGCGAAATCCGTATTGCCGGTCACTAAGAAGATCATTGTCTTCAAGGTATGCCAAGAGCCTAATGTTTATGACACGCTCCATACACTTACAGAGTAAGGAGGTTATCGAGATGGGACGATAATTGGCCGGATCAGCATGACTACCCTTCTTTGGTACCGGTTATACATTGGCAAGCTTCCAGCTCTTCGGAACTTTACCTGAGTGAAGAGAGAGGCGGTACAAACGTGTTAAGATGGGAGACAATTCAGGCGCACAGTTTTTCAACACAATCGCTGGAATACCATCAGGACCACTGGCCTTGTTCACATCTAGAGCTCAAAGCGTTTTGAGAACCTCCTTCTGGCAAATGCGAATTTCGGGCATAAAAACCCCGCAATGAGGAAGGCAGGAAGATGTCTTGCCAGAAGCATCTAGATGCGAGGCTTCTGCAAAAAGAGAAGCAAATAAATTCGCTTTGTCTCCAGCAGTGTGAGCTAGTGTTCCATCAGGTTTCAGCAATGGTGGCAGTGAGTGGCGGCAGAAGTTTTTTTTGACCGACTTGGCCAGGGACCAAAAAGCTTTGCTACCAGCGGGGTATGAAGCCAGTTTAGCCCCAATTTGACTTACGTGATCAAAATGGGCCTTCCTAAGTATCTTCTTGCAGGTCTTAGCGGCAACGTTAAATTTTCTTTTCTTAGCCCGAATATCAGAAGACTTGCGCTTTCGAGCATCAGCCCAGTCTAGATATGCCGCACGCTTTAGAGCCACAGCATGACCACAGCTGGATCCAAACCAAGGCTGAGCTTTGCTGGAAAGAGTCTTGTCACTGAATGGAATGAAATATTCCATTGCCTGACATATTACCTCTGTAACAGCAGACGCGCAAGTCGACGGGTCCTGGGAGGTGTAAACATGTTTGCCACCAAGGGTGCGATGCAAGGAATTGCCGCATCTCGTCCCAATCTGCTGAGTTGTATCTCCACACACGCCTATTTCCCTTAAGGCTAGGATCAGGTGGGGAATACACTGAGACGGACTTAACCAGGCAGTGATCAGAGCTAACAAGAGGTGGGGATACTGATACGGAGTATCGGCCAGGTTCAGTCGTCATCAACAGGTCGAGACAGTTGGCAGTGTCACCGTCACGGTCAGGTGGGTACCTGACCGGTGTCGGCTCCTGCACCAGCTGAGAGAGATCTAACGCCAGAGCAAGCTTCCGCGTCTCTCTACCAGCGTGGTCGGTTTTTTGGTATGGGACATGGTATGGGGTTTGTTTACCTCTCGATCCGGTCTCCAATTTTGTCCCGTCTATAAACGGATAGTTGACTCTTCAAAGTCGACATGTTAATTTCATTAGTACGTTAAACGCCAATATTTTGTGAGGCTGTAGTGGTTTGTAAACAGACGACCTGTATGCACAACCCTCAATGCAATGTGCTTCTAAACTCATGCAAAATATACCACTTAATCTAAAATATCTCCTTTGGTTACAGTAGTTCTTGAGCATGAAAGCCAGTCCCAGATAGTGGACACGCGCTAGCTGACAAAAAATTAGTTTTTTTACACAAGCTTTTAAGTTGCAACGTTTCGCTCAGCGCACTAAATTCATATTTCCTTGCTTTTTTGACAATCACAGCTCTATTACTCATCGTGGGTTCATGAAAACTTATTTTTCGGCAATAAATAGGTTGTATCAAAAAATTGCACCAACCAAAAAATCAAGGCTAAAGCTAATAAGTACATTTGTCAACAAACCAAAAACCAATTGAAAGCTTATTATCTAGGTAATAGTTTTAACCGTAATTTCTTGAGGCAACCTATTTATTGCCGCAAAATAAGTTTTCATGGACCCACGATGAGTAATCACGAAAGAAAATTTGAATTTGGCGCACTGTGCGAAACATTGCACGTTAATAAGCCGCCTAGAAATAGTCGCTTACCTGAGCAAAGAGAGCCCAAACACGTTGGCCCGTGCGGTATACTAGAACTTTAACGACGTGGAGATCACATGTGTGCCGTCATTCCTGACTTCTTAAGGTCCTTTGTTGTGCATTGGGTAGGGCATATGGGCCAACATAGAAGATGCGACATGGTGATGTGATTGGCACCACAATCGCAATAAACCCGGTCAAGTATTGTCATCGGAGCATATTGATTTTACCCCATTTTTGGGCTGTATATTTGTATGTTTCTTTGGGGCGTCTCAGAGCCTAAACGGCTTGATGGATTTTAGTAAATGAGGTAACATTGGATTCTTCATAATCACGAAAATGAAATAAGTATATTAAGTGTCAAAAACTAATATGGTGGCATACTGCCATATTGTATTTCTGACGGAACAAAATATGACCAAAACCTATCGAATGAGGTATCAAAATGAGCGTCTTTCAAATACCATTCCAAAAATGTATCAAGGAAACTAAAAAGATTAAAATAAAAAACGACTGCGAACAAAACTAACAAGAGGTAAACAGCTTTAGATTCTTGATTTTGAAACATAATATACTCGTACAGTCGGAGGCATCATTCATTTAATTTCTCCTTTGATGGGATCAGCTAGAACCTGGCGAGCTCCTCATGCCTCCGACTGCGCCCTATATTTCAAAATCAAGAATCTAAAGCTTGTTTGCCTCTTTTTTGTTTTATTCGCAGTCGGTTTTTTTACTGTTTTTTCTCCCTACTGATTCATCAGGTAATAATTGAAATATTCTGTATATATTTTCATAATTTGAACTTGATAGGCCAAGCGGACTCTTCAGAAGCAGCCCAAGGCTTCCATCATCATCACCATCAACCTTAAGTCGTCCGCTGCAAAACAGGGGCCACAATGGGGTGGTTCCGCCGTATTCACCACGCTCGGCACGTGATCTCAGTAAATATTGATAGTCACACAGGACCATGCAGGTGTCTATTTCCTGATTTCCCCTGAATTCACTGCATCCGTGAAATGAGAAGGGGTGGATATTCACTGGCCTTCAAAACTTAGTACCACACTTCTGAAATTGCATTTTTTTATAAACTAGACAGATTTCACTAACTTTCTTTGAAAATATAGCACATTTTATACCAGAGTAACGTTTTTAACTTAAAAAATCATCATCACCAATAAAACAGCTGTTCGCGCATTACTTTGAAACGACTGGACTGTTTGTGATGCGATATTCACTGTTGGATAGCTTAGGTTTTGAATTTAAAAACTGTATATCAGTTTTTAAACTCTTGGTATCTCATACCGATGAGTAGAAGCCGAGTAATTAATAAAAACTATAAATTTTAAAAGTGTGGTACTTAGTTTTGAAAGCCAGTGCATTATTAAGCTAGGGGCCTTAAGGCAAGACAAGGCATCCAATTTCTAACTGTGACAGAAAAGGCCTCGGTACATAGTTATACATTTTCAGTACTTTGTCAACAAGATTGCCGTATAAATCTGTATTGATTTCCATATACGTTACGACATATCTTATCACCAGGGTCCTCCTGAGTGTTTAAATCCAAATCAACGGATTGAATACTCATCAAGGCAGATACCGCTGCGTATATTGTTTAATCTGCACTGATAAGGTCCTCGTCGGAGTAATCTTATGACATTTGGTTTAGCCAGAAATCGTGGGAGTTTGTTAAAATTAGAATTCATGTAGTGCCAGTTGAAGCGTATTTAAAGTACGGTTGAGCGATGGTGCCCAAGCGGTAGGTAATTGTTGTTTGTTTGTCGTATGAGGTAGTGCTAGCCTCTGGTGTCAGAGTTTGTCACGCCGCCCGACGTCTTCCTGCTACAGCCGGAACCGACAGTTTAACGTGCCCTCCGAAGCAAAAAGCTATGGAATATCGGACAAAACTTGAAAAGTCATTGGTAAAAAAAAAAACATTTCATGTTTCAGTCATGTATAAAATTATCAGTAAAAATACAAATTAAAATTTCAGTGGGAATAAATAATACATATTATAGGTAGGTACCTATAAATCAAATTCTGGTAAGTCACACTCCTACTCATAATTTGTAATTAAACATAGTCTGTAGGTTAAAGTCAAGCTAGTCTTTAGTATTTAATAATTAATTTACAGAATAAATACATTTCTTCATTAATTCATTACAATGTAAACTACTTTTGAATCATTGCACACGCACACACACATAACACACACGCGCAAACACACACACACACATGGGAAATCCTCGCAGCAGTTACAGTACTTAGGTATAAGTAGGTATAGAGTGTTGACTGTTCCGGGCTCATTTTGCTAAAAGCAGAACAAACACACAATAAAACCATTCCTCATTGTATAAAAATTACTATTCTATGAAAGTCTAGAAACAATTTTACCAGTTAAAACCTTAACGTGTTAACGTGACAAGGAAAAAAATACCTAAAAAAACTTCTCGATTTCTTTTTCTTCTTTTTTATGTTTTAATTACAAATTGACCAAATCAATAACTTAGGTAAACTGACTTTGAGTATGTAATAGTAGATTGTATTACTAGGGAGCGAAACAATATTTTGCCGGCGAGGGCGCTATTTTGAATCCAGAGCAGAGTGAAGGATTCTAGACTAGAATCCCGAGCGTAGCGAGAGATTCTTAAGTAGAATCCTGAACGTAGCGAGAGATTCAATATACGTCGCCCGAGGGAAAATAATTTTGCGTCCGAGTGATACACTGTCCATTCGTTTGGAAGCTACGATCCTCATCCCTCTTTTCTCACCTCCCCCCCCCCCCATCCTCTATATATCAAAGAACCATCTCGATCACATCAGCTTTCAAACAGAAACAAAAACGCACACGATTCTCACCGCGCCCGTACTACGTGACCCAATTTGCACCGCGCGCTCTCATTGGTCAAGCCTTCATTTATTTTGTGATAGGTACGAGTATATACTAACTTTTCGGCCTAATAATATATATCTGGATATCTTCCATAGTTTGACTTTGGATCTTTAGTACCAGAGTTCAAATCCCAACTGGAGTGTTTACATTTTGCACATTAAAAATAAAATGTGATGGCTTATAACTTGAATATGGCTGATCTAAGGCGGAAAGAGCCGACAACCACGGAAATTCATTACTGCCCTCTCTGAAAGTCTTGAACAGAAAATACCTACTTTGCTCACACATTTCCATGAACCAATCAGTGTTTTTGTCAGAGATGCGACTGGGTAAAAATAATCTCCACCTACGTATAAGCTCTTGTCGCTCCTCTTCACGACGGTCAACTTTTACTGCCTAACCAAGATACCGCCTCGTTAACATAATAAAATGAAAAATCGCAAGATCACGTGAAGCTCTCACGAAAATGTATGTAGAGAGTAATAATACTTTGAAAGTGATCGAATACGTCCAAGTTTACTACCGCTAATTTGTCAAAGTGGCAACATGTACTGTACCTCTATTATGAGTTCAATAAAATGCTCAAATCTATACTCGCTATCGAGTATCGTAACATTTTTGTATGAAATCCAGCGCAACGCAACTAGCGGAACTATTTGTCACTATAAATCTTTAGCTCTATTAGGAGTTTGGCTAACTCTACTTCAATAGAAATAGACAATACGTGAGAGACTGTAAATATTACACCGTCATGCTGGCGCCTTTTTAGCATTTGTCTGTTTCTAAAATATGAAAAAGACAGAGATAAAACAGTGGCTAGCAAACGCATTGTCATTTTGGTTCACCCGAATCCAGCTAGATGGCGTTGTAAGTGCCTACATCGAGCAAGCGATTGTGTTTTCCATTTTAGAGAAAACACATTTGTTTTTTTTTTAGAGAAAACACAACACAAAAACAAAAAATCTAATCTCTTTAAATAAAGTAAAATACGATTATAGTGTCAAAAATATAATGGGTAAACTCAAAAAATACTGAACTGGTTTTAAACATTCTTTCACCTATATAAAGCTACATCATCAACGAGTAACATGGATGTCTATATTATATTTTACAAAAAAATATCAATCCCTACGAAACTTGTAATAATGTAACCCAGCCCCACTTATTCACTATGATAAAAGGCAGTGCACTCACTACTGCTGCAGCTTTAACTGACGATAACCATTTTCGTAATAGTGACCCATAATACCAAAAACATGCAACCTGAGAATCCGTCTCACGAAAGAAGTAGCGGCGATAAGAGGAACTAACGTTGAACGCTTAAACATTTTTCGCTTTTACAAGGAAACTAGCGCCGCATCTGTGAGACTTCTTTCGTCAGTTGGACTCTACCCGCTGTATTGTCTTACCGGTCAGTCGCGTAGATACTTTTACTTGAGTTGTAACGTCAAGAGCGTTTACTATTACAACTCGTAATAGTGGCACTGCTAAATTGCAAAGAATACTCGAAAACTTTTGTCGAATTCGAATACGACCATTTGATATAACATATTGGTTGATGGTATTATTCTGTCCTACCGATTTTAGTTCTTGCAAGTTTGCGCTAGAGGCGCTGCCAGTAAAAGCATGGAACCACGCATTACCGTGATGGAATTAAACGAAACTACATATTGTTTACAAAAACTATAAAAACTTGTACTAGGGGTAGTATAAGGCTGTGAATGGCAAAAGTTAGGTTCAACTTTTCGCTCAGCGCGCCAAAATAAAATTTTCTGGTGTTTTTTTGTCATATCTCATCGTGAGTTCATGAAAACTTATTTTGCGGCAATAAATAGATTGTGTCAAGAAATGACGGTTAAAATGATCACCTAGATAATATTGGTTTAGCTACAAATGGCTATAAGCTGATTTTCATCTTGGTCTTTTGGTTTATTGACAAATGTACTTATACTCGTACTGGCTTTCATTTTGATTTTTTGGTTGATATAATTTCTTGATACAACCTATTTATTGCCGCAAAATAAGTTTTGATGAACCCATGATGAGTAATAGAGCTGTAATTTATAAAAAAAACGCATTTTTTTTTGCGCAAACGAATTTGGCGCGCTGAGCGAAACGTTGCACCTTAATTGCTAATTATTTAATTCGAGTGTTAAGTAAGTACCTACGGGTGCATAGAAAAATAAGTATCAAGACCGCGCCGTGACTGCCCTACCCGATCCTACCTACTCTCAGACCAAATATTACTAGTAGTAAGTATATACTTCTCACGCGTACCACCTTGCTATTTCACTATGTGTTAACGTGTCAAGTTGGTAGTGTGATGAAATTGTATTTCTGAAGCACCTGTAAAGTCAGAAGTGTATTTCCTTTTTTTGTGCGAGGTTCAACTCTGAATTGCACATTAATAAGAAAATTTGATTTCATCCCATCTATTTGAAAGTGTCACACGTATTGTCTATTTCTATTGAAGTAGAGTTAGCCAAACTCCTAATAGAGCTAAAGATTTATAGTGACAAATAGTTCCGCTAGTTGCGTTGCGCTGGATTTCATACAAAAATGTTACGATACTCGATAGCGAGTATAGATTTGAGCATTTTATTGAACTCATAATGGAGGTACAGTACATGTTGCCACTTTGACAAATTAGCGGTAGTAAACTTGGACGTATTCGATCACTTTCAAAGTATTATTACTCTCTAGATACATTTTCGTGAGAGCTTCACGTGATCTTGCGATTTTTCATTTTATTATGTTAACGAGGCGGTATCTTGGTTAGGCAGTAAAAGTTGACCGTCGTGAAGAGGAGCGACAAGAGCTTATACGTAGGTGGAGATTATTTTTACCCAGTCGCATCTCTGACACGCACTTAATGCAAAGGTATCGGCTCACTAAAGAAGGGTTTGTGTTTCTCTGCAATATCTCTGCGGGAAAATACAAGTCTCAGGAACTCTCATAAAATAGAGAGATTATTTGAGAGTTCCTCTATAGAGACCAAGGTAAGTTAATAGTAAAGAATATACTTACCTAAGTAATTTATTAAGTATCTTATATCGTACTTGTATTTTATATTTTAGTAGCGCGTACCTACAACAATACTTCGAAAAAAAAAAAAAATGTAGTGCGAAACAATAGGTACCAATCTACTTACTTTACAATTTTAATGTCGTGATGACGTCACACCAATTTATATTTCGCCAAATAAGACTCAATTGATAAAACAAACACTTAGTTCAGTATTTCCGGCTAGTACTTAATGATAAAAAATCAAGCATTATATCGAAGCTAGATGTCGTACTTGAGGCATAAAATCAAGGATGTTACATTAATTAAAACATCATTGCATAAAATAGATTTAAAATAGGTAGGTACCTACATAGGTTTTGTTGGATTACTTTGGTCCTTAACTTCTTTAGTACCGAACGAAATTAAAGACCAAAGGTACTGAGTGAATCAGAAAAATACGTTCTTTCCATTTATCACCTCAATGAAACAAAAAAAAACATTTTTTCCCAATAAAACCATAGGTAAAAACGACATACGAAAAACCAAACGTCAAACATGGTGGACTTTTTGTCTCTTTTTATTGCTTGTGGAGAAGAGTGATAGAAATAATATGTAGTGTGAAGTACGTTCAATCGAGCTATTCGAAGGTTTTATATCATGTAAACTTCATTAGAAAATATGATCTCGTCCTACTGATTACTACTAAACTGACAGTTTAGCGAGCTCACGACCTTTTTCTTAATGTGCAAATTCGTACTAAGCGTAGGTAAGGTGTAGCAATAATGAAAGGTGTGTATATATCCAGTGATTGATTATTTACCTCGGTTTGAGGAACTATATGTCTATCAGGATATGAAACCTAAAACTAGAATTCGATTTCTCCAAATAAAATTTATAAATAGATTCTTATTTTTGTTAACCCTATTGAGATAATGCTCCGCGATAGGTTAAGTACCTACTTAGCGGTCGAGAAGGTTTAATAACTAGCATATAAGCTAAAAAAAACACGCCTGCCCTGCCAAAAAAGTACTTATGCCTATAAGTTATAAAAACGAGGTCGAGATCAGACAGTGTTCAGTGCTTACACTGCTTAAAGACAAATTCTGAATTAGCATGCGTGATTTCAGTTTTGCTACACCTTGCTGTTACACTCGGTACGAGTATAAACAGATTCCAAACAAGAGGTTCTGTTCTCCACTTATATAGTTTTCTGTCTCCAACAGTCAAAATGCGTCTACTCACGTCCGCCATCTTGCTGCTCGCCGCCATTTTGTCGTGCGCCGCGCAGGCGCAGTACCCGCGCCCGCGCCGCCCCGAGCGCTTCGACACCGCCGAGCAGATCTCCAACTATTTGAAGGAGCTGCAGGAATATTACTCTGTGCATGGACGGGGAAGGTATATTGTGTCTCAAGTCTCATCAAAATTTTCAGGTTGTTGACCTGAAAACGTCCAAACCGAAACAGGTTCCCTCATTAAACACCTCAAGGAGCGGTTAGGTACTCGCTATTTGCATCCAGCGGTTCCGACTCTCACCATGTTGTCCGCCCACCTCGCTAGTGGCCGTCCTTTGCTCCGTTTTTCAGTCTGTCCGTGGTCGCCATTCGAGTACATTGCTTTGGAACAGTTATTGTTGTTGTTATTTTTAAGTTTTTTTTGGATCAGATCTCGCAGAGTAACCCGAAGCATAAGCTCGTAGGGTAATTTGAGCTCATAACATTCTCTCTATCCCGGACTTTCAATGAAACCGAGATAAATTGTCATAGACTCATAGCAATAATTTTGGACCAAGATTGGACCATATTGGGCGCCAAAAATGTCATTTTATTTTAATGCCATCTACATTATCTAACATTAAACAATAACGTACTTTACTAACTACTGAAACTGAATATTCACTTCCGACCTTGTTAGTAGTTGTGGATCATAATTCCAATGAAACAACACGGATGGCGCAAAAATCAAAACTTTTTTTATAAATTAGACTATGGGAGCCAAAAATATTTTGATGTGTATATATCTAATGGCGCGGTATGGGGGTAATGCCGACACTTGGCGCAGAAGCATGCGCGAGGCGACACGAGCGTGCGGCGACACGCGCGTGTGGCGCCGCTCATGGCTCGCCGGCGCATGCTGTCTCAGATTAGCCAAATTCGATGTTTACACGTCTGTTAGGCGTCCCGGCCCATTTTTTTAAAAAACACAATTGCCCAAGAAAGGAGTGTTATGTTTTTAGCATGTTTGTATGCATGTTAGTATGTATGTGAGTTTCTTTATTCCACCATAACTTTTAAATGCCTGAACAGTTTTAGACGTATTGTTAGAATCCTTACAACCTCCTCGAGCAACATAGGCTCTATTTTTTTTGAATAAATCCTATAAGGCTCCAGTATGGCTCCATTTAAAAAGGCGAAAATCAAATTTTTCTTCCAATTTCACAATATGGGTATTCCAACACTATATAATTTATTGGCGTTAATTATTTTTTGGTTGGGCTGGCGTGTTTTTTTAGCTTGTAAGCTAGTTATTACAACGCCATCTGCTTATATTAAACTCTAACGCACTTTGCTAACTCCTGAAGCACATCTAACACTTATTTATAGCTATGGGTACTAGTTCCACGGAAACAATACAGATGGCACTAAAACAAACATATTTTTTCAGATACGGCAAGCGGCAAATGCACATAGCAGATGCATCCGTAATCTTCCGAGAGAGCCCTTCCTTCGAAAATAACCTAAACGACGACGCCATTTTTAAAAACCTGGGATATAAGTAAAAATAATAATGTATTAAAATAATCATACTATTATTAATTTATTTTCCCGCTCACACTGCTCAAATTTGCTTAACCTTGGTACGAATTCTTATTAATAATGCATAATGATCTAATAATAATCTAGTCGAATTAAGAACTCCGTCTTAAATTTCTAGTCAATTATTAAATAATATGATAAAAATAGTTCTGAGGCTGGGTAAGTAACTATTTTTATTATTTTTGATTGATTTATTAAAAAACTGATACATTGAATTATTATTAGTTAGTTATTATGGTTGAAATGTAATAGAAATAACTTTAATTAGCGTAGTGATTATTCTAAAATACACTAATATTCCATGGCCACTGTATTTTATTTAACATATCCAATTACTAGTAGGTATACTAATTAAGTTATCCTTACATATTCCACGCCTAATCGGCAGAACCAATTTTGATGAATACAACGTAGGTACTATAAAAACCTGTTATCATAGAGGAGAGGATATACTAGGTACTTATAATCAAAAACCTAGCCATTATGGAACTGAGTGGTTACAGACCTTTGATTTGACTTCACATTTATCACATTGCTAGCTGCGCCCCGCGATTTCACTCGCGTGCGGATGATGATGAAAATACATTTAATTCTGACAATATTATAAAAGATGACGAAATAGTAGATTGAATTGTATAGGGATTGTACTAGGGAGCAAAATTGTATTTTGCCGGCGAGAGCGCTATTTTGAATCCAGAGCGGAGTGAAGGATTCAAAGTACGGCGCCAGAGCCAATAATATATTTTGCGCCCGTGTGATACACTCTACTTTTCATAACCCACTATGAGAAAATAAAAGGCGCGTCATATTTTATTGTAATTTTTTTTTTAATAAAACATAGTGTAACAACTAAATTGAAATTAAATAGTATCTAATAATAAAACAACTAAAACTTTATATTTACATATGAGACATTTTCGCAATTATGAAAATTCAAAAAGTGAGCGGCAAAAATAATTGCGGTGCACTTATAAATAGGATTAAAAACTCATTACTGCCCGCTAAAAGTTTCTAATAGAAATCACCACCTTTGGGTGCACTTAAAGGCGAACCAAGTCGTCCTTTTAGAATAGATGGGATGAAAAACAAATTAGATTAATGCTGTATGTTGTCACAAACGGGTTAGTGTCAAAATCCCCGATAGATTTCCACATTAACGGGGATTTTGAGAAATGACTTACGTTTCGGGTAAGTATTTTGAAAACAAGATACTGCTGGGAACCTAAATAAACATAATCCGATTCCGAATAATATCACAACACCGTGGAAATATGCTCAAATTACAAATTATTTTAGTATAACGTTTGTATGGAAAATTCACCCTCCGCCGACCCCTTAGGAGGCATCCTGTGCGTCGACCACCACAGGAGTTATCAACTTCTGTTTCGGTCATCGTTCGCACGAAATGCTTTATTACAGGTGCATGCTGATCATCTACAACGGTTTTCAGGATGCTGTCTTTACTCCCCTGTACTCTCTTCAGTAGTGAAATGACTTTCTTCCGAATAACGGAATGAAAGCCGTCGGTTCGGTTTTGAGCGAACATTTCGGAGGCACTGCTAAAACGGGAAAGTCTCAACATCATCCTGAAAATATTGTTGTATTAGACGCGTAGGGTGTTTAGCGATTTTTTGGTAGGTATAACTGAACCATAGACCACCCGTGTACAGACTCTGACAATACGCCTTGAAGAACGTAATTTATGGCCACGGTGAAACCGCCCTCATCTTCGTGTTCTTTTAGCCTTGAAAACTTATCTGTTTAAACACCTTTGGTATCATGAAAACCTTGCATTAATGATATTTAATGATATGGCCATAGGTGGATATAGGTACCTACTCGTATGAATGGCGCTGCGCTGCACAACTTTTTGTAGCAAAATGCACAGAGAAAACATTATGCAGTTTAGAGCGTTCTAAGCGCTGCAGCTCTCAATGGGCTCAGCTTAAAATAAAAATTGCGTGCTCCAGCTCTCCTTAGCGCTGGGTTCAACAATGCTTTTGGAATACTACAGGGCTACCCACCCTTCCTCTAATGTATAAAATATTATTAGTTACCTAGGACATCTTGGTATTGTCCAAGTATCTAGCACACAAGAGAACATTTGTGTTCTGTGCGTTCTGTGCAGCTCACAATCTAGGTTACTATCGATCAGTCACTTCTGCGAGTCACCTCTAGTATGCAACTACCTGACAACAATACGCTCAGAAACCACCTTTATTACATATCACACTTTAAGTCCATTCTTGATCGAACTTATCTCTCGGTTGAATATTTGCTAGTACTCCATTTACATTTATCTATGGTAAACTATACTTTAAGAAAACATGTGTAAGGTTCATTATTTAAAGAAAGAGGTCGTATGCACCGAATCGAATCAAGTATTGCAAACAAGGTGCGCGCGCAGCTTTCAAACTACGATGTCATGCTGAAAGGTTCTTTTTCATGGACAGGTTGGGAAAGTATCAGTTATCTGTTACTAGTATTTATAACAAGTATTGTGAAACTATTTTTCCAATAAAACTAGCTAGAAGAAAGTTTACATGACAGATATTGTGTCACAAACACACTTTACACTTCGGGAAGACAAAACTTTTAGGTTTAGTTTAGACTAAAATATTTAACACTACAGCTACTTGGTTCTTCAAATAATATAAAACCTACGTTTGATCATAAAACAGACGCTGTTGAGATCATGTCGTGATTTATGGTGCAAACTACTACTGAGTACTATATGCAGGTTCCTTTCTACTAAATACAGGTAGGTACCTAATCTATAAAGCTTATCCAATCACAATCAGGCCTAAATTATGTTCAGGCATAGAAAACTAAGAATTATGGTTCAAACATCACAATATCACATAATTAACTCGAACACGTCCACTCCCCATAATAGGGGTGTTTTAACTTCTTCACAACGCTGCGCAATAGCAGGCATCTTGGTGATCGCAGTAGCATCTTGTATGGAGTACTGCTGCCACCTCTGGGACGGTTGTGCCAAGTATCAGCTCGAGTCTTTGGATTCAATTGAGAGACGTGCTATCAGGCTCATTGGGGATGACACTCTGGTAAAAAGTAAGCTTCAAAGTCTGGCGCATCGACGTGAGGTAGCAAGCCTGGCGGTATTCTACAGATTGCACTATGGAGAGTGTGCACAAGAACTGCACAACCTGATTCCCCCATCACCTTTCCATCACCGTACGACTAGACGATCAGCAAAGCGTTACGCTTCTTCATTTATTATAAGAACTGCAAAGGAGTGGAATGCCCTGCCCTCGTCAGTGTTTCCGGTAAATTATAACCCCGGTGTGTTCAAGTCAAGAGTGAATAGATATCTACTAGGCAAACGTGCTACATTTTCGACCACATCATCGCTTTCCATCAGGTGAGATCGTGGTCAAACGATTGCCTAGTCCGTAATAAAAAAAATAAAAAATATATTGATATTAACACAGGAAAATGATCTAAATTCCCTTTGAGGGCACAGTTAATATTTATTTAATTAGATACATATTGAATCCGTGTCAAACTCTGGTTTTTGTATAAAGGAAAATATTATTTGCGCTAGAACAACTTTAGTTCAACATCATCAGATAGAAGACAGCTGATCCTGGCTTGTTTCACTCTAATGTTTAGGTATGAAATCGAAGCTACGGGTCGTCCGCCTAAATTTTGTCAATTGCCGAATGGTCTCATTGACTGGCGTGCGGAACACACTGCCGTGCGACGTAATATAATAGGAGTGGTAAGAAAATTAATAAGAAACAACAGTATGCACTATATTATATCGTTGCATGCAGTTGCCTAAATTCAACTAAAAAGATACCTGGCTTTAAATTTATTATTTGGTGGGTTATGTCCATGCTACTTATACTATAAGTATACTATTGATAAAAAATATATTTCAGTTTAATAACTCACATTGAAATAATAACAAGCTATAGTACTATTATTTCCACTGTGACCAAGTGACCGACCGACTTCAGCCTCATGCCTGCCTCCGCAAGTCGAGACGAGCAACTCTAGGGTTGCTCTTTTTACTTTAAGTATTGCTAGTAATAGCGGCGCGCATCCATTGAATCCAGCAGTTCACTGTAATATTGCCGTTCTCCAATACACGTAGGGTACAAATGCGTTTTCTACTATACTACTGTAATGTATTCTGTGGCTGAACATAAGCCTCGCCCAAAGAACGCAACAACGAACGTTGCTCAAACAACAAAATGAGTGATCTAAGTATTATGTTTTACATAAATAAAATCTGATAATAATGTAAAGTAAAACATTGAGCTTACTATTTAAAAGAAAATTTTGTCTCTGTTAAAAACGCCATCGTAACAAATTACTTGTAGTTAATATTTACTTGGTATTCAAATACCTGTTAATGAGAAGGCGTACGTACGCCTGAAAGTTCTACCCTTCTACGTAAAGAACCTTTTTCAGTTTCATTAAGGAAACCGGATACGACTGCTCTTTTTACTATAAAATTGTAATATAATAAACAATCCTACTTCAATTAACATTTTATACCTAAATATTTCTACTGTAACTCAACTAGTGCCCTTTTGTAGAGAGAATTTTGTGATTTTGACCCCTATTGGTGTTTTACTGCGTAGCAACGTGTTTTGTAGAACCTCTTTGTATAATATCTCCTTCCTTAGCAGTGTTAATAAAAATAAGAGTTTGTAGAGTGCCAGTGTTTTTTAAGTCGAGGAAAAAAGGTCAGTATTTTTAAGATGATTTTGGGTTGCTATGTTTAGATTTTGTGTTGAGATTAACATATTTTTATTATTTGCGGAGTTAATTTATGTTGTTTGATATAATTTTGTAAATAAACTATATTTCGGGATCAATTACGTCCAATGAAAACACTGTTCAACCGCTTGGTTTACTTTATGGTTATATTTTATTTCAAGGAAACAAGTAAATATCATATACTTGTATTTAAAGTAATAATTCAAACTAAACTAACTAAAAACAACCAACAATAAACCTAATCTAACATGCCGCTACCAAAGCTAAGGATGAGGTAACGTTCCCAAAATGCTGACTGCGTTACTACGTTGTATGGCAATGTTTAATCTTTGACCAAAATAAAGGCCAGCAACTTGGTCACGTATTGCTTCGACCAGACGCGCAGATAAGTCATTGTAAATTGTATGCACTCCCGGTCTCCACGGTCTCAGCGTTTCGACCCTAAAAGGCTCAATATAACCTACTATAATTGCGCATTTTGAGGCTCTCCGCCGCACCGGCCTTACTTATGTTGAGTTCCTGGAAGATGAGAGGTGCAAGGGTCTACGCAAGAAGCATCCCACACCAAAAGCCACCCCATCTTCCATAGAATAAGAGTCATTCCATCAGGTCTACCATCATCACGCATGAGAGCACTTCGTTCCAAAATGGCCGCACAGTTGGCGGTGATAAAAGCACGATGGATGATATCATTAAGGCTGGAGCAGCGGGGAATTCTTCCTGCGCTGCTCCCACAAGACAAGTGGTGACCGAGCCGGTCAACAGCAGTACAATACCGCACGACGACGCACCCAAGCGAAGGGACACTGCAAGACGGAATGATGTTCAATGCATCAAGGTGCCAGTATTTGGCGATGGGAGAGCCTGCAGTCTCAAACCCGATTCCCATTCAGCAACGGCTAAGAGGCGGGCACGATCTGCGGAACTTAAGCACGTATGTAACTGATGGCTCCGTACTACACTGGCTTTCAAAACTATGTACCACATTTTAAATTTTTTGCGTTTTTTTTAAATTGGTTGGCTCCTACTCATCGGATTGAGATACCAAGTACACTAGTTTTCAAGTCAAAACTTAAACTATCTATATATCTAACAGTGAAAATCGCATCACAATCAGTCCAGTAGTTTTATTATAAACTTAGAACCACACTTTAAAAATTAATAGATTTAGATTTTTTACTAAGTAAATTGCTTGGTTTCTACTCATTGGATTGAGATATCAAGTACACCAGGTTTTAAGTCAAAACCTAAGCTATTCAACAGTGAAAATCGCATTGCATTCAGGCTAGTAGTTTTATTCAAAAAGTACAACCATTCTTTTAAAATTAATAGTTTTTTTACTAAATTGCTTGGCTCCTACTCATCGGACTGAGATACCCAGTACACTAGGTTTTAAGTCAAACCCTAAGCTATAAAACAATGAAAATCGCATCGCAATCGGCCCAGTAGTTTTATCGTGATGCGCGAACAGACAGACATTAAAAGAGTGGTACTAATTTTTAAAGGCCATTGTAGTTCGCAGAGCGGCCCGTCCCATAGCCTCTGAGATGATGTTGTTTTTGGGAACTTGGTGTTTGGACATGATTAAAGCCACGCATTCCTGGCCTCGTAGTTATTTCCACATTGTCTAAAGAAGCCGCAAGTTTTTTTTTGTATTATGTTTGAGTGCTGTAGACGGAGGACAGGAATGCGGGGAGAGCTACACCTGTAATAGACAGTACTCCAAGGCTCCCAATCGCACTGGAAGTGAAGCCTGTACCCAAGCCCGTTTTTCCCAATAACATAAAACGTATGTGAATTTGGGAACAAAAAAAGAAAAAAAACTAATAGTAAAGGCCATGTGAGTAATTCTGGATAATCGATACGAAAGAAGAAGAAAAACAAAAAAAAACGTAATACGAAGAAACGGATTCGTCTAGAATAGGGGAGCCCAATAAACGGACAGAACATTTGTCAATATTTTTGTATTTGTCAATATTTTTTTATATTTGCAGCCATTTTATGTTTTTCACACCAAATCTTTTGAAACAAAATCTTCACATTTAGAAAAATGTAATTCACGGCCAATGGCATGAAACTTATTTTATAGAAAGAGGATCGTCATATTATACCGTGGTTGCGCCACCGCCAAAGGTCCCATCATCCAAATACCAAACAATAACTTTGATTGAAGATGTTGGTGTTTGATGAATGGCAACATTAAATATTGCCGGGCTAAGAATTCTCTCCCATTGTTGACAACCAACTGTGGATAAAATTTCGTTGCCGATATATTTGTTGAAGATACCGTTCTTCAATAAATTCACCTTGCCAAATTATAAATTTGGAATTTTGTCTTTAACTTGAGTAATTAGGGCCCTCTATCCACCGAATTGAAAGCATTCTTCACGCCCACCTTCAGCAACACCAACCATATGGTTATGTAGAATTATCGACATTGTTGCTTTTGAAAACCGTTTTTCCGATATAATTTCTTAGAATTATGGAAATACCTACCTACCTAAGGTATGTAAGCCCAATCAGAGCTCAGAGTTGCGCAGCGTGAAATGGAGAGAGCTATGCTCGGTGTTTCTGGTTTATCGGGGAGTAAAAGTAAACAACCGTTCAGCTTCGTGGCTAGTTTATTACTCCTGAGGTACCCCCAGTCATCTCAATGTATGTGTCGTTTATACATCGTAGGTACATATAGTTCATCCCTCCAAAATTTATTGGAGAATCTGTAACAATTTCAAAAGTATATAAACTGTTAATATTACATACCTACTTAATAATATTTCTTATAATTAACAGGTTTTCTGAATCTCTTGGAGCGTATAACTAGAGAATTGTTTACAGCACTGTTCCACCGGTTGGTTATCATCATCCATCACCGCGCAAGCCTCCGCCCACTCCTCATTTTCCGCTTCCCTCTGTACCATTACGTGATCGGTTAAGTTTGCTATTGAACCTTGTTCACCCTCAGTCGCGACCTGCACCTCCCTCTCCTCCACAGCAGTTGGAATCGATTGAGATGCCGGTGGCGTTATCGCGGTGGACTGCTCACTGGGTTGCGCTTGCGTGGGGAGCGGAGCCTGTGGTGGTGCAGGCGCGGCCGGCGCCGACAGCGCCGAGTTGCATATCGGTGAACTGTCGATGCTGGAAGCTCCTCCGGATCCCTCGGGATCTATAACATCATTATTGCACGCACTAGTATACTTCCATATCTGATCTAGGTGTCTGTTACCGCTAGTTCCATAATTCTTAAAATAAATTTGAAACATTGTTGTGCCTATTGTCCTTTTAACAATACCTATACTCCAAATACTTTTTTAATAAACCACTTAGCCCATACAGTTTCAACTACTTGAAAACATCTGCTACTTTCAATGCTGTTTGTTCGGTGCGCTTAGCTATATGTTTATTTTGAGGTAGAATTAAATCCAGTCTGCATCCTAAATTACGGCCTAACATTAGCATAGCCGGCGTGACACCTGTCGCACAATGAACAGTATTCCTAAATTCAAACAGAAAACCCCGTAATTTTTCATGAATATCTCTCTGACATAACATACCTTCTGCCAACATACACTTTATCATTTTTTTACAAGTTTTAACAGAATTTTCCGCTTGCCCGATAATGGCCGGGTGATAAATAGGTGAATTTATTTATTCAATGGCGTTTACCCGACAAAAGGTATGAAATTCAAACACCCCAAACCTAGCAAACATATCTTTAAGTTTTAGAATAAGCTCATTGGTAGAAGTGCCACGGTCCATGTGAAAACATTCCAGCCATTTGGAAAAAAGCATCTACTACAATAAGGTACACAGCCTGTCCTATCGACATGTAATCGATGTGAACGCGGTGCTAGGGGGCCGGCGGCTGCGGCCGGGGCGCGGGAGATGCGCGCGGGGGCGCGCTTCGCACAGCGGCGCAAGCGGCGCACGCCCCTACCCACCGCTCGATATCGCCGTCGATCCCCGACCACCACATTCTACTACGAGCTTTACTTTTAGTTTTTACTATTCCAAAATGTGCCGAATGCAAATCTTTTAACATTCTGTCTCTGTAGACAGTCGGAATAACGATCCTATGGCCGCGAAACAAACAAGCATCGATTACTTCTAAATCTGTTTTGCATTGGAAATATGGCATTATAGCTTTACACTCAATTTTCCTAGGCCAACCATTATTCATGTATTTTATCACCATTTACAACACTCTATCGGCGGCAAAAGCCTGCTTAATATCACCGAACAAAACCGGTTCTACGCTAGCTTCTAAGAACAAAAAGTACTTGTAACTCCCGTCTTCTTGCTTATCATCGTCACTAACCGCTACTGATAAAGGCGAGCGAGAAAAATAGTCAGCGATTTGATTGCTTTTACCGTCTAAATACTGTACCGTATAGTTGTATACTGATAACATTATTGCATATCTTTGTGGACGCAAGGCGGCCGTCACTGATATACCATTGCTATTGCCAAAAATAGATAACAATGGTCTGGGGTGCGTTTAAGTAAGTCGGCGAAATTTTCACCGGATAAAAATTAACTAGCGAGGGTTCGCTGAACGGAGTCATAGGTTTATCTTGGGTTTATCTGTCAAATTCAACTGTCGACTTGTCAAAATTATGTTCAGTAGCCTATTTTATGCCCCTAAATCATTTTTATATTATATTCGTTGCACAGAATTTATGTTACTGCATTATTATAAATATATAAAGTATTTACGAATAAAACAATCAACCAATTGAATCTAACCACGAATCGAATGACACACAGCTGTCATTCTGACAGCAGACTAAAATTTAGCGACCTCAAAAGCTCGCTAAAATTTATCCTAGCCAGGCGAAAACTTATACCAGCGGGCGCCCGTGAACGGGGCAGATTAAATTTTAGTCGGGTTAATTTTTCGCCTCGCGGTGTGCTTGAACGGGGTGTTTGACGTTTAGTCAGTTTAAATTTTATACTGGATAATTGACTTAAACGCACCCCTGTGGTCAGTTTTCAAGATAAAAGGTTCACGACCGTATAAATATTGATGAAAATATTTTACCCCAAAAATAATAGCCGTCGCCTCTTTTTGAATTTGGCTATAGTTTTTTTCACTGGCCGTCAAAGATCGTGTGGCAAACGCAATCGGACGCTCGCAACCGTCCACGTTCTGGTGCGCGAGCACGGCGCCGAGCCCGCACGGGCCCGCGTCCACAGTTAGTACAAGCGGTGCTTCTGGGTCAAAATGCGCCAGCACACGCTAGCTGGCCAGCTCGCGTTTCACACTCATAAATGCCGCCTGCTGTCGCTGGCTCCACTGCCATTCTGCACCCGCGCGTAGCAGATCGTGCAGTGGACTCAGTATTGTCGATGTACTCGGAATAAAAAAAGTTTCTATAGTAATTTACGACACCTAGGAATCGTTTCACTCCTAACACGTTGGTGGGCGAAGGTGCATCGAGGATTGCTTCAACCTTACTCGGACACGTCTTTAGGCCGTTTTTATCTATGTCGTAACCTAAATAGGTCACACTACTTTGATAAAACGCACATTTATCTTTTTGTAGGTGCAATTCTGCATTTTGCAACCTACTTAAAACCTCTCTTAATCTTGCCAAATGAATAGATTTTGTGGGCCCTGTTATACAGACATCGTCAAGCCATATACTAACCCCCTCTATGCCTGATAACAAAGTTTCCATTGCCTTTTGGAATATAGCTGCAGCGTTTGCTAATCCATAAACTATACGGGTGTAGGAAAACAAACCTTTGTGTATATTTATAATAGTCAACTTTTGAGATGATTTTGACAATCTAAATTGATTGTGTGCATTACTAAGATCTATTTTTGTGTATGCTTCCCCACCCCCTATTTTGGAAAACACCTCTTCTATTCGAGGTAAAGGATATATGTCCACCTTTAATTCTTTATTAAGGGTACATGAAAAATCGCCTGCAATTTTTAAATTACCGTTTTCTTTTAAGACCGGCACTATAGGTGTAGCATATTCTGAATAATTGACTGGCATAAGAATACCTAAAGTAACTAATCTATCTAATTCTTTACTGACTTTGTCTTGCAGAGCGAAAGGCACTGATCTTGGCTTAAAAAATGTGTGGCGTTGTCTTTAAGTTGCAGTTCGACCTCAAACTTATTAGAACATCCTAATTCGTCCTTCCAAACATCCGGATACTGTTTCAATAGCTGTTGCACTTCTTCAATGTTTTTATTCGTACTGATTATGTTGTTATTTGATGTTCAAAAATATATACTAAATTTTGTCATGAAATCACGACCGAGCAGAGGTGGTCCGCCGTTTTTAATAATATAAATTTTTATCTCATCACTTTGGTTAGAGTATGCCACTTTGGCTACAAAATACACTAGTGCCGTGATTTTATGACCATTGTACAAACACATTTTTAAATCACTTTTATGCAACATCAAATTTGAAAAATGGAGTAGATACAACTTTTCTGACATAACCGTGGTCCCCGATCCAGTATCTAACTCCATACATAAATCTATTTCTTTCACATTGACATTAATTTTAATTGGATTATAATCGACATACCTCATGTTATAAAGTTCACACTCCTTGCAATCGTTTTCATTAATCGTATCCGCCTCCACCGTGTGGATACTATGAAGATTTACATTCTTAGCCATACATAACTTTTTCAAATGGCCTTTTTGCCCGCAAATAAGACACTTGTAGTTCTTAAACCTACACTGAGCCGCATGGTGGTTTTTTAAACCGCACACTGCAACGCGATTGCTCGCAGCCGTCGGATCTGCGGTAGCCGCTGGCAGCGATGCCTGCGCCTGCGCCCGTACGGCTCCCGCCCGTGCGGCTCCCGCCCGCGCCTTTGGTGGCGTAGCTCGCATCGCGGCGCCCGCTGTCATGCACATGGAATACCTGTTCTTCCTGTACGAAAACCTCAGCGCGCGCTTGCACGCACACGCTGCCTTCTGGGCAACCTCCAGTGCCTTCGCGAAGGTGAGGCTCTTTGAGTCGCACTCAAATAGTCGATCACGCTCCGGTCTTGTCGGTCGGTCTTGCCAAGCACGAAGCGGTCACGCAAAAGCGTGTCCAGCGCCGAGCCAAAATCGCAGTACACAGCTAGCCCTCGCAGCCGTGCAGCCCACTCCTCGATGCTTTCACCGACGGATTTTATCGCTTCATAGAACTTCGCCCTATCGGCGAATGTTGACCTTTTTGGTGTGAAATGATTGTTGAGTAAATTCACTAGTTCACTATATTTGATTTTCTCGAGCTTATTCGGATGCACTAGATTCCGAACCAGGCGGTAGGATTCGTCCGATAAATGCGTTAACAACACTGCACTTTGTTTAACTTCCAAAATGTTATTTAACTTGATAAACTGTGTCAACCTGCCATGAAAAATGTCCCACTCGTTAATTTTATGATCAAAAACAGTTAAATTTCCAATGAAATTAGACATTTTTCAAAAAAATATACGCGGGTAGATCCCGGCCTCGTCGCCAGATGGTTTATCGGGGAGTAAAAGTAAACAACCGTTCAGCTTCGTGGCTAGTTTATTACTCCTGAGGTACCCCCAGTCATCTCAATGTATGTGTCGTTTATACATCGTAGGTACATATAGTTCAGTTTCACTACGTGATAGAATCAGAAATGAGGAAATCCGTAGAAGAACGAAGGTTACCGACATAGCTCTCAGAGTTTGCAAGTTGAAGTGGCAATGGGCAGGCCATTTAGTTCGCAGAACCGACAACCGCTGGAGAATAAAGGTTCTTGAATAGCGGACACGAACAAGCAAGCGAAGTGTGGGGAGACCCCCCACACGATGGACCGACGACATTGTAGCCATCGCAGGAAGTCGGTGGCGCATGGCGTTTTTTGGGAGAGGGCTATGTTCAGCAGTGGACTTCTAAAGGCTGACATGATGATGATGATGATGATGTAAGCCCCGATGGTGTGACCAAAAATGAGATTGACTTCATCATGACGGACAATAAGCACATATTCAGGGATGTGTCAGTGATCAGCAGGTTTAATACAGGTAGTTATCACCGACTTGTCGGAGGCTCCTTGAATATCGACCACACGCTTGAAACATGACGCCTGGTGAAGTCTACGCTCTGACCCAACCTGCTCCAGGCCACTTTTGGATCAGAACAGTTCAGAAGTTGTTGATGACAAAATACCATCGCACCGTCCTTAACAGTGGGAGAACTTCAGAGGCGTGGAGCATGAGTTTGGTAGTACTTTTCTTGAAATAAAATATATTTCAAAAAAAAAAACGCCTACATATTAAAAAAATGTTATTTTGTAAACAACCACTAAAAAGAATAAAATAATTACAATTGAGCCAGAACAGCATCACTTTTTCGAAATTACCAACGTAATAATAATGCATAAATACAACATAAGATAAGAAAGAGTTTTTTGAAGGCGGTGCCAAACCGAGCCATAATTATTAATATGGTTGAGCTTATTCAAAAAGATAATGTCTTAAACGGCTTAACGTGCTACATAAAATAATAAGCTTTTAAAGTAATCATCTACAAAAACTTTATCATTTACTAGATTGCTGTATTCGTATCAATCGGTTTGTGAACGTGTGAAAGTCAAAATCTGCTCGTGTGAGTCTCTTATGTTATCTCTTCTGTGTTTCGTGTTTTGTATGAGGGTGCGTCATAGACAACTGCATATTACTTCGTACGTAGATAGTTATGTATTAATTTTGTAAAGATATTAGATTTAAATAATGTCTGGGTTTGGCACTGCCTTCAAAAACTCTTTCTTAACTTATGTTGTATTTATGCATTATTATTACGTTGGTAATTTCGAAAAAGTGATAATGTTCTGGCTCAATTGTAATTATTTTATTCTTTTTAGTGGTTGTTTACAAAAAAACATTTTTATTATGAAGGCAATTTAATTATTTTTTGGAAAAAAAAAATTATTTTTTATTTTTAGTTGCCTAAGCAAACATCGGAAAGAATATATGCCAAAGAAAATAGTAGACACTAACTTTAGACTCAAAGCGTTGGTAAATTAAAATTAAGGATGAATAAACCTACATTATATTAACAACTGAATTAGTTTTGACCATTTTCCATCATTTTGGTGTTGCGTTCCTGTCACTACCTTCCGGCTTCATCATCAGACCCTGAAAACCACATTATACAAGAGAACTCATCAAGACAAACCAAATGTGCCCAAACTCGAAGGGGTTCCATCAGTTTGTTGTTGAGTTCCTGTGACTACATTCCAGCTCCATCATCCCTGGATACCACATAAAACCAGAGAAATCACCATTACAAACCAAATGAGCACAACCTCGAAAGGATTCCATCATTTTGTTGTTGAGTTCCTGTGACTACCTTCCGGCTCCATCATCAGACTCTGGATACCACATAACACCAGAGAACTCATGAAGACAAACCAAATGAGCCGAAACTCGAAGGGATTCCATCATCCGATTGTGTAGTTCCTTTGACTACACCTACTAATTGTCATCCATATGTGCAAAACTTCAGCAAATTTGAACGTCCTTAAATTGTTAAAAATTGACTTGCAATCCAGTCTTAAACATTATAACAAAGTGAATTAAATTGTAGCTTGATTAAAGCTACTAAACCAATTTTGATGAAATTTATACAGTACCACGATATTAGAGAACATAAACTATAAAACAAATTGATTTTCTAATAAAACTACTGAACCCATTTATATGGGACTTCACGGAAAGTTTACCCTTTTCAATAAAAAAACAACCATCTAAATTGGTTTACAAATCTTAGAGATAAACATATAATAAAGGCAATATAAACACAAAATCGAATGGATTTACTCAAGAAAACTATTTATTATCGAAAAACTGCTGAACCAATTTTGATACAATTTATATGGGACCTGGAGAGTATACCCTTTTAAACAAAAAAGATAAGATTATGTTTAACGATCTTATTGACCCGGAACCGATTGCAGTCAATGGTGCACCTCTTGAAGGTGTCCAAAAATATGTTAACCTTGGGCAAATATTGCAATTATGTAAGAACAACTTTGAGAAGGAAGCCAACAGAATAATTCAGCTGGGATGGGCAGTATTAAGCTTCGTCTTCTCGTCGTCCATACCGCAGTACCTGAAGACAAAAGTCTTCAATCAGTGCGTTCCACCTACGGAGCCGAAACTCACGGATAAACTAGTCCACAAATTTAAGGTCGCTCAGTGAGCTTTTTTTGGCTTTTGGCTTTTTTTTTTTTGACGCGCGGCACGGTAAATTTAATGTTACTAATTGTCGCGAGTCATGTTATCGTGGAATATCTATTTTTTTTATTGTGTTGATTGTTTTTTGTTTGTTTGTTTGCAATAAATACATTTTATTATTATTATTATTATTAGCTATGCTTGGAGTTTCTCTGAAGAATTATTCGTAATGAAGATATCCGACGGAGAACCAAGGTGACCGACATAAGCTCTAAGGATAAGCAAGCTAAAGTGGCAGTGGGCTGGTCACATTTCCCAAAAAACATCTGTGTTAGAATAATATCTTATATCAATGGTCTTCACCGAAATATATATTTTATAAAGTAATTCTTCATCAAGCTTTTAATTACATATAATTTATTTACTAACCTGTCAATTCCAGATGGCGCCCACGAAGTTTGGGCTGTTCAAGGGGCGAAGCCGCGAGCACTCTGAACCACCTTCCACGGAGAACCTGCTGCAGAACAGCTGCACAGACTTGGGTTTGCAATCCAACTAATATTTATATCAGCATTCCTTATTCCAGTGTATCGTTCTCCAACATGATCGCATGCCGTTCTATCTCTCTATCAACAAAGTTACCCTAATACCTACCTCGTCCAATCTTGTCTATAGGCCAAATATATCATCCTTATACGAGTAAGCGTCTCCTATCTGTTGATATTGTTTTGTATATTATTATAAATGCCTCATATTGCTAACTAGCGGTGCCCGCAGCTTTGCACGTGTGGTCATTACTCCAAGTTAAAATTACTCCATGTGCTATTCCAAGACATAAAATACCATTATACCAACATTTGACCAAAATTTCATCAGCAGTCAAAAATATTTTTATCGATTACTCGACTTCTGCTCATCGGAATGAGATACCAATTACACCAATTTTTAAGTTAATCCAACAGTGAAATCCGTATTGCAATCGGTGCAGTAGTGTTTACGTGATGCGTGAACAAACAAATATACAGACAGACAGATATGAATTAAAAAAAAACTTGTTCTGTAGCTTATTTTAAGTACCCTTGACCATTTTTTTTATGTGGTCTAGGCTTGAGATGCACCTCATTCCGCCATCCGATTCCTAAATATGTTCATTGCGCAGCCATTTGCACGAAGTACAGAGTGGCCACGACTTATCGGCCGTACTGTATACAGGTATGATTGATAAATAGCTTGATAGATTTTACTAGCAAAAAAAACTGACAAGATAATATGTAGTTTCAAAAAATCATGCGGTTGGCAGTTGAACAGGGCTTTAGATATATTTATATTACATGTTCTATTGTTTTTAGAAAGTGATTGTTGATCTACTGTTATGTAACTTAAAAATACGTGCTCTTTTTTGCTCTAACTTATAATATTAAAAACTGATTTTTAATATACTGTTAAACTACGTATCAGAAATCAGTTTTTTGTTAAAATTAAATACCTAAGTTTTAGTTAACGCTTGTTGTGAAGATGAAACTAACGGCGCATTATTATGAAAAAACAGTAACTGCAAATTTTCACGTATATTTATGTACTCGTATGCTTACCTAACTATCAAAATACTGTTTCCAGTGATATACCCGCCATCACCAATCCCTTCAACGAGCAAGGGCCAGGTCCACAACGAGCTGCGGTGGTGCGCAGACCGCCGACTGCCCTTCAACCCGGACAGTGATGATGAAGTAGGCAATCCAGCTCTATTCACATTCCGGTGAACTGTTTTCGTTGAAACTATGTTCGAGATTTTGAAACTACGTACTTATTTACTTAAATGACAAATACAAAAAAAATTACATTTAAATTCAGTGGAGGACTTCATGCTATGATAGCTATTTCTGTCAGTCATCCTAACCGTGCAATAAATTATGCAAAAAAATACTCTAGGCAAAGCGGTAGTTTCAATGAAAGAAAGAAAAACATTCATTTGACACACATTTTATTAACTTACTTCTGGTATAATTGGTAAAATCAATAATGGATGAATGATCTATTGATCGAATAAATACGCGCTCTATTAAAAGTCAAAGTCAAAGTATTTTATTGTAAATAGGCAAAAATAATAGCACTTTTACAAGTCAAAATTAACATCTCCTGAACAAGGAGAAATACATAAACATTATAAAAAGATCAAATCAATAAAAATTTAGTTAAACTAAGTACCTATTCTTTGAGTTTGAAAAGGAAAATTCCCTTTCATGTGCCAACAGAGTTAAATCTTACACTGGGAAAGGAAATACCCTTCTGACTCTACTAGTGCGTCGGAAAGACGCCCGTTAGAGAAGAGAGCACCAAGAAACTCTCAGATTATTTAAGTTAAAAAAACTAAGTAGTTAATTATGTTTATTTATTTATTTATTTAAATTTACATTATCATTACAGACAAATCTAATGCGACAATGTACTAAATTACTAACACATTTAAGGGCAGCATCAGTGAATTTCACCAAAGTACACGTGAAAATGTCTAAATCGCTGTGTTCAGCATTAATTATATTCAATAGCCGGAGAGCCCGGGTAAATGGTGCTTGGTGAAGCAAATTGGTTCTACTGAATGGCACTGCAAACAGAATGCGACAACGCGCACGTGTACAGTTGTTTGGTACGTTCAACTTCAAGCACATCAGTATTTGAGGATTGTGTATCATACCTCGTAACAGTTTAAATAAATAAGTAAGCAATAAAAGGTCCCTCCTGACCTCCAGCCTATAATATCCTACCAAACTTTCGCGATTCGAACACATAGTTAAATATTTAAACGGGACTTAATCGCGCTGAAAAACTTAATATTTATTTACCTCGACGTTTCGATCAAGTTGCATTGATCGTGGTCACGAGAAGACTGAAGTAGCGGGTGTCAGCGTCGAGAAGGGCGAGCGTTGTCTCCAGCATTTGGTTTTGTAAAAATTCAGAATTGTCACGACACACTACACTAACGACATCTGCAGATATCTTCTGACATAAACCGCGACGCGAACACATGCTTATCACGGGATTCCAGGACGCAGCCAACTTGAAACCATCCTCTCGGTTGAAATTGGGATACTTTTTAATTTCAACCGCTTCACGTACAATCCTGGAGTAGTAGTGACGTTCCGTGGAGAGGATCTTCGGGTCATGTGAATGCAACTTGATCGAAACGTCGAGGTAAATAAATATTAAGTTTTTCAGCGCGATTAAGTCCCGTTTAAATATTTAACTAAATATCCTACCATTCGTAGGACGAAAAGAGTAGGATACATTAGGGAGTAGAAAGGATAAACCCCATATTGCTTAAGATATAGGAAACGTGTAAATTTGTTCTGAATTTTGTCCACCATAGATCTATATTTAGATTCATGGGGACTCCATATAATTGCACTACATTCTAACCTACTTCTCACCAAAGCGTTGTATAATGCTTTAATGGCATTAAGGTTTTGGAAGCTCTGAGATTGTCTAAGTATAAGGAATAAGTTCTTGAATGCTTGTTTACATATGTTTACAATGTGATTACGGAACCTTAATTCCGAATCTACCTGTACGCCAAGATCCCTCACAGACGTGACACGAGCCATGGCAGCTGTATCCACTCTGTAACTAACCATAAGAGAGTTTTTAGCCTTAGTATAAAACACAACGGAACACTTAGATACGCTAAAATATAACTTATTGGCCTGGCGTTGTATAAAACAACGTGACATTATGCCATGATCTCATGGTAAGTTGTGAGACATCTTACAAAGTACTTTGAACATTTTATTCACTTAACATTAACATCAAAGTGATCACTTATTATTATCATGGAGCTTGAAGACATCAGGCCATGCATTTCTGTTATTAATATAATCATTTACATTGTCATACGTTTTCTTTATGAGATTTCCTTAACAAAAGTTTTAAACCTATGCATAGGTAATTGATCAATGCCGTCAGGTAACTTATTAAAAAAGCGTATACAGTTCCCCATATATGAACCAATAACTTTCTATAAGCGAAATCTAGACACTTTCAGTTTATTTTTATTCCTAGTATTAAAATTATGAACATCCCTATTTTTAACAAAGGTTTTCACAAACAAACAAATTGATATTCTTCCGAACATACATTATATTTTCATATATAAGTATATATTGACAACTGTAATAATATCGATCTCTTTAAAACGTTCCCTAATAGAATCGCTGAATTTCATATTGTAAATGGAACAAATTGCTCACTTCTGCAGCACAAATATTGATTGAATTTCCGCGGCCTTACCCCACAGCATAATGCCATATGACAGAATACTGTGAAAGTAACTAAAATGTACTAATCTTGCAGCGGCTATATCGGTAAACTGTCTATTTTTTTTTATGTACTGCATAGGCTGCAGAGCTTAGTCTACCAGCTATCAACGATTTGTGAGGGTCTGTAGTTAGTCGGACCATTTTTACTGCCAAACTTGAATAAGGGAATAAGTTTACTATATTTTATTATGTCAGGAAAAACTCCTTCATTAATAGCCCAAGTCAACCCCAAGGTGGATGATAACTATTTCCTCAAAAATCAGTTCAACAAAAACAGTTCACTGAAATTTCAATTGACTTATAGATTTGTCAAAATAAACCTCTGTACGTGAATCTCGATCTGCTAACTGTGAACGCTTAACTACCAATTAGCTTGAAAGATTTGATACGTTCTGATTACATTTAATAAATAATTTCAGGATGACCCTGAAATGGTGCCCTTTGCACGTCGCTCCAGTGTATGCAAGATCGAAGAAGCACAGGTAACATGGCTACCCATACTGTAATTATCTTATGCCTAGACCTACCATAACAAGCCAAGGAGAACGTTGACGTTGAAGCTTACCTTGTACAATCACGACGACCACTCTAAAAAGAGTGCCTGATATAGAAGAATAGATGCCTACCGTATGCCTATGCCTACCGTATGCCTATGCAGACCAGGTGGCATGACGGATTCCCTACTGTTTGTATTACTAATACCCGTTTTGGCATTACCGTATCCCTACCGCATGTGTTACTAATACCCTTATTTGCCCTACCGTAGGTATGTTTTACTAATACCCATAATGGCATTATCGTTTCCCTACCATATTTATTATTAATACCATTATTGGCCCTACGGTAGGTATGTTTTACTAATACCCATATTGGTTTTACCGTATCCCTACTGTGTGTTACTAATACCCATACTGGCATTACTGTATCCCTACCATATGTGTTACTAATACCCATATTGGCATTACCGTTTCCCTACCGTATGTGTTACTAATACCCTTATTGATATTACTGTAAAATATTTAAAAAGTGCAATCAAACCTGAGACACAGGTTTATTTTTTCAAATATAAACTATGTTAGGGGTGCTACGGATAGGAGTTCGGATACGGATAGTTATCCGTTGGATGGATGTTAAAAATAAATATTTTGGCTTTTAATTGGATATCCGAATCTTCCATAATACGTGTTTTAGTATTTTATTAAGGAAACACGAATAATATATTATATATTCTCATTGTGTTTTTTTATGTATTATAAAGATGGTATCAAAGTAAAACCATTAATTTATTTTTAAAAAACTTCCTACGTGTGCCTTTGATCCTATGTGTGTGACACTTTGCCTTGTAATGTGGAATAATATTTTATCAAAAATATAATTAAACTTCTGTAACACATATTTTTTTGCCGTGATAATTATTTCAATACAGAGTTTAATATTTTATTAATAATTACCACAGATCAACTATAAAGTCTTACCTTCCACGGACGCAACATCCAGCACCACTCTCCAAGAAAGCCTTCAAGACTTGCAGGACTTGCACGACTTTCAAGACCAGTTAGATGAAATACAGAAGTACGAACTCGTTTCGCCAGATGACGCTACGTCGATCGATGCTTTCTCGCTTCAGTTCGATGAAACGTCTATTATGAGCGAGGATGTGAAGTACTGTGGGGCTACGAAGAAACAAAAGAGAAATAAGGTAATTTTTAAAACCTGTGTAACAAAATATGATAGCTGGATGCCTAATGATATTTACGTACTGTAGGTACGTATCACTTTGCTATTACAAATAACGCAAATGGCACTTAGAAAATATACATCTTTTATCGATTTACTACCAAATTACCAATAAAGATGGCTATTCTGCCTTGTACGACATTAATAACCATTTTTTGTTTTGTTTTAGGACTTGTATCCGTCTTCTAGATTATATCGTGAGGTATTCCCTATACCTCCATCTCACATGATAATAAGCTATAAAGTAGGTAGCTAAAAATTTATGCACTACAAATAAGAAACTTGAATGCTTAACTATATTTTTTACAGGCCAAAGAAGAGCAAAAGATCCAAGAACATCAAAATGATTGCGTGATGTGGCAGGCCAGCAACTATGAGGTTTTGCAGGTAAACTTGTTTTAAACATATTTCCTTGCATTTGAAATGTCAGATAATCAACATTCCAAAAAGATAAAGATTAGTAAAGTTGCGATGTTTTTGCCTAACAATGTTAGTGTTAAAGTTTTCGTGAGTGTGACATATTGTTAATTATCATATGTTCCGGCTAAGACTCACGTTTGAAGGTGGAAATGTCGAACTAGGTTTCGAATGCATCCGACGCTCTTCGTCAGGAGTTATAAAACGTTTTATAACTCCTGTATTATCATAATTAATATTATGCCAAACAAAGTGATATTTCTAGAAAAAGATATGACTGTACCGTTACCTAATGTTTAAGTTAAATAGCAAAGGGAGCAATTCTAGTTTTTACGCCATCATCTCTTTCGCCATATATGTGAGTCATCTTTTCCTATAAATACCTACTGTCTGACTGATTGACTTACTGTCTGAGAGGCAGACAACGTGCAGCCTAAACTGGTGTACCAAGAGATTTGAAATTTGGAGGGAATATTCCTTGAGTATCCTAGGGGTGCACACAGGAGGGATTTTTTGAAATTTAATACCTTAGGGTAGCATATTTCGGACGCGGAAAAATGATGCGGGGTGCTGCTAGGTTTTATAGTTACGAGTATTACTAAATGTCGCATGAACCTCTGCTTAATTGACAATGTAATTTTTATAAAAAAATATATAAATATCCTCTCTCATAGAGATTATGTCGTACAATCGAAAAAGTTAAAAGGCATTTCAGTTTGATCTTAAAAACTATTCATTTAATTATTTATTTGTGTATACATTACTCCTTAATACATAAACGCTTTTACCCAAACAGCACCTCCTAAGTCGTAGCGGCACTCTCGACGAGCAAATCAAATGGGAAGCCATCGCGACTGCCCGGGGGCTTTGCACCCTCACCGCGACCTGCACTTGTGGGGATTGCAGCGGGGGAAAGTCCCCCCCTTCGGTGACTGACGGGGATGGGGGCATGGGGGCTGCACCACTGTTCGGGGCAGTTAGCGTGGGCTGTGAACTGCAGTGAAGGGGCAGGCCATTTTCATTTGGAAATATCTTCGCTTTGTTTCGAAGTAAAGCGGTTTCGGCTGGTTTCTTATGAAATTAGTACAGAGTAACCGTGCGCATACTATTACTAAAAGAATGCAATTATAAAGAAATAAAACTTATGTTATAAAATGTGAAAGTAACTCTGTCTCTCTGTCTGTTTGTTATCTTTTCACGACAAAACGGCAAAATCAATCTTGATGAAATTTGTTAAGAAAATATTGTGCATCATGTGGAAGGACATGGGCTAGATCTACGGAAAAACGTCCACGCGGGCAGAACCGTGGGGTGCATCTAGTAGTAGATACATTTATTGCTTTTCATCAATATGTGTCGAAGAACTGGAATGTTATAAGCTCCCGCTCTGAACATAATCTTTATATTTATGTTTGCTAAAATATACATCTCTGGACACGAGAATTAATGCTAATGAATTTTGATGGATGTAAAAATCCTGTTTGCCATTTGTGTAAGTGATCATGGGCAGACTGGATTTGATAATTAGGCGGTATGGGGGCAGGTATAGTCGAAAAATCGTAGATACGGTTTATATATTTTGTATAATCATTTCGGAGAAGCACTAAGTTCATGAAATGCCCCTTTGTTGTAACCAAGCGCTCATGTTAGTGAGGAGTAGAAGTATAGAAGGAATTGATATTTTTCTATTATAACTGTTTAATGGATGTGTAACTAGGAATTGATTAATCTTTTAAAATTTAAGTATTCTATATTGAACCCTTGTAGGTAAGATATACGCAATTTTGTAAAAGAAAATATACCTACCACTGTCTTAGAATTACAACTTTCATGTTTTTGTTAAAATCCGACCATAAGTAATTGTATACTTCAAAATTAACAAATTAATTTATTTACTCAAATGGTGTTTGGTTTTCGGGTAATTGAAACATGACTTTTACGTTTCAGATAAATGAAACTCCTGCATAATATGTTAGAATATGAAGATTGAATTTAATGTTTAATCCCTAATGACTTTATAGATTAAATAGTTTTAGAAAGGAACTGCATAATTATAAATTTGTATCTATACCTAATTGTGTACCTATTTATGATCTAATGACTTTTTCACTTAAGTAGAAAAAATATTGTCTGAACCAATGTGAACACGTAAGTAATATGGAATTTTTACTTAGTAATAATATACTCAATTTATGAAAATGAGGTGTATTCATGTAGAATTTACTCGTATTATCGGTGTGTAGTCAATTTAGATGTGTAATTTATTTTGAAAGTTTGTTCAAATATTATAGGAAGAAAGTAATGGACAAAAATACAACTTTAATACAACAAAAATAAAGCTTACATTTTTTTCTAACATTATTGTTTATTTACAAAGGTACGTGGTTTCAAATACCATGGTGTCAGATAAATAAATGTTTAAAAACCAACACTTCAAAAAAAACTTTTTCCCATAATAGGTGACAGATTAAATTTTATTGGGGTGGTTTCGGGAAAATTAGAATGCTGTTTATAATATTTTTTCAAAGCTTATGTTTCTTACTATGTAATAATATTGAATTTATCAGTAAAGTTTTTAAGTTTTTGTACTTGACGAGCGTATTGTAAACTCTTGATTTTATAGTTTAATACTTTATATTGGCTGAAAAAAATACTAATAGTGCTAATCCTAACCAAAAACGTTACTTGAACCTTAGCTTAGCACAGGATTTAAACAGACTATGGCAGCTACGATACTCATTGAAGATAGGAAGAGTTGTTCCTAGAGAAATCCATCTAGTTAATAAACTTAATAAAAGTGCATTTAAGGATTATTGATAACTAAGTATCAAAATCTTTTTGAGTAAACAGAATCTGCTGCTTATAATGAAAAAAATGTTGTATGTATACATTTTTCTAAAGGTTAAGTTTATTGGTGGTAAAAAAAGATTTCTCAAAAAAACCTAAATTTGTTTTATTACGTTTTAAAAGCTCTAGAAGTTTTTTCTCTTAGCTATCATAAAGAGCGAAAACGAAAACGATTTTTAAAAATCCAGCAATTTCTTTTTAATTAAAAGTATTAAATAAGCTCTACAAGAAATCTTAGAACAAAATATATGTCCATCTTTCACGGTGAGCGTAAATACCATGCCTTGTTATAAATGTTCGCCATATAGGTACTTGTTTCTAGTTCACCTTATGACACCTTTATTAGAAAAGTTGTAACTATCTACTTAGTGATGAAATGCATTGCCTCTTTCACTCCGAAAGACTGATGAGTAAAGTAAGTGAAAGACCAGAGTGAGGTAATAATTTTATTGTATAAGACTTTTTATTGACATATTATCGGATTAATTTTCGATAGGAGGTAACTTAAGTTTTTTTATTATAGTTTTTAAATGCAACTCTAAAGGAAGCTTTAGAGTTGCATTTTGTGCGACAAAAAAAGGCTATAAATCAATATTTTTACCGCATTTATTATGGGTTTAAGAATTATTATTCTATAAAATAAATCTTCAAGTTTAAACTTCTATAATCATTAAAAATCATAAACTCTAAACGAAATATAATAATTTAACAGGTACAACAAAACCTAAAAAAATAAGAGAGACGGAGGCACATAATGATTACAAGTCACAAAATTGTAGTAAAAATACATCAGTAGGTTGTCGCCATACAAAGTTTATATTCACATAAATTGTATGTGTATGTAGTACCTCTATGTCATTATTGTAATATTTTCTGTTTACATTTCACAAGAATATTATATTAGCTTTATATAATTCTTGTGGCAACACAACTATTGCGAAGAAAGGCTTTTATAAAAGGTAAACTTTTTATATAAGACTGTTGAATGCGTTGCCAGTCGACGTAAAAAAGGCAACTACAAAGAGTATGTTCAAGCGCCAAGTTCGCAACTTTTATGTCGAAAAAGTGCATCATTCTTTATTTTTTAAATTATGTTCTTACATGTAGTATGGATTCTCTACAAACTGTTTTTTATCTATTAATTTTTTCACCTGTCTTACTTAATAATGGATAAATGATAATATTATTATTATATTTATTTTATATATTATTTATAGCTACCTATTTCTAATCACTTTACGTTATTTTTTTACTGCACCGCTACCATTTTTCTTGAACGTCCAGATTGTCTGGTAGAAAATGCTACTTAGCATTAAGTCCTTCTTTTACATCTTATTTGTGTGCTAAAGAATAAATAAATAAATAAAAATAATGGGTAAGGACTGTATAGAAACAAGTACTTAACTACCTATCTGATATTTTTAAGTATCATGGTATTTGAAAAACTGACCATCGTTTAGTCAGACACAAAAATAAATAAAGTATAGATGCAGGAAGCGTAAACCATCGTGGATCGCATCATCACCTAAAATCAGGCAAGTTAAAGGTTCCTAAAAGGATGCGCTTCAACTGACTGTACCTACTTGGGCTCAATTTTTTTTTGTGCAATTTTTACTTTTCCTATTCCACAAAATGCTTAGAGTGGTTTAACTTAATCTGTAAAATAATAAAGTTACACATACAACTATACATATTACCATTACACTCTGAAAACTTTACATAAATTAAGTAATATTGGTAAAAATCCTATTATTTATATCGAAATGAGACTTATTTTATGCCAATATTTATTAGTAAAACTAAGTAACATTTATTGGGTTTATATGATTATAATTAATTGCAATAATACTTTCTTTATCCGTACGAATGATTCGATATTATATCGGCTAGAAAACTCGTTTTTTTTTAACAGCTGTGACCAACTGCCTGGAAGCTCTTTTTTAATTGTCGCATTTAATGATGTTTTTAATGTTTCTGACCTTTCGAGTACTTTGCAGAGTTATATTTTTTTATAAGTAAGATATTATATATTGCCAAAGTAATTGAGAAATCAACAGTTAAATATATTATTTTACAATTCTAAGCAATAACGTTTTTTGCGCATAATTTTAAAATATAGTTATATTTAATGTCAATCTAGCTTAGGTATCTAAATGTATGTCTAGTAAGTAGGTAGCTTCGTAGGGTTTCCCATCTTTGATATTAAATGTGCTAAGTACTAAAATCAAACCATTATTATTTAGTAGTCAGCCAAGAGACTAACTGACTAACTAAATAATAATAGTTTGATAATAAATTAAATTATTATTTAGTAGTAATTCAATAGGATAAAACTTGAGTAATTCAATAGGATAAAACTTGAGTCATTCAAGTGTATAAAGCTTGAGTCATTCAAGACTATAAAACTTGAGTTATTCAAGAGTATCAAACTATGTTTTATACTCTTGAATGACTACTATATAATAATTTAATTTTAAATTGGTAGATACAGTTATTGTTTAGAATAAATTGCAATTTCGTAACCCTTTTATCTCCTTAATAAGCTTCTTATTTTTACACATATTTTCAAACGGTAATTTCATTTCGTATAATTGTTATTTCGGGTTAGGCAGGTTCGGTGTATTAAATTTCGGTGTTGTATTCAAACTGACTGCTTTTTGTTGACAAAATAACGACAATTTTATTTGGAATCTCTCTACCTACTCTCTAACAAAAAGATTCAGT
Organism: Alsophila aescularia; assembly: GCA_946251855.1. Lineage (NCBI taxonomy): Eukaryota > Metazoa > Arthropoda > Insecta > Lepidoptera > Geometridae > Alsophila > Alsophila aescularia. The sequence continues at coordinate 18,831,192 of OX276374.1, forward strand.
TTTTGTTAATTTGTTGCAGAATTCTAAAATATGCTATAGATATTAATGTAGGTACTATAGCAGTGAAAGTAAGCTCAAATGAAAATATTTTGTGTTGTAATAGACCTTGATGTACCGAAATTAAATAGTTTTATTTTCCACTACCTTCATCCTATCCAGTACTTTGATCACTTTCCCCTCCACTCCTCACTTGACCCGTGTGTGGTCTCGAGCCGTCGTCCGTACCTTACCACCAGCTTTGTACGTATAGAACCATAGATCTCATTAAAAATGCGAAGATTAGGAACTGTATCCTCAGACGTAGACCGCTTAAATTATTAGGTGAACGCGCATCTGCGAGTGTCAACATATGCGGCATATACGGCCATCTTATGGCATATCTTTTGATTGCATTGACTTAGAAGTTTGTTTTTTTCACAGCTCCAAAGAGTTGCAGACCAGAGTATTTGATGTTAATTTCAACTTGGTACCTTCACGCGTTTCTGAGAAAAAGAGTCTTGACAGACAGACATACAGACGGACGGACGGACAACGAAGTGATCCTATGAGGGTTCCTTTTTTCCCTTTCGAAGTCCGGAACCCTACAAATGATATTTATATCATTACAAATTATATTTATATCATTTGCTATTATTACTATTTAGTAGAAATTTATTTATTTTCATCATTAACTAATAATAATCAGCTGTTTAATAAGAAATATCTGTTGTTTATAAAAATTTCTATTATCAAAGCATTAACTGATTAATACTATCATTGAGTAAATTAATAACAGCACTACGATAGGCCACCAAGTTCAATGCCTACTAACGCTGAGCATCAGAGAGGCGCTGATAGCTTGCTGTAGAGAGGATGAATCTTACCTAATTACTTATTAAAGGTTGGTAACTTTGTACTTACCGTACGAACCCTATAACAGGATATCGTATGTATTACATGTTTATGTAATAAATTTAATGATAATTGTTAGTATGTGGTACATAGACTTGTGGGCGAGATAGTTTTTTTTTCAGTTAGCATTAATTATTCATTGTAATTCATATTTCAATAATTATCATTTATCTATCTATCGTTACCCACTCTTTTAAAATACCTAAGTAGAATTATCAACGTTTCTTCATTTATTGTAAGAACTGCAAAGGAGTGGAATGCGTGTTTCTGGTAAATTATAACCTAGGTGTATTCAATTCTGAACTGAATAGGTATCTACTATGCAAGCGGCACACCGTCGGCCACATGATCGATTTCCACTACGTCAGACCGTGGCCAAAAGCTGGCTTAGCGTGTCATTAAAATATGGGTATCACTGGATTGATGTTAAGAAGTTTTTTCTAACCGTATACGATCTCTATATTTTGATTTAGCTTTACGTTGAATATAGGCTGGAATTAATTATTTATTTTATTTTTTACTTTAACAACATATATATTCACTATAACCATTTCACACTAGTGTTTTCTTTACGCAATCGATAGATCTTGACGGGAGCTAACGATTGAAAATCAAACGAATGTTGTTGCTTCCCCAAGTCAACATTTATACTAAACAATAATTATGTAACGCAGCGAAACGACCTCATAATGGCGGCGCTTTCCCCTCCATCGCGCGCGATGCTTCACAATCCTCACTCAACGTAATTAATTATTTGATCCTTTAGCTAATGTGCAATTAAATTTTGGATGTCGATGATACATAATATGGAACTGCAACACCAAACTGTATCCCCCGATTTTGTTGTTTGTATTGCCTTCCTATGGAAGCAAATGTATAAATGTTAAAATGTAATGCTTAAATGTATAGACGTACCTACAGAAAATACAGTCAAAAAATACAGTGCTATGAATAGAATTTAAGAAATGTCACTTCTGCACACTGCTTAGTATTTTTTATGAATCAGTGCATGTGGTCTGCTCGGGAATGAATGCCGAGGCCCGAGGCAGTTTGATTGCCGCAACGAAGTGATAACCATGGCTAAGGCAAGTTATTTTGTTTTTAATCGAATTCCAAGGAGGTGGTTTCATTCTTCTTTGTTTTTTTTGAGCTTTAACTATTACTGGTATGCCAGTTCCATCGTACCCCAAACCATGTACCTACACACATCTTAAATAAAATTATATCAAAAAAATATTGACGCAAAAACTTTTTTTTAGGTATAATGATAATTATGTTACCTCATAATATCTGTGCGATTAGTGAGCTGATTTGGATGAATGGTTCCATATAAATTTCATCAAAGTTGGTTAATTAGTTTTTACCCCTACGGCGAATAAAGGAAGGGTAATGAGTTTAACAGTATACGGATGTATGTGGATGTTCCGCCATAGCGTCGCCCCCTTAGAATATTTACGCTGCCTTAGGGCAGAAATAGCGTCGATGACGTTACTACAAATAGAAAGAACGAGCGATATACAACTAAGGCTAAGACAGAACGGGACAGAGCTATTTATCTTGCATCCCTTACGCGTAACCTTTTTTTTTGTCTGTCACAAAGTCAACTTTGTGACAAAAAGTACATGAGCTGTCATAATGATCGGTTGGCGAATAGTATTTTTGTATTTTTAAAGTTTTAGAATATATTTTGGATGAGAAACGGACTCCATTAGTGTTATAAAAGTTTACACCATGATTGGGTGTAGTGTGTCTGGCTGCCAAAGCCCTAGTGAATACAAAAATCCTGGAATTATCTTCCACACGTAAGTATTACTTTTTACCTAATATTTTTAATATTATGTGCTACAAGCTCGTTTCAAATCAATTTCCTATGTAATATTCTTCACAATAGTATCGATTTTTAATCCGTAGTCACCTATTTCCAGAAAATTAGTCGCAATCAACAGTAAGATAACCATAAACAGTAACAAGGAGAATGTTTCCATAAAATGGCATGTAGTTTTACCCAATTTATAGGGTAATGATTTTGTTTTGCAGTTTGTATCATGAAACATCAAAAATAAACTTAATAGGTATTTACGGTATGTTTAAATAATGTTTATATTCAATTTAATTTAAACGATATACTGTATTTATTATAAGTGTTTAATTATAACGATATTTTTGTTTGGAATACCGGAACGAGATTTTTACGTTTTCCTATTATTGATATTAAAATAACACAAGAGGCATGATTACAGTATGTAATAAAATAATAAACAAAATTATTTTATTTCAAGTTTCCTATATATACAATTATAAAACAACAATGGATAAACGCAACAAGCCAAACAAATTGAGTACCAAGTAAATATGCAAGAATTTGCTCAGTCCACTTTGATGCTACACAAATAGTAACAACAAATAAAAACAAAGGGCTCGTTGAAGATGCAGTTCCGGTAGAATTTGTACATTGTCACAGCATATCTATTATGTTTGTGAAGTTAGGCTCTGTGAACGATTGCGCAGGTACTGCTGTGGGGGTAAAACAGCATGAAGTAAGAGTGAAATAGAAAATGCGAATAACGTAATCGAGTGAGCGAGGCAGTTATACAATGCTGTCTTCACCTTCAACATTGGGATTGCGCCTGAAAAATAGCAGTTTGCGCAGCTACTAGCAGATAACTTCCGAGACACATACTTCCGCTGCGACTACTGTACATGTATGTGCTTTCTTGTTGCTTAGTTTTTTTTTAATAGTTGCATCTCACATTGACACTATCAGTTAGTTAATTCTTAGTCATTAAAAATTCGTGCTGTCATTAAGTAGGTAACTATATATGTGATTTTTGTTTGTATACTCAATCATCAGAGCCTAGAGCTGCAACCAATCAATTTATTGTTGTGGTTACTTGCAAACAACAAGCAAACAAGACATAATTGAGTATTTCAGAAAAACAGCTGTACGGTAGGTAGACAAATTGGACGGAGCCGAGATTTTAATAAAATAAACAACAAATTAAATTTGAAGTTAATTTTATTGGTCTTACTTTTGACCGTACAATTCAAGCGAAGATAAAATAATAACAATTTGTACTTCGTAACTTCCTTATATAACTTTTATAAATGCGTAGGCGATTTCTAGTACATTCTTCATTGTAATAAACAACTAAGTAGTTACATTTCTCATACTTTAACGAGAAAAACATCTAAGTACATAAATGCTTATTCAGCTATGCGCAATTAAAATCAAGTCAACATGTAGAGTACCTCTACTGCGCATTATTCATAGAAAAACAACATAAGTACAAAAAGTGCTTAATTGGTACTTTCACAATCTAAGGAAGTACCTACTTGTATGATTAAATATGTCGCAATTGGACTTCGGTAAACAACGGTGGGTTTGTGGTACATATAACTTCTCCACCCTGAGATTGAAAATTATCTGAAAGTTCATTTTCTGAAGTCAGATTATTTTCAATTTTACATAATTTCAAAATCTCATTTTTATATTTTATAATAAAGTATACAATAATAAAAATCATTATAATATAAAGTATTAATGTCCATAAACTAACACTTTTTATTTGCACTTTATTGACCATTTCACTTATTTCACTATATTCACTGTTTTCACTTTTCTTCAAAATATAATTCAGCATTTGTAGATTTTCCATATTTACTCCATCTAAGTTAACAGGTTTTCTTTTGAAATTATTTGTAACTGGAACACTTGGTAAATTTATCAATGGTAGTTTAGGAATATGTAAGTTCATTCCTTTTAACAATTTCTTCCGTAGAGTAATATCTTCAACTTGTATTTTACAATTTTCATCCAAGGTTAAAATATAAGTACCAAGGATTTTCTCTCGAGTAATCTCATTTTCACAGGTTTTTGTCAAGTACGTTTGGTAACTTGCAAAAATTATCCATATGTTCATTTCAATTTGTTGAACTTTTATCTCTGAAGTTTCGATTAAAATTGGAGAACACGACGTAATATTCAACGTAAATTTCATTAAATCAGTTATACATTTATCTTGTTCCAATACGACTGCACAACTTTCTTTACAAAGAAATAATTTCTCATCAATCTCGTCGCATGGCTTGGAGAGCAATGTAATAGAGTTCAAATCCTTCACGAGGATAAAAGGATATTTAGGAAGTATCAAGGATGTAATATTATTAGAAGTATCAAGAATAGGTAAGGGGAATAACTGGTAATATTTGTAAGTGTTTTTGCGTACAATTGGAATTGCCAGTACATATGTAATTTGCCTACCCTTAATATAAGCTTTTATCTCTATATTTTGCTCTATATTTACTAAATTTTCATAATTAACAGGGAAAATTAACTTATCTGTGCTCTCAATATTTTTTAACAATTCAAATAATTCATTAGTATCAATTATTGATCTATGTAATATCTTATTTTTACTTAATGCGATTGCTGTATCAATCTCATCTAACTTAGAAAGAATTATTTGAAAATTATGAGTTAACAAACTATAAGCATGAGATACTTTATTTTCAAAATCATTTATTTTACTTCTATTCAATGCTTTCTCTATATCAATTAAATTATTCTCAAATTGTATAAAATTATAATAAGAAATATTAGTAAAATTTACAAAACCATCAACCATTTCTGCAACCAAAGTAACTTTCTTTGAAATAGCATCTTGTTTAGTTTTAATTTGATTAATTAATTCATCATATTTGATTGCGTCATCATTATCTATATTTCCAGTTATCAATTTAATTATTGATCCTAAAGGATTTATAAGTCCTCTTTTAACACGTAAAGTTGGGACTAATTGCTCATACCTCTCTAAAGTTAAGTTTTTAATAAATTCAGTTTGTATTTTATCATCATTAAAATTAATCGTATAATTAACTTTATCTTTTAAATATATGTTTAAATCTTTCAACTTATTTATGTTTAAATATAAATCATCTTTAATTAAGCTTAAGTCTAATACCTTAATTAACTTCCATTTATCATATTCCAAAATTGCATTTCCTTTTTTAACAGGCATTACTCCAGGATTATTTTCAATCCTTTGTAGCTGAATAGCTAGTCCTTTGGTCATCAGTGTCAGGATGACGAATCTGTGGACGTTTAATATCTTTTATTGGAACCTTAGTTTTACGACCATTTATTTTTACAGGGACAGTATTACGTACTATTTCTCCTGTCACTTGTGCTTTTTGATATCTAGGACTATCTTTACTTCGCCTAGTATTAACTCCTTTTATAAAAACTTTATCGCCTACTTTTATATTAAATTTATTTTCTCCGCCTCGTTTTTCTTTAATTCTTTCTTTCTTTTCAACTAACTTTTCCGTTAGATATTTATAAAGATATTTTGTTCTTTGTGCGTGCTCTTTAACTAATTGCTGAGTAAAATATTTATCAAAGTTTACAGCAAACATACTACTTGAATCCGTATGTCCAAATACTACTTCAAATGGTGTTAGATTTGTTGTCGAATGTATCGTTTGATTATATGACAATACTGCATATGTCATTATAGATGCGGCATCAGTAGATTTTTGCTCATATTTAGCAAGTCTATAAATTTCTATAATTGTTGAATGAAACCTTTCAATTAATCCCATTGAATTTGGATTATGTGGCGTTCCTATATGTAAATCTATTTTATAAAAAGATAACATTTCTTTCAGTAAAGTATTATTAAATTCAGAACCTGGGTCTGAACTAATTTTACTTGGTATTCCATAATATGAAAAATATTTTATTAATGCTCTTATTATTTCAGGGGTAGACTTTGTATTTATTTCAATTGCTTGACCTAACTTGCTGAATGCATCAATTATGGTCAAAAATGATTTATTTTCAATAGTAAAAGTATCTATAAATATTTCTTGAAAGGGTTTTATTTGGGTTTGCGTTAATTGCAATTCAGGTTTAATTGGTTTACGATCATATTTCATACGTTTACATAATTGACAAGAATTTATAACGCTTGCAACTGTTTGATCCATATTATTCCAATAATATGTTCTTTTTAAATGTGCCAGTGTTTCTTTTATACCTCTATGACTTGTTTTTCCTTCATGATATTTTAAAATTATTTCACGTTGTTCGTTTTCATCTTCAACATATACTACTCTTAATGTGCATTCAAATAATTTTACTGAATCCTTTTTAAATAAAGTAGTTACAACTGAAGCAAAATCTTTTCTGTGTGCTTCTTCTTCAAAATATATAAAATATTTAATTTTAGGTCTTATGTAACCTTTTAAAAATTCTTTTACTAAATTTGTATTATTTACTGGCATATGTACTTCTAAAACTTTTTGTTTATTTCTTGAAATATCTTTTACAGACATTTTATTTAAATTCCACGAGTAAATTAATATTTGATTTGGTTTTGTATCAATTGCTTCATGTAAAATAGGTATGCTTTCCATATCCATATTTTCATGAGAATGTGCTGTTTCAGTACTAGAATTTTCAGGAATATCAGATGCCGTAATTGTACTACTATCAAATGAAGGTATTGAATAAGGTGACCTTCTAGAAATACTTAAAGTTTTTTCTGAATCAGAAGATATTGTAATTGGAGAAGTTGATCTTATTTGTTTTCCTTTTTTGGAAATTTTATTTGTTAATTTGTTTTCTTTTTTATCAATATTAACTTTCATTGAGAGATTATCATCATCTCCTAGTGCATTTACTTTTAATCTCGATAAAGCGTCCGCATTTTTATTTTGTTTCCCACTTTTATATGTTATTTCAAAATCAAATTCAGCTAATCGTAATTTCCATCGTGTCAATTTACTATTTGGTTCATTTATTGAATTCAACCATGCTAGTGGTCTATGGTCTGTATAAATATAAAACTTTTTACCATATAAATAAGGTCTAAAATGTTTTGTTGCCCATACAATGGCAAGGAGTTCTTTTTCTATAGTACTATAACGTATTTCTGCACTATTGAGTGTTCTACTTGCATATGCAATAGGTTTATCACTACCAACAGTTCCTTGAGAAAGTACTGCACCGATTGCATAATTTGATGCATCCGTAGTTAAAATAAAAGGTTTTTCAAAATCAGGAAATTGTAAAAGTGGTGCATTGGTTAATAATTCTTTACATTTTTCAAATGACGATACATATTCTTCATTTATTATTACTTTTTGATTTTTCTTTAAACATTTAGTAAGAGGCTTTGTTAACTTCGCAAAGTCTTTTATAAATTTTCTGTAATATCCAACCAATCCTAAAAAGCTTTTAATTTCTGTTTGCGTTTTAGGCAAAGGAAAATTTAATACTGCTTTTATTTTATCATTATTAGGTTTCAAACCATTTTTTGTAATTGAATGTCCAAGATATAAGACTTCTTTTCGCAAAAATTCTGATTTATCAAGTTGAACTTTTAAATTTGTTTTTCTCAACTGTTCAAAAATTTTTTTAAGTTTATTTATATGTTCTTGTAAACTGGATGAGTATATAATTATGTCGTCTAAATAAACAAGACAATGAATACCTTGTAGTCCACGCAGTACATTATCCATTGTTCTTTGGAATGTAGCTGGGGCTGTTTTTAAACCAAAAGGCATTCTTAAAAATTCATAATGTCCAGACTGAGTACTAAAAGCTGTTTTCTGTCTATCATTTTTATCCATTTCGATTTGATGATATCCACTTGCTAAATCTAAAGTTGAAAAATAAGTGGATTTTCCCAATTTATCAAATAAATCTGTTATATTTGGTAGAGGATATTTATCAACCGTAGTTATATCATTTAATCGTCTATAATCAATTACCATTCTATATTTCTTTTTACCAGATGCGTCATCTTTTTTTGGAACTATATGAACTGGAAAATTCCACGGTGAATATGATTCTTGAATTATGTTATCTTTTAATAACTTTTCAACTTGGTTGTTTATTTCATCATTAATTGTTTGAGGTTGCCTATAAGGTCGAATATATATTGGATCCTCATTAGTAGTTCTTATTTTATGTTTAACATCATTTGTAAATGAAAGGGGTAATTTTTCACAATAGAATATATCTTTATATTGATTGCATAAATTAAAAATTGCTTTTCTTTCTTCTTCATTCATATGATTTAATCTCAGTTTTGTTAGATTTTCTGACAATATTTCGTCTAATTCACAATCTGTTTCCATTTTTTCAACTATATTATTTACTTGTTTTTCATCAAAATTAAATTTTTCAACATTAAGAGGTTCATTAAAAATAATTGTATGTAGAGTATTTGTAGTATTTTGTATTATAGTTTCAGCAAATGAATTTTTACAATTTACTATAGCTGATGGCATTCTAACGCCAGGATAAAATTCATGAAAGTTTAAAATTCCTGAGTCTGATATAAGATTTACTGGAACTTTAACTTTCATTTCACATCTAGGAATAAGTTTTATCTCATATGGTGGATTATAATTAATAGGAATTGCAGTTTCAGGTGTTAGAAAAAGTTGATTTTTCATATCAATACTAGCTCCTAACAAAGATAATAATTCTGTTCCTATTAAACCGTCGTATCTTCCATCGACTTTATAAATATAAAATTTGTACCAATTATCATTTTTAAATTCATCAGGTAATGGTATAAAAATTACTTCATGATGAGTACTTGTGCCATGTGTACTTACGACTTGAAATGTTTCTTGATATTTGAAATCTTTAAAATATTTTTCTGCTAATTTTGGATTAATAAAAGAACGATTACTCCCTGTGTCAATTAAAAATTTGGAGTTCAGATTTTTAAAATTTATACTTGGTAATTTTAAATAAGAGTTACAATTTAAATTTATAGTTTCTATATCGGAGGATGCTCTTTTGAGGCCCTCATATAAAATTTTTCCTTATTTGGAATAGTCATTTTATTTTTATTTTGATTATCTTCGTTTATTACGTGAAGATGGTTTGGCTTTTGTGGTGCCGTTCTCATTGTTACATCTTTATCATTCAAATCAGTTGTTTTATTTTGAGGAATACCAAAATTAAATTTATGATAGGGTTGTCGTTTGAAAAACCCTGAAGCTTTGTAATTATTTACTTGCGGTTTATTCGCATTACCAAATTTAAAATTATTTTGTGACATAAAATGATTATTTGGCCTATTTAGAAAAGGCTTATAACCTTGAGGTTGTATAAATTTATTTGGAGGATTATTATTAAATGTTGGCCTTTGTGGGATGCCAAATTGATTTTGTTGAGGAATAAAAGCTGGTTTATTCTCAAATGGTTTTTGAGTAATTATTTTTTTATTTTTCATTTGATATTGTGTTTGGAAATTCACCTCTTCCATCACAACACTTAGAGCTTGTTCTAAAGTAACGCAACTTTTCAGACGCACAAATCGAAGTAAATCTTCAGATAAATTGTACATAAATACATTTAATGCAGTGCTATTATAAATTATAGCCTTTGCTGCTCTAACTCCCGAGTCTCCAATTAAATTCACTTTTGCAATCAAAGAACTTCTCACATTTTGAATACGGTGGCAGAAATCGATGTAGTATTCGTCATTTTTAATTTTAAGACTTTCAAGTTCAATTGCAATACATTGTTCTGACCTTGGGTCGCCAAAATGTTGAGTAAAAAGATTTTTCAATTGTATCCATGTTGTAATATCGCTACGTTCACTTAATAATGAGGCTGCTCTGCCTATAAGTCTACTTGAAATAACATGAAATAAATATAACTCTTGTGCTGCAGTAATTTCGGTTCCACTTAAGCTACGCACATATTCACATTTTGAAATAAATAAATTTAATAATTTTTCATTCCCATCAAATTTAGGAATCAATTTCACAATTTCATTCGTTATAATCCTCATAGGTTCCATTTTAAATTATTATTTAAAATCAATTCAAAATATTAAAATTGAGTATGCGTTTGTATAATATAACACGTATAACACACAAAAATTCAAAATATAATTAAATATAAGCACATAAAAGTTCAATAAAAACACAAAAATCAATAAAGACACATTAAAATCAATAAATTCACATAAAAATCAATTATGACGCATAAAAATCAATAAATTCACATAAAAATCAATTATGACGCATAAAAGTCAATAAATTCACATAAAAATCAATTATGACGCATAAAAATCAATAAATTCACATAAAATCAATTATGACGCATAAAAATCAAGAAATTCACATAAAATTCAAATAAAAACGCATAAAATATCAATACATTCCCATAAAAATCGATAAAGACATATAAAATCAATAAATTCACATACAATTCAATAAAAACGCATAAAACGTCAAAAAATATTACATTAAAATCAATAAAAACACATAAAACGTCAAAAATTCACATAAAAATTCAAATAAAAACGCATAAAATAAATCAAAAATAACAAGTGTATTGGCAATGTTTGTCCAAAAACACTAAGGGTCGAATAGCAGGGCAAGAATACGGAAAGTGAATGATTTTCGACTCACTTAAAACCGCTCGATCCCATGCCTCGGTGATTATTCCACTCGCTGAATTGTTTCTCAACTCCTTTTTCTAATACAGTCGTATTTGTTTGGTTCGAGTATTTTTTTACGTGGATTTGTCAGGAACACACGAAGTTATTCAGGACAGCTGCACCAGATATGTAGGTTGCGCCAGACAAATTATATTTCACAATTTTTGAAGTAAGCGCCGGACAAATTAAATTTCCACGACTTTAAAAAAAAATACAACCGGCTGCGCCAGACAAATTAGACGGAGCCGAGATTTTAATAAAATAAACAACAAATTAAATTTGAAGTTAATTTTATTGGTCTTACTTTTGACCGTACAATTCAAGCGAAAATAAAATAATAACAATTTGTACTTCGTAACTTCCTTATATAACTTTTATAAATGCGTAGGCGATTTCTAGTACATTCTTCATTGTAATAAACAACTAAGTAGTTACATTTCTCATACTTTAACGAGAAAAACATCTAAGTACATAAATGCTTATTCAGCTATGCGCAATTAAAATCAAGTCAACATGTAGAGTACCTCTACTGCGCATTATTCATAGAAAAACAACATAAGTACAAAAAGTGCTTAATTGGTACTTTCACAATCTAAGGAAGTACCTACTTGTATGATTAAATATGTCGCAATTGGACTTCGGTAAACAACGGTGGGTTTGTGGTACATATAACTAGGTAATACTTATTATTTATTTACAGTTTATAAGTTCCTTTTCCAGCACTCACTTTTTTACTTGCAGATACTTCCTTCAACATCAGAAGGCACAAGTCAGTCTTCAATAATGTGTACCGCTAAATGACATTTGTAGAATGTCAAGAAACTAGTGTTTCTAAAAATCATTGTTTGGTAAGTATTTTTATAATCAATGGGCGTTTTTCTTATACTATTTCATATTATTTCTTTCGAAGCCTCTAGATATGTATGACGTTGTCTCCCCGTCTTTTGTCTTGTTCGTAGACATTCCTTCAACATCAAAGTGCACAAGTCAATCTGTAATGGTCGGCACCGCAAAATAACATCAAGGTTTTTTAGATACTAGAAAACAAAATGTGGTAAGGGTTATAGCATCTCATATTAAAAAAGAATTACTACCATCTATGTGCGAGTCTGACTTGCGTTTATAGAGTTGCGTAAAGTTTCATACACATGTTGCAATGAACAACAATTGCAAGCCTCGACCAACATCTTAAGAGGCTCTTGCTGGATGGTTGGATTAAGGGCCAGATGTAGAAGGCAATACTCCTTGACACGGCGCGTATAGTCAGGAGGTTCCTCACTCTGTAGCCCTAGCCACCAGTAGTTTAAGCCCTGCTCTGCAGCCGGTGGTACCCTAGGTTTAAAGGTTTTTATAATATTTTTATAGAAATATTGGAAAAAATTGTAATCTATGATATCAAATAAATAAAGTGAAATAATAATAATGAAAATGAATACAAACTTTTCCTGTTATTAGAGTTCTGACTGTAGTATTCATACAATTTTAATAGGCAATCGTGTATTATATGAAATTACTTATGTTATGTTTCTTATCCTTTGTTATGCCACTTACCTTTTATGTTATGGTCCTATAACAAATAAATACGTAACTTTCTTTATTGTGCTTAATTTATTTACATTCCCTATCATCTGTTGACAATATTACATTGTGTCGTACGATTTAGTTCCGTAAGGGGTAATTTTAGTTATAATATGGCAGCACCTAAGACAAAACTATTGCTATCTAAAAGGGGCACGCGGAGACTACTTCTACCAGTGTAAATATTCTAAGGTCGCACCTAACGGCTTGATTTTGGCATGCGAGGTATCAATCGATTCGTCTTCATTTATCTGTGTCTTGTGCTATTTTATACCCAATCGTAGTCTGGGTTTAGTTTTTGAACTTATGTCTTGTTTATCAGTAGATACCTACATTTTCAGTAAATCTATTAGAATCAGTGTTGCTAAAAAGTGATCACTCCATTTGTAATTAATGGAGTACTATTCAAATAATTAAAATGTCTTATTATCATGACCTCTAACTTATAACCATAAATAGTAGATAACATACAACTTACACTAGTGGATCTTTGAGCTGTAGACCTCGTAAGTACAAACTTTTTTGCAAACAATCTATAAGTGCACAATAACGCCATCTAGTTACCTTATCGTAAAACTAACATTAATAACCAAGATGCTCTATCAATACCTACCTAGTAGAAGAGCTGATACCACTGGTAGAAACCTAAAAGTGAGCATTTTACTGCATTTTGAGAAGCTATTCTGCTCATCACGCCGAAGATCCTTATCAGATCTTCACCATTTTTTTATGAGAATAACTTTAAGTACCTTTCAAATAAATAAAAAACCATCAAAATCGGATCTAACAAGGCGGAGATATTCAGCCCTCTTTTTGTCCTTTTTGGGAGAAGTACCCCTAAAATGAAAAATCCCCCGACGACTAAAAAATTCTAAAAATTTGTTGAACCTGTATACCAAGTTTCGTTTAGATAGGTTGAGAAATGCGACCTGTAGATGAGAACAGCCGAACAATCGGACATTCGGACATACGAAATAATTTTTGCCCAAGCTGAAACGGAGACGCTTCGATCGCGCTTCGCGCACATATGACACATAATTTTACTTTTGAAATAGACTAAACATTTTTTCCGAACATTACGCCTGCATTAGATAAGATAAGATAAGATAAGATATTTATTTTTTCAAAAAGAATGACAGTCATTGTTTCCTTAACCTAAGAATCACACATGTCTATTTGTTACATCATTCATGTCTCAAGCATCTTAGGTGTTTCGGTAGTAGCCGTGCTAGGATTCCCTGTGTTACGGCTACTACGATTCCTTACTGGATTATAGTAAACAAGGTTCAAATTTTGACTATAATAGTTACATTTAACATTTAATTACAATTAATAAACAAACAAACCAATATAAAACATCACACAAATTTATACAAAGTAGGTATTCGTTCAAACCAAAAACTTAAAAATTATATAACAAAAACAACAATAAACCTTCAGTCTGAGTCATAGAATCAGTTTCTAGACTATGAATCGTTAGACTAGGAAAGAAACATCGAAAGAGTGCATGCACAAACCCTTAAATATAACAAATAATTAATCCCCACCTCACTACCAAACATACATAACCCACTTATTGGATTCTCACAAAAAAAAAAAGAAGGTATAGCAAAATAATTCGAAGGATAGACGCACGACACGGCAGGAGTCGTAGTATTTATTATTTTCTTAATTAGAAAAAAAAAACAAATAATTATAACAATTTTGGAAATATAAGCCAAGTAAACAAACAAGAACATGGTAAACGTCACGCCTGCCCATAACTGTTACAGTGCCACCCAGAATTTTGGTTGTGTAATCTTGCGCGTCACTGAACTGCGCTCGTCATCCTGACAAATTGTTTTTTAAGTCTCAATTAGTAGTTAGCTTAGTAATTTCACTAGAAATATCATCCTTTAAACTGAAACACATAAATGATTACACACTACTGCTTGGCAGTTGAATATCTGATAGAGGAGTGGTACCTACTTGCCCGAGCGGACTGGTGTTCAGCGATGATAAAAATAAAGAATTGACAACAATGAAGAAAATTACATCCCCGTAGAGTTTCTTGGTGCTCTCTTCTGTAACAGGCGTATTTCCGAAGCACCGGTAGATTCAGAATATTATTTTCTTTTCCTGTGCGAGATTCAACTCTAAGACAGCACATGAAGGGGAAATTTCCTTTTAAAACTCAAAGCATACCTACTTTATTTAAATTTTATTGATTTGATATCAATACATAGTATATTAAAACAAAGTCGCTTTCCGCCGTCTGTCTGTATCGCTTAATCTTTTAAGCTACGCAACGGATTTTAATGCGATTTTCACCATAAATTTGATTTTTTTTTACACGGAACTTATATATATATAGCTGTGCCCGTCTGAGGGCCTCCGGCATGGCATCTGTCCGTATGTCTGTCTGTATCTTGGCAGCGCATTTCGCCGAAAATACTCACTAATTTCAAATGAAATTTGGTATGATTTGAGTTCATACTTCGAGGTAGGATACTGGATACTTTTCATCCCGAAAAATTAAAGAGCTCCTGCAGGATAGGCGTTGAAACTTATTTAAAAGAACACGTATCACGCTGAAACTACTCGACGGATATGTTGCAACTTGGCACAGTCATATAGTTTATATAATGGGTAAAAATTGAGGATAATTTTTATCCCGAAAAAATAAAGAGTTCCTGTGGGATAATGTCGCAAAATCTGCAAATTGAAGATATTGTGTAATTTTTTTGGAGGCCGTTCTATATTCAATACTAAAGCCAAAACTGTATTTTTGTATTTTTTTCTGTCTGTCCGTCTGTCAGTCTGTACCTTAGCAGCGCATCACGCCGAAAATACTCACTAAATTCAAATGAAATTTGTTGTGAGTTGAGTTCATACTTCGAGGTAGGACATTGGATACTTTTCATCCTGAAAAATTAAAGAGTTCCTGCAGGATAGGAAAATTATTTTAAAGAAAACGTAGCACGCTGAAACTATTAGACGGATGTTGATGCAACTTGGATGTTAGCACAGCCACAACTTATAAGTACTTTAAAATTAAGGATACTTTTTGTCCCGAAAAAATAAAGGGTTCCTGCGAGATATGGGTCCAAATTCTGTACATTGAAGATATAGTGAAATTATTTTTGGAGGTTACTCTATAATCGATAATGAAGCTGAAACTGTATGTTTTTTCATTTCTGTGTGTATGTCTGTCTGTCTGTATCTAGGCCGCGCAACACGCCGTCGGAACTACTGGATGAATTTAAATGAAACTTGGTATGATTTGAGTTCATACTCGTACTACGAGGTAGGACATAGGATACTTTACATCCCGAAAAATAAATGGATTCTCGCAGGATAGGGGTTGAAACTTATTTCTTACAAGCACGTACCACGCTGAAACTAATGGATGGGTTTGGATGCAACTTGGCACCGTCTTAACTTATATGATGGGTTAAAATTGAGGAAAATTGAAGGGCTTCTGCAGGATTTTTGTCCAAAGTTATATTAATATTTAAGTAATGAATATATTTTTTTGTATGGTTCTCTAAATTCGATACTGAAACTGTTTTATTTTTTATTTTTGTCTGTCTGTCTGTATGTTTGTCCGTATCTTGACCGCGCATCGTACAGAAACTACTGAATGAATTTAAATGAAACTTGGTATGATTTCATACTAAGAGGTAGGACATTGGATACTTTTCATGCCGAAAAATTAAGGGGTTTCCGCAATATAGGGGTTGAAAGTTATTAAAAAAAACAGGTATCACGCTGAAACTACAAGACGGATTTTTGATGCAAATTGACTCAGTCATATGTTTATTTATACTTATTATATAGCAACAGGTACGAAAAAGGCTGTAAAGAGATGATAAATAAAAAAATGCTCTTGGGTGCTTAAAAAGGGTATTGAACACGAATATAATTACGTACTCGTATTTTTTTAATCATGTTGCTTTGTCTCTTTGTCTGTATATTTTTTGTTCACGCATCACATAAAAACTATTGGACCGGTTGCAATGCGGTTTTCATTGTCAGATAGCTTAGGGTTTGATTTTAAAACTGGTGTAATTGGAATCTCAATCTGGAGTTAGAAGCCGAGCAAATGATAAAAGTCTTTTGACGGCTAAAGAAATTATGGTCAAATGTTGGTATATTGGTCTTGGAATAGCACATTATGGTACTTTGAACCGCGACTTCGCACGCGTGGTCTTTTTTTAGGTTTAACGTACCATAATGTGCTATTCCAGGACCTAAAATACCAATTACCAACATTTGATCAAAATTCCTTCGGTCCCGTAAAAATATTTTTATCTATTACTGCGCTTTTACTCATCGGATTGAGATACCAAGTAATTCCATTTTTAAATAAGACCTTAAGCTATCCTACAAAGAAAACAGCATCGCAATCGGTCCAGTAGTTTTTACGTGATGCGTGAACAAACGAACAGACAGACACTTTTATTTAAATGTTATATTCTTGTTCAGTAGCTTATTTTAGGTATGTCTAGGGATATTTTTTTATCTATTTTGTACAAACTTTTTCGTACTTATTACTTTATTATACGTATGGATATTTTATGCTTTCAATTTAACATAACTTTGGACTCCTATCCCACAGGAATGCTTTATTTTTTCGCGATCAAAAGTGTCCTCAATTTGAACCCATCATATAAACTATGTGTTAAGTTGCATCAAAATCCGTTTTGTAGTTTCAACGTGATACGTGTTCTTTTAAGTAACTTTCATCCCCAATCCTGCGGGAACCCTTTAGTTTTTCGTAAAAGTATCTAATGTTCTACCTCGTAGTATGAACTCAAATCATAGAAAGTTTCAGTTGAATTCATTCAGTACTTTCGGCGTGATGCACGCTCAAGATACAGACAGATAGACAAACAGAGAGACAAAAAAGAAAATTTGTATATGTATGTGTATGTGTGTACAAAAAAACTTTAAAAAAAAAGTTTTTATGCAGTTGCCATGTAATGGTGAAACTTAGAACTGGCTATCACAATTAAATGAGTATAAGTACAACATTTCGTATCCGTGCTGCTAACCGTCAAAAAAACAATATACTTCTTCTCTTTGGGCAGTAGTGTTAAAAGGACACCCAACTGGACAACGGACATTTCACAAAATTAAAACTGCATTTTGTTAATAAGGACTTTCGTATATAAATGCGAAATTTATGACAGTATTTATATACTCTTTGCTAACCGTTGAGGAGTTCCCTAGTCAGGACCCAATCCTGAGTGCAGCAACCATTTCATGGTAAAACTTAAAACCGGCTATTAGAATAAGATGCGTACACAAAATTTTGTGTCTATGCTGTTGACCGTTGAAGGGTTTCTTTATCTGGAGACCATGTCATCGTAAAATTTAAAATTAGCTTTCATAATAAAATGCGTACACAAAATTTCGTGTCTGTGCTGATAACCGCTAAAGAGTTCCTTTGTCTGGAGCTAATCCTGGATGTCGATTCAGGTCGTGCTTACCATAAAAATGAATTGTCATTGGAAATAAACCCACATGTAAAAATTCAACTCCGTAGGATAAGAGGACGTGGTTCTAATTCACATTGCGAGATTTGACCTAAACAAACATACATACATACAAACATTGCAAGTTAAATCAAAGAACAAACAAAACAAAAACTTTTAAAAAAACAGTTTAGCTTCAGTATCGAATATAGGGTAGTACCCTCCAAAAAATATTATTTATTACTTCAAAATTAACATAACTTTGGACTCTTATCCTGCAGGAACCCTTTATTTTTCGGGAATAAAATTATCCTTCATTTTAACCCATCATATATACTATGACTGTGCTAAGTTACATCAAAATCCGTCCAGTAGTTTCAGCGTGATACGTATTTAAAAAAAATACCATTATCCTGCGGGAACCTTTTAATTTTTGTGATGAAAAGTATCCAATATCATAGATAGATAGATAGATAGATAATACTTTATTGCACCTAAAACGATATTATTACACATAAAATATTTCTTTAAAATAAGTACAATGGGCGGTCTTATCGCTAAGAGCGATCTCTTCCAGACAACCATTGGATGGCCAGTAATGTAAGAACAAGGAGTAGACGGCGGTGCATTCAAATAACATTCTATTACATAGATACTTTTGTAAAATACAATAAATCAATAACTATTTATACGATAAACTAGTACATGTTATTACAATAAACTAATACATATTTATATTACAAAATAGGTTTAAATACATACTTTTACGTAGCAGTGCTTAGATTGGAGAGATAGTGATTCTTTACCATATTTTTAAATATAGGTAATATATACTCAAATCATACCAAGTTCCATATAAATTCATTCAGTAGTTTTGGCGTTATTTGCGGTCAAGATCAGACATGCAGACAGACAGACAGACAGACATAAATGAAATAAATAATGTTTTGGCTTCAGAATCGAATATAGAGTACCCTAAGAAAAAAAATGTATTACTTCATACTTAATATAACTTTGGACCCGTATCCCACAGGAATCCTTTATTTTTCGGGATAAAAAGTGTACACAATTTTAACCCATCATATAAACTATGACTGTGCCAAGTTGTATTAAAAACCGTCCAGTAGTTTCAGAGTAGTTAGGGGTTTTTGAAATAACTTTATACCCCTATCCTGCGGGAACCCTTTCATTTTTTGGGATGAAAAGTAGCCTATGTCCTACTTCGTAGTATAAACTCAAATCATACTAAGTTTCATTTAAATTCATTCAATAGTTTCGGCGTGATGCCTAGCCAAGATACAGACAGACAGACAAAAATGAAAAATATACAGTTTTGGCTTCAGTATCAAATATAGAGTACCATCCAAAAAGAAATTTCAAAATAGCTTCAATGTACAGAATTGGACCCGTTACAGTTTTATTATAAGTATATAGATAAGACGTTGGTTCTACATCAACATAAGAACCCTAAAATTAAAGGTCGTACCGATAAACGACGAAAATATATAGTTTACAGAAATCCTTCCTGCAAAACTAAATCTAGTCATAAATGTTCGTTTTGGTTAGGCCCATATGTTTGCAACAAAATCAATAAACATTAAATCTAGCAAAATCAACTTCGACATTAAGATCGACAATTACCTGAAGTTATTTAACTACGATGAAACAGAAGCCATATTAACAATTACAATATAATCTAATCAAGTATATATTATTACACTAGCTGTACCCGCGGCTTTGCCCGCGTGGTCATTTCATTACGTGTTAGTCCAGGACCAAAAGTACCTACAAAGTACAATATATACTACATTTCTTCAAAATTCGATCAGCCGTCAAACAGTTTTTTTTTTGTTACGGACTAGGCAATCGTTTGACCACGATCTCACCTTATGGAAAGCGATGATGTGGCCGAAGGTGTAGCACGCTTGCCTAGTAGATAGATCTATTGACTTGAACACACCAGGGTTATATTTTACCTGAAAAACTGACGAGGGCAGGGCATTCCACTCCTTTGCAGTTCCTATAATAAATGAAGAAGCGTAACGCTTTGTTCTTATGCGAGGTATTTCAACCATAAAAGGGTGGCTCTTTGCTGATCGACTAGTCGTACGGTGATGAAAAGGTGATGGGGGAATCAGGTTGTGCAGTTCTTGTGCACACTCTCCATAGTGCAATCTGTAGAATACCGACAGGCTTGCTACCTCACGTCGATGCGCCAGACTTTGAAGCTTACTCTTTACTAGAATGTCATCCCCAATGAGCCTCATAGCACCTCTCTCAATTGAATCCAAAGACTCGAGCTGATACTTGGCAGAACCGTCCCAGAGGTGGCAGCAGTACTCCATACAAGATCGGACCTGTTATTAGTTATTTATCGATTGCTCGGCATTTAATCATCGGATTAAGATATCAAGTACCCCAGATTTTAAGTCAAACCATAAGCTATCCAATAGTGAAAATAGTACCGCAATCTCGGTCTTGTACTATTTACGTATTGTGCTAACAAACAAACATACAGACATGATTTAAAAATAAAACTTATGTTTTTTATCTTTTATCATTTTTTTTATCACTCAAAACCTGACAGTCCTTAACCACAGACCTCCGACGACGGCTAGAATAAATTCTTGCCTCCATCGGCGTACTCAAGGCGCAGGAGGCGTAGTTTAATGTACCACAAGCGCTTGAAGTTCGAACCCTCCAGAGTCACCCGTTACATTTGGTGCCCAACGAGGGGCACCGTTACATTTGGTGCTCTACTAAATAACCCACACTAAAAACTGAACTCTTTTTAAATAACAAAAAATAAGAAAAAAAACATAGATAAGGACGTGCAAAATCCAGAAATACCATTTCATTTGGCGTCCAACTCATAAACCCATAGAAAGCTGAGCTGAGGATATTCTTTTTTTAAATAAACGGTGTTTTCTTTTTATGAAAAAGAAAAAGTTTTTTTTTTAAATAAAACTCTTGTCTTAAATAAACCTCGAGCTAACAAGAAGTTACTTTTATTTAATTCCATAAATAAAGGAAATATAAACTAGAAACCTACAGACTGATAAAAAACAAAAAAAAAGGAAAAAAAAACACATTTAAAACATAAATGCAAGGTTACCTGTTTTTTTTTAAACGCATGGGAGAAAACTTAAAACAATTAGTATCAAAGATTAATAATAATAAATATATAAAAAATGAATAAAACAAAAAAAAACAAATAATAATAAAAAAATACATTCGGGACAATTCCACACCAATAACCAAGCCCCAAACTAGGATACCCTGTACTATGGGTACTAGATAACGGATAAACATACATAGATACGAATATTACACATCCATGACTCGGAAACAAACATTTCTGCTCATCGCACAAATGATTGCACCTTGCAGGATTCGAACCCGCGACCGTTTGATTGCGTACCTAGGGTTTCTAGCCACTAGACCAACCTAGTTTTTTTTTCTTTGTTCATAATTTTTCGTACTTATTGCTTTATTATAAGTATAATTAGATATTTATTACTTAAAAACTAATATAACTTTGAACCCCTATTCCGCAGGAACCCTTTTTTAAGGGGTATTAAAGTATCCCCAATTTTAATCCATCATATAAACTATGACTGTGCCCAGTTGCATCAAAGTCTGTCCAGAAGTTTCAGAGTGTTACGTGTTCTTTTAAGTAACCTTCAACCAATATCCTGCGAGAACTCTTTAATTTTTCAGGATAAAAAGTATCCAACCAACAAAAGTCGAAAGTTCACGACCGGTTGGTCTAGTAGCTAAAGACCCTCCTACGCAATCAAACGGTCGTGGGTTGGAATCCAGCAAAGTGCAATCATTTGTGTGATGATCAGTAATGATTGTTTCTGAGTCATGGATGTCTACATTCGTGTCTACTCGCATTTATCTTTATCCGTTAATTGTGCCCATTGTACAGGGTATCCTAATTTGGGGCTAGGTAATTGGTGTGAATTAATATGAGAACGAAGTACAAATTGACAGTATTTTATCTTCGCTTGAATTGTACGGTCAACAATAAGACCAATAAAATTAACTTCAAATTTAATTTGTGGTTTATTTTATTAAAATCTCGGTCCATCCAATTTGTCTCGCTGTCGAATATTGTGTTGTATTATTTTCATAATATTAACCTTTTTATAGGTATTTAATAATTAGATGAATATAACTTTTCCTTTTGTATTTTTCAGGTTAATATTCCCACTCTCAAGCTGAACAATGGCCGGGAAATCCCAGCGCTGGGTTACGGTACATGGTTGGGAATAAATCAAAACGTAAGTGAAGTTCCCAATATCGGACGAAACAAATCTAATCAATGAAATAAAAAAAAAGCTTCGCAAGCTGTTTGTACCATGATAGATATAGTTAGAGCGGGAAGAAGAAGTAAAGACACATACAAAGACAGAGACACATACACAATTGTAACTGCTCATGCTACACAAACGCTAATACTCATTATTATGTGCGTTACATCTAATTGAGGCGGATCACACCCGAAGAGTTAGTACCTAATCTTTCCATTTTTTATGAGATCTATGGTTACAAAATGAACCTAGTTTTTAAAAGAGCTGGTGTCTGAATCAGGTTTAATAAAAACCTGCAGTTCACAAAATGTTAAACTAGTTGCGCCCCGCGGTTTCACTCGCGTGTATTGATGATGGTGATGATGATACTCGTAAAACAGTGCTATAAAAAACATACTAGCATACACAAACTTTCCCATTTATAATTTATATGCCACTCCCATCACCACTTTAGGAAATCAATATCAAAAATCCTTTCTAGTTGTTGTTGTCCCTACTCCCTACGGTTGACACCTGTGACTCACATCGAAGTGGCAATTCCCGTAAAAAACTATATATTTTGTTCCTAAATCAAGATCAAAAGTTGCCTATATGTTAAAAATTAGAATGTTCGATTATTCGACCCTTCGCAGCAATAAGCCTTCGCAGTAGTGACCATTCGAGCAAACGTACCTTCGTACTTGTGCGAGGTATTTCAACCATAAAAGGATGGCACTTTGCCAATCGTCTAGTCGTACGGTAATGGAAAGGTGATGGGGGAATCAGATTGTGCAGTTCTTGTGCATACTCTCCATAGTGCAATCTGTAGAATACCGACAGGCTTGCGACCTCACGTCGATGCGCCAGACTTTGAAGCTTACTCTTTACTAGAGTGTTATCTTCAATGAGCCTCATAGCACGTCTCAATTGAATCCAATGCCTCGAGCTGATACTTGGCAGAACCGTCCCAGAGGTGGCAGCAGAACTCCATATAAGATCGGACCTGTACTTGGTAAAGATTCAAAAGCTGTCCCGGTGTGAAGTACCTACCGCCTAACCTTAGACAAAATACCAAGTTTCTTTGCAGCTACCTTGGCTTTGGATTCAATGTAAGACCCAAAATTCAGGTTCGATGTGAGTTCGACACCCAAAAGCTCCAGATGGTCGCCTAATGGTATTGTTACACTACGGAAAGACGGAGATCGGTTAAGAGGACTCTTTTTAGCAGAGAACAAACACGCCTGCGTTTTAGTAGCATTAAACTTAACCAGGTTAGCATCGCCCCAACCGCACAGGGCTTCTAAGGATAAATTCAATCGGTCCACCATAGCCTCTCTCTGAAGCTGGACAGCGTCGCAGCTGGCTTGAGCATTGGAACTGTATCTCTCAACCACAGTAATGTAATCTGCATACCCAAAGGTACCGGGCTTCAAAAGGTCATTAATGTGCAGTAACAACAGTGTAGCCGAGAGAACCGATCCTTGAGGGACACCAGCATTGATGGCTATTTGATCACAGACGAGTAAATGACTAGGACTACTCGAATAGATCATCCTTCAAAAAATCACCTATCCAATTGCAAAAGCCAACAGGTAACCAGGGGGCGCCTACTGCATTTCTTTGGAACTCATTGGAGCGGTTCCAGGACTGATGGGGGTTTGAGGGGGGGGGGGGGGGTCTTGGTGCCCTCAGTAAAGCGCATTGCTACGCTTTTCTCAGGGTTTACCAAGATGCGCCGTCTTTTATAGGTTGTAGCCGCGTGGCGATGACAACACCGTCGACTATGTTAAGTGGTGTACATGTGTGTGTGATTATATTTGAAAATCATCTTTAGGTTTCTCTGATCATTTTTCATTTGTTCGCAATCGTTTTTTTAGCACTTTCGATTATGTGTTGTTCGTAGTATTGGCTAACTGTGTATCTCCACAGCTCGCCTTTGAGACCACGGACCTGCCGAAGATGCTGGACGCTCTGTCCTACGCGATCGACATCGGCTACCGACACGTGGACACGGCGCACCTGTACCGTGTCGAGCCAGAAATAGGACAGGTCATCAATAAGAAGATCCGGGATGGAGTAGTGAAGAGGGAAGACCTCTTTGTTACCACTAAGGTAAGATCATAGACAACTGCATATTACTAAATTAAAGTCTGATTGGCGCCCTCTCCTGCCCAAAAGCACGTCAAATTATTTTATTGGAAAGTAGCTGTACCCGCGTCTTCGCACGCGTGGCTATTTCTCTAGGTTAAATGAACTCTATTACTATTCCAAGACTTATAATACCAATATACCAACATTTATACAAAATTTCTTCAGCCGTCACAAAGTTTTTATCGATTGCTCGGCTTCTACTCATCGGGTTCAGATATTAAGAACACCTGTTTTTAAGTCAAATCCTCAGCTATCCAAAGTGAAAACCGCATCACAATCGGTCCAGTAGTTCTTACGTGATGCGTGAACAGACTAACAGACAATCAGAGAGACACGTTCTTTTGTTACTTTATTCTTTTTTCTGTATCTTATTTTTAGTACCCTATTTTTTTTTATATCTTCCTTTTACAGTTTATTTGGTACTGCCTGCTTTATTATAAGTAAAGATGACTTGATCATTTTTGGGCAGAATAATAAAAATATATGTTTTATTACATTATTTCAATCATGCCTATAAAACAGTACCTTGACATACCTACTGACTGACTGACTGACAGACAACACCCAGCCTAAAACGGGTATTTGAAATTTTGAGGAATATTCCTTGAGTATCCTAGAGGTGAACTATGGAAGTAACTATAAATCGTAAAACATGAATACCAACTCCAAATAAAATACCCCTATTCTGCGGGGACCCTTTTATTTACCGGCATGAAAAGTATCCAATGTCCTACCTCGTAATATGAACTCAAATCATGCCAAGTCTAATTTGAATTCATTAAGTAGTTTTGGCATGATGAGCATCCAAGATACAAACAAACAGACAGACAGATAGACAACAAACAAAAATGAAAAAAAAATAACAGCTTCAGTACGAATAATAGCACAGCTTCCAAAAATAAATTTACTAAATAAATATATCGTCAATGTACAGAATTGAACCTGTTACAGTTTTATTATAAGTACTAGCTGTACCCGCGGCTTCGCACGCGTGTTCTTTTCTTTAGGTTCAAAGTAGGTACCATAATGTGCTATTCCAGGACCAATATACCAACATTTGAGCAAAATTTATTCAGCCGTTACAATACTTTATCAATTGCTCGGCTTCTAACTCACCGGATTGAGATACCAATTACACCAGATTTAAATCAAATCCTAAGCTATCTAACAATGAAAACCGCATCGCAATCGGTTCAGTAGTTTTTACGTGATGCGTGAACAAACAAACATACAGACAAACAGAAAGAAGGAAAAGATTAACAATAAAATAATGTTCAATACCTTTTTTAAGCACCCAAGAGCTTTTTTTTTCATTTGAATTCATTTAGTAGTTTGGGTCAAGATATGGACAAACAGACAGACAAAATCGAAAAGTAAAACTGTTTGGCTTCAGTATCGAATATAGAGAACCATCCAAAAAATATTTTTATTACTTAATTATTAACAAACGTGTCCTCAATTTTAACCAATCATATAACTTAAGACAAGGTTTTAATGCAAGTGCCAAGTTGCATCAAAACCTGTCCATTACTTTCAGCGTGGTACGTGTTCTTTTAAATAAGTTTCAAGCCCTAATAACCCATAAATTTTTCGATATGTAAAGTATCCTATGTCCTACCTCGTAGTACGAACTCAAATCATACCAAGTTATATTTAGAATACATCCAGTAGTTCCGGCGGCGTGATGCGCGGCTAAGATACAGACTGACAGACATACAGACAAAAATGAAAAACATACAATATTGGCTTTATAATCGAATATAGAGTAATTTCCAAAAAAAATACACTTTATCTTTAATGTACAGAATTTGGACCCATATCCCACAGGAACCCTTTATTTTTTGGGGATAAAATGTATCCATAATTTTCACCTATCTTATAAACTATGTCTGTGTCAAGTTGCATCAACATCTGTCCAATAGTTTCAGCGTGCTAAGTGTTCTTTTAAATAATTTTCCACCCCTATCCTGCAGGAACACTTAATTTTTTCATGATGATAAGTATCCAATGTCCTACCTCGAAGTGCGAACTCAAATCATACCGAATTTCATTTGAATTCATTAAGAATTTTCGGCGTGGTGCGCTGCCAAGGTACAGACAGACATACGGACAGACAGACAGACAGATAAAAATAAAAAAAATACAGTGTTCGCTTTAGTATTGAATACAGAACGGCCTCCAAAAAAATTTACATAATATCTTCAATTTACAGAATTTTGGACATTATCCCGAAGGAACACTTTATTTTTTGGGATAAAAAGTATCCTCAATTTTTACCCATTATATAAACTATGACTGAGCCAAGTTTCAACAAAATCCGTTAAGTAGTTGCAGCGTGATACGTGTTCTTTTAAATAACTTTCAACGCCTATCCTGCAGGAACCCTTTAATTTTTCGGGATGGTAAGTATCCTACATCCTACCTGAAAGTATGAACTCAAATCATACCAAATTTCATTTGAATTCATTGAGTATTTTCGGCGAGATGCACCTCCAAGGTACAGACAGACAGACGGACAGACATACAAACAGAAAAAAATTAAAAAAATACAGTTTTGGCTTTAGTATTGAATATTTCTAAATTCAATACTAAAGCCAAAACTGTATTTTTTTAATCAAATCCTCAATCGGCCCTCAAAAACATTTACAAAATATCTTTAATTTACCGAATTTGGGACATTATCCCGCAGGAACTCTTTATTTTTTCGGGATAAAAAGTATCTTTAA
Source organism: Alsophila aescularia (assembly GCA_946251855.1). Lineage (NCBI taxonomy): Eukaryota > Metazoa > Arthropoda > Insecta > Lepidoptera > Geometridae > Alsophila > Alsophila aescularia. The sequence goes on from OX276374.1 coordinate 18,858,770, forward strand.
TATTAACCCGTCATATAAACTATGACTGTGCCAAGTTGCATCAAAATCAAAATGCGGGAACCCTCTCATTTTTCGGGATGAAAAGTAGTAGTAGGTCCAAAAATTTTTTTCTAAATATCTTAAATGTACAGAATTGGACCCGTTACAGTTTTATTATAAGTATAGATAAGCAAAAATAGCACTTTTACAAGTCAAAATTAATATCTCATGAACAAGGAAAACATAAATATTATAGAATAATCAAGACAATAAAATTAAGTAAAGTATGCTCTGAGTTTGAAAAAGAAATTTCCGTTTCATGTGCCGACAGAGTTAAATCTAACACGGGAAAAGGAAATATCCTTCTGACTCTACATGTGCTTCGGGAATACGCATGTTAGAGTAGACAGCATCAAGACCTAGCTGTCCCGCAGCTAGCAGACAGCTAGGTCTGCAGACAGCAGAGTAATGTGACAGCCAAAACTAGAATGGGTATAAGAATTTTGACACTTTTTACCAATTCGTGCTCCGGGTCAGAAGTGGATGGGGAAGGGTGGGGAGAGGAAAGGGGCAAAATTTGTAGAGTGCAAAGCATTGAGGCGCAGCTAGTATTAGAATAAAATTTACATAAAGAATAATAAGTATGTATAATTTTAAAGATAAAATTCACGCGATTACAAAAACTACAGACTACTTGAGATACTCCTTCTTGACCTCCTCCTCCTAAGAGGCTGTATACAAAAAAAAAACGTCATCATTGTCAGGTGTGGCAGCATTTCCACCGCGAGGCTGATGTGGAGGTGTCCCTGCGAGAATCACTGAGGCGCCTGAACCTGGACTATGTGGATCTGGTACTCATTCACTGGCCCATGTCTATCTCCGTAAGTTTTATATGTTCAAGGTGTTTTCTGTAGGTAGCACTGTACGTCTCATGAACAAGGGGAAAAAACATCATACTATTAGTGTTTTCGCCCCACTGCTTTGCCCGTGACGTTCGTTTCTTTAGGTGGTGCTCCCCTACGCTATCAAAAGAAGCTATCCTGAAAAGTTCGAGTCTCTCTCAACCTCTGGTTTATGCTGTGCGTTGATTTTTAGTCAATCACGACACGACGACTGTTTTATTACACGACTGTCCAAAAAAAGGAGTGTATTGTTTTTAGCATTCATGTATGTATGTGAGTTTATTTAATCCACCATCACTTTTAAATGCCTAAACAGATTTAGACGTATGGGGTATCATTAGAATCCTTACATCCCCGAGTAACACAGGCAATATTTTTTTGAAAAAATACCGTTTGCGTCTGTATGGCTCAATTTTTAAACGCGAAAAAAACGGGGTTTACTATATGGGTATCAAATTGAAGGCCTTGGTAAGCATATTCTAACAGTATATAATTTGTTGGCATCAGTTTTTGTTTTGGCGGGCAGGCGTGTTTTTTTTTTTAGCTTTTATGCTAGTTAATTTTATATATTTAGATGATGGAGAGCCGAGCTGACGATCGAGTTCATTCACTGTTCATTTGCTGCTCCAAAAAGAACACTGGATATCACTTTTCCAATGCGTCACTAAACAATATAGCTTCAAAGTCTTAATATTGAACATTAACTTAAAACATTACATTAATTAAATGTACATTTTTAGGGCGATTCTCACGAAGTGATATAAATATCACAGTAGATAAATGTCTAAAATCTATGGATTTTTCGATATATATCTATTGTGATATTTATATGGGGCCAATGTATGCCCCACATGTGGCCAAAGTGTGGAACTTTCCTAATCCGCGATATGTTCTCTTAACTACCACCATAGATAAATAATACATGCTACCACTTATGTATTCTGTGTTACAACTGCCAGTAAGTACCTATTGTACTATAATGTTTTCAGCAAGAAGGCATAGACGAGAAGATCGACTACCTCGAAACCTGGCGAGGGCTTGAAGCAGTGCTGGCCAAGGGTCTCACCAAAGGCATAGGAGTGTCGAACTTCAACGCGGAACAGGTGACACGACTGCTGGCGAACTGTAGGGTACCACCGGCTGTCAACCAAGTCGAGGTGAGTGAGAGGAGGAAATATAATCTATGACTAGATTTGCCAACCAATAAGCGTAATTCAAGATCTTTGCAGTAGACATTTTCATAAGCCACATTGCGCATGCGTGAACCACACAACTGCCGTTCTGAAATAAAATGTTTCGACCAAGTATGGGAGTTTTCATAATTACATTTACGAAATCTGTAGGTAATCTCTGATTTGCAATATTTTTGTAGTAATTAGATAGATAAACATATTATCTACACTCATAATTATCGTAAGATCCCGATTATTAATTGATAAATGATAATTTGTTTCTTTGAAAACATGCGCTCTAGGTAAAACTAATAAAGAACAATGGCGAACTCCCATAAATATTTTTATGTTAGTAAAATTCACGGCGTCTATAGACCAAAATTATCGCTAGTAATTCAGCATCATTTCCTGAGATTGTTAGTCTAAGATTTTTTATTGCCCGGAATAATTGTTATTAGGCTTCAAAGTTTTGTGAGTAATGTTACTGTTAACGACTTTTGAAACAAGTTTTAGAGATTTTAATAATTTTATCGGCTTAATTAGGTAGGCAATCAATTACTTATGCGTGATAAATATAATGTTTAAAGATATTGTACCTACTCAGTTACCTACCTAGTGTTACAGACTAGGCTTTTGAATAATAATTGTTTAATTATTTTACATATTATTTTGTAATGTGCCTAGCAAGAATACAAAACTAATCATATGTTTAGATATGTTACTGCTATTTCACTGTTCTGGCAAACAGTTGTCCAACATTAGCTCAAATACTTTGCAACAATTTCTTACACTAAATACTTTATTTAAATAATTACAATAATAATTAATATTAATTGGATGCTGTTTAGCATTAAGTCCTTCCTTGTACACTATTTTTGTGTAAAAGAATTAAATAAATAAATATAAACTAACAACAATTCCTTAAACTATAATGCATTGTATTCTCTTTGCTATGTTTTATTATAGGTTTTATATTGACGTACCAATTTGTCTATAGTATTATTCTGTTTAATGCAAGGAGGTTGAATTACGCTTACTATTGAAAGGTTTTAACGCCAGTAAGCGTAATTCAACCTCCTTTGGTTTAAAAAAACCGTGCGGGAAGTAAGCTTAATTTAACCTTCTTTAGTTTAAAAAAACCGGGTGGGAAGTATACCGTGTTGATGATTTTGACGTCTGAACCGGAAAACCGGTTTTTTTTCACCTGTTGGGCAGGCAACAAGGCCGATAAAACATTGTAGGAAGGAAATTAAGTTTCAATTCAATGTTTTTTTAAATTGATTTACTGACCTGGCTTTTACTAGCTTACATGCTGTGTTGAAAAAGCGTAGAAAAATAATTACTTAAGTTCTGTAGAAATTATGTTTCAAGACGCTGCAAAAATCACATAAAATTTCACCATTGTTCTTTACAAAGGAAAAAAATAAGCAAAACAATGCTTGACATCCAACCGGAACACGTGAATAATAAAGTTACAGTTGTTGCACAAAAACTACATAAAAAGCACCTTCTACCGGATAGTAATATTCCTCAAAATACATTAAATACAGTTGTTTTAACATTTTTGATTTCGTATGACTGTTACTAGTCAATAGCTAGTATGTAGTTAGTATTTTCTGTGAACACTAGTCCTCATAGTAGGATTTCCTGTGCTATGGGGACTAGTTTCTGTTATTTGATCAGATCATCGTAGTGTGTTGTTTGAATTTTACAATCATACAATAATTAAAATAGGATTTTAGTTATCAGAAACCAATGTGAGGGAGGGTGAGATGGTTTGTGTATGTGTGAGGGTGAGGGTGCGTGTGTATGGTTGAAAGGAGGGTAAAATTAAGTACCACGTGTGTTGAGTGTTTTCAATCGAACACAAAATTGACCTCATGATGTTGGATCACCGTTTGTTAAAATCGTAATCGGTAGATATAAACTCAAAAATGGTGGCATATTGACAAACTTTATACACGGCACGTCTTTAATAAGATATAATAAATATTATAGCACTGTTTTTTGAACCAAACAATGCTTTAATTATTTTATTCATGATATCACAGATATGGCCCCGACCAACGAGGGTTTTGGCTATTTTTTTCCTATAATAGTACAGTTTAGCCTGACCAAGAAGATTTCAAATCAGTGTGGCCTTTTATTATCTATTGCAGCGTGTGCTAGAGCGCATTAACATCGTAGACGCGAGTATACAAAGTCTTTCTACGATTAGCATATATTAACAGAATAGATGGACATAATATTTGCATATTTTTTCAAGTATAATAGTGATACAGATGCAGATTTAACACCACCAAATATCCTCGACGTGGCAACAAACATAACCGACGATCTACTCCCAAATAAGTCTAGGAAAGCATACGACAAAACCTACTACGAATCTTTGGAGTGGAAAATGGAAAATAATTAGGTACACCAACATAATTGTAATTTCTGCTTTTTATTTCTGTTTTTATTTCTGCTGCACCCAATCACGCACGCACGTACGTAGTAAACATTCACGCAGCGGAAATAAAAATATATATGACAACTATTTTAGTGTAATTTATTTCTTTTAGGAAGACAGTTTATCTAATTTAATTATACAAAAAATATGCAAATATGCGATTTCCCTAGACAGATTATATGAACCGGTCATAGATATACTAGTAGGTTTCTTTGTAAACGCAGAAAGGTTGTACACGTAAGCATAAAAGTGTGAGCTAATTATCGGACGCGTCCATCTGCCGCTGCTGCCTGCCACGAAAGAGTGTACACGGCCAATGTCGTCGAGGAAGAGGATTCGGCTACGGTAGTACTATTATTTCTTCTGTGATTTCGGTCCGACCGCGACACCACAGCCGCGGCTGGTTGCCTTCCGACTGTGTGCAACCTCTTTAGGTTGTTCATAGTAGGTATAAATGTGGGGGACAAAGAGTATAGACGGTATCTACATACAACATATAACTTATATCTTACAAGAAGCTTATCTTACTCATACAACTCATCGGTCCAGTAGCTTTTAAGTGATGCGCGAACAAACATACAGACAAAGAGAGAGACACGAATTTTAAAAATGTTATATTTTTGTTCAGTAGTTTATTTGAAGTACCCTAGACCATTTATATTTTATTTATCTTTTTTGTAGAGACTTTTTCGTTCATATTGCTTTATTATAAGTATAGATAATTATTACAATCCATAAATAATGCATAAACAACGTGTTACTGAATAGCCCTAAGTAATTTTGTTTGGAGGAAGGTATTTTGTTTGCAGGTTTGTATCGATTCGTAAGAAATGTCTTATGTATCGATCAAACATGTGAATTCGTTTACGTGTGCAATGGTTGAATACATCGTATTTAAAATTCCTATACAAAAGTAAAATCTTAAAAATAAGCGACAATCATAAATGAATGTTTACTAACAAGATGCACCAAAAAGCAAACCTCGTTGAGATAGAGCCCCCAAGGATCTCTGAACGGAGATTGTCCAGCAGTCCGAGAAAGTACAGGATTTGTTATTGTTGCAGTTGTTAAAGTATAGCTGAAGGAAACACTGAAGGCTTACTGAACGACAATATACACACACACACACAACACACACACACACACTACACTTACTTATGAATCTAGTTATGCATTCCGGTATTAGGCATGAGACGGTACCAATACACACGTAGCCTGGCGTAGGCGGCAAAACCGCTGAGTTGCGTCTGGACGGCCGGCGCCTGGCCGGGATGTACAACTAGATAAGGCATGCATTTTGTACTCGTATTAGAATTAAGTTTTATTGGTCAGTCTGAACGACACTCTCGAATGAATCGTACATTCAATAAATTTACACTTTATAATTTTTGTGCTTTTTAAAAACAGTTTCCCTCAACCCTAAAATTTGACTGGCGCAGCCGGTAGGATTTCGCGCGCGAGGCTGTATCCACCACAAAACTCCAAAAATCAGTTTTTGTGATTGTGACACAGTTTATTGCAGTGCCGCTTTGCACTTGCGCGGAATCCACGAACCAAAAATATTGTCAAGTGATTTGGATTGCAGCGAAGAAACTACCTGGCTATAACGGAAGGATGAGTTCGAGTACACTGTGAGTAAACCCTTTCACATCCCTCTCGTTCCTGTCTATTTCTGTTTGCCAAATTATTAATCGTTATTTGATTTTCTTTATTGCGCACTCATATTGGCGCTATATTTTATGTATGTTAGTTAAGTATTATTGAGCCTTTATATCGGCGCTAAATTTACGAATTGTGTTGCTAGTAAAGTAGAGTTTTTAATAATGGAACAAATACGTGTAGTACCAAAAGAGCTTCTTTGCCTCATCCCTAAGTTTGAAGGGGAAGAAAACTTGTTAAATTTGTTTATTAAGAAAGCTCAGTATATATATGGAGGATTTTCTGGTAATACTCCAGTCCAATCATTGTATGTATTTCATGCGATTAGCAGTAGGTTGGCTGGTAGAGCTGCAGCCTTATTAAGTGAACGCGAAGACATTGCTACTTGGGATAGCTTAAAAGGGTTGTTAATTCAACATTTCGGCGACCCTCGTTCCGAGGACTGTATTGCAATCGAACTTGAACAGTTAAAATTAAAACAGGGCGAGTCTTACATCGATTTTTGCCATAGAATACAACATATGCGCAGTACCTTATTTGCCAAAGTGAATTTATTAAGTGATGAGGGTGTAAAAGCAGCAAAAATGATCATATATAATAACATGGCATTAAACGTGTTTTTATTTAATTTGCCAGAGGATTTAATCCGCATAGTTCGCCTCAAACAGTGTGTAAATTTGGAAACGGCTTTGAGCGTGGTAGTTGAGGAAGTTAACTTTACGAATCAGTACAACGCTAAAAACAAAACAAAACAAGCCCTCACGTCCCAAAATTTCAAACCACCACAAGCCATTCAGCCTGTTATGTTGCCTAACTCTACGCAAAATTTCAGGTTTGGAAATCCCCAGTTTAATCAACAAAATAAATTCCAAATACCCAATCAGAATTTCAGATTTGGAATCCCACATCAACCACAAAATCCACCTAGATTTGGGTCTCCAAACCAGCAGAACCCCAGTGGCTGGAAATTCAATCAAAATTTTGGACCTCCAAATTACAGATTTGGTATTCCAAACCAACAGCAAAACTTTAGATTCGGAATCCCCCAACAAGGTCAAGGCTTCAGGCCACCACTTAACAATTTTGCGAGGCCACCACCAGAATACCAACCCCAAAACAATTTTAAGTTTGGGATTCCTCATCAAAACTTACAAGGTCAAAAACCGACCATGAATTCCGATGTATCCATGCGCACTGCTCGCCCATTCAGACAAAATATGTTAGACGCCTCCCATGAAGCTGATAATAGTAACGTATTTTACAACAATGAAGTCGATGCATCCCACGAGTTGTATGAATACCAAAATGAAACTTTCAATGAAAATTACATGGCCGATTTAGATGCACCTCAAATTGCGTTTGAGCCTTATGCGGAGGCACCCGAAGTCTATCATCAGGAAGTAGATTCATACAATGCCGAAAATTTTCAGCTGGAAGCCTCCAGTTTTCACCCGAAATAATACAAATTAATTGTGATTCTATTTTAAAGCTTCCACACATTGAAATTCCGGAAATACGTGCTCGCTTTATGATAGATACCGGAAGTACAAGGTCGTTCATAAGCCCAGCCAAAGCCGAGGAGTTTTTCACGGCTTTCAAGTTATACGAACCTTTTGAAGTCATAAGCACGCACGCTCGTAGCCAGCACAATGAAGCTATATACATACCACTCTTAAAAACTTTTAAGAGTACAGAGAAACATAAGTTCTATGTATATGACGTAGACGACAGGTACGATGGTTTAATAGGATCTGACCTTTTAAAACAACTTGACGCTTCAATTGACATGAAACACCAAATTTTACGCACACGTGACACGAACATTCCTATTATATACAATCCTCCATATGAAATTACATTGGAACCAAGGTCAGAAATGCGGGTAAAAGTGCCTACTAATTTGCAGAACGGAGATGCGATCATTGATTATGTTGATTTTGGACAGGGAATCAGAATGCCGAGCGCTATTGTAAAATGTAAAGATTCATTTGCACATACGGTGATACAAAATTTATCTGAAGACAGAATAACTATGACGTTTGGAAAGCCCCTTAGGGTGGATAAGTATGAAATTGAAGAATGTAAGGTGAATTTGACTTCGGACATGAACGAATATGAGGTAGATGAGCTGCTTAAACAAAACCTACAAAAATTAAGACTAGAACATACAAACAAAGAAGAACGAGAATGTATAAAAAAACTGTGTTACGAATATCGCGACATATTTTACTGCGACGAGATGCCACTTACATTTACAAATCATGTGAAGCATCAAATTAGGACCAAAAATGAGGATCCCATTTTTATCAGGCCGTATAGACATCCACCCGCACATAACGATGAAATAAAGAACCAAGTAGACAAACTTCTTGAAAGTGACGTGATAAGAGAATCACACTCTCCATGGAGTGCGCCGGTTCATTTAGTCCCCAAAAAGTTTGACGCTTCTGGCGAAAGGAAATTTCGGATGGTTATAGATTACAGAAGATTAAACGAGATTACAACTGATGACAAATACCCCTTGCCAAACATCTCGGATCTATTTGATAAATTAGGAAAGTCGGTTTACTTTAGTACAATAGATTTGGCAAGTGGCTACCACCAAATCGAAGTAGAGGAGGAGGATAGGCACAAAACGGCATTTTTGACACAATCAGGACATTTCGAATTTACTCGAATGCCCTTCGGGCTTAAGACCGCCCCAGCTACGTTTCAACGCGCAATGGACAACGTGCTGAGGGGCTTGCAAGGCCTGCATTGTCTCGTTTATCTTGACGACATTATTGTGTATTCCAGTAGTTTGCAAGAATACATAGAGAAACTGCGCATGGTTTTTGACCGTTTGAGAGAAACAAATTTGAAGGCGACTTTGGATAAGTGTGAATTTTTCAGAAAAGAGGTGCTATATCTTGGACACATGATAACTAGAGAAGGGCTCAGGCCAAACGATGACAAAATTCAGGCAGTTTTAAATTTTCCGATTCCGAAAACCTCAACAGAAATTAAAAGTTTCTTGGGCCTGGTAGGTTATTACCGAAAATTTATTAAGGATTTTGCAAAGGTAACTCAACCCCTTACAAATTGCTTGAAGAAAAGAAACAAAATCGAAATCACTGAGCAATATGTAGCAGCCTTCGAACGATGTAAAGAACTTTTAGTGAACGCCCCCGTTTTACAGTTCCCGGACTTTACACAACCATTCATACTAACAACCGACGCGTCAAATTATGCTCTTGGAGCAGTACTATCTCAAGGCCCAATTGGCACAGATAAACCTATAGCTTACGCTAGTAGGACATTAAACGATGCAGAGACTCAGTATAGTACCATTGAAAAAGAACTTTTGGCAATTGTCTGGGCCGCAAAAATTTTTAGGCCTTACCTGTATGGCAGGAAATTCACTATATACACTGACCACAGGCCGTTGGCGTGGCTAAATTCCATAAAAGAACCAAATAGCAAGCTTACCAGATGGAAACTGCGTCTTGCAGAATTCGATTACGATATAGTCTACAAAAACGGGAAACAAAATTACGTCGCGGATGCCCTATCTCGTATGAAGGTAAATGCGCTAGGTAAAGATGGACAAAGCTCAATGGAGGTTAATGTAGACACTGAAGAAAGATTAAAAGAACTCATCACTTCAACAAGAACATCTTGTTGAAGTGATGAGAGATTTAGTAAGGTTGGGAAGAGAAAATGGACCGGAAACAAGTAATGTAGTTGCTCCCCCTACTGAAATACCACCAAAATCAGAACCTATAGATATTACATCAGATTCGGAAAAAACTCTATCGATTCCATCCCCGACAAGTAGCACTATCTCAGCAGTCTCTGAAAAATCTGGAAGTAATCGTACATTTACTGAACATTCTGCATTCGAAGTAGACACAGATGGCATCCCCATTTTAAACGAAGCTATAGATACAAAACCAAATCAAATCCTTGTCCATTTTTGGTATAGGGAAGAAATGACTGTAAAAGATATATCGCGACCAAAACAAAAGATTCTGGAAGTGCACTTACCCCTAAATAAACCTGAATTAGTTAAACGATTCCTGAAAGAATACATTAAGCCCAAAATAAAACACTTTATATATTTTGAACATGAAACACACCGAAAACAATTTGCAGAAGCGACAATTGCGTTATTTAAGAAGGGTACAGTTAAGTTATTGGAATGTAAGCAAAGGGTAGTTTACGTGAATGAGGAAAGTGAGCAGCGTGAGATAGTATTGAAATATCATGTAGGTAAAACGTGCCACCGAGGAATAAAAGAAACAATAATGCACCTGAAACGCACTTATTTTTGGAACAATATGGATATTACCGTAGCGGCTATAATAAACTCTTGTGAAATTTGTAAAACTATGAAATATGACCGAAAACCTTTAAAACCAGAGCTACAATTGACCCAAACACAGAATAGACCATTTCAAGAAATTTTCATAGACGTTTTTACAATAGAAGGAAAACCTTATTTAACAATTATCGATGCTTTTAGCAAGCTTGGCCAAGCAATAGAGATTAATAACAAATCGACACCGGAAATAATTAGAGCCCTCATTAAGTATTTTTCAATGTATGGTGTGCCAGGTAAAATAAGTTCAGATTCCGGAACCGAATTTAATAATACACTTATTAAAGAAACCCTTAGTTTTTACAAAATTGACTTGCATATTGGAACCCCCCATAATCCCAATTCCATGGGGCTGATTGAAAGACTTCATTCAACCCTATTGGAAGTGTACCGCTTGGCAAAATATGAGCATAAAATCACAGATGCCGCGTCAGTTATGACGTATGCAGTCATGTCTTATAATCAGACAATACATTCCACAACGGGTCTGACACCCTTTGAAGTCGTTTTTGGCCATACCGACGCAACAAGTACCTTTGATGTTGAATTTAATAAAAGCTACACACAAAAGTTATTACAAGATCATAAAAAACGTACGAAATACCTTTATGAGTATTTAACAGATAAGGCAATCAACCGAAAAGAAAAGATCAAGGAAAAGCGCGGAGGAGAAAAGGAATTTGATGTTAAAATTGGGGATACAGTATTTATAAAAGGTGCCAACGTTAGGAGAAGCAAAGATAAAGCTCGTTATGAAAAAGCGAAAGTTACTGGAGAGGTAGATAGGAATATAGTCCCAGTAAAATTTCACGGACATGATACTAGAGCCCCTATTAAGGACATAAAACGACCTTCGCAGATTCATCCTGCTCCTGATGCACGTGACCAGCATCCAGGCCCTTCTACTTCAGCCGATCGATCGCAACCCTGGAATTCTCCCAATTAAGGAAGGGAAAGCCTTTGTTAGTAATGATAAGTGGACTATTGTTAAGATATTAGATTTAAGTTCCATACGTGAGGATTTAGAATTTAATATAAATCGATATGCAAATTTAAATATGCATATTAATAATTACTATAGCAAGAAAACATTTAACTCCGCCATAAATGATATAAAAACACAAACTGACTATATTAAAAACGTAACCGTCGAAAGATTAAGTCAGCTGTTACCTTCAAAACGATCCAAACGCGGAATTCTAAACCCTCTCGGCTCTCTTATAAAAATAGTAACTGGAAATTTGGATAATGACGATGCAATAAGGTACGATAGACTAATAAAGGAAGTTAAGACAAGCCAAAACGCGGTAGATAGAAAGATGACAGTAGTCGCTGAAATGATGGATTCATTCATAAATATTTCAAGTTCAATAAAACATAATTTCATCCAATTAGACAAGGCAATTTGGGATGTTAGAAAACAACTTAATGATACAAAAAATTCTCTGAATGAACTTAAAATTATAAACGTGTACCATTTGTTTTTACATAATTTTGAAACTCTTTATGTCAGACTGGACGAAATTGAAACAGCAGTTGCATTTAGTAAGTTAGGGACTCTACATCAATCTATAATAAATGCTGATGAATTGTTATCATTACTAAAAGCAATAGAAACTAAAAATACACTTGTATTTCCTGTAACATTTGGTAACTTTTTTAAACTGGAACATTGTATAAAATTAAAGGTTTATGCAAAAGAAAATCAAATAACGTTTATTATGGACATACCATTAGTTGAATCTGATAAATATACTTATTATAAAATCCTTCCGCTACCTATCACTAATTCCGTAAACCAGACTTCCTTAGTATTACCTAAATATCCTTACCTTTTAATGAAAGGGTTGAAAACGGTGTCGCTGCTCCACCCCTGCAGAAAGATGGATGAGTCATTATTCTTATGTGATGAAGAATATTCACCCTTGATGATGAGAGATTCCTGTATTATTGAACTGATGAGCTTCGCAACCAATACCACTGAATGCCGACCAATGCTGGTAGAGTTTGATGATGTGAAAATAGAGAAGATACAAGCAGACAGATGGATGCTCTACACTAAAGCAACCTTATTAATTACTAAAACTTGTGGAAACGAGATGACCCATCACCACATACGTGGAACCTATATAATCACCGCTGATGACGACTGCAAGGCTGTTATTAACGAAATAATATTGAAAAGGCATCACGGGAACCTGGAAAGGTTCTCCTCACCTGCATTACCAATTATAAACCTTCCTGAGATATTTCCGCTGACATCAACACCTCTGGAATCGAAACCTGTAAATCTGGATGGAGTGGACCTAACAAACCTGCAGCACCTGTCTCAAGTTTTAAAAAGTGAAAGTGTTAAAGTTGAAAGGAGTGAAAATGAAAGTGTTATTAACGTGAAGGACATAAGCATCGGTACCTTAGTATTATATGTACTTTTAGTAATAGTTCTCCTTTTATATTTTAAGCCAATTTTGTATCGCATTTTTCGAAGTAAATTCACCCGAGAATTTCGAACTTACGGTGGGAGGAGTTATGCATTCCGGTATTAGGCATGAGACGGTAACAATACACACGTAGCCTGGCGTAGGCGGCAAAACCGCTGAGTTGCGTCTGGACGGCCGGCGCCTGGCCGGGATGTACAACTAGATAAGGCATGCATTTTGTACTCGTATTAGAATTAAGTTTTATTGGTCAGTCTGAACGACACTCTCGAATGAATCGTACATTCAATAAATTTACACTTTATAATTTTTGTGCTTTTTAAAAACAGTTTCCCTCAACCCTAAAATTTGACTATCTACAAATGTTAAGCAAATATTTATTTTTTACAGAAATATCAAAGAAAATTTGATTAGACAGACTTCTCTATGACATTTTAGTGACATATATGATACTAACCACTGTGCAGTTCACGTTTAATGCGCGTTCTTTTGAAAAGCACAAATTCAAGTCAAGATTATTGTTTTTTCCCCAGCTGATTACTAGGCAGTACTATTATTTATTATGTGCTACTATAGGGTTTGATTTACATTGTTTTTGAGGAATCTTTAAAAGTAAATTAATGAATAAAAAACTTCGAAATCTCAAAAATCGTTAAACTAAAGTTATTCGCCACGCCACACCGCACTACCGAGGATACCGAGGAGGGGCCTCGGTATTTAATAGGTAAATAAGTTACATCCTATAAATTATATAACCTTCTTGGTTATACCTATTATTTATTCTGTGGTTGTATCATAGACAACTGCTTTATTATCATAGAGAACGCCAGTAAGCGTAATTCAACCTTCTTGGCCTAAGGAGGATGAAAAAAAAACTGTCTATCTATAATATCTGTTGAGATTTTAGCGGGAAAGCAAAATTGTGACGTTGTTGATATTGTATCTCACAAGTGTCTCGCAAGCTTTCATTTAACTCACTGTATTATATTATATGCTATATAATATCGTAGAAAGATAATACCAAGTATGTAAATACTCGCGTCTACGGCATAGAATAAAGTATGGATACGGTATGGATAAATGGCATAGACAACGTAACCATTCACGTAATAGAGATCAGTGATGGATGGTCACAGGAACTCAATATATGTGATAAAAACCAAGTCAAGTTTGGGTTCATTTTATGTCTTGTCTTGATGAGTTCTCCGCTCTTAAGAGGTATTAAGATGACGGCTTTTAAAATATTGCATAAAATGTGAAGTCGGCAATCGTACACTAATATGTAAACATGGGCCTCCCCCATATAACGCTACGAATTCCCTTAGCTGGTTCGCGCAGCACCCGCGGGTTGACAAGGACTGGTATTTATGCCGGACACCACAAGAAGTAGTAAAACAAATTAAAAACTTTTTTTTTTGGATAAACCTTTTCCCAGATAAACCTCAATCTCGGCCAATCGGAGCTCGTGAGCCTCTGCCAGTCCAAGAACATTTTGGTAGTAGCCTACTCGCCCTTCGGGACAATGGTTCCGAGCCGAGCGACTCCCAACAGTCCCGAACCGAAGCTAAACAACCCGACTATGGTGGCCATAGCCAAGAAGCATGGGAAGACTGTCTCGCAGATTGCATTGAGGCATTTGGTACGTTTAGAGTAAAGCCCCTTTGATTCCACTTTTGGTTTTTAGGGTTCCGCGCAAAAGGGTCCAAGCCTACCCTTCCGTCTGTATCAGTTAGGCTGCCTAGTTAGGCCACGAGGAAACGCCCGTCTGTCCTACTTAAGGGCTGTATCTTTTGTAACTTTTAAACTGTCCCGATTTAAACACTTATAGCGCAGTACATATATATATAGTCTAAACATGTATTGTGCTTATAGTTAGTTATTTAAACGTGACTTAATCGCGCTGGAATAGTAAAAAAATAAGGAATTTATGGAATGGCAAGGGATTTCAATTCGAGGGACTAAGTTGGATTCCGAGAGCAGCGAAGGATGTCGATGCGAGGGTTATAAGGACCGAGATGGTTTTTTTCTACTCTTCTTTTTACCGTTGATTGCGAGAAAATAAATTTTAATTTTATTATTTCTCAAGATTTAATAGTACTTAGTATAATATTTATGTTATCACATTTTATTATAATGTTTTGGGAGGTTAGCACTCCAGATTTCTTTGGCTTATTTATTACCCTCGGATGGCCGTTAGTATTTAACTTTGAGTTTAAATATCAATGTTGAGTTGGATATCAATGTTTGTTTCACACTGTTGCTTTTAGTATAGAATATATATTATGTTCCAAAGTGTCGATGGCTTCTTAGTCTTGGTTAATTCGCAATACGGTCTCTGAGAAGGAATTGGCGTTTCGTGGTTTTACAAACGCAGAACAAATTGTTTGTTTACAGGTACGAGGCCCGAGATTTTGTCGGCAACAAATCCATACCAATATATAAAAGTGAAACGTTGTCTGTTTGTTTGTTTGGGGAGCCTTCACGCAATAACGGCTTTTTTGATGAAATTTAGAATGGAGATAGCGTATACCCTAGAATAAAACATACTATACTTTTTATCCCGGAAAATTGTAAGCTTCCACGGGAAAACTGGAAAATGTTGATTACTCGCTGTAAAGAACGGTTGCCATGGAAACGAAATAAAAAGTCGGTCAAAAAACATCGATACTTCCACCCATACCGAACTAGTCTCAAATCTCAAGTTTTCACGACTAAGCGGTTCAACCGATTTTGATGAAATTCGATATGGAGATAGTATGATACTTTTAATCGCGATTGAGTATAATCCGCGTGGACGAAGTCGCGGGCAAAAGCTAGAGATAATATTAATGTTTCTACGTCTCGTTTCCAGTACCAACGAGGAATCATCAGCATCCCAAAGACGATCACCAAGTCACGCGTCCTCGAAAACGGATCCATCTTTGACTTCTCACTGGACACGGCCGATGTTGGCTCGGTATCGGCGTTCGACGTCGGGTACCGCACCGTGCGGCCGATATTCTGGCAGCACTACACTAACTATCCGTTTGATATCGTGCAGGAGAAGGTGGATGTTATACCACTTGTGTTAAGAAAATGGAAGAACGGTGCTAACTTGGATATGGACTAAATTTCACCTATTCCTTTGATCAATGAATACATTTTATCATTTTATTTTACTAGGGGAATAAACCTTTATTTCGAATTAGATCGAGTGCTTAATGCTTTCTTGCTTTCTTAAGTGGAAAGTTTCAGTGTTCTTATCTTACCTTCCTTCTTCTTATTTTAATAAATCTAAATGAACTTGGCCACTTCGTTCTTCATCTGCATGGCCAGTGGCCTGCATAAAATCTTCTGTTGTGGATTTCAGCAGAGAGGAAATTCGTGTAGGTACTTAAATGCATTGCGTTATTATTTGGATAAATCTATTGATTGGTTATATGCAATACATAGTAATAATAAAAACAAAGCCTTTTATTTCGAAATTAGACAGCAAAATTTACAGTAATGGTAAAGTACACCAAAAAAAAACACCAATTGTCTGTAATTTCAGTGTGCGTAGGCCTCATCTAACAATTTACAATTTGGGGGGCGGGCGCGAGAACGCTCCGCCGCAATTGCGTGATGCAGACGGCGCACGCCAAAGTCTAAATTTTGGCAATTTGCTCAACATACCCAGGGGGTACGAACCTCGGCTTAGGCTGTCACCTAGATTACCAGGGTCGGATTCATGACTAAACAACGCTCAAGCTCTTTTATATAGTCTACGCGCTTGAGCCGTTGTGAATCATCGCGCTCACGCCATCGTCCCTTGTTACTTGTGATACATTGCCAGTGAAAATACATAACATTGGTTACTATAGTCCACGAACTCTAGACATAGGGGCTGATTATACTCTTAATTTTATTTAATAAAGTAAGAACTGGGAGTTCTCAGTTCCCAGTTCTTCCATTTGCCACCCAGGGTGGTATCACCAGTGATGATACCACCAGTGGTGGTGGGAATGATAGCTTTTGCTAACCCAAGGAGCCGTTTTCCTGTTAGTAAACAAATATAGATTTTTCATCCTAAACAGATGGAGTTGTAATCTTTTAACAAGATTCTGTCAACTGTATTTTTTTGTTGTTGTTTTTTTTTGTTTTTGCTGATAGATCTAGTAAAAAAAATGCCGATTGGTTTTTTTGTGCAGACAGGTTTATTTTTAACAGAAAGTCCTCCTTACAAACAAAAAATATTTAAACCACGGTTATCCGAGGCTTATACTAGGAATAGTTATGCTTAGAATATCCTAGGAATAAGTTTCTTACAAACAAACTTCGTCATAACTATTCCTCTGACGAGCAATACAAGCTTTATAAAAAGTAAAATTTCGTGCATGGTCGCCCTGTATCTGTCATAATTTTGACGTTTCTACTCGACAAAATTTTGCGGCAGGCGCTGAAGCATAGAATAACTTTACTCTACGAGTTGGTGAAAGAGCTACCATAACATAACTAACATACTTCACATAACATTTGTCTGTTTTTAGAAAATCAATATTTAACGCGAAACTCTTCACCGCCATACAAATCAAAAGGATTTTCTCTGTTTTTGAATGTTTTAACTTTTCTTCCGGTCTGCATTTGATTAATTATATCATTTACTTGCTCTACTTCAACTGTTGCTCTTAATGCCATTGTAGGTATGGGTTTCAAAATGCTTATTAAACTGAGTTAATGAAGCTGTGCAAGTAAATATAAACAAATCAAATATGCGTTTTTAAAGTTATTCCGGATTTAAACTAGGGTAAAGGTACTTACTTAGGAATAACGCTTGTTAGAAGAGTTACGCAGACGTTATGCTAGGTATAAGTAATTCCGAGTATATTTGTTGGCAGTTTGATTATTCTTCGTTTATACTCAGTATAACATTTTAAACTATGTTTATTTGTAAGGCCCAGATTTCACAAACAGGGCTTTAGTTGTGAAATAATCGATTAAAAGTTGCAATAAAATATCGTTCTCGTGACATAAGTAAAAACATGGGACACCATACATTCTCAACTAAGGGTTGATTCTCGTTCTCGGTCGCTTGAGATGAGTTCCCCAAACTAGATGACGTCTTATATTCGATACGTCGAAAATTTGGTGCTATACTAATATGACATCATCTCGTATGGTGATCTCATCTCACTTGCCCGAGAATAGGGAATTAAATCCCAACCCTTATTTCTGATCTTGGTATTATTCCGGTATTGAGCCTTGCAGATTAAAAAAAAACAGAAAAAGTCTTAAGTAAATAAATAAATCTATACTTATAATAAAACTGTAACGGGTCCAATTCTGTACATTGAAGATATTTTGAAATTTTCTTTTGGAGGATACTCTATATTCGATACTGAAGCCAAAACTGTATTTATTTTCATTTTTGTCTGTCTGTCTGTCTGTCTGTATCTTGGCTAGGCATCACGCTGAAACTACTGAATGAATTTAAATCAAACTTGGTTTGATTTTAGTTTATACTACGAGGTAGGTTATAGGATACTTTTAATCCCGAAAAAGTAAAGGGTTCCCGCAGGATAAGCGTTGAAAGTTATTTAAAAGAACACGTAGTTTCAACTACAGGACGGATTTTGCTGCAACTTGGCAAAGTCATAGTTTATAAAATGAGCAAAAATTAAGAATACTTTTTATCCCGAAAAAATAAAGAGTTCTTGCGGGATAATGTCCCAAATTTTGTAAATTGAAGATATTTTGTAATTTTATTTTAAGGCCGTTCTAAATTCAATACTAAAGCCAAAACTGTATTTTTGTAATTGTTGTCTGTCTGTCCGTCTGTCTGTCTGTACCTTGGCAGCACATCACGCTGAAAATACCCACTGAATTCAAATGAAATTTGGTATGATTTGAGCTTATACTTCGAGGTAGGACACTGGATACTTTCATCCCGAAAAATTAAAGAGTTCCTGCAGGATAGGCGTTGAAAATTATTTAAAAGTACACGTATCACGTTGAAACTACTGGACGGATTTTGTTGCAACTTGGCACAGTCATAGTTTATATAATGGGTAAACATAAAGAATACTTTTTATCCCGAAAAAATATGAGTTCCTGCGGGATAATGTCCCAAATTCTGTAAATTGAAGATATTGTGTATTTTTTTTGGAGGTCATTCTATATTCAATATTAAAGCCAAAACTGTATTTTGTAATTTTTGTCTATCTGTCCGTCTGTCTGTCTGTACCTTGGCAGCTTAACACGCCGAAAATACTCACTTATTCAAATTAAATTTTCATACTATGAGATAGGTTATAGGATACTTTTAATCCCGCAAAATTAAAGAGCTCCTGCAGGATAGGGGTTGAAACTTATTTAAAAGAACACGTACCTCGCTGAAACTAATAGACGGGTTTTGATGTAACTTGGCACCGTCTTAATTTATATGATGGGTTAAAATTGAGGACACGTTTTATCCCGAAAAATTAAAGGGCTTCTGCGGGATATGGGTCCAAAGTTATGGTAATATTTAAGTAATAAATAATATTTTTTGGATGGTTCTCTATATTCGATACTGATGCCATAACTGTTTTACTTTTTATTTTTGTTGGTCTGTCTGTCTGTTTGTCCGCATCTTGACCGCGCGTCGCACAGGAACTACTGAATGAATTCAAATGAAACGTTGTATGATTTCAGTTCATACTACGAGGTAGGACATTGGAAACTTTCATCCCGAAAAATTAGAGGGTTTCCGCAATATAGGGGTTGAAAGTTATTAAAAAGAACACTTATCACGCTGAAACTACTAGACGGATTTTTTGATGCAAATTGACACAGCCATATATCTATACTTATAATAAAGCAATAGGTACGAAAAAGGCTGTAAAAAAGAAGATAAATAAAAAAATGCTCTTTTTTGATCGTGTTTTTTGTTTTTTACTATATTTTTGTTTGTTCACGCGAACCGCATCACGTAAAACTATTGGACCGATTGAAATGCTGTTTTCATTGTTAGAAAGCTTAGGATTTGATTTAAAAACTGGTGTAATTGGTATCTCAATCTGGTGAGTTAGAAGCCGAGCAGTGGATAAAAGCTAATGAAATTTTGATCAAATGTTGGTATATTGGTCTTGGAATAGCACATTATGGTGCTTCGAACCTAAAGAAAAGACCACGCGTGCGAAGCCGCGGGTACAGCTAGTCTTGAATAAAAAAGCTATCATGAAATCAAAATTTATAAACAAAAGTATTTTGCGGTATGCAGACGGCATAATCAAATCCAATTTTTAATTTCATCTCATACATTTCTATATTGCTACACCACTCACCAACAGTCCTTGTTATTCAATAAATTCTGTCCATACAAATGTTGTCAGGAAGAGATCGCTTTTAGCGATAAGACCTTTGATTGATTGTTCAGGAAAACTTAATCCCTAAAATTTCGGGATTGAAAAGCGGTCGCGATCCCGGGATCGAATCATCTACCCGAGAATCAACCCAGATTCATTATGATCACTTTAACTAATTCTAAACATCATCATCATCAGCCACAAATTAATTTACTAAATGCAGCCCATGACAACAACGGTCACTTAAATATGATGAAAAAAATTTGCCTCCATTTTTTATTATTTTCATCGATGAAATTTTAAAGTCTCCGAATCTTGTGTCCAGTCCAGACATATTGTCTTAAAATTTATGTTTGTTCGTCTTCTTTGCGTGCGCGCATCGTTTAATCGTTTAAGCTGAAACTTTGTACAGTAGTTAGCATAATGCGTGAAATACTCTACATATAAAAGAAAGAACAATATAAGAAAAATAATGAAAATGGCATTGCGACGCTTGCCGAGCATGAGGTAGTACCACAGTACATATCAGACTATATATAATTTTAAAGTCTCCGAATCTTGTGTCCAGTCCAGACATATTGTCTTAAAATTTATGTTTGTTCGTCTTCTTTGCGTGCGCGCATCGTTTAATCGTTTAAGCTGAAACTTTGTACAGTAGTTAGCATAATGCGTGAAATATTCTACATATAAAAGAAAGAACAATATAAGAAAAATAATGAAAATGGCATTGCGACGCTTGCCGAGCATGAGGTAGTACCACAGTACATATCAGACTATATATATAGTATATAGTACATACTACATACGTAGTGGTATAGTGTATTGTTTTTCGGTGTCGTTTATTGGCAACGACACTACTGGTAGTGCGGTTGGTAGTGTCGTTGCCAATAAACGGTAAAATCTTAGAAATTAGCGACAATCATAAATGATTGTTACTAACACTTTGCACCAAAAAGTAGGTTTGCACATATTGTTCCATGTGCTCTTCTCGCTGGCACGCTGGTGGAACGCTGATACATGATTTAGAGATAGCCCCCAAGGGTCTCTGACTGGAGACGGTCCAGCACGAGAAAGTACATGGGGGATAGGGTTTGTTATTGTTGCAATTGTTGGATGCACAAGTGTTAGTATAGCTAAAGGAAACACCGAAGGCTTATTGAACCACAATACACACATACATAAATTGACACACTACAAATTTAATAAAATTTAATTTCTTCTCATGAAACTACAAATTTTATGATAATATTCAGTTTTTAACATTAGATTCACCACATTACAAGACATGATGCAGTAGACATCATATTTTCACTATGATGTCTACTGCATCTACTGACATGTGACTGTCTAGGTACTGCGCAGTAGCTTTTAAAAACGCAATGAAAATTCAAGGTCAAGATGATCACTGATTTTTCTATTATTTATTCTGTGCTAGTATAAGGTTTTATATACGGTATTTTTTGCGTAATTTTTACAAGTAAATTCTTGAATGGAAAATTTCGAGATTTCAGAATTCGTTAAACTAACGTTATTTCCCCTGCTCAACCACACCCCAGTTTCTAACAGGAAATTATGTTACATTATGTATATATTTACTGTAGTAGTGCTTAAATAATATAAAACATCTGAACACGGTACAATTTAACCTCTAAGAGGTTGTAACTAGAATATCACTTGTCATTTTCCATATCGACATAATCGACTTGATTGATATCAAGTCGATTATGTCGTTGATATCAATGTTTTGTGGATAGTAGGTACTTTATGGGTGGTAATTTTTGTTCGATAAAAGTACATAACTAATGTGTTGTTTCTTGGCCAAGTTTTTTTTTTTGTAATGTGTGTGGTGTTTTTGCACGTGGATAGAATTCGTGCTCTGATCCTGAAGATGGACTGTCATGGTGGCCTTGCTGTACAAATACTTCTACACTTCAATGTACCAGTAATCAATCTGGCACCGCTGTAATGACTGTAGCACTGCCCAGGTCTCGACTGAATCAAAGTCTTTCTCGTAATTCAGAAACGCTAGACATAGTGGCCGGTTATACTCTTCGGTCTTTTGTATAATCTGCCGGAGCGTATGGATTTGGTCTACGGTGCTAAAGCCATTCCAGAATCCAGCTTGTTCGGGAGGCTGAAAGTCGTCAAACCTACGAGCGAAACGGTTTGTAACTACTCTCGGAAACAGCTTGTTGACGTTACTCAGCATCTCCCCTGGTGCATTGTTGCTCTTAAGCTGTTTGAGAGCCATTCTGATCTCGTATAGGCTGACGTCGGGGATGTCTTCGGTATAATGTCCGGTCAAACGGGCTCTTGTATTGCTAGTCGTGCTAGGAGTGAGGACTACGCGATGTGGTGTATAATTGCCTATAGAGTGATTAGCTTGCTATCACTTTGGAGCCCTTGTCCTGATCTATTTTGTTCATAATAAAATTAGTACTATATGAACGCAAATTGTGTCGCATTGACTTGGAGATCTGTTTACAGTAACTGTTTTTTTTGTTTTACGTCACATAAAGTAACTTTTGTATAAAATAAGCTATTGATGTAGATAAAAAATAATGTTATTAATATATATTTTGAAATGAAATTTCGAATTATAGTAATAATTCCCCAAAAATAACTAATTAAAAATGGATAATGCTGTTTTTGCGCCTAACCTGTGGATATTGCTGGTTTTATACCATTCTTATCTGTTTTTCTGCAGGATATTGCTGGTTTAAATACGTTTCAGTTATGCAGTCAAAAACATCGACACAGATCTACCAAACAGCATTTAAACTTTAAACATTGGAAAAAGTGGATGTTGCTGCCTTTGCTATTATATGACTCAAATGTCCGGGTAAATCCCGGACGCTCGTCGTGTTGGCAGTTTTGATCGTTTTCTATTCCAGTAATTAGTTATGTATATATTAAATGACATATGTTACGTATATGACTTGATTCAAACATAGCATTTTCCGGGGACAACGTCAACACAAGCTTTAGTCTTCGGTGGAGTAGAGCAGGGACAATGAAATGTCTTCCACGAAAGCTGAAAGGAAAAAATGCCCTTACATTTCGCGCGATCACTGTTCATTCATATTTTAATTCAAAACTTGCTTACCGACGCGTGAGTCATTTAAAATGTTTTTAACTAGTAACCTGACAGTTTTATTTTATAATTTGTTGCCAACAAGAAGAGAGTTACCTACTATTTTTTTATTAGGTAAGTTCCCACCTAATTTTCTTAGAGTACGATATATATAATTTAATTATGTCATTAGAGTTATTTAAGATTTAAATTTGTTTGAAAAATACCCGATTTCAACCAAATGTCCGGGGTTTTCGACATATTTGTCCGGTTTCAGCAATATTAATTATGGCAGCCCTACCCTACAATAAGGTAAATTCTTAAGAGATGAATGGCGTTTTTAGCTTTTAAACAAGCAGTAAATGTATATAAAAATCATATCTAAAAACCACGTTTATTTAGTTATTTAGTAAGTTTTTTTTTAGATTGACTTTACATCGTGTGTAACCTACCCTGAAAGTTTCAGCCGGACAGCTAACCGGGAAGTGCTCGAAATTTAAGTTGCAAGATTCCACCCGAAACGACAAATAAGTTACGTTGTAATAAAATTGTCATAAAGTGACGAAAAGGCTTCAGCTATATGACATCTATATATTGTTCGAATATGCAAATTGGTGATTGAGTTTCATACAGCCTTTCGATAACACCTACCTAGAATGTACCTAAAAATGATATATTACTAACATAATATTAAAAGGAAGATTCATAAGGATGCATTCTATTCCCAATGTTGTTCAATCTCTACTCGGAAAGTGTAATAAATGAAGCCCTGGAGAGTGTTGAGGAAGGAGTCGTTGTCAGTCGCAATCTACGCTACGCTGATGACACTACAATTTTGAATTAATCTGTCTTGATCGCATCGACAGAAGCGATAAAGTGTTTTAAAGAATTATTAACTCAAAATCATGGCAGAACGAAGCGAGATAAGGTTGCAGTCTTCAGTGGATATGTCGAGTTACAGCTTGCTTAATAAACCGAAGTTTGACTGGAAAGAACTTTTGACTTTTTGTATAAATGGATTAATAACAATAATAATGAAAGATCTTCTATTTATGAAAACTTAAATGATATCCCAATTACTTAATAAAAAGGTACTTTCTAAAATAAGTAGTTATATACATTTAGGAACAATATCAGAGTGGATTTACTTGCTATTGAAATAATGGCAGGCGTTAGAGTCATTTTCAAAGTTTGTTCATAAAAACTTTATCTTGCTTCTTTAAATATTCTTCTTCAAGTGCCTCTCCACTACTGAAGGTTGGCAGTCATCCGCTCAAATTTTTCTTTGTTCAAGCTCTAGTTCAAGCTCCAAGGCCAGCTTGAACACATCTTCAATCTTACTAATCCCGGTCTATCATCTGATGTTACGAAGCCAGGACAATTAGCCAGCACATCATTTCAGCATTTCTACCTACACGTCTGATCACGTCTCTTGCCCGATCACTTTTTCCATCATTATTGTTTTCAGCAGTTGGTTGGTCATGTCTCAAGACGTGTCCCAGAAACGCAACTTTT
The DNA here is from genome assembly GCA_946251855.1 of Alsophila aescularia. Taxonomy (NCBI): domain Eukaryota; kingdom Metazoa; phylum Arthropoda; class Insecta; order Lepidoptera; family Geometridae; genus Alsophila; species Alsophila aescularia. The sequence goes on from OX276374.1 coordinate 18,883,624, forward strand.
CGTAATATATGTCTATGGCTATATTGTTTTTACTAGATTGGGCTTTTTTGTCATCATTCGTTTTAGGACATCAACGTTGGTTACTTTATCCGTCCAGCTTACGCGGAGCATGCCGCGATACGCCCACATCTACACTAATATTATAAAGGGGAAATACTACAAAATATCCCTACGAAACTTGTAAGTATCCCAAGGTACCAAAACTAGAGAACGGAAATTACGTTGCCATGGAACCGAAATAATAACAAATCAGCCAAGTAGGTGAGTATGCAGCTATGGTCAAGAAACACTAATGCCAATGATTTAGAATTACGCTTACTGTTGTTTTTTTTAACCCCCGAACAAAGAGACGGGTGTTATAAGTTTAGGGTGTGTATCACTGTGTCACTATGTGTGTGTATCTGTCTTTGGCATCGTAGCTCCCAAACGAATGGACCGATTTTTATGCGGTTTTTTCGGTCTGAAAGCTGATGTGATTGAGATGGTTCTTACATATAGTGAGGGGGAGTGGGAAGAGGGGGGGGGGGAATCGTAACTTCCAAACGAATGTACTGATTTTGGTGCGGTTTTTTATGTTTATAATGGGGTGGTGGGGAGGAACCGTAGCTTCCAAACGAATGGACCAATTAAGTTGCGGTATTTGTTTGAATGCTGAGTAAACAGGACGGTTCTTAGCTATAATGGGAGAGGGGGGGGGGGTGGGGTTGAGGATTGTAGCTTCCAAACGAATGGACCGATTTCGATGCGGTTTTTTACGTTTGGAAACTGATGTAATTGAGATTGATTGATTTACGTAAAGGGGGGTTGAGAAAAGCCAAAACCAAGATGATGACTCATCACCACAGACTCATTTGTCTCTTTTCTCGGTGTTATCTATGATGGTTGCGTTCGGAATACCTGCGTGACGACCACCCATCCTGTTTCAATCAGAACTTGTTATTACAGTCATTCGATACGGTGCATTGGAGTCGATATTGCGATGAAAATTTGTTTGCAACAAGTCATATTGGCTTAGTAAAATTTCTGTTTATGATGCCAAATTACCTAACGTGTAGAATGAACATACTAATTCAAATACAAGAAATATTTAAAATCTTGACAAGGCATAGACATTTTAAGGTTACGAATTTCTTTGTTTAATAACGACTGTTTATTTTATTAGTAATTTTATCATGAAAGTGGACTTATTGTGTTGATACTACGTGAAAACCCAACTAAACGGAATGAAAACAAATGTGAGATGAAGTGAGACGTTACAACAAATATTAATGAAATAATAGTGGCTAACCATACAGTGTATTCCTAAAAATAGCTGTGCCCGCGGATTTGCCTGTGGTAATTTCTCTGGGTTTAAAATAACCTAAGTATGTATTATTCCACGGCCAAAAGTACTAATGCACAAAACTTCGTTCAACGTAGAATAATTGTTTTTCGATTGCTTGGCTTCTATTCATCAAGTACCAAGTGTTTAAGTCAAAACCTAAGTTAAAAGTGAAAACCACATCGCAATCGGTCCATCAGTTTTTACATGATGTGCGAGCAGACAGACATACATACACCATTAAAAAAAAACTATTCTTGTTCAGTATCTTATTTTAAGTACCCTAGACTTTTTTAATATTTATCATCATATTAGAGACTAGCTGCTTCCCGCGGCTTCACCCGCGTGATGGATGATGATGATGATAAAAAGTACCTATCATATGTGTTATTCCATGGTATAAGCTATCATATGTGTTATTCCATGGTATAAGTACCTATCATATGTGTTATTCCATGGTATAAGTACCTATCATATGTGTTATTCCATGGTATAAGCTATCTCCATTCCAAATTTTATCAATATTCGTTCCTAGGAGGTCATCCATATCTTTTTGAAATATTCTGAACCGCATTCACGGATTTTGGAAAAAAATAGAAAATGAAATCAAGAAAATGGGTAATTGGCAAAATGGGTTTTCCTGTAACTATAACGGTTAAGGTACGTGCCCTTACTGTCCCGTCTCAAAAATCCATCCTGTATATAAATGAAAATTAACCAAAAAGTTGCCTCTTCGACTGCATTGTACGTGGCCTTCAAAATCTTATTTTGTGCAGGTGTTTCTATGTAGGTACTTACATGCGTCGCATCGTCATATACATGAATAGATTGATCTGTGTTTAAAATCATTGCGCAAAATTTTACTATCCAATACCTAATAATAATTATAGTATTTTATAAAATAAGTGTTGGGCGATTCCAAAGTATCCAAGACATCTACGCTATCAAGCTTCATTACAATGATACCATATAATGCGCAAACCGTTAATATTGTGCAAGCTTGTGCAATATATTTATGTGATATCTAATAAAATAAAATGTCACTCTAACAGAAATTATATGATGACTAATCAGAAACACGATATCAATAATTATTATGAATTGCAAAAACCTACTTGAGGTTGGATATTAACAAATAAGTATTTACGATGGTGTTGTTTCACTTCGTCAAGTCTTATCGTCGTCCATACCACACAAAGTCTTCAATCAGTGCGTCCTACAAGTCATGAAACGTGGACAGTCACGGTTAAACTAGTCCACGAATTTATGGTCGCTCAGCGAGCTATGCAGAGAGCTATGCTTGGAGTTTCTCTGAATGACAAGATTCTTTAGAAAGATATCCGACGGAGAACCAAGGTAACCGACATAGCTCTAAGGATAATAAGCAAGCTAAAGTGGCAGTAAGCTGGTCACATTTCTCGAAGAACCAATAACCGTTGGGGTAGACGAATTCTCGAGTGGAGACCACGTAACCGCAAACGTAGCGTAGGATGCCCTGTGGTCAGGTGGACCGTGGAGTGACGACCAGTGAAAAGCAGGTGGCAGAAAATGGATGAGGAGAGCTGAAGATCGAGCTCAGTTTCGTTGACTTTGAGAGGCCTTCGTCGAACGGTGGACGTATATAATGCTGATGATGATTATGTTCTAAGTGATAGGATCTAATATGATTACCGTTGAACGCGGGAAAATAAGTAATTTCAGGTCGAGTATGAGTCATAGAGTCGAAGGCGAGGCCTTTTGCGTCTATCACAGATAAAAATAACTAGCTTAAAAGCTAAAAAAACAAGCCTGCCTTGCCAAAAAAGAAGTTTTGCCAATAACTTATATACTGTTGGAATGTACTTATCAAGGCCTTCAATTTGATACCCATATTGCAAAATTCGAAGTAATTTTTTTGTATCCTCATTTAAAATGGAGCTATACTGCCGCCATGTTGAATTTTTTCAAAAAATAATGTAACCTAGGTTCCTTGGGGGGATGTAAGGATTCTAATGTTACCCAATACGTCTAAATCTATTGAAGCATTTAAAAGTTATAGTGGAATAAAGAAACTCACATACATACTAATTTACATACAAACATACATGAATCCTAAAAACATTACACTCCCTTTTTTGGGCAGTCATCTAAAAATACTTTGCCGGCGACTATCCACTTAATTATGGGGAAGGGAGTAACATATCTACTCGGCCCACAGGCCGAGTGTCTATCTAATTTGTGCGATGCCAAGGTTTGCAAGTCACCGGACTATAACGTGTTTGCAGATTAGGTAATACAACTAAGGTAGAGATAAAAATCCTTTTGACGATAAATTATACTAAATAGATATAGCTAGTTCTTAATTTATATGGTATGTCGATGGGACTGCATAACACAGACCGTTCATAAACCAAGTCACGGATGGGATTAGCTAGAAAGCTATGATTAGAAAATTGTGACAAATTTATCATTAGACGCATAATATTATATATATTCGCAGACAATATGTTAAATCCTTCGTTTTACAAACGGCGATATCTCAGGCATTTTGTAATACTCGTCCTTCTAAGCAAAATGCCGAAGGCAAATTACAAAACGCCTCACTGTCACAGAAATTCCTACATTCCTCCAGACAAACATCCATACATTAATTTAAATTTTAATTTGACAATTTGTAGTCTTCGACCCGTTTACAAACTGCATCGTCAAATAGCAGTATTTTAGGAGATTTGGATTCAAATGACAATTTTTACCTAAAATCATCATGTTCAACCTAACTTACCTCCCTAGTTTTTAAGCGCAATGCTTTTTTGGCGCAATTCTATCAAACATAATATTTTGCGCAAACAGACGATTTTTTATAAACAGACAAAGCCGTTTGTAAAAGGACGAGTTCTACAAATTGCCTGCAACATATCAATATATGCCTACACAATACCACACAATAAAATTGTATTCTATTCTAGGCTATGTGAGGGCAGGGTGGAGTCAAGCTACGTAATTCTTATTTTTTTACATAAAACATTGAGTTAGACCATAGGTGAACTACGCACCATACTGCAAAATGACTCCTCTCTAATAAAACTGTAACAGGTCTAATTCTGTACATTAAAGATATTTTGTAAAAAAAAATTGGAGGCTGGTCTGCATTTCGTACTGAAGCCAAAACTGTATATTTCATTTTTGTCTGTCTGTATGTCTGTATCTTGGCTAGGCATCACGCTGAAACTACTGAATGAATTAAAATGAAACTTGGTATGATTTGAGTTCATACTACGAGGTAGGACATTGGATACTTTTCAGCCCGATAAATTAAAGGGTTCCCGCAGGATAGGGATTGAAAGTTATATAAAAGAACACGTATCACGCTGAGACTAGATGAGTGAAAATTGAGGATACTTTTTATACCGAAAAATAAAGTGTTCTTGAGGGTTCAAATTCAGTACATTGTTTTTTTTTTGAGGCTATTTTTTATTCGTACTGAAGCCAAAACTGTTTTTTTTGTTGTCTGTCTGTCTGTCTGTCTGTTTGCCTGTATCTTGGACGAGCATCACGCCGAAACTACTGAATGAATTCAAATGAAACTTGGCATGATTTGAGTTACTACTACATAGGTAGGACACAAGATACTATTCATCCCGAAAAATTAAAGAGTTCCCGCAGGATAGGGGTTGAAAGTTAATTCAACGAATACTTATCATGCTGAAACTACTGGATGGATTTTTATGCAACTTGGCACGTTTATTGTTTATATAATGGGCAAAAATTGTGGATACGTTTTATCTCGAAAAAATAAAGGGTTCCTGCAGGATAGGGGTCCAAATTCTGTACATTGAAGATATTCAATACTGAAGCGAAAATTGTTATTTTTACTTTTGTGTTTCTGTCTGTCTGTATGTATTCTGGCCGCGCATCGCGCCGAAAATACTGAATGAGTACAAATGAAACATGGCATGATTTGTGTGTATACTACGAGGTAGGACATTGGATCATACCGATAAATTAAAGGGTTCCCGCAGGATAGGGGTATTTTATTTGGAGTTAGTATTCATCTTTTATGGTTTATAATTACTTCCGTTATTCACCTCTAGGATACTCAAGGAATATTCCTCCAAATTTCAAATACCTAGGTCCACCGGGTTAGGCTGGGCGTTGCCTGTCAGTCAGTCAGTCAGTAGGTATGTGACGGTACTGTTTTATAGGCATGAATAAAATAATGTAACAAAACACATATTTTTATTATTCTGCCCAAAAGTGAAGGGCATATTTACTTATAAAACAGCAGTAGGTACCAAAACATCTGTATAAGGAAGATGTTTAAAAAAAAAAGGTAGGTTATCTAGGGTACTAAAATAAGCTACTGAAGAATAATAAAACATTTTTTAAATTCGTGTCTGTCTGTTTGTCTGTTAATCTGTTCACGCATCACATAAAATCTACTATACTAATTGTCATGCCGTTTTCATTGTTGGATAGCTTATGGTTTGACCACAGAATAAATAATAGGTTTGACTTTAAAACTGGTGTACTTATTATCTCAATCCGATGAGTAGAAGCCAAGCATTCCATAAAAACTTTTTGACGGCTGTAGGAATTTTGATTTTATGTTGGTATATTGGTAATAAAGGTCTTGGAATAGTAATAGAGTTCTTTTAACTTAGAGAAATGGCCACGCGTGCGAAGCCGCGGGTACAGCTAGTATAATATGTTAATTTCTCTTGTTATTGTCCCTTGTTCAACCGGTCCAATCAGAGCCCTACAATCACAGAATAAATTAATTGTACCACAACTATATCTAAGCCAAACGATCAGCGTCCACTAGGGCATGCAAAACTCAGGTAGTATAAAAAACCGGGACGTTCGAGTTTTCAATTTTATAAAACCGGTTTTTCAAGTTAAACGGGTTTTCCGAGTTTTTCTTTATTGGGGCCTTAAAAGAAATATTGTATTAGTTTGTTTAGTAACGAAAACGCTGAAATGTAATTAAAATATGTATTTACTTTCGTATTCTTATTATTTAGCTTTATCAAGACATCAATCAAGTAACATTTGGTATAATTATGTAATATTAATAATCAAAGTAACATTTGGTAATAATATTATAGAAAAAGTTTCTTCCTCTTTCATAGATAACACCTTTAGGTTCGTTTGTTTGTCGTATGAGGTAGTGCTGGCCTCTGGTGTCAGAGTTTGTCAAGCCGCCCAAAGGCCTCTGACATGGCTAAACGACTGCAATTAATCAATAACAGCCAGGACTGACAGCTTAATGTGCCCTCCGAAGCATGGAGCGAAGGAAAACCGCACATAACTCAGAAAAGTCATTGGTGCAGAGCCCAGGTTTTGAACCCGGTATCGTTGGATTCTAAATTGCACTATAGAACCGTTAGGCCACCATCGCTCACCATTTAGGTAGCAGCAGGTAAAACAAAATCGACAAAATATTTTTTTCAAATAAACGAAAGTTTATAATCAGTGCGTGTTGCCATACGGCACTGAGGCGTGGTTGCTAACTATTGGTCTCATACACAAGCAAAGTCGCGCAGCGTGCAATGGAGAGAGCTATGCTCGGTGTTTCACTACGTCATAGAATTAGAAACGAGGAAATCCGTAGAAGAACCAAGTTTACCGACATAGCTCGCAGAGTTTGCAAGTTGAAGTGGCAATAGGCACGCCATATAGTTCACAGAACCGACAACCGCTGGGGAATAAAGGTTCTTGAGTGGCGACTACGAACAAGCAAGCGAAGTGTAGGAAGACCCCCCACACGATGGAGCGACGACATTGTAGCCATCGCAGGAAGTCGGTGGATGGACGTGGCACAAGATCGCTCGTCATGGCGCTCCTTGGGGGAGGACTATGTTAAGCAGTAAATAATTAAATCACATGAAATAAGTCTTATTTCTTGCTTGAACAGTACCTTTAAAAAAAAACTTCATGAAGGACAATCTTTAAAAAAATAATTAAACAAAGACGATTCCTAATCAAATCAAAGTAGAAATGGTGCAAATTTATTAAAGATCTCTGTCAAGTTGTCAAGGGAGCGTTATAATAAATCTGCACCATTTCTACTACTTTATTGAACATATTGTAACCCTAGTCAGTTTTTACTGTATTTTGTAACCCTAGTCAGTTTTTACTGTATTTTGTAACCCTAGTCAGTTTTTACTGTATTTTGTGACCCTAGTCAAGTTTTTACCTCGACAGTATAAACTGACTAGAGTTACAAAATGTTCAATAAAATCTGCTGTTGTCAGATGACTCTCGTAGTCTCGTAGCGCTCACTCAGAGGCACTCATTCAACATCAGACCAAAGCCTAACAAGTAACAATATATTACTCCCTAATACCTAATAATTATTAGATTGTGGTCAGTCTGTTCAATTTATATGGTCAATAGAGTAGAAACAGGGAAACGGTAACTTTTGTGAAGTCTGATTCTTTATTAATGTTCTGGTGGTAATATTTTACATAAACCTTCGTGAATGAAAAAACTCGAAAAACCCGAATAGCCCGGGATTTCAATCTTATAGCGCCAGACAAATTGGACGGAGCCGAGATTTTAATAAAATAAACACCAATTTAAATTTGAAGTTAATTTTATTGGTCTTAATTTTGACCGTACAATTTAAGCGAATATAAAATACTGTCAATTTCTACTTAATTACTTCCTTATATTACTTTATTAAATGCGTAGGCGATTCTGGAACATACTTCATTTGCAATAACAACTAAGTAGTTACTTTTCTCATACAATATCGAGAAAAATATCTAAGTACATAAATGCTTATTCAGCTATGCTCAATTAAATCAAGTGAGTACCTCATGTAAAGTACCTCTACAGCGCATTATTCATTGAAATCATTGTACAAAAATGCTTACTTGGTACTTTCACAATCAAAGGAAGTACCTACTTGTATGATTAAATATGTCGCAATTGGACTTCGGTAAACAACGGTGGGTTTGTGGTACATATAACTACGTTGAAAGAGAACAACAAAATAGTGGACCGTTGTTACCACTGAATCGAGTTATAAAACGAGTAGCTGAAACTCTTGATATTGGCCGCAATACCGTTTCCGTTACCGAAATAAATTATCCACACCCAACAATAAGCGGACGAAGGTGAATCCAATCACAGAGTTAGATAGTTTTGGTAAGGATGCTACTAGAAATCATATTTATGATTATTATAGAAGAATGGAGCTACCAACACTACTCAAGCTACTGAAATCTTTGAAAGAAGTTGACTTGTAAACATCTTGTAAAGGAAGAATTTCTTTGTTGTGGCAAGTCATAAAAGATATACCCAGGTTTCGTTTACAAAAGGAAGATTATTATGGAGAAGAGTGATATTGCCTTGGCAAGATGTTGATTTTTATGAAAGGCCAAAACCATGAGTGATTGGAGCAAAGTTGCTTTTCTAGATGAAACGAGGCTAAACGCAAACCACACAGTGGGTAAAAGTTGGACCGATGATGATACGGCACACTCGTGTACCAAGGTTCCAGAAGCGATTAATTGACAGATTTTGTTATTATATTACAAAATCAAAAATCTAAAGCTTGTTTGTGTCTTTTTAGTTTTGTTCGCTGTTGGGTTTTTTGTTTTCATAATATAATATATTTTTTTACTTATTAATTCGTTTTACACAGTTCGTCTAAGCAAAATTACAATAAATAGATCCTTTAGCTACCTACTAAGTTGATATTTGCGCCATCTGTGAGCCGACTGATTTGGTTCAATGGACTAGATAACGCTGATTTTAATGGGGTGTTTGAGTTCGCCTCCACTCCAACATAACTACTATGTCATGCCACAAACGTGTTTTTTTTTTCATTTATCGTTTGTCCTCTTGCCATATTCCAACCTGCAACCACTATCGTAGTACTATCATTTATTCTGTGCTGCAACTTTAGTAATAGGTATTTAGTCTGAGGCTGCAACCTTTACAGGCCTCAGAATATGTAGTTATAGTATATATTATGTAGGTAATAACATAGTACACGACGTAACCACTACACTAGCTGGGGCGTCTAAGGCACTAGTGTAGTGACTTCCTAGATTATATTTGTCTCGTCATTCTGTTATCACTAAAATTTCCACCTAAAGCCTAACTTATCATGTCACGCTATTCTGTCCCTTCTGTAAAAAGAATCATGCATTGTCAATAACGATGATTTGGCTCTTATAATTTCCGATATATATATAAAGCGCGTGTCCTTCATCGTTTAATCAGTATATCAAATAGTGCGCTAGTGTTCACTGTAGTCTAAACTTGAACAGCATGGTGAAACAGGTTAGTGTTATAGTACCTACTATATATGTGGATTCCTTTTACGAGTACCTAGTTGTTTTCTGAAATTATGATTAGCGTACGTAGCTAAATCAAATGTAAAATGTAAAAAAGTGAAATCCTTTACTAAGTATGTAGGCAGGTAGTTATATTATGGTACTTACAAAAGCAATTAACAAATGACTAAAATTAAAACAAGCTTAATTGACAAACCAACCCATACTTATCTTACGATAGTACACAGCGCTATAACCAAAAACACAACACTTGCGAACTAGGTAGCTCTAGCTGCGCCCCGCGGTTTCAGCCGCGTGAGTGATGATGAAAAGTATTCATATCCAGGGTATCAGCTATCTCCATTCCAAATCCGTTCAGCCTTTTGAGCGTGAAGGAGTAACAAACATATGTACAAACTTACACCTTAATTAGAATACTGTGATGTGTTATGAAAATAGAACATTTATAACTGCACACAACTGCCATGAATATTTTCAGTTTTAATACGTTTCCATTTGAAACCCTCACAGAAATCGTAATAATAAGGGAACATTACGAATAATAATAGTATTAAATATTATGACTATTATTAGTGTGATGTGTTATGAAAAGATTTGATACATTTGAATTTAAAAACCTCACAGAAATCGTAATAATAAGGAAACATTACGATTAATATTAGTTTGATTTGTTAAGATAAGTTTTAATACATTTGAATTTGAAAACTTCACTCAAATCGTATTAATAAGGAAACATTACTATTAATATTAGTGTGATGTGTTATGAAAAGTTTTAATACATTTGAATTTGAGAACCTCTCAGTAATCGTAAACAAGGATATATTAAGATTTCTGTTTTATTTGATGGAAGAATAAGTTTTGCATTAATTTTATGTCTCTATGGTTTGGTAAAAGACGGAATGAAAGGTACTTTCCCTCCAGGGCCTGTTCAAACTTTCCTCCCCGTATATAGATAGGTAATACTAACAATTATTTATTCTGTGCTCTAGGTCCAAAGTCCATAGATAGATAGTCTATATTTCCATAACACAGGATACTTACCAGAGAAAAATGTCCACCCACGCGAGTCTTACTCGTAGTCGTAGCCCGCGCAGTTAGTCTTCTTGTTAGGTATTTTATAAGCGTAGTAAGTACTATTATTTATTCTGGGCTCTATGCAAGTTACTTAATTTATGAAATTGAATGAATAATGTACGCATTCTAAATAACAAGCGTTATGACGAAAATACCTTCTAGTTTGTTTGCTTTTCCAACGTTGTTGTAACATTTACTTATTAGAACACGCCCGGTTTTTAAAGAAATAACTCCCTATCTTATAGCTGCCATAGAATATCTTTAAAAAGCTCTCCCAGTCATCCTGTATAATCCCATATAAATACAATCAAATATAATCATCAATGCATCGTTATCATAGTTACTAGGAATGTAGTATTGATAAGTTCCGGTACATTTTCTGTGAAAACTCGTGAACATATTGTGTACTTCCTAAATATTAACCATATGGCACTGTCTATCGTTAAAACTCTCAAACGTTTCATTCACTCGATCATACTATGCCGCGAAGATTTAAAAGCTCGCTAGTAGTAAATGCAGAGGCTTTTTTTAACGCTTGTTTATTACAAAGTGTTCAGAATTTTATGTATGTGGGTCGTTGACGGTTTCTCATTAAGTAACAGAATTCGAATTAATTCGATACCGAACACTACAGTTTCCGTTGTAGATTCCTTTGAGAAGTGCCGCTCGTGAGATTAATAGGTACTTTTTTGATAGAATTTACGTTTCGAGGCAAACCTCTTTCCACCCCTTAAATTATGACAAAATGTTTTTTTATCGGTGTCAATCTCGCGAATAGGGATGTGAGAGAGTGAGTGATGAGTTTTAGCATTCTGAAAAATCAGTCACGTCATTGATTACAGCGCAAAATAATGCTGATGCTTGTAAATTTAAAGTGATTTGAAAAAACTGGAAAAATAAGACACATAAGCTTAGTATAAGTAATGTATTAATTACATGAAGAAAAAAAAACCTAAATCGAACAACATTAGGAGGTAGAAAAGAGGTTTTTCTTTTAGTACATAATCCTCTTAAATGTTGTCATCATCATCATCATCATGTCAGCCTTAAGAAGTCCACTGCTGAACATAGGCCTCCCCGAAAGAGTGCCATGACGAGCGATCCTGTGCCACCCCTACAATGGCTTCCTGCGATGGCTACAATGTCGTCGGTCCATCGTGTGGGGGGTCTCCCCACACTTCGCTTGCTTGTTCGTGGTCGCCATTCGAGAACCTTTATTCTTCAGCGGTTGTCGGTTCTGCGAACTATATGGCCTGCCCATTGCCACTTCAACTTCCAAACTCTGAGAGCTATGGTGGTAACCTTCGTTCTTCTACGGATTTCCTCATTTCTGATTCTATCTCGTAGTGAAACACCGAGCATAGCTCTCTCCATTGCACGCTGCGCAACTCTGAGCTTTTGTATGAGACCAATAGTTAGCGACCACGTCTTAGTGCCGTATGTCATCACTGGCAACACGCACTGATTATAAACTTTCGTCTTGAGGCTCTGCGGTATCTGCTACGAGAAGATATGGCGTAATTTCCCGAACGCTGCCCATCCGAGTTGGAAAAAAACACTGAAATCGAACAACATTAGGAGGTAGAAAAGAGGTTTTTCTTTTAGTACATAATCCTCTTAAATGTTGATTATGCCGCGTAAATTCGTATTATGGGGGAAAACTCTTTCCATACATAGTAGATACGAATATTACATCCAAGACTCGGAAATAAACATTTCTGCTCATCATACAAATGATTGCACCTTGTGGGATTCGAACCCGCGATTTCTTTATTCTGTGCCCGCGACAGTTAGATTTCGTAATTAGGGTCTCTAGCCACTTGACAACCATTCTTCAATAGGTTTAGCTTATTATGTAGGTATGTTTTGATATAACAGGCACGATTAGGTACGCTTAGGTAAGTAGGTACCTAAACCTATCAATTAAATAATTGAAACATGAAAGTCAGGAGTTTGTTTTACTACCTACCTTTAAAGCTTTCCGAAGAAAACAACTGTGACTGACAGACGAACGGATGTACAGACGGATGAATGAACGGATGGTTGTTCAGACGGATGGATGTATGGATGGATAGGAAGACAAATTGACATAGGTACGGATGAATGGACACATGAGTAGGTAATCTTTTAACGGCCATATCTCCATTCTCTATGTAATTTATCCGTATATTTTTCTTTAAAAGCATCTTAAAAATAAATAAGATGAAACAAACCTACCTACACCTACCTATATCATGTCTTTTGCTTCCAGGTGAACGTCCCAACTTTCAAACTCAACAATGGGAAGGAGATGCCAGCTATCGCATACGGCACTTGGCTCGGAGTCAGCGACAAGTCTGAGAAGAAAGACCCTTCAGAGCCATTTTCGGTGAGTATATACTGTACGTAAGTACATAGAACTTCCTGTTGTACCTTTGGCATCACGAGACATCTCTCGTATCGTGATGCCAACGCACAGTAAGGTGCCGTTGTCGATGTGCCAAAGGTAAAATACTTACTACCATCGACCATAAAGTTTTTTTTTATCTGGCGTAGTAATATGGCCCAGTGCTAGTTGGTGGACGGCACAATAAAACAAAACATTTCAAAGATTATTGATGCGATAGATCTTCTCGATTATTCATAATATGCGAATACGAAGATTGCCATCAAAACTAATAATATGATTTGAACACAAACTATTAGATGATAGCCTAACGGTTCAATAGTGCAATTTCATCATCATCATCATCATCATCATCATTTCAGCCTTAAGAAGTCCACTGCTGACAATAGGCCTCCCCCAAAGAGTGCCATGACGAGCGATCCTGTGCCACCTCCATCCACCAACTTCCTGCGATGGCTACAATGTCGTCGGTCCATCGTGTGGGGGATCTCCCCACACTTCGCTTGCTTGTTCGTGGTCGCCATTCGAGAACCTTTATTCCCCAGCGGTTGTCGGTTCTGCGAACTATATGGCCTGCCCATTGCCACTTCAACTTGCAAACTCTGAGAGCTATGTCGGTAACCTTCGTTCTTCTACGGATTTCCTCATTTCTGATTCTATCACGTAGTGAAACACCGAGCATAGCTCTCTCCATTGCACGCTGCGCAACTCTGAGCTTTTGTATGAGACCAATAGTTAGCGACCACGTCTCAGTGCCGTATGTCATCACTGGCAACACGCACTGATTATAAACTTTCGTCTTGAGTCTTGAGTGGATTCCGGTTGACGAATCCAACCGATAATATCGCTCCCAACATAAACCGGCATGGGTACGACATGGGCATTTGACATGATGTTCGTCTTGCCCATGTTCATTTTAAGACCCACCTGTTGGGAAACAATATTGAGGTCACTGAGCATTGTGCTTAGGTCTTCCAGGGTTTCAGCCATGATGACTATATCATCAGCAAATCGAAGGTGAGTGATGAATTCGCCATTGATGTTAACACCAAATCCGTTCCAGTTCAGAAGCTTGAATATATCTTCCAGTGCAGAGGTGAACAGTTTCGGAGAAATAACGTCTCCCTGTCTCAGCCCTTTTTGCAGCTGGATAATTCGTGCTCTGATCCTGAAGACGAACTGTCATGGTGGCCTTAGTGTACAAACACTTCAACACTTCAATGTACCGGTAATCAATCTGGCACCACTGTAATGACTGTAGCACTGCCCAGGTCTCGACTGAATCTAAGGCTTTATCGTAGACCACAAACGCTAGACATAGTGGCCGATTATACTCTTCGGTCTTCTGTATTACCTGCCGGAGCGTATGGATGTGGACTATGGTGCTAAAGCCTTTCCGGAATCCAGCTTGTTCGGGAGGCTGAAAGTCGTCAAACCTACGAGCGAGACGGTTTGTAACTACTCTCGAAAACAGCTTATAGACGTGGCTCAGCAGCGAAATGGGCCTATAATTCTTCAAATGGGTTTTATCACCTTTCTTAAAGAACAAAACCACTACTGTGCCACGCCTCTGGCGTATTACCCTCGAGGATGCCGGAGTTAAACAGCTTCTGAAGGACTTTAAGTACCGGTGTTCCACCCGCTTTCAGTAGCTCTGTCGTTATTCCGTCCTGCCCTGGTGCCTTGTTGCTCTTAAGCTGTTTGAGAGCCATTCTGATCTCGTATAGGCTGACGACCGGGATATCTTCGGTATAATGTCGGGTCAAACGGGCTCTTGCTACGCGATGAGGTGTATAATTGTCCATAGAACTTCTCGAGCTCACTCAAAATCTCTGGCTTCGACGAAACGATGCTGCCACTGTCGGTTTTAGCTTCGTCAACAGGCTTTGCCCAATAGACACATCTCTTGCGAACACTTTGGAGCCCTTGTTCCGCTCTATTGCGTTCTTAATACAAGTAAGTATTATAGGAACGCAAATCGTGTCGCATCGACTTGGAGATCTGTTTATTAAGCAAGCTGTAACTCGACATATCCACTGAAGACTGCAGCCTCATCTCGCCTCGTTCTGCCATAAGTTTGAGTGTATGCTCAGAGAGTTTCTGTGTTCTTTTTTTGCGGGGGGTCTTAAAGAACTCCGACCGGACCGCGTGGACAATTTCCACCAGCCCGTTATTTAGTTCGTCCACTGTATCGCATTCGGTAAGGATTTGGAAGTGATTTTGGAGCTCCAACTGAAAGCTCTCGGGGTTTTGGATTTGGGCAGGACTTGGGCGAAGCGTAGATCTCATCAAACGAGACCTCTCCAGCTTCACGTTGATATTCAATAAGCCTCTTACCATGCGGTGATCACTGCCGGTCTTAACCCTGTTGATCACAGAGACTTCATTGAATATATGCCGATTGGTCGTCAAAATGAAATCTATCTCGTGCTTATGATCGCCGGAATTGGTGACGGGAGTAGCATAAATTAGATAGTTTGTGTATGATACTTAGTATGTTTGTTAGAGCGCTGCGTCATCATCATCATCATCAATCCACGCGTGGCACACAGCTAGTAGTTCAATACCAACAATAATAAAATTGTTTATTATGTAGGTAGAACTATACCTAAAATAATGTTGTACTTTCTAGTTCGACTTCGATGCCACCGACCTTCCTCGCATGGTAGATGCTTTGTCGTACGCCATAGACATCGGCTACCGCCACGTGGACACGGCTCACGTGTACCGAGTGGAGCCCGAAGTAGGGAAGATAGTCAACGAGAAGATTAAACAAGGGATCATTACAAGAGAGGAAATTTTTATCACAACTAAGGTAAAACATTTTTTAACTAACAAGGTACAACACGTTGTCTACTTATATTAATCTTTCAGTCTATCTAGGAGGAACTTTCACGATGATCTTTGGTTTTAGCAGCATATTCTATAGACATCTTCGGTCTTTATGTACTTATACCCGCCTAGGATCATCTTACCTTAATTAGTCTATTTCAAGCATAGATAATTAAATTAATAATGTAATAAATAAATTAAATTAATAATTCTAATTAAAAATGCGAAGGTTAGCTCCCCAGGCGTGGACCGCTAATTAGGTAAAACCACTGATCTCTATGGATTTGCCGTACTTTCGTTTGTGCTGATTCAAAAAGCCCCACCGAGCGTTTAAGGAACTAAATTTGACATTGTTTAATCTCGTGACGTTAGTCACAAAATAATTAATAGTTCAAAAACCTTAGTTCCGTGGACGCTCACTACAGACAAACTACTGCTATCAGCGCCAAAATGGCAATCATCAAATGCGCTGCGATGCGTGCGAGAATCATTGCGACGTTCGTCAAGAGCCTGTCTAGAGTACGTAAATCGTACGTACATAATCGCAACTCACAACACAATATGTGAGTGGCGTTTGTGTAGCACGTATATTAGCTTGTTATCTCATTCGCACTATTCACTGCGTATGTCTCTCTATCTTTGTTGTTGGTGCACATGAAGCATGACAATGGAAATATAGTTGTGGGGGTGTGTTTGCCTGTAGTTGTATCTAATCAGTGATGTTAAAGGATCCCGTATCTTCCTCGCTATAAGTAGATCTATGATTCCAGGTGTGGCAGCATTTCCACCGCGAAGGGGACGTGGAGGTGTCGCTGAGGGGCTCCCTGCGGAGGCTCAACTTGGACTACGTCGATTTGGCACTGCTGCACTGGCCCATGTCTGTGTCGGTTAGTGCCAACCATAGCTTAACTGACTACAAAACTAGAGAATATGAGGTTCTCCTTTTGACCCATGTTTTTAATTACTACGTACCTAAATAGGTATAAAGAAAAACGTCTGAAACAATGTATATTATTCATAAAAATTGGCTCAGCAACTACGAGTAGATTCTAATAACGTAATATAACTAATGGGTTTATTTTACATCTACATTTTCTGATTCGAACAGTATGACTGAAACATTACATATGGTTCAACCAGCGTCCAAGTTTCTCTATAACTCTAATCTGGGAATCTTCAAATCAACAGTGACCGCAACATCACTTACCATCAGGACTGCAGTCAAAATCTTGTCTGTTTGGGGTAAAAAACAGGGTTTTTGGTAAATCAATTTCAAGTCGGTTTACCAGTTACAGTCTGAGATACCTCTTAATAAAAAAAAACATTAGGCAGATAAACAGCAGATAACTCTACTGTACACCAAAAACATTAGGCAGATAAACGGCAGATAACTCTACTGTACACCAAAAACATTACGCAGATAAACGGCAGATAACTCTACGGTACACCAAAAACATTAGGCAGATAAACAGCAGATAACTCTACTGTACACCAAAAACATTAGGCAGATAAACAGCAGATAACTCTACTGTACACCAAAAACATTAGGCAGATAAACGGCAGATAACTCTACGGTACACCAAAAACATTAGGCAGATAAACAGCAGATAACTCTACTGTACACCAAAAACATTAGGCAGATAAACAGCAGATAACTCTACTGTACACCAAAAACATTAGGCAGATAAACGGCAGATAACTCTACGGTACACCAAAAACATTAGGCAGATAAACAGCAGATAACTCTACTGTACACCAAAAACATTAGGCAGATAAACAGCAGATAACTCTACTGTATACCAAAAACATTAGGCAGATAAACGGCAGATAACTCTACGGTACACCAAAAACATTAGGCAGATAAACAGCAGATAACTCTACTGTACACCAAAAACATTAGGCAGATAAACAGCAGATAACTCTACTGTTCACCAAAAACATTAGGCAGATAAACGGCAGATAACTCTACGGTACACCAAAAACATTAGGCAGATAAACAGCAGATAACTCTACTGTACACCAAAAACATTAGGCAGATAAACGGCAGATAACTCTACGGTACACCAAAAACATTAGGCAGATAAACAGCAGATAACTCTACTGTACACCAAAAACATTAGGCAGATAAACAGCAGATAACTCTACTGTACTGTAATATGTATTCAGAAATCAATAAACTATCCACACCAATATATAAAAGTGAAACATTGTCTGTTTGTTTGAGAAACTTTCACGCCAAAACAGCTAATCCGATTTTGATAAAACTTTGTGAATAGGTACTTACTGTATAATATAGAGACCAGCATAGGATACTTTCTATCCCGGATATCGGTAACTTGCCACGGGAAAACTGGAAAATTACGATTACTCGCTGTAAGGTACGGAATGAACATGAACGGTTGCCGTGGAAACGAAACAATTACTAGTCTGTCAAAAAGCATCAAGAGCGTTGGCGCTATAATTTTGCATCCATACTATAGATACATACATACATACATACATACATACATACATACATACATACATACATACATACATACATACATACATACATCAATACTACATACAGACTTAAACATACTTATACAAATAAATAAAATTGAAGTGTTTGTTTGTAATGTCAAAATTACAGTTTTTTATTAAATCATATGAACGTATAAACGGTAGGTACTTAGAAAAAAGAACTTTTTTTTGTTGTCTCTCTGTCTGTCTGTCTGTTTGTTCCCTCTAATCTTCGAAACGGCTGGACTGATTTTGACGGGACTTTCACTTGGAGATAGCTGATGTTATAAGGAGTAACATAGGCTACTTTATTTTTTGAATAAGAATTAGGGTTCCAAGTAAAAAAATTAAACCCATGAATTTTGACCAGGCGGGCAAAGCCGCGGGCACAGCTAGTTGGTTAATAATATCCTGGATGAACATACGATGCTTTTTTTTTGCGATAGATTGAAGTTCGCGCGTACGAAGTCGCGGGTAAAAGCTAGTAATTACTATACTTAAAAATTTACAATTGGCGCATAAAGTGTTAAAAAGCTACCTCTTCCTGTCAACCTTTAGATGGAGAAGTAGGTAACAGACGGTGGTACATCAATATATTATAATTGAACTAAATTACCTACATTAGCAACACTCGTATTATGTGGAGCAAAGTTTGTAACAACCTTTTCATATTCCAGCAAGAAGGTGTAGACGAAAAGATTGACTACATCGATACGTGGCGAGGATTTGAAGCTGTCCTAGCGAAGGGTCTGACGAAGGGCATCGGCGTCTCCAACCTGAACCTTGAGCAGATGAAGAGGATCCTAGAGAACTGCAAGGTCAAACCAGCTGTCAACCAAATTGAGGTGAGCCGTGACGTGACACTAGCAGTAACTCCTAGGTTATACAAAGTAGGTTACTTAGGGGTGTCTCTAAAACTGCTCTTTAGGGAGTATTCGTAGCGACCTAGTATTATTGAGTCATTCCCGGTCGGTAACACTATGTCGTCAACAATGTTGAGAAAATAAATTTGCATTCGTTCACGGTGTTGACGAACGCTAGTTTATAAACAAGAACAAATTAAAATTGTATATAACCCCCGACACCCCACCCCTCATTATAGCTAAGAAGCATCTCAATCACATCAGTTTTCAAACATAAAAACCGCATCAAAATCTGACCAATCATTTGGAAGCTAAGATACTCACCCCCCTTTCCCTTCCCCTTTTTCCCCCATTATAGGTAAGAAGCATCACGATCACATAAATTTTCAAACATATAAACCGCAACAAAATCGGTCCTTTCGTTTGGAAGCTACTATTCTCACCCCCCCCCCCCTTTTGAGAAAAGGGGGGTGAGGAAAGCAATATTGACTCTAATGCGCAGCATTAATAATGAAAATCTGATTGCAACAAGTTATGGAATTGTACCCCAGTGGCCCAATTCCATAACTTGGCTACAATCGGATTATCACTTTTTTCATAGCAAATTCGACTCTATCGCAAGGCATTAGTGGCTGCGATACTGAGAATTCGATTGAAGCCAAGTTATGGAATCGGGCTGCAGTGCTCCGAGCACAGAACTTGGTTTCTTTCTCCATAGCAATTTCGACTATATCGCAACGCATTAGTGATATTGATAATGAAAATCTGATTGAAACCAAGAAACGGAATCGCACTGCTGGTATTTTAGAACTACACACTGCAAGGCCTATCCTATCCTATCCTACCTACCTATCTTGTTTCAATCTGATTTTCATTATCACGAGCACCTAATGCGGCGCGTTAGAGTCGATATTACTTTGAAATTCTGTTTGCAACAAGTCATATTGGCTTAGGTGCCAGGATCCCTGGGGCCGCATTCAGCAAGCAAAATCGATGCGCGATCGTTACCTTTTGGTGTGGAAAAAACAGGGGAAATGTGGGGGGATGAAGGTTCCCCGACATCCCCCACCATTCGACCACTTCCTACACTACCCTCCCGTCACTTTCCCCACCTTCCCTCACTTCCCCAAACTGTTTGCTCCAGGAACAACGCACAAGATACATTTCATCATCACCATCATCCATCATCATTGTCCGCGGAGCACAGCTGGTAAAGAATGAAATTGAATTTGAGCACATTATTTTAAATATGGGTAATATTTATTAATATTACAATACCTATCTACAAAAATCATATAATTATTATTAAGCAAATTAATCCGTTTATGCAATTCAAAACACACTAGCATATTACCAAAATACTCGAAGCATACTGACTGTCTTTGTGTGACTTCATCGCGTAAAAACTACTGGATTGATTTTGATACTGTAAGCTGAACTGTTTTCTTGGAGCCCATCTTGTTTAGAACGGCTTTTAAAAAGCTTATAACTTGCATTGCAATGTGTATTTTGGCACATTCTTGTTTATTTTGGCTTGTACTTTGTAAAAAGTGCAAGCCTATATTTACATAATGCATAGTATTTATTGATATTTTGATACTATTGAAATGTAGGGGTCGGGTTGCCACTGAAGGCTGTTGACAGAAATCTATCTGTGTTGCAATAGCAAATAAATAATTAATAGGTTGGTTTAATGGCTAGTGACTCTGGGAACGAAATCAAACGGTCGCGGGTTCGAATCCTGCAAGGTGCAATCATTTGTGTGATGAGCAAAAATGTTTGTTTCCGAGTCATGGATGTGATATTCGTATTTATGTTCATTATCTAGTGCCCATATTACAGGGTATCCTAGTTTGGGGCTAGGTAATTGGTATGGAATTGTCCCCAATATATTTATTATTATTTATCAATGTGTGTACAGCCACCAAGACACTTTGTGGAATAGAATAGAATAGCGTTGTATGGAGCGTTATTCGAAACTACCTATACCCGATCGCAGCTCGTCCAGTGACGTCATAAATGTTCGAAACCTTTACGGTGTACTTTCGAAGAATACATTTTTGCTTTCTGGATTTTAAAACATACTCGATGCCAACCTGAACCTCTACAGATTCATGATGCCAACACGGTCTCTGACGTCAAGAGCGTTGTGTACGTAATGTATATTTTCGAAATATTATGCAACGACGTCGGCTTTCCTTTAGTTAGTGCATCAGACAGTTCTGTTAGTACAACATGTAAAATATTAAGGATTCTGGCACAGAGTACTATGTTTATACGGAAATAGAGGCCTATCTTCGCGCCTAATAGGGGTAAAGCTCAGTGGCGCCTCTGTATTTAGCTAATGGAACTATTGCTTCATGAAAAGTTTTTGTTGAGTGCAAATGTTTTTGAGGCTACTCGGATACGAACCTGGGAATGACGGCACGTCAGTTGGGTACTAACACCACTGTTATACAAAGGATCTTAAACACTGGCCGAAAATTTTGTGTCCGCTTCTGTCTTTTCACTTTATTTGTAAACAATAAAAATTGCGAAAAGTCTTCACGTAAGTCGGGTTCTGATAGCATTGCCCCACGAAGGATCTTAGACATAGGTCGAAAATTGGGTGTCCGCTTCTGTCTTTACACTTTGTTTGTAAACCATAATAATTAAAAAACTACCATCTGCAATATTACGTAACAAAACTTGACGGTTTACTTCAGGAAATTACATAAGCCTTAAAAAAATCAAAGAAAATGTAAAAAAACGCACAAAATATGTAAATGCTTATAAATATTGAGGCAAAACACTCATAGCAGCGCTTGGATTCGATCCATGTGCCTCTGAGTTGCAAGGCCAGGCACCGCTTCCACTGTGCCACACTGACTTGTGTTTACACGAATTTACGGTACCGTTTTATAAACGGATGTGCAATTATTATTCCTTTCAAATTAATATAACTTTAGACTCATATCCCGCAGGAATCCCGTATTTTTCGTGATTAAAAGTATCATTCATTTTAACACATACTATAAACTTTGACTGTGTCAAGTTACTTTAAAATCCATCCGGTAGTTTCAGCGTGATATGTGTTGTTTTTTTTAAATAACTTTCAACCCCTATCCTGCGGGAACCATTGTTTTTTTCGGGATAAAAAGTATTCTAAATATTAATCCATAACATAAGCTATGATTGTGCCAAGTTGCATCAAAATAGGTCGGGCAGTTTCAGCGTGATGCGTGTTTAAAGTGACAGACAGACAGACAGACAAAAAATTAAAAAAAAAACCTTTTTGCACTCCATATCAATTTTGAAGTTTATCTCAATCAAAATTTTCAAAAAATATTTAACGTACAGATTTAGCCCAGTTTTATTATAGTATATAGATAGATAGATATTGAAAGTATTTGGTAAGATATAGTCCCATATCGCTGCCGTTTTTAAAAACTGCCATTTCCACTCTTATCAAACTTTCCAATTCAAAACTGTCGCCTTTCTCTTATTTTTCATTATTAGTCTTCTTTGAATAGTTTCTTGTAGTTTTTAAGGTTTCATACCTTTTTTCTTGGGTTTCCCCTATCACGTTTCTTCATCAGAATCACAATTTTCTTCTTCCGGGCTTAGTGAATATCAAAAAGCAATGGTAGCCTAATGATTAAATAGTGCAACTTTGAATCCAACAATACTGGGTTCGGTCCTAGGCTTAGCTCTAATGACTTTTCTAAGTTATGAACGATTTTCTATCGCTCCGTACTGCTGAGGGCACGTTAAGATGTCGGTCCTGGATGTTGTTGATTAATAGAAGTCGTTAAGGCATGTTAGAGACCCTCGAGCAGCCTGATAAATTCTGACACCAGGGCCAGCACTACCTCCTACGACAAACAAATAGTGAATAATCCAACCTTTTAGTGTTTTTATAACATCCGCTTATATTTCTTCGCTTGTCAGTTTTAAAATTGTCTCACGGTCAAAGTTCTCTTCGTGATAATCTTCTGGATCGTAAAGATAAGCCAATACAGAAGTTATAGGAAGACGTCTTTTCTTAATTTGGTTCTGTTGTTTGTACCAGATTTTTGTTGATGTTACAGTTTTGGTTATCTAAATACTTTAACATGAACTTTAGGGCTATACCAGCCGTCATTCAATCAGCGTCTCTCTGACAAAGCGACTCTACGGTTATCTTAGCGACATGAAGGCTTTCATTTAAAGCTTTCGCGCCTCAAGCCGTGACTATGTTTTTATATATCGAAATTCCGGATTTGGTCACACCAAATCCGGAATTACAAACGATACTGAAATATTTTGGAATTCCGGAATTTTGTTAATACCGGAATTACGGAGCTCAAGCCCTAATTGGAACAACCTGTAATAAACGTAAATAGATAAAAACTACTTATACCAACTTACTTATATGTATACAATATTAATTTTAATTTTATTTATATAGGTAGATGACCGAAATAGGACACAACCGGATTCGGAATAAAGCGAAGTGCTTAAAGTTACTAGTTAAGTTTAACTTATTAAAATTTATTAATTTGGTCAATAATACTTATTCTAAGGTCTCTTTTTCTTCTTTTCCATGACGTTAAGTTTTTGAACTGTAAAGGTGCTATTTACTTACAATAAATAAGTAGGTACTTTGAGCGATACGAGCACCTCCAAACTTATGACGAATTCTGTGTTTTCCAGATAAACCTGAACCTCGGTCAGAGCGAGCTGGTTGACTTCTGCAAGGCGAATGGTGTACAAGTGGTGGCGTACTCACCCCTCGGCACTATGGTCCCGAGCCGAGCGGCCCCGAACAGCCCCGAACCGAAGCTCAACAACCCCACCATGTTGGCTATAGCTAAGAAGTACGGCAAGACCGTCACGCAAGTCACCTTTAGGTATTTGGTGAGTAGCTCTCGTCTCTCTCATCAATCTATTAGTAACTAGCTGATGCCCGCGACTTTGCACGCGTGGTCTTTTACTCTATGTGCTATTCCAAGACCTACAATACCAATATACCAAAATTTGATCAAAATTCCTTCATCAGTCAAAAAGATTTTTGTCGATTACTCTGCTTCTACTTATCGGATATAGAGAAACAAGTACTCCAGTTTTAAATCAAACCCTAAGCTATCCTAAAGTGAAAACCACATCACAATCGGTGCAGTAGTTTTTGTGTGATGCGTGAACAAACATACAGACAAACAAAACAGACACGATTTAAAAAAATGAAATATATTGTTCAGTAGCTTATTTTAAGTACCATAAACCATTTTTTAAATTATCTTTTTTGTACAGACTTTTTCGTACAAACTTATCGCTTTATTATAAGTACCTATTATTATTATTATTACCTGTCTGTAGATAGACTAGCTATGTCTGGCATGCGTGGCAATATTCGCATTAATTTATCGTATTTTTTTATATTTTATAAGTATTTATCTTAAAAAAATCAGGCAAGTGCCAAAAAAAGCTCTCAAAAGAATTTTGATGAAATATAACAGTTTTTTACTAAATGTATTTAAGGTCAAAGAATGATTTATTATTAATCTACTTCAAATCAGTTTCTTTATTTAAAGAATGATTACCGAATTAATATTCAATCAACGTCACTTTTCTAAGCACCACTTCCCCTTCAGTATCAACGCGGGCTGATCATCGTCCCCAAGACAGTCACCAAGGAGCGGGTCCTGGAGAACGGTTCCATCTTCGATTTCCAACTGGACAAAGAAGACGTGGAGACCATCGCCAAGTTCGACAACGGCTTCCGAACCGTAAGGCCGATCTTCTACCAAGAGTACACCAACTACCCCTTCGATAAAGTGGAGGAGAAGATGGAAGTGCCCCTCTCGCTGAGGAAGTGGAAGAATGGCGCTAACTTCGATATTGAATAAGTTTTAGTTATTATTAATTTATGTAATTTATTTAGAATTAAAATGTTTTGTTACAATAATATGATTGTATATGAAAACCTTTACGTAGACATTATAAATACAAGTCTTTGTGAAAATAAGTAGATATGAACCTAACGTTAGTAACAACTCAGCTCCGTAAACGGCTAATTGAAATTTGATGAAATCTAGAGATCAGCTGGAATAACAATCACATGAGATACGATTTGTCCTGAAAAAAAACCATGCGGATTTGCAGGCATTTCCTAAGGTGCATGGTGTGCAGCGCACATGGGCGCAGGCTCTTAGGGGGCGCCCAGTGCCGGGCGCTCGCAGCGCCTCTAAAGAAACTGTGTCGCTCGTGGCGCCACGCGGCGCTCTCAAAGACCATGCGCCCGTGTTATGGCCGAAACGGCGACGCCACGCGCGGCTACGGTAGCAAGCCGCCTACGAGCAGCTCCAACTCACTAAACTAAACTAAAACTAAATTCTAACCTCTCAGGTTGACCGCACTAAGCGGAATTGCACGGCAGCCGAGCAACGCGACACGCAGTGACACTATTTAGTATACAAGCACTTTAACTGCAATGGCATGACAATTTGCAGGACATTTTGTCTGTCAGTCATTCGGCAAATTCTGAGGAGGATAGAAGAAACCGATATGAACGTTATTTTGAGACAGATGGACGAAAATGACTTGGATATTTTAATAGTATCTTTGCTTTATGAGGAAGCAATATCCTTCCAAACGTTGTTTTTTAATTTAACGGCAGCGGAACTACAAGGCGCGTGGCGGCGCGACAGATTTGATGAGATGGTCAACTTTGTCGCGGCGCGTAGTTCCACTGCTGCGTAGTGCGTTATACCTCATTCAATTTCTTGTAAAGAATATTTGGTCACTTCGTGTCGCGTCGCTCAACTGCCGTGAAGTTCCGCTTAGTGCGGTTTAACCTTAAGAGTTTCTTAAAAGCCTGTTTGATCATTACTACTAAATGTAAACATCAGCGATCAGCGTGACGGAACTAGGGGAGGGGGTGTTGTGTTGTGCACTGCGGAGGGCGGGGAAGGGGCTACGCCCTCCTCCGCCTGCTTCACCTTCTCTCCTTCAACTGCGACTGGAACCGAACTGCAAGCGAACTGCAACAGCATGTCAACTGCAACCAGACTGCGACGGCACAGAATAAATAGTAGTACAAGGTGACGGCAACGGTTGTAGTTGCAGCTGTGGTTGCAGTTCGACTGCAATTGCAACTGCAAATGAACTGCAACCCAAATGCAACTGAACTGCCACCCAACTGCAAATTAATTTTGTTTGTTTGTTTGTAATGAATAAACTCAAAAAATACAAAACCTATTTTAAAAATTTCGCATATAACGTAGCTACATTATCATTGACATGAGCAGTTTTTTTTACATAGGTTTCCCTACTAAAATTGTACTATTGTAACCCAAGGTACCAAAAATCGAGAACGGAAATTACGAAGCCATGGAAACGAAATTATAACAACAAGTCTGTCAAGTAGGTTGGTATGCAGTTGTCTATGGTCAAGAAACACTGCTGCCAATGATTTTGAATTACGCTTACTGTTCTTTTTTTAACCTCCGAACAAAGATACGGGTGTTATAAGTTTAGGGTGTGTATCACTGTGTCACTGAGGATGTGAGTTTGTGTGTGTGTTTGTCTATGTCTGTGGCATCGAACAAATGAATGGACCGATGTTGATGCCGTGTTTTATTTTTAAAAACTGAAAATATCGAGAAGCTTCTAAGCTATAATTGGGGGGTAAGGGGTCGGTGGTTATACAATTTTCATAATCACCATCATCATCATCATCATCATCATCATCATCATCATCATCGTCGTCATCATCATACTTCACTCTCAAACAGCTGAACGGGTTTTGATACAATTTGCAATGGAGATAGCTTATATCCTGGAATAACACATAGCATACTTATCATCATCATCAGCATCATTATCATCATCATAATTCACTCTCAAATGGCTAAAAGGATGTTGATAAAATTTAGAATGGAGATAGCTTAATCCATGGAATAACACATATTATGATATTTTTCATCATCATCATCATCATCATCATCATCCCTCGCGCGGATGAAACCGCGGCGCGCAGCTAGTTGTACTATATAGTGACCTAGTTGGATAATTCTGAAAGATGAAATGGATTCGTCGTCATAATCATCTTAGAACGGTTATCTATCTATCTATCTATCTATCTATCTATCTATCTTCTATCTATACTATAATAAAACTGTAACTGGGCTAAATCTGTACATTAAATATTTTTTTGAAAATTATAATTGAGATAATCTTCAAAATCGATATAGAGTGCAAAAAGGATATTTTTTTAATTTTTGTCTGTCTGTCTTTCTGTCTGTCTGTCTCTTTGAACACGCATCACGCTGAAACTGCCGAACGGATTTTGATGCAACTTGGCACAATCATAGCTTATGTTATGGATTAACATTTAGAATACTTTTTATCCCGAAAAAAACATAAGTTCCCGCAGGATATGGGTTGAAAGTTATTTAAAAGAACACATATTACGCTGAAACTACTGGACGGAGTTTGATGTAACTTGGCACAGTCAAAGTACATTTAATGTATTGAAATTATTGATTCTTTTTATCCCCAAAAAATATAGGGTTCCTGCGGGGTAGGTATTGAAAGTTATGGTTATTTAAATGTAATATAAATAAAACATCATAATTTCGACCCTCTCGCCACTATACTGTTTGGTTTGGCGGGACCTGCCTGTCAACCCAGACATGCGTGGATCGAAATCACGCACTTCTTGAAATGGTTTTGTTCCATATTTTTATGCATTTACATATTTTATGCGTTATTTTTATAATTTCTTTGATTTTTTAAATTGTTTTTTTTTTCATTAAGTAAACTATCAAATCATTACAACAAAATAGGTCACAATAATTCCAATTCGGATAATTTAGAAAAAACTCAAAAACATAAAAGAATTCAATTACTTTGTTTTTTTTTTACTTTGTCAATTTGTTAGTTTTTAAATAAATTATCATTTATAATTTACATTCTCTCATAAAAAAGCGCCCTATAGCGGCTGTTTTTATTAGTAACCAAATTGCTTACTGATTTTCATTTTTAACCCCCGAACAAAGAGACGGGTGTTATAAGTTTAGGGTGTGTATCACTGTATGTGTGAGGGTGTGTGAGTGTGTGTGTGGGTGTGTGTGTGTGTGTGTGTGTGTGTGTGTGTGTGTGTATGTGTTGTGTGTGTGTGTGTTTGTGGCATCCTCAGAAAAAAGCTCCCAAACGAATGGACCGATTTTGATGCAGTTTTTTGTTTGAAAGCTAATGTGATCGAGATGGTTTGGCTAGGGGGGCGAGAAAAAGGGGGTGAGAATCGTACCTTTCAAACGAATCGACCAATTTAGCTGCGGTTTTTTATGTTTCAAAGCTAAGGTAAACAAGACTTGTCTTAGCTATAATAGGGGGGGAGGGGCGAATATGGTGAAGTTCGTAGCTCCCAAATGAATGGACCAAATTTTATGCAGTTTTTTATGTTTTAAAACGGATGTAATCGAGATGGTTCATCATGTTTCTTTGGTATATGGGAGGGGGGGAGGGGTTGAAAAAGGGGGGGGGGTGAGAATTGTATCTTTCAAACCAAATGGACCAATTTAACTGCGGGTTTTTGTTTCAAAGCTGAGGTAAACAAGATGGTTCTTAGCTATAATGGGGCTTTATGCTCGCTACGCTTCGCTCGCGTCTTCGTCTTCTAACCTATCACGACCATGTCGGATCGCCACTGAAGGTTGTTAACTCAGGTAGGTAGGTAGGTACCTATATTGGTACTTTTGGTACTGGAATAACTCAAAGGATCATTATATCCCAGAAAAACTACCACGCGAGCAACGCTGCGGGCACAGCTATAGGCAATAATAACGTAAAAGTCTGTACAAAGAAGATAATTTAAAAAAATTGGACTGAGCTACTGAACAAGAATAAAACATTTTTAAAATTTGTGTCTGTATGTTTGTTCGCGCATCACGTAAAAACTATTAGACCGATTGCGATGCAGTTTTCAGTGTTGCATAGCTTAGGGTTTGACCAAGACCTGGGGTACTTGGTATCGTAATCCAATGATTAGATGCCGAGCAATCGATAAAAAACTTTTTAACGGCTGAAGGAATTTTGATCAAATGTTTATTTTAGGTCTTGGAATAAATAGCACATAGACACAGAATAAATAATAGTACAAGTACAGAAGGCTAACTGAGTAAAGTCATTTAAATAAATAGCGACTCTCGCTACAAGGCTATAAAGTGCAATTTAACTCGCACGGCGCTGCGAGCTTTCAATTATATTTACCTAGAAGGCACTCGCCCACCGCGTGCAGGCTAGAATGCACCGTATCACAACGCTCGAGAACTTCCATTGCTCTAACCGTTTCAGAATCGCTTGTCCCTTTTTCGCTCGGTAGGGTTGTATAAAGATATGACTAGGTACTTGTACTACTAATTATTCTGTGATATGTTATGACTTAGATATTGTAACAGAATAAATAAGTAATAATGTATTATGTTATTACTTATTATTATAAATTAAAATAGTTCTATTACATACAATGACATTCTTATCAGAATAGACCGACTACCTCATTTTTACTAACTACCTATCCCGTTTTCAGAACGTCGATAAGTTTAGTGAGATACCTACCTACGTGTCGTTGGTTGATTATGATTATATCCTATAGGTATTGCACTTTGATGAATAAAGGTGTTTGTCTGAATTCCATGCTTGTTAATGAGTGAAAAATAAATTGCTACCTACGTAATAAAAGGTATTAAAAGTATGTAGGCTACTTAGTCAGCACAGTAATTCATTTTCCGATCAACAATACCTACTATAATCAATTATAAAATTACGTTGATCGATTTAATAAACGACTTTATTTCTGCGCGGAAAAACCTTAAATATGCGTAGCTTCGGTATGGAACACAAATGAAATAACATAAAACTATATATATATCAATATCTAACTACATAACTAGGACCTATTATAGGTATTACAATTTATTACCTTTCAATATCCTTTGGAAACGTAAAGAATGACAATTCGTAATTTCTATCACTATTCAAACAGCCAAATGCTATGCAGTACCTTCTAGCTTTCTTCTTGGTACTCATAATTAAAACACGAATAAAGTTTGTCAATAACTTTACGTAAGTAGGTGCTCTATCGCTATATACAAGGCGCGTGACTCATCGAGCGCACGCTTGACTCTCGACTGAACGCACCCGAATATTGGCTCCTCGAATTTATATGTACTTGTTGCGGAGTGCGACCGCCCTGACATAGAGTACTTTTAACCTAGAGAAATGACCACGCGAGCGAAGCAGCGGGCGCAGCTAGTACTATAATAAAACTGTAACTGGGCTAAATCTGAACATTAAATATTTTTTGAAAATTATAATTGAGATAAACTTCAAAATCGATATGGAGTGCAAAAAGGATATGTTTTTATTTTTTGTCTGTCTGTCTGTCTCTTTGAACACACATCACGCTGAAACTACCAGACGGATTTTGATGCAACTTGGCCCAATCATAGATTATATTATGGATTAACATTTAGAATACTTTTTATCCCGAAAAAAAACAATGGTTCCCGCAGGATAGGGGTTGAAAGTTATTTAAAAAAACACATATCACGCTGAAACTACTGGACGGATTATGTAACTTGGCACAGTCAAAGTTTATATTATGTGTTAAAATCGATGATACTTTTAATCAGGAAAAAATACAGGATTCCTGCGGGTTATGAGTCTAAACTTATGTTAATTTGAAAGGAATAATAATAACACATCCGTTTATAAAACGGTACCGTAAATTCGGTGCTCATGCCACAAGTCAGAGTGGCACAGCGGGAAAAGTGTCTGGCCTGCAACCCAGAGGCACAAGGATCGAATCCACGCGATGCCATAAATGTTTTGCCTCAATATTTACAAGCATTTACATATTTTATATGTTTTAAGGCTTTGGTTGATCTTCTTCACTATGAGGGCGCCTACTTACCTTCTATTCCTAATACTTCTATGCCTACAACGAATCTTTGGAGTGGAAAATGGAAAATAATTAGGTACACCAAAATAATTGTAATATACCTATTCATTTCTCCTGCACCCAATCACGCACGCACGTACGTAGTAAACATTCACGCAGCGGAAATAAAAAGGTATATGACAACTATTTTAGTGTAATTTATTTATTTTAGGAAGACAGTTTATCTAATTTAATTATACAAAAAAATATGCAAATATGCGATTTCCCTAGACAGATTTCCGGTTCATAGATATACTAGTAAGTTTCTTTGTGAGCAAATTATCGGACGCATCCATCTGCCGCTGCTGCCTGCCGCGACAGTGTGCTCGGCCATTGTCGTCGAGGACGAGGATTCGGCTACTTAGTACTATTATTTCTTCTGTGATTCCGACACCACAGCCACGGCTGGTTGCCTTCCGACTGTGTGCATCCTCTTTCGGTTGTACATAGTAGGTATAAAAGTGGGGGACAACGGGAATAGGCGGTATCTAAATATAACTTCCTTGGTTATACCCAAGAAGCTTATATCTTACAAGAAGCTTATCTTACTCATACAACTCATCGGTCGGTAAGATAGAGCCCCCAAGGATCTCTGACCGGAGATGGTCCAGCAGTCCGAGAAAGTACATTGGAGGGACAGGGTTTGTTATTGTGTTTGTTATTGTTGTTGTTGGACGCACAAGTGTTAGTATAGCTGAAGGAAACACTGAAGGCTTACTGAACGCCAATACACACACACACACACACACACACACACACATACACACACACACACACACACGCATGCATACACACGCACACGCACACGCACACGCACACACACGCACACGCACACACACGCACACACACGCACACGCACACACACACACACACACACACACACACACACACACACACACACATGCTACTGACCACTGCGTATACCTCAATGCCTCCCCCATATAACTCTACGAATTCGTTCGCGCAGCACCCGCGGGTTGACAAGGACTAGTCCTTATGCCGGACACCACATGTAGTAGGTAACAAATTAAAATATTTTTTTTTGGATAATCCTTTTTCCAGATAAACCTCAATCTCGGCCAATCAGAGCTCGTGAGCCTCTGCCAGTCCAAGAACATCGTGGTAGTGGCCTACTCGCCCTTCGGAACCATGGTTCCGAGCCGAGCGGCTCCGAACAGTCCCGAACCGAAGCTCAACAACCCGACTATGGTGGCAATAGCCAAGAAGCATGGGAAGACTGTCTCGCAGATTGCATTGAGGCATTTGGTACGTTTAGAGCAAAGCCCCTTTGATCCCACTTTTGATTTTTAGGGTTCCGCGCAAAAGGGTCCAAGCCTACCCTTCCATCTGTATTAGTTAGGCCACGAGGAAACGCCCGTCTGTCCTACTTAAGGGCTGTATCTTTTGAACCGTAATTAGATAGTTGTAACTTTTAAACTATCCCGATTAGAACACTTATAACACTTATATATAGCGCAGTACATATAAATATAGTCTATATATGTATTGTGCTTATAGTTAGTTATTTAAACGAGACTTAATCGTGCTGAAATAGTTAAAAAAAAAGGAATTTATGGAATGACAAGGGATTTTAATTCGAGGGACTAAGTTGGATTCCGAGAGCAGCGAAGGATGTCGAGCGAGGGTTATAAGGACCGAGATGTTTTTTTTGCTACTCTTCTTTTTATCCGAGAAAATCAAATTTTTTATCTCGCAATCAACGGTAAAAAGTTGCGAGAACATAAAATTTATTTTTTCGTTAGCACTCCAGATTTCTTTGGCTTATTTGTTACCCTCGGATGGTCGTTAGTATTTAACTTTGAGTTGAAATATCAATGTTGAGTTGGATATCAATGTTTGTTTCACACTATTGCTCTTAGCATAGAATATATATTCCAAATAATATATAAATACGTATATATTCGAACGAATACACGTACGAATATATTCCAAAGTGTCGATGGCTTCTCTTGGTTAATTCGCAATACGGTCTCTGAGAAGGAATTGGCGTTTCGTGGTTTTACAAACGCAGCACAAATTGTTTGTTTTCAGGTACAAGACCCGAGATTTGGTCGGCAACAAATCCGTACCAATATATAAAAGTGAAACGTTGTCTGTTTGTTTGTTTGTTTGGGGAGCTTTCACGCGATAACGGCTGGACGGATTTTGATGAAATTTAGAATGGAGATAACGTATACCCTAGAATAAAACATAGGATTTTTTATCCCGGAAAATTGTAAGTTTCCACGGGAAATCTGGAAAATGTTGATTACTCGCTGTAAAAAACGGTTGCTATGGAAGCGAAATAAAAAGTCTGTCAAAACACATCAAGAGCATTGTTGCTATACCTACTTTCGCATTGGTTTTTAATATCCTAGAAGAACAAAGGTGCTTTTTTTCGCGATAAACAGTAGTCCGCGCGGACGGAGTGCATCGATACTTCCATCCATACCGAGCTAAAGTCTCAAGTTTTCACGACTAAGCGCTTCAACCGATTTTAATGAAATTCGATTTAGAGATAGTACCTATGATACTTTTAATCGCGATTAAGTATAGTCCGCGTGGACGAAGTCGCGGGCAAAAGCTAGAGATAATATTAATGCTTCTACGTCTCGTTTCCAGTACCAACGAGGAATCATCAGCATCCCAAAGACGATCACCAAGTCACGCGTCCTCGAAAACGGATCCATCTTTGACTTCTCACTGGACGCGGCCGATTTTGGCTCGGTATCGGCGTTCGACGTCGGATACCGCACCGTGCGGCCGATATTCTGGCAGCACTACACTAACTATCCGTTTGATATCGTGCAGGAGAAGGTGGATGTTATACCACTTGTGTTAAGAAAATGGCATAACGGCGCTAACTTGGATATGGACTAAATTTCACCTTTTCTTTTGTTCAATGAATACATTTTATTTCGAAATATATCGAGTACTTAATGCTTTCTTGCTTTCTTAAGTAGAAAGTTTCAGTTTTCTATTCTATCTTACCTTCCTTCTTATTTTAATAGATCTAAATGAACTGGGCCACTTCGTACTTCAACTGCATTGCCAGTGGCATGCATAAAATCTTCTGTTGTGGGTTTCAGCAGAGAGGACATTCGTGTAGGTACTTAAATGCGTTGCGTTATCATTTGGATAAATCGATTGATTGGTTTCCTATGCATTTATTCAATACATAATAATAATAATAATAAAAACAAAGCCTTTTATTTCGAAACTAGATAGCAAAATTTACAGTAATGGTAAAGTACGCCAAAAAAAAACACCAATTGTCTGTAATTTCAGTGTGCGTAGGCCTCATCTAACAATTTCCAATTTGGGGGGCGGGTGCAAAAACGCTCCGCCGCAATTGCGTGACGCAGAAGGCGCACGCCAAAGTCTAAATTTTGGCAATTTGCTCAAGGTACCCAGGGGAACCTCGGCTTAGGCTGTCGCCTAGATAACAAGGGTCGGATTCATGACTAAACAACCCTGACAAGCTCCCTTATATATAGCCTACGCGCTTGAGCCGTTGTGAATCATCGCGCTCACGCCATCGCCCCTTGTTACTTGTGATACATTGCCAGTGAAAATACATAACATAGGTTACTATAGTCCACGAACTCTAGACACAGGGGCTGATTATACTTTTAATTTTATTTAATAAAGTGAGAACTGGGAGTTCCCAGTTAGCGATGGCCCATGTTATTCCATTTGCCAACCAGGGTGGTATCACCAGTGATGATACCACCAGTGGTAGTGGTGGGAATGATAGCTTTAGTTATCCCAAGGAGCCGTTTTCCTGTTGGTAAACAAATGTAGATTTTTCATACTAAACAGATGGAGTTTTTTTAAAAAGATTCTGTCAACAGTATTTTGCGTAGTTGTTTTTTTTTGTCATGTCTCGTTCGCTTGAGATGAGTTTCCCAAACTAGATGACGTCTTATATTCAATACGTCGAAATTTTTGTGCTATACTAATATGAAATCATCTCTATGGTGATCTCATCTCACTTGCCCGAGAATAGGGAATTAAATCCTAACCCTTATTTGTGATCTCGGTATTGTTCCGGTATTGAGCGTGAAATACCGGAACACAATTTTGAAAATAAATACAGAAAAAGTCCACACATAAATCTTGAATAAAGCAGCTATCATAAAATCAAAATTTAAAAACAATTATTTTGCGGTATACAGACGGCATAATCAAATGCAATTTTTAATTTCTTCTCATGCATTTCTATATACACCACTCACCAACAGTCCTTGTTATTCAATAAATTCTGTCCATCCAAATGTTGTCTGGAAGAGATCGCTTTTAGCGATAAGACCTTTGATTGATTGTTCAGGAAAACATAATCCCAAAAATGTCGGGATTGAAAAGCGGTCGCGAACCCGGAATCGAATCCTCTACCCGAGAATCA
Source organism: Alsophila aescularia (assembly GCA_946251855.1). Lineage (NCBI taxonomy): Eukaryota > Metazoa > Arthropoda > Insecta > Lepidoptera > Geometridae > Alsophila > Alsophila aescularia. The sequence continues at coordinate 18,919,260 of OX276374.1, forward strand.
ACCCTGCTTCATTATGATCACTTTTAACTGATTCTAAGCATCATCATCATCAGCCACAAATAAATTTACTAAATGCAGCCCATGAAATATGAAGAAAAAAAATAGAGAAAAATAATTAATAGGGGATGAGTTAAAACTGCACTCCCTTTTTTATTATTTTCATCAATGAAATTTAAAGTCCCCGAATCTTCTGTCCAGTCCAGACATGTTGTCTAAAAATGTATGTTTGTTCGTCTTCTTTGCGTGTGCGCATTGTTTAACCGTTTGAGATGAAACTTTGTACAGTAGTTAGCATAATGCGTAAAATATTCTACATATAAATGAAAGAGCAATATAAGAAAAATAATGGAAGTGACATTGCGGTGCGACGCTTGCCGGGCATTAGGTAGTACCACAGTACATATCAGAGTATATATATATATATATATATATCTAAATACAAGGAGTAACTGAATAGACTTATACGGAGCAGGTTTGTTTCGATCAAGCATGTGAATTCGTTCACGTGTGCAATGATTGAATACATCGTATTTAAAATTCCCATACCTATGTAAGATCCAGACTTCTAATACACATACAGTAGGTAAAATCTTAGATTAGCAACAACCATAAATGATTGTTACTAACACGTTGCACCAATACGTAGGTTTGCACGTATTGTTCCATGTGCTCTTCTCGATGGCACGCTGGTGGAACGCTGATACATGATTTAGAGAGAGCCCCCAAGGGTCTCTGACTGGAGACGGTCCAACACGAGAAAGTACATGGGGGATAGGGTTTGTTATTGTTGCAATTGTTGGACGCACAAGTGTTAGTATAGCTAAAGGAAACACAGAAGGCTTATTGAACCACAATACACACGTAAATGATTTGACACACTACAAATTTACAATTTCTTGTCAAGAAACTACAACTTTTAGTTTTTAACATTGGTTTCAACACATTACATGCTACTGACTAGGTATTGCACAGTAGCTTTCGATTACGAAATGAAAATTCAAGGTCGAGATGATCATTGTTTTTTTCTATTATTTATTGTGTGTGTATAGGGTTTCATGTACGGTATTTTTTGCGTAATTTTTAAAAGTAAATTCATGAATGAAAAATTTCGAAATTTCAGAATTCAATAAACTAACGTTATTTGTCCCGTCGAACCACATACCCCACCCCGGTTTCTAATAGGTAATTATGTTACATTCTATAAATATGTACTGTTAACTGTAGTAGTACTTAAATCAAATAAAACATCTGAACACGGTACAATTTAACCTCTAATAGGTTGTAACTAGAATATCACTAGGTCATTTTCCATATCGATATAATCAACTGATTGATATCAATGTTTTGTAGATAGTAGGTAAGTACTTTATGGGTGGTAATTATTGGTCGATAAAGGTATCCTATGTGTTGTTTTTTGGCGAAACCCCCCTATAATGGGAGTGGTCTATATGACAATGAGATGCTCCACAATAATCAAAATGGGAAAAAAAACAAATTGCTAATATGAATCCAGGCTGGACCAGTCCTCACAAGCAGCACCCGCTCACGAATATTACTTGTGCCAGGTGAGCCTATATCAGTCAATGACTGATATAGGGAAATTATAATTTCTCAGAAATAGGTACCTACTACCTAACTATGCAAAAATCAAGACAAACCACGTCGCTTGGTTGATGTGTGAAAAAGGAACAAACAAACACAGTTACGCATTTATAATATTAATACCTGTACCCGCGGCTTTGCCCGCGTGGTCGTTTTTCTGGGTTGAAAGTGACCTAGTGTGTTAATCCAGGTCCAAAAGTTCCTACAAATTATAATATACTGCATTCCATGAAAATTTATCAAAATTTGTTCAGACGACATTTTTTTTAAAGTTTGCTTGGAGTTTATTCATCGGATTGAGATACAAAATACATAGTTGAAGTAAAAACTTAAGCTCCTCTCTAGTTTAATTGGTCCAGTAGGTTATACGTAATGAGTTTACATGTATACTTATAACATAACTAAATGGTGTCTGTCTGTCTGTATGTATGATTCTTTACCAGTAGCTTATTTTAAATGCCCTAGCCCTCGAACATATTTTTTAATTCCAGGACCAAAAGTACCCAATTTTGTTTTACCTTTATATACTATTTTATCGTTTTCCCGGCTTCCACTCATCAAATTTAGATACCAAGTACACCAGTTTTTAAGTTTTAACCTAACCTATCCAACAGTGAAGCTATAAACCTGCATCGTAATCGGTCCAGTAGTTTTTACGTGATGCGGAATAATGTTATATTCTTGTTCAGTAGCTTGCTATTTTTTAAATATCTTCTTTGTGCAGTCTTTTTGTTACTCACTGCTTTATTAGAAGTAGTATAGACTGATATAAGTATAGATAGATGGGATAAGTAGGTAGGTAATAGATTTGTTCTATGGAGATCGAAAAGTTATTATAGTTAACTGAAAAACAAGAACTCCAATAACATTTCCTGCAAGTCAACTCTGATTAGTCCTTATCAAATGACTGGCATAATACTTAGTTATCTTTAGCGTCACATAGAAACCAGGAGTTATCGGCTGTAAATAAACCGATTTAGAATTACCTTTGGAAGTAAAACAAATAATTTGGTAGGTACATAATATAATAGGTAATAATATTATACCATAATATTGTTACCTTTTATTTTATAATAGGTTTGTATTCAACGATAACAATTGACCTTAGTCGCCATTTGAAAAACTAGACTAAATTATAAATTATTAATTGAAGTGAATAATTTAAGTTTTTATCATCCTCATACCTAATCATCAAAACGCATTATAATTAATTAAATGAGGCTTGGCTTTTATTATTTAGATGTTTTACATTAAAAAAACAACTGGCTATCGATGGTCAACTTGATTCACTAGTAATGAGCATTCTAGCGAATGTTACAAACAGGTCAAAGCTTCGTTGTTCATTTCCTATGTTCCCAGTAATACAAGAATAATTTACAGTTCCATTGACTGTACTAGTGAGACTTTTCTGTATCATTAGTTCAATTAATGGCGGTTGATTAAACTGCAGAAACATTTTTGTTCCCATAAGTCCAACCAATTCGACATAGTCAAAAAGCGCCGAATGCTCAATGTTTTGTTACAAATGAATGCCTAGGTTTATCAGCACCTTAGGTACGGTTTAAATCAAAAGCTACAGCCGCGCGCGTTGTCTATTTTTTAATCTCCGAACAAAGAGACGGGTGTGTATGTATCACTGTGTGTTTGTGTGTGTGTGTGTGTGTGTGTGTCTGTGGCATCGTAGCTTCCAAACGAATGGGCAGATTTTGATGCGGTTTTTATGTTTGAAAACTGATGAGATCAAAAAAAAAACGTACGTACGTATCTTGACTCCACTGTGAGGGCACTCACATAGCCTACTCGTAGCATAGAATAGAATACAATACAATTTTATTGTGTAGTAATGTGTAGGCATATTATATTGATATGTCACAGGCAATTTGTAACAGTATCTTGGCCTCTCCTTCATCGGAGGGGGCCGGGATACTGCTCAAATTGTACTTGTTCCTTTTTGGTGGTAGATAAATACCTAATTATGGATATATTAGATGATCTGCCCTACGGGGGTGACATTATCAGAATGCTGATAAACTCCCAAGCAAAATAAAGAAAAAAAAACTCGTCCTTTTATGGCGATGCTTCCATCGTCAAATAGCAGTATGTTATGAGATTTGGGTTCAAATGTCAATTTTTACCTAAAAGCATCATGTTCAACCTAACTTACCTTCCTAGTTTTTAGGCGCAATGCTTTTTTAGACGCAATTCTATCAAACATAATATTTTGCGCAAACAGATGAATTTATATAAACAGACAACGCCGTTTGTAAAAGGGAAGTAACATAGGCATTTTTTTTTTGAAAACACTATGTCAAATTGAAGGCCTTGATAAGCACATTCCAACAGTATATAATTTTTTGGCAGGGCAAGCGTGTTTTTTTAGCTTTTAAGCTAGTTATTTTTATCTGTGATAGACGCAAAAGGCCTCGCCTTCGACTCTCTACTCATACTCGACCTGAAATTACTTATTTTCCCGCGTTCAACGGTAATCATATTAGATCCTATCACTTAGAACATAATCATCATCGGCCTTATATACGTCCACCGTTCGACGAAGGCCTCTCATAGTGAACGCCACTGACCTCGATCTTCAGCTCTCCTCATCCATTTTCTACCACCTGCTTTTCACTGGTCGTCACTCTACGGTCCACCTGACCACAGGGCATCCTACACTACGTTTGCGGTTACGTGGTCTCCACTCGAGAATTCGTCTACCCCAACGGTTATTGGTTCTTCGAGAAATGTGACCAGCTTACTGCCACTTTAGCTTGCTTATCCTTAGAGCTATAATATGTCGAATATCTTCGTTACGAATCTTGTTCAGAGAAACTTCAAGCATAGCTCTCTCCATAGCTCGCTAAGCGACCTTTTTGTGACTAGTTTAACCGTGAGTGTCCACGTTTCGGCTCCTTATAGGACTTATAGGACGCACTGATTGAAGACTTTGTGTGGTATGGACGACTAGAAGACTTGACGAAGTGAACCAACACCAAAGTAATAACTTATTTGGTAATATCTAACATCAAGTAAGTTTGTGCAATTCATAATAATTATTGATACCGTGTTTCTGATTAGTGGTGACTTGCCATCACATGCCATTTTATTAGCTATCTCATAACAATATTGCACAAGTTTGCACAATATTAACGGTTTGCGCATTATATGGCATCATTGTTATGAAGCTTGATAGCGTAGATGTCTTGCATATTTTGGATTCGTCCATCATTTATTTCATAAAATACTATAATTATTACATTTAAAAACAGATCAATGTATTCATGCATATAATGACCCGAACCTACATAGAAACACCTGCACAAAATAAGATTTTGAAAGCCACACACAGAGCAGTCGAAGGGCTACTTTTTGATTAATTTTCATTTAGATACAATATAGATTTTTGAGACGGGTCAGTAAGGGCAGGTACCTTAACCGTTATAGTTACATGAAAACCCATTTTGCTAATTGCCCATTTTCTTGCTGACTGTAAGTATTTTTTTTTCCAAAATCTGTGAATGCAGTTCAGAATATCTCAAAAACTTATGGATGGTCTCCTAGGAAGGTTTTCCTGTAACTGTAACGGTTAAGGTACCTGCCCTTACTGTCCCGTCTCAAAAATCCAACCTGTATATTAGCGCAGATTAAATTGATTAAAAAATATATATTGAACATTGGCTCGCTAGAGGAAGCAGGTAGGAAAGATAGAATAGAGCAAATAGGTTTACAAAAAAATGGAGTCTCCACCGTTTAACAAAGGAGTGAAGCATAGCAAATGGTGGCTGCGTATGTGTGCATGAATAGAAAATTTGTGGTGTTTAGCGGTTGATACATAATTTCATCATAAAATACTGCATAGTTATTTTATATTCCGTAAGAACTTGACAGAATTAACACGACTAATAAGGTCGAGATCTTGCTGCGATGTGGCGGCCGGTCGGCATATCATGGCGTATGTGTGTGCGTGAGGCTTGTGCGTACGAGCGGATCGGCATATCTTGAGTCCTTCACTTTAGATTTGGTGGTGTAAAATCCTATATTTCTTAAACTTTCTTGGAATAGAGGTCATTATCGCTATCGCGCCACAGGCGAGGATGTAACTGCACAATTTGATCCGATGTATCAATGATGATGATGAATGATGTATCGATGTTTTACCCCACCCCAAGTAAGTAAAGCAAGCAGTAATAGCATGAAGTACCTAACTGCTCGATCTTGTAAATATAAAAGTAAGTATTTAATTATCAAAGAAGTGATAAAACTTAGGCCATATCTAAGTTAGCGATGGTCTTCCACATTCTAGAAAGAGATACCATGTGTAAAAAAAATACCATTTTTTTTAAACTTTCTTAGTTTTAAGTACCCATAACATCCATATTCTCCTGCACGATATTAAACGTATAGTCAGTGTAGTGCTGCCAGAATATCAGCCGCATGGTGCGGTACCCGACATCAAACGGATAGTCAGTGTAGTGATGCCAGAATATCAGCCGCACGGTGCGGTGCCCGACATCAAACGGATAGTCAGTGTAGTGCTGCCAGAATATCGGCCGCATAGTGCGGTACATGACATCAAACGGATAGTCAGTATAGTGCTGCCAGAATATCGGCCGTACGGTGCGGTACCCGACGTCGAACGCCGATATCGAGCCAACATCAGCCGCATCGAGTGAAAAGTCAAAGCTGGATCCATTTTCGAGGACGCATGACATGGTGATCATCTTTGGGATGCAAACTTAGGTAGGTATTTGACATTGCCCTGCACAGCTGCTAACATTACGTGTGAACCATGGCAAGGCCTTTTTACAGCTGCTTTTATGTTAGCTTGTAATTTCTGATACTCAAGAATTTGTACTGCATATTGTCATTTAATATATTTTTTTATTATGACAACGCCTCTGTACAGCCGAACATTTTATATTATACTACTCTTTATATTATTTAAATAGATATGTTTGACATGACCAAGTGTTTCATGTGTTCCTACAGTATTAATAAATACTTAAGACTTATGAAGTTACGACTAAATGATTCCTCGTTGGTACTGGAAACGAGACGTAGAAACATTAATATTAGGTACTTATCTATTACTTACTTCAAACTCAAACTTATGGCAGAAAGAGGCGAGATGAGGCTGCAGTCTTCAGTGGATATGTCGAGTTATAGCTTGCTTAATAAACAGATCTCCAAGTCGATGCGACACGATTTGCGTTCCTATAATACTACTTGTATTAATAACGCAATAGAGCGGAACAAGGGCTCCAAAGTGTTTGCAAGAGATCTGTCTATTGGGCAAAACCTGTTGACGAAGCTGAATACCGACAGTGGCAGCATCGTTTCGTCGAAGCCAGAGATTTTGAGTGAGCTCGAGAAGTTCTATGGACAATTATATACCTCATGGCGTAGTCCTCCTAGCACGACTCCGATGTATGAGCCCGTTTGACCCGACATTATACCGAAGATATCCCGGACGTCAGCATATACGAGATCAGAATGGCTCTCAAACAGCTTAAGAGCAACAAGGCACCAGGGGAGGACGGAATAACGACAGAGCTACTGAAAGCGCGTGGAACACCGGTACTTAAAGTCCTTCAAAGGCTGTTTAACTCGGTCATCCTCGAGGGTACTACGCCAGAAGCGTGGCACAGGAGCTTAGTGGTGTTGTTCATTAATAAAGGTGATAAAACCCTCTTGAAAAATTATAGGGCCATTTTACTGCTGAGCCAAGTCTATAAGCTGTTTTAGAGAGAAGTTACAAACTGTCTGGCTCGTAAGTTCGACGACTTTCAGCCTCCTGAACAAGCTGGATTCCGCAAGGGCTTTAGCACCGTAGACCATATCCATACGCTCCGGAAGATTATACAGAAGACTGAAGAGTATAATCGGCCACTATGTCTAGCATTTGTGGACTACGAGAAAGCCTTTGATTCAGTCGAGACCTGGGCAGTGCTACAGTCATTACAGCGGTGCCAGATTGACTACAGGTGGTACATCGAAGTGTTGAAGTGTTTGTACAGCAAGGCCAAATGACTGTCTTCAATATCGGAGCACGAATTCTATCCAGTTGCAAAAAGCGGTGAGACAGGGAGACTTTATTTCTTGGAAACTGTTCACCTCTGCACTGGAAGATATATTCAAGCTTCTGAACTGGAACGGTTATGGTATCAACATCAATGGCAAATGCATCACTCACCTTCGATTTGCTGATGATATAGTCATCATGGCAGAAACCCTGAAAGACATAAGCTCAGTGACCTTAATATTGTTTCTCAACAGGTGGGTCTTAAAATGAACAAGGGTTCTTACCCAAGGGTTCGAACATCATGTCAAATGCCCATGTCGCACCCATGCCGGTGTATGTTGGGAACGATATTATCGAAGCTGTTGATCACTGTCTACTTGGAACAGACACGACCAAACTAGGTAGATCCAACTTCGACAAAGAGGTCAATCGATGAATCCAACTCGGATGGGCAGCGTTCAGAAAATTACGCCACATGTTCTCGTCACAGATACCGCAGTGCCTCAAGACGAATACGGCACTGAGACGTGGTCGCTAACTATTGGTCTCATACATAAGCTCAAAGTCACGCAGCGTGCAATGGAGAGTGCTATGCTTGGAGTTTCACTACGTGATAAGATCCGTAACGAGGAAATCCGTAGAAAAAACAAGGTTATCGACATAACTCTCAGAATTTGCAAGTTGAAGTGGCAATGGGCAGGCCATATAGTTCACAGAGCCGGCATCCGATGGGGAATAAAGGTTATGGAATGGCGACCACGAACAAGCAAGCGAAGTGTGGGGAGACCCCCCACACGATGTACTGATGACATTGTAGCCATCGCAAGAAGTCGGTGGATGGAGGCGGCACAAGACCGTTTGTCGTGGCTTTCTTTGGGGGAGGCCCATGTTCAGCAGTGGACTACTAAAGGCTGAAATGATGATAATCTATTACTTTTGATAAAGTAGTATCATCATCAAATCATTAGCCTGTGTTCGTCCACTGCTGGACATAGGCGTCTCCCAACTCCTAAGGCACGCCATTTGTCCCGACTTTCGGCTCTTTGGTTCCATTTACTGCCAGCTGCAACCTCGTGTAGATCGTCGCTCCATCTAGTTTACCTCTATTGGTACAGATAGCTATAGGTGATAGGCAACCGGTGCTCGTTGTGGCGATCTATGTTCATTGGTGAACATTACCGACTGATGATGGGATAGTGAAGATAAGTTAGCAAAATGAGAATAACTGGAAACTAAATGCCTGTGAATTTATTAAAACAAACCAGTACCTGACTCGAACGAAAGAGTTGTAAATATTCAATTTTTACGAAGTGCCTATTGAATTTTATTGCCAACTTAAAAAGGTAAAGTTAAAGTCTAGGTAATTGCTAGTAAAAATATTTATTTATGAATGCACACACAATACACATACAGCCTATGTCTAAAGACATGTACCCTGTTAAGTAGGGTGTAGCAAATATTAATAATACTAGCTTTCCCGACAGCGACTACGTTTATCGCAGAAAAAACAATCTTATGTTCGTCTAGGATATTAATAACCGTCTCCTTTTTTGAAGTCACTTAAAAACCAATGCAAAAGTAGCTATAGCTTCTTGATGTTTTTGACAGACTTGTTATTTATTTCCATGGCAACCTTCCTTACAGCGAGTAATCAACATTTTCCAGTTTTCCCATGGAAACTTTCAATTTTCCGGGATTATAAGTTTCCCATGTTTTATTCCAGGGTATAAGCTATCTCCATTCCAAATTTCATCAAAATCCGTCCAGCCGTCATCGCGTGAATGCTCCCCAAACAAACAAACAAACAGACAACGTTTCACTTTTATATATTGGTATGGATGGATAATATGGATATAATAGTGGCTAACCAGACAGTGTATTCCTAAAATTAGCTGTGCCCGCGGATTTGCCTGTGGTAATTTCTCTGGGTTTAAAATAACCTAAGTCACAGAATAAATAATAGTACCAGTACCTAAGTATGTATTATTCCGCGGCCAAAAGTACCAATGCACAAAACTTCGTTCATACGTAAAATAGTTGTTTTTCGATTGCTCGGCTTCTATTCATCAAGTACCAAGTGTTTAAGTAAACACCAAGTTAACAGTGAAAACTGCATTGCAATCGGTCCAGTAGTTTTTACATGACGTGCGAGCAGACATACATACAGACACCATTAAAACACTACTCTTGCTTGTTCAGTATATTATTTTAAGTACCCTAGACTTTTTTTATTACGAGTATTATCATCGTTGTACAGACTTTTTGTTACCTACTGCTATATTATAAGAAAGAACTTCTATTTATGAAAACTTAACAATGTTATACCAACTACTTAATAAAAAGGTCCTTTCTAAAATAAGTAGTTATATCATTCGCGCACTCCGGAATCATGGAAAAATGCAACTGTCCCCATCCTTCACAAAAAAGGCGATATCTCAAAACTTGCAAATTACCGTCCAATTAGTCTTCTTTCATTCTTTCACATATTTATAAAGTATTTACAAAACTTTTGTGCAATCGACTCACACGCCAGCTTGATGAATGCCAGCCCCCAGAGCAGCAGGGCGACCGCGGATGCACAAAGTAAACGTAAACGTTTTCAATTTGACATTTTAAAACAATAAACCATTAATTGAGTACCGCCAAACTGTCGCGTTTACCATTGACAAACGATTACGAAAAATCTTTTAGTGGATAACTATTGAACGAATGATTTCCTACAAAATGACAGTTGTTACAAAAAAAGGGTACCGCGAACGCTTTCTCGGCTTTGAAAACGATCGTAATGGTACTTGTACTATTATTTATTCTGTGGTAGTGGTGATTGTTGAAAACGGTGACTAATGAGCAACCTTTTAAGCTACATACTATCAAGTTAATACTTTGAATATACACATTGATTGTGATTTATATTCGAAGTCAATGTTTTCATTTTAGATTATGTTACTGGTTTTAGATTATGTTAAGTCTAAATATAGACCCAGTTATTAAATAAAGTACCTAGTAGTATTAGTATCTACTACCTAAATGAAAAGGGATCGATAAATTAATTTTAGTTCATCTACCTACGTAAGTGACCGCAAGAGCCTATTTGCTTGGGGCTGCAGAGGAGGAGCGTCAGAAGGCAGCTCATAGAATGAGGCGTGTATGTCTTACGCGACCTCAACAACCCATTGTAACTGCCGAAATAACATTATAGGGCCAATTACAGACTGAGCAAGGGTTTATTTAAAGGGTTGTTCGAAAAAATAATTCCCCAACTGCTGCCGGCGACAGTTTGGCGGTACTAAATTATTATTATTACATTTATTATTTGGCTCTGCACGACCAGTGCATTTGGCCAGTGCGAAGTAAAGAGATATAGCAAGTTGTATGTTTTTTCAACAGATATTTAAAATGTCTAGTCTCAGTCAGTCAGATAGTCAAAAGTATAGTCATGTGGGTGGAGCTTTACTTAAACTCCCTAGGGAGTTCCGGATAGAACACGAAATGGCACGCTTGTATCATTTATCTACACTAGTGTACCACTACATTTATCTTACCGAATACCTTATGGTTAATATTCCACCAATATTACACATTAACACTCGAAGAAACACAAGTTTAAAAAATAATACAAAGCAAAACATCCGTTTCGATTTCGTTTCCCGCCGAAACTAATGTTATAGACTTAGACTTCTTGGTTGTGGCCTTACTAATGGTAAATTCATTTATTGTTTTGTGGTTTTAAAATATCCAATTGAAAACGTTTACGTTTACTTTGCGTATCCGCTGTCGCCTATCACCCTGCAGTTTGAGAAATAAAACAAAGCAAAACACCCGTTTCGATTTCGTTTCCCGCCGAAATTCAGTACTAATATAGAGGTTTAAGGTTTTAAAATGTCAAATTGATAACGTTTACGTTTACTTTGCGTATCGGCGGTCGCCCTGCAGACGATTGAAAACTATTCATTCGTTCAATAAACCATTACAATACGATTACTCACCGCGGTACCAATTTTTATTCGATAGTAATCGTTAATGGTAGTACCATGGCGATCGCTCAACCGCGGTCGACCTGCTGGCTGGTTTCCGGAGTGGCTTTTCCACAATCGATCATATCCACACGGTGAAGCAGCTGATGGAAAAGAGTCAGGAGTTCAACCGGCCCATTTGCATGGCCTTTGTCGATTACGAAAAGGCCTTCGACAGTGTCGAGCATTGGGCAACTCTCTCCATCGCTGTCACATCGACGCTCGATATGTGCATTTACTCCGAGAGCTGTACTGCTCAGCAACTATGCAAGTACGACTGCATACACTAAGCAACATTTTACCCATCAATAGAGGAGTGCGACAGGGAGACACCATCTCACCCAAGTTGTTTACGGCTGACTTAGAAGATTTTGTCAAAACACTTGATTGGGACAAATCAGGAGTGAACATCAATGGTGCCTACTTGTCACACTTGAGATTTGCAGACGATCTTGTTCTATTTGCAGAGACTCCAGATAACCTTGAAGTTATGCTGAAAGAACTTTATGATGCTTCTTTGAGCGTAGGCTTAAAAATGAATATGTCCAAGACGAAAGTTATGTTGAATGTATTTGGCAACTCGAAACACAACATTATTGTAGGGAACGAGAGGCTATAAATACGTCTATCTTGGGCATACTACTTCTTTTGGTAAAGAGCATCAACAAAGGATAGATCATATCTAGGAGGATCCAGCTCAGCTGGGCTGCATTTGGCAAGCTCGAAGACATTCTTAAATCAACCGAATATCTACAATGTTTGAAGACTCGCCTTTACAACCAGTGTGCCCACCATGACTTATGGTGCCAAGACATGGACGCTCACGAAGGCAGCTGTGTATCAAATGAGAGTTGCACAAAGAGCCATGGAGCGTGCTATGCTTGGCATCAAATTACAAGACCGAGTTCGAAACACAGAAATAAGACGCCGTAAATCGCTTTCTTCGTCTTTGACCTTTTAAGGACCTTTACTTTTAATGACCTTTTAAGGACCTTTTAAGGTCAAAGACGTCGGAAAGTCTATTTTCAAACTCAAATGGTGTTGGGCAGGACACGTGGCTAGGCAAAGTGAATACAGGTGGAGCAAAACGTTGATCGAGTGGTGGCTGAGAACGGGCAACAGAAGCGTCGGTCGTCCAGTGGCGAGATGGGTCGACGACATAGTAAAGATCGTGGGTCGGACATGGGTGCGCACAGCACAGGATCGAGATGGGTGGCGTACAAAGAGAGAGGCATATGCTCAGCAGTGGGCGGACACGGGCTGAAAATGATGAATGAAATGAATGATGATATACATTTAGGAACAATATCATATAATTAATTGCTATTGAAATAATGGCAGGCGTTAGAGTTATTTTCAAAGTTTGTAAAATACTTTGTCTTGCTTCTTTAAAAATTCTTCTTCAAGTGCCTCTCCACTACTGAAGGTCAGCAGTCATCCACTTAAATTGTTCTTTATTCAAGCTCCAAGGCCAGCTTGAACAGATCTTCAATCTTTCTAATCCCAATCAATTGTCTGATGTTACCAAGTCAGGACAATTTCCGTCTATCTACACGTCTCTCGGTAACCTTCGTTCTTCTACGGATTTCCTCATTTCTGATTCTATCACGTAGTGAAACACAGAGCATAGCTCTCTCCATTGCATGCTGCGTAACTCTGAGCTTGTGTATGACACCAATAGTTAGCGACCACGTCTCAGTGCCATATGTCATCACTGGCAACACTCACTGATTATAAACTTTTGTCTTGAGGCTCTGCGGTATCTGCAACGAGAAGATGTGGCGTAATTTTCCGAACGCTGCCCACCCGAATTGGATTCGTCGGTTGACCTCTTTGTCGAAGTTGGATCGTCTGACCTAAGTAGACATAGTGATTAACAGCTTTGATAATATCCTTCCCAACATAAACCGGTAAAATTGTCTCTTGCTCGCCACTTTTCCCATCATTATTGTTTGCAGTAGTTGGTAACGGTCATGTGTCAAAACTTGATACGCAACTTTTCTCTGCTATATTGTTTTAACAAGTTTGGGCTTCTTTGTCATCATTCGTTTTAGGACATCAACGTTGGTGATTTTATCCGTCCAGCTTATGCGGAGCATGCGGTGATCTCTTACATCTCAAATGCTTCCAGTTACTTACGGAGGTCTTCCTTGATGGTCCAAGACTTGTAGCCATAAAGAACCACTGGTCTAGTGCGGAGATGGATACACAACCTTCTTGTAGTGAGCACTTTGCGCATTCTCATGAAGGAAGCCCTTTAAGTTTCTATACGAACTAGTATCTCAGTGTCACTCTCCCAAGAGTCAGTGACACATGATTCTAAATACCGGTACTTCTGTACTCTTTCAATATTGGCATGTCCTACTTGCATGCTGCACTGCTTTGGCACTTTCAAAACCCCATGAATTTGGTCTTCTAAAAGTGTTCATGTTAAGTCCCACTATACCTTAAATTAAAATTTGACTTAGTTTACTTTAAAGAATTATATGATACAATTATTAATATTAAGGCAAAATTGACATTGGATATTTATGACATGAATACTAAAACTATAAAAGAATTGATTGTACGAAATGATCACCTCATGGAGTTGTTACTTACTGTGATAAACAGTTGTTTACAATGTGGAATATTTCCTGACGTCCTTAAAAAAGGCAAAGTAGTACCCATATACAAAAAGGAGAATCATGTGAACTTAGTAACTATAGACCGGTTTGTATTCTGCCAACCCTGTCTAAAATATTAGAGACAATTATTAAAAATAAAATAGTGAAGTTTTTTGAACAAGACCAATTTATTTCATCAGCACAATTCGGGTTCCGCAAAGGACGATCGACAGAAATGGCGATCAGAAAAGTAGTCTACTTTATCTTAGAATCTTTGGATAAGTCACAAAAATGTGCTAGCACTTATTGTGATTTATCCAAAGCTTTCGATTGTTTGCGCCACGACATACTTCTTAAAAAACTTAAGCATTATGGATTTAAAGGTATGGAGTTGGAGATGATGCGGTCTTACTTAGCCAACAGATCTCAATTAGTAACGGTCAATGAGAAAAGCTCTACAATGGGCAGTGTTGATATAGGCGTACCTCAAGGATCTATATAGGATCGTTATAGGACCTGTACTATTTTTAATATAAATAAATGACCTAGTTAAATGCTTGCCTAACTGGTGTTTTATAAGTTTATTTGCTGACGACACACATGTTGGTATTAAAGACAAGTGCAAAACTGCTTTAGAGAACAAACTGAAGAAAATGGATGAGGAGAGCTGAAGACCGACTCAGTGACTTGCTAGATTAGGAGACGCCTACGTCCAGCAGTGAACAGATATAGGCTGATGATGAGTATAAATATAGGATAAGTTAAATGCTTGACTAGTAGATTGTAAGGGTGCATTTTTATGCAACACATCTATATGTAACAATAATGTTGTAATCCCAGCGTAAAAAAAACCTTTACATCTCTCATATTCGGTAAGTAGGTCCTTATTACCCCCAAATGGGGCTTGTAGGTGACCAATTAGCGCTCTAGGGTAATAATGTAGCTAGAAAAGCCCTAGGGCGGTAAGTAATTTAAAAAAAAACTTCAGTCTTTAAAAAAGTTCGCGTACATCTAACCATCATACTGGCAATAGACATCATGCATTCAGCCCAATGACAAAAGAGGTCGTTTCGCTATTCAGCCTTGTCTTCGTATGAGTATAATAGTCATCAATTTTAAATATCGAACGGCGAAGCTCAATTTCGTTTTTGAAAAAAATAATTTAAAAAAAGATGAAAAAAGGCGGGAATAGAAAACTTTTACTTTAAATATTGTTTGTTTTTGGGTTTTTTTATAATTACGTGCTAATTAGGAAAAAAACATGAGTTCTGCAAGTGATGAAGATATAAGCTGCACTCCCGATTCAATGAAAATGGAAGCTGAAGCAGCAATTAACAATATTTTGCCTGAAAGTTCTAAAGAGAGATATTTGAAAACTTACGACGAGTTCATGAAGTGGCGAAAAGAAAAACGAGTAAAGTCTTTATCTGAGACTGTATTCTTAACATACTTTAGTGAGCTATCAAAAAAGCTGCAGCCATCTAGTTTGTGGTGCATTTATTCAATGTTAAAAGCAACTATGAGTACTAAACGCATCAATATCAAGAACTTTTCAAAATTATCATCTTTTCTAAAAAAACAATCAGCTGGACACAAAAGCAAAGAGTCAAAGGTTTTTACAGCGCAAGACGTGAAAACATTCATAAATGAAGCCCCTGATGACATATATTTAGCTGTTAAGGTACGTACAATAACAAATCACATAATGGTATTACTTCATCATTTATCTTTTAAATTCTTAAAATCCTATAAAACATACTTACTTATTTTTATATTTCGCTTATTTTAGGTGGTTCTTATCTTCGGTATAACTGGCGCATGCCGAGGTATTGAATTGACAAATATAACAATAGAGAACATAGAACAACAGGGTCAGTTGTTAGTAATTAAACTACCGAACACAAAAACTAAAATTGACCGAACATTTGTAGTTCCTCAAGAATTCTCTGAATTCGTACAAAAATACAGATATCTTCGTCCTGAAAATGTAAACACGTGTTTTTTTTTTAAGTTGAAGTTGAACCACCAAGGCAAATGCTACAAACAAGTTATTGGAAAAAATACCATCAGAAGTATGCCGAAGCAAATCGCAAGTTATTTAAAGTTAGATAACCCGGAATTGTACACAGGTCATTGCTTCCGGAGAACATCGGCTACACTTTTAGCCTATGCTGGGGCTAACTTAACAACTATAAAAAGGCACGGTGGGTGGAAATCCAGCAAGGTGGCTGAAGGTTACATCGAAGATTCCATACAAAATAAAAGTAAAATTACCAACCAAATAACGGAAACTATTCAGCTTTCAAAAAATGAAACATCTTTCTCTAGAGATGATCCGCAACCATCAACTTCTGCTGAAGAAAGCTTCATCCCGTCAGATTTTGTCCATGACCAACAAATATTACAATCTCAAACTATTAACAAACCCAAAAAATCCTGTCCCTAAAATTTGAAAATTGTTCTCATTTCACTATAAATTTTAACTAATAAAATGTTTTATTCTTGTAATGCCGGTTTTTTCTACTTACCTCACAATCGAGATGTAAAGCAGAGTAGTTAGCTCTTAGCTCGGGTGTAAGCTTTAATTGCACCCTCGAACTATAGGCGCCCTCGCTGCGCTCGTGCGCCTAAATATCTCGGGCTGCAATTGATGCCTTATAGCCCTTGTCTACTGGTGTTTTATAAGTTTATTTGCTGACGACACACATGTTGGTATTAAAGACAAGTGCAAAACTGCTTTAGAGAACAAACTGAAGAAAATGGATGAGGAGAGCTGAAGACCGACTCAGTGACTTGCTAGATTAGGAGACGCCTACGTCCAGCAGTGAACAGATATAGGCTGATGATGAGTATAAATATAGGATAAGTTAAATGCTTGACTAGTAGATTGTAAGGGTGCATTTTTATGCAACACATCTATATGTAACAATAATGTTGTAATCCCAGCGTAAAAAAAACCTTTACATCTCTCATATTCGGTAAGTAGGTCCTTATTACCCCCAAATGGGGCTTGTAGGTGACCAATTAGCGCTCTAGGGTAATAATGTAGCTAGAAAAGCCCTAGGGCGGTAAGTAATTTAAAAAAAAACTTCAGTCTTTAAAAAAGTTCGCGTACATCTAACCATCATACTGGCAATAGACATCATGCATTCAGCCCAATGACAAAAGAGGTCGTTTCGCTATTCAGCCTTGTCTTCGTATGAGTATAATAGTCATCAATTTTAAATATCGAACGGCGAAGCTCAATTTCGTTTTTGAAAAAAATAATTTAAAAAAAGATGAAAAAAGGCGGGAATAGAAAACTTTTACTTTAAATATTGTTTGTTTTTGGGTTTTTTTATAATTACGTGCTAATTAGGAAAAAAACATGAGTTCTGCAAGTGATGAAGATATAAGCTGCACTCCCGATTCAATGAAAATGGAAGCTGAAGCAGCAATTAACAATATTTTGCCTGAAAGTTCTAAAGAGAGATATTTGAAAACTTACGACGAGTTCATGAAGTGGCGAAAAGAAAAACGAGTAAAGTCTTTATCTGAGACTGTATTCTTAACATACTTTAGTGAGCTATCAAAAAAGCTGCAGCCATCTAGTTTGTGGTGCATTTATTCAATGTTAAAAGCAACTATGAGTACTAAACGCATCAATATCAAGAACTTTTCAAAATTATCATCTTTTCTAAAAAAACAATCAGCTGGACACAAAAGCAAAGAGTCAAAGGTTTTTACAGCGCAAGACGTGAAAACATTCATAAATGAAGCCCCTGATGACATATATTTAGCTGTTAAGGTACGTACAATAACAAATCACATAATGGTATTACTTCATCATTTATCTTTTAAATTCTTAAAATCCTATAAAACATACTTACTTATTTTTATATTTCGCTTATTTTAGGTGGTTCTTATCTTCGGTATAACTGGCGCATGCCGAGGTATTGAATTGACAAATATAACAATAGAGAACATAGAACAACAGGGTCAGTTGTTAGTAATTAAACTACCGAACACAAAAACTAAAATTGACCGAACATTTGTAGTTCCTCAAGAATTCTCTGAATTCGTACAAAAATACAGATATCTTCGTCCTGAAAATGTAAACACGTGTTTTTTTTTTAAGTTGAAGTTGAACCACCAAGGCAAATGCTACAAACAAGTTATTGGATAAAATACCATCAGAAGTATGCCGAAGCAAATCGCAAGTTATTTAAAGTTAGATAACCCGGAATTGTACACAGGTCATTGCTTCCGGAGAACATCGGCTACACTTTTAGCCTATGCTGGGGCTAACTTAACAACTATAAAAAGGCACGGTGGGTGGAAATCCAGCAAGGTGGCTGAAGGTTACATCGAAGATTCCATACAAAATAAAAGTAAAATTACCAACCAAATAACGGAAACTATTCAGCTTTCAAAAAATGAAACATCTTTCTCTAGAGATGATCCGCAACCATCAACTTCTGCTGAAGAAAGCTTCATCCCGTCAGATTTTGTCCATGACCAACAAATATTACAATCTCAAACTATTAACAAACCCAAAAAATCCTGTCCCTAAAATTTGAAAATTGTTCTCATTTCACTATAAATTTTAACTAATAAAATGTTTTATTCTTGTAATGCCGGTTTTTTCTACTTACCTCACAATCGAGATGTAAAGCAGAGTAGTTAGCTCTTAGCTCGGGTGTAAGCTTTAATTGCACCCTCGAACTATAGGCGCCCTCGCTGCGCTCGTGCGCCTAAATATCTCGGGCTGCAATTGATGCCTTATAGCCCTTGTCTACTGGTGTTTTATAAGTTTATTTGCTGACGACACACATGTTGGTATTAAAGACAAGTGCAAAACTGCTTTAGAGAACAAACTGAAGAAAATGGATGAGGAGAGCTGAAGACCGACTCAGTGACTTGCTAGATTAGGAGACGCCTACGTCCAGCAGTGAACAGATATAGGCTGATGATGAGTATAAATATAGGATAAGTTAAATGCTTGACTAGTAGATTGTAAGGGTGCATTTTTATGCAACACATCTATATGTAACAATAATGTTGTAATCCCAGCGTAAAAAAAACCTTTACATCTCTCATATTCGGTAAGTAGGTCCTTATTACCCCCAAATGGGGCTTGTAGGTGACCAATTAGCGCTCTAGGGTAATAATGTAGCTAGAAAAGCCCTAGGGCGGTAAGTAATTTAAAAAAAAACTTCAGTCTTTAAAAAAGTTCGCGTACATCTAACCATCATACTGGCAATAGACATCATGCATTCAGCCCAATGACAAAAGAGGTCGTTTCGCTATTCAGCCTTGTCTTCGTATGAGTATAATAGTCATCAATTTTAAATATCGAACGGCGAAGCTCAATTTCGTTTTTGAAAAAAATAATTTAAAAAAAGATGAAAAAAGGCGGGAATAGAAAACTTTTACTTTAAATATTGTTTGTTTTTGGGTTTTTTTATAATTACGTGCTAATTAGGAAAAAAACATGAGTTCTGCAAGTGATGAAGATATAAGCTGCACTCCCGATTCAATGAAAATGGAAGCTGAAGCAGCAATTAACAATATTTTGCCTGAAAGTTCTAAAGAGAGATATTTGAAAACTTACGACGAGTTCATGAAGTGGCGAAAAGAAAAACGAGTAAAGTCTTTATCTGAGACTGTATTCTTAACATACTTTAGTGAGCTATCAAAAAAGCTGCAGCCATCTAGTTTGTGGTGCATTTATTCAATGTTAAAAGCAACTATGAGTACTAAACACATCAATATCAAGAACTTTTCAAAATTATCATCTTTTCTAAAAAAACAATCAGCTGGACACAAAAGCAAAGAGTCAAAGGTTTTTACAGCGCAATACGTGAAAACATTCATAAATGAAGCCCCTGATGACATATATTTAGCTGTTAAGGTACGTACAATAACAAATCACATAATGGTATTACTTCATCATTTATCTTTTAAATTCTTAAAATCCTATAAAACATACTTACTTATTTTTATATTTCGCTTATTTTAGGTGGTTCTTATCTTCGGTATAACTGGCGCATGCCGAGGTATTGAATTGACAAATATAACAATAGAGAACATAGAACAACAGGGTCAGTTGTTAGTAATTAAACTACCGAACACAAAAACTAAAATTGACCGAACATTTGTAGTTCCTCAAGAATTCTCTGAATTCGTACAAAAATACAGAAATCTTCGTCCTGAAAATGTAAACACGTGTTTTTTTTTTAAGTTGAAGTTGAACCACCAAGGCAAATGCTACAAACAAGTTATTGGAAAAAATACCATCAGAAGTATGCCGAAGCAAATCGCAAGTTATTTAAAGTTAGATAACCCGGAATTGTACACAGGTCATTGCTTCCGGAGAACATCGGCTACACTTTTAGCCTATGCTGGGGCTAACTTAACAACTATAAAAAGGCACGGTGGGTGGAAATCCAGCAAGGTGGCTGAAGGTTACATCGAAGATTCCATACAAAATAAAAGTAAAATTACCAACCAAATAACGGAAACTATTCAGCTTTCAAAAAATGAAACATCTTTCTCAAGAGATGATCCGCAACCATCAACTTCTGCTGAAGAAAGCTTCATCCCGTCAGATTTTGTCCATGACCAACAAATATTACAATCTCAAACTATTAACAAACCCAAAAAATCCTGTCCCTAAAATTTGAAAATTGTTCTCATTTCACTATAAATTTTAACTAATAAAATGTTTTATTCTTGTAATGCCGGTTTTTTCTACTTACCTCACAATCGAGATGTAAAGCAGAGTAGTTAGCTCTTAGCTCGGGTGTAAGCTTCAATTGCACCCTCGAACTATAGGCGCCCTCGCTGCGCTCGTGCGCCTAAATATCTCGGGCTGCAATTGATGCCTTATAGCCCTTGTCTACTAATCTACTATTTTTGGCATATAATGTAAACACTACTCATGTAATAACTACAGAAACGATTGCAATGTTTTCACTAATAGGTAGCTTAGGGTCTTGGCCACGGAAGCCTAAGTCTATGCGTGTCCAACACGTACTTATCATAGCAACATCACTTTATTACCGCATCGGGCTGCGGCTCCCTGGTCATATGCCGTCTATTTTCCAGCAACTATAAGTTTCTCAAGGTTTTCTTAAGGTTCTTCCTTGAAATAGTCCGAAATACTCGAGTAGTGATTTGAGGCAGATGGTTGAGAGCTTTATTAAAATGTTGTAATGTTTTAATATTTATGCATTAGTCCGATGTGCTCTCCGAGGAAATTGCAACATCTTCGTACCTACTTCTAGTTATCCTATGGTATCATAGTGCAACAAGCTGGAGTGTTGGTGAGATACGGTCGGTGCACATACTTTTATTCATATAAATATTTAGACAAATTCTAGACTTACAGGAGCTAAGTAGCGGGTCGCTAGTCACTACGGTGTCGTTCGCTATCCACACATATTTATATAAAAGTGAAAACGTTTGTTTGTTTATTTGGCGAGTTTTAACGCGACGGATTTTGATAAAATTTGGAATGGACATAGCTTTATACCCTGGAGTAACACATTTAATACTTTTATCCCGAAAAATAGTAAGTTTCTACGGAAAAAACTAGAAAATTTCGATTACTTGCTGTAAGGAACGGTTGCCATGGAAACAAAATAATAAAAAGTATGTCAAAAAGCATAAAGAGCGTTGGTGGCAAAGAGAATACAATACGTAGGTGGTTTACTTATCCATTGTTTTTCAATAACCTAGATGAACACAGGATGCCTTTTTCGCGATAAATTGTTGCCCACGCAGACGACGTCGCGGGCGGGTCGCTAGTTTTAAAATATTTCCCGACACGCGAAGAGTCCACGGTTTGTCTACCAACTCGCAGATACTCTGTCGACGGCATTGTGCCGTTCGTCTGAAAGAGCCCTGTGGCATCATCAAGGTCGAATCAAGTCGGACCATGTTTTCTTCAAATTGCCACTGCCACTTACTTGGTGTCTAAAGATACTTGTACACTATCTTATTATTGTGTAATATTAGTTATTTTATCTAACAACATGTTATTATGGACTTTGTGTCGGACAAGATAGATAGATAGATAGATAATACTTTATTGTACACCAGTTTCCAAAAAATACTACAAATAGCAACAATCTTATAAGTAAAGTAAAACGGGCGGACTTATCGCTAAAAGCGATCTCTTCCGTCAACCTTGAAAGAAATAATTGAGTGAGTGAGACAAGCAACAGCCTCATAGGTGTACAGATGGTGAGCATGCCCCAGGATGATTATGACAATGATGAAATGAAACTGAATTTGTTGTAGTTATATTACTTAGATGATGGTTCTATGATAATTACTATCATCATCATCATCATCAATGTCAGCTTCAAATGCAGGGCATAAACCTTCCCCCTCTGACACTATCATCTCTGCCTTCAGCCAATCTTTGCCAAGGTCATATCAAATTTAGCTCGACCCCTCGTTGTTGCACTGGTCTTCTACGGCTGCCATTTTCCACGCGGGGCCACCAATCTATCAGTGACCTACTTCACCTGCCATCAATGCATCTTGCCAAGAGTCCTTCTCATCGCCACTTGAGGTTTATGTACTGATGTCTTCCACCATGGTTTTTCTTTGGATCTCCGTCTTTCGCACTCAGTCGCTCAATGTGAGCTTAGAAACAGTACTTACTTAAATAAAATAAGAAATCACATGGTACAGTATTGGACCTACTTACCTAGAGCAAATAGAATTCTGTTCAAAATTGAAACAGTGATATCACTTTCAGATATCGTCACAAAAAAGAGCAGCGGGAAAAATGTTTTAACCAGTTCTATAAAATAATTGTTCAGTTTGTTTTGCCGTAACAGTTCCAATGTGTTCTTTTTAAATACCTCCTTAACTGTTATTTTGGACTGTTTCTATAAATATTCCTCAATCTTACATTGCAGTACTACCACATCACAGCTTAGCAAGGTGGTGCGGGATGAATTTTAAAGAGCTAATGTAAGGCCGGCTCTAGTTACGGTTTAATATGCATATGTACATTCCCTCATAAATTATGTTAACAGTTTGGGGAAATGCTGCTGATATAAACAGAATCCTTAAATGCCAAAAAAGGTCAATAAGGATCATAAATGGTTTAAGGAAACGCATGTCAGCAAAAAATTTATTTTCAATCTAATTATATTATGACTGTTATATCAATTTATATATTTAACAGTCTTCTAGAAATTCATAGTGAAAAGGATAATCTGGCTAAAAACATGGATATGCACAGTTATAATTTGAGGAATAAAGAGAAAAGCTAGCCTTGTCTTTGTAATCAAAGACAAGACTAGCCAAAGTAAAGAAGCAAGGTAAACAAAATAAAATAATTATGTATAATAAGTTGCCTATTAGCATAACAAGACTTAATTTAACTGATTTTAAGAGTAAAATAAAACATTTTTCGTAGCTAACCCATTTTATTCACTTAATGAATTTATTACATTGCGTCTGACGGAGTCATCATTTTTGAATGAGGATTAATGAAATAAGAGTTTGACTTAGTTAAAATTGTTGTAGTTGTTGTATATATTTTAAGATTTTTTTAGTTTTATTTTAATTTGAATGTATTGAATATTTTTACTTTTTTTTTCTTTTGTTTTCATTTTCCATTCTCATTTTATTATTATAAATTCTTACTATGTATAATCAGTGTAATATTAAAGTTGCGAAGTGTGTACTATTTGACTTGCCTTGTGTAACAGACCAAGTTATATGGCCAATAAATAATTCTAAGTATTCTATTTTATTTTATATGGGGTCAAATACTGCTATAATATCGGTTCTAATAGCGGTTCCTGTAGTACCTACATTTCGTAAGTGTGAGCGAATGGTGTCAGTAGAATGGCGCACAGGCAGGTGTCCCGCCCCATATAACTAGCGATCCTCTAAGTCCATGAAAGAGATTGTTTGCATTTCCAGTAATAATAATAAGTAAATTTTCAATAGTTGCTCGAAAAGTGTACTTTTAGGCCGTAAACATGTCTTGAAAGTTGGTCTTACTGAGCCAGTGCGATTTCTTTACAGCAATTTTTTATTTTCTGCATTTCCATCAAACTTTACTCGCACGGAGGTTTATATACTTACTAATTTCGACTTTAAACAAATAAAAGTTAATTAATAGACAAAACTAAGAAATTAATTTACTAATTTGACGAAGATTATAATAGTTAGGTATTTAATTTCTACAGATAATAAGAATTTAAACATTTCATTTATTTTAAAAATTTGTAATATAACGTCACTTTCGTAAAGAGGGGGGGGCGGTATGTTTGAAACAATTAAAAACTGCATTATGTACTATTATTTATTCTGTGATAATGCTTAGTTATAAAATCGCTGCCTCCATTCTCGTATTTTTTAATTATTTTGTTGTTGTTGTATTATTAACATAATAATGAGTAGGAATAATATATTTTGTCGCTAAAATAAATATAATTTTATATCGTGAAAGATAGAAGACACAAAAAAGCAAGTCGTTCTTGGAGAATATTTTGATGGGTCATTTCTGTGAATGCAGCAACAGTCCTCAATGTAGTCAATTTATTACAAGCTGAAAACCACTCTGAAGTCAAAAAATGATACACATAAAATACTTAACAGTTTTTTGTATTCTTAATTATAATTATGAATACTTAAAAGCAAAAAATAAATTATATTTATACAAAAAATTGTTTATTTTTGTTTTCCGGTATTCTCACACCTGCATTGAAAAACATCGTATGACGCACGGACGTAAAAGGTTATTACAAACAAACTCATTCACGTTTGAACAAGCACTTGCCTTCATTTCGTGCTACCAAACGTCAGTGGTTTACTATTTACCCCGATGCAATAATATGTATATGTATTTAGAAAATTTCTAGCCATAACACAATAATTATTTTGACTTTGACTATTTCAGTAAGACTGTTATATAATTTTGAACATAACCGTAGACACTAAAATAGGCATCACGCTATCGTTAGATTCGATTTATGAAGTTGGCAAACTGCGATGTAACTGCGACCAAAGAGAATCTAATCACTACGTTTTAAGAGGCGGGACCTCCCTACTAGCCAATGAAAGCAATTTGGCAGAAATTTATTGGCATCAATGCATCCAACATTACTAACATTAAAGGTCAGACGTTAGCCTATCTTGACAATGCTACCAACCTAACGGATAGAGTAGTGCTTGCTTGCACATATTCTTGGTTTTATCGATATCGATAAAACATGCATGCCCTCGTCAAGGTTTTATATTAATGAAAGACGGTTCCAATAAGCACAACGTTGTTTTCTCACAATGCAACAACATTGGGCTTATTGGATACCCATTACAACAGGTAACTGTGGCGCCATGTAATAAAAAACTTAGAAATAAAACACTTTTGAACAACGGAACATTTTATTTATAATACTTTTTAAAAAGTAAATACGAAAATTAATTTTGCAAGCATAGGTAAGCTTACCTACTAGTGCTTCACTCTGAATTGAGATCTTGCGATGTACCCACTCTACCTTTATCTCACGCACTCACACTCATAAGTGTATGTTACGACTGGTCTCTATAGGAATGTATGCTAGATCCTCATTTTCTGCATCTGGAAATAAACATGTTGATTAGTGTTATAGAAATAAGTTTGCAGCCTGACCTAGCCTACGATAGCTTTATCAATAGTTAATAGTTATTTGACCTTGTGCATCCCTAGTGTTAAAACAATATGAAAATACAACATGAAAATCATGTAAATTATCATTTATGGTCACGTTGATGGGAGGTGGCACTAAGCAATATAATATTAATGCTTACCGGGGCTGATCAATAGGAAAACATGCCATAAATTTCCTTTTTGTTCTGGTTTTCGCGATTGGCGCGAACTCCACATAAAACACATCTGCTGTAGCTTTCTAAAGTTGGTGGCATTATAAAATTATCATTTAAACTGGTTTAACACTATAAACTGATGATTCTTCAAAGAAAACACAAAACAGTACGTTAATAAGAATAATATGAATAAAATTAAAAATTCGCAGAACACTAAATTTTGGATTTTTCTTGACAAATTTCAATGGACCATAGAGTTATCATGTTTGGACTCTATAGTTCGTTCTCATTGGGATCTAAAAAATAAATGAACTTCACTGTTCTGCCAAATTCCATACATTTGAGACAAATTTGAGAATTTCGTTGTGGTTGCGCCGGACTGACTGCGACAAATAATAAAGTAGGCATGGTGCACCTTACGGTGCTTTCAAAATGTTGGCATTGTGCTACCGATTACCTAAAAATATTTTAAAGTCAAAAAAGAACGACACGACACGTCACGAGTAAGTGCGATAGTAGGCATCATGCTACGAACGCACGAGCTTTATCAATAGTTAATAGTTAATCGAGTTTGCACGAGGCCACCGAATAGGCTATGATACTATTATATCGAGTTAACTTATACGTAACTGCCAACCTACCTACATAAATCAATGAAACGAATTTATTTGAATTCCTATAATCCTCCACTACGCTAATCGCAGATAAGAAGCTGTTACGCTAAACGATATCAGTAAATCTTGTGAAACAAAACTAGGGCTTGTCTACAATAGCTAAGCAAAAAGGGCTGATTCCACTGGTAGAAACCTAAAAGTGAGCAATTTACTGCATTTTGAGGAGCTTTTCTGCTCCTCACACCGAAGATCCTCTTCAGATCTTCACCAAATTTTTATGAGACCAACTTAAAATTACTACCTTTCAAATAAAAAAAGAACCCTCGAAATCGGATCTAATGAAGCGGAGATATTCAGTAGGCCCCCTTTTAGGAAGAAGTACCTCCCCTCCCAACCCCCCCCCCCCCCCTTACTTTTACAATTAAAATTTAAAGAACCGTGCTTTCATTCAAGATCACGGTTTTCCTTGCATAACGCGTAATTGTCGTGGATGAATATAATTTAGTTGACTCTCACAGGGCTCAGCCGAGACCTTTTCGTACTTACAACAAGGCCGGCGACTCAAAACACTCGCTCGCTGGGTGTGCTGGTGGCTAAATTGCCAGCAGAGCTCATTTAGCCACGGAAATGCTGTCTTTTTCCTTCCAATAGAAGGATATTTCCTTGGACAACATTTACATCTCCTGGTCTCACAGTAGCCAGGTAAGTACTTCCAACATTCTTGTGAAATTTTAGCATCCTCTGTGATGTTGCTGCTGCTTTATTTCTTGGAAAGTTTGGATAGCAAGGCTTGACCAGAAGATGTAGCAATGTTTTAAATATGGTCAA
Source organism: Alsophila aescularia (assembly GCA_946251855.1). Lineage (NCBI taxonomy): Eukaryota > Metazoa > Arthropoda > Insecta > Lepidoptera > Geometridae > Alsophila > Alsophila aescularia. The sequence continues at coordinate 18,946,759 of OX276374.1, forward strand.
AAAAGATAAAAACAGACGAAACACTTAAAACGAGATCGATTTTTTAAAAGATCTAATTTTTTAACACCAATCGGCACGCCGCGGCGAGTGGCTAGGCTAGTCTCGGCGGCGCGGCGGGCGGGCGGCGTGGACCAAACGCATCGCGGCGCGGCGCATTTCGATAACGAACCGGATCGATTCGATTCGATATAGTGAATGAAAAATGTATTGAATTGAACGATTTCAAACGAATCCACATAATAAATAATACCAAAACGATCGACAACTGAAAGGTATATCGAAAGGTTCTATATCGGGGGCTGTAGAGGAGAACAGCCGGAGATCCGGACAGCGCGCGGAATGACATACGAAAGCATTTTTGCCCAAGCTGAAACAGAGACGCTTCGCTCGCGCTTCGCGTCGCTTGGTCAATTTATATGGGCTGGAGGAATACACTTTAATTTTTTTATTGATAAAAAGTGACAAACTCTGTTGCATTCTCCTCGTGTCCAGTGGGGTGATTCTCGGGCGCGTGGGTTAGCTTTCATACGTCATGACGTGATTTCACGTCTAGCAAATTATTGACCGAGCGAGCGCGAAGCGTCACCTTTTCAGCATGGGAAAAATGCTTTCGTATGTCCGGATCTCTGTTCTCCTTCCTCTACAGGTCACATTTCTCAACCGCTCGAAACTTGGTATAACTAACTACGGGTTAAACGAATTTTTATAATTTTTTGTTGAGAGCCACTAGTTTAATCTGTGGTATGGCACAAAAGTATGGTATGATGTAGATTGTAGATAGATACATCTATAGAATAGATAGATTTATGACCATCCGAAGGTTGTCTGAAAGAGATCGCTTCTAGCGACGAGACCATTAATTGTCACATATTTTGAATATTCTTGCCGTGAAGGTCTCGGCTTAGAATAAGACCCCTCCCAATCCTCCCGTGGATGACGTAAGAGGCGACTAAGGGATTATACACCGGAAGATGGGCAGCAGCGTCCTCCGAGCACATTTGCTACACTGCGGTCACCAATCCGCCTGCCAAGCGTGGTGACGGGAAAACTGGAAAATGTTGATTGTTAAGAACGGTTGTCATCACAGAATGGTCTGTGGTTGGCGTGGACACGAAATAATAAGTCTGTCAAAAACCATCAAGAGTGGTGCTAGGTATACCTACTTTTGCATTGGTTTTTAATATCCTAGAAGAAATAGGATGCTATTTTTCGCGATAAACAGTAGTCCGCGCGTATGAAGTCGCGGGCGGGAAAACTAGTACATAATAAGGAAAGCGCTTGAGGGCTGCAATGGCGGTGTCAGTTTAGGCGGGCGCAAGATGAGAGCAACCTGAGGTATGCAGACAATACAACCACAGTCCACTTTATATCCTTACGGACAGTAAAGTAACAAGTAGTATACGTTAAAAATGATGCACGGAGAATCGGATGATGGTGGATCAGGAGAGGCGGCCCAGGGGCCGAATGCCGGTGGGGTGGTCTAAATCTAAAGCATAAAGGACACTACAGGAGAAACTTTATAGAGTACCACTGCTTTGCGGATGACCGAGAGAAGTAGAGACAATGCGCACGTCGTCACGATCCTCATCAGTGAGGGAACGACGGATAAGAAGGTTCCTATATCTTATGTACAGCTACTATACAAATAATGTTCCTCATATCAGGAGTACGTTTACTATTTATATTGTTTGCACCTTGTGCAAACACCTTACCTGCTTTGGTAGGTTCATTTTATTCATTAACTTTAATTCTCGAGTGGAGACCACGTTTAGGCAAACGTAGTGTAGGACGAACGGTGGCCAGGTGGAGTGACTACCTGCGAACAGCAGCTGGACGAAAATGGGTAAGAAGAGCTGTCTTCAGCTCTTCTTACCCATTTTCGTGCAGGGCGTGCATTAGCCTACTTCCAGCAGTGGACAAATATAGGCTAATGAAGATGATGATGATGAGGCACTTTAGGGCCTGTTATAACACATAGGATACTTTTATCGCAGAAAAAATACCACTAGGGCAATGCCACTCAGTACTGTGCAATTAGTCCACGCCCTTATCCTTATCATAAAGTACCACAAAACACTGATATCAGCATTTCGATTGTGTCGATAAGGAAATGACTTGGCGATATCCTGCGCTGCAACTTATAGAAGTTGAAGTTTTAACGTGTTCAGATGCGAAAAATTGTTAAAAACTACCTAGTATAGCATAATAAGTGATTAATAATTCCCCCTCTAACTCTCTTTATAACTCTGGAATCACAGTTTTAATAGAACAGAAAAATCTGGGGTGGTTATCTATCAGCCGACATCTCAGTAGCCTTCATACACATGTCATCTTTCACACCATTATTATGAGTATCTAGGCATCTAGGTATTATTAAATTACGAGGTATCTGTAACCGATCAATTCTGAACGAATTCCATAGTGAAAAATAGAATCCAAACGTAAAAACAGATTTGTTTGCGCATTACGTAAAAACTACTGGACCGATTACAATGCGGTTTTATGTTGCTATGGCTACTGAACCATATAAGTGTCCGACAGTCGCTTGTCTATTAGACATTTCCTTCGCGATTGATGGAACTACCTACTTAATTTGTTATCCCAGCGATCACAATATGATCCTGGCTTAACTATTTGCAGTGTAGCATGGTGCCTGTGACATTAGGAGATAGCTGTCAGTATCGCACGACTAGGGAAGTGTCATTTGCAATTCAATTTTATTAATAACGATTCTCACAGCAAAAATCTTGTTCTCTTTATTAATATTATTATTTGGCTGTGGTCCTTAAATGCCTAAGCGTACAAAAAATACTGTTTTGGAGAGTCAGGCAAGGGAGTTTGTCGTTCGCCTCCGAGACTACTTTGAAAGAAAACAACAAAATATTGGACCGCTGTTACCCCTGAATAAAGTTGTAAAACGAGTAGCTGATGCCCTTGATATTGGCTGCAATACCGTTTCGCGTATAACACGCGAGAAATTTGGCCAAGGGATGACTGAAAATAAATTATCCACACTCAACAATAAGCGGACGAAGGTGAAGTGAAGCCTATCACAGATCACAGCAAAACTATCGAAGTTTTTCTAAGGATGCTATTAGAAATCATATTTAAGAACGGAACTACCAACAATACTCAAGCTACTGAAATCTTTGAAAGAAGCTGACTTGTTTAAAGGAGGACTTAGTTCATTGCGGCAAGTCATAAAAAAATCGGTTTCGTTTAAAAAAATGTTAACAAAAGGAAGATTACTATGGAGAGGAGTGATATTGCCTTGGCAAGATGTTGATTTTTAAGAAACGCCAAACCCTTCGGTGATTGGAGCAGTTATCTTTCTTAGATGAAACATGGCTATACGCAAACCACACAGTGGGTAAAAGTTGGAGCCATGATGATACGGCACACTCATGTACCAAGGCGTCAGAAGGGAAAGGAAGCCTTATTATTTGTCAGATTTTGTTATTGGATTACAAAATCAAAAATATAAGGCTTGTGTGCGTCTTTTTAGTTTTGTTCGCTATCGGGTTTTTTTGTTTTCTATAATAATTTATATTTTTACTTATTTAATTCGTTTTACACAGTTTGTCTAAGCTAAATTACAATAAAATGTAGATCCTATATCTACCTACTTAGTTGATATTTGCGCCATCTGTGAGCCGACTGATTTTGTTCGATGGACTAGATAACGCTGATTTTAATGGGGTGTTTGAGGTCGCCTCCACTCCAACATAACTACTATGTCATGCTACAAACTTGTTTTTTTTTGTTTGTTTTTTTGCTATATTCCAACCTGCAACCACCTGCATACGTAGTACTATCATTTATTCTGTGCTGCAACTTCAGTAATAGGTATTTAGTCTGAGGCTGCAACCTTTACCGGCCACAGAATATGAAGGTATAGTACTTACATAGTACACGATGTAACCACTACACTAGCTGGGACTTTAAAGGCACTAGTGTAGTGACTTCCTAGATTATATTTATCCCGTCATTCTGTTCTCACTAAAATTTCCACCTAAAGCCTAACTTATGTCACGCTATTCTGTCCCTTCTGTACAAAAAAGCATGCATTCTCAATAACGATGATTTGGCTCTTATAATTTCCGATAAATATAAAGCGCGTGTCCTTCATCGTTTAATCAGTATATTAAATAGTGCGCTAGTGTTCACTGTAGACTAAACTTGGACAGCATGGCGAAACAGGTTAGTGTTATAGTACCTACTATATAGGTGGATTCCTTTTACGAGTACCTAGTTGTTTTCTGAAATTCTGATTAACGTACGTAGCTAAATCAAATGTAAGTAAAATGTAAAAAAGTGAAATCCTTTACTAAGTATGTAGGTAGGTAGTTATATTATGGTACTTACAAAAGCAATTAACAAATTACTAAAATTAAAACAATCTTAATTTACAAACCAAAACATACTTATCTTACGATAGTAAACAGCGTTATAACCAAAAACACAACACTTGCGAACTTGAACAAATAATGAATAACATCAAACTATATCTGTTATATATATATATATATATATATAAATATATATATAGGTAGCTCTAGCTGCGCCCCGCGGTTTCACTTGTGTAAGTGATGATGAAAAGTATTCATATCCAGGGTATCAGCTATCTCCATTCCGAATTTCATCAAAATCCGTTCGGCCGTTATGAGTGAAGGATGATGATAATGATGATAAAAAGTATCCTGTGTTATTCGAGGGTATAGAATATCTCCATAACAAAATCCGTTCAGCCTTTTGAACGTGAAGGTGTAACAAACATACATACAAACTTGCACCTTAATTAGAATACTGTGATGTGTTATGAAAATAGAACATTTAGAACCGCACGCAGCTGCAATGAATATTTTCAGTTTTAATACGTTTGAATTTGAAAACCTCACAGAACTCGTAATAATAAGGAAACATTACGATTAATATTAGTGTGATGTGTTATGAAAAGTTGTAATACATTTGAATTTGAAAACCTCACAGAAATCTTAACAATAAGGAAACACTACGATTAATATTAGTGTGATGTGTTATGAAAAGTTGTAATACATTTGAATTTGAAAACCTCACAGAAATCTTAACAATAAGGAAACACTACGATTAATATTAGTGTGATGTGTTATGAAAAGTTTTAATACGTTTGAATTTGCAAACCTCACAGAAGTCTTAATAAAACAGAAACATTACTATTAATATCAGTGTGATGTGTTGTGAAAATAGAACATTTAAAAATGAAAACAACTGCAATGAATATTTTCAGTGGTTTACGTTTGAATTTGAAAACCTCACAGTAATCGTAATAACAAGGAAATATTACGATTTCTGTTTTATTTGACGGAAGAATGAATTTTGCAGTAATTTTATGTCTCTATGGTTTGGTACAAGACGGAATGAAAGGTACTTTCCCTCCAGGGCTTGTTCAAACTTTGCTTCCCGTATTTAGATACATAGGTAATACTAGCTATTATTTATTGTGCTCTAGGTCCAAAGCCCATACAAAATGTTTATTTAACCAAAATAAATTACAAATAAATAAAAAAGGATGCAAAAAGGATTTTTTTTTATTTTTGTCTGTCTGTCTCTTTGAACACGCATCACGCTGAAACTACCAGATGGATTTTGATGCAACTTGGCACAATCATAGCTTATGTTATGGATTAACATTTAGAATACTTTTTATCCCGAAAAAATCATGAGTTCCCGCAGGATAGGGGTTAAAAGTTATTTAAAAGAACACATATTACGCTGAAACTACTGGTCAGAGTTTGATGTAACTTGGCACAGTCAAAGTACATATTATGTATTAAAATTATGGATTCTTTTTATCCCTAAAAAATATAGGGTTCCTGCGGGATAGGTATTCAAAGTTATGGTAATTTAAATAAAACATTAAAATGGTATCATAATTTCGACTCTCTCGCCACTATACTATATGGTTTAGCGGGAGCATTTCTGCCTGCCAACCCAGACGTGCGTGGATCGAAATCACGTACTTATTGAAATGTTTTGTTCCATATTTTTATACATTTACATATTTTATGCGTTATAACTTGGCACAGTCAAAGTACATATTATGTATTAAAATTATGGATTCTTTTTATCCCCAAAAAATATAGGGTTCCTGCGGGATAGGTATTCAAAGTTATGGTAATTTAAATGTAATATAAATAAAACATTAAAACGGTACCATAATTTCGACCCTCTCGCCACTATACTATCTGGTTTAGCGGGAGCATTTCTGCCTGCCAACCCAGAAGTGCGTGGATCGAAATCACGTACTTATTGAAATGTTTTGTTCCGTATTTTTATGCATTTACATATTTTATGCGTTATTTTTACAATTTCAATGCTTTTTTTTTCTTGAATTAAACCGTCAAATTGTTACAGCAAAATAGGTCACAATAATTCAAATTCAGATAATTTAGAAAAAACTCAAAAACAGAAAAGAATTCTGTCAATTTACTTGCGGCTTTTTTTATTGTTAACTAAACTGCTTACTGTTTTACATTTTTAACCCCCGAACAAAGAGACGGGTGTTATAAGTTTAGGGTGTGAATCACTGTGTGAGAGGGTGTGTGTGTGTGTGTGTGTGTGTGTGTGTGTGTGTCTGTTTGTGGCATCCTCATAAAAAAGCTCCCAAACGAATGGACCGATTTTGATGCGGTTTTTTTGTTTGAAAGCTATTGTGATCGAGATGGTTCTTAGCTTAGCTATATGGGGTGGGGGGAGGGGGGGGGGCTAGAAAAAGGGTGAGAATCGTAGCGTCCAAACGAATGGTTTTTATATCTATAATGGGAGGGAGGAGGGGGGGGATGGGGATGGGGGTTAGGATCGTTCCTCCAACAAATGGGCCGATTTTGATTCGTTTTTTTATGTTTGAAACTGATGTGATCGAGATGGTTCTTAACTATATGGGGGGGGGGGGGAGAGGAGAAAAGGGGGAGTTTCGAGAAAAAAGGGGTGAGACTAGTACCTTTCAAACGAATCGACCAATTTGGCTGCGATTTTTTATGTTTCAAAGCTGAGGTAAACAAGATTTGTCTTAGCTATAATAAGGGGGGAGGGGGGGGGGGGAATATGGCGAAGTTCATAGCTCCCAAATGAATGGACCAAATTTGATGCAGTTTTTTATGTTTTAAAAAGGATGTGATCGAGATGGTTGAAGGTTGATGTTGATGGTTGGTTGGAGGAGTTGAAAAAAAAAAGGGGGGGGGGGTGAGAATCGTATCTTTCAAACGAATGGACCAATTTAACTGCGGGTTTTTATGTTTCAAAGCTGTGGTAAACAATATGGTTCTTAGCTATAATGGGGCTTTATGCTCGCTACGATTCGCTCGCGTCTTCGTCTTCTAACCTATCACGACCATGTCGGATTGCCACTAAAGGTTGTTAACACAGGTAGGTAGGTACCTATATTGGTACTTTTGGTACTGGAATAATTCATAGGATCATTATATCCCAGAAAAACTATCACGCGAGCAACGCTGCGGGCACAGCTACAGGCAATAATAACGTAAAAGTCTGTACAAAGAAGATAATTTTAAAAAATTGGTCTGAGCTACTAAACAAGAATAAAACATTTTTAAAATTCGTGTCTGTCTGTTTGTTTGTCTGTATGTTTGTTCGCGCATCACGTAAAAACTATTAGACCGATTGCGATGCAGTTTTCAGTGTTGGATAGCTTAGGGTTTGACCAAGACCTAGCGTACTTGGTATCGTAATCCAATGATTAGATGCCGAGCAATCGATAAAAAACTTTTAAACGGCTGAAGGAATTTTGATCAAATGTTTATTGTAGGTCTTGGAATAGCACATAGAGTACTTTTAACCTAGAGAAATGACCACGCGAGCGAAGCCGCGGGCACAGCTAGTATATATATAAATTAAATGAAAATGTGTGTATGAGTGCATGAGTTGTGATTATGATAGAATGATGTTGTATGAAATGATGTGATAATGTGAGACTGTAAAAGTAATAAAAGCAAGTTGGTAAAACCGTTAGGAACGCATTCTAAAATGGTTACCTACTTCAAAACGACCAAAAGGGATCCAGTGGCATTGTAGTCAAGAGTAACGAGCCATTTCCTTATCCTATTCCATAGATCTATAGTCTATATTTCCATAACACAGGATACTTACCAGAAAAAAGTCTACCCACTAGAGTCTTACTCGTAGTCGTAGCTCGCGCAGTTAGTCTTCTTGCTAGGTATTTTAAAAGCGTAGTACCTACTATTATTTATTCTGTGCTATAGCAAGTTACTTTGACCGTCCGGTGACGCTGTAGAGGTCAGTTATAGACCAACAGCACATATCCTTTCTAAAAAAAAAAAGAAAAAAAAAAAGTTACTTTATTTATGAAATTGAATGAATAATGCACGCATTCTAAATAACAAGCGTTATGACGAAAATAACGTTTAGTTTGTTTGCTTTTCCAACGTTGGTGTAACGTTTACTTATTAGAACACGCCCGGTTTTCAAAGAAATAACTTCCTATCTTATAGCTGCCATAGAATATCCTTAAAAAGCTTAAGTCACCTGTATAATCCCATATAAATATAACATCAATGCATCGTTATCATAGTTACTAGGAATATTGTATTGATAAGTTCCGTTACATTTTCTGTGAAAACTCGTAAAGATATTGTTTAGTTCCTAAACATTAACCAGATGGCGCTGTCTATCCTTAAAAACTTTCAATAGTTTCATTCATTCGTTAAACCGCGAAGATTTAAAAGCTCACTAGTAACGATTGGATGTTTTTTAACGCTTGTTTAATACTAAGTGTTCAAAATTTTATGTATGTGGGTCGTTGACGGTTTCTCATTTAGTAAGAGAATTCGATACCGAATTCTCTTACTAATTTATTATTAATAAGAAGTTTCCGTTGTAGATTCCCAAGAGATGTGCCGCTCGTGAGATTAATAGGTACTTTTTTGATACAATTTACGTTCCGAGGCAAACCTCTTTTTCCACCCCTTAAATTGTCACAAAATGTTTTGTTATTGGTGTCAATCTCTCGAATAGGGATGTGAGAGTGTGATAGAGTGAGTGATGTGTTTTAACATTCTGAAAAATCAATCAAGTCATTGATTACAGCGCAAAAATATGCTGATGCTTGTAAATTTAAAGAGATTTAAAAAAAAAATTAGACACATAATCCTAGTATAAATAATGTGTTAATTACATGAAAGAAAAACCACCGATATCGGCCAAAATTATGAGGTAGAAAAGAGGTTTTTCTTTTTGTATATAATCCTCTTAAATGTTGATTATGCTGCGTAAATTCGTATTATAGGGTAAAAAACTATCCATACATAGATACGAATATTACATCCATGACTCGGAAATAAACATTTTTGCTTATCATACGAATGATTGCACCTTGTGGGATTCGAACCCACAACCGTTTGATTTCGTAATTAGGGTAACTACCCACTTGACGAACCATTCTTCGACAGGTTTAAACGCGTAACAGACGGCTAAGATACGATAATATTTTATCTTAAGATAAAATATCGCTCGCTATACAATTTATATGAACCATCACAAACGGCGAAGATAATATATATTTGCATCTTACAGTACCTATCTTAAGATATCGAGCGATATGTAATTTATTAAAAGATGTCATCTTAAGATACGAAATATATCGTAACAGATACAAAATATATCGTAAATGCTCTACAGGTTGCTCTGTTTTGTTTTCGTGACGTTTTATTTTAACCTCTAAACAAAGAGACCGGTGTTATAAGTTTAGGATGTGTATCACTGTGTGTGTGAGTGTGTGGCATCGTAGCTCCCAAACGAATGGACCGATTTTGATGCGGTTTTTTCTGTTCGAAAGCTGATATTATCGAGATGTTTCTTAGATATATGGGGAGAGGGAGGGGGGAGGTGAGAAAGAAAAGGGAGGTGAAAATTGTAGCTTCCCAACAAATGGACCGATTTAGCTGTGGTTTTTTTATGTTTGAAAGCTGGGGTAAACAAGATGATTCATAGCTATAATGGGGGGTGGGAAGTCGGGGGTTATTTTGTTATATACATTTTTAATTAGTGCTTATTATTGGTTTAATTGGCTGTGCCCATGGCTTTTCTCTAGGTTAAAGTTACCTATGTGTTATTCCAGGAACATAAGTACAGACAGATTAAAAGAAAGAAAAACACGATTTAAAAAAAGTATATTATTGTACTTACAGTAGTTTATTTAATGTACCCTGTTTTTTTTAATTATCTTCATTGTACAGACTTATTGGTACCTACTGCTTATTAGAAGTATAGATAAAGATAACATAACAAACGTGTAGTGTGTACACACTACGCGTTTGTTATGTTTTCTTTTTTTTGAGGAGTTGACATATACTTCATTTATCAAAAGGTTTGTACCCTACCGTCACAGACATCCTGTTTTCGGTGCGGAACACAGGGTGCGGGAGTGTCGACACTGTCGACAGACCGCGTTATAGGTAGTCAGTCTCTCTCTGTCCTCAGTCCTGCCTGTTTCCCATTGCTGCGCCGACTTTCGTTATATAAAGTCGTTAGAATTTCATTCTGTGCGTAAACTGCGAAATAACTGTCTATGTGTCGTACGTCTGGTACCCGAATGGAGCGACTGATTGAAAGTGTACGAAAATACAACCAATAAAATCACTCGGTTGAAGCTCTGTTCATTCATAATTTACCATTAATAGGTGGTATAATAGCTCAATATTAATAGGTCATATTTTATCACCTGTATATAGAAAGCGGTGAAGAAATACGTGTGGCACCTAGGGCGGCCAGCGAGCGAATGAATAATTTCAATATATTATCGTATCTTAGCCGTGTGTGATACCCTAAGATACTATAATATTTTACATGCAGATATCGTAACATCAAATATTATCGTATCTTAGTCGTCTGTGACGCCCTTTAGTCGACCGAATTATAGAAGTACATATAATATTATGTAAATATCGCGTCTCAAATTGTTTGACAACATGGTAAAGCACTTTTAACGACATGTTAAGATACTGACAAATCATTAAAGTTGTGTTATGAACTCTAAAAGTAATTTAAGTTTTAAACAATGACAAAAACAAAGCTGTTTTTAAAGATATACCTTCTTGGTTCTGGTTAAAGTTTACATAGAAGACTATTATTTATTCTGTGACTGAAGGTAGTCATAAATAGATCTACTTAACATAAGATTGATTAGTACCACCTCTCATCTCTGTAGTGAATGTTGTTTCTCCAAAATGAGATTTGCTGTTACTAGTATAATATTATTGTATATCAAGTGTTTGCTTCATGGGTAGGGTCATCAGCTATCAGTAGAGGCCTACAGGCCAGTTTGTATCTAAATACAAAGATAGTTTGTGATATTTGTGTGCCTTGTAATTCTGTAAGCGATGACTTTCACTGGTTTTCACAAAAGTGTTGTCGTCAAATTGAGTCTTGCCATAAACTGCAGGTCCAATTTCCAACTGCACGAAAGGTATGCTATAGACAATAAATATTGTTTTATTTTTACACTATTGGTATTGGCTCCGAACTAAGACCTCGCAACGTACCATTTATTCAATTTTGGCTTATAATTAAAAAACTATAAGGTCTAAAATTAAACAAATTTGGGAAGATGCCCTAATGGAGTCTACATAATAAAGTTGCCACTAACCCGCTGACACAGCCTTTCTTGTTGGCATCTTGGTGTGGCTTAACCCTACCAGTTACTGTTCCACTCCATGACTATCGTCGTCGTTTCAATGGTTTTCTATTGTTATGTATACAAATGCATAAAACGCGCAGGATTAACAAGTTCTCCAAAGCATGGAGCAATAGGAATCTACACATAGCTTAGAAAAGTCATTGGTTGTCCGAGGAACGTAGGTACTCGGTATTATTGTACTTTAACGTGTACTAGCATACCGCTTGGCTACAATCATTGCTCATACAATTCCGATTTGATTCATAGATTTCATTTAGAGCATAAGAATAATTGCGTGGGTCTTCACCACAGTATCGCTGGCAAGTCATAACCTATTAGTCTTATTCCTGGGAAAATATATCATGTCCTTTCATGTCTCTCAGTGTAGTGTTAGTCTCTATTTCTCTTTCTGCCATATCTGGAGTTATCAATTAATGCAAATTGCCATTAAATCTTGCAAAAATGCATTGATTTAATGTCAGTTAAAAGTTAATTGACGTCTCCAGGTACAGCAGCTTGTTTGGTTTCAGTTTATCAATCTAAGATGCTCCTTGCCAAACTTTCAGATTCCGCATCTGATACAATAGCATAAACCTTATTTTTGACTCTCAATTGCAAGTCTACAGGTAATGCTATGGCTGTATCTGCCATCGCTTTAAAGAATGAGTGCATAGGGCTCCAAGAATCTATTGTTGTTGGTGTTTCATCTAAGCAATCTTGCAGTATAGTGGTTTCCATTACATTTTCCGTTAATTGTATTTGGTTTTGGTCCTTTGTCGTGTTTTTTAAGAATGACGTGTCCGAACTTGACAATGTGGATAACGGCGAGTCCACTGGCTCAGGAGACATTGTCCGATCAGAATAACTTTCATCTTTAATATTGAAACCCGAATCGCTCACTGTTTGCTTACTCTTCTTTGCTCTTGTGGAAAGGTACGGCCTTAAGAACTCCATTTGATAAGCGTATTTCCATTTTCTTAGCTTTGTATCATCTTCTCCACTGTTCATTTTTTTTGTATATCTGTGGAAGCCATCTCTTAACATTTTCCATTTCATTCTGACAACATAATCTGAAAATAAAACAAAGTATGATTGAGGTTGTGTTTAGTTCTAGTGATTTACTTACCTCGGGTTTCTGAAACGTTTGTTACGTTGACAACAGATTAAGTCTATTGCTGTCTTTGTCATTTGCTGAGTGCCAGACAAAGGCAGCATTAGAATTAATCTGTTGTCAACGTTAACAAACGTTTCAGAAACCCGAGGTTAGACCATTATCATAATCATTATCATTAGCCTTAAGACGTCCTCTGCTGAACATAGGCCTTCTCCCTAGAATTCCACAATGAGCAAGTGGTTGCTCACTGTTTGACAGAAATAAAAGGGGTATTGCTGTACCGCACTCGTCAGACATCTTTGTGATAGCAGTAGTTAGTGAAAATACTGATGTTTTTTCCTGAATTCCCTTGGCTGGTTCTCACAACACTCGGGGGATGGGCTGGGGTGATTGTATTGTTACACTGGGCACTACTTAGTGGCATTATTTAGAACAATGTCATAAATCATTTTGTTTATTGTGTACCACTACATGACAGCATTAAATCAACAATTGATAAGCCATTCAACAAGCATGTTTACAAAAAGACCATTCATATGGTTTTCAATTGCAGTAAGTAAGTTTATTGGAAATCATAATATAATTTACTAACTTTTATTTATACATTACAGTCCATTCCAATTATAGGAATGCTCTTTGGATAGGTTAATTTTATTTTGAAGTAATTGTAGACAATCAACACTGAATTACACCGAAAAACATTAATAATCTTAAGTTTCCTTAGATTTAAATGATGTAGGTAGGTACTTAAACAGCTTTACAATTTTGGTTGTGATATGGGTGTCTTAACCTAAGAGCCTACCTGTTTTGTATGGACTGTAGTAACTTGATAAAGGCTAATACTGTACCATGATAAAGGCTAAATGATCACACATGATCTGTGAATGTGAGGGTGATGTTGACCAAAGAGTATTGTATATATTATCAGCTGTCTTAAACAGCAACTGTTGACATTATTGTTGAGAAGAGTCGCAGACTAGAGCTATTCACAAAACAAATTATTTCATTTATTTTTTACCTATTTACTCACCTCTTACTTTCATTTCATGGGATATTACTCTCCAGATTTTGTTTTTCCTTTCAGAGTTCATGTAGTGTCTATCTTTTAAGGCGTAAAGTTCGGGATATTTTCTGACAATGGAAATTAACTTCTCTTCATCGAAATCCATAGTTACACTTAGCACTAGTTTATGTGAAATTGGTGAAAAGGCCGTGTAGCAAAGAAAGAGAATACAATTAACGCTACGCTACCCTAAAGTAGCAATTATTTTAAAAGACAAAACACGCTCGTAAACGTAAAGTTCCAGTCCATTACACGGCCAGTATTACGCGACCAAATAATGTACAGCCAATAATACGCGACCAATATTACGTGGATTGGCGTCGTAATATCAGGGTGTACATTATTTGGTCGCGTATTATTGGCCGTGTAATATCACCCCGCGCCGTACTGATTTTGTACAGGCGATAATACGCAGCCAGGATTACGAAACCAAAATATGTACATGTAATAAGGGAGACGATAATACACGACCAAAATAATGTACGACCAGTGTTGTACAGCCAATATTACACGGCCAGATATTACGTGTACATGGATTCGTAATATTTGGACGGCTAATACTGGCCGTGTATTATTGCCCGTACAAAATCGGTCCGGGTTGATAATGCACGGCCAGTATTAAGCGACCAATATTACGTGTACAACTGGATACGTAATATCAGCCCGTGCCGATTTTGTACGACCAATATTACACGGCCAATAATACGAAGCCAACCATAGACAAAGCTAGAATCACTCCTTGATGCCTCGTTTGTGTAGGCGAGTGTCAAGATGAAAAAAACTGTCACAGAACCGAATCGGCCAACCCCGACTTCACGTGGTCTTGTCTGCCCTACACTAGAGTGTTTTTAAAAATCCGGAGGCGCGGAAGGAGTGCAGCCCCCGTCGCCTACACAAACAAACAAAACAAATGGCCGTGCCCCGGGGCGCACGGCCATTTGTTTGTCGTGAAACGTCTAATCCACGTAGGTACTATCTTTACAACAACACCGGAATCAATACACTACCCTATCTAAATCGCGAATCATAATTAAAGATCACAATAACATCAATTTTGCTGATTTTTCTCTGTGGGTCCCGCTGGCCCACCTGGATCTTTTGACAAAATTTAAAAATAGATACCTATTATCATCGAGCTAATAAGCTAAAAAAATTACACCAAAATTATATATCTGGAGCTTATAGTTTCAGTTATAAAAAGCGAGACTATAGAGAACTTTTCGTGTTGGTTCACTTTTTAGTCGTAGTACGGGGGCATAGGTCTGGGTTAAGGTTAATTCACGGTGACATATACATATTGAACTATAATAACTGACCTTTTGTGTAGGTATTTAATAATAACTGAAATCAATCATCCGCAATAATAATTACTTACTAAATGTTTTTTTATACTCATACAAGAAAATGCTTTTAACAGTTTACTTAGTGTAGGTATGCCGATTTTATTGCTGATAATATTCCAGTTTTTCTAGGAACCAGAAAATACGCACATTTTATAAAAGTTTTAAGTGTTACATACTTAGATATAGAATGTTATCAAATTTTGATTAAGTATCTATCTACACCTACTTATAATAAGCAGTAAGTACCAAAAAACATGTACAAAGAAGACAAAAAAAAAGTTCTAGGGTACTTACTTAAAATAAGCTACTGAACAAGTTTTTTTTTTATGTTTGTCTTTCTGGTTGTCTGTTTGTCTGTTCGCGCATCACGTAAAAACTACTTGACCGATTGCGATGCAGTTTTCACTGTTGGATAGTAAGCTATCCACTTAAACGGCTGGACTTAAAAAACTGGTGTACTTGGTATTCTCAATCCGATGAGCAGAAGCAAGATAAAAAACTATCTGACGGCTGAACAAAATTTGGTATGTATTTTGTATTTTATAGGGTACTTACTTTTGACCCATAAACATTAGAACCGGAATATTTACCATGGATAGGTACTATTTGTATTGAGTTCCCGATATTTTGGTACTGTTCCACGAGCAAACAACATGGTGTACCCTCTAATCTCTAATCCACCCGCAGTTACTTCAGTTATCCGAGATCATGGCGCTTGCAACAGTGCCGAAATATCGGTAACTCAATACAAATAGTATCCATCGTAAATATTCCGTTTCTAATGTTTATACTTCTAGTGTTCGTGACCATGTTAGTTTTAAACTATATATTACTTTTGACCCTCACATAGATAAGGTACCTACTTTTATTTAAAGCCAGAAAAATGATCAAGGGTAAAGCCTGCACCAGCTGTGCAGGCAACTTTACCCGCGTGGTTAATATTTTAAGATATTGATACTATTATCAGGATTGGCATGCGGCTCCTGATAACATGATTAATTAATTACTTATATAGGTATGTTTTGTTATAAAAGGCATAGGTAGGTACGATTATGTAAGTAGGTACCTAAGCCTATCAATTAAATAATTGAAACATATGAAAGTCCGGAGTTTTGTTTTACTACCTACCTTAGGACATAAGTATTAGGTACGGATGGATGGACACATGAGTAGGTAATCTTTCAACGGCCACATCTCCATTCTCTAGCAATGTAACTTATCCGTTTTTCCTTTTATGCATCTTAAAAATAAAGAAGATGGTACTTATATTATGTATTTTCTTCCAGGTGAACGTTCCAACTTTCAAACTCAATAATGGGAAGGAGATCCCAGCTATCGGATACGGCACTTGGCTCGGAGTCAGCGACAAGGCTGAGAAGAAAGACCCTTCAGAGCCATTTTCGGTGAGTATATACTGAACGTAAGAACATAGAACTTCCCGTTGTACCTTGGCATCACGAGACCAAAGAGAATACGTCACGAGACATCTTTCGTGTCGTGATGCCAAAGCACAGTAATGTGCCGGCCAAAGGTAAATACTCCATCGACCATAAAGTTTCTTTTTTATCTGGCTTAGTAGTATGGCCCAGTGCTGGTTGGTGGACGGCACAATAAAAAGTTTTACCATTTCAAAGTGTATTGATGCGACAGATCTTGTTGATTATTCATTATATGCGAATACGAAGATTGCCCTCAAAACTAATAATATTATTTGTACATAAACTATTAGATGACAACCTAACGGTTCAATAGTGCAACTTAGAATCCAATAATACCGGGTCGTTCCTAAGCTATGACTTAGAAGTTATGTGCGATTTTCCATCGCTCCGTGCTTCGGAGGGCATGTTAAGCCGTCGGTCCCGGCTGTTATTGATTAATAGCAGTCGTTAAGCCATGTCAGAGGCTATCGGGCGGCTTGACAAAATCTGAGACCAGAGGCCAGCACTACCTCATACGACAAACAAACAAACATACACAAACTTAAATTTTCTAGCAGCAATAATAACTTCACTAAGAGTGCAGAGCTCAATATCTTATGAACGACTTCACTGTTTTTTTCCTAATAAAGCTGAGAACCGTCTTACTAACCAGCTTTCAAATAAAATAAAACTGCATTGAAATCAGTCCTTTTGCTTGGACGATATGAAACCTGGTAGTTTTATGGTGTTAAACTTCGTGTGCCGTGCCGTCAGGAAGTTAAGCGCACATGAAACAGTTTGACCACTAATATGTGTGTGTGTATGTTTGTTACTCCTTCACGCTTAAACGGCTGAACGGATTTGGATGAAATTCTACTTTTTATCCCGAATTAGGAAAACAAAACATATTTTTTTGTATGGGAATTGCCACTTCGATGTCAAAGTGACAGGTTTCAAAGTGACATGGTGTCAAATTGAAAGGTGTCAAAGTGACAGGTGTGTCAACCATAAGGGTGCAACAAGGAGGGGTTATTTGTAATATCTTGCCTAAATTGGTAACGGGAGTCTATCTATACCACTATATAAAAGTGAAACGTCTGTTTGTTTGTTTGGGGAGCTTTCACGCGATAACGGCTGGACGGATTTTAATAAAATTTTGAATTAAGATAGCTTATACCCTGGAACAAAACATGGGATACTTTTTATCCTGGAAATAGTAAATTTCCACGGGAAAACTGGAAAATATTGATTACTCACTGTAAGGAACGGTTGCCATCACAGAACGGTCTGTGGTTGCCATAGAAACGAAATAACAAGTCTATAACAAAAACAAGAGCATTGGTGCTATACCTACCTACTTTTGCATAGGTTTTTAATATCCTAGGAAGAAAATAGGATGCTTTTTTTCGCTATAAACAGTAGTCCGCGCGTACGAAGTCGCGGGCTGGAAAGCTAGTAAATTAAAAATGTGAAAGTTTGTGTATGATACTCAGTATGTTTGTTAGAGAGCTGTTTTATCATCATCATTAATCCACACGTGGGGCGCAGATCAATATAAACAATAATAAAATTGTTAATTAGGTAGAAAGAACTATACCTAAAATAATGTTGTTCTTTCTAGTTCGACTTCGACGCCACCGACCTCCCTCGCATGGTAGATGCTTTGTCGTACGCCATAGACATCGGCTACCGCCACGTGGACACGGCTCACGTGTACCGAGTGGAGCCCGAAGTGGGGAAGATAGTCAACGAGAAGATCAAGCAAGGGGTCATTACAAGAGAGGAAATTTTTATCACAACTAAGGTAAAATATTTTTAATAGTTGTCTACACGTTGTCTACTTATATTAATTTTTCAGTCTATCTAAGAGGAACTTTAATGATGATATTTGGCTTTAGCAGCATATTTTATAGACATATTCGGTCTTCATGTATGCCTTAATTTGTCTACTTCAGGCATAGACCTAATTAAAAATGCGAAGGTTAGCTCCCCGGGCGTGGACCGCTAATTAGGTAAAACCACTGATCTCTATGGATTTGCCGTACTTTCGTTTGTGCTGATTCAAAAAGCTCCACTGAGCGTTTATGGAACTAAATTTGACATTGTTTAATCTCGTGACGTTAGTCACAAAATAATTAATAGTACAAAAACCTTAGTTCCGTGGACGCTCACTACAGACAAACTACTGCTATCAGCGCCAAAATGGCGATAACCAAATGCGCTACGATGCGTGCGAGAATCATTGCAACGTTCGTCAAGAGCCTGTCTAGAGTACGGAGTAATTATGCAGTTGTCTATGGCTAAAACGCACACAATTGGCCATAATCACAACTCGCAACACAATATGAGTGGCGTTTGTGTAGCACGTATATTAGCTTGTTATCTCATTCGCACTATTCACTGCGTATGTCTCTCTATCTTTGTTGTTGATGCACATGAAGCATGACAATGGAAATATAGTTGTGTGGGTGTGTTTGCCTGTAGTTGTTTCTAATCAGTGATGTTAAAGGATCCCGTATCTTCCCCGCTATAAGTAGATCTATGACTCCAGGTGTGGCAGCATTTCCACCGCGAAGGGGACGTGGAGGTGTCGCTGAGGGGCTCCCTGCGGAGGCTCAACTTGGACTACGTCGATTTGGCACTGCTGCACTGGCCCATGTCTGTCTCGGTTAGTGCCAACCATAGCTTAACCAACTAGAAAACTAGTGAATATGAGGTTCTCCTTTCGACCCATGTTTTTAATTACTATGTACCTATTATAAAACCGTAGTTATTAAGAAAAACGTCTGAAACAATGTATATTATTCATCAAAATTGGCTTAGCAACTAGGTTCTAACGACGTAACTGATGGTTTTATTTTACATCCACATATGGGAGTTGAACCAGCGTCCATGTTTCCCTATAAATCTTATCTGGGAATCTTCAAATCAAGAGTGTATAATTATATCCTATGAACATGTTCCACCTTAGACCGCAACATCACTTACCATCAGGTGACACTGCAGTCAAAAGCTTGTCTGTTTGGGGTAAAAAGCAGGGTTTTGAGTAAATCAATTTCAATTCGATTTACCAGTCTGAGATAGCTCTTAATAAAAAAACACAATTAGGCAGGTAAATACCAAACCAAAAATATGTGTACAGAAATCAATAAACTACACCTAAAAAAATACAATTAGCGGTTTTTATGTAAAAAAGCTATCTCTTCCGTCAACCTATAGATGGAGAAGTTAAATACGGTAGGTAACAGACGGTGGGACATCAATATATTATAACTAGACGTGGCTCTGTGAGCTGTAGACCTCGCGCGTACAAACTTTTTTGCAAACAATCTAGCGGTGCACAGTAGCGCCATCTAGTAACCTTATTGTAAAACTAACATTAAAAACCAAGATGCTCCATCAATCCCTAAATCTAGTGGGTAAAGGGCTGATGTCACTGGTAGAAACCTAATAGTGAGAAATTTACTGCATTTTGAGGAGCTATTCTGGTCATCATGCCGAAGATCCTCATTAGATCTTCAAAATTTTTTATGAGACTAACGTAAAGTTAGTGCCTTTTAAATAAAAAAAGAAACATCGAAATCAGATTTAATATGGCGGAGATATTCAGTTGCCCCCTTTTTACCCTTTTTTGGTGGAAGTACCCCTCCAATCAAAAATACCCGACGATCAAAAAATTCTAAAAATTTGTTTAACCTGTATACCAAGTTTCGTCTAGATCGGTTGAGAAATGCGACCTGTAGAGGAGAACAGAGATCTGGACTGACATCCGGGCGGACTGACATCCGGACATACGAAAGCATTTTTGCCCAAGCTGAAACGGAGACGCTTCGCTGGCGTTTCGCGCTCGCTCGGTCAATGAAACTTTTAAAATTACCTACATTAGCAACACTCGTAGTGGAGCAAATTTTGTAACAACCTTTTCATATTCCAGCAAGAAGGCGTAGACGAAAAGATTGACTACATCGATACGTGGCGAGGATTCGAAGCTGTCCTAGCGAAGGGTCTGACAAAGGGCATCGGCGTCTCCAACCTGAACCTTGAGCAGATGAAAAGGATCCTAGAGAACTGCAAGGTCAAACCGGCTGTCAACCAAATTGAGGTGAGCCTAGCCGTGACACTAGCATTGAATAGGTGAAAAAAGTAGGTCTCTAAAACTGCAGGGACCCTTTAATTTAGCAGTATGAAAGTATTCAATCCAAAAGTACCTCATAGTATGAACTCAAATCATGCCAAGTTTCATTTGAATTCATTCAGTAGCTTCGGCGTGATGCTCGTCCAAGGTACAGACAGACAGACAGAAATACAACAGATAAAAATGAAAAAACAGTTTTGGCTTCAGTACGACTAATAGAACAGCCTCCAAAAAAATTATAACTAAATATCTTCAACGTACAGAATTTTGACCCCATATCCCGCAGGAATCCTTCTTTTTTCGGTATAAAAAGTATCCTCAATTTATCATATAAACTATGACTATGACAAGTTGAATCAAAATATGTGCAGTAGTTTCAGCGTGATACGTGTTCTTTTAAATAACTTTCAATCCCTATCCTGCGGAAACCCTTTAATTTATCGGGATTAAAAGTATCCAATGTCCTACCTCGTAGTATGAACTCAACTCAAATTATGCCAAGTTTCATTTGAATTTATTCAGTAGTTTTGGCGTGATGCACCGCCACGATACAGACAGACAGACAGAAAGACAAAAAAACAACAGTTTAGGCTTCAGTATTGAGTACCAGCCTTCATTTTTTTTACTAAATATGTTCAATATACAGAATTTTGACCCTATCCTGAAGGAACCCTTTTTTTTTTGAGGCATGAAAGTATCCTTAATTTTCATCCATCGTATAAACTCGGACTGTGCCAAGTTGCATCAAAATCCGTCCAGTAGTGTCAGCGCGATAAGTATTCGTTGAAATAACTTTCAACCCCTATCCTGAAGGAACTCTTTAACTTTTCAGCATGAAAAGTATCCAATATCCTACCTCGTAGTATGAACACAAATCATGCCAAGTTTCATTTGAATTCATTCAGTAGTTTTGGCGTGATGCGCCAAGATACAGACAGGCAGACAGACGACAGAAAAAAAAACAAATGAACAGTTTTGGCTTCAGTACGAATAAAGAAAAGCCTCCAAAAAATATTACAAAAATCTTCATTGTATAGAATCGGACCTGTTACAGTTTTATTAAAAGTATAGATTATCATGTTTTCCATAGACAATAATTTTCTGATGGTCTGAATCTGAGGTCTGAATCCATAAATCCAGCCCTGCATTTTAGTCTTGTGTAGTACATGTACTACGTACTATTAAGAAACGTTACTCTGCGTCTGCACTGAACTAGAAGAAATGTTACCTAACGCCACAGACTTATAGATACGCTAGTCGGACGTCGGTCTATTACGACTATCGTGTCTATCGTTTTGAGATCAAGAGAGCAGCAGTGCGATTACGTAATGTTGATCATGACGGTTTCAAGCAGTCAAATTCAATAATGCTTTGCGATAGAGTCGATTTTGCTATGAAAAAAGTGACAATCTGATTGCAGACAAGTTCTGTAATAGGGCTGCGGAAAACTCATTCACAGAGACAATAGTACTAGATAGGTCAGTCAGTGACTGAATGAACCGTCCGAGTATATCCGAATAGTTCCGACCAAAGACGATTGACGACCGATCGAGGCCCTAAGATCCGTAGAGTTCGTATCTCTAATGTAATAAGGTTATGTTTTGTTTAAGATGTTGCCGTCTCGCGCTTACAGGTTATTACAAACTGGTCGCGTGTCCATTTTTTTTACTAATACTAACTATTTATTACCTATGTATTTGGAAGTTGTTGCGAGCTTATCATATCGTGCATAACACTTTATTTCTTTTATGATTTGGTTTAATTTGTGATGACGCTTTGGTGTTTTCTACCATAGGTACCTAATTTGTTCAAAAACTGTTACCTTAGACCTTACCGTATTCAGTCTTATTGCTAAGCAACAGAGACATTAGCAACTAAATACTACGGAACTGTTACGGACATGTTCGCTTATTTAGATAGAAGATCTGATGTACGAATAGTCCTAATAGTACTATTACACTGACTGGCTCGTACTAGTATAACTAGCGGCACGTAAGTCTAGCGGTGAACAAAACCTGGCGGGATCTTGGCACAGTCAGTTTTTGGGATAAAAAGTATTCAACATTTTAACACATTATATAAACTTTGACTGTGCCAAGATCCCTGCCACGTTTCGTTCACCGCTAGACTTACGTGCCGCTAGGTAGACGGAGCGATTTCATTAATGTCCGAGCAGGATCAAGACTTCTGCATTTACAATTCCATTAACGTCGCTCAATGGTCACGGTCAAGAAAAATAATCCGTTAAAATGACTTAATTATGTACCGACTACCGACCTGAGGAGGAATTTCCTCCTCATTCAGGGGCACGTTCACTTACTACGTTCGAGTAAGTGAACGTTCACGGGCGTTCGCCTGGGTCATCCGAAAAATAGTGGGGGGAGGGGGGTGGGGGGGGGGAGGAATAGTTTGAAACTGACACTTGACAGTTGTCAGTTCTATGTGGACGTCGAAAGTCGTCACTAACTCGGATGATCGAGCGATAATCACACGGATGATTCGAGCGTAGTAAGTGAACACAGCCCAGGTCAACAACGGCAACGCAGTCCCTTTCTTTCCTTTCCTCCGAGGAAAGGAAAAGTTTCCAAATGCTATCCACATTCCACAATTGGATATAAATATATCGGTTTAGACGGATTCACTTCTAGTGAGTAAATATGCCGTAGAGAGCTGTTGAACATCCCGCTTGTTTGCGGAGAATCTTGTAACCTCGATTCAGAAAATGAGGCTCATTAATGGTTGCCATCTAGTAATTTGCTTTGAAACTATTCATAATTTTCCACCAAAATGTGTCACTCGACTCGACTCGACACTTGCCATCTAGTTGAATGTGAAGGAACTTGTTCGCCCTCAATCACCACCGAGCCGTTGCATCGTTGTGACATTGAATTCGGTAACTATTAACTGTGCTTTTTTTTAGTCAATGCCATAAAGCTATAATAATATAATAATGTACTCTGTGCCATAGAGTAACTTGTTATACGTAGATCGTTCGCTCCACAGAACAATAATACTCCTACCAGAGGTTCGCTCTATATACATTCCCTAGGAAAATGCCCGTATCTTCTATTTGTGTTAGGAAACCAGGAACCCTTAAAATATAATCCTTAAAAGCATCTAGACAAAATTTTAAATAAAATTCATGTGGAGCTGAATTATTGTTGCGTTTTCACGTAATATTTAAGATTGGTACAACCTGTAATAAACGTATTACAGATAAAAACCCGAATTACTTATATACAACATTAATTTTAATTTTATATAAGTAGGTAAATGACCGAAATAGGACACAACCGGATTCGGAATAAAGCAAAGCTTAACTTATTAAAATTTATTGATTTGGTCTTATAATAATACTTATTCTAAGGATTATTTTTCTTGTTTTCCATGACGTTAAGTTTTTGTAAAGGTGCTATTTATTGTGTTGCCTACTTACAAACAAGAAGGTACATTGAGCGATGCGATATGAGAACCTCCAAACTTACGGCGAATTCTGTGTTTTCCAGATAAACCTGAACCTCGGTCAGAGCGAGCTGGTTGACTTCTGCAAGGCGAATGGTGTGCAAGTGGTGGCGTACTCACCCCTTGGCACTATGATTCCGAGCCGAGCAGCCCCGAACAGCCCCGAACCGAAGCTCAACAACCCCACCATGTTGGCTATAGCTAAAAAGTACGGCAAGACCGTCACGCAGGTCACCTTTAGGTATTTGGTGAGTAACTTTCGTCTCTCCCATCAATCTATTAGTAACTAGCTGATGCCCGCGGCCTCGCACGCGTGGTTTTTTCTCCTGGTTAAAAGTACTTTAAGTGCTATTCCAAGACCTACAATACCTATATACCAACATTTACTAATCTACTACTCATCAGATTGAGATACCAAGTACCCAAGTTTTTAAGTCAAACCCTAAGCTATCCAGTAGTGAAAACCACATCACAATCGGTCCAGTTGTTTTTATGTGATGCGTGAACAAACATACAGACAACAGACAGACATGATTTAAAATATATATATATATATATATATATCAATACATAACAAAAAAAATGCTCTAGGTGTTAGTGTGCTGCTGTAGTGCTTAAAACATTTTAAGTACCCTAGACCATTTTTTTAATTATCTTGTTCGTACAGACTTTTTCGTACAAACTTATCGCTTTATTATAAGTAGGTATCTATCTATAGATAGACTAGCTATGTCTGGCATGCGTCGCAATATTCGCAATGCCTCTATCATATTTTTTTTAAATTAGTTATTTTAGAAAATTTCAGACAAGTGCCAAATAAAGCCCTAAAAATAATTTCGATGAAATATTTTATTGAAATATAATTTTAATTTGTTACTAAATCTATTTAAAGTCAAAGAATGATTAATTATTAATCAACTTCAAATCCTTACCTCCTGATTACCTAATTAATATTCAATCAATGTCACTTTTCTAAGCACCACTTCCCCCCCAGTACCAACGCGGGCTGATCATCATCCCCAAGACAGTCACCAAGGAGCGGGTCCTGGAGAACGCTTCCCTCTTTGACTTCCACCTGGACAAAGAAGACGTGGAGACCATCGCCAAGTTCGACAACGGCTTCCGCACCTTAAGGCCGATCTTCTACCAAGAGTACACCAACTACCCCTTCGATAAAGTGGAGGGGAAGATGGAAGTGCCCCTCTCGCTGAGGAAGTGGAAGAATGGCGCTAACTTCGATATTGAATAAGTTTTAGTTATTATTAATTTATGTAATTTATTTAGAATTAAAATGTTTTGTTACAATGTGATTGTATATGAAAACCTTTACGTAATGCAAGTCTTTGTGTAAGTAGGTATGAACGCGACGCCACGCGCGGCTACGGTAGCAAGGCGGCTACGAGCAGCTCCAACTCACTAAACTAAAACTAAATTCTAACCTTTAAGGTAAGACCGCACTAAGCGGAACTTCACGGCAGCGGAGTGACGCGACACGTAGCGAAAAATAACAGGACTAATACAATTTATTTATTTTCGTCGAACGCAATTTTCGTACTGCGTACCAAACACGTTGTAACATTAATAAAGTGAAGTGTCGCGTCGCTTGCTATACCGCACTAACGACAGCGGAACTGCACTTCACGTGGCGGTGCGTCCGATCCGATTTGATGAGTTGGTCAACTTTGTCGCGCAGTGTCGCGGCGCGTAGTTCCGCTGCTGCGTAGTGCGTTATGCCTCATACAATTTCTTATTGGAAGAAACTGATATGAACGTTATTTTGAGACAGATGGACGAAAATGACTTGGATATTTTAATAGTACCTTTGCTTTATGAGGAAGCAATATCCTTCCAAACGTTGTTTTTCATTTAACGGCAGCGGGACTTCAAGGCGCGTGGAGGCGCGACAGATTTGACGAGTTGGTCAACTTTGACGCGCAGTGTCGCGGCGCGTAGTTCCACTGCTGCGTAGTGCGTTATACCTCATTCAATTTCTTATAAATAATATTTAGTCGCTACGTGTCGCGTCGCTCCGCTGCCGTGAAGTCCGCTTAGTGCGGTTTAACCTTAAGAGATTCTTAAACTATTTAATCATTTCAACTAAATGTAAACATCAGCGATCAGCGTGACGGAACTAGGGGAGGGGGTGTTGTGTTGTGCACTGCCGAGGGCGGGGAAGGGGCCACACCAGCCCCCGCCCTCCTCCGCCTGCTTCACCCTCTCTCCTTCAACTGCGACTGGAACCGAACTGCAAGCGAACTGCAACCAAACTGCGACGGCACATAATAAATAATAGAACAAGGCGATGGCAACGGTTGTAGTTGCAGCTGTGGTTGCAGTTCGACTGCAGTTGCAACTGCAATTGATTTAACCGCCTTTCTCTATTCGCAATATAAATCTTTTACTCAAAGTCACTAAGAGTATGAGTTTTGCTACTTACAGCAAAAAGGTTTTCAAATCACAGAACTATAAAACGCTGTAACTAAGGAAGCGAAATGTACGTTTCAAAAGAAATTATCTAAATCTACAGGCGATTAAAATGTTGTAAGTTGTTTCTTTTTTTACCCGGGAACAGCTAACTAAGATGTAAGTTTCTATTTGCATTAATTATAAGGTTAAAAAATGCAGTCGCTCAATACGTAATGTAATGTTTAATTGAAATGAAATGCTAGAAATATTAAACAAATAACTATAATGGACTTGTAAATTGTTCAGACATTGTAATACTTTATAATAACATTATCAAGACTTTATTTTAATAATAGACTTAATAAAATAGGGTTACATTTTCTCATAAACTATTAAATTTAACATTAAAACACGAGAACAAAACGTTAATTTACCTTATATATTCAAAAAAGTTGACACTAAATGAAAGTATTGGCAAGCGCGTCATAAGTTGTTAAAAAGACATAGGAACACAAACAAAAAGTTGCAAAAGTTGTTATAAAAATGAAACTAACATGAAACCAATTAAATAAAACTAATGAACTAATTAAAATATCCAATCGACAAAATAAATAAAATTAAACAAACCATAAAAAAGATAAAACAAATTCTTATAATAAAATAACCAATAGATGTTGAAGATTTTGACAATTCGAGTTACACAATAAAGTAAAATTATGTTTTCGCTATTCAGTCGGCCTTTTTTTCAGTAATCTTCATTGGTTTTAAGTAAACGGTCATTTATTTTAGAACTGTACTCTTAAGTACTTTTGGCGTAAGTACATATTTGGAATCGCCTTCTCCACTAATTTCTTTAGGTCATCATATTTTTCATTTATTTTTCCATATTCTGCTAGCCGAATTTCGTAGGTCGTCAATCCACCTGGCCACAGGTTGTCCTAAACGCTGCCTAAACGTGGCTACGTTTGCCTAAACGTAGTCTCCGCTCGAGAACTCGTCTACCCCAACGGTTATCGGTTCTTCTGGAATTGTGACCAGCCTACTGCAACTTTAGCTTGTTTATCCTTAGAGCTATGTCAGTTACCTTAGTTCTCCGTCGGATATCTTCATTACGAATCTTGTCCTTCAGAGAAACTCCAAGCATAGCTCTCCCCATAGCTCGCTGAGCAACCTTGAATTTGTGGACTAGTTTGACCGTGAGGGTCCACGTTTCGTCTCTGTAGGTGGTAGAACGCACTGATTAAAGACTGAGTAAATTTTCCAACCTGAGTTTTTTTCCTTTTTTTTTCCTTTTCCAATATGAATCTCTGTGTAACATCAAGAATCTTGATCAGAAATTGTTGACACGCTTTTCTCCTCCCTTCTCCTTCATTAATAAAATACTCATAAGTGATGCCTCTTCTAGATGCTTTGGCATTTTCCAAAGTGCGATTCTTCACACTTTTCGTAAGTGTCCTATGGAGGGTGAATTTTCCATTCAAACGTAATACCAAAATAATTTGTAATTGAAGCATATTTATTTCCACAGTTTTATGATATTATTCTGAATTGGATAGTGTTTACCTATGTTCCAAACAGTATTTTGTTTTCAAAATACTAACCTGAGACGAAATAAAAGCAAATATTTCACTTTCTTTATTTATATGCATGGAATTTTCGTTTATATTTCGTTTCAGGTAAGTATTTTGAAAACAAGATACTAATGGGAACCTAGATGAACACTATCCGAATCCGGATAATATCATAACACTGCGGAAATATGCTATCAAATGCTACAAATTATTTTGGTAAGTATTACGTTTGTACGGAACATTCACCCTCCTTCTACCCCTTAAGACAGTATTGAGCAATCCAATCTTTGCACCTTTGTGTGTTTTATAAGTTCCAGAAGTAATTAAATAAATTAGTACGACGGTCTTCTGAAATGTCCTCTTAATTGTTTTGTCATTTTTTTCCGATACATGGGTTTGCTTTCATATGTTTTCTTTTCTTCGTTTTATTTTTTAATCGATGCCTTTGTTTTGCTTATTTTTATATTGATGTTTCTTTGTATATTTTTTGCCCTGGTGTTTGCTGGGTTTTTCTTATTCATTTTTCTTTTTGTACCTTTCGTATGTTCATTTTCATCTTCCGTTTTGTCAGATGCCTCTTCCTCTTTGCTCCAATCTGTTGAGTCTTCCGATGGAAAAGCTTCATTTAACAATCATGTATCATCTTTGTCTACATAATCGAGATAACATTTATCAAAATTTAGCTTTTTCTTCCATCTATTTGGATACATACTTTCCCTTTGTTTTCTGTTATGTGTTTCTTTATAGCCCTAAAATTAAAACACAACTAGGTAGGATATGACTAAGTAAAATACCTCTATCTAACTGGCTATGTACATCATCATCATCATCTCACCCGCAGGACATCCACTGCTGAACATAGGCCTCCCCCATAGGGTGCGGGCGGAGGAGGTGGCAAGGTAGCAACCTCGGTAAGGCATACAAAAAAATGACGTTTTAAAATATTATACTAAGCATCCATAATGTCGTGTTGTCTTACCTTAGATTCGTATAAAGTGACAGGTGTTCTCAAATGTATTTAGCGATGTGAGCTTTTTACGTAAATAGTGAAGTCTAAAATTTACAATCCTTTAAATTGCTGTAAGCACAAAAATATCAAAAATGACACGCCACAGAAACGCTTTAAGTAGTCTTGAGTTTTGAAAACAGAACAAGTAAATATATGTGCAGAAAGATATACAGTTTTTCTTTTGCTGTAAGTTAAATGTAACCAAAATAATACGATTTTGGCCTACATACAGCATTTAATCTTGCGAAGAAAAATAAAAATACAGGCGTTTTCAACGGTGTAAGTGTTTTTTTCAACGTAGAGACAGGCGACTCAGATCAATCAACGCAGTATTTTTTTCTGATTCTAATGGTTATAAAAAGTCATTTTCGATATTTTGACTACTTACAGCAAAATTGCTTTCCACGTCGAAATGTAGATTAAATAACTAACGCAAAAACTTCTTTTTTTTCTTCATGTTTTAATGTCATCGAGTTGTGAGCTACCCTGAAAGTTTCAACCGGATAATTAATCGGGAAGTGCTCGAAATTTGAGTTGCAAGATTCCATCCGGAACGACAGACAGACAAACAAGAAAGTGACTTAATAAAAATGTGGTAACAATATGTTTGTATATCTACACTAATATTATAAAGAGGAAAGATTTGATTGTTTGTTGGTTTGTATGTTTGTTTGTTTGTAATAATTTTGTAATGGATAAACTCAAAAAATACAAAACCGATTTTAAAAATTCTTTCGCCTATAGCTTGTACTATTGATTATTCTATGCCTATAGGTAGATACATTATCAGTGAGTAACATGGACAGTATTTTCTTTTTATACGCTTTATATTAGCTTCACTTGTATGTTTGTATGTTTGTATGTATGTTTGTAACCGACTCCTTTGGACGCTATTTTGACCCACTTTCAACGGTCTGATTTCATTCAAATTTTGCACACCTGTCAAAGACCGATGACAATGCAATAATTCGAAAAAAAAAACTAAAAAGTAGAAAATAAATAACAGTTAAAAAAACTAAAAAACACGCTTTATATAGAAAACCAAACTAAAAAATGGAAAATAAATTTTAATAGTGTAAATAAGAAAAAAAAGGTTATTAAAAAAAAGCGTGGGGTGCTTCTCATATCTGTCAATGAAATATTTATAACTATTGACACGTGGTGTGCATGGGGCACACCACGTTTTTTTTTAAATAAAACATTTTTTACGTAGTACCAAGCGAATGGACCGATTTTGATGCCGTTTTTTATGTTTGAAAACTGATGTGATAGCGAAGCTTCTAAGCTAATTGGTGGGTAAGGAGTCGGAGGTTATAAAATTTTCATAATCACCATAATCATCATCATCGTCATCATCATACAGCTGAACGGGTTTTGATAAAATTTGCGATGGAGCTTATATCCTGGAATAACACATAGGATACTTATCATTATCATCATCATAATTCACTCTCAAACGGCTGAATGGATTTTGATGAAATTTATAATGGAGATAGCTTATACCATGGAATAACACATAATTATACTTTTCACCATCATCATCATCAACCCTCACGCGGGTGAAGCCTCGGGGCGCAGCTAGTTCTACTATATAGTGACCTAGTTGGACAATTCTGAAAGATGAAATAGGTTCGTCGTCATAATCATCTTCGCACGGTTTTTTAGAATAAAGTGTAGAGGTACTTATCATTTTAAAATTATTTAAGTTCACTTGTATGTATGTATGTATGTATGTATGTATCGATGTATAAACTGTAACCATCGATAATAGAATGTGAAGCGGGCATCTCTAGCGGCGCACTGCTCTATGATGAGGTCAGCAGCGTTTGATAGGATGAGAGTTGTTTTGGATCTTTGGATGGATGCCACTTTTGCCAGGTCAATAATAAAGTTATTTCTCTATTATATTTTTATTTTACACTACCTATGTATTTTGTCCTGGAATCTTACAATTCAAATTTGGAGCACTTCCTGATTAGCTATCCGGCTGAAACTTTCAGGATAGCTCACAAACCGACGACAAAGCAATAACAAAAAAAAAACGTAATAAGTGAAAATGCAACAAAAAAGGTCGTAAGAGTATTTTTTTTATTTTTTTTTGTTAAATTATACTTATTTTTATTAATATTGAACGGTTATGAGTATGTAACTTTTTTTGCTTATATTATTATAATTCAGAATTAAAAGCTTTGAACTCGATGACCTGTTACAAGTGCTAATAACAATAAATGATAATAGTGTGGGTTCTGTTGTTCCCAACCAGACTAAACTACGCTCAGTTTAGGTTTAGTCCAGTCCAACAGATTATTGTTTTACAAACAACACTAAACTAGCCTAGCTTGACGACTAAATTTAAGATCTGGTACGGAATTATGGGACTTGTGGGGTTGCTGTGTTATGCACGGCTGGGGGAGGGGATGGGGGTGCCAGGGGGAGGGATTGGGGGTGTCTAGGCAGAGGGATTGGGGGGTGTCTAGGCAGAGGGATTGGGGGGTTTTGGGCTGCAAGGGGTTGTGGTTGGAGGTTTAGGGAGGTTTTGGGTTCTATGAGGTGGTTAGGAGGAGGGGTTGGGGGGGCGGGGGTTTGGGGAGAAAGTAGGATAATCCCCCCACCCGCACCTTCCCTGCCTGCTCCACCCCCCTCTCTGGCATCCCCCTACTTCCGGCTACACCCCTCCCCATCCTTCACCACCCCAACACCTTCCCCGCACCTTGCCAGGGGGGAAATTCCTCTTCCCCTCCCTCTCTTTAACTCCTTCGCTACCCTCACCCCTACCCCACCTACGCGTCTCGGCCGTGTACAACACTACACCCACTCCCCCTGAAAGTCCCTTGGTCACAGAATAAATAATAGTCCTTAGTTTAGTTGGAATCATCAAATAGGTTCTAAGAATCCCTACACTAAATTTAGTTTTAGTTTAGTTTAGTGAGTCGAACAAGAGAAATGACATTATCATCTCAAAAGCAAACAATTTGATCGTAAGGCCATTTTTGACCTGGATACCTTAAAACAACACTTGGATCCCAAATTAAACTATATTTAGGTCTTATCATTTAATGTCAATCAATTCAGGTGATCCATCATCCAAAATTGACAGAATTAACGTAATGCAGACTATTGGGAATTTAGTGAGCTATAAATTGCGCCATTTTGATAACATTCTGTAAGAAAAACAATAAACACATCTAGCTATGCGTTACAGTTTTTTACCTTTCTTCCCAAGTACTCGGGCATTACTGTGTAGTTAATGATAGCGTCTGGAGAAGAATGTGCGAAATTGTGAAAGGAGATATTATCCGGGCCCCAATTCTACTAAAACAATTGTAATGACAATTGTCAACAATTTTCGCTTTTACCTCTTAAAAGTGGTAGAAAAGAAAAATTTTGGAAAATTTTCGAAATAAAATATTTCCAAAAAAGTAATACTCAAAATTCAAAAATTTTCACAAATTTTTCGTTTCTACTACTTTTAAGAGGTAAAAGCGAAAATTTTGCGAAAATTGTTGATAATTGTCATTACAATTTTTTTAGTAGAATTGGGGCCCTGGTTTGTTGTTATATTACTATAACAAACATACAAACCAACAAACAGACCAACAAACAGACCAATAAACAGACCAACAAACAAACCAACAAACAGACCAACAAACAGACCAATAAACAGACCAACACACAAACCAACAAACAGACCAACAAACAGACCAACAAACTGACCAACAAACATACCAACAAACAGACCAAAAACAGACCGCCAAACTTACCAACATACAGAATATCATTCAGGCCGCTAATCGATGTTTAGTAACAAGACATAAGTTCCGACTACGATCGGGTAAAAATAGCCTGTAACCTGTGACACTCTTGCGATGAATACGAATAGATTGATACCTCGCTTGGCAAAACGGTCCAAGTTTTTTTTTGGAACACATACCCATTGCCCCTTACTATGTCTTGCCGTAAGTAGTCGGGCAAATATATACAGCTAGCCTCTCTATGACTCTCTTTCTGAAGACAAATTGATTGACACCTCGCTTGTCAAAATCGAAAGAATATGGGCGTCGCTATGGCCACATACATAGATTCATAGACTGTTAAACTCATTACCTTTCCCTTGCTTTGCTGTAGTGTGTGTTACCGTATTGATATTGTCCGTTTAGAATGTAAGTAAACGAACTCGGCACTGGTTCACCTTGGAGCCTAGGACTAGGAAACAGCGGAGGTTGCGGCTTGGACAATGTATTACGTGACTACATGGGACGGATCACTATGATAACTTGTATTTATTATATACTAGCTTTCCCGCCTGCGACTTCGTCCGCGCATATGTTTATCGCGAAAAAAAGCATCCTATGTTCTTCTAGGATATTAAAAACCAAAGCAAAAGTAGGTATAGCACTATTATTTATTCTGTGGTATAGCACCAATGGTCTTGAAGTTTTTTGACAGCCTTGTTATATCGTTTCTATGGCAGCCGTTCCTTACAGCAAGTAATCAACATTTTCCAGTTTTCCCATGGAAAATTACAATTTTCCGGAATAAAAAGTGTCCTATGTTTTATTCCAGGGTCTAAGCTATCTCCATTCCAAATTTCATCAAAATCCGTCCAGCCGTTATCGCGTGAAAGCTCCCCAAAATAACAAACAAACAGACAACGTTTCAGTTAAGGCCCCCCCAAAATCAAACGGAGGGTGCCGCGCCCCCTCCAATTTTACTACCTGGTAAAGAAGGTTTCTCTGTGCTATCCTTCACAGAGCCACAGAATAAATAATAGTACAAGACAAATCTTTGTTTTTTTTCTTATGAATTAGCGCTTGTACATAAGGGCAAACTTCTGGTAA
The DNA here is from genome assembly GCA_946251855.1 of Alsophila aescularia. Classification (NCBI taxonomy): domain Eukaryota; kingdom Metazoa; phylum Arthropoda; class Insecta; order Lepidoptera; family Geometridae; genus Alsophila; species Alsophila aescularia. The sequence continues at coordinate 18,980,807 of OX276374.1, forward strand.
CCAAAGAAGTTTGCCTCCTCCATCATTAAGTACTTCCGCGATCCCTGACTTACTTAATGTTGTACCTATTATTATAATTTATTTATATGAAATAATTATAGCTTACTGCGTTTATTTTTACCTGAGAAGGGCGAAGCAATGGAATGTTAATAAACTTTATCTACACTCATATCGTAAAATCCGGATTATGAACTCATAAATTGTGGCATAATGATCAGTGATCGGAGTAGTAGAATGATTTAGGGTCAATGATCTTAAACGTATACGCTAATATAAACATGCCTCCGGAATTCCGGCATTTTAAAATTATTAAGACTCTAGCTGTACCCGCGGCTTTGCCCGCGTGGTCATTTCATTTAAAAGTTACTCATACGTGTTATTCCAGGACCAAAAGTACCTATAATCTATACTATAATAATATACTTTTTGTTCAGCCGAATAGTCGAATAGTTTTTTATCGATTGCTCGGCATCTAATCATCAGATTAAGATACTAATTAGCACAGTTTTTAACTCAAACCCTAAGCTATCCAATAGTGAAAATTGCATTGCAATCGATCAAGTAGTTTTTACTTGATGTGCGAACAAACTTACATACAGACCTTCAGTAGTGACCCGACATGGCCGTGATAGGTTAGATGACGAAGGCGGGAGCTCGCTAAGCTTCGCTCTTGCCTTCGCCTTCTAACAATTCACGGCCAAGTCGGGTTGCCACTGAAGGCTGTTGGCAGAAATCTATCTGTGTTGCAATAGCAAATAAATAATTAATAGGTTGGTCTAGTGGCTAGTGACCCTGGGAACGAAATCAAACGGTCGCGGGTTCGAATCCTGCAAGGTTCAATCATTTATGTGATGAGCAAATTATTTATTATTATTTATTAATGTTTGTACAGCCACCAAGACACTTTGTGGAATAGAATAGAATAGAATAGCGTTATGTGGAGTGTTATTCGAAACTACCTATACCCGATCGCAGCTCGGCTAGTGACGTCATAAATGTTCGAAACCTTTACGGTGTACTTTCGAAGAATACATTTTCGCTTTCTGGATTTTAAAACATACTCGATGCCAACCACGAACCTCTACAGATTCATGATGCCAACACGGTCTCTGATGTCAAGAGCGTTGTGTACGTAATGTATATTTTCGAAATATTATGCAACGACGTCGGCTTTCCTTTAGTTAGTGCATCAGACAGTTCTCTATTAGTACAACATGTAAAACATTAAGGATTCTGGCACAGATTACTATGTATATACGGAAATAGAGGCCTATCTTCGCGCCCAATAGGGGTAAAGCTCAGTGGCGCCTCTGTATTTAGCTAATGGAACTATTGCTTCATGAAAAGTTTTTGTTGAGTGCAAAAGTTTTTGAGGCTACTCGGATACGAACCTGGGAATGACGGCACGTCAGTTGGGTACTGACACCACTGTGCCACAAAGGATCTTAAATACTGGCCGAAAATTTAGTGTCCGCTTCTGTCTTTTCACTTTGTTTGTTAACAATGAAAAGTGCGAAAAAGTCTTTATGGCTACTCGGATTTGAACCTGGGTTTGACGGCACGTAAGTCGGGTTCTGACACCCTTGCGCCACGAAGGATCTTAGACGTAGGTCGAAAATTGGGTGTCCGGTTCTGTCTTTACACTTTGTTTGTAAACCATAATAATTAAAAAACTACCATCTGCAATATTACGTAACAAAACTTGACGGTTTTCAGGAAATTACATAAGTCTTAAAAATATCAAAGAAAATGTAAAAAAACGCACAAAATATGTAAATGCTTATAAATATTGAGGCAAAACATTCATAGCAGCGCGTGGATTCGATCCATGTGCCTCTGGGTTGCAGGCCAGACACCGCTTCCACTGTGCCACTCTGACTTGTGGCATAGGTGCCAAATTTACGGTTTCGTTTTATAAACGGATGTGCAATTATTATTCCTTTCAAATTAACATAACTTTAGACTCATATCCCGCAGGAATCCCGTATTTTTCGTGATTAAAAGTATCATTCATTTTAACACATACTATAAACTTTGACTGTGCCAAGTTACTTCAAAATCCGTCCGGTAGTTTCAGCGTGATATGTGTTTTTTTTTTAAATAACTTTCAACCCCTATCCTGCGGGATCCATTGTTTTTTTCGGGATAAAAAGTATTCTAAATGTTAATCCATAACAAAAGCTATGCCAAGTTGCATCAAAATCCGTCGGGTAGTTTCAAAAAGACAGACAGACAGACAGACATACAGACAGACAGACAACAACACCAACATATCATATCGATTTTGAAGTTCATCTCAATTAAAATTTTCAAAAAATATTTAATGTTCAGATTTATCCCAGTTACAGTTTTATTATAGTATAGAAGAAGATAGATAGATATAGATTTTCTCCGGGATTTCAAAATTAATACGTAGAAGAGTAAGATGAGGTAGGTATGTTTGTTTTTTCTTAACACTTTCAACGCCTTGGCAGCCCGGCATAGATACTGTGGTGTTCTAAGACTTCAAGTAAAAGCCGAACAATGTATAAACGGGACCAGATTAGTAATAGATTCACTTAATAATAATAGGTATCTATAACTCGGCAACTAGGGTCTTTTGTCACCATATAGGTATAATACCTTGTACGCACATCGGTTGCCATTTGCGATGCGACCATTCAGAACAGATTATCCTGGATGACTCTTTATTGTTTGCTATAACAATGCGCGCGCGCTCACATCGTAGGCTTGTACTATAATTTATTCTATACTATTATTTATTCTGTGTCGTATTTAGCTCTGACTCGCTTACTTCGGTACGTAGAATGCGTTTCATTCTTTGCTGTGTTGTCGAAAACGTGACTTGACCCTGGCTTGTCCACTGAATTCTGGAATCTTCTTATAATGATGAAATCGGTATTTTATGGAAACGCATAGGGAGCAAACAAAAAAGTAACATTCATTTTTCATTCAACAGATAAATAAAAATCACTTTAAAAAGTTTAACAACCGCTTCCTTTAAATTTCAAATGTAGTAGTTACTAAATTACTACTTTAATACATAATAAAATAATGTATACTCAACGGAAACCGGGAAAAAGGGCATGTCCATGTTATGACATCATGATGTACGCCTAAGTACGAAAAATCATACTACCTACTCCGATCACTGATAATGACATATTTTACGCACGGCACGTCTCTAATAAAAAAAACCCCATTATAATTGTTATCGCCGTTTAATTCCTTCGCAAATTCAAATATACGCGCTGTAATCTACGCAGAATGATAGGTGATTTTGGTGTCCAGTTTGACAGCCATATTCCTTTTTTATTCCACTCGCCACGCCTTTCCCCCTCGCACGCACGTCTACTATCGGCGCGGTCAGAATCAGGCCATAATCAATATTATTGCGCTCCTATGCGGTCCGATTCAGCGTAAGACGATATCGCGTGTGATGTCATAGATGACGTCATTATTGCCGCCATATTGAACTTACGGTGATTATGCTCCTGCGTGAAATCACTGTGAACCTTATGTCAAATTTGACGTTTCTGCCATACATCGCCGGTTTTGTGGACTAATGCAAAAAGAAAATAACCCTTACAAGCTAAGTTGACTTGAGATTAAAGAATATAATCACTACTTACATCCCCATATCTTCCTATGTGGTCATTGCTGTCTGCGTTTAGAGTTTTGGAGAAAATTGAAGTCTCTATTAGTGAGGAATGGGAGCACCGGGAGAACCAGGAAGCAGTTCACCCTCCGTTTGACGCTGCAAGAGGTCAAACGTGCTATATTGAGTGAGTCCACGTCAAAGAGTAAAATTATACGCGATCAAAGGAAGGTCCGATAAAAAATCACGCTGACAGTGGCTGACAGCACTGTGAGCTGTCAAAATCGCAATTTTTTATTCGGACCGCAGTTATTTGCGTCAACGCTTTTGAGCAATGAAAGTCGATTCGGACCGCGGCCTATGTATATGTGTCTCACGCGTGCGATATGTCGCGTGAGAGGCATTCAAGGGAAACGCACAAGATTTAGGCTCCAACCGTTACTGGAGAACGACGAGTTTTACGCTGCACGCTGCAGTCTGCCGCTTATATATCAAAGATGTCTGACGGTCTAATCGACCAAACAATATCTCCGCTTCGCCTAATAAATATGTTAATCGGTCATCGGTAAGAAAAAGGACTATAAAACGAACGCACAAATAGTGGTGATTAAAATAGTAAATAAAACAGTGTTTTAGTGACATAATTAGAACACGTGTGTCGTGCCATACCGGCGCGCCAACTGCACTCTTCAAGGTCAGGATTTCACACCGAAGCAGGCCTGTAGCAGGCCTTCTCAACAACATCGGAGACCTGGGCAGAGGAGGATTTCATCAAAAGGTATGCGTGCAATGTCTTTACTTTCACGTTCTTTTCCACCATCTACCCTTGGCTGCTAAACTGTCACCAATCTGTCACCACAACGCATTTCACCCTATGAATAACAAAATATAGTCCACAAAACGCAAAGGTCACATAGTTTTATAATTCGATTGTTCCGCACCAGGATTATATTCCTGGAACATTGGGATTTTCTCTGATCTCAATTTCCGCAAAACCACATCTCGTGGAGACGTACTGACGTACGAGACGAATACTGTTTTTTGAACTAAACAATGTTATAATATTTTTTCCCCCATATAGCACCGGTTTGGCTGCGTACTACGAGGATTTTCGCCATTTATTATCGATGGTGACACGTGTTAGACCGTATGCGCGCGAATTCTCTGTAGACTGGATTTTGGTGCTATAATTTACTCTAAATTTAATTAACTAGTACCTAACTAATTTAATATGTTTTTGTTGATCAAAAGTTTTAACCTGATTCAAAATGTCCGACAGCAGTGTTAGTGAGGAGAATTTGACTCCACCTGACGTAACGGAAACAGCAACGAACACGACGAACGAGCTTTTACCAGCAAAATCAAGAAAATATTACGTTTTTATTTCTCCATTAAATGTAAGTTCCTATTGCATTAGTGTAGTTAAAGTAGTGTATGAAACGGCACATGGGAGACGATAATACACGACCAAAATAATGTACCACCAGTATTGTACAGCCAATATTACATGGCCAGATATTACGTGTACATGGATTCGTAATATTTGGACGGCTAATACTGGCCGTGTATTATTGCCCGTACAAAATCAGTCCGGGTTGATAATGCACGGCCAGTATTACGCGACTAAAATTACGTGTACAACTGGATACGTAATATCAGCCCGTGCCGATTTTGTACGACCAATATTACACGGCCAATAATACGAAGCCACATAGATAGACAAAACTAAAATCACTCCTTGATGCCTTGTTTGTGTAGGCGAGTGTCAAGATGAAAAAACTGCCACAGAACCGAATCGGCCAACCCTGACTCCACGTGGTCTTGTCTGCCCTACACTAGAGTGTTTTTAAAAAGCCGGAGGCGCGAAGGGAGTGCAGCCCCCGTCCGCTGTAACAAAGTGCAGGTACCAGGGTGAGCCGAAGCTGCGGAGGCGAGCGTTGGTACCTGTGCTTTGTTACGCAAGGGCAGAGGGGCAGCACTTACCGTAGCGCCGGAGCAATCGCGATTCATAATCTGTGGTAAAAGAAAACTGGAAATTGCAAACGAGGCTTTGACTATGTCATTTCTATATATTAATCTGTGATGTACACGTAATATTGGCTGTACATTATCGCCGGTACAAAAAGTGTCCAGCCCGTATTATACAGCCAATAATGCACACCCTGTTATTACATGTACATATTTTGGCTTCGTAATCCTGGCTGCGTAGTATCGCCTGTACAAAATCAGCACCGGGTGATATCACACGGCCAATACTAAGCAACCAAATAATGTACACCCTGATATTACGACGCCCAAAGAGTATATAAATACTAACGACGCCAATCCACGTTGTCATTGGTCGCATATTATTGGCAGTACATTGACAACATTTAAAAATGGAACTCCAGCAAAACAAATGATTATAAAGCCGGGAAAATACGCGTGTTCTCAGATTTGCATGTTATTAGGGTAAAGTTTTAAATTGATTGTTATTGTTTTTTTGCTTCATTTGCTAATTGAATTATTATTACCAATGGAATTGTAAGGTAGACTTTTTAACTCGACAAGAGTTTCGGTACAATAACAAATTACTAATACTTCGTCAGCAAATTGTGGCATTGGCTTGGATCAACGAACGATTGCTAGAAATTTAAATTTTATCCAGTCTACGTTTTCTAGAGTGTACAGAAGGTTCGTAGATACATGTTCTTACAAAAGGAGACGTGGTAAGGGTAACGGCAGAACTCGAGTAACCACTCGTCGTGAAGACCGATTTATTGTGTCAACTTCCTTGCGAAATTATATCCTTACATCAAAACAGAGCTGGAGCCTGGAGTACACGTGAGTGCATGAACAACAACAAAAGGAGACAAGGCTATCACCCCTTTTAGACCAGCAAATGGTCCAAAGTTGTCTGCAGCTCACAGACAAGCTTTGACCTTGGATACCACATAACACCAGAGAACTCATCAATACAAACCAAATGAGCCCAAACTCGGAGAGGTTCCATCATTTTGTTGTTGAGTTCCTATGACTACCTTCCGGCTCCATCATCAGACCCTGGATACCACATAACACCAGAGAACTCATCAAGACAAACCATATGGGCCCAAACTCGAAGGTGTTCCATTATTTTGTTGTTGAGTTCCTATGACTACCTTCCGGCTCCATCATAAGACCCTGGATACCACATAACACCAAAGAAATCATCAAGACAAACAAAATAAGCCCAAACTTGAAGGGATTCCATCATCCTATTGTTGAGTTGCTTTTACTACCTTTCGGCTCCACCACCAGAGCTTGAATACCACATAAGGCCAGAGAACTCATCAAGACAAACCAAATGAGTCCAAACACGAAGGGGTTCCGATTGTTGAGTTCCTTTGACTGCCTTCCGGCTCCATCATCAGACCTTGGATACCACATAAGACCAGAGAACCCACCAAGACAATCCAAAAGAGCCCAAACTCGAAGGGGTTCCATCATCCGGTTGTTGAGTTCCTTTGACTACCTTCTGGCTCCATTGTCAGATCAGCTCAGTAGTACCTACCATAATTTTCATGAAGTTTTGCACATGGATGTAGTACCCATATGCAAAACTTCAATATCTGTGGATGAACATGTAAAAGACCAAGCTTATGACAAATAGCACAAAACGTAGGACATACTCAATCTCAAAAAATTCAACTTCTAGTTGAAGGAGTTGAGATTATGTGTATGAGTACTTAGATCTGAGCCAATCAAACTCTTTCTGGGCGAGACAAGATACAGAAGCTGCTCGACGCACCGACAACGCCTGGAGGAGCTATTGTTGGTCCATGAAAGATCTAATGAAGGGTAAACTTCCATTAACCCTTAAAAATAATCATGCATTGCAATCTCCCCATCCTCACCTACGGTGCTCAGACTGGTCTTTGACAGAACATCAAAAGCACACTCTACTCTAGGGGTTTGCCAGTGAGCAATGGATTGCAGTATTCTGGGTTCTGGGAGTCAAACTATCAGACCGCATCAGATCATCACGCTGCGCTCCAATACCCAAATCACCAACGTTGGTCAAAAAGCTGCCAGTTTTGAAATGGAACTGGGCTGGACACATCTGCCGCATGTCTGACGAGCTATGGGGTAAACTCACCACTGAGTGAGCTCACGAAACGTTAAACGACGTCGGGGCAGGCCTAGAAGGAGGTGGCGGATGAACTGGACTCCTATTGGAAGGACTGGCATTTCTAAGCCCTAGAACGTGATTAATTGAAGGAGGATAGGAAGGCCTTTGCCAGCAGTGGGACACCAGCACAGAATAAATAATAATACGAGGCTGAATGACAATTAAAAAAAAAGGTATAATACCAAATTTCATCAAAATCCGTTCAGCCATTTCAGCGTGAAGAAATAACAAACATACACATCCTCACACTTCACCTTCGCACAAACTATCGAATTTAAAACATTAATTGTGAATAGTGTGTTTAGTGTGATGTGATCATGGTGATGTATTACATTAAGCCTTATAGTAGATATATATATATATATATATATATATATATATATATATATATATATATATATACAGAATAACTAGCTGTAGGTGCCTATATACTAAGCTTACACAGGGTACAATACGTCACCTGAGTACTTAATTGTTCAATCTATCACATACAAAATTTTATAGGTGGAGGTTTTTTAATTATATTTAGCTAAAAAACAAATCAAAGTTGACGAAGAACATGTTTATATAAACATGGAGGAAACATTGAAGTGTTTAGATAATTTTAAGATTAATTCATATTGTGTAAGAGTGTTTATTTTTGGTTTGAATATGGAGATTGATGAAAACTGCACACTCAGAATTATCTACATGGAGATTGGCCATTGTGTAGTGGAGATTGGGTAAATTTCAAATCAACTTATTCCGTGCTAGTATACCCAAAGGGCCATCTTTCGTTATATAGGATGTTTGAAAATAGACAAGAGTATAATTTAATAACGAAGCTAACCTGATCTTCAGAAAACAGAACTAGTTATATTGAAATTGGTTTCTTTAATAAAACAATAATATTTAAAGGAAATATCTTAAAGCGTGTTATTATACATTAAATACTTTAAAAAATACTAAGTAAACCTTGTCTAACAAAAGGCCTTGTATATTATTATTTTCAATATAAAAATATTAGTATCTATTAGAAAGTCTTTTTTGTTTTCGTTTCAACTAAATAACGAGCTCACCTGATTATCAGATGTTATAAACAAATAATATAAATTGGCTTTTATTTCATTAAAACACATGAAATAATTTCAGTGAAATATATTTAAACTTAAAATAATGTTTACTTAGATAAAAATAGATAATAAAAAATTAATAAAAAAATATTAAAACTAAATCTAGTCTAAAAAAGGGCGTGTATTTTTATTGTTTATTTATCAAGCATTTACCTATTTTTTTTTTAAAAATAACTAGTTAAATGATGGAGCTAACATGATTTAATGGCAGACATGACGTAACTGTAATATATCAATATACTTTATTTGACTACGGAACCCTAAAAAAGGAAATCCTGAGTGTACTGATAAAGTCATAACCTTTGTTAGGTTTCCGTTGTCAAAAAAGTAATCCTTACAGTTTTGTCATGTCCATCTGTCCGTCTTTCTATCCATCTATCTGTCAATCCGTATGGCTGTAAGTCGCAGCCATTTTATGCATACCTAGAAGAGAAGACGAATAATATATTTTTTAGTTTCATGTTTGTTCTCTTTGGATAGGTCTTAAATTACAATGAGGTTTCATTGGCAGTTTTCTATTGACTATTTGGTTTTGTTTACGAAATATTCGACTTTAAAAAAATAGTTTCGCTTGAGTTGCAAGTCTAACTTATAAACCAAAGTTACAAAAAAAAACCTAGGTTACTGGCGCATAATACGAATTTTCTAACCAAATTATCACGAATATTTAAAATTTACTAGTTTACGATATATATATCAATAATGCAATGTGGTTTATTAAAAGGGAGAAATAATGAAGCATGATCAAAATTTGTTATTATTATTAAATTGATTAATATTTTGGGATAAAATATACCGTATATAAGAGTTATTCGGTTATCTTAAACCAAAAAAATATTTATTGAACTCGATTTCATAAATAGTCATTCAGTCGTTACGGAGCTAAGTGGTACCTACCAAACATATTGTTTTTTTATATTAATATTTAGTACAAATTTTAAGCTAACTGACAGTGGAAACAGCGTCAGGACCATTTCAGTTCAGTAGAATATTAAGAGATAAAAACAACATTAAAAGAAACCAATTTCTAAGATAGATTACTTCAGAAAACAATAGACTTACACATACTATATCATAACATTTATCATATCTAATAAGTAAAAAGAAAGAAATAAGTAACGATTGCTCAATTAAATAAATCTGTCTTTATAAAGTAAGGTACAAAACTTCTAAACTACATTATACTTTTTGAGCCCTAATAATTTGATGTAGATGATTTTGATGTTTTTAACTTTGATACGCCACCATGACCCCATGGTGGCGTATTAAAGTTAAAAACATCAAATTGTACTTCATATTGTATGCTATTTTGACAGCTAAGTATACATCAAATTCAACGATATAAAAGAAATCTAGGAATTAAGAAAAATCATTCTTCATTTCCGACAGCGACTGCGCCGCTTGCATCACACAAAAGGCCAGCCCTTACATTGTTATTTCCAAGAAAATAAAAAATTAAGTAATTTTGGGTTTCACCCTTAAGCAATATAACTTTTGTTGAAGTGTGAGACTGTTTTTAGTTTGTTTTTTTTTAAAGAATCCTTTTTATAATTATTACCTACGCTAGAAAGTTGCATTCCTTACTTTTTTCGCACATGCTACCGAGGTCAATGAGATGAGACATACCTGACTGACGTAATGTTATAAAAAGAATAGCAATTTTAAAATTACGAATTTAAAATGATTTGAACACATACAAACCATAACCTAAATGTGATTTCAATCAATTTTCAATCAGAGGTACCTACCAATTTCATATTTAAGGTCATGAAAAGTAAAGTCATTAGACTACATTATCTAGTAGCGTCCATAAAAAAGCAATACACTATTAACTTGTCGGCTATCGGTATCCCGTACGGGTTAGATGAGTCTATTTTCGCAATTTGCAATAAAAAAAATGGTAGAGTAAATAAGTTTATTTTTTCAGTTTTTTTGGTTCCTTTACCTACCTCAAATACAGATTTTGTGTATAACAAGTACTGAGTACGGAGTAATATGCAGTTGCCTATGATGGTAAACATTTGAATCATTACAATACAATACAAAAACACTTTACAGCACACTAAAAAAATATAAGGATATAAATCATTGTATATTTTAGTTTTTGGACTTTTAACGATCGGGTAAAAAATAGCCTATGGCAAATTGCAATGTAGACGAATCGATTGATGATACCTCGCTTGTCAAAGTCGGACCAAGTTTTAAGTTTGAACGCATAACCCTTGTTTTGCATAGTCGGGTAAAAAACAAAAGTAATGACACTATAAATGAAGACAAATCGATTGACACCTTGTTTGTCTCAAATCAGACCAAGTTTTTAGATTGAACTCATAACCCTTATTTTACCTAGCCGTAGTTGAGTAAAAAAATGGCCTATGGCAATTAATACAAAAATAAAAGCTGAAGACAAATCTATTGACACCTTGCTTATCAAAATCAAACCAATAGGGGCGACGCTATGATGGAACATCCACATACCCCCATACATAGACACGTAGGTAGGTATCTCACTAAACTTATCGGCGTTCTGAAAACGGGATAGGTAGGTAGTAAAAATGAGGTAGTAGGTCTATTCTGATAAGAATTTCATTGTATGTAATAGAACTATTTTAATTTGTAATAATAACATAATACATTATTACTTATTTATTCTGTTACAATATCTATTTCATAACATATCACAGAATAATTAGTAGTACAAGTACCTAGTCCTATCTTAATACAACCCTACCGAGCGAAAAAGGCACAAAGCGATTCTGAAACGGTTAGAGCAATGGAAGTTCTCGCGCGTTGTGATACGGTGCATTCTAGCCTGCACGCGGTGGGCGAGCGCCTTCTAGGTAAATATAATTGAAAGCTCGCAGCGCCGTGCGAGTTAAATTGCACTTTATAGCGTTGTAGCGAGAGTCGCTATTTATTTAAATGACTTTACTCAGTTAGCCTTCTGTACTTGTACTATTATTTATTCTGTGACATAGATACACATACATACATACATACATACATACATAGACTGTTAAACTCATTACCTTTCCCTTGCTTTGGCTGTAGGCGGGTAAAAATAGCCCAAGAACTCCAACAAAACCGCACTCATCCACAGGTTAAAGTATGGAAGACAAACAAAACAATTTGTGCGTCAAAAATAATAAAAATCATAAAAAAGCGTTTTTTTTAAATGAACATAAAATAGAAATAAAATTATTATTTTATTGCTTTTGAGATCTTGTTTTACTTATTCTCAAAAAATATTTAATGTGTCGTCACAGTGCGGTGTATACATTTCAGAAACCTATGAAATATCGCACTCAGGTAAACATATAACATAAACATTAAAATAAACAACACACGAAACTCAAAAAGTTCCTATAAGGAACATCTTGTACACGAAATTTGCCACACATCCAAAACAGAATTGGTGCTCTAGGAATACAAAAATAACTATAAATATGACTTAATTTTCTGTTTCCGCTGCGTTGTGTATGTAAAGATTCTTACAATTAGTTTTAGGCATTATTGTGTTTGTTTTTTTAGTATTAATTTCTCTTTTTTATTAATATTTTCGTCTCAATAACTCGAAGAATCGCTCCCAAATGAATGAAAACAAATGATATGACAGCGTGCGGACATCTGAAACGTGCACTGTGATTGGTTAATCAGTAGAGAATGAGCATGCAAGTACGGAATAGCATTTCTCAGTGCTTGCATTAAGGAGTATGAACAAGCAAGCACGTAATTTTGTGAACTCGTTTGGTACATTAAAATTTAAAAATACTTTTATTTTAATATTTACTAGGCATACCAGTATGTTATACATATCTAACGAAGCGGAATTAACAAAAATCCTTAACAATACTGCATTTAAAAGTCATTTTCGTCAAAAGTGGTCGATTGGCGAATTAAGCACTCGAGCGACGAATAGGTAGGTCGACGACATTGAACTAGTGAAGTACGTAATACAATATTGCTCTGTAACTTAAACCTTATTTATATGAAACTAAGTTATAATTTTGATTGATGCTAAGTACTTTTAAAGTTAGAATCTAGTTTGTCTACAAGTTCATTCGTATTCATTCTAAGTTCAAATCTCTTTGAATGATGTTGTTGTTTGGGTTCCTGTTTTCTGTGTTGGTTGTTAACGCCGTAAGTTTTTTTATATCTAAGTACCTAAGCTTGTTCGCGAAATGTGTGGCAGGCCGCCTGACCATTGCCTTTTTAAAAATATTATTTTGTTAAGTATGTACTTACTTGCCATCGAACTAAACCTCAACCGGGAAACATCTTCACTTTAGTATTATTTATTCTGTGCTTTCATGTAGTATTGATTTATTTATTTATAATTTATTGCACAATTGATAGAGTACAAATGGCGGACTTAATACTAAAATCATTATCTACCAGCCAGACAAACAATGCGTGTGAGAGTGAGAGGTGTTGTAGGCGTGTAGTTCTATTTGATTACCGAAGGATTACGCAATGATTTTCTATAATGATATTTGTGATCGTGCAAGAAATCATTTGAGTAGATACTGAAATTTAATACAAGAAGAACTTTTGCCTTTTTATATCAAAGCCCATTAGATATGTTGAGACCCAAATAATTTTTTGCTTTATGTGTGTTTTACTATTATAATAGTGGCATGCACATAATATAATATATATATTAGATACACCATAGAGAAGAAAAACATTGTTATGATATTGCAATAACAATTAAGCTTGGTCGTGGCTTGGTATTCCAAGCTCCGTACGATGTATCAATCAATATGGTGTATCTACTATAATCACCTATATAACTAGTACTATTTTCCAGCCCGCGACTTCGTCCGCGCGGACTACTGTTTATCGCGAAAAAAGCATCCTAATTTCTTCTACGATATTAAAAACCAATGCAAAAGTAGGTATAGCACGAATGCTCTGGATGTTTTTTGACAGACTTGTTATTTCGTTTCCATGGCAACTACAGAACATTCTGTGATGGCTACCGTTTCTTACAGTGAGTAATCACTATTTTCCGGTTTTCCCGTGGAAACTTTCAATTTTCTGGGATGAAAAGTATCCTATGTTATTGTTTATTCTAGGGTATAAGCTGTCTCCATTCTAAATTTCATCAAAATCCGTTCAGCTGTTATCGCGCGAAAACTCCCCAAACAAACTAAAAAACAGACAACGTTTAACTTTTATATATTGCTATGGATAATATGGATATTAAGATAATCATAAGATCATCGTGCAAGCATCCACACGATCGTCCGTGATAATGTTTTGATCGCCAAGCGTTCAAGTTGGACGTGTTTACAGATGCTGCTACCATTTAATTTCAGTAAACAAACATTTTAAAAAATTAGGTGAAAGAAAAAATATGAAAAAAGGAAGAAGAAAAGATGGTGGTTTTGAGCATTCATCGTATTATTTTTTTAGTCATCTTGTTCCCACTTTCTCTTTATTTGTACACGATTCTTTTGTGTGGGTAATTAAGAATACCATAAATATGTAGTATATTATTTTATGTATCACGCTTCGCTGTCCTCCGGTGAATGAATGATTGGCGATCGTGTGGGCACGCACACGCAACTACACGCGAGCACGATCCTGTGGAGGGTTTACTCGCTTGTAGTCGCCGATCATTATCAATAAATTATTGATAATGATCGGCGACTACAAGCGAGCACGATCGTGTGGAGGGCTTAATAGATTGTAGTCCCCGATCATGGTCAATAATCGCCATAGTGATAAAAGCGATCGTGACTTGTCAGTTTTTCGGGCACGCATCAAAGTGAATTCACGTGTAGTTGCGTGTGCGTGTCCACACGATCGCCGGTCATACTGTGACATGTTAAATCATGACTCCAAGTTAGATTTTGTTATAGATCTCGATAATAGAATATATTGTACAACGCCATCTGGCGAGGAGCAGCGTCTTTTCTATTAGATCAAGTTGTGTTTTCTCCGTATCTGAAAACCAGACGCCGAGTTTGTAAAAAACGCCGAACTCCACCACGCGTGCGCCACTTTCTTCGTTAAAGGAATAATGAAAGCTTTTCTTGTTGAAGACAGATTGATAATTTCGCCTATCTAAGAATCAAGAAATAATGGTTGAATTTGCCTCTGCGAGTGAAAGGGAAAAGTTTTCATCTACTGTCTCAAAATAGATAAAATGGTTAATCCACGCAGCGACAGCTAGCTACAAGTGGCGTGAACTAGAAGAAAGGTGGAAACTAAGTGGAGATCTCTGTCGGCAAGTAGCGAGCTTCTTAGTGTTGCTATTAATAATTGACGTTCCAGGAATATTTCGGGCTCTGAATAACTTTGGAAGAGGAACGGCTTGTTTAAAAATCCAGAATTGGTCGCATCTTTAAGTTGGCTAACAAATAATAATTACAGAATGCAGCGTTTGATATGTCGAAAATAATTTAAATCTAGAAATCGCTTGCGATGGTCACACCATGGAAGGTTTTGACATAATGCAAAAATCACGTCAAAGTTCCAGAGAGTTGTTTTTTTTTCTATAAACTTGTTCAAGTAAACACCGGATGCTGGCTGGTATGTGCCAAATCTGGCCTGAGGACAGTGACCAGTATTACTAGGCCGACAAGGTCTACTTTACGAAGCAAATGACAGAGTTAGTTCTGGATTTTTCGAGATAACCGGAAGTTCAAGATCTCAGTAGAATGCTACTCGAAGATGCAAAACAAAGATAGTATATATACAAGAGAGAAGCCTGTGGATGGGATTTTGAATTCGGACGTAAACTCAGTTTAGTTTACATAGTTGGCACGTAATTAAGATCGACGGAGGCGGCAGAAAAATACGCAGTTTCTCTTGTGTGAACAAAACGACCGAGGCACGCTGTCCAGAACGAAGCTGCCCTGTTACAGGCGAAATAAGTATACGAGTGCAAAAGCCAGGTTATATCGTGCATCTACGGTCGGCTATTGTCGTCACCACTGCGAGCTGCTGTGCGCGATCACCCGGGGCTCACCACCGTTCGTGGAAGAAGCCGGTCTACGAGGGACTCCAGAAGGACTCCAACACACCACCTGTCCAGTAGAAGATATCACCACCGTTCGTGGTCAAGCAGTAGGAGCTGATCGAGTGGAGTAAGGAGGCGTTCCGCGGAGGTACGCGAGACGACGATAAGTCGTCCCAGGAAGCTTCCAGGTTGGTCCACTCCAAATCATTTTGAGTCAGCGAGCTACAGTGTTGAGGGAAGCCTTCGCCTAATTGTGGGTTAATATATTGTTGAAAGATATTTTCTGATATATTCTGTCTATATTCTGTTTATTTTCTATGTACCTTCTGTCTTAGATTCTGTTTTACTTTCTATTTTAGAGTTTGATTTCCCTCTGGGAAACACAATCATACACACACACACTCTGTTTGCACTAGTTCTCTTTTAATTTAAAACATTCTATGGCAAAGACAAGAATATTCCGTTGCGTTGTGACCAATACATGTTAATCTGCTGAGCACAGACTCTCTAAGTTTTATTGGCCTAGGATTCTCCAGTACTTTAGTAAATTCATATCATACAGGCCGAAGTTAAGTACTAGAATTTATATGTTTGAGGAAATTGTAATCACATTTGAGAATTTTGAGTTTTGAGTATTAAGTTAGTAATATTTCCTATTATAAGGTCTTGCTGTTTATAATTATTTTGATGCAGAACAAACTAAATTAAGTGTAAAATATTTCTTTTTGAATTCCTCAGTAAAGGGGAGAGTACCATTATTCGATAACTCATGTGTGCTTTTTCTATTTTTTGTAATAAAGCCCTTTGTTATTGAATTTACCATCTTGTTTTAATTCCTCGCCTTTACCTGAGAAGGAGGTCCGTTTCCTTGGCCGGGCAACGGTCCTTTCAATACATTCACCGGAGGACAGCGAATCCGTACGTACGCCGTCGTGGCGTTGTTTTGATTAACTAAAATAATATACCTCCTAGGTACATATTTATAGTACTCTTAATTACCCACACAAAAAAAAATACGTATAAGGAGAAGAGGACTAAAAACAGGAGAAGATGAATGCTCAAAACCACCATCTTTTCTTCTTCTATTTTTTTCATATTTTTTCGTTCACTAAATTATTAAAATGATTGTATACCGAAATTAAATGAGTGACCATCTTGAAGGCTTGCCGATCAACAAATGATCACGGGCGATCGTGTGGATGCCTGCACGATGATCGTACGATTACCTTGCCGGAACCCGGTCATCTATTCCTATAAAGGCGGCTCTGCTGGGTAATATTTTTTCTTCTGTGACTGCGGCACGTCATTCATCATTGTGGAAACTTCCTGGAAACTAACTATGACGTCATGCCCATTATTCTGCAACAAGTGCACGAGTAATGTGCAGTTGTCTATGAAAAAATGTAATTATTGTTATATTAAGCCATCTAGTTATACAGCTAGGTACTTTTTCAGTTGATTGTTGATAAGTATGTGGAAGTTCCTTGTAATACGTATTATATTCACAGAAAATAAAAAGTTCACAAAAAGGTCGGTAGATGGCGTGAAACAGAAACTTGTTTCAATTAAGTTTTTTCAAAATAAATTATTTATTTATTTTCAGCTATGCGAAAATAAAGATGGTGGCAAAGCTCCGAGGATACCATTAAACGATGGTAACTCCATCCCAGCACTGGGATTGGGAACGTTCCTGGGATTTGACGAGGTAAGAAAACTTAATTTTGCACCACCTTCATAGGCTCCATACGTAGGTAGGTAGAGTAGGAACCAATCTTTATGGCGGCTGTGAAATTAGGCGCCAGGCGCTGCGCAATAGCTATTTTTAGGTGTAAGCGGGCTTTGGAGAGGTGAGAGGCCGGGTCACACCCTACCGCTCGCCCACCGCATCCCGCGCGTACCCGCCGCGGTTGTGCTTGTGTGCACGCTACATCCGTACGCTGCACACATGCATGCGATTCCGTTCAAGTACAGTCACAGAATAAATAATAGTACAAGGTACAGTCTAGTTAGTTATTTTATTAAAGTTGTTTGTTACCAACCAATACAATTCACCAACACAATATCAGCATATTCCGGTATCAATATTATTGTGTGTTGGCGTATGTTAACATAATATCACGCGTCGACACTAATTTAGCTACTAAAAACATAACTTTAGGAATGCTATTTTTTATCATTCCATTATTTGTATGTAGGTACATACCACATATATTTTTTCATTCATTACATTATTTACATTTGACATATAAGTAAGTATGGTTTATGTAGTTTATTAAATACTAGTTTTCCCGCCGCGACCTCGTACGCGCGGACTACTGTGTATCGCGGAAAAAAACATCCTTTTTTCTTCTAGGATATTCAAAACCAATGCAAAAGTAGGTATTTCGTTTCCATGTCAATCACAGACCATTCTGTTCCTTACAGTGAGTAATCAACACTTTCCAGTTTTCCCGTGGAAACTTACAATTTTCCGGGATAAAAAGTATGTTTTATTCCAGGAAAGCTATCCCCATTCTAAATTACATCAAAATCCGTCCAACCGTTATCGCGTCAAAGCTCCCCAAACAAACAAACAAACAGACAACGTTTCACTTTTATATATTGGTAAGGATCTATGTACTAATAGTCATTTTTATTTTGCATGATTTATTTTATTGTTTTGCACCACCGTCCTTTTACATTTCGTAATTTCTGTCCATCCAAAGGTTGCCTGGAAGAGATTGCTTTTAGCGATAAGACCACACATTGTGCCTATTTTTAAAATAAACTCTTTTATGTATGTTCCATAATTCTAGTTTAGTAAGGCGTTTATTATTAGTATTATTATTATGTTCTACAAGTAGGTATTAAAAGATTGACTCTAATAATTGCGAACCTTACTATACCAGCGCGAAGTCGCACACGCAGCGTGCTTCACAGCCGCCATAAAGATTGGTTCCTACTATGGAGATCGTGGTTGCGAATTTTAGAGTTCGGTTCGGTATCAGCAGCCCGATTACATAACTTAGCTTCAATCGGATTGTCAGTATCGCAACCACTAATGCCTTGCGATAGAGTCGAAATTGCTATGAAAAAAGTGATAATCTGATTGTAGCCAAGTTCTGTAATTGGGCCACTGAGCTTAATCGATCGGAGACTTGTGGAGTTGATATATAATTAATAATTATCAATCAAAAAGTGCCTCGGTCATACATGTTCGTATTTCGTACCCTACACCGATAGAAAGAACTAATTTTGTTTGCGCTCCATTTGATTTGTTTCTGCTTATCTTTCCAATAATTTGAAATAGGATAAAGATAGCTCTAGATATTAAAAAAACAGGCAATATATAAATATTCCCTGTTTTTTTATACCGGCGCGCCGTTTATCAGAACGCGCAGATGAAATACTTAATAGCTAAAGCACAGAATAAATAGTACAAGTGGCTAAAGTACTTAATACCTATTTATTCGGAGTTATAAGTAGGTAGAGTCCGAATTAAACTTAATGGCGGCTGTGAAGTTGTCGCGTGGCGCTGCGCAATAGCACATATTAGGATTGCGCAGGCGTTGGAGAGGTGAGGTGAGGGGGCTGCGCGAAGCCGCGCTAGCAGCGCACTTCACATTCAGCCGCCATTACGTTTGATTCAGACTATACTTTAGCTATTAATAAGTATTTTAGTAGTGAATTGTGCTTATCAGCATCAAGCAGTGGACGACCTCCTCGACCCACCAAAAGTTCTCAAAGACAAAAACACTTCTTCGAAAAACATTGCAAAATATAATTAGACTAGACAAAACAAATGACTCCGTATTTATGTGATTAAACAATTTTATCGAATTCAGATTAATCAGCAATGCAAAATTATAAACAAAGGTGTTTTTGACTAGCTAGAATTACAACCAACCTGAATTTTTGACCGCAAAATTTGCCCTATCATTAAAAAGAAACAGGCACCTTTAATTGACAGAGCGAGCGCGAAGCGCGAGCGAAGCGTCTCCGTTTCAGCTTCGGTAAATATGCTTTCGTATGTCCGGCGGATGTCAGTCCGGATCTCTGTTCTCCTCTACAAGTCGCATTCTCAACCGATCTAGACGAAACTTATAAAACGGATAAACGAATAGAATATAGGGATAAACGAATTTTTAGAATTTTTTGTCGTCGGGGATTTTTGATTCCCCCTAATCAAACTTCCCCCAAAAGAGGGTAAAAAGGGGGCTACTGAATATCTTCGCAATATTAAATTCAATTTCGATGGTTCTTTTATCATTTGAAAGGTAGTAACTTTAAGTTAGTCTCATAAAAATTTGGTAAAGATCTGATGAGGATCTTCGGCGTGATGAGCAGAATAGCTCCTCAAAATGCAGCAATTTTTTCACTTTTAGGTTTCTACCAATGGAATCAGCCCTTTACCTACTAGGTAAGGATTGATAGAGCACCTTGGTTATTAATGTTAGTTTTACAATAAGGTAACTAGATGGCTACTGTTCACCGCTAGATTGTTTGCAAAAAAGTTTGTACGCGCGAGATCTACAGCTCACAAAGCTACGTATGGTGTTAAGGTAGGGCTGGCCATGGACAACTGCGAACGCCCCAGGCTTGAAATTTTTCAGACGTATAAATAGTTGCAGATGTTTAGACGTATAAATAGTTGCAGATGCAGCACTTCTAGAAAGTCCACAATTCGACTTAAGAGCGGTCAGGCCAACCCGTCATACTTTTCATACAAAAACGCCCGTACGTGATTATGGCTTTGTAACACATCTGTCTGTTTTTTTTAATAATACGTATCTTTTGCACTGTGTCTAGGTTTCTACGCCAGCGAAAAATAAAAATTTGTAGAAACAAATTCAGTATAAGTCTCCAAAAACTGCTTTTTCGCACAAATTTTACCTGAACTTTGGCCGTTCATAATATACTCATAAATTGTAAAAGTAAAGATAACATCTTGGTAGATATTTACTCAAAAACACGTATTTCCTGGAACAAGTTTTATAAAATTTTGGCACACTATTTTTCGTTCATCTATACTATAATTAATTTGTGAGTTTGTGAGGTTGTAGGGGGTAATCTCTGGATCTACTGAACCGATTTTGAAAATTATTGTACCAATAGAAAGCCACGTTATTTGTGAGTGTCTTAGACTATATTATTAAAATGAGCACGCAAGCGAAGCCGCGGGCATCAGCTAGTTGTTGTTATCATTGTTATAATGCGGATCTATATTAGTTTTTGAACAATTTCAAATTATCTTTTAGTTTTGTTTTGCACTATAGAAATGCTTTGAAGGGCACGTAAAGCTATCGGTCCCGGCTTTTATTGATTAATGGCCTTCTTTAAGCTACAGAGGCCCCCTGGGTGGCCTGACAATCTCAGTCACCATAGGCCAGCACTACCTCGTACGACAAACCTACTATAGAAAAAGCCAAGAATGTTTGCGCTCGCTTCGGTCGCGCTGTTTATGGGATAATGCAAGATATAATTATTTTAATATGATTTGGAATTATGTTTCCTTTTAACATTGATAGAAATATCTATTACGTCAAAATTTCTTTCGCGCTTTCTTATAGTGCAACATTTTTATGTGATACGGAATACCGGAATATGTGATATGAAAAAAAAACACGCACTCGCTTCTTTCGCGCTTATTGATTTGCAATTTAATATCACATCTACTCGCACAATGTCCAGATAATCATCGTGCAAATAATCATCCTTGAATTATGTAAAATTATCTGGTATAGAAAACCTTAAAATTTTTGCCCCGCTTCGCTTGCGCTTCTTTGAATAATTTGCAGTGATGTTTTTGTAAGCAGGTTCGATACTTATTCAGTTTTTCAAAACTTTTCAAAATAGCGAAGATATGGGGATTGCAAACATAAAAAAGAACATGTTTCAGCCATTTCTAAAATCATTTATTCAATCCACTTACTCGTAGTTATAATGATTTGGAAAAAACTTTAAAATATTTTCATATGTTTTTTTTCGGAAATTCTTTATTAACATAAAATTAAACAGCTCAGAACTTTCGAGTTTACTCTTGTTGTATTTTGATCATTTCAATGCATAAGTTAATATGATTAAGAATTATGTTTCAATCCTGTTGTTAGGATTGTGTTAAAGAAACGGATCAAAAACGTTTCTTTTATATGATTTGGAATATATTATTTAACTTCTACACCGATCGAAATAGCTCTAAATGTTTGCATTTGCTCCATCGCACTTATTTTTGTTATTTTCATATTTTGGATGATTTGTTTTTTTTTTCCTTTTTTATTGATATATTATTGCTCAATATTTTCACAATCTCTACTTCCGTAACTTTTAATCATGTCAATGCATATTTTTACATATTTGGAATGATAAGATAATATGATTAATTTAATAGTGTATTAACTCAGTTAGTTCAAAAATTTCAAGCTCGCTACGCTCGCACTTTTGGTAATACACCAAATGCTTATTTGATACGATTTGGAATTTCATTTTAATACCCACTCTGATAGAAATAACTCGAACATTTCGCACTCGCTGCGCTCGCGCATAAAATGTTCTGACATTTTATGATATAAATAGCTCTATATTTTTGCGCGTTTGTTCTTTGATGTTTTTCGTTCTCTGGTGGGCCTCGTGCACTTGCTGGACGGTTTTTTTTCTCCCTGGCGCCGCATGACGACTGCTATCAATTATTGTTATAGCAATCGGGATCGACACTTCTTAATATGCCCTCCGAAGCACAGAGAGATGTCGAATATACATAAACATACATAGGTAATTTGCCCCTCCCATTAATAAGTTCTGGAACTGCCCTTGGTCATAGGCTACGCGAGTGAAACCGCGGGGAACAACTTGTATTGTATAATTTTGGAACCCATACAGGTGGGATATAAGTGTGTAACCCCCCCTGACTCGAAGCCTGGATCCGCCCTTGCGTAGTTGACGTGAGCGTTCACCTATAACCTCCGGACCGAGCGGCCTCGCACCTTGAAAGATCATGCGGCAATGATTGATTGATATAAAAAAGTGCTTATCCTATACTGTCCACGCACCCCATTATTTTTGTAAAGGTACTGCTGGGAGCACCGAGAGTTTTAGTTAATAAATTAATTGAAATTTAATGTAATCCTTAATATATACCACTAGTATAAATATTAGCACATCTTTTGATAGCTTATCTATATATACTATAATAAAACTGTAACTGGGCTAAATCTGTACATTAAATATTTTTTTGAAAATCTATCTATATACTATAATAAAACTGTAATCTATATCTATATATCTATATCTATTCTATATACTATAATAAAACTGTAACTGGGCTAAATCTGTACATTAAATATTTTTTGAAAATTATAATTGAGATAAACTTCAAAATCGATATAGAGTGCAAAAAGGATATTTTTTTAATTTTTGTCTGTCTGTCTGTCTGTCTCTTTGAACACGCATCACGCTGAAACTACCGAACGGATTTTGATGCAACTTGGCATAATCATAGCTTATGTTATGGATTGACATTTAGAATACTTTTTATCCCGAAAAAAACAGTTCCCGCAGGATATGGGTTGAAAGTTATTTAAAAGAACACATATTACGCTGAAACTACTGGACGGAGTTTGATGTAACTTGGCACAGTCAAAGTACATTTTATGTATTGAAATTATTGATTCTTTTTATCCCCAAAAAATATAGGGTTCCTGCGGGATAGGTATTCAAAGTTATGGTTATTTAAATGTAATATAAATAAAACATCATAATTTCGACCCTCTCGCCACTATACTATCTGGTTTAGCGGGAGTATTTCTGCCTGCCAACCCAGACGTGCGTGGATCGAAATCAGGTACTTATTGAAATGTTTTGTTCCGTATTTTTATGCATTTACATATTTTATGCGTTATTTTTACAATTTCAATGCTTTTTTTTTTCTTGAATTAAACCGTCAAATTGTTACAACAAAATAGGTCACAATAATTCAAATTCAGATAATTTAGAAAAAACTCAAAAACAGAAAAGAATTCTGTCAATTTACTTTGTTTTTTTTTACTTTGTAAATTTGTTAGTTTTACCTGAAGTGTATGTTTAAAAAAGAAATAAATTATCATACATAATTTATGTTCCCTCATAAAAAAGCGACCTCTTGCGGCTTTTTTTATTGTTAACTAAACTGCTTACTGTTTTACATTTTTAACCCCCGAACAAAGAGACGGGTGTTATAAGTAGGGTGTGTATCACTGTGTGAGAGGGTGTGTGTGTGTGTGTGTAGCCATTCCATCCATTCGTTTGGGAGCATTAAAAAGCTCCCAAACGAATGGACCGATTTTGATGCGGTTTTTTTGTTTGAAAGCTAATGTGATCGAGATGGTTCTTAGCTTAGCTATATGGAGGGGTGGGGGGAGAAAAGGGGGTGAGAATCGTAGCGTCCAAACGAATGGTCCGATTTATCTGCGAGTTTTTTATATCTGAAAGCTGAGGTAAACGAGATGGGGATGGGGGTTAGGATCGTTGATCTCCAATAAATGGACCGATTTTGATTCGGTTTTTTATGTTTGAAACTGATGTGATCGAGATGGTTCTTAACTATATGGGGTGGGGGCGAAAAAAGGGGGAGTTTCGAGAAAAAAGGGGTAAGAATCGTACCTTTCAAACGAATCGACCAATATGTTTCAAAGCTGAGGTAAACAAGATTTGTCTATGTATATTATGGAATATGGCGAAGTTCATAGCTCCCAAATGAACGGACCAAATTTGATGCAGTTTTTTATGTTTTAAAAAGGATGTGATCGAGATGGTTTATCATGCTCCTTTGCTATAAGGGAGGGGGGGGGGGAGGAGTTGAAAAAAGGGGGGGGTGAGAATCGTATCTTTCAAACGAATGGACCAATTTAACTGCGGGTTTTTATGTTTCAAAGCTGAGGTAAACAATATGCTTCTTAGCTATAATGGGGCTTTATGCTCGCTATGCTTCGCTCCCGCCTTCGTCTTCTAACCTATCACGACCATGTCGGATCGCCACTGAAGATTGTTAACACAGATAGGTAGGTAGGTACCTATATTGGTACTTTTGGTACTGGAATAATTCATAGGATCATTATATCCCAGGAAAACTATCACGCGAGCAACGCTGCGGGCACAGCTATAGGCAATAATAACGTAAAAGTCTGTACAAAGAAGATAATTTACAAAAATTGGTCTGAGCTACTGAACAAGAATAAATCATTTTTAAAATTCGTGTCTGTCTGTTTGTTTATCTGTATGTTTGTTCGCGCATCACGTAAAAACTATTATACCGATTGCGATGCAGTTTTCAGTGTTGGATAGCTTAGGGTTTGACCAAGACCTAGCGTACTTGGTATCGTAATCCAATGATTAGATGCCGAGCAATCGATAAAAAACTTTTAAACGGCTGAAGGAATTTTGATCAAATGTTTATTGTAGGTCTTGGAATAGCACATAGAGTACTTTTAACCTAGAGAAATGACCACGCGAGCGAAGCCGCGGGCACAGCTAGTTTAATATAAAAATTATAAGAGATCTAAGTAAGTTGATAGAAAGATGAAAATCCGTGCAGAACGAGCGCGGGCGCCGCGCGGCGGGCGCGGGGCGGTAATTTTTAACGGACTTGTTATTTCGTTTCCATAGCAACCGTTCCTTACAGCGAGTATTCAACATGTTCTAGTTTTCCCGTGGAACCTTCCACGGAATTCATGGAATTTTTCGGGATAAAAAGTATCCTATAGGATACTTTTAACAAAACATATGTTTTATTCTAGGGTATAAGCTATCTCCATTCCAAATTTCATCGAATTCCGTCCAGTGGTTATCGCGTGAAAGCTCCCCAAACAAACAAACAAACAAACAAACGGACAACGTTTCACTTTTATATATTGGTATGGATGTTTTTAACCCCCGAACGCGAACAGAGAGGGTCTAAACATGGATTCTCCTGGAGGGTCCTTTAGGATGTGTTTGTGTTTATTCCGATTTCTGTGGTGTGTACCTATGTCTGACTGTGGCATCGTATGCTCCCAAACAATTGGACTGATTTGGATGCGGTTTTTTAATGTTTGAAAGCTAAAGTGATCGAGATGGTTCTTAGCTATAATAGGGGGAGGGGGTTCGGGAGTTATATACATTTTTAATTTGTGCTTGTGTCGGAAATTTTTAATTCGTTTTTTTTTTCAGAGTGGCCAAAAGGAAGTCTTAGACCGAGAGATTGAAGACCCTGTGACTTGGGCGCTAGATGCTGGATACAGGTTTAGTTATCTAGTTTCATCGAGTATGAGATTAATTATTTAATATATACCTAGGATAAAATTACGTTTAAACCTATTGGTCACGTATATGTACTTACGGCGAATATATTATCTCACTATACGGCGAATATATTATCTGTGCTTACGGTGAATATATTATCTCACTATATTGGGTACCAAGTTATTTTTAGATCATAGACTTGTTATAGGTTATCCTGTAAAATATATTAGTAAATAACTAATTTCTGTTGTTTTGTTTTTATTTTAGGCTTTTTAGTTTCGAATATGAATTTTCAGTATCAATTTTCTTAAATAACTTCAAAACATTTTGTTTTCAAATGCTAGGAAACTTATTTGAGACCACACAATAAGCTTTTTCATTTCATGTCACACGATGCAGTATGCAAAACTATTTTTTATATTCTAATCCAAGCAGTCAAATTAAAATTTCAGAATGCTAGACACGGCATCGGCTTACCACAATGAGGATCAAGTTGGAACTGCGGTCCGGAAGTCTTCAGTGCTACGAGAAAACGTTTTTGTTGTTACTAAGGTAACTACTACCTACGTAATTATATTCTTCATAGGCGTCGATTATTTTTTTATTAGTTTCAAACTCTAGTGCAGTGGGTGGAGGGGTAAAAGTGAATTACCCGTGCACCCACTAGTGGGTGAAGCCAGTGGGTGGACGGGCATTGCCCGTTTTTATTATGAAAACTAACGTGGTTTTATACATTTTAAAAGAAAAAAACACTTACATACTAACGTATATAAGTAAAATTATATTTTCAACCAAATCCGGTAGTCCTCAAGGGGAGTGCGGAACCCATTATATATAACATCATTGGCGGAACCCTCGCGAATGTGTCTCGTCTCGCCTGGTATACTACCAAATTACTCAGCATCATCAGCCTATACTTGTCCACTGCTGGACGTAGGCATCTCCCAATGCTCGCCACTGGGCTCGGTCTTTAGCTCTCTGCTTCTCTCTGCCAGCTGCTCTTCGCAAGTCGTCACTCCACTGGCCACAGGGCGTTCTACAATAAGTTCGCCTGACCATGGTCTCCACATTCCACCCCGCCAAATCGAATGTGAAGCACCCAAGTTATGCCGATGCGCTCGTACGCACAAGCCTCACGCACACACTTACACCCTGTTATGCCAATCAGCCGCCGCATCGCAGCAAGATCTTGAACTTGTTAGTCGTGTTAATTCTGTGAAGTTCTCACGCAAAATAAAAAACAATGCAGTCTTTTGTGATGAACTTGTGTTTCAACCTCAAATTATGTATCTATGTATTTCTGTCTGTCCTGGAATCTTGCAATTTAAATTTTGAGCATTTCCCGATTAGCTATCCTGTTGAAACTTTCAGGGAAACTCACAAATCGATGAAAAAATAATGTGAATATGAATCCTTTTTTTTAATTTAATTTTTTTAATTATACTTTTTTCAGCTAGGTTTAAACGAGCAGCGTGACGTCATTGGATCTTTGAAGAAGTCATTGAACCGGCTCAACCTGACCTATGTTGACCTGTACCTCATACACAACCCTGTGGCTTTCACTGTAAGTTAATTATGTATACAGGCTGGGGTTTTTCTCAGGGATCTCTAGGTTAAACGATAAAGATTGGAGGGTTTGTTATAGAAATCTAATCTTATAATATTTACACAAAAATTGCACGCGTGTTTTTTTTTCTAGGTTAAAAGTACTCTATGTGCTATTCCAAGACCTAAAATACCAATATACCAATATTTGATCAAAGTTCCTTTAGCCATTAAAAAGTTTTTTACCGATTGCTCGGCTATTAACTAATCCTACTCATCAAATTGGATAAATTACCCCAGTTTTTGAGTCAAACCCTAAGCTATCCAACAGTCAAAACCGCATCGCAATCGGTCCAGTAGTTTTTACGTGATGCACGAACAAACATACAGACAAACTAACAAACAGACAGACTCGATTTAAAAAAAATGTTATATTCTTGTTCAGTAGCTTATTTTAAGTACCCTAAACCTTTTTTTTTAATTATGTTCTTTGTACAGACTATTTCGTTCCTATTGCTTTATTATAATTAAAGAAGATAGATAGATAGAATGGCAGATATTCTAAAAGCAAAAAAGTAACATTTAAGAGAGTAGTGGTACGGAACCTTCGGTGTGCGAGTCCAACTCACACTTGGGCGGCTTTTTATTTGTAGAGCTAAGTTTTCTTAGAAAAGTCTTGTTTACCTTATTTCTAATGAAAATCGAAACTTCTACGAATAATTAACAATATTACATACTTACTAAAATTCGACGAAAGTAAGTAGGTACCTACCTACACAAACGTGACCACTATCTTCACAGCACACACCTATCTTGGGTAAAGAGTACCGGCAATCGGAAAATCCGTAATAATCCGATTATATTAATTAGCTAGATAACATCTCTGTAGTGATTTGGTGCCTAATACGCGTGTTGGAATGAAAAATGCACGTCTACAAGAATGATTTGGAGATGCTATCTCTAAGGAAGTAAGGATTTACACGTCAGAAAAGAAAATAGTACTTGACAAATAGTAGATTACTGCATTGAGCGGAAAGTGACTCATTGCTGCACCTAGTGGTTAGATTGGAGTCCACAAAACGCGAAGGTCACATAATTTTATAATTCGATCCTTCCGCACCAGGATTATATTCCTGGAACATTGGGATTTTCTCTGATCTCAATATCCGCAAAACCGCATCCCGTGGTGACGCTCCTCGGCGTCTCCAAATTGTTTCAATACTTAAAAGTTAATAAAAATACAAGTGTTCTTTTACTCGCAAGTATGTTGAAAAACGTCGTATGAAACGCGTGTGCATTGATACACCTCGACTCTCTTAGCGAGCTTGCCGTTCAATTTGAATTGAATGTAATAGTAGATTACTGTCACTCGCTCAAGTGACTTCTTGCTGCATTCGAGTTTCTAACCACACGGTGCAGCAATGAGTCGCTTTCCGCTCGATGCAGTAATTTACTATTATAGAATTAAAGCAATTTATAGTAATGATTAATGTACATGTCCGACAAAAATGTGAAATGTCATCTCTTCCGAGCAATGGCCAGGAGACATGTCGAATTTCACACTGTTTATTTGTCGTATGAGGTACTGCTGGCCTCTGGTGTCAGAGTTTGTCAGGCTGCCCGAGAGCCTCTGACATGGCCGGGGCCGACAGCAATTCACAATAATATTATAAACTAGCTGTGCCCGCGGCTTTGTCTTTGCTTTTGAATATAAGAATCCTATGTTTTATTCCAGAACCAAAGGTACCAATATCATTAAACTTAGTTCAGACGTCAAATGTTTGACATCTAATCATCGTATTGAGATACCAAATACACCAATGTGAAAACTGCGTCGCAATCGGTTTAGTAGTTTTTACGTAATGCGCGAACAAACAAACAGACAGACAGACACCATTTCAAAAAATGTTATATTCTTGTTCAGTAGGTAGCTTATTTTTTTTATTATAAAAATACAAGTGTTCTTTTACTCGCAAGTATGTTGAAAAACTAGAAGAAACTAGTATAAGTTCCTAGTTTTAAGTGTAATTTAGCTGCTAATATATCTTGTTTTTTTGGGAATAAATATTATTATTATTATTATTATCTTCATTGTACAGACTTTTTGTTACTTACTGCTTTACTATTAAGTATAGATAGATGCGAAAGTAAATTTGTCTCTCTGTCTGTTTGTTACCTTTTCAGGATTAAAGGCTGAACTGATCTTGATGAAATTTGACAAGAAATTACACTGGCCTTCAAAATAGTACCATACTTTTAATGTCTGTATGTTCGCGCATCACGTTAAAACTACAGGACCGGTAGCGATGCGATTTCCTCTGTTGGATGGTGTACTTGGTATCTCAACCGGATCAACAGGAGCCAAGCAATTTACTAAAAAAAACGAAAAATGTTATTTATCTACTGGTCTGGTACTAACTTTTGAATAAAAGTACTGGACCGATTGTGATGTGATTTTCACTGTAAGCTAGCTTAAGTTTTGACAAAAAACTGGTGTACTTGGTGTAGCTGGCGTTAACTGCTAAAGTCATAAAAGTAGGTAGGAATATACCTAATTTTACTAAGATGATTTTACGTTCTTGATTTACCTATTGTTGATTGATTGTTGTTGCAAACGAAGTTATTTACTTATTTTGTTGGAATACGTATTTTACTTTATAAAAACCACACTCAAAGTCTACATGAGATTTAAAAAGAAACAGTTGTATGTACTAAGTGGCTTCGAAAAGATTTCCTGGTTAGAAATAGAGTCAATTAGATTGAGACACAGAAATCCAAATAATAATATTAAGTTTACTGTGGATTGAGACAAACATTATTTTTTTGAATAATGTTATTTTTAGGCTGACAGTTATTTTCTGAAAACAGAAATGCAGTGGGTATATTTTTTTAGACCCAATGTTTCATAATAATATGAACAAAAGCTCCTAACTATAAAATAAAAGGTAATGGTAATAAAGTAGATTAATGTCCCATTAAACTGAGGCTTTTAGTTCGTGAAATAATAGATCCCAGGCATTTCTGGTAATTTTCATTGTAAATCTATATCTATACCTATAATATATCTATGTATACTTATAATAAAGCAATAAGAACGAAGTCTGTACAATGAAGATAATTAAAAAAAATGGTCTAGGTACTTCAAATAAGCTACTGAACAAGAATAATTAGTTTGTCTGTATGTTTGTTCGCGCATCACGTAAAAACTACTGGATCGATTGCGATGCGGTGTTCACTGTTGGATAGCTTAGAGTTTGAATTAAAAACTGGCGTATTTGGTATCTCAATCCTATTATGTAGAAGCCGAGCAATCGATAAAAATATTGTTGACGGCTGAAGGAATTTTGATCAAATGTTGGTAAATTGGTATTCCAGGATCTACTCTTAAAGTCCTGGAATAGCACATAGAGTAATTTTAATCTAGAGAAATGACCACGCTTATGAAGTCGCGGGCAATCAGCTAGATCGTAATAAAGTTCTTAAATTTTTTTTTTTTTCAGATTCTTACATTTTTATTAACTTAATTTATTATGGCCACTATTATAGCCGAATATAACGTAAAAGAAAAGTTAAAAAAATATGCTTACTATTATTTTAAAATATCATATCATTAAAAAAAACATAAAAATCATACAAAAAAACCTTATCAACATTTCTACTAAAATTTCGTTTCCTCTAGTTTTCTCGGTTACGGTAAAGGGTTAAATGAGATCCAACCAATTTCTTTCAACAAACCTGTAACAAACTTTCAAAAATTTTGTTTCCAGCCGGACCACAAATCCTTCGACGTTATAGACTACCTGGACACCTGGAGAGGCATGGAAGAGGCCAGAAACTTGGGCCTAGCCAGGTCTATCGGCGTGTCAAACTTCAATGTCAGTCAGATGGACAGACTGCTGGCGAACTGTCAGATTAAGCCTGCGGTCTTGCAAGTTGAGGTGAGCTTTTTAATTTACAGAAAATACAATACAATAATAAATAAGTATTTACTATGCTAACCTAAAATTTTACTAATTCTAAACTTAGGGTTTATTTCACGATTAAAAGTAAAGGGTTCATTTGTTAGGTAGCTACCTAGTTACTTCCTAAATAACGCTAATACTTGGCAATGATGAAAATATGGTAGTTTGCGTGCATCGGAATTTACATTTCTGGTACTATGCGTCGACAGGAATCAAAAGTATCGAAGTATTATTTTAACATTTACACAACTAAACATCGACGCTATTAAACAAAGAGGGTCGATGCAACTAAAACATAGTTTCGACCTTAGATCACAGAATAAATAATAGCTCAAATTTCTCTGAGGTCAAGCAAGTAAAGCGCGTCACAGACGACTAAGATACGATAATATTTTATCTTAAGATAAAATATCGCTCGCTATACAATTTATATGAACCATCACGACGAAGATAATATATATTTGCATCTTACAGTATCTTAAGATATCGAGCGATATAGAATTTATTAAAAGATGTCATCTTAAGATACGAAATATATCGTAAAAGATACTTGATATATATTAATATACTATCATAAGATACAAAATATATCGTAATATGCTCTACAGGTTGCTCTGTTTTGTATTCGTGACGGTTTTTTTAACCCCTGAACAAAGAGAAGCGTGTTATAAGTTTAGGGTGTGTATCACTGTGTGTGTGTGTGTGTGTGTGTGTGTGTGTGTGTGTGCGTGTGCGTGTGCGTGTGCGTTGCGTGTGCGTGTGCGTGTGCGTGTGCGTGTGCGTGTGTGTGTGTGTGTGTGTGTGTGTGTGTGTGTGTGAGGTATGTGTGTGTGTGTATGTCTGTGGCATCGTAGCTCCCAAACGAATGGGCCGATTTTGATGCGGTTTTTTCCGTTCGAAAGCTGATATGATCGAGATGGTTCTTAAATATATGGGGAGAGAGAGGGGGGAGATGAGAAAGAAAAGGGGGTTGAAAATCGTAGCTTCCAAACAAATGGACCTATTTAGCTGTGGTTTTTTTGTTTGAAAGCTGGGGTAAACAAGATGATTCATAGCTATAATTTGAGGATGGAGGGGCGAGGGGGGGGAGTGGTGCGAATCGTAGCTTTCGAACGAATGAACTGATTTAGCTGAGGTTGTTTATGTTTGAAAGCTGATGTAAAGAAATGGTTCTTAGCATACTGCAAGTCGTTGTTCTGTACAAATGCTCTCGCGCATGTTCATATTTTGTTTCACTAAATCTTCCTTAATCAAATTATGAATTTCGAGAAAAGTTTCCTTCGACTTATTAAAAAAAGTTCTTTTTTGTAGAGACATATCTGCGTACAGATTAAACTCACCGCGGCTTTTTCTAAATTTAATGTGATTTTCTTTTCAAATTGATCACCTTTTACAGTGCGCTAATTCAATTTGCATATCAAATTCAAAATCAGAATCGTCATCTGATGAGCTATCTAATAAATCTAATAGTGAAACCGTACTACTCATATTTTATCATTCTGTATATACAAAACGGTGAAAAAATACGTGTGGCACTTATTTTAATAAGTCGAAGGAACCTTTTCTCGATATTCATAATTTGATTAAAGGAAGATTTAGTGAAACAAAATACAAACATGCGCGAGAGCATTTATACCGAACAACGACTTGCAGTATGCTAAGAGCCATCTCGTTTACCTAAGCTTTCAAACATAAAAAACCGCAGCTAAATCGGTCCATTTGTTTGGAAGCTACGATTTTCACCTCCTTTTTCTTTCTCACCTCCCTCTCTCCCTCACTCTCACTATCTCTCCCTATATATCTAAGAACCATCTCATTCATATCAGCTTTCGAACAGAAAAAACCGCATCAAAATCGGTCCATTCGTTTGGGAGCTACGATGCCACACACACACACACTCACAACTTATAACACCCGTCTATTTGTACCCGGGTTAAAAAAAACCAAACCGTCACCAATACAAAACTGAGCAACCTGTAGAGCATATTACGATATATTTTGTATCTTAAGATAGTTTATTAATATATATATCAAGTATCTTTTACGATATATTTCGTATCTTAAGATGACATCTTTTAAAAAATTCCATATCGCTCGATATCTTAAGATTAAGATTATCTTAATCGTCTGTGACGCCCTTTAAGGGCGTGAACATGAAAATAAGAGGTTATTTCCTTTCTCCCCACCAGCTTTAACTTTTAATGTTTAACTCCTCTTTTTTTTTTTCAATGGTGTAAAAATGTATTAACAGGATAAAACGTACAAACAACAAAAAAACCTTTAAATATAAATTAAAAAAAAAAACTATGTACACAAAACTATCTAAAAGTCCTTCGGAGGAAGGGAATGTGCTAGAATGCTGGCTGCATTGCCACGCTGTATTGTAATACTAAATAGGAGCCAGCTTGAGGTTTTCTGCTTTGGTTGCAGCATGCAGCGCCGCCAGCCTGAATTGTTGTTTCTGGAAGATGAGAAGGCGCCAAGGTATCAACACAAGTTGCATCCCAAACTAAAGGCCATCCCATCTTCCAAGGAATTAAAGTCATACCATCAGTCTTTTGCCGTCGTCCCGCATCAGGCCGTTTGGTTCTAAGATTGACGGAACGTCGGCACTGACAAAGGCCCGACGAATGACTTCATTCAAACTGGCGTGTCGGAGAATTTTGTGACAGTCTCCAGCTCTTCTTGAATGGAAGCAAACTTAGATTTAATTTCCTCAGTTTGATCTGGTGGCCCATTTTTTGTGAGACTTTCAAGCTCTTCTGTGCGCTGCAATATTTTAGCCTGTTGATCTATAAGTAAGCGTTATGCGGCCCAAAGATCTTCGGCATTCCTCTCCATCTCATCGTTTTTCATATCCAGCTCAGTTCTGATACTGTTCTGATTTTTCTCCTGAGCAACGACCCGCTGTTCTAAAGCGAGTTGCTCCGAACTAAGTCTACTTAACTCGGTCTTCAATTCCTCGAAACTTGTCGTGAGCGCTGAGAGATCCTTTTGTACGAGAGTCACTTGTGTGTTAAGCTTCGAAAAGTAATTGTCCATGATTGATTCCATATCCTTCTTCTGATTTGTAAAGCAATTGTTTAAAAGCTTACTGATTTCGGTGATCTGCAAAGACATAGTTTCAGTCTCGGATGCAGGGTCCGGGTAGGAGACGGAATTACGCTTCGTAGATTCACTCATATTGAAGTTAGGGGTTATTACCGCAGCGTTGAAAGATGCAAAAAAATATTCGCTATGTCGAGTCGAGGTAAAGAGCCGGCTTGTACTTATGGATATTCTGTGGCAGTGGTATGCACGCACGCATCTGACAGGTCGATCGGAGTGCAATAAGTGCAATGACCCGAGAATTCTAGTCAACTCGTAGAGCGGGATGTCTTCGTATTATGTGGAAGATAGATATTCCGATTATTAGATAGGTCCGCTGGTCTTATGCACAATACCAACGGAGGATACAAGCATATAAATTACTCGGCGATACCACTGACAATTAATCTTACAAAGTACTTTCTGCACAAAACTAAACGGAGCGCATAAGGTCCGAGTGCAACAAGATCTCAGCTCACACTGCACTGCACTATACTGACTGTGAGTGCGTTTTTTTTGCTCTAAAGAGTACCTACATATTATTTATAATTAATTAACGCAAAGCTCTTAATTACGAGGAAGCTCAATTTTTTAGTTAGGGTTATGTTACCTGACCTTTTTCTGCGAGGTGTAATAAACATTTTTAAAGCTACCATGCCTAGCTCTGCCTAGTTCCATGCACAAGCGCTACAAGCTTCGCGATATATGAGAGTTTAAACTCAAAAATAGAGGTGGTACCAACTTTAAAAAATATACTTTTTTTTATTGAAAGCACTTCTTTCGCACTCGTATAATATATCTATCTACAAATCCGTACCAATATATAAAAGTGAAACGTTGTCTGTTTGTTTGTTTGTTAAGGGAGCTTTCACGCGATAACGGATGGACGGATTTTTATGAAATTTGAATGGAGATAGCTTATGCCCTGGAATAAAACATAGGATACTTTTTGTCTCGGAAAATTCCAAGTTTCCACGGGAAAACTGGAAAATGTTGATTACTCGCTGTGAGGAACGATTGCTATGGAAACCAAATAACAAGTCTGTCAAAATACATCAAGAGCATTGATGCTATACCTACTTTTGCATTGGTTTTAATATCCTAGATTCCTAGGATGCTTTTTTCGCGATAAACAGTATTCCGCGCGGACGAAGTCGCGGGCGGGAAAGCTAGTACCTACTTATAATAAAGCAATATGAACGAAAAAGTATGTAAAACAAAAAATAATTTAAAAAGGTCTAGTGTCCTTAAAATAAGCTACTGAATAAGAGTATAACATTTTGAAAAAATCGTGTCTGTGTGTTTGTCTCTTTGTTTGTTCGCGCATTACGTAAAAACTGGGGTACTTGGTATCTTAATCCGACGAGTAAGAGCCGAGCAATCAATAAAAAACTACTTGACGGATGAAAGAATTTTAAAGAAATTCGGTACGTTTTTGGTCCTGGAATAACACGTATGGGATACTTTTAAATGAAATAACCACGCGGGCAAAGCCGCGGGTACAACTAGTTATATCATAAATGCCAAATGTACTCGTACCTAACTCTATCTTTTTGTCTGTTTGTTACTTTTCACGATTTTATACGGTTGAACGGCTTATAATTGACAAGGAAATAGTGTGCATCAGGAAGGACACTTTCTTTTCACGATTTGAAACGGTTGAACGGCTTATAATTGACAAGGAAATAGTGTGCATCAGGAAGGACACTTTCTTTTCACGATTTGATACGGTTGAACGGCTTATAATTGACAAGGAAATAGTGTGCATCAGGAAGGACACTTTCTTTTCACGATTTGAAACGGTTGAACGGCTTATATTTGACAAGGAAATAGTGTGCATCAGGAAGGACACTTTCTTTTCACGATTTGATACGGTTGAACGGCTTATATTTGACAAGGAAATAGTGTGCATCAGGAAGGACACTTTCTTTTCACGATTTGATACGGTTGAACGGCTTATAATTGACAAGGAAATAGTGTGCATCAGGAAGGACACTTTCTTTTCACGATTTGAAACGGTTGAACGGCTTATATTTGACAAGGAAATAGTATGCATCAGGAAGGACACTTTCTTTTCACGATTTGATACGGTTGAACGGCTTATAATTGACAAGTAAATAGTGTGCATCAGGAAGGACACTTTCTTTTCACGATTTGAAACGGTTGAACGGCTTATATTTGACAAGGAAATAGTATGCATCAGGAAGGACACTTTCTTTTCACGATTTGATACGGTTGAACGGCTTATATTTGACAAGGAAATAGTGTGCATCAGGAAGGACACTTTCTTTTCACGATTTGATACGGTTGAACGGCTTATAATTGACAAGGAAATAGTGTGCATCAGGAAGGACACTTTCTTTTCACGATTTGAAACGGTTGAACGGCTTATATTTGACAAGGAAATAGTGTGCATCAGGAAGGACACTTTCTTTTCACGATTTGAAACGGTTGAATGGCTTATATTTGACAAGGAAATAGTGTGCATCAGGAAGGACACTTTCTTTTCACGATTTGATACGGTTGAACGGCTTATATTTGACAAGGAAATAGTGTGCATCAGGAAGGACACTTTCTTTTCACGATTTGAAACGGTTGAACGGCTTATATTTGACAAGGAAATAGTGTGCATCAGGAAGGACACTTTCTTTTTTTACTTTTTACCCCTGAAAATCTCCAAGTGGGCCAAGCTACTCGACGTAGCTAGTTTTAAACTCAAAGTTTGACTTAAATACGTATCTTGGAGGTTAAAAAATCCGGGAAATAATTAAACTATAAAAAATAAGTACCTAGCCTATTTTAATAGACCCGTATAATTTTCTTCTTATATTCCCAGGTGAACCTAAATCTAGCTCAGCCCAAGCTCCTAAACTACTGTAAAGAGCGAAACATCGTGGTAATGGCGTACACTCCATTCGGTTCTCTTTTCGAGCAAGAGATGGCGCCGCCGCCACCTAGAGTCAACGACCCTAAGTTAAAGAACATTGCTGAAAAGTACGAGAAGACTGTGCCTCAAGTTGTGCTAAGATACTTGGTAAGTTGAAAGTTATCATATATTTTTTGACTAGCTGCTCTGCCCTACGGCTTCGCCTGTATTTTTCCCGCTATCCCCGGAAATTTTCAAATTTATCGGGAAAAAAAAACCATGTGAAATAGCGTTCTATAAAAAAAACACACTAAAGGGGTTTACTTACTTAGATATCTTTGTAAGCTTACTTACGTGATTTTATGGTAGTTACTCATCATCACCAGCCGGAAGACGCTACAACTGAACACAGGCGAGCAGTCTACCTCGCGGGGACAGTTCTACGTGCCGTCTTCCGGTCCGTGGCTGCCACTTCAGAACCTTTCTTCCCCAACGGTTATCCATCTGCCTACCTAACTACCTGTTATCTGATTTCAATAGGTACAAAAAGGCGTGGTCCCGATTCCTAAATCGGTCAAAAAACAACGCATTGAAGAGAACATCAACATCTTTGACTTCGAACTCAATTCTGAAGAAATGGAGGATTTAGGTAAGTTCAAATATAGACAAGGGTCAAATTAATGCATCTTCGAAATGATAGCGATGGTTACCAATAGCCAATTGCCCTGTATATAGGAGCGATGGTTGCCAATAGCCCTGTATATAGGAGCGATGGTTACCAATAGCCAATAGCTCTGTATATAGGAGCGATGCTTACCAATAGCCCTGTATATAGGAGCGATGGTTACCAATAGCCAATAGCTCTGTATATAGGAGCGATGGTTACCAATAGCCAATAAATAGCCCTGTATATAGGAGCGATGGTTACCAATAGCCAATAAATAGCCCTGTATATAGGAGCGATGGTTACCAATATCCAATATCCCTGTATATAGGAGCGATGGTTACCAATAGCCAATAGCTCTGTATGTAGGAGCGATGGTTACCAATAGCCAATAGATCTATATATAGGAGTGATGGTTACCAATAGCCAATAGCCCTGTATACAGGTATGTAAGTAAATACTTTTAATCAAAATCCATTGCGGCTAAACAGATTTTCATTAATGCAGTTTGTTTAAAGCTTTTAATTTAAATAAAACTTAGTTATTTTGTCTTAAAAACATGTTCACGAGGAACACGCCGCGCGACGAAATATTAATTATAACCGTCTCCTATTGTCCTTTTGAAGTCGCTTAAAAAGTGTCAATCCATACAAGAATAATCGAAAGTACCTTACTAACTCTGTAACCTTTTTGCTACTAAACTGCTGAACCGATCTTGATGAAATTTGGTATGGAGATATATATAGTTTGAACCCTGGGGAAGGATATAGAATAGTTTTTTTTTAGTTTTTTTTATGTCGCGTTGTAAAGCTAGTAAAATAAGATATTGTCGACTTCCAGGTAAATTCAACAAGAACTACCGTGTAGTACACCCCAGCTTCTGGCAGGACCACCCCTACTACCCCTTCGTGAGGAAGGAATTACCTGGTCCGGACCCGTTCGCGCCCAAGAACGAGCAGAAGAATTAGACCGATGATGAACAATGTTTGATTTTTAAATTATTTTAATGTATTTTTCCATCCGGGTGGTAATTCGAAATGGAGCATACTTATGGTAATATGTGACGTAATCAGGACTAAGAGGGCGAACTGCCCCATTCTAATAAAACGTTGAAAATTTTCGTTTCCATGTTTATCAATGTTTGCTTTGTGGCAGAATTATTTATTTTATGCCTGAACTATTGTACTGACAATGTTCTACGGCCCACCATTTAGAGTTATATCCTTCTGCTTTCACAGATTAAAAAATATATAAGTACAGTCGTCGATAAAAAAAGTCTATTCTCAATAATAATATTGATTTTGTTTCTATAAGACTTCATAGACAAACTGAGTTTAGAATAGATATTTAAAAAAAACATAGTATATTATGGACCTAACTACAAAAATTGGTTATTGTATAGATTTTTCTGGCCAGAAAATCCTTTTTAACACACAGGAGACAAAGAGCGCCCTCTTTGTCTCCTGTGTGTTAAAAAGGATTTTCTGGCCAGCAGCAAAAACTGCCTCATATCAACTTGTTATGTACACGAGTAAAAATTTATATTCCACGTTGAAATCAATAATTATGTAAAATTTATCACAAAAAAATCTACGCTATCTTTGTTATTAATTGCTTTCTAATTAATTACTTATCTTACATTCATTACTGCATTACATAATAATGCTTTTTTTGTAATTTTTACGGAAAATATATCACAATATATTTATAAATTTGTGTAAAAAATACTGTATATAACTATATTTTGATAAGCGCAGCTTTATTTATCGACTTCAAACAGGATTAAATTAACAAAACTCTTATATTTAAATTTATTTATTTATCTCTGGCATTCCCGAACTGGGCCTGCAGATAGTGATTGCTTTACTACCGGAATGGGTACTTAAACCGATGATAACCGTTAGCTTTGTCAGTTATTATCAAAAGCTATCGACTGTCATCGTTATCGTACTGACATTGTTCATGATTAACATAGATATTTGGTAGAGACCACGTAGAAACTACCAAATATCGTTATAATCGGACTTTGCGACCGATTTCAGTTGTCAAAGGAATCTCTATCGATGTCGAGACTGCAGACACAGAATTAGCTTTCTTTACTAGGGTAAACCTACAGAGTGTTCCATAAATACATGAAATCAAAATTTATTCAGCAGTTTTTTTTCTCCAATCCATTTGAAGTTGATTTTTTTACTTATGTAAAGAATTATTTTCAGTGTAGTGTTTTTTTAAGCTGCGGTTATTTGTAATAAATACCTACCTAATTATTATTAGTTTTTTATATATTTTAGAAGGCCAGTAATACAATGTAAAACATCAAAAAATATGCTAACATGAAGTCCTTCACAGCTATACATTTAAAAATTACAAGATTATAATAATGAGAAAAATTTTAAAAAACGGTTGATGCAGTATATTTATTACAAATCGTCAATTTAGGGGCAACATTAATAATTATTTTATCTTAAAATATATCTATACAATGTTTCCTGCTATAAGAAATCTACAACTTAATATTCAACAAAAAATAAAATTTCATCAGTAGGAGCTGAATATAAACTGAAAATAGATGTGAATAATTCCTATGTGATTTCAGAGGCCTTCCATTTTATAGATTTTTACAAGAATATTAGAGAAACCTAAAAAGAACTAAAGTTAACAACATAGCTCTCACAATTATTACCTAACGTATGTGGCAATATACCGGCCACATAGCTCGTACAATAAACTTACGTTGTTATTGGTTTTTACCGCGGACTTAAAGACGGAGCGTGGGTCAGCCTGAAGTCTCGATATCTATATCGAGACCATCGCTATCTATAGCTATTGCTTTACAACCAAAATCAGTCGCAAAGTCGGATATTTGTTAGTCTCTACAGTACAGATATCTATGACAATCGATAGCTTTTGACAGTTACTGTCATCAATGCGGACCAGGGGCCCGATCACATAACTTAGCTTCAATCGGATTCTCAATATCGCAACCACTAATGCCTTGCGATAGAGTCGAAATTGCTATGAAAAAAGTGATAATCCGATTGTAACGAAGTTCTGTAATTGAGCCACAGTTGTACATATATATCTCTATCATGCGGGCGAACGCCCGCGCCGGCCGTTCCAGTGCGACTTGTGCGTCTCCCTCTTTACACGACTTCTCAATGGGTGAAATAGTAAGAACGCAGGAGCCGTCAATGCGGATGGATGCGTCGATCCTTTAATGTATAACCGATGAACCCATTTTAGGTCTGTTTTATTCATCATCATCTCAGCCGGAGGGCAACTGCTGAACATAGGGCTCCCCCTCTATTTGCATCCTGGGCCTGCAGTCTCGACATAAATAGTGATTGCTTTATAACCGAAATCGGTCGTATAGTCCTAACAATCCGATATTTGCTAGTCTTTGTAGTACCTAAAGTTACCGATGACAATCGATAGTTTTGAAGTTACTGTCAAACCAAAATCGGTCGCAAAGTCGGATATTTGCTAGTCTCTACTGTACAAATACCGATGACATCGATAGCTTCTGACAGTCACTGTCAGAA
Organism: Alsophila aescularia; assembly: GCA_946251855.1. NCBI lineage: Eukaryota > Metazoa > Arthropoda > Insecta > Lepidoptera > Geometridae > Alsophila > Alsophila aescularia. Next base: position 19,022,533 of record OX276374.1, read on the forward strand.
GCTATCGATATAAATGTACGACTGGATTGACTCGATACGTTGAATAGTGTAAGTATTCTAGCGATAAGAAAGTGCTCCTAGATGTTGATAGGATTTTTATTTAATTGTGCTGGTAGACTTTTGAGCTTCTTGGACTTGTAAATATTCTACAGGATAGCAGTAGCAGCTAGGAGTGAGGGCGATAGCGCATTAGAGAAGCGGCACGAGGCAACGCATGAGCGACTTTGTAGTCGCACCTACGTAGTAGGTATTGTATTATCTTTGGTTGCACCATTGCGTTTTCATTGATTTTTCAACATTTAGAGGATTCAAGTCCAATAATGTATTATCGCCGTTTCAAAGATATTTTACCTATATTTATTTTACATAGCTTCAGATTGGTGGCGTACGGGGTGGGTGGTCAGAGAAAAATGGTAGATCTCAAAATAAGTGACCGTTAATTTAGTGCATTTGAATTCATTCCCCGCCCCTGTATCACCCTCACCCCTCCAATCAAATCCTAGCTGCGTATATTTCTCGCAATGTTCACAAAATAATTCTTGATCTAGACTAATATATACCTATACCTACTTGCTTACTTACCTAACACAATGTGTTCGGTCAATTCAACAACATCCCACATATTGATTAAGTAATCAACAAGTAGCTAAAAGGTAATCAATTGAAATATATCAGCAACTTAATAATGAAAAGTCAAATAATACAGTTCAATACAACATTTTAATTACATATTTTTGTAACTTCCTATGTGAAATTGACATTTATTAATTTTACAAAGAATATTAAATACAATACTGCTTTAGTTAGGTAATAATACTTCAGTTTTCATTTGGCATGCCCAAGTCTTCCAGCCCAATTGCATAGCCTACAAATACACAGTTAACCGAAGTCGTGGTAAGAACAGTCCGAGGTTTGAAAAATTCAACGTTGTACTACACGCGCGATAAAGTAAAACCATGACCAACGAGCCAATCTAACCAACTAGGTAATATTACACACGTGACGAAAATGAACCAAGGCGTGAGCAACTAATGCAGGAACGTCATCTACACGCGTGTTGAGTTGAGACTTGAGAGGGAAGAAACACAAATGGAACGCTTTGCTCTCAAATCACATCCATTGTGACATTACAAAAGTTCTTGAATACAAAATAATTATAGCGCTAGCATTAATTCAGTAGTGCCTCTCCTTCTTCGCCTTTGCGTCGTTATTGCTTCATCTAACTTATCAAGATCACACCTTCGCTTCGGACACGTCTCGCCACGTCTTCGCTTTACTGTTCAGCTTGATCTTCGTATCTTATTGGGCGACCATGAACTCTCCTTTGAGCTCATCCTCGACGACCACGTTGCAGCGCACGTTAGCTTCGTGGTCGCACTGGCTGGAGAGCTCGTTGAAGAATAGACCGTCGGAGCAGTAGACTGACTGGGGCACGCCGCCCACGCACTTCCAGTAGCGCTGGCAGTCTCCCCTGGAAGAATGAAGACTTATTTAGGTACTAACTAATATACAAATAGAGTTGCGTGATCTAGGACACGACCTACAACTTCTGCAGACAATACCGATGCCAAAAGTGGCGGGCAAGAGTTATGCAGGAAGATGGAAACTATCATGTCTCCGAAGACAATGGACCGGGATTTAAAAGGTTGAAAAGGTTTAAGAGTTTAAAAGAATGACTGCCGGCCTTCATTAGTGGGCACTTGAAGACTTCAAGTGTATTCTTACGTAGTAAGTAGTGAGGTCATAATTAGGTACCTTCTACAGAAAACCATTGGACAATGTTCCGTAATGACCTAGATGTAATGGGATAAGATAGTTAATAGAAGCGAACGAAAAAACGTTGAAAAAAATACCTTGAGAAATATCACGATCATCAATTCAAGATCTCTTCACGGGCACGGCATAATATGTAAGCTGACCTTACTGGGCCAGCATTGGTTGTGGCTGTGACATAAGTTGGAAAAGCATAAGATGAATGAAGAGACTTTTCATCCAAGAATATGCCTACCAAGAAATATGCCTAGAAATGTCTTTGTTTGACTTTGCAATGTTCTTAACCTTAACATATTGCTCATAATTTGTCGTTCTAACTAATATACGAGTATAATATAGTAGGTACGGGAGTAACTCCCGTTTTATCCCTAAAAAAAATGTGTTTATTAGAAGCAAAAAACTATTACTTGTATGTAATGAACCCCCTTTTCCCACGGGTGTGTGAGAACCAGCTTAGGGACCTCAGAATAGGTTCAGCAGCATATTCTTGTATTGGTATCAACATCCCCATTTTCAGCAATGGATGTCTCCAGGCTGATGATGATGGAAGGTAACACTCACTTGTTAGCCACTTGTCTTGCAGCGTCGTCAGCTTGGTTGCAGTTGAGGATACCGTTGGAGAAGCGATTTGCGAGCGGGGAGAGAGGACGAACAGTGCCACTGGATTCCCCTGTTAGGGTCTCTGTGAATGCGGAGATATGTGTTACTTTGGAAAAAGCTAGGTTTTAGACTTCTACAGAAATTAAGCTGAACACCATTGCGCAGATTCAGCTTCCAGAGGCTAGTGACGAGAGCAGTGCAGAGCCTGCCATGTAAGCCTAGGTTTTGATTCGTAGTGCAATTGTTAGGGGCCTTCGTATCGCTTTCCATAAGACGAGCAACCTTTTTGAAAGACTGTGTAGCAGTGAAATATCAAATAGACTTTCTTTTTTGATCCACACTTTGCAGATAGCATTATCATTTTGATCAATTTCAGTTAGTACATATCGACCTATCCAATCTGATTTTCAAGTGAATTTCGATGTCTAACAACACATGACTGTAAAATTTCACTTTATGGCTTGTATTTGAAATGTTGTCAATAGATAAACTTTTGCGGCGTACAATAATAATATTGCTCACCAATGGGTCCGTTCTCGACTTCCTCGCCGAACAATCCCAGTTCTCCTGCACTGACTCCAGAGCCTTCCTCGTCAAAGTCTCGGAGCGTGCAATTGGTGGCCCACAGCCAGTTGCAAGTCTGGAACACAGGGGTATTAGAAACAGCTGCAGCCTGCAACTTGGTTCTAGTGAGAGATAGTAGTACCTACACTTCATAGTGTCCGACTTGCTGGTTCGTCACCATCTTCATGTTGTTAGTCTTAGTCTTAGTGTAGGAGAGAGAGAGAGAGAGAGAGACAGGCGATTGACAATTTCTTATTGATAAAACTGAGACAAGCGAGGTCACAAACAATTCACCGTGGAGTCTTAGATGAATTAGCGTTTGTAAGGCCATAATATGAACGTACATTTATAAACTAAAATTATAATGTGAGCTAAATTGTTCAATTTGTGTTACCTACAAATACAATTTTCTATCTAGGTTACTAAAGCGATTAGAGGGTTGTTGAGGGTATGGAGACTTGGAGACGTGAAACGGGTATAGTGTCATTAGAAAGGCCTTTGTTTGCACATTTCAAACATATTTTTAGTTTAATTTCAGGCCTCTTATTTTTTCAGTTATAAACTAAAATGAATCGGGGCAATGTAAAGTGCGAACAACTAGTTTCTTCTATGCCGTTATCTTAAGTTGGGAGGACTAGATTTTTGTAGGAACATAATAAAAAAAAAGAAAAAAAAAAGGGCTCAGCGACACACTTCCTGTTCCGGTGACCCTTTTGTTCAGACCTTTAAGTTCGAGTAGTACGTACCTGCAGAACGAAGTCGAAGATCAAGGGGGCAGGGCAAGTGAATTCCACCTCTACGCCGTTAGCACAGCTGTAGAACTTGTTGCAGTGGGTGAAGTGAGGCAGCAGGAGGAACACCTGGGAACCAATTTTGAGTCAGAAGTGAAACAAATAGGTATTGATTAGAATCCAACGGTACTGGGTATTGGCCTCGGCATGAACATTTATAAAGCAACTATGATTGATCTATACATTACACCGGAACGTATCGTTTTCGATGGCTTGCCTCTCGATGTCGTACAGGAGTATCTGTGTCTATCTTGGACAAACTCTTATGTTGGGCGAAAACAATTTTGAGAGTGAAGCCGATAGACGGATTCGGCTGGGCTGGCCAGCATTTGGGAAACTTCGTCATGTCTTCACAACAAGCAACGCACCAATGACTTTCCTAGGTTATGTGTGGATTTCCATCGCTGCGTACTTCGGACGGCACGTGCTGTCGGCTGTTGTTGATTGATATAAGTTGTTAGACCATATTAGAGGCCTTCGGGCGGCCTGATAAACTAGAGGCCAAGCACTACCTCATAAAAACAAATATGCAAGATTTTTATTGATGCTTTCAAAGGACGGTCACGAGGTGAACCGACTATAAGGTCAAATTGTGGTGCTCTATGGGGAGGCATATGTTCAGCCTTTCAGACTGATAATCTATAACTTATAATAAAGCAGTCAGTAACAAAAAGTCTGTAGAAACAAGATAATAAATAAAATGCTCTAGGTGACATAAAATAAGCTACTAGTCAATAATATAACACATTTAAAAAAAATGGTATCTGTCTATTTTGTTTGTTCGCGCATCACGTAAAAAATATTGCACCGATTGAGATGCGGTTTTCACTGTTGGATAGCTTAGGGTTGAAGTTTAAAACCGGTGTACTTGGTATCTCAATCCAAAGAGTAGAAGCCGAGAAATCGGTAAAAAACGATTTGACTTTACGAACGAACGAAGAACGAAACTGAACGAAGTTTGATGAATTTTGGTATATTGATACTTTTGGTTCTGCAATAAGTAATAGGATCCTTATATCCCAGAAGAATGAGCAAGCGGGCAACGCCGCGGTCACAAATAAGTGATGAATAAAAACACAGCATAACTCACATGGCCTTCCGGATCGCAAGACAGCGTGTTAGGGTCCACACCTTCCAGAGGCCACTTGTCTTCGTGCACTTCGCTCGTGTCCTTGGCCACACCTGCCACCGCCGCTGCCACCAACACAAGGACAGAGAGAGTTTGGGCTGCGAAAGAAAGAGAAGGATGCTGTAGAAAGAGACAGCGTCTACGGCACAGTATGAAGTGGCTTTTTTACTGTCGTTATGTTTTGTTGCTTATGCCTCTTGTCTAATAGTCCTTGCATAAAAAAGCCTCTAGCTTTATATAAAAATATCAATTATGAACAAAAAAAAAACTCCCACCAGCTTCAAAATTTACAAATTGAAGCTGGTACCGATTTTGTAATGGGCGCTTCAATTGCCCATTACAAAATCGGTAACAGGGTATTGGGTACCGGTATTGGGGCATGTGGCGATGTTTTTCGTTTCGTCAGTGTTTTTTTAAAACAAAGGGACGACATTCTGCCTAATGAAGGCGACCTACACTTGCTTTAGTAGTTCACATTCTAAGAGATCAGTTTTAAAAGTGAGTGGGTACAATCGTATGTCGCTGGTCAGATACAGTGTCTTTTTGAATTTTATGAATGGTAATTCCGACAAATCAACTCGACTTTTATAGGTACCTATAAAAGTTTAAAGTGTGATTTGTCGTTTGATTCCAGTTTGCGACAGTGTTTCAAATCACGTTTTTTTTAGTTCGTTAGTTTTTACCTATCATAAAAAAACACATATTGGCAGCAATTCGATCAATTTACTCCTTAAACTAGACTAAATTTCTTCAAATGTAATTTAAACCTTATCGACTTCGTAACAAGGTATTTTTGCCCTAGCATCTATTCTAAACTTACGTCAATTTAAGCTGCACCGCTTACAATAACGTAATTAAAACATGTTTTTTACACGCTGTCTAACAGCGTTTGGGTAAATTCGGACACGTTCTGAGACAGCGTTTGGACAAATTGGGACTCTCACCGCGTGGAAACAAAGTTTATTTTACGCTGACAGGCTTTAATGATAGTGAGGATGCCAGGGGCAAATATATCTTGTTTCGAAACTAACAAGGTTGAAATTACATTTGAAGAAATTAAGTTTAGTTTAGGGGATGGCCGAATCGCTACTAGCCTTTCATACTAAACTTATTTATGTACCTAAACAAATGCAAGACTGTCGTTGACTGTATTTAATTGAATTGACGCTTTACCAACAGCAGCCCGATTCCATAACTTGGCTTCAATCGAATTCTCAGTGTCGCAACCACTAATGCCTTGCGATAGAGTCGAATTTGCTATGAAAAAAGTGATAATCCGATTGTAGCCAAGTTATGGAATTGGGCCACAGGTTATTTTCAGGTTGATCACGTCACGCCCTTAGTTGTAGGAAATGTAAATAATCTTAAACAGGAAAATATTTTCCATGCAGTTTATCTAAACGTGACGTCGCGTGACAAAGTATCCGAGATATAGGTATAATAACATTGTTGTTATCTTATAATAAGATCTAAATTGAAAATGCGAAAATCCGTCTCTAAACTTCAATAAGATTGTTCTCACGACAATTTCCTTATAATTTACACGACAAAACACTTAAAACATTATCTTTTACAATCTAATCTCATAAACATAGATTTTTTAATCGATAATTAAGATTTTTCCTTCATCGCTCAGAATTAAAATCGATAACATCAGTTATTTAAGTAATCGGTAAATTGGTTTATATTTATCTGATGTCTGTGGGTTGATTAAAATACATAGCATTCAAAACAATATTTGGTACTTTGCAAAGCTCTTCAGCTAATAAAATTATAACTTGATAAATAATATACCGAGATAGATAGGCAAAATGTCCAGTTCAGTGTTGTGTAAATTTAGACCACTAGTCTAATGTTACAGTGAGCTCTGTGAGCTGTAGACCTCGCGTACAAACTTTTTGCAAACAATCTAGTGGTGCACAGTAGCGCCATCTAGTTACCTTATACACTAACATTAATAACTAAGGTGCTCCATCAATCTCTACCTAGTGGGCAAAGGGCTGATTCCACTGGTAGAAACCTAAAAGTGAGAAATTTACTACATTTTGAGGAGCTACTCTGCTCATCACGCAGAAGATCCTCATCAGATCTTCACCAAATTTTTATGAGACCAATTTAAGGTTCATCATCATCATCATCACGTCAGCCTTTAGAAGTCTACTGCTGAACATAGGCCTCCTCCAAAGAGCGCCATGACGAGCGATCTTGTGCCACCTCCATCCACCGACTTCCTGCGATGGCTACAATGTCGTCGGTCCATCGTGTGAAGGGTCTCCCCACACTTCGCTTGCTTGTTCGTGGTCACCATTTGAGAACCTTTATTCCCCAACGGTTGTCAGTTCTGCGACTTATATGACCTGCCCATTGCCACTTCAACTTGCAAACTCTGAGAGCTATGTCGGTAACCTTCGTTCTTCTACGGATTTCCTCATTTCGGATTCTATCACGTAGTGAAACAACGAGCATAGCTCTCTCCATTGCGCGCTTCGCAACTCTGAGCTTGTGTATGAGACCAATAGTTAGCGACCACGTCTCAGTGCTGTATGTCATCACTGGCAACACGCACTGATTATAAACTTTCGTCTTGAGGCTCTGCGGTATCTGCGACAAGATGATACCGCAAAATTCGTAATTTCCCGAACGCTGCTCATCCGAGTTGGTTTCGTCGGTTGACCTCTTTGTCGAAGTTGGATCTACCCAGTTGGATCGTTTGACCCAAGTAGCCATAGTGATCAACAACTTCGATAATATCGTTCCCAACATAAACCGGCATGGGTACGACATGGGCATTTCACATGATGTTAGTCTTGCCCATGTTTTTTTAAGACCCACCTGTTGGGAAAGAATATTGAGGTCACTCAGCATTGTGCTTAGGTCTTCCAGGGTTTCACCCATGATGACTATATCATCTGCAAATCGAAGGTGAGTGATGTATTCGCCATTGATGTTAACACCAAATCCGTTCCAGTTCAGAAGCTTGAATATATCTTCCAGTGCAGAAGGGAACTGTTTCGGAGAAATAACGTCTGCCTGTCTCACCCCTTTTTGCAACTGGATAGAATTCGTGCTCTGATCCTGAAGACGAACTGTCATAGTGGCCTTGCTGTATAAACATTTCAACACTTCGATGTACCGGTAATCAATCTGGCACCGCTGTAATGACTGTAGCACTGCCCAGGTCTTGACTGAATCAAAGGCTTTCTCGTAGTCCACTAACGCTAGACATAGTGGCCGATTATACTCTTCGATATTCTGTATAATCTGCGTATGGATGTGGTCTACGGTGCTAAAGCCTTTCCAGAATCCAGCTTGTTCGGGAGGCTGAAAGTCGTCATACCTACGGGCGAGACGGTTTGTAACTGCTCTCGAAAACAGCTTATAGACGTGGCTCAGCAGCGAAATTGGCCTATAATTCTTCAAGATGGTTTTATCACCTTTCTTAAAGAACAAAACCACTACGCTCCTGTGCCACTCTCTGGCGTAGTACCCTCGAGGATGACGGAGTTAAACAGCTTCTGAAGAACTTTAAGTACCGGTGTTCCACCCGCTTTCAGTAGCTCTGTCGTTATTCCGTCCTCCCCTGGTGCCTTGTTGCTCTTAAGCTGTTTGAGAGCCATTCTGATCTCGTATAGGCTGACGTTCGGGATATTTTCGGTATAATGTCGGGTCAAACGGGCTCTTGCATCGCTAGTCTTGCTAGGAGGGCTACGCAATAAGGTGTATAATTGTCCATAGAACTTCTCGAGCTCACTCGAAATCTCTGGCTTCGATGAAACGATGCTGCCACTGTCGGTTTTCAGCTTCATCAACAGGCTTTGCCCAATAGACAGATCTCTTGCGAACACTTTGGAGCCCTTGTTCCGCTCTATTGCGTTCTTAATACAAGTAGTATTATAGGAACGCAAATCGTGTCGCATTGCCTTGGAGATCTGGATCTTGGATTATTAAGCAAGCTGTAACTCGACATATCCACTGAAGACTGCAGCCTCATCTCTCCCCGTTCTGCCATAAGTTTGAGTGTATGCTCAAGTTTCTGTGTTCTATTTTTGCGGGGGGTCTTAAAGAACTCCGACCCGACCGCGTGCACAATTTCCACCAGCCCGTTGTTTAGTTCGTCCACTGTATCGCATTCGGTAAGGATTTGGATGCAATATTCGATTTTGGATTTTGGATTTGGGCAGGGCTTGGGTGAAGAGCAGATCCCATCAAACGAGACCTCTCCAGCTTTACGTTGATATTCAATGAGCCTCTTACCATGCGGTGATCACTGCCGGTCTTAACCCTGTTGATCACAGAGACATCATAGAATATATGCCGATTGGTCGTCAATATTAAATCTATCTCGTGCTTATGACCGCCGGGGTGCAGCCACGTCCATTTCCTAGAGGGGCGCTTTTTGAAAAAGGAGTTCATCATAAAGAGTCCCTCCTTCTCCATGAAGTCGGCAAATCGCTGACCCCCTTGGTTCCGCTGTCCAAATCCAAACTGCCCCACTCTCAGTTCATCGCCATCCTCATACCCAGCCGTGCGTTGAAGTCCCCCATCACCACTGTGAAGTGTGTTTTCGGGGCATGTATGGCATTAGAAATGTCGTCTTACATAGCCTCCACTTCATCGTCCGGGCGTTTCGAGTGTGGGGGTACACCTGTATGACCTTCAACGAATACCGTTCGGTAATTCTGAGTATAAGGTATACCACCCTGCTCGAAACGACGGACTTTTGGACGAGAAACCCGATACCGTGTTGGGACTGCTGGTCGCCCTCCCGGTAATAGAGTAAGTTGCCGGAATTGAGGGTCAGCGTATCCTCTCCCTCTCTTCGGACTTCTGATAACCCTATAATACCCCAGCGCAACTTACTACTTCTTCCAGCTCTATCAATTTCTCATCGGTCCTCAAGATGCGTGCGTTATAAGTTGCCAGGTCCAGAGATCGTGGGGTTTGGTAGCTGGGTCTCTGTCGGGGATTCTTAGCACCCCCTGCTCCACCGTTACCATGGTTGCTACCGGTGCCAGGAATAACGGAGCCGCCGGGAACTGGGGGCCGTCTTTGTGTTGTGTCTATCATATTGGGTCAATTGTGTGTTTTCTAACTGGTAATTACAATAAAGTATTTCGTATCGTATCGTAAATCACATCAAATAAGTCATATTTATAGGCTAGCTAGTGTCCTTGTCTCTAGACAAGGACACTAGCTAGCCTACTTATTGGGATTATTGGATGACCGACTTATGATGCAGTCGACGCAGACACGGCTCCAACTCCTAAATACGCTAGAGCATCAATTTCATCAAACATTGTGGAATACGCGTAGCGAGAGTATCTCTCTACGTGCCATATGACATAATTCTGTGAAACTTACTAAAATATTGTAATCTTCCAGTAGCTATTTCGGTAAACTGTCTCATTTTACGTACTGCATGGGCTGCAGAGATAGTAGGGATGCTTGTTTTACTCGTTTTGAACGACGCTATTAAATAATCCAAATGGAATAGGTAAAGAATAGGTTAGAAAGAAGTAAATTTGAGATTTTTGTACGACAATTAAGCGCCCTCAAATCTTACGACTTTTCTCTATCCGCACATACGAGTAGTTACACCTATTTTGTATATAATGTTTTTTTGATTTGATTTTGTATAAGTTTCTGAATCTAACAAATGATTGTTCACCAAATAAGTACAGCTATCACATTCTAAGAAAAAAACATCGAAATACGGATTATAGATTTTATGGCACTGAAACAAATAAAACATAATATCAGACTTAAAAACAACTCAAAACAGAACATCATGTTCAAATGATTCGTTGAGAACGCAAATATAATATTTATTTGGGCTGTAACGGATCTCGAGATCCGATGAGAAGAAAAAATAATTATCACTTGAGTTGCAACGGATCTCGAGATCCGATGGGAAGAAAAACTAATATTCATTCAAGTTGCAACAGATCTCGATATCCGATGGGAACAAAAACTAATATTCATTTGAGTTGCAACGGATCTCGAGATCCGATGGGAACTCCGAGCGAGATCAGTTAATTAGAAATTCTGATATCGTGATCCGATGGGAAGTACCCCGCACAAATGTATGGATAGACTTTTAGCTCCTAAGTGTTTACAAAAAACTACTGATTGTATTCAAGCCAAAATTCAATATTTGAAATGTTGATAATCTAAACTACGAGTATACCCCAACTTTCAAGCCAATTAATTTTCTAACGTTTTATTTATTGACAACCCTAGATAATGACGAGATAAAATTGATAGATTAGTTTGAACCTACAACCTGATCTAATGATTAATTATATGGAGCAGTAGTTTAGTTTAGTGACCGTCTAGCTAGCACTACCTTACAAGCTATCTAGTCATGGAGAGGTCTTGCAGAGATACCACAAACCTACTACGTTAGAAATGCTTGCTTGATTGTCACATGAGATAGTGTAGTGCTGGCCTCTGGTGTCAGAGTTTGTCTGACCGAGAGTCTCTGACATGGCTTAGCGACTGCATCAACCAATAACAGCCAGGACCGACCGCTTAACGTGCCCTCCGATGCTCGGAGCGATGGAAAACTGCATAAATACCATATAAAAGTAAATGGTGCGGGGTGCGAAGCCGAGGACCGTACCATCGTTCTTAGTAGCAAATAAAAGTACTGAACGTCAAATTAATAGGACAAGTAATAGTACTACGTATAACCTACGTAAGTAGGTTATACGTACTTACTTATACAATTTTAAGTCCACGACGAAAAACATATTTGCGAGTGCAATCACTGCTGGCTGGTATCAAAATATGCAGCGATATGGATCTCGCTAAATGGATTACCACGACATTATTCTATCTAGAACAACAATCAAGGCTTTTGCGTGTGAAATACCTACGTACCTACCTACGTCTACAGGCAATTTGATGAAATTAGTTGTTATTGTATTGAATAGCAATATACTTTTATAGTTTATTGAACTAAAAAGCCTACTTCAAATGGATGCAAGAACGGTTAGAATATAGGTATAAGATAGGTACGTTACGTACATCATCCATCAGTTTAAATTCCTAGTATCTACCTACTCACTAGTGGGACACAGCACATGCCTTTGTCTCGAAGTCGAACAGAGCCTGAAGTCTGGATAACCCGCCACCCTGGCCCGGCGTGGTTGGCGGATATGTACCTACCTACCTACCTCATTGGTTAAGTAGCTACATAACCTACGTATATAGTTTATTTAATCGGAAAATCAAAGTAGGTATTAATAAATTTTAGTTGTCTGAAGTCCTACCTAATCCGCCACGCTGGCAAAGACAAAATCCACTACTTACGCGAAAACAAGCGACACTTAGCTTGTTTACTAAATGATGCTATGTTAATTATTTTATACTCCTAATAAAAGCGCTCGCGGCCGTTACTGTGTGGATTAGGTATTCTGTGGTGTGGGTGAGACGAAAGGCGCGCGATTGTTCTACGGGCGGGGCGGGGCACGCGGTGTGTGGAAACGCCGCTTTCTACGCTCGATATTCAAGGAGTTTTAAAAACTTCATTTTAAATTAATCTGGTCTTGTTTCTAAAGAACAACGGCGAAATTTTAAGTGATAAATCTTGCAGAGCGTCTTGCAATATCATGTCTACAGAACATAAGTAATTATTTTTCTACGTTTTTTCAACATAGCATGTAAGCTAAGAAAAGCCTGGTTAACAAATCAAATTAAAAAATCATGAAATTGTAACTTAATTTCCTTCCTACAATGTTTTACCGGCCTTGTTGCCTGCCCAACGCGTGAAAAAATATATATTATCAATGATGTTTCCTGTTCGGACGTCAAAATCGTCAACTCAGTATACTTCCCACCCGGTTTTATAAACCAAAGGATGTTGAATTACGCTTACTGGCGTCAAACCTAACAATAAGCGTAATTCAACCTAAAAATAGAATACTACTATAGACAAAATGGTACGTCATTATAAAACCTATATACAAAACATTATAGCAAAGATAATACAATGCATTATAGTTTATGGAGGAAGTGTAAGGAATTGTTGTTAGGTTATGTTTATTTATTTATTTATTTTATTGTTTTGCACAAAAATAGTGTACAATTAAGGACTTAATGCTTAACAGCATTATTTAACAGTCATCCAGGTCATGAAAGATAAAATAATACAGGCGTGCGGCTTAAAGTATTGAACAATATATACAAAAAAACAAAGGTTTGTGTAAATAAAGTATTAAGTATAAGGAATTGTTGCAAAATATTTGTGCTAATATTGGACAACTGTTTCCCTGCACAGTTGAACAGCAACAACATATCTAGAAACATATTGTTTTGTAATCTCACTAGGCATTAACAGATTGAAAATAATTATTTTTCAAAAGCCTAGTCTGTTACACTAGGTACTCGTAGGTAATTGAATAGGTACAATATCATTAAATATTCTATTTATTACTCATACGTACTTAATTGCCTACTTAATTAAGCCGATAAAATAATTAAAATCTCTAAGACTTAACCTACAAAACTTTGAAGCCTAATAACAATAATTCATGGCCTTCCCAATAAAAAAATCTTAAACTTACAATCTCAGGAAATGATGCTGAATAACTAGCGATATTTTTAGTCTTATGACTCCGTGAATTTTACTGACATAAAAATATGTATGGGAGTTCGCCATTATTCTTTCCTACTTTAGTAAATCGTATGAACTCTTTTGATATATGATATGACGTGAGAAAAGATGCGCGAAACTGACTTTGGTAGAAATGTAGTATTGACAAATGTGAATGAAAAATATATTAGCTAACTCCTAACTCGCCAAAACATTCGGGCGCGTGGCACACTCAATAAAATTATTATGTAGTATAAGTATGTACATAATAGTATGCGAGAATATAAATTCTCGAAGGTAGTATGTGTCGCTCCATCGAGAAAAGGAAGGACAGTAGGACAGACATCGTTAGCGGTCTCACACGTAGACTAGTGTCACCGGTGCGGTGTGATCGGAGAGGGAGTAAAATAGTAAGCATAATTCAAAATCTTTGTGTGTGACAGATACTGGCTCGGTGCGGGTTAGTTAGCCATTGCACTTAGGAAATGTCTATGGGGTTAGCAGTGGCCCAATTACAGAACTTGGTTACAATCGGATTATCACTTTGTTCATAGCAATTTCAACTCTATCGCAAGGCATTAGTGGTTGCGATATTGAGAATTCGATTGAAGCCAAGTTATGTGGTCGGGCCGCTGATATGCCTACCTACCTCATTGGCTAACTATCTACATTATGTCTTTAATTTATTTTATCGGAAAATCAAAGGATTAATTTGAGTTACTTTCTTGTCCTAACACAGGGTCTGTCTGTCACATAGTAACATACATTTGTAACTCTATGTTTTCGATAGTACCCTATTATAAGTATTTGGATTCATAAATTAAAATGAAATGTACACAATAGTTTATCAATTTAGTGCACGATTTAATTTAAAAATCTAGCCTAATCGACGAAAAGCCATAAGTAGGTACCTATAGTGATTAGATTTAATTTTAATTTTATTGTTCCATGACGTAGTTATCTACTTACCTAGATACTTAGATAACACTGAAAACAATAAAATGTGTGTAATAATTGGTGTTCAAATCATAAAAATACCTATACGCAAAATAATCTTCCAATTTATTTCCATTGTTCCTAGAATACGAGAACGTGACGTTAAATGCATTTTGTTAATGCATGAAACTTAATTGTTGAGATATCAATGTAACTTGACTTTGATACATCTTTAAATCGAAATGTATCGTCGTATTTTACAAATAATATTTAAGTTTATGAAAATCCACGATAGCAGTAACCAGTAACAAAACAAAAATGGGGTACGTTCGGACTGGCAAGACATTTTGGGCTGTTTCGAAATATTATAAGCCGTTCGGTTTGAACATTTTCAACACTTTCTTTTGCTATTTTTGCCACTAACGATCCTTGCCAAGCCGAACGACAAACTACAGTTTATGGTGGCATTCAACAAAAATATAAAATATAATAAACAAAACGATGGGTATTCAAATACGTTTCAGGAGCCGGACCACGTCAGTCCTGAAGCTATTTGAAACCGACCAGCGTGCATGCTAAATTGCACTAAGATACCGCGCTTTATTAGAGTTCCATAATTTCGTTATACGGCGAAAAGTAATATCAACTCTAATGCGCAGCATTTATGTGCAATTTAGCATACACGCTTATTGGTTTCAAATAGCTACAGGAATTAGATGGTACCGGCACATAACGCTAATTTCACCCACAGAGCACAAACAATTCAACACAAACTACCAAACCGAACGCCAAAGGTTATCAACATTGCGATTGCAGAAATTCGGTAGCTGTTTGAAGTCAAACGATTGCTATGAGAAACGTAATCCCAATAAACTATTTAATTTGGATTGGAATTAAAGGAATTAATAATACTACTACTACTCTATCCATGCGACATTAGCAAAACTGCGGCAACCTTGCAGAAGCCATAAATAAAAAAAAATGTTCCTCCGCGCGGTAGAAGTGAAACTTCGTAATGTGGAAATGAAAATAAGAAGGCCTCCATGGTAGCGTTAAACGTTTAACGCAACCTTGTTGGAAGTCGCATACGAAGTTTCACTTAAAAAGGGTTTTTTTGTCTGTTTTACCTACTCTATGCATTATTGTACGAAGTATCACTACATAATCTGTGCTGTGCTGTGCATTGTTGTTAATGTTGATTGTTGTTGACGACGACGACTTACTTACGTACGACGTACGATTTGAAAGTATTGAAAGTGTAAATTATTTAGTAAAATAAAATAAAGAGCATGTCATCAGACTCCGAAGACGACTGCTACGGCAATATGGCCATGAAGCTTCAGTCAATAAAGAGTAAATACAAGGAAGATTTATTAGTAACCACCAACTTTCTCGACGATTCATTCAAAACCGATCCTAAACCAAAAAAAGTTGCTAATGTAGTTGAAATCGCTAACAATTGTGGAAAAAATGACAGCGTAGTGGTAAATAACGATTCAGATTGTGAAGAAATCTCCCTGGATACCATAATCGCGCAAAATAGTAAGAAACGATTGAATCGCAATTTGAAGCGTAATGCTGATATTTCCGCGGATAATATTCTTCCTACGCGGCGGAGAAAGGCAATGGCCAGTAAAAAAACTTGTGAGAACGTAGCTGTAACTACTGGCTCTAACCCGAACTCTTCAAATCAACGTGTGAATGTAGACACGCCTCTACCACCAGTTGTACCTAACAGTGTAAATACTAGAAGAGGCAGAGGCAGAGGCCGTAGAAGAGGCCGTGGAAGTGTCAGTACCTCAAACACTGTAAATCCTACAAACACTGGTCCCAATCATACAAACAGTACTGCAAATCCTACAAATACTGCTCCTAATCCAACAAATACTTCTGTAAATGCTACAAACGTGACTGTTAATTCTGCAAATGTGACTGTAAATGCTACAAATGTGTCTGTTAATGCTACAAATGTAACTATAAATGCTACAGCTGCTACTGTGATTCCTACAGCTACTACTGTCACTCCTACAGCTACTACTGCAACTCCTACAAACACTACTATAAATAATCCTGTACACGCACCTGGAACATCAACAGCTGATATAGGCAGTATATTTGATTCAATCTTATTCAATACTTCAAGAAGCCGCAGAGGTCGTAGAGGGCAAACAACTAGAACAAGGCGCGGGCGCCGTATGTGGCTACCGGATTTCTTCTCAAGGTTTAACTTTGGAGCATCTGACAGTCGACAAATTCAATCTGCCGTTTCGTCATCAACAAACTCAAGCTACCCTACATACAGTGTAGGCAATACGTCAGAATACCCCGACGAATGCTATAACCAACCTCTGTTTACAAATCAAACAAAAACAGATGATGTAATTGTCTTAGGGGATAACGATTCAGAAAATTACGCCATAGATGAAAATGAAGAGCTATCAGTCAAAGTTTACTGGCAGAATCGTGAACATGTAAAGTTTACAATACGTCGCTTCCAAAAGCTTACTCAAATATTCAACTTCTTTGCCGAAAGAGAGAATGTGAGCCACGATAAGTTACTCTTTACTTACAACGACAAGATACTCAAAATAGATGATACACCCGATTCTATTACATATAGCTTTGTAAAATTCATAGATGGAGGTATTATAAACCAGAGTGTATCAAAGATTGTCCAAAATGACCGTAACATCATCAAAAATGGTATAAAGCTCAAGTTTCAGTGTCAAAATGTAAAGAAGCCATTTGAGACCACCATACGGTTGGATGACAAACTGGCTGTAGCAATGATGATGTGTGCAGAGCATTTGGAAAAGCCGCTGGACAAATTAAAGTTTAATTTCGATGGCGACTTGATAACAGGTATATTGAACTTTTTAATAAATTTATCACCATGACTAGTGCACTGACTAGAAACAAACTTATGCTTTTCAAATCTACATCTTACATGTAGGAAGCTGACCTGTTGGTTACAAGAATTTAGCATCACACTAATATAAAAAATGCGAAAGTATCTGTCTCTCTGTCTGTATGTTACGTTTTCACAACTAAACGGGTGAACTGATATTGATTTGACAAGGAAATAGTGTGCAGAATGAGAAAGGAAATGGGTTTTTGTAAATTTACTTTTTACCCTGAACAAATGTCCACGTGGGCAAAAGTAAATGAAGAGAGAAAAAGTAAATTTTGCAATTAGCACTCTTAAATAAAGCGTAATAGATAGGCTTGACGCTTACCATCAGGAGAACAACTTGCAATTTGTGTAAAAAAATGTCAAATCATTTTCAATGAGACTTTCAAACAGTATTGTTAAATATTTATTGTAGTTTGATACGTGCCTTGTATTGCCGGGATTAATTTTATCAAATTGTAAAGGAAGTTGAATGGAATTGTATTATTTTATTACTGAACATTTTATGATTCTGTATCAATGAATACGGTAGGTACGGCTAGTCTACAAACATATATTAACTCAGTGGACTTTGGTGAGATTTATGCTTGGAGTTTTTTGAAAGGTTTGAATCTGAAATGAGGTGATTTGGCGTAGAAACAATGTTACCAACAGCTATGTGAATTAGCAAGCTGAAGTGGCAGTGGGCTAGCCATATTATCTGCAGAACCAAAAGCAGTTGGGGTAGATAGTGCCTTGGGAGAGGCCTACGTCCAGCAGTGGCTGATAATAATATTTGTAGTATTTCTTAATCCACATATATTTCTATACTGCTACCTACACCACTGTCCCTGTATTTGTAATAATTTCAGTCCATCTAAAGGTTGTCTGGAAGAGCCATTGTATCGTTGTTGTATTTTTTTTAAGAGTTTTCCTGTCTGTTTGTTTCTTTGGAGTCAATAAAGTGTAAATCTATCTATTATATTTAAATAGTCAATATGAAGACGAATTTTGGTTCAATTAATTTGTATTGTTCCTATTTATCCGACTACGATAAAGGAGGGTTATATTTTAGCAGCATATGTACGAGTATGTATGTATGTTTGTTTGTTCCCTCAAAGGGCGTAAACTACTTGACCCATTTCAACTTCTAAGGTATCTTGAATTCGTCTCGATTATCCAGGTGACAAAGGGAAGTATGTTATTAAAAAAAAAACTCTTTCTTGGAACTCCCAATAAGTTATGGGCAAAAAAACTTAAAATGATGGACATTCAAACAAAGTTTCAAAAAAGTTTATTTCAACAAATGATGTAAAACAATATTCTCTTTTATAGAAGTAATCTCTTGACGCGCGAAACTAGCAATGTTTTTGTCGTAGTCGGCTTTTAGTTTAACTAAGGCTTGTTTAAAATGAAATATAATGTATATTTAGCTTACTTCCGCCAAACTGAAGTACACTTTTTAATTAACTTCACAAAAGGAGACAGTTATATTAGTAAATTCATTTGATTTTCTGTTTATATTGCCTCAAATCTATGATTTCTAAACCGATTTGGATGGTTGTTGTTTTATTCAAAAGGGTAGACTTTCAGTGTAGTCCCATATAAACTTTATCAAAATTGGTTCAGTTGTTTTTATAAGAATATCTATTTGTTGTATAGTTTATTTTCTTTGTCTTGGGATTTCTGATCCGAATTAGATGATTGTTTTTACTTGAGCATTAAGACCTCCAGTACTGTATAAATTGTATCAAAATTGGATCAGTGATTTTATTTTTTAGTTATAAATCCATTTAAAGTCCATGTTTTGTATCATGGTAATTTGTATAGCTCTTGTTCATAGTTAATTTTAAATATGGACTCTACAAATTAAAATGCGACTTGTTTAGTTTAAAACAAGTTATATTTTTGTTTTCAGGTAAGAGTACGCCGCGAGAGCTCGAGTTGGAAGGCGGCGAGTGCATTGATGTAAAGATAGCTAGCTGATAATAAACTTATTTTACATTAAACAGCCTTTTAATTGATTAACTATGTTACATGTTGAATGCCGATAACGCACTTGTACTATTAGTTATTTTGCGATAACGCTAGCTTTGATTGCCAATGTCACGTCTTGTACGAAGTGGACGAACTTGAGGGCGACGGCACGACTACTTGGCAAACACGTGTCATCAAGCCAAGGAAATAACTAGCTTAAAAGCTAATAAAAAACGCCTGCCCTGCCAAAAAAGAACTTATGCCAATAAATTATATACTGTTGGAATGTGCTCATCAAGGCCTTCAATTTGATACCCGTATTGTAAAATTCGAAGTTTTTTTTTCACTTTTGAAAATGGAACCATACAGCAAAAAAATGTTTTTTTTAAATGCCTTTGTTACTCGGGGCGATGTAAGGATTCTAACGATACCCCATACGTCTAAATCTGTTCAGGCATTTAAAAGTTATGGTGGAATAAAGAAACTCACATTCAAACAAACATACATGAATCCTAAAAACATTACACTCCTTTTTTTGGGCAGTCGTGTAAAACTTCACTTCAAGGGGCCACCTTTGACAGTGTATTCCCAGTAGTCCTGTAGTTGTCCCGTGACGGGACTGCGGTTCTTTAACCGACTTAATAAACGAGGTTATCAAGTTCACGCGTATGTTAGAAATGTATAGGTACTACAGGTATTGTTGAAAATGCGTTATATTCATATATGTTAGTGTACATAATTTATCTAAACAAATGAACCAAATTTCGTGAATGAACAAAATCTTTGTCCTCGTATTTATCAGAAACTACAAGTCCGTTTGCAAAAAATATTTTTGTAATTGTTTCAACTTAGGTACTTAATAGTTAAAGTTTTATCAAAATCGGTTCAGTACTTTAAAAGTTAACTGTTTCCAGTACGGTTTCCTTCTTAGCGAACGGAATTAAGTACTTCATTTTTTGTAGGCCTACCCTGACGTAACTAAATAATAATAAATAAAAACTAATTTAAAAAGAAAAAACTACTTCTAATAGTACAAAACTCAAAAGAAAGAAATAATACATTTTCAGAGGTCTGCGTTGTAAGATAGTAACTATATGCAGGCTTCGTACAGACACAGAATAAATAATAGTACAACAACAGACGTCAAAAAATGAATTTATTTGAAGTCGGTTTATGTATTTTATATTAGTTAGACGGCCGTTTGGTCTAGCGAGTGGTTAGAGACTCTGACTGCGAAGACGGTCGTGGGCTCCCGCAAGGTACAATCATTTGTGAGATGAGCAGAAATGTTGTTTATCCGTTCCCATAGTACAGGATATCCTAGTTTGGGGCTAGCCTAGGTAATTAGTGTGGACTGTCCCGAACATATTTATATACTAGTTTTTATTCTTCCCAAAGGTTCAGTTGCTTGCTTGTCGTTTGAGTTAGTGCCGGCCTCTGAAGACAGAGTTTGTCAGGCCGCCCGAGGGCCTCTGACAAAAGTTTCAATGCCTCGATGCATAATTTTGTCCCAATGTGTATTTGTAAAAAAACTAAAAACCACTCTCTTCTAGTGGCCATATCCTTTTAAAACTGCAAAAGTATGTAATTCCGATATCAATACAATAACATGGTACTATCTAGCTGCTTGATGATGGAGCTGGAAGGTAGGTATGGCTACCAGTAAGCTCATCGGAGTTTGGGCTCATTAAATTTGTCGGTTGTTTAACATTGTATAGACTTTTTGATACTTATTGAGTATAGATATAGATTATTCTAAATAATCTAGTATTCTTCTAATCTATCTGTCTACAGGGAGTTCCAAAAGTCAACGTACAATTTAGTTAAACCTAAACTAAGCTCCTCAACAATAAAATAACACTTTAAAAAAATACTGTCTGTCTGTGTTTTCGCATCACGTAAAAACTACTGGAACAATTGAAATGCCATTTTTGTTGGATAGCTCAGATTGTGCAATCCGATGAGTTGAATCGATAAAATCTTTGACGTTTTCAACCAATTTTGATGAAAGTTTGTATATTGTAGCCGCCAAAAAAGTGATTATACAAATTAATAAAAAACAATTATGCGAATGCTGACATAGCGCCATCTGGTGAA
Organism: Alsophila aescularia; assembly: GCA_946251855.1. Classification (NCBI taxonomy): domain Eukaryota; kingdom Metazoa; phylum Arthropoda; class Insecta; order Lepidoptera; family Geometridae; genus Alsophila; species Alsophila aescularia. Next base: position 19,043,886 of record OX276374.1, read on the forward strand.
ACATGTCTCATGGACCATCCACCATTGTTTAAAAACGTTCACTCGAGTAAATTAGCGGGGCGCAGCTAGTATTTATAACTGTTAAAGTCTGTGTAGGTATACCTAAGTGTGTTTGTTACTATTCAGGTCCGTAACGGCTGAATAGATTTTGATTAGATATACAGAGAACTTTAGTTACTGGAAATAAGTATTCCAGGAATCAAACATACATACAACCCAAAGACAAGACTATGCTCATGCATAGTCTTGTCTTTGGGTTGTATGGATGCAGTCGGGTAAAAAGTAACCTAGGTGCAGATTTTCCTGAAAAAAATTGCCGCGCGAATAAAGCCGCGGGGCGCAGTTAGTATTTAATCAATTGTAATTGAATGGACTCGAGAAATAAGGATTTAATCCATTGAACTTTATAAATAAATAAATAAATAAACAAACATACAGACAAATTATAAACATAATACATTTATTACGTATAGCATCGACATTTTAATATCAATTTATCTATGTTGGGATTAGAAATATCTACTAAATCCGATAAACAGTATTTATTTATTTCGGATGTGTGGCTTTAATTATGTTTTTATATCTTGTAGATACATAATGAATAGGTACATACCTAATAATAATAAGTATACAATAAAATAAGTTTAACTATGTACTCTAATCAAATATAAACTATTGACAATTAAACACTATTGAAATAATGAAAAAATAAAATACACTGGCCTTAAAACTTAGTACCGCACTTTTAATATTAATAGTGTTAAATTGCTTGGCCCTTACTTTGAGATACCAAATACACCAGTTTTTAAGTCAAACCCTAAGCTATCCAAAAGTGAAATTCGCATCACAATCGGTCCAGTAGTTTTATTCAAAACATAGTACCACAATTTTAAAATTAATATATTTAGATTTATTATTAAATATTATTGGCTCCTACTCATCGAACTGAGTTACCATGAACACCAGTTTTAAGTCAAATCTAAGCTATCCAACAGTGAAAGTTGCATCGCCATCGGCCCAGTAGTTTTAACGTGATATGCGAACAGACAGACATTAAAAGTGAGTTTTGAAGCCAGTGTATGAATGCATACAAAGTGTCAAGTAGGTAAGTGCCAATGAAGAAAGTAAGAAATAAAGCAAGTATGTAATCTATCGTCTCCATTCTAAGATCGTCTGGTAGAGATCGCTCTTTAGCGATAAGACCGCTGCTTGTACCTACTCAATTATTTATATTTTGTACCCTTGTTTATATTATTTTGTGGTGGAAAATTTAGTGTATCTTAAAGGTACCTTATTGGGCTAGATTCTGTGTATACTTTAACAATTTCAGGAAGGTAGGTACATATCCGTCGTCTTATTATTTTTTATACTACCGGAGCCCCTCCAGTTTTTTTTTGTTAATCCGTGTACATAATTAATCGCTTACTAATAATATTTTATGAGGAAGATGGTTTAGGAACCAAACATCTTAATTTTTAAATGGTATGCCCCAATCCTTTACATAGTAGTGCCACAGAATAAATAATAGTACAAGTAGTGCACCCCTTCTACCTTATTGCAATAAAAAGAAGGCTTTTTTTTATTTGGTATTTACTTTTCTTTTGGACCGTAAAGGCTAACGAGTCCACGTGGTAAGAGATGATATCAAACTTACCAATCATATTTGCAAATTATAAGAATGTGATCAACACAATAAAAAAATGCACTGATTGTAACACAAGTTGTCACTGAACACCTTCGGACGTATTTGAACAGGCCAGCTGCTTATAACCGTCTGAGAATCGCAACCCGAATACATTATTATATAGAAATTCGCGAAAACTCTGCGAAAAACATTTATTTTCCATCACTGAACTAATTTTTACTCGATTTTCAGCTTTATTTCTTTGCAAATAATAAAGTAGCAAATGTTTTTTAGTAGTTTGCAAATTAATTTTCTGATATCTAGGTATAAGGAAGAATAATTTACTTAGATTAATTGCTTTATCGAACGATAACGGTATAATAGTAATTTGATAAATTGTCATCGTCATAATTTTGCGTGTTAACTTAAGGGGTTGGTTGGCAATAATTAAAAAAGCAATTTTGCATATTACGGGGTCAACCCAAGCAACGCTCTTCTTACTAGCGGATGCTTAGAAAGGGGATGAGGGGGAGGGTTTAAGTGATAATATCAACTTACTAATCAATTTGCTAATTAAAAGAAAGTAGTCAACAAAATAAAAGTAGTGATTGTAACACAAGTCTTCATGTTGTTGTTATATTTATTTCTAAAGAAATTAATATATTTTCCATATAAACTCTGTATTAAAATCAATAAAGCAATGATCATGAGATTCATGACATATGAGAAAACAATTTAACGCGAAAATTTGGAGTGCTACGAGCTACGGCGTGCTACGCGCTACGTCGTAGCATCGCGGATTGAACTGATTCTTCAACAACCTATAATAATCCACATGGCATAGGCCTCTCCCGCGGCGCGCTCTGAGCCCGATTTCGGCTCTTCTCTTCCAATGACTGCCAGCTACCTTACGCAGATCGTCGCTCCGTCTAGCTGGAGGGAGTCCTACACTACGTTTGCCGATTCGCGGTCACCACTCTAGAACTCGTCTTCCTCAATAATTAATGTCACCAACCCATTGCCACTTCAGCTTTCTCAATCTCTGAGCTATGTGCTATGTTGGTTACCTTAGTTCCCTGCCGAATTACCTCATTTCAGATTCGAATTTGACCATCCCATTGCCACTTCAGCTTGCTTATTCTCTGAGCTACGTCAGTTACTCAGTTCTCTGCCGAATTACCTCATTTCGGATTCGATCTCTCAGAGAAACTCCGAGCATAGCTCGTTCCATAGCTCGCTGAGCGATCTTGGGCTTGTCGACCAGTCGCACCGTCCTCGTTTCGGCTCCATATGTCATTACGGGTAGGACGCACTGGTTGAAGACTTTTGTCTTCAGGCATTATGGAATGGGTGACGAGAAGATTTGACGAAGCTAAAAGCTACCCAGCCCAGCAGAAACCTCCTACTGGCTTCTTCTCAAAATAGTTTCTACCTAGTTTAACATTTTGACCGACTTAAATATACTTACTTCTGTACAGCTAAACTGATTGCAGCATGACAAACAGTAAAAATCCCAAAGATAAAGTTTCGTGGGTAACATTTTCTAGGTATTTGTAGAAAAATCTAATTAATACGATAAAATTTGTTTAGATTTACTGCCTAGGATTTGCGCTAATTCTTTATCCGATTTTAGTTTCAAATCGAACTGCTTATCTGTAATCTCTTCCTTTTAGTAATTTTATTGATGAAGGAAAATTATTCAAGCCAACTCTTGCATCATCGTCATCGTCAGCTTGTTTCCACCCACTGCTGGGTATAAGCCCCTCTCCCTTGTGCCATTCGTCTCTGGACTGTGCCGACCTCATCCAGGTCTTTCCATTGACTGCGTTAATGTCGCTGACCCATCTGGCAGGTGGTCTGCCAAGTCCTCTTTTATTTGCCTTCGGCAACCATTCCGTGAGGGCACTACTCCACCTGCCATCACCACGCCTCGCCAAGTGTCCTGCCCAACGCCACTTGAGTCTAATAATACGGTCTCCAACGTCTGGGACTTTGGTCCTTCGTCGGATTTCTGTATTTCGGACTCGGTCTTTGAGGCTTATGCCTAACATGGCACGCTCCATGGCTCAGTGTGCAACTCGCATTCGATGCACTGTCTCCATAACACACTGATGCACTGTCTGTCTGTCTCACTGTCTCATGTTTCGGCTCCGTAAGTCATGGTGGGCAAAACACACTGCCTAAAAAGCTTGGTTTTCAGGCATTGAGGTATCTTTTAATTCATTAAAATGTCGTCCAACTTTCCGAAAGCAGCCCAACCTAATTGAACGCGCCTCGAAACTTCTTTACTGCGATGCTCTGTGCCGAATGATAAAAACTCTTGCATATTCTTCTGTTTTTCAACCAGAAGAATACGCAAGAAGCTCTGTTAACGTGACGGGCGCACTGTACATATTCATGCAAAGCGACCGTTCGTAAAGATGAGGAAGGAAACCGTCTGTAAATCCCTTATTAAGGTATTTTTTTATGAGATACGAATGGCGTTTAAGGTAAATGCCCCATATTTCAGCATCTTAAGGCTCTTACGACTTTAAGATTTTTTAAATATATTACTAAACATGATATCAGATTGAAAACTTTTGTATGATGAATATTGATATTCTGCCATTAATTTAGTGAATGAATTATGTAGTTTTAATTTGTATTATTTTAATATTTATTTATTTGTGGATCTCTTGTTTGAACACTATTTCGTGATAAAATTATGCTCTGCTTCTAAGTTCGTGAGCTCGTGGCCCCGTGTTTCGGCATAACGCTTTGTACAATTAATTATGATAATGTTTTAATAAAAAACATAATTATTTAAAGAGTTTCATAATTTAGAACACTAATTTTAGTGTTCTATTTAGATGTTAGAGGGAGATTCAGCTTTATGACAATAAATAAAGCTTTTATTACTTACAATTTTAAATTATGTTAATTAACCATTTTTAATCTTATCTAAGATCATTTTTAAATTTTGTAAATTGACCATTAACTACCCAATGCATAATATAAATATACAAAAATAAATAAATTAAATAGTATAACAAACAAAATTATGCTGGTAGTTAGGTGTACCTAGCGATGTCACCTTCAAAGTCGTATTGTTACGCCGGTCGATTCTCAGAAAAACAGTAGCTAACAAAATGTTCGGGAAGTGTGTCTGAATGACGCAATACCTACATTTAAAGGAACATTCTGGAACACACCAGTGGAGCGTAGGTACCTACAGAAGTTTCCAGGTTTTACCTACAGGGGCGGCGCGACATCAAAGGCGCCGCCGGCCTTAGGTACCTACAGGCGCGGCGCGGCGCGGCAACTTCTAAGGCGCCGCCGGCCTTAGGAACCTACAGGCGCGGCGCGGCGCGGCAACTTCAGAGGCGCCGCCGACCTTACTGCTAGTACATACGAGTACCTACTGGAAACTTCCGTCGCGGTATAAATAGGGTGCGCATCGGCTGCCTGGGACAGTATTGACTTGGCTTTCGGAACGAAACGATCAAAGAGGTTCGAAGCGAGTATTCAGTGATAATTGATTAGTGTGTACAGTCAAGTTAAAAAGTGTTTGAGTGTTATTTTGTTGATTTAATTTCTTTTTGTGGTTTTTCGAATAAAGGTGTTAATTTTTGGTGTAATTGGCGTACATTAATTTTATCCGAATCCATGCTCGTAACACTATTATAAGAATTCTAGAGAACAAAACATATACCGAATTAAGCATTCAAGAAAATTAATTAAATACATGATTTGTTTTTACATTATCTTAATTATTATATAAATACACGAGCAACAAAAATGTATCTAGAATATCCCTGATTCGGTAGTGACACGAATTAGGGGACACACGAAAAATAAAATGACCGATATTACGTGAGTCGATTTATTGCAATTTTAAAGGAATTATATGCTTGCATATAACATGTTTCTATGTCAAATCAATTGCTAAGCAACACAAAACAGCACTATTATAAGTTTTATTCAAATGGATTTACCTGTGCCTTTCCGTAAGCTTAAGAAGTACGTGCGCTAACCATGAAGGTGCGGTGACAAGGAAGAAACGCTCGCCGCACAGCTTTTAGTGGCCGACTGAGAGTTTCAGCTTTGTAACGTTTTCTTATAGGTATGATTAGAAATAGGCATAGGCATTACTAAATATAATTATAACAGCATCTTAATAAAAGCAATACCTCGAGCCCCCCGTCAATCCTGGAACCGCTTCAGATAATCTATACTTCTAATAAAACTGTAACGGGTCCAATTCTGTACATTGAAGATATTTTGAAATTTCCTTTTTGAGGGTATTTACTCTATATTCGATACTGAAGCCAAAACTGTTTTTTTTTATCTGTCTGTCTGTCTCTCTGTATCTTGGCTAGGCATCACGCCGAAACTACTGAATGAATTTAAATGTAACTTGGTACTTTTCATCCCGAAAAGTTAAAGAGTTTCTGTAGGATAGGCGTTGAAAGTTTTGTAAAAGAACATATATCACGCTGTAACTACTGGACGGAGTTTGTAGCAACTAAGCACAGTCATAGTTATATAATGGGTAAAAATTAAGGATACTTTTTATCCCAAAAAATAAAGAGTTCCTGCGGGATATGTCCCAAATTCTGTAAATTGAAGATATTTTGTAATTATTTTTTGGAAGCCGTTCTATATTCAATACTAAAGCCAAAACTGTATTTTTTTGTCTATGTGTATGTCTGTACCTTGGCAGCGCATCACACTGAAAATACTCACTGAATTAAAATGAAATTTGGTATGATTTGAGTTCATACTTCGAGGTAGGACATTGGATACTTTTCATCCCGAAAAATTAAATAGTTCCTGCAGGATAGGGGTGGAAAATAATTTAAAAGACGTGTTCTTTTACAGCACGCTTAAACTATTGGACAGATGTTGATGCAATTTGGCACAGACAATTATGGATATATGGTGAAAATTATGTATACTTTTTGACCCGAAAAAATAAAGGGTTCCTGCGGGATATGGGTCCAAATTCTGTACATTAAAGATAATGTGTTTTTTTTTGGAGGTTACTTTATATTCGATAGTGATAGTGTTTTTCATTTCTGTCTGTATGGCTGTCTGTCTGTATCTTGGCCGCGCATCACGCCACCGGAACTACTGGATGAATTAAAATGAAACTTGGTATGATTTGAGTTTATTCTACGAGGTAGGACATAGGATACTTTACATGCCGAAAACATTATGGGTTCTCACAGGATAGGGGTTGAAATTTATTTAAAAGAACACGTACCACGCTGAAACTAATGGACGGGTTTTGATGCAACTTGGCACCGTATTAATCTATATGATGGTTTAAAATTGAGGACACGTTTTATCCCGAAAAATTAAAGTGCTTGTTCGGGATATGGGTCCAAAGTTATGTTAATATTTAAGTAATAAATAATATTTTTTGGATGGTTCTCTATATTCGATACTGAAGCCAAAACTCTTGTACTTTTTATTTTTGTCGGTCTGTATGTCTGTTTGTCCGTATCTTGACCGCGCATCGCACAGAAACTACTGCATAAATTCAAATGAAACTTGGTATCATACTACGAGGTAGTACATTGGATACTTTTCATCCCGAATAATTAACGGGTTTCCGCAATATAGGGGTTGAAAGTTATTAAAAAGAACACGTATCACGCTGAATTTACTACACGGATTTTTTAATGTAAATTTACACAGTCATATATCTATATTATAGTCATATATCTGTCTAGTCTTTTATTACTTATATTAAAGCAATAGGTACAAAGAAGGCTGTAAAAAGAAGATAAATAAAAAAATGCTCTTGGGTGCTTAACACGAATATACATATATTTTTAATCGTGTTGCTCTGCTTGTCTGTATTTTTGTTTGTTCACGCATCACGTAAAAAAACTATTGGACCGATTGCAATGCGGTTTACATTGTTAGATAGCTTAAAATTTGGTGTAATTGGTATCTCAATCTGGTGAGTTAGAAGCCAAGCAACTGATAAAAGTATTTTTGACGGCTAAAGAAATTTTGATCAAATGTTGGTGTATTGGTCCTGGAATAGCACATTATGGCACTTTGAACCTAGAGAAAAGACGACGCGTGCGAAGCCGCGGGTACAGCTAGTACAAAATAAATTCATTCGAAATGCAGTAGGTGCCCCCTGGTTTCAGAGGAACGTCGACCTGCACCGCGATCACGAGCTTCCCTCGATCCGTCAATTCATGATAGGTGCCTCTCATCGCTACTTTGACGCGGCGCCCCATCACCCTAACCCTCTTGTAGCCAATGTGGCGGCGATGGCGTATCCAATCCTACCTCCTCTGACAACCCGTCAGGGGGTATCGACACACTTAGACATAGATACCGACCTCGCCGGCGAGGTCGAAGTTCCCATAACTAATCAGTTATTATTTGCCTTCGAGTTTCTGGTCGATTCTTCTCGAAGGTGTATTACGAATCGGTGGTCAGTTACTTAAATCAACCAAAGGGCTCCTAGCCATTTTCTCAGGGCCCCCTGGATCACTACTAACACTAGCGATCCAGGGGTGTTTAGTCCGACCCCCGTAATCAAGACGACCGTCCAAGCCGAGTTTCGGACCCCCTGGGTGCCTTTGTGCCGGTCATCTAAATTTAAACTTTGGCGTGCGCCTTCTGCGTCACGCATTGCGGCGGAGCGCTCTAACTCCAGGGATTTTGACAATGAACCCAAGAGAGCCACGTTGTTATAACAAGAAAACGTTATCAGTTAATTGTATCCAATTCATATCATTATCGTATTCAAAACTAAGTACCTACTTCATATATTTTATCTAAAGCAAATACTGTGAGTGCTTATCTATTTGTTTCTATTCTAACTACTGTGACGTCATAATTTGTCTATTTGCTATTAAAATATGTTTTTTGTTAAATGATAATTTTAGTACAAAAAATATTTATGATTTATTTTTTTTGTGCTTCGAAAGGGATAGTTTAATATATTAGACAATACCTATAGTAGTACCTAACTAGTACCTACCTAGTCACCTTATTTAGTTGGTAAATTTCAAATAATTTGGAGCAGGAATATTCTAGGCAATTATTACTTATTAACTAAAATCATTACTTTACTACTTAATTTTGTTTTAACGTAGAAAAAATACATAATACTCTGTCACAGAATAAATAATAGTACAAACTCTGTTGCAAATGCAGAGAGAAAAAGTAACTTTTGCGATTAGAAATCTTAATGTCTCTATCAGGAAACTTAATTTGTATTAAAGCTAGCTATTATTTGTATTAAACATTACGACATTCTTCTAAGATTTTTTATTCGAAAATTAATCTTATTTTCAATGAAGTTAGGTTGACATTTGTAAAAAACCTACACAATATTGTATTTGGAACAGAGTAAAGTAAAATAGATTCATATATTTTTACGCCAGCACTATTATTTATTCTGTGACGCCAGTAAGCGTAGGTAAACATTTCTCTAAAGTATTTTCCAACTTATAGGTATTATTTATTAATATACATGTAACACAGAATAATAACAATACGAAATAGGTGATGCGTTTGTTATAAACGACAATCATTATTGAAGTAATATTTTGTCCCTTTTTACCCCATCACATAACTTCGAGGGGTGATTCGGTAAATATTTATTCGTTAAAAACCTTTCGAGTTCCACGCGAGCCCTTAAATAGCCATTGCCATTACAACAAGCAAATCACATAATAGGTTACAATTTTATTAGAGCACTGAAATGCGCAGATATCAAGTTATCAAACTGAGCAAATAGTAATAAAAATCGTTACTTTATTAACGATAAAGTAACGATTCGGCTCTTTTTTTTTAATCAAAGAAGAGCCGAACCACGAAAATATTCTCATTTTATAATAATTATTATAGTTACAATTTTATTAGTGGTTCAATCGCCGCCTCTTATACTATTATTTATTCTGTGGCCGCGTGCGTGGTCTAATTGCAAGGATTTGGATAATACGACCATAAGGGGCAGTTACCATAAGACATTTTATTAAAAAATATCACAGACATTCTTCATAATATTACCATAACACGTGGGATCGACAACCGTTGGTAAAATAAACTCGAGTGGCAAACTAGAAGACGGAGCGAGCGAAAGATGCGAACATAAAGACACGATTTTTTTAAATGTTATATTCTTGTTCAGTACCTTATTTCAAGTCAACACCAGACGTTTTTTTTTTTATTATCTTCTTTGTATAGACTTTTTGTTACTCTTTCTAATACAGCTTTTTTATAGTTAGTAGGGTAAAGAAGGATTTGTTGTCACAAGCAGAAATCTCAATTAATTAGTAAATAATGAATATTTACTAATTCGACTATAAACTCTTCCAGTACCGGCCACTCCATATGGAGTATAGTTACATTGTTATTCTATTTTTATAATAAGTAACACTATTAGATAAATAAAAAACCCGACTGCGAACAAAATTATTGAATACGGGCTGACCGCCCGCAAAAATAATCACACTAATATTATAAAGGCGAAAGTTTGTATGTATGTAGGGATGTTTGTGTGTGGGTGTATGTATGTATGTTACTTCTTCACGCTTAAACGACTGAACGGATTTAGATGAAATTTGGTATGGAGGTAGCTTATACCCTGGATTAACAGAGGCTACTTTTTATCCCGGAAACATGCACGGTTCTTGAGGGACGCGGGTGAAACCACGGGGCACAGCTAGTATTTATATAAATTTAATGTTTCCTTTTTACTTACATATTTTACTTTACTTTAATTGCAACTATTAAGCATTATTTACATTAACTTGAATAATCTAAAATAGAAATGATTGTAAGAAGCTTATAAGACAATTGCTACTGTTTAAGTTATAAGAATTATATATATTTGAAATTGTCTCTAAAAGACCTTCATTTTGATATCTCACTCGATAGGTTTTGGTCATTTTTTGTTCCGTCGGAAATACAATATGGCAGCTGTAAGCCGCCATATTAGTTTTCATGACACTTCATATATCCTATAGCACTTTCGTGATCAAGATGAATCCAATGATACCTCATTTATCAAAATCCTTCAAGCCATTTAGGCTGTAGGAAGCGCCTAAGAAACGTACAAACAAACAAACATACATACACCTCGAACACATAACCCTCCTCAGTCGGGTAAATATGCACGGCACTGGAACAAAACTTAGATATTCTTCGAACATTACCACGCTCATTGAGATCAATACAAATTAAAAGTATTGCATAATCATCATTTAATAACCTCCTTTTTAAATAATACTAGCTAGACCAGTATTACACGACATATAGGGCAGGTAATGCCGGTCAAGCTTTTTTAGGCTTACATCACATACACAGTCCTCGGCAAGACCATATATCCTGCTCCATCAGGGTGAACCCAAAGCTCACAAACCACGCACCTGCACCAGAGCTCATTATTCTATCAATAATAATAATAATATAATAATGGGTTTGTTTTCCAAATTCCAAGCCCTCAACGTCACTGTCAAGAGGCAATGTCCAAGGCCGTAGCAAGGAATTCACTTTCGGGGGTCGAGGTTTGGACCAGAGTAAATTTTTTATATGTTGTTATGACCCCTGTGAGTATGTATAGGTACCCAAGTTAGCAACACTGAAAACCCCGTGCTACTCCCGTGGTGCTCGAATTTGTGGAACTAATATCAGTTTTTTCCAAAAAAAAAACCCTAAGAAAGCGATTTTCGGGTATCTTTATTTAACACTTTTATAAAGCAAACTAAATTTTCTACAATTTTGAGCCCAACTCGAACTCTCTACGGTTGCCTGGAAGAGATCGCTGCTTAGTGATAAGGCCGCCGATTGTTCTATGTTAAAACTTGATTATTGTATCATCAGTTTCATTTCTTGTGCAATAAAAAGTTATCTATCTATCTCTAGGTCCACTGGTTGCGGAGATACAGTCAGTCAAAGATGGGAAGTTTTATCAAAAAAAAAGAAAAATTATCGGTTTAGTCATTTCCAAGATAAGTACTGGTTAAACTTATGTTTATAGAAAAGTCATAAGAGAGGAATTTGTAGATAATTTAATTTAACCCTCACAATCACCTTCACCTTCGGCCTTGGCCTATCTACGCGGTGTAGTTCTTCCACAGTCGTGCTCGGAAATGAGCGGGGTTAGGCGCCCCAGCGCGGGGAATAACCGCCACCCGTTTGTATGCGTGCTTGCGTATAAATGCAGTAAATATTTTGAGAGATACTGTGGTGACCGGTATTATCACCAGTGGCCCAATTACAGAACTTGGCTTCAATCAGATTGTCACTTTTTTCATAGCAAAATCGACTCTATCGCAAAGCATTATTGAATTTCACGGCTTGAAACCGTCATGATCAACATTACGTAATCGCAGTGCTGGGCTGTGTTCACTTACACGCTCGAATCTTCCGTGCGATTATCGCTCGATCATCCGGAGTTAGTGAACGACTTTGGAACTGACAACTGTCAAGTGTCAGTTTCATACTATTCCTCCCCTCCCCTACTATTTTTCAGATGACCCAGGCGTACGTCCGACGACGCCGTGAACGATTTCGAGCGATCGCGCGGATGATCCGTGCGTCCTCGAACGTGTAAGTGAACGAGCCCCTTGGCCCTATTTCATAAAACTCTAAAAGACTGACAAATGTCAATCGACAAATGTCAGTCAAACTACCGAAATGCGTTTCATATAAACCCGACAATTCATTCAATGAATTGTCAAAATATTACTAAATGTGTTTCATAAAACAATAGTAGTGACCGGCAGTCAACCGACAATTGTCTAATAAATGTCAATAGAAAAACGTTTTATGAAACGGCGGTTGCTTAAAAATTACCACGATTTGTAGAATTGTCGTTTGGCAAAATTGTGGCAACCCTGCAGAAGCCATAAATAAAAAAGATAAAGATAGAATTGTCGTGACAATTGTGACAGCCGAAGCTTTACCCATTTCTCGGAGCTTTACCCATCACACTACTATGACTGGCATTGTGAAATGCAATATGACTGACAATCATCAGTCCTGTCGTGATTGTTTGTTATATGAAACGCAGGTTTGGCGTATTCGACTGACATTTGTAGTTTTATTATGATTTGTCGCTTTATGAAATAGGGCACTGACCGCCATTCCCTTCCTTACCCTAGATATCTATAGGTAGTAGAAATAAACAAAATATTCAACAGGCTGAATCAGTGTGCTGCCTTTTCCACCACATCGAGGCAAAGTCTACTATTTTACCACGTTTTTATACCTGTTTTTGTTTATTTTGTCTGTCGTACCGGGTGCAACTCAAATTTTAAGAACTGGTCGATTCCGCTATAGACGATTCCCGACATTAATTTGTTAATCACGTTATTAGTTGGGTTTTTTGCGAATAGTGCAAAGAAGAAAGTCGAAATTTAATATTAAATTATATTTTTTTCGATTTTACTCCATATTCAATTCTTTGGAGCTTTTGAAAATATTACCATCCAAAGAATTGGTACAAACTGTAAATCATACCTAGCAACACTGACGCGAAATAGCTGTTGCTGACAGTTTTAGTTATGTTTTACCAGTGGCCCAACTACAGAACTTGGTTACAATCGGATTATCACTTTTTCCATAGCAATTCGACTCTATCGCAAGGCATTAGTGGTTGCGATATTGAGAATTCGATTGAAGCCAAGTTCTGTGGTCGGGCTGCGGGTTAAACATGAAGTGATAATATGCATTTATCTTTCTGTTTCAAAAAATGTAAGTATATGTTGTTATTTAATTAAACATTATTGAGTGCTAGAATACATTGTTAACTTGTTGCACCCGCGATACAAAAGATAAGAAAGTTTACTTTTTTCACAGAAATTAAGAGCCAACATTCCGAAACTTTGTAAAAGTAAGAAGAAATCAAAACTCAACTTAAACTAATAGCTTCTAAGAGTGTAATGATTGTTAGGTTACAATAAACGTTAACTTAAATTGGTTGCACCCGCGATCTTAATGTCAGATGGCGGGTGCAACTTTTTGTCACTTAATCTTTTTGTGTGATTAATTTATATTTTGTTGTTTTTATATGCCTTGTCTAATAATATATGCTTAGTACTATTAATTCCTTTGAAAAAGAGATTGCGCGTTTCTAATGTTTACAGTGATTCAGACAATGAATTTATAAATGACGAAACTGCATCAACGTCTCTTTAAGCTTTAAAATTATAGCGAGCGTCATCTTAGGTCCTCCAGTAACCTACTTCTAGCTACTCCTAAGCACCTTTCCTCCTTTCTGGACAACTCCTTCTCCGTTGTAGCGGTAAGACTGTGGAATGCGTTGCCCAATAGACATAAAAAATACAACTTCTAAGAGTATGTTCAAGCGCAAGTTCGCAACTTTTATGTCGAAAAGGTTCATCATTCATAATTTCTCTCATTTTTTTTTCTTATTTGTTCCTAGATATAGTATGGATTCTTTATAATTTGTTTTTTTTTTAATTTTAATTATCTTCTTTTTTTTTCTCCTGTCGTACTTAATGATAAATGATAATAATATTATTATATATTTTTTATACATTAGTGTATTACTTATAATATTCTTATGTATTCTTTTATTTATTCTTAAAATTTTAGTTTATAGCTAGGTACCTATTTCTATTCACTTTCGTTATTATTATTTTTTTACTGCACCGCTACCATTTTTCTTGCACTTCCAGGTTGACTGGTAGAAAATGCTACTTAGCATTAAGTCCTCCTTGTACATTGTATTTGTGTGCTAAAGAATAAATAAATAAATAAAATTATCACCAGAAGCATTTCCTGAAATTGCTACTGTCCAAGCTGCTGTCTTACCAAAAGATATTTGAGCTGGTTTGTATATGCTCGTACAATTGTTATGCAAAACCGGCAAAAAAATTACTCAATATCGTTATGTGGGCGTATGTCAGAGCGATATGGATGAAGATGGAGAAATCAGAGTACAATTTATGACGACGATTGATGGCAAATGGTTCACAGAAATTGTAAATGACATAGCAGACGTGCAATTTGAAGATATTATCGAGAAATTGGAAGCGCCAGAGAAAAAAAACTGATGTTAATAATACGTTCATAGAATTTTCGGCGAACATTGACGTATTTGAAAAGAAATAATTAATATAAGCGACAAAAAAGTATACTAATTAGTAATAAATATTGTTTGATCTCTAATTTTGTTCCTATATAAGTTAAATTGACGTTTATGTTCACTTAAATTACACTGGTTGCACCCGCGATAATTTTATGTTGCACCCGCGATTCGGTCAAAAGTGAATAATTAATTGTTTATTTTTGTTTTCTTTAGAGTTTTTATTTTATGCTCATGGTTACTTAAACATCTTACGAAATATAAAGGCATAATATATTAAATGTATCACAATTAACAGATTTATTATGGTTGGACCAAATCTGTTGCACCCGCAATGTCAATTTGGACCTTCCTCTTGGCTTTTAAAACATTATTTTAAAATTCTTGTAAACGAATATTAATAGAACATATTAAAATGTAATCTTTCAAAGTTTAATTCAATTAAAAATGTGTTTTATTTAATTACATGAAACTAAAACATGTGTCTAAATGTTGCACCCGCGATAATGGAATGACCCAACTTCCAAAAAAACGTGGTTTCTAAATTAGTTTTTGATTCTACATTTTTGCTGCTATTTTGAAACGTGATTTTGCTTACTTACTATGTCGTATCCTGAGTTTTAAAGTTTCTATGGACACCCTGACGCGGTAAAAGTCTGCAATCTAAGTACATTGTATGATTGTAAACTGCAAATGGCACTAAATTGCCTTTAGTTAATCAATTAATTTATCTAATTATTTCCGTGTATTGATTTTTTGATAAAGTTTATTGCACTGCATTGCTATAAACTTAGGCATTGGATTTGAAACAAGCCGCCCTAGTCCTTGGATGATTCATACCTAAATATAAGAGTACCTCTTGTACTATTATTTATTCTGTGCCTAGGTATAGGAAGTGTAGGAGGAACAAGTTTCTGCCTTCTCTGAGTTGTTGTGTTGAAAGTTGAGTATTTAGTTCTTATCTTTGATTATAACCCCGGTGTGTTCAAGTCAAGAGTGAATATCAATCAATCAATCTACTAGGCAAGCGTGCTACACCTTCGACCACATCATCGCTTTCCATCAGGTGAGATCGTGGTCAAACAATTGCCTAGTCCGTAATAAAAAAAAACTGTATATGTATATGACAGGTATTTAATCAAAGGTTCTTATAAGTATAGCCACCCCGGCTTGTCGATTACCTACTCATCCCTTATATCTCAAGGCAAAGGGTTATAGGTTATAGAGTAATTAATAAATATACTTTAAAACCTACTTCATATAAAAAAAAGGAAACAATTATTAGGTATATTTTTTTAGGTCTTTGCGAAGGTGCAGCTTCTAAAGTTAGTACTTAGGTGTACTTGTATTTACTTAACCGGCACATGTTCCGGAACAATACTTATATTATTTTGTTCGTTTTAAGTTTTCTATGAAGTAATGTATATATCTATACATATAATAAAGAAGTAAGTAACAACAAGTCTACATACAAGGACAGGTACGAAGTCTTATTACATTCATGACACGGAAATAAACATTTCTGCTCATCAGAAGGTAGTAAATACCTAGTTACTATTATTTGTTCTGTGTCATCACACAAATGATTGCACCTTGCCGCATTCGAACCCGCGACCGTTGGTTGACTCGCAGTCAGGGTCACTAGCCTCTCGCCCAACCGGTCGTCAATTACCAGATAAGGAAGTTAAATAGTTTATCTAATTACTATCAAAAATATTGCAAATCAGCGACTACCGCAAACAGATTACCGGTTCGTAAATGTACTAGTTTCTCTGAGAAACGCCCACACTTGTTCGAATTTTCGAAACATTTGAATTCAAACTGTCACGCGGATCCGTATCGCAAATAAAAGTTCTCTTGCGCCTCACGCCTAACTTCACAGCCTCCATTGAATTTGAATGGGTCAAAATAATTACTCTGAGGACAATACCGGAACACACCGGACGGGGCCGGCCTTTCTGCTTGAGCATAATTAGCTAGCTAGCCAGACGGACACTAAACATAATTAACTAGCTAGCCAGACGGACACTAAACATAATTAACTAGCTAGCCAGACAAACACAAAAAAATAGCTAGCTAGTAAGACGGACACTAAACAATTAGCTAACTAGCCAGATGGACACTAAACATAATTAATTGTGGAATGCCCTGCCCTCGTCAGTGTTTCCGGTAAATTATAACCCCGGTGTGTTCAAGTCAAGAGTGAATAGGTATCTACTAGGCAAGCGTGCTACACCTTCGACCACATCATCGCTTTCCATCAGGTGAGATCGTGGTCAAACGATTCCTAGTAATTAGCTAGCTAGCCAGACGGACATTAACTTAATTAGATAGTTAGCCAGACGGACACTAAACACGATTGTTTCACACTGGTATTTGTAAGAGGTGATTGAGGCATCATTCACATCTCGCTTTCTTTTAATCTTTCGTATGTTTACTATTTAATTTGGAGAACGTTTGTAAGTTCTGTTTTGAGCAGCCTAAGATCCAGGGCTATGAAACCACCCTTCTGAGTGATATAATTAAAACCTACGGCTAAAATAGGTAATTGTTAGGCTTGTGTATGTGAAATATAAATTGATTACAAAAAACATGAATTGAACTGTCATATTCCACTTCTTTTTTAAATCGTCGCTATGCTGATAACAACACACAAAAAAAGCAAAAACATAGGTTTCATGTTAAACGGGCCTTACGGACATTGAATTCGCAATATTGTGTCGCAATTTAGTTTATTTTAATCGACATTTTATGATTTATCTACAAATGATTTACGAAAGTGGTCGAGTGCTGTAAAATAAAGACAACGCAATTGATAAGACGTGTTTATTTTAATTACTAATATAAGGAAAACAGCTAATTATAGATTATCTGTAATGCTACATCTATACAAAGTAATACAAACATCGACACGTTTTTAGTATACATGGCCAGTACGCGTTCAAATGAAATGATCGTGTATAGATAGATCAGAATGATATAACCTATTACGATTTTTGTTCACAACTTCACAAACAAACAAGATTCTTG
Organism: Alsophila aescularia; assembly: GCA_946251855.1. Classification (NCBI taxonomy): domain Eukaryota; kingdom Metazoa; phylum Arthropoda; class Insecta; order Lepidoptera; family Geometridae; genus Alsophila; species Alsophila aescularia. The sequence continues at coordinate 19,061,612 of OX276374.1, forward strand.
CGTACTAATCCCGTACATTACGGCACGAATGGGGTCGAAAGCGGATTTCTATAACATACAAGGCCAGTACGCATCTCATCCAAAATAATTATGTATTTAACCGAGGCTAGGCGGGCCACGTAGTAAGTTAATTATAATAATCCAGATTATATCGTTAAATAAAAAATAAAACACGAAGGCATAGGCGGAGCTTCGCTTCGCTTCGTTCCTGCCTTCGTCTTCAAACTTACCACGTGAAAATCAGAGCACAGGCGTCGGGATTAGTCCGCTTTGAGTACCAGGGTAGTATATTATAGAAATATAGATTTTGGGCTTCAGGAATATAATATAACATTATTACGGATTTAGAAAAATTATAGGTAGTTTAAAATTAAATTCTTATGTATACATAGGTGCGCGATTAGTACGCATTTTGCGTAATGTCCCTGTATTAAGCTTCTACAAACCGAAAGCATGTCAGGAACAGCGCAGGGCGCGGTACATAGCACACTAGGCAGGCAATTTCAATAGATTTTGATGGCGGGCCTGCTTTAGAAATTCGTTCATAATGCTTGATTCACATCTGCCAGCACGTTACGTGTCAGGCACGGGACACACGTGTTCATATCTACCGACGAAAAGAAAAAAATACCGATGTCGAGTCAGTGCGAGACACGCTTCTCAAGGCGATGATAAACTTGTGCACTCACTTGTAATGAGCATTCTAGCGAATGTTACATGACAGGTAACAGCAAAGCTCACATGAAATAACGTTGTTCAGTTTGACATAATTAAAAAACGAAGAATGCTCAATGTTTTGTTGCAAGTGAATGATCAGGTTTATCAGCAAATTTACGTACGCTAGATGTGATTCCATAGATCATGTATGTAATTATATTTTTACTTCTGTGCTGTTACGTGTGTGCCACGTTACGTTTTCTGCAGATATGAATCGTCCGTTCGTTCTTTGTATTACAACACGCACGGGCCCGACTTGAACCGCGCTGCTCCTGACTTGATTTTGAATTGCAGAAGCCTTTATTGAATTGTTCACAAAACAATCGATCGCTTGAACCATCAAAAACAATATATTTTCATTATTAATGCTTATAATCTAAAATAGAAAACATAGGCGGTATTCCAATAGAGAACATATTCGAAGTACGCACCTAGATTATATACAACTAGTTGCTCGCCACGGCTTTGCCCGCGTCGACATTTTTCCGGGATAAAAATTACAAAAAAATAGCCCATGAGGCACACTATTTCCTTGACAAATTGAATCAAGATCAGTTCAGCCGTTTAGTCATAAATTATAAAAGCGAAAAAATAGTCAATATAATTTAATTTATATTTTTTTTGTGTTTTTTTACCTTTTCACGAGTAAACGGCTGAGCCGAACTTGATGAAATTTGGTATGGAGATAGTTGAAACCCCGAGGGAAGACATGGAATACTTTTAAACGAGATAAACTGTAGTCCGGGAGGACGAAGTCGCGGGTAAAAGCTAGTTTACAATATTAATGTAATGTGGGATTTTGGTTCGAAATCTTAAAGTTTAGAATGGACTGTAGGATAATTTAAACATAATAATGAAATAATAGGATAATGGCCCGCCGCGGCTTTGCACGGGATTCTCTAAATATTTAATTGTACAAAATTCCGTGCTTCGGAGGACACGTTAAGCTGTCGGTCCCGGCTGTTATTGATTAATAAGCAGTCGTTAAGCCATGTCAGAGACCCTCGGGCGGCTTGACAAACTCTGACATCAGAGGCCAGCACTACCTCATACTACAAACAAACAAACGTTGTACAAAAAGTTACATTTACAACCCGCGGCCATTACACCACAGAATAAATTAATAGTAGGTGCGAAGAACGGGCCAGGCAGAATTAATTGAAATCCGCTCATCAAAAAAGTGGTAACTTTCAAGACTCGTCAAAAAGGAATGGTACCATTTTGGCGAGTCCTTTGAAAGTTACAAATCCATCATGATTAGCAAAACTAATCATGAAATGAGAAAGTTTATAGTGTTATTTAATTTGATAAGGATTTATGTATGCAGATTAGCACAATGAGTTCTGAAATCAATGAATCACACTTTAAAACATTCCTCTTGAATCAACCTACGCCTAGGTAAAAACTGGAATAAATCGGTTCAGTATTTTCTGAGATATGTATGGACAAACTGACAGACGCGTTCGGTGACTTTGTTTTATAACATGTACCTATTGTATCTACAAAAGCTGGTCATTCGCCTGAATGTATTCGCCAGCCCATGCAAACAGTATCTCAAATTAAATTATTTAAGGTTGATAGTCTTCAACTAGAGGAAAACGTCCAAACGTTGGCACCTCCCAAATATTAGCAATTGGCACCGTCAAATTTAACATAGAATATTCTGCCGTACCCGTAGACGTCAACTAACGCTAATTATCATTAATATTTGTCAACGTTCATACAAAATTAACGATTTAATGCTAGTTAAAAGTTAATTGACGTCAGTAACGCAGTAAGACTTTGATGACATATTAAGTACATCAAGTATGTGTTGACAATGAAAGTAAATATCCTACCACACAGCTTCATTTTTTTTAATCTACTGCACATGGTTTCAGTCTTAATATTCGGTGTTAAAATTAAATATGACGATCCCAAAATATTTGGAGTGCCAACGTTTGGAAGTTTTCCTCTACTTCGAAACATGTTACAACTAGCCCGCAGCTTTGCCCGCGTGCAAACTTTGGCACCCCTGTTCATCCTTTGGGATGGAATTAAAAACCTTCCTTAGTGCACCTCTAGGATACTCGAGGAATATGTTCTTCAAATTTCAAATCTTTAGGTCCATTGGTTTAGGCGGTGCGTTGTCTGTCTGTCAGTCGGCAGGTAGGTACGTCACGGTACTGTTTTGTAGGTATGGTATGCACATGTCCAAAGTGTCTTCCTCTTTGCGATCTGTCTGTACAATATTTATAGTTGACGGAGAATTATCTATATGTACGTGAACAGTAAAATAAGTATTTATTTTAAAATATTGTATGAAATTATGTCTATTTAGTTTTATAATTATATCATAAAGCTTGAAATACATTTGCTATTTAGTAGCAAGCTCAAAATGATTTTCTACCGACTTCAAAAAGCTTCTCTAATTCGACTATTTTTTTGTTTCATCATTTCTGAACCGATTAATTCTTCTTTTATTTGAAAAGATAGAAGCTCCCAGGGTTGTCCCTAAAACATTTCATGAGAATTGGTTCTGTAGTTTTTTTTACAGAATTTTATTAGATAATATGCTTTTTAAATCAAGGATTTTAAATTAGTTACGGCGGCGTAGTTAAATTATTATTCAAACTCAATTTATAAAAATAATTATGCCTTGTATTCGTCAGTATAGAACTCGAAATATGTAGTAATATTAAACTTAAGTTTTTTTGCCTTTGTCTACTGAGCTATGTATCCCAGGTTCGAATCCTGGCCTGGGTAAACATTTGTGTGGTGAAAATAAATGTTTGTTCTCGGGTCCTGTGTGTTTGGGGTGTGTTGATGTGTGTCCACGCCACCCACGACGAGAGTCCTAATACGGGATACGGGGGTGCAATCGTTACGTTAATAAAGTTAATTAACCACAACACTAGACTAAATCCAGCCCATTTTTCATAAGTTATTATTAATAAGATTCATAAGATTTTATGATCTTCCTGTAATTTAAGATGTTTATTAGAGATTTGATCCTTATTTTATTATTGAACATATCGATTGGTGCCATAACAATTGTTGTACCATGGTACAAAAAATCGACATCAAATGTTTTTTTTTGTTACTAGCATAACAAAAAAAAACTACAGAACCTATTTTGATGAAGTTTATATGAGACAACTCTGAAAGTCTACCCTTTTGAATAAAACAACAACCATCCCAATCGGTTTAGAAATATTGGAGATTTGAGGCATTATAAACACAAAATCAAGGCAATATAAACACAAAATCGAATGGATTTGCTAAAAAAAACTATTTATTCTCTGTTCGAAAAACTGCTGAACCAATTTCGATACAATTTATATGGGACCACCTGGAAAGCACTCACTTTAAAACAAAAAATAATTTTCAATATCAGTTCGCAATTGACGGAGAAATCGGTGTTAACACTTCTAAAAAACATACATCAATTCGAACGTTCGGTTATACTTCCTCCTTCCTCTGTCGGTTCGATTCCCGGCCGAGGTGAGCAAATTTTCAAAAAGTTTGAACGTAAATTTACTTACTTTTAAAAATAAGCGAATGTTTCCTTTGAGTTAAATTTATTAACTTCTATATCGAGGGTACTTTCCCTCCAGACCTGTGTATAACTTAAATTGTAGGTGTAATTTGCAAGCCAAATAATAGCATGCATATTTCAAGCTTAACATATTCTGCTCTATAAATATTACGTATACTTTAAATTAATTATATTCCATATCATTGTATACTTGACAGAAAAACAACTGGTGACATTTACAGATTATTACATAATTGTTATTAAAAACGGTACATTTAAAAATAATGAGTTATTTACGTAAACAACTATTTTTAATTTTGTACATTGGACACTGCACTTTATTAACATACAAGGTGTGTCTATTGTTTTTTTTGGAAGATGGCGCTTTTGAGCGATATGAAATTCCATGCTGGCCGCTGGTATCAGTTAGGCCGCCCGTGGGCCGCCCGAAGGCCTCGTACATACAGGACATATTACGCACTATTACGGAAATAACTTTAATTCGCCCTGAATAACGCGTTTTATTCCAGATCTCAGTTTTCAGTCAGATTTGGAGAAGGCCCACGCTTCCTTCGCCAGATTTGCCTTAAAGGTCATAAGCGCAAACCCCCATACGATGACATGAAAATTATTTGAGCTGTACATCACGTTTTTTTGGTCCTTATTTATGTCTGAAACCGCCCCCTGTGCTCGGGCTCCTATCTGAACTTTTGAGATAGATTTTCAGTGATCTCTCATCTACACAGCTATCACTATTTCGCTCTGATTATGACGCGATTTTAATTAGTAGTGGCAGGCCTCTTACGCAAGAGACCGCCTGTGGAAGTACCACACCTTTGTCAGATATTCAACTGGCAAGCAGTAGTGTGTACACATTTCTGTTTTGGTTTGAAAGGCAATGTTTCCAGCGAAAGTACTGGGCAATGAGACTTAAAAACCAATGTCTCAGCTTAGTGGCGCCCAAGATTTTGCAACCAAGTTTCTGGGTGGTGTTGCAACTGTTTTGGGCAGGCATGAAGCTTATTACCAGGCGAGTGACCTCTCTTAAAACGAAATAAAATAAAAAGAATTCTCTGTGCTCCCAATACAGCTACTTTGCAGCCCGCGCTCATATGCACTTTATCTTAAAGCCTGGAACACACATGCTATTAGAAAAGCATGCTTGTTTGCTACTAGGTAGAATGCTAATTTACAGCATGCTCTCAGTCTATTATTTTGCCTATTTACAATAAAATACTTTGACTTTGAGTGTATCCTGTATATTTGCGCATACGCACTTTAACAAATCAAGTAGCATGTTAGCAGAACGCTTTCAGACTTGCTTTGGAGCTACTCCCCTCGCACACCTTCGTTCGTTTTGAAGCAAATGGCGCAATATTATCACATTTGCCGTTCGCTTTGGACATATGTGGGCGAAATTAGCGTTTAGAAATGTTTTCGGTCACCGTTCGTTTTGTATGTTTAGATGACATGACAGTTAAATTTGACATAGGAAAATCGACTTTATTTTTTAGAGCATATGTTCTTTTTAATTTGGTTTGGGAAGAATCGTTATTGGCAAAAGTTGCAATAGTCTTGAAAATATTCGTAGCGAACGACTTGTTAAAAATATACCTACATTGCGAAACTACCCAAATCGCCATCTCCTCATCTTGAACGCAAGGCTAGTAAGCACGAAAAAAGAGACCGGCTTGCGATAAGGCAGCGTGCGTTTTCACAAGCATACTTTTTTGTACACACATTCTAATTGTATGCTACTAAGTAGCATCTGCTCGGAATCAACATGCATTTGTGCTACCAAGTAGCATGTGTATTCCAGCCAATAAGGGAGTTCATTCAATATTTGTAACGACTCGCATCAAGCTGCGTAACACGCGTTATTTTTTGTTTTTGTTTAGGTTGGATACATGCTTTTGGTCTCTAGCCGAACTTGACAGCGTCCCCGGCCTGGGGGCGGGCGCAAAGGAGTACGTGCGAGTACGAGTAGTGCATGACGCAGAATGCGCGAGCCAAGTGAATTTTGGCAAATTTTGGGGACTAGCTCAAAGAACTCGCCAGGGTCTGGGCCTTAACGGAAAATATGGCAAGCCCACTGCCACTGCTGAAGTGGCAGTGGGCTTGCCATATTTTCCGAAGGACTGATATCCGATTAAGTGTTAATTAAATTAGTTAGGAAGCCTTTCGGCTAGGTGGAATAGGCGCAAGGTAGCTGGCGGCGGTTGTGAAGGAAGAGCCGAAAATCGGGCTCAGTGGTGGGCTTTGGGAGAGGCCTATGTCCAGCAGTGGACCGATACAGACTGATAACGATGAAGGTGATATGTGCAAAGTACAAAATTAAATACAAAAATACAGTAACTTAAAAGTTATACTAAAAAAAGCTAAAAAAATAGCACCTACGAATTATCGACCCTAAAAATAATATAAAAAATGTATAAAATACATTTGAGATTAAGTTGACAACACGAATATGTCATTATTGTGAAAATGTAACAAAATCCGGAAATATAAATTATTTGATAAAATTTATTATTTAATTTATTGTTATTAATTACATAATATTGGTTTCAGTTTTATGTTATTTATTTATTTAATTATGTGATGTGGTTTATAAATAATGTCATAGCATATTATTTATCAAATTATCAAGCATGCATCTTTCCCTAATTATTGGTTTAAAACACTGAGAATTATTGCATGAATGCAAACTTTAAAAAAAAATACACTGGTTTTATAATAAAACCAATTATTTAACCAAATTAAAATGCCATTGTTATTCTTAATTATTCATTATTTTCACATATATGATATAAATACATACGTCAAGCAAATATAACTATTTAAAATATTATTTCTTATCTTATTTTTACATATTAAAACTTTAGATTGCCGATTTCGATAAATAAATAATGATTTATGATATTTAAAATGTTCACATAATGCTTATAGTCGAATTTTATAATAATTTTATGAAATATAAACCTACTTTTACATTATATAATTTTATGAAATATAAACCTACTTTTACATTATATAATTTTATGAAATATAAACCTACTTTTACATTATATAATTTTATGAAATATAAACCTACTTTTACATTATATAATTTTATGAAATATAAACCTACTTTTACATTATATAATTTTTAAGGTAACTGGGCATTATTTTAATAATAATTTATTGATTATTATCCATAATTTATTTTATGATTTCACAGCTTAATTTTGCTTTTTGTTTATCTGTTTAACAACCAAAATAGTTATAATAAGAATCAATAATATTAATAATAAATTGTAATTATTACGAAATAAATACAAATTAATGTATATAGCTATAATCAGTATATGCTTTATCAAAAGTCAAATTATTTAAAATCAATATAAAATAACATGATAATAATACTTAATAATGTTAGGACCTTGTCGCATTTCCATGTTTAAAAAAAGTAGAGCTCTATTTTGTATTGCCACAGAGTGCTAAACAATTAAATAACAATATCATAACGTGCCCAATCACCTTCGCTGCAATTTTTCCACGCCTATGTCTATTTCTATGATACTTTACCGATTTTATAGACATAATTAATAATTAATAGTGAATAAAGTGCATTATTATTTAGTCCGGCGGAAGGTAGCTGAACAGCTTATATTTCTCACGAATGTATGGGCGTACGTCGTCTTTCTGCAAAGAAATAAAATAACTTTAATTTCATCTTTAATTTATTGGTGTTCTTGCGTTTTGAATAAAAAAAAAAACATTACGGAAATATTTTTTTCGATAAAGTGAAGCCGTTCCTTTGAAAGTACAGTCAGGAGCAATAACATGTAAATGTTGTATAAGTGGACAAAGATCTGTTCAAAATAAAGTAACCGTCTAATTGAGTAAAATATAAGCATACATTTTCCATCATGTATTATAGCAAAAAAAAAACTTTATTTTGATACAAGGTTACAGTACAGTAGTCGCAGCGGGTCTTTGTGGTTGTGAAGTTAGGCTCTGTGAACAAGTACAAGTGTATAGGCACTTACAGTAGCGAGATGATCTAAGAAAGGCAGCAGCTTGAGGAGTTCGTTGTCACTGCGATCCACGAACCAGCTGTCGATCGGGATTCCATTTTCCAGCTGGTAGCCGAAGGCCTGGAAATTGAATGAATACGTATTTATTTTACAATGTTGCACAAAAAAACTAATAAAAAAATAATTAATCCGTCTTTAAAACGTATAAAAGTTAAAAGGTAGAAATAATTTAAAAAAATGAGGCCTGTGCTACGCCCAAACCGACTAGGGTAAATAGGCACTTTTTTTGAGGTCTACGCTACGCCCAAACCGACTAGGGTAAATAGGCACTTTTTTGAGGTCTACGCTACGCCCAAACCGAATAGGGTAAATAGGTACTTTTTGAGGTCTGCGCTACGCCCAAACCGACTAGGGTAAATAGGCACTTTTTGAGGTCTGCGCTACGCCCAAATCGACTAGGGTAAATAAACACTTTTTTGAGGTCTGCGCTACGCCCAAACCGACTAGGGTAAGTAGGCACTTAACTGGCACAGACCTCAAAAATTTTTAATGGTTTGTTTCTTTTAAGTTTTATACATTTTAAGGTATATATTTTTTTAAATTAGATTTCATTTCTTACTTCTATAAAGTAAAAAAGCCATACTGGAAACAGTTAAAAGTCAATATTTTTTTCTACTGCTACGGATTTTCATGAAACTTTAATAATTCCCTAAGTTGAAATATTCTGAAACTATTACAAAAAGAATTATTGCAACCACACTTGTAGTTTCCGAGGAATACGTGGACAACATACATACATACCATACATACATTTGCGAAATTTGTTCAGATACTCATATAGACTATCATATATGAGTACTAAGCATTTTTGACAATATTACATACATATACATCAATTAAATACATAATTATCATTCTTGCGTTTTTATTAGTCAAAAGCATCACGTGATGAAATGCACTCTCGATAGAGACAAGACTTTCGAATATTGTCACTCATACTCGCCATGCAGGTATCGAAAGAAAATAATGTAGCTTTCTAACAATCAAATACTTTATGGAGTCAGTTTGGTAGTTTGATATGTACAAGCTCTACGGATAAGCCAGCTCAAGTGGCAATGGGCTGTCCATATTACCCGAAGAACCGTTAAGCGTTGGAAAAGAGGAGTTCTCCAGTGAAGGGAGACCACGTTTAGGCAAATATATAAGCAAGCTAAAGAGGCAGTGGGCTGGTCACATTTCCCGAAGAACCGATAACCGTTGAGGTGGACGAGTTCTCGAGTGGAGACCACCTTTCGGCAAACGTAGTGTAGGACGCCCTGTGTGTATTGGGAGATGCCTACGTCCAGCAGTGGCTGATGATGAAGAGGCCAGGTGGAGTGACGACCTGTTAAAAGCGGCTGGCAGAAACTGGATGCAGAGAGCTGCAGCACGAGCTGAGTGTCTTGTATTGGGAGATGCCTACGTCCAGCAGTGGCTGATGATGAAGAGGCCAGGTGGAGTGACGACCTGTTAAAAGCGGCTGGCAGAAACAGGATACAGAGAGCTGCAGAAACAGCTCATTGGCTTGTATTGGGAGATGCCTACGTCCAGCAAAGGGCGAGTATTGGCTGATGATGAAGAGCCCAGGTGGAGTGACGACCTGTTAAAAGCGGCTGGCAGAAACTGGATGCAGAGAGCTGCAGAATGAGCTCAGTGACTTGTACTGGGAGATGCCTACGTCCAGCAGAGGAATTTTACCTGCGGGCTGTTGTCCACAATGACAGTCTTCCTGAGGTCCCGCCCCAGGATAGAGAGGTCCTTCACGTAGTTGCCGTTCACCAGCAGGCAGTGCTCGCGGAACAGTCTGCAATCACAATCCAATATAAGGATGGAATAGATACTTTTTATCCGACTACGGCGAAGCAAGGGAAGAGTAATGAGTTTAACAGTCTATGTATGTATGTATCTATGTATGTGGGTATGTGGATGGTCCACCATAGCGTCGCCACTATTGGTCCGATTTTGACAAGCGAGTTTTAAATCGATTCGTCTTCAGGTATAGTGTATTAGGCTATTTTTAACCGACCGTAGTCTGGTTTTAGTAGTCTTGTTACTAATAGAATAGTACATTGTATTACAAGGGAGCAAAATTATATTTTACGGCTATTTTGAATCGAGAGCGGAGTGAAGGATTCTTATATAGAATCCTGAACGTAGCGAGGGATTCAATATATGTCGCCGAGGAAAAATAATATTGCGTCCGAGTGATACACTTTACTTCTCATCATCTATAAGAAAAAGAAAAATAAAAGGCACTTTTAGATACTTTACAACCCATATATTTATTTAAAAGGGTATTAAATAGATTAAAAATAAGCAACATAAAATAAACTAGATACTTAATTACCAATGCTTAACAATAAATATATAATATTCGCGTTTTTCGAAGAGATGGGTTTTTTCAACCCATCTATTCGAAAAACACTGATTGGTTCCTCGAAAAGGTCGTAGGTCTTTTCTGTTCAAGACTTTCAGAAAGGGTTTTGTGAGTATTTTGTGTATTTGGAACGTGAATTTTGTTCATTGGGTCGCGTGGCGCGCTATCTGTATTTAAAAAATGAATCATGGGAATGTACGGAGAGGAGAAAAAAATAAAAGCGGCGCGAATTACGTTATCAACGTCACGGAGACAAGGGATATTGACAGTGCAAAAACTAAATAATTTCGCGAAAATGGTTCATCAAGTCCAAGTAGCATCATATTACTTACACCTGAAAATATAAGAAGCTACGCAATAAATGTGATACAGAATCTATTACCAACTGAATCCCCGTAAAAATATATGGAAGCTTATAACAATTTCATCGAGTGGGAAAATGCAAAGATTGTCTGAAGGAAATAAAGAAATCCAAATTAACTTTTTTATTTTTTGTTAAGCATTAGTCCCTAGTTTATTTTAAGTTTTTTATTTTGAGTCTATTTAATACTCTTTTAGATATATATATATATATATGGTAACGTATATTGAATAATCCCTCGGTACGTTCAGGATTCTACTTAAGAATCCGTCCCTTTACTCAGAATTCTACTCTAGAATCCTTCACTCCTCTTTGGATTCAAAATAGCGCCCTCGCCGTCAAAATATTATTTTGCTCCTTTGTCATACAATCTACTATTTTTATTAGATTAATACTTTTTATTAGGCAAGAAGTTCACGTTGTCCCAAAAGTCACACCGAGAAGTTAGAAGCGCCCCAATTCTACTAAAACAATTGTAATAACAACTATCAACAATTTTCGCAAAATTTTCGCTTTTACCTCGTGGTAGAAGTGTTATACAATGTGAAAAAAAAAAAAATTATTGGCTCAACATTTTCGCTTCTACCACTTTTTAGAGGTAACAGCGAAAATTTTGCGAACATTGTTGATAATTGCCATTACAATTATTATTGGTTTAGGCGAAAGCGTAAAGCAATCCAATTGGCAGAGGCGCGAGCAAAGTGAGCGCAGAAATATTTATGTGTAGATATTGATATATAGATACTAAATCACCATCTTGACGCAAGGTTGGACCGGTGTACCGACACTGCCCAATTCAAAAATGGCGGCTGTGAAGCAGCGCTGCGCAATAGACCTTTTCTCAATTCCGATATAGTTCCGCGTGACCGCCATTCTGAACTCAAGTATTTCAAAAATACATTCAAGTGTAGGCGTTTCTCAAAGAAACAAGTACATTCACGAACCGGAAATCTGTTTGCTGTAGTCGCTGGTTTGCAATATTTTTTGTAGTAATTAGTTAGATAAACTCCCTTATCAGCTAGTTGACGACCATATCTATGTATGTTTATCCATTGTCTAGTACCCAAAGTACTGGGTATGCTAGTTTAGGGCTAGGTAATTGTTGTGAATTGTCTTGTTATTTATTTATTTATTTATCTACGTATGAGATAGAGGCTCACTGCACCCGGCTGCAGCAGCAGCCAAAACTCAGTACCAAACCCGGTTTATGCGCGCGCGGGTGCACGTGGAATCTTGCAATTCAAATTTCGAGCACTTCCTGATTAGCTATTCGGCTGAAACGTTCAGGGTAGCTCATAAACAGACACAAAGAAAAAAAAATTATACTTATTATATTTATGTAAAGAAAAACACCTGGTACAAAATCAGGTGTTTTTAACAGAGATTTGATCTGATAACCATGTACGGAGTTTTGAATATACTTTTTTGCCCGGAATAGTTTTTTTTAAATATATTTTATTTCTAGAAAGTGAAATGTACTGCTTGTAACGAACAAAAATAAGATCACTTCGTAGCGCCGCGTCAGGAACTCCGCGAAGTGAGGCCGCGTGCGGACGAACACCTGTGTACAACGGTTAGATGTCGTGTATACCTGTACTTGATCCACCGCCGCTTGGGGTCGAGCAGGTTGAGCAGGCGGTCGGCGTACACGCGCTTGGACGCCGTGAACAGAATCACTTCGTAGCGCCGCGACACGCGCGACAGGAACTCCGCAAAGTGCGGCCGCGTGCGGACGAACACCTGTGTACAACAGTGAGGGTTCATAACACCCTGAAGTTGGTCGATTATGAGCTCAGTAACTAAAACGAAATATGCCACTGCTGCAATCATACCTAACACGCTAATTGATATTGCCTAGTTGTTATTTCGTCTAAAAATTTAAATGCCATAACTGCACATGTATCTCCAATGCCTAATGCGCAGATATGTCTAGGCAAGCGAGCTACACCTTCGACCATATCATCGCTTTCCATTAGGTGAGATCGTGGTCAATCTCGATGCATATTATTATACAATGTGTATACAATTTATACGGTTATTACACTGATCTCGTAAATAATAATGCAGTAGTCTATGGGTTATTAGGACTACATACATGCTGACTGGACAAGATATTTGAAACTGAAATGGTTTTAATATTGTAGTCTATCGTGTGTTTTTCTGTTCTTGTCATACAACAGCTGTCATTCTTTCACTGTTGGAAAGAAGTTTCCTTTTAGCTCACTTATGTTTACAATTATTACAATTATATTGTTATACAATAAGTTTTATATAAATGACCTAATAAGCTAACCAATAAGTTTGGCGGGCACAGCCGCGTGATAATTTTTCTGGGATATAAAGATCCCATGTTATTCCAGAACCAAAAATACCAATATGATCAAACTTTGTTCAGACGTCAAATGGTCCAAGTCCAGTTTTTAAGTCAAACCCGAAGCTATCCAACAGTGAAAACCGCATCGCAATAGGTCCAGTAGTTTTTACGTGATGCGCGAACAAACAGACAGAAAACATTAAGCCAAATACTTGTTCAGTACCATATTTTTTTATTATCTTCTCTAAACATACTTTTTGTTACTTACTGCTTTATTATGAGTACTAGCTGTGCCCGCGGCTTTGCCCGCGGGGTCATTTCATTTAAAAGAAGCCAATACGTGTTATTCCAGAAATAAAAGTACGTATAAAGTATAATAATACTACATTTCCTCAAAATTCGTTCAGCCGTTAGTTTTTTATCGATTGCTCGGCCTCTAAAATAGCAAGTATAGGTCGCGTCACGTAAAAAGAACGCTGGAAGAAAGTGGAGGGGGTGTGTTCGCGCATGGGTACACTCGCGCACAAAAGTACTAGGCCTGTTGTTTTAAATAATTATTATTTAGCCTTTCGCTACCAAATAGACCGATAAATCGCCTAATGCGCAGCCTAACCGCCAGCGTACTTTTTCCATGACGCGACCAATACCCCAATTTTTAAGTCAAACCCTAAGCTATCCAACAGTGAAAACCGCATGGCAATCGGTCCAGTAGTTTTACGTGATGTGCGAACAAACATACAGACAAACACGACAGGACACGATTTAAAAAAATTATATATTCTTGTTCAGTAGCGTATTTTAAATACCCCAACCCTTTTTGTTTTATTATCTTCATTGTACAGTTTTTTTTTGCGTCTCTGTTTCAGCTTCGGCAAAAATTCTTTCGTATGTCCGGATGTCTGTTCGGATTTCCGCCTGTTCTCCTCTACAGGTCGCATTTCTCAACTGATCTAGGCGAAAACATAGCGAATTTTTAGAATTTTTTAGTCGTTGGAAATTTTCGTACTTCCCCCAAAAAAGGGTAAAAAGAGGGCTACTGAATATCTCCGCCATAGTAAATCCGATTTCGATGTTATTTTTTTCATTAAGGTAGTAACTTTAAGTTAGTCTCATAAAAATTTGGTGAAGATATGATGAGGAACTATGGCGTGCTGAGCAGAATAGCTCCTCAAAATGCAGTAAATTTCTCAGTTTTAGGTTTCTACCAGTGGAATCAGCTCTTTACCTACTCGGTAGGGATTGATGGAGCACCTTGGTTATACTACTAAGGTAACTAGATGGCGCTACTGTGCACCGCTAGATTGTTTGCAAAACAGTTTGTACGCGCGAGGTCTACTGTACGCAGAGCCACTAGTTATATAAGTATAGATAAATAACACAATAAGTTATATAAAAGCTTGTATAAAGCTTACCGTGTATCTACACTCTTGGAACAGCACTGGGAAGTGGAAGCTTGCATCCGGGAGCTCTTGTAGTGAGCAGTGAACCAAGGTCTCATCCAAGTCCAACACCTGCAAATAATAACCAACATTCAACAATATTTTTAAACGGTTTTTTACAAATGCATTACAATACAACTGAAGAGTTGGAACTAGGGATGTTACCTACGAAGATGTTACGTATCTTCAACTCCGATATCGAAAGGTCGGAACTTCCGATTGATTTTACAGCTCCGACTGCGACTTCGGCTCCAACATTTTTAAAGGGTCACTGCCCCGCGGCTGCTGCGGCAGCCGAAACTCAGTAAAAAAAACGGTTAACGCACGCGTGTGGTGCACCGGATTATACGCAGAAAGCCAAACAGCAGGAATTCAATCCACACCAATACATGGTGAGACGTTGTTTTTTTTTTGTTTGGGGAGCTTTCAAGCCAGAACGGTTGAAAAAAACAATTTTGATAATACATCGTGTGATAGTACGGAACCCTCGGTACACAAGTTCGACTCGAACTTGGTCGGTTTTTATGGGCCACATCACTGACGTCAGGCCATTTTAATTATTAGCTAGGCACTTGTCATTCCCTGCCATGCCCTGCCCTTTATTATCTCTGGTCGAAGATCTATCCCGAGTTATGACATTTTGCGTATTTGACAACTAGCGAAAACTTAGTCATTTGACATTTTGCATGTTTGACTTTATGCGTATTTGACGTTCTGCGTATAATCCTTTTTAATAATAACACATAGATAGGTGTATGAGTTTCATGAGGCATAATAATGTTTGTATAGTTTTATGTTATTTAACCTTCCCGCCCTTAACCACCACTTAACACACTCTCTTCCACTTCCGACTCCGGTTTCGATTCCGACTCCCACAAACTAAAATTAGAACCTCCGAGTTCAATTCCGATAAAACCACTATCCCTAGTTGGAACCTAGAGTTCAATGACAGTCACTACTTAATCTAATTCAAAACCAGAGGATCCGCAAGATACTTTTTTTTTGACGGCCGGTTGGTCTAGTGGCTAGTAACCCTAGGAACGAAATCAAACGGTCGCGGGTTCGAATCCTGCAAGGTGCAATCATTTGTGTGATGAGCAGAAATGTTTGTTTCCGAGTCATGGATGTTGATATTCGTATTTATGTATGTGTATCCGTTATCTAGTGCCCATATTACAGGGTATCCTAGATTGGGGCTAGGTAATTGGTGTGGAATTGTCCCGATTATTATTATTATGGAAGTACAATTAAAAACGCTAGATATAACTGTTCACCTTTGCACTGGAAGATATATTCAAGCTTCTGAACTGGAACGGATTTGGTGTTAACATCAATGGCGAATACATCACTCACCTTCGATTTGCTGATGATATAGTCATCATGGCTGAAACCTTGGAAGACCTAAGCATAATGCTCAGTGACCTCAATATTGTTTCCCAACAGGTGGGTCTTAAAATGAACATGGGCAAGACGAACATCATGTCAAATGCCCATGTCGCACCCATGCCGGTTTATGTTGGGAACGATATTATCGAAGCTGTTGATCACTATGTCTACTTGGGTCAGACGATCCAATTGGGTAGATCCAACTTCAACAAAGAGGTCAACCGACGAATCCAACTCGGATGGGCAGTGTTCGGGAAATTACGCCATATCTTCTCGTCGCAGATACCGCAGTGCCTCAAGACGAAAGTTTATAATCAGTTGCCAATGATGACATACGGCACTGAGACGTGGTCGCTAACTATTGGTCTCATACAAAAGCTCAGAGTTGCGCAGCGTGCAATGTAGAGAGCTATGCTAGGTGTTTCTCTACGTGATAGAATCAGAAATGAGGAAATCCGTAGAAGAACGAAGGTTACCGACATAGCTCTCAGAGTTTGCAAGTTGAAGTGGCAATGGGCAGGCCATATAGTTCGCAGAACCGACAACCGCTGGGGAATAAAGGTTCTCGAATGGCGACCACGAACAAGCAAGCGAAGTATGGGGAGACCCCCCCACACGATGGACCGACGACATTGTACACATCGCAGGAAGTCGGTGGGTGGAGGTGGCACAAGATCGCTTGTCATGGCGCTCTTTGGGGGAGGCCTATGTTCAGCAGTGGACTTCTAAAGGCTGACATGATGATGATGATGATGTCAATTAAAAAAAAAACATTAAACCCAGTTTCATGTACTAAACGTTTGAAAAACTCTAGTTGGATTTTTGACAGTAAATCTGGGGTGAAATAGGAAAATATGTTGAATCGTAGTGTTGGCATCATTAGAAACGTTTTCATATCCTTTATTGTCCAATAAAAGTTATAACTATAACTTGTGTCAACAACAGATTCTACAAATAATAGTCTTTCTACGTACAAATAAGATGTTTATGTATGTTTACATTTTATCTATTTTAGACAGTAACCAAAGAGTATAAAAATACTACGTACGGTAACAATAGATTTTACGAAAAACAGCAGCTTTAATAGTTAAACCAGCTCAGGAAATGGACAGCAGCATGCACCTTTTTATTATAACCAACTGCTGCGATCACCAAGACTGTTGTCAAGCTTCGTGATTATTGGCCAACCCCACCTTATGATAGGCAAATATAGAGAGAGAGAGAGAGAGAGAGAGAAAGAGCTACCGTTTGTTGTAGCGTGTTTTGGGGTAAGCGGACGTTCAGCTGTGGACCTTTACCGACTGATGATGTGATCTAATCATTTTTCGGTTAGTCAGTTCATCAAACTAACAATAGATGGCGTTACCGTCTCCGTAACACAGATTTATAAACTGAGGGCAAAATTTGACGGATGGTGTAGCGGCCACGATAGCCAAATTGATGCGGGCTCGATTCCCATCATATCTGATATTTTTCATTTAGAAAATTATTAGATATGTTCTCGCTCAGCAGTTGCGTTAATGCTAAATTATAAAATAAGTATAATTTAAAAATTTAAAATAAAGATATGCTTGATATTTTTAAACGACGTTTTTAAAAGTTTTTCTTTCATTCATTGTCATTGTGTTGTGAGCTGCCCTGAAAGTTTCAGCCGGATAGCTAATCAGGAAGATCTCGTCATTTGAGTTGCAAGATCCCGGGGCAGAAATATATAGATAGATACATGATACAAGTGAAGTTAAATAAAAGATTTTAAAATAATTAAAAACATTGATGATTTGATGTCTGTACTCAACGAGCTATGGAAAGAGCTATGCTTGGGATCTCTCAGCGACAAATGTAGAATGTAAGTAATGGATATCCACACAAGAACTAAAGTTACCGACATAGCTTTAGGAATTAGCAAATTGAAATGGCATTGGGTAAGCCACATAGCTCGTAGAACAGATAACGTTGGGAATGACGGAGCGCAGGACGGCACCCCACGAGGCCGACCGACGACCTGATCAGTCGCGAGGAGCCGCGGGATACATACAGCGAGCAACCGCTCGTTCTGGCGTTCTGTGGGGGAGCCCTATGTTCAGCAGTGGACGTGTTTCGGCTGAGCTGATGATGATATGATGTATGATGACTTACAAGGCTGAAGTCCGGGCTGGTCCTCGTTTTGAGTGGCAGGGCGGGGTAACGCGCACGTAAAGCGCCCGTTGCTACGGTCTCTAATGGCGGCAACTGTGGACAACACATTGTTGTTTCATCAAATTATTATTACAGTCAAAACCCGAAAAAAACGACACTGGTTATAACGACGGATCGGTTATAACGACTAAACGGCAATGTCCTAGCCGAATCCCTATATAAGTACCTATGTAAACAAATCACATAAAACAACATCGGATAAAGCGACAAGCCGTCATCGGAATTTATTCGGAACTAGCTTTCCCGTCCGCTACTTCGTACGAGCAGACTACTGTTTATCATAGAATAGGATGTTATTTTATCTATAAAAAAACATCCTATTTTCTTCTAGGATATTAAAAACCAATGCAAAAGTAGGTATAGCCCAATGCTCTTGATGTTTTTGGCAGACTTGTTATTTCGTTTCCATGGCAAACACAGACCATTCTGTAATGACAACCGTTCCTTACAGTGAGTAATCAACATTTTCCAGTTTTCCCGCAGAAACTTTCAATTTTCCGGAATAAAAAGCATCCTATGTTTTATTCTAGGGTATAAGCTGTCTCCATTCTGAATTTAATCAAAATCCGTCCAGCAGTTATCGCGTGAAAGCTCCCCAAACAAACAGACGTTTCACTTTTCTATATTGGTATAGATATATAGGCTATAACGACCCATCATACTTTTTCACTAAAATAAAACATTTACATTTATTTTGAACCTTAATCTATCGATATAGGAAAGATTTTGTCTTATTATTAGCTTTACGCACTTTATCCCACACCGCCCGCGCCTCATGCTATTTCACCTTGAACATTTTACGCACTTAATCCCACAACGCCCGCGCCTCATGCTATTTCACCTTGAAAATTTTATGCACTTTATCCCACACCGCCCGCGCCTCATGATATTTCACCTTGAACATTTTACGCACTTTATCCCACACCTCCCGCGCCTCATGCTATTTCACCTTGAACATTTTACGCACTTTATCCCACACCGCCCGCGCCTCATGCTATTTCACCTTGAACATTTTACGCACTTTATCCCACACCGCCCGCGCCTCAAACTATTTCACCTTGAACATTTTACGCACTTTATCCCACACCGCCCGCGCCTCATGCTATTTCACCTTGAACATTTTACGCTTTATATTATGGACTAGCTGTACCCGCGGCTTCGCACGCGTGGTCTTTTCTTTAGGTTCAAAGTACCATAATGTGCTATTCCAAGACGAATATACCAACATTTGAACAACATTTCATCAGCCGTTAAAAATACTTTTATCAATTGCTCGGCTTCTAACTCACCGGATTGAGCTACGAATTACACCAGATTATTAAAAAGTAAAACAGTTTGGCTTAAAATATAAACCATCTAAAAATATTTTTTATTACTTAAATATTAACATAATTTTGGACCCATATCCCGCAGAAACCCTTTACTTTTTCGGGATAAAACGTGTCCTCAATTTTAAACCATCATATAACTTAAGACAGTGCCAAGTTGTATCAAAACCCATCCATTAGTTCAAGCGTGGTACGTGTTCTTTTAAATCAGTTTCAAGCCCTATCCTGCGAGAACCCATAAATTTTTCGAGATGTAAATTATCCTATGTCCTACCTCGTAGTATGAACTCTAATCATACCAAGTTTCATTTGAATTCATCCAGTAGTTTCGGCGGCGTGATGCGCGGCTAAGATACAGACTGACAGACATACAGACAGAAATGAAAAAACATACAGTTTAGGCTTCATTATCGAATATAGAGTAACTGCCAAAAAAAAAACCACTATATCTTTAATGTACAGAATTTGGACCCATATCCCACAGAAACCCTTTATTTTTTCGGGACAAAATGTATCCATAATTTTCACCCATCTTATAAACTATGTCTGTGCCAAGTTGCATCAACATCCGTCCAATAGTTTCAGCGTGCTGTTCTTTTAAATAATTTTCTACTCCTATCCTGCAGGAACACTTAATTTTTTCGGGATGTAAAGTATCCACTTCGAAGTATGAACACAAATCATACCAAATTTAATTCGAATTCATTGACTATTTTCGGCGTGGTGCGCTGCCAAGGTACAGACAGGCAGACGGACAGACAAACAAAAATTAAAAAAATACAGTGTTGGCTTTAGTATTGAATATAGAACGGCCTCCAAAAAAAATTACATATTATCTTCAATTTACAGAATTTTGGACATTATCCCGCAGGAACACTTGAGTCCCTATATTACACGGCCATTATTACGCGACCAATATTACGTGGCTTGGCGTCGTAATATCAGGGTGTACATTATTTGGTTGCGTAATATTGGCAGTGTAATATCACCCCGTGCTGATTTTGTACAGGCGATAATACGCAGCCAGGATTACGAAGCCAAAATATGTACATGTAATAACAGGGTGTGCATTATTGGCTGTATAATACGGGCCGTACACTTTTTGTACGGGCGATAATGTACAGCCAATATTACGTGTACATCACAGATTAAAATATAGAAATGACATGGTCAAAGCCTCGTTTGCACGTTCCAGTTTCCTTTTACCACAGATTATGAATCGCAATTGCTCCGGTGCTGCGGGAAGTGCTGCCCCTCCGCCCTTGCGTAACAAAGCACAGGTACCAACGCTCGCCTCCGCAGCTTCGGCTTTTTGGTCGCCTGCGGCGTCCAGCCTCCGCCGCTCCAGCTCACCCTGGTACCTGCACTTTGTCACAGCGGTCGGGGGCTGCACTCCCTCCGCGCCTCCGGCTTTTTAAAAACACTCTAGTGTAGGGCAGACAAGACCACGTGGAGTCGGGGTTGGCCAATTCGGTTCTGTGACAGTTTTTTTCATCTCGACACTCGCCTACACAAACGAGGCATCAAGGAGTGATTCTAGCTTTGTCTATGGTTGGCTTCATATTATTGGATATTTGTCGTACAAAATCGGCACGGGCTGATATTACGTATCCAGTTGTACACGTAATATTGGTCGCGTAATACTGGACGTGCATTATCAACCCGGACCGATTTTGTACGGGCAATAATACACGGCCAGTATTAGCCGTTGTAGCGTTGACAAAACGCTACTTAAATAAAAAAACAATAAACCTATAACTAGCAATGCAAAGCAGCAGTTCGACAAGTAAAAGTAGGAATAAACAAGACAGGCCATGCTATTGTTTGTTGTTAGAATCAGATGACGACATTGAAATCGCACATAGCTGATTGAAACAGTACTATCGTTCGTATTTGGTGTATACCAACGAAAGCAGACGATCGGATACATAGAATAGATTATCGTACGTTGTTTACTTACATGATATAATCCTGTAAATCACACTTCCAAAAGAATAATAGTGTTCATAGGTTATAAACACTTCGATAAATACAACACGTTCGTGCACTACTGATCACGACTTTATAACACTTATTAGGTCAATTGAATTAAATAAATACAAAAGGGAACAAGGAATAACTGGGAATTAAATAATAAATGGATGGTTAATAAAGTTCAATTGATAAACACGGAGACAGGTGGTGACATCTACAGGAAATTTTACTTATCTTTGCATCGATTAGCTGTCAAAGCAAAAGGGCGCGTTCCGTTGTTCGGCACGGTCCCGCAATGTCAGCAAATAGAAAATAAAATTAAACAAACCAATTAAATGCAACAAATGTTAAATTTAGGAACGTAGATTTTTTCCAAAGCAAACCCATACAATATCATAATTTAATAGTTACGGTATATAGTTTTATGATGATATAACGGTGGCGGAGCAAAGAAACCGCGTTCCGTACCTTTCGTCTGGAACGGAACGTTTTTATAGACTATAGTTTATAACAATTCTTAAAACGTCACTTGGCAGTTGTTTAGCTGTCAAAAGTAGTTAAAGAAACGATAAATAAACAAATGTGATTTCTAGGGTGAGAAATTTGAAAATAAAAATAAAACCATATTACTTGTCCAAAGCCCATGTGTAAGCGCTGATCGGTTTCCTGGTGAAACGAAATGTAATTCTGATAGATTTTGCTAAATAAAAAAAACTAGATCCGGCTAGACAGAAAGATACCGGCAATGGAGGCGTGTCCTTTCTTTTTCGTGATGGAGATTCTAGCAGGACTGACAGGATTTTTCCCTGCAAACTATAAAACCCGTAAAAAAGGTGAGAGCATTTGTCGGTGTTATTTTCGTATTGGCGGCAGTAATGATTGCGATTGTGAGATCACTTTTATCCATTTTTCGAGACGCCATTTTAGCGAACCGAAAGCGGTGGCGTTTGCGGAGTCTCGAATTCTAAAAAACGTTGTGTCTATTGATTCACAGCGGGTTTTCCCCCCCGAAATGAGACCCCACGACGGAGATTTTCCCCCCCGGATTAAAGACACCCCACGAAGGAGGCTTCCCCGGATTTGAGTAAAAAAAGGCGTCGTGTTGCAATACGTCACGCCACGCCAACATTATACCCAACGATTCCTGCCACATACTTGGGATGCGGTATCGTATTTAATCCATATATTTCGTTAACCGGAGTGTTGAATTTTGGTTCCCCACCGACCTGCTGGACACCTGCAACGCCTGAGGGGTCTAGCCTGGCTACCTCTCACGCGAATTGGACATTGCTGAAACGTCGAATGGAGAATTACCTTCACCAACATAACGGCTAAACCCTATAGAAAAAGGTAAATAAGTAGACTATACTGCCGGCCGGCAAATTCATCAATGTTCTGTTAGAGTAAATGCTTAATTTTGTAAATTCTATATCGACCCTAATTATAGCAGGGTAATCTTAGATCTTGGTATTTCTTGGCTGCTGAGTTGGATCTGCAGGCTAGGATTCCTTGGACCTTAAGTAAATAAGCAAGATTAAACCAAGCATAATAAATATTGTATTGGAGAATTTAAATTGCATGTTTTGTCTTCAACTTTACATGCTAGCTTGAGTGACCGTCCAACGTACCTACGGCACGGTTCCTTAGATTTTAAGTAAGTAAGCAGAATTAAAACCAAGGATAATAAATGTTGTATTGGTGAATTTAAATTGCATGTTTTGTCCTCAACTTTACATGCTAGCTTGAGTGACCGTTCAACGTACCGACGGCACGGTTCCTTAGATTTTAAGTACATGAGCAAGTTTAAACCAAAGGAAATAAAGATTATATTGGTGAATTTGAGTTGTATGTTTTATCTTCCACTATAGTACCCACTAGCTAGTACTGTGACGAGGTCCAAACCTCTTTCATAATAATACTCTTTTGATATCTTAATTCTTTCATAATCCATTTCTTTTCATTTTGATAGTTCATTATTCATTCTATATACAAATAACCTGTCATTCCAACATATGGATTTTTAGCAAACCCGAAATTGTTATAAAATACCAATAATAAGATTATTACAACTGGACGCTTTTAAAATACATAAAATAATACCTTCGTAAGTGGTCGTTTTCATCCATATTGTAGCACCACGAAAAAGTCTATGCACCTGTTGTTCCTGTAATTCTGTTGTCCACTGAGGCTTGGTCCCTGGGCTGGTGGAGCAAGCCCAAACCCTGGGACCGCCTCGCGACACTGGCGCCCTCAACGTCCCCGTACCCAGCCTGCTCTACCTGCCTACAAATCCTCCTGATCCTGAATCTTTCCTGATTTCTCCGTGTTTTTTTTTAATCAGTGTTCAATTTTTAAGTCGTCCCACAAAATTCTAAAAGGCACTAGGCCATCTTGATTTAAATTTGGATTGGAAATATTTGGCAAACCCAGAACAGTTTTTTTATACTCAAGTGTATTTTATATTTGCATTCCAGTCATTCATGTAAGTAAGACATTTTCATTAATACGTACTTTATTCCAAATTTCACTATCGGCCTACCTAGTTCCGAATTACTCTAAACTTTAAACGCGTAGTTACATTAACGCTATTTTTTTAAATATTTTTAAAGCGTTACTAACGCACTAAACGCACGTTACCTACTAAGTAAACACTTAGTTTTATTTGCTGGTCTCATATTAAATAAAAATGGACCCTGCGCATCTAAATAAACCAGAATTGATCTATGAATTAAAATGTAGAAATGCTGAAGTTCATACAACAGATACTGCAGAAAATTTACGTTCAAGGTTATCGACCTTACTTGACAGCTCGAATACACAAGATTTTCAAAGCCCATATACATTTGAACAGGATACATACATACATTATGTACTATGAAAGTTACATTGCTTTCATATTCCCGTACCTTACCATATACATACTTATGACCATTGTAGGTTCCCTACTTACAAACAACCTTGTATTTAAGTTGTAAATAATGTAATTTTAATATAATTTCCTTTTACGGAGTAATGTCCACATTTTTATATTTTTCTTTTATTCACTTCATTAACTTTTCGGATTCATTATGAATATTGACTTCAAGTCCCTACGTATTGCTACGAGTATTCAGTGCTATTGTACTTATTACATACTTAAATGCTTTGGTACTAACAGTAGTTAATAACCTACTTGTTAGCTATGTACTTTTTATTTACAAACATAATATTCAGCCTAAAGCGAAACCAGTTCCATATATTATTTTTTACTACACCTACACACAAAACTTCCAATACTGAAAAGAGCGGCAAACGTGAATACTCTATAAACCAAGCCTAGGTCACAAAACCTGTATTATTTTATAGTTAATATGCTATTACCTACCTACCTTACTTATATTATTTTAACGTTCTAACACAACGTTTACTATGTATATTCATGTGCTACAGGCACGTCGTACCCTAAGGTACGTTTAGCCATTTTGGCAAACTAATTGTATATAAATATACACATACATACATTTACACACCACACACCACACATTCACCACACATACACATACACACATACACTCACATAATCATTCTGATCAGCGGCTAGTGACTGTATAAATAAGCCTACACTATACTGTATTGGTTCCATGAGTGACCTTATTAATATATAAGGTTCCTCTTTCTTATGAGTTTTATTTCCAAGGAATGGGAATAAGACTATGAATGTGTGATTTATGAATATGAATGCATCTAGGAATCCAATCAATTGTATATTGACATTGTTAATAAACATTTTCACATAAAAATTAAAAAGACTCAGCATTTCTATTATTTTAATTAATTATTTTACTATTTTAACTTTATTACCCATATTATATATATTTTTATTATTAACTTCTACTATTATTTTTTTCTTTTGTTCTTAGCATATAATTTTTTTTTTAAAATAAACCTTACAAAAAAATTTTTTTTTTTACTATCAAAAATTTTTTTTTTCTCCGGGGAGGCGGGGTATTGTGACGAGGTCCAAACCTCTTTCATAATAATACTCTTTTGATATCTTAATTCTTTCATAATCCATTTCTTTTCATTTTGATAGTTCATTATTCATTCTATATACAAATAACCTGTCATTCCAACATATGGATTTTTAGCAAACCCGAAATTGTTATAAAATACCAATAATAAGATTATTACAACTGGACTCTTTTAAAATACATAAAATAATACCTTCGTAAGTGGTCGTTTTCATCCATATTGTAGCACCACGAAAAAGTCTATGCACCTGTTGTTCCTGTAATTCTGTTGTCCACTGAGGCTTGGTCCCTGGGCTGGTGGAGCAAGCCCAAACCCTGGGACCGCCTCGCGACAGTACATTACCGAACGGTCTTGATCCAATAGTTCTTGAAGCTCGTTCCGGTCTAAGTTTATCCAGGTAATTTTATTAATTTCAAAATAGTAACGAGTATTTTTAGTTTTGAGTGATTCCGAAGAAAGGTATAGCATCCTCGCGTACAGAGCGACCGAATGGGGCAAGAATCCCGACTCACCCCACTTTCGGTCTGACGTGCCCCAATTTATTTTTTATTACCTTTACTTTCAGAAATCACTAGAACACCCTTTTATAACGTTACAATACGTTTTTCTCGTTACAATATGTCGCCCGAACAAATTTGTACTAACTAGTGGTTTTTAAAGAGAAAAAATTATATATGTGGAAATGAACAAATAAATTTGTGATACAACATAATAATTACACTTGTTGAATATAAATACTATAGTGTACTTTAGCATTATTTAAGCGAAATAAAATTGTAAAAAAGGTCAATTTTGGTAATATCAGTTTGGAACTGATCCAGCATTAAAGTTTATATAAATTTAAAAATTTCACATATCGACAATGTCGGATCCTATTGAACCTCGTTCAGATGAAGAATTATGTTACGCTTCACCACGACGTTTTAGTAATGTAACAGATCCAGAGGCCGGTATTTCACAGGAAGTTTACACTCCTGTCAACGCGGTCAACACTCAGCGACGAGTTAACCTAAACATTTCTACAAATAATCTTGTCCCTACAAATGTTGGTCAACAAACTTCCCCATCAATGCAGACTATTGCTCACACTAGCGCCGCATCGCCGTTTACACATGGACAATACGCGGATAAAATAAATTTTGAACAGGAAGTTTACATTGATAGTTTTTTACAAATTTAGCTGATTCAAAATGACGATTCAGGCATATACAGCATATATTTAAATTGTTTATTTGCATATTTTAAAATTAATATCGACGTTTTTTTTTTGGAGTACAAACCGAAGAGAATAATTCATCATTTTGCAAAACTAATGGTTTTGGTTTTCAATAACCTCTTTTTTTTCCTTCTCTTCATAGTAAATCTTGTTCGAAAGTTCAGTTAATAAAGCCACTGGGTACGCTCTTTAATTTCTTGCTACAGAACGGAATGTTATTACTGGAGGCACATACCTTTCAATTATGAGGAATGTACCATTGCCAGGAAGTAACATCACGATTGAGGATAGGATTATGGAAGCTTCGGCGTTGACTGTACTATTTGCTACTGTTTATTGGTAAATTTTTGATTGGAGGCGGTTTTCATTGATTTTCTTTATAATTTCTAGGAAAGATAGTTTTGATAGAATACAGAATATTTTAAGAATGCAGAGGATTAATGTGAGAGGATTACAGTGGATAGAATGAAAGTTAGTTTGAATAGAGAGAACAAGGTAAATATGAATGTAGTGTAGGATATAATAATTAGTAGGTGTATGTAAGGTTAAAAAAAGTATAAAACAAGTGAAAGATGAAGAATAATAGAAAGGAAACAGCGCAGAATGATTGTAGGCAAACTAGTCCACCCAATGACAAGTATACGGAGTCAGAAAATCACCAGTACTTTCAGAAACCTTTATTTGGAAAAAGTTTTTTTACGCTGAACAACCTCTTGTGTGTGTTTTTATGGTACGGTTGTTTCAGCTAACTTAGTCGTGCAACCTTTTTTTGATTGGATTTGGTATTACGGTTGTCACGGCTAACTATTGGTTAACGTAGTATTCTAGTCAATCAACCTCTTTACACGGTTGTGTTGATATATTTTTTTGCCGTTACCTGCTATGTTTCGGTTAACTGCGTTAACCTCTTCTTCCGAAAAAGGGGGTATTGTAGCGTTGACAAAACGCTACTTAAATAAAAAAACAATAAACCTATAACTAGCAATGCAAAGCAGCAGTTCGACAAGTAAAAGTAGGAATAAACAAGACAGGCCATGCTATTGTTTGTTGTTAGAATCAGATGACGACATTGAAGTCGCACATAGCTGATTGAAACAGTACTATCGTTCGTATTTGGTGTATACCAGCGAAAGCAGACGATCGGATACAAAGAATAGATTATCGTACGTTGTTTACTTACATGATATAATCCTGTAAATCACACTTCCAAAAGAATAATAGTGTTCATAGGTTATAAACACTTCGATATATACAACACGTTCGTGTACTACTGATCACGACTTTATAACACTTATTAGGTCAATTGAATGAAATAAATACAAAAGGGAACAAGGAATAACTGGGAATTAAATAATAAATGGATGGTTAATAAAGTTCAATTGATAAACACGGAGACAGGTGGTGACATCTACCGGAAATTTTACTTATCTTTGCATCGATTAGCTGTCAAAGCAAAAGGGCGCGTTCCGTTGTTCGGCACGGTCCCGCAATGTCAGCAAATAGAAAATAAAATTAAACAAACCAATTAAATGCAACAAATGTTAAATTTAGGAACGTAGATTTTTTCCAAAGCAAACCCATACAATATCATAATTTAATAGTTACGGTATATAGTTTTATGATGATATAACGGTGGCGGAGCAAAGAAACCGCGTTCCGTACCTTTCGTCTGGAACGGAACGTTTATATAGACTATAGTTTATAACAATTCTTAAAACGTCACTTGGCAGTTGTTTAGCTGAAAAATAAAACCATATTATAATTTGAAAATAAAAATAAAACCATATTACTTGTCCAAAGCCCATGTGTAAGCGCTGATCGGTTTCCTGGTGAAACGAAATGTAATTCTGATAGATTTTGCTAAATAAAAAAAACTAGATCCGGCTAGACAGAAAGAAACCGGCAATGGAGGCGTGTCCTTTCTTTTTCGTGATGGAGATCCTAGCAGGACTGACAGGATTTTTCCCTGCAAACTATAAAACCCGTAAAAAAAGGTGAGAGCATTTGTCGGTGTTATTTTCGTATTGGCGGCAGTAATGATTGCGATTGTGAGATCACTTTTATCCATTTTTCGAGACGCCATTTTAGCGAACCGAAAGCGGTGGCGTTTGCGGAGTCTTGAATTCTAAAAAACGTTGTGTCTATTGATTCACAGCGGGTTTTCCCCCCCGAAATGAGACCCCACGACGGAGATTTTCCCCCCCGGATTAAAGACACCCTACGAAGGAGGCTTCCCCGGATTTGAGTAAAAAAAGGCGTCGTGTTGCAATACGTCACGCCACGCCGACATTATACCCAACGATTCCTGCCACATACTTGGGATGCGGTATCGTATTTAATCCATATATTTCGTTAACCGGAGTGTTGAACTTTGGTTCCCCACCGAC
The DNA here is from genome assembly GCA_946251855.1 of Alsophila aescularia. NCBI lineage: Eukaryota > Metazoa > Arthropoda > Insecta > Lepidoptera > Geometridae > Alsophila > Alsophila aescularia. The sequence continues at coordinate 19,090,890 of OX276374.1, forward strand.
CTGCTGGACACCTGCAACGCCTGAGGGGTCTAGCCTGGCTACCTCTCACGCGAATTGGACATTGCTGAAACGTCGAATGGAGAATTACCTTCACCAACATAACGGCTAAACCCTATAGAAAAAGGTAAATAAGTAGACTATACTGCCGGCCGGCAAATTCATCAATGTTCTGTTAGAGTAAATGCTTAATTTTGTAAATTCTATATCAACCCTAATTATAGCAGGGTAATCTTAGGTCTTGGTATTTCTTGGCTGCTGAGTTGGATCTGCAGGCTAAGATTCTTTGGACCTTAAGTAAATAAGCAAGATTAAACCAAGCATAATAAATATTGTATTGGAGAATTTAAATTGCATGTTTTGTCTTCAACTTTACATGCTAGCTTGAGTGACCGTCCAACGTACCTACGGCACGGTTCCTTAGATTTTAAGTAAGTAAGCAGAATTAAAACCAAGGATAATAAATGTTGTATTGGTGAATTTAAATTGCATGTTTTGTCCTCAACTTTACATGCTAGCTTGAGTGACCGTTCAACGTACCGACGGCACGGTTCCTTAGATTTTAAGTACATGAGCAAGTTTAAACCAAATTGAATAAAGATTATATTGGTGAATTTGAGTTGTATGTTTTATCTTCCACTATAGTACCCACTAGCTAGTACATTACCGAACGGTCTTGATCCAATAGTTCTTGAAGCTCGTTCCGGTCTAAGTTTATCCAGGTAATTTTATTAATTTCAAAATAGTAACGAGTATTTTTAGTTTTGAGTGATTCCGAAAAAAGGTATAGCATCCTTGCGTACAGAGCGACCGAATGTGGCAAGAATCCCGACTCACCCCACTTTTGGTCTGACTTGCCCCAATTTATTTTTTATTACCTTTACTTTCAGAAATCACTAGAACACCCTTTTATATCGTTACAATACGTTTTTCTCGTTACACCGTCCAAATATTACGAATCCATGTACACGTAATATCTGGCCGTGTAATATTGGCTGTACAATACTGGTCGTAAATTATTTTTGTCGTGTATTATCGTTTTCCGAACACTTTATTTTTTGGGATGAAAAGTATCCAATGTCCTACCTCGAACTATGAACTCAAATCATACAAAATTTCATTTGAATTCATTGAGTATTTTCGGCGTGATGCACTTCCAAGGTAAAGACAGACAGACGGACAGAAAGACAAAAATAAAAAAATACAGTTTTGACTACAGAAACGAAAATAGAATGGCCTCCAAAAAAATTACAAAATATCTTTAATTTACGGAATTTGGGACATTATTCCGCAGGAACTCTTTGTTTTTTCGAGGTAAAAAGTATCCTCAATTTTAACCCATCATATAAACTATGACTGTGCCAAGTTGCATCAAAATCCGTCTTGTAGTTTCAGAGTTTATAAGCGTTTTTTGAAATAACTTTCAACCCCTATCCTGCGGGAACCCTTTCATTTTAGTATCAACTCAAATCATACCAAGTTTAATTTAAAGTCATTCAGTAGTTTCGGCGTGATGCCTAGCCAAGATACAGACAGACAGACAGACAGACAAAATTGAAAAAAAAATACAGTTTTGGCTTTAGTATCGAATCTAGAGTACAATCCAAAAAAAATTATTAAAATATCTTCAATGTACAGAATTGGACCCGTTACAATTTTATTATAAGTATAGATAGTTGATAGGTACATATATTTGTGATTTAATTTGGTTCGTGCTTTTTTGCGTCACCATGAAAAAAAAGAAAAATTGTTTAAAATTGAAGAGAAATCTCACACCATATTATGGCGATTAGAAAATGGTGAGCTAAATGGGAATATTGCAAAGGAATGCGGCGTCTTACATTCTACAATATTAACGAATAGGAAAAATACGAACAAAATGTATTTTATCGAGTATAGCGTCCTTAGTTATACAGTCCCTACAATGTCTTTATATCCGGTTTCGACTGTATTTATATATGTGAGCGATGGTGGTGGAGCCGTGATATGTGTGTGGTCTTTGCAATCTGACGATGTATCGACACCTACTGCGAGCACCAAGTGGCCTGCCAAGCGTGGTGATTTAGCAAAATGGCCCCAAATGTGGGACCGCGTTCAGCTGTGGGCTTCTTCGGGCTGATGCTGTGAAGAGACAGAGAAGCAACCATGCGTCAGTTCTAGAGATTCTAGCTAATGGCATCAAACTATTAGAGGATTATCATCTTCATGGTCACCTCGTAATTGCCCACTGCTGGGTATAAGCCTCCTGCCCCTTGCGCCACTCTGGTCTACATTTAGCCACTCTCATTATCTTTCCTGCCACCGTCTCTATATCATCATCCTATCTGGCTACTGGTCTGCAAGTATCTTTCCTTGGCCACCACTCCTCAGAACCTTGCTCCGCCTATCGTCAACATATCTGGCAATATGTCCTGCCCACCGCCAGAGTCCCGCAATTCGGCATCCGATATCCTTGGAGCTTAGTCCTTCTCCGTATCTCGGTATTACGTATTCGATCTCGTGGAGAGATGCCGAGCACGGCGCGCTCCATGGATCTTTGCGTAATAACATTTTGTGCTCTGTCTCATTGTCTCGGCACCATACGCCATTGTTGGCAGGACTACTGGTTGAACACTACGGTCTTCAGACACTGGGACTTTTGACGTGTTCTGATGATTTCGCCCAATTTCCCGTGGGGGCTTTTGACATGCTCTGATGATTTCACTCAATTTTCCGTGGGGGCTTTTGACGTGCTCTGATGATTTCGCCCAATTTCCCGTGGGGGCTTTTGACGTGCTCTGATGATTTCTCCCAATTTCCCGAACGCAGCCCATCCCAGTTGTACGCATCTCGCTTGCATTTGAGGATCCAGAGTATAAATTCTAGACTCTGTATGCAAGTCTCAAATAGGTGGTAACTAAAGAGTTTTCATGTGTAACATCTTACCTCTCGGTTTCCTGCAATCTGTGGGAGTGATTTCGTGAAAAGGGACGGAAGTGTGTAACAGGAAGCCGGGGAAGCGCGCGCTATTTGATTTGACCAGTTAGCGCGCGCGGTGCTAGAGTACGTTGCTTATTACCAAGGTGAGATGTCAGGTGTCACATCATACGCGACTACTGTAAGGCTCGTTTTTGTTTGTTTAAATGTAGTGCTAACCTGTTTGATGAACAAGTAGGGGTCGAACGCGTCGACCCACGACATCTGCTCGCAGTCCACGCGGTTGCTGCACGACGATATCACGTCTGCCGCCTCCTCCTACAAAATACATCATTCATCACAATCACAAATTGAATAAGAATTAATAAATCATAATATTTTAGTGCTGAAAATACATATAGTTAAAATATTAGTACTAGTGGCTCTGTGAGCTGTAGACCTCGCGAATCTGTCTTTGCATAGCTTAAATCTGAATAAATGTTCACCGCGCACAATAACACAAAAAAAAAAACATTAATTATCAAACCTGCTCACAATATTTCACGTGAATCGGTTGTTCTCAACCGATACCGATACCGATCTGTAGAGAACATCCGGACAGCCGAACATGCGCCGGACATACGAAAGCGTTTTTGCCCAAGCTGAAACGGAGATGCTTAGCGCTCACTCAGTCAGTTATTAGTTTTTCTTCTTATTAGTTTGAATTATATTGACTGGGTATTGTTTGCCCGCGTGATCATTTTTGTGGGATATAAATATTCTATGTAGCTATAAGTACTAATATTATCAAACTTCATTCAGACGATAAATTTGAGATACCAAGTACTCCAGTTTTAAGCCAAACCATAGGCTACCCAACAGTGAAAACCGTATCGCAATCGGTCCAGTAGTCTTTACATGATGCGCAACAGACAGACTCATTTTTTTAAATATTCCTAGACCTTTATGTTTTTAATTATCTTCAGTACAGACAGACAGACAGTTGTTGTAATGTTGTTGTACAGACTTCTTAGTACTTACTGCTTTATTAAAAGCAACTAAACGTCGAAGAGACGTGATTGTTTGCATAGGTATATTTCAAGGACCGGAGAGCGACATAGGCTTGTAACCATCCATGCGGGTGGAACCTTGGGGCGCAGCTAGTATTTATAAGTGCGAATGTTACTTTGTCTGTTTGTTATCTTTTCAGAATAAACGGCTCCATCACCGATCTTTATGAAATTTGGTATGGAGACAGGCACAAATTAAAAATTAATATAGCCCCCCGGCCCTCCACTACAGCTAAGAAGTATCTCGATTACATCAGTTTTCAAACATAAAAACCGCATCAAAATCGAAGCTACGATGTTTCTGTTTCTATTCTTCTTGGTCTTGGTTCTTGGTGGTCAGGCTTCTTTTCCGCAACTAGGCCGATCATCGGCCCTTTTTGGGTGAAACAGGCGACGACAGCTAGTTCAGCCACCCGATGTCCCTCAGGAAGGCCAGCAGCTTGCGAATTCCAGCGCAGGCTTCCCTCAGGGTGGAAATTGTTCCCAGGAACTATTCCCTTTGTATCGCCACGCTTTCGCACTCAAGGAGTACATGCGTGGCCGTTTCATCTGCCCCCATGCATCCTCTGCACAAGGGGCTGTCTGTGACACCTCTGTGAAGGTGTTTGTTAAGATGGCAATGACCAGTTACAATTCCCACCACTTGTCGGAGACTGTCCCGTTTAAGGTTCAGAAGTTCTCGGGAGTATCTCGGATTTAACTCCGGGAAAACCTCCCTTGGCTGTCTACAATCCTTTATACTTGCGCATAGTTCTTGATTTAGTTTATGTGTCCTTTGACGGATCCAGGCTCGAATTTGACTGAAAGGCAAAGGGATCATTGGCTCTGGCCCTACAGGGCGCATGCCCGAGCCTCTCCTTGCCAGTTCATCAGCTGCATCGTTCCCTCTGGATCCGCTGTGTCCCTTTATCCATTGGAGAGTAAGGTAATTATGTCTACTGACCTCCTCCAGAAGATGGTGACACTGGATAGTAAGCCCCGAGGAATGTTCATACCTTTGAAGTGCTATAAGGACTGCAGCGCTATCAGAGAGTATTCTGATTTTAAAGTCAGTTACCTTCCTGCGCAGTATCGCTGTTGCTGCCTGGATTATACCCACACATTCCGCTTGGAAAAAGAGTTGTGAGTACCCAGTGCTGCTGCTATATGCATGTTCAAATCGTCCGAGAATGTACCCGCTCCCGTCCCTGTTTCCATTTTGGAACCATCCGTGTAGATTCTTACTTCGTGAGTATTTGACCTATCACTTGGTTCCTCATGTAGTTGTATCTTGTAGTGTTTATTGAAAATATGTTGTTTAGGTACCCTATCATAAATGGAGAGTATGTCCGGGTTACCCTCCGCATAATCCCGTATGATGTTAGTGTGGAATGTTTGACTATTTTGATCCCAGAGATTGAGTGCTTTGAGTATGTAAACAGACGCAGCAGCCTCCTGCTGGATGTGCAACTGCAACGGTGGCATACCCAGCAGTGCCTCTAGTGCAGCAGTGGGTGCTGTTCTCATGCAACCAGTCACTGCTACACAAGCCAACCTCTGGAAGGACTGTAGTTTATTTATGGTAGATACCTGTTTAGTCCTTGGCCACCAAACAAGTGAACCATATGTTAAAGAAGGCCTAATCATAGTATTGTATAACCATAGTGTTATTTTTGGACTCAAGCCCCATGTTTTACCTATCATTTTCCGACATTGCCAGAAAGATATGGTTGCTTTCTTAATTTTGTTTTCTAGGTGTCTAGCCCAGTTCAATTTGCTATCTAAGATGATACCCAGGTACTTTACCTCATCAGTAAGGTTAACTGTGTGTCGAAAAGGTGGGGTAGTGTGTATCGTCCTAAGTTTCTTTTGTTAGTAAACATTACCAGTTGTTTTTTTGTTGGATTCACAGTTAATATATAGTCTAAGCACCAGGTTTCTACAATCTTTAAGGCGTTATTCATGATGTCACATGATACGCTAGCAAAGTGTCCTGATACAAGGATAGTCAGATCGTCCGCATAGCCAACTGTGAAGAAGCGTTGGTTGTTAAGCTTTGTAATTAGGTCATTTACCACCATGTTCCATAGTAGGGGTGACAGTACTCCCCCTTGAGGGCACTCTCTTGCCACCACCCCTCTAATGGTTCCACCTAGGTCGAACCTAACCGCCCTTAGCTTTAACATGTTTATGACCCAATCAACCAATGTCGACTCAACACCATGCTTCCTTAGCGCTGCGTTTATGCTTCTAATGTTAGTTTTGTCATAAGCATCTTCAATATCGATGAAAGCGCCCAGGCACAGCGTTTTGTTTTTTAAATCTTGTTCTATTGTGTTTATCACTTTGTGTAAAGCTGATTCTGTTGATTTACCCGAACTATATGCATGTTGTTGTGGGTGTAATGGTGATATAGTTAGAATGCTATCTCTAAAGTACCGATCACAAAGTCTTTCCAAGGTTTTAAGGAGGAAGGATGTAAGACTTATCGGTCTATAAGATTTAGGGTCTGTGTATTCACTCTTTCCTGGTTTGGAAATAAATAATACTCTGACCTCTCTCCAGCCTAAAGGAATGTACCGATAGGATAAACACGCCCTGAAGATTATATCCAGTGTACAATTTATATGTCCCTCTCCCCATTGGAGGAGTCCCGGAAACATACCGTCCAGCCCAGCTGTTTTGTAAGGTAAGAATGTACTTATAGCCCAACTAATTCTTTCCCGACTTACTACTGACTTCGCAACATTCCAATCCACGTCAGCAGGTATAGCCTCTTCAATGTCAAACCATGTAATGGTATCAGTGATTTGGCATCCTGGGAAATGTGTCTGTAAAAGTAGGCTATTTGTTTCTGTTTTAGTATAAGTGTTGTCTAGTTTTTTAAAGAACCGATATCACGCTTAGGGTCAGCTGCTAGAATTTTCCTGACCCTATTTGCCTGCGTATTCATTTCTATGTTTGCACTATATTTTTTCCATGACTTACGACCTTTGGAACGAAGTAGTTTTTTGTACGCCACCCGCGCCTTTCTATATTGCTCCCAGTCCTCATCATGGTATGTGTTCATGGCTCTATTAAATAATTTACGAACCTTCGCTTTCAGTTTCTCCAAATCTTTACCCCAACCATGACTACCAGCTTTACTTACGTATGGTGGGGAGAGGGGGCAGGCTTCCTCATAGCTTTTGGTGAGACTGTCTGTTAATTGTATTACCGCCTGCTCAATATCAGTAGTACTTGTTAGGCGTGATCCCGTAGACAAGGGAGTGTGGTACTGTTTTAACAAATTATAAAAGATCACCTTGTCCGTTCTACGGGGATTACGAGTTGGTGCGGGAAGTACCCTGCTAAGTTTCTGTTTCTGTTGTTGTGGTCGTTGTTGTTGTCGTTGTTGTTTTCGTTGTTGTTGCATTGTTTGAGTAAATTCTTATTATACTAAGCTGGTTTTATTTAAATTCCTCGCATTGTTTGAGTAAAGCACTATACAAGCCTTGGTCCGCAATGACTGCCCTGCTGGCCACGCTATGATGGCCACGCTATTATGGCCTCGATCTTTGCTTAGTAAAGTTCTGGGCCTTCCAGCTTGGCTATCAAGGGCTGCAATGCTAACCACGCTGTGATGGCCTCGAACTTAACTTAGCTACACTCTCCACCATCATCATCGCTGCCAGCAACGCAGTCATTACAGACCGCGGCAGTAATGTACTATTATTATGTGCCTGTGCCGTTGTGTTATGCACAGGAAATCATAACTTGCAAACAAATATTTCGTACGTTAAAATAATATGAATTCTTAAGCAGTCGTTAACGCATTATTTTCAAGGTTAATTCGTCTCAGTAATACATACCCAATTACAGGAAGGGTTTGCTAGTAGTGTTACGCCTATCAATTCTTAGAAAAAAAGTAGGTACTAAAATTTTCGAGAAGCGTGGTTGGATGACGCAATACTTACATTTAAAGGAACCTTCTGGAACACACCAGTGGCGCGTAGGTAACTACAGAAGATTCCAGAGCGCGCGGTAGGTAGGTACATACGGGCGCGGCCCGGCAACATCAAAGACGCCGCCGTCCTTGAAAGTTCAAGTACCTACCGACTACTGCTAGTACATACGAGTACCTTCTGGAAATTTCCGTCGCGGTACAAATAGGGCGCGCTTTGGCTGCCTGGAACTGTCTTGACTTGGCATTCGGAACGTAACAATCAAGTGATTCGAAGCGAATATTCAGTGATAATTAGTGTGTACAGTCGAGTTAAAAAGTGTTTTTTATATTCATTGTGTTGAGATGTCAGATCAGGCTTTCTAAGTTATCCAACATTAAAAACAGCATTTCAATAAGTTACAGGACTTGTTTTTACGAGAAAACAGACAGACACCATTGAAAAGTAATGTTATATATATATGCTTGTACGTACAGTAGTCATCATGACCATTTTTTATAATGATCTTCATTGTACAGACTTTTTGTTACTGCTTTATTATAGGTTGTACCCATACATTATTATGTATAGATAGATTACCTCAAGCTCAGCCGGCGTTGGTTCGTCATGACAGGCCAGAGATTCATCTGCGGAGAGGTCTGTGCCATTCTGTAATGAAAATATATCAAAATTAGTTTAGTATTGTACGACGACATGACCAAAACATTGTTGGGCACGCATACACTTAAAGTTCCATAGCCAGGATCTTAAGATACCCAACTATGAAAACTGCATTGCAATCAATCCAGTAGTATTTACGTGATATGCCAACTAAGTTGGTCTAACTTGGTCAGAACTATCTCGTAAATTAACAAATTCTAGACAGCCATGTTAATTATATTAGTAAGCACGAAATGAGATGCGCTAGTATTCTATATAAAGTAGGCGCTCGCTAATCCGGAATGTAGCGAAACCGGTGGCCCGCTCTATAATCCGGCAGTTTACTCAACCGAATGCCAGATTACCGAGCGGGAGCAGTCCGGGCCCAATGTTGACAGTGTCTGTTTTGTTTTTTTCGTGCATCTAAGCGTCTTCGAAACTCGAAATAGCCTTCGTCATCGTAATTTATTTCATATATATCAAACCTTTTATTTCCCATACAAATCCGGCACTTCAAGCAATCCGGCAATAGGGGAAAAAAATCGGGTGCCGGATTACCGAGCGCCTACTTTATTTTCAATATTCTGCATGCAACTCAAGCATGCAACTCAAGCATGCAACTCAAGAAAAAAGGTCACTTTAGAGCTGAATATTTCTTAAACGGAATCAAATAGTAAAAAAACTGTCATGGTAACCTCATTATAATTTTAAAAAATCTGTTTAACAAGTCCCCACATTTTTTTCATCTTTTGATATGTATCTACACCATCATCATCAACTGCCTGCATTAGTCCACTGCTGGACATAGGCCTCTCCTAGTGCGCGCCATCGAGCCTAATCTTCGACTTTTCAGTCAGTGTCCACGTGTCGGCTCCGTATGACATAAGGTACTGATTAAATCATTTTGTCATAGACAAAATGGCGACGAGAAGACATGACGAAGTATCCAAATGCTGCCCAGCCGAATCCCTATCAGCTTCCCTCTCAAAGTTATATACTAATGTACAACATCGGGAGGCATGCCACTGACGACTATTGGTTACGTTGATTGATCATCAATTTTGATTTACCGATGTTCATGAGTAGCCCAATACGTCTGTAGAGATCTGCCAGGCTGTTCTGCATTTGTTGCAACTCTTGCAGCAACTCCGCCATAAGGACGATATCATCTGCGAATCTCAAGTGCGAGATGTATTCGCCGTTGATGTCCATTCCCTTCAAGTCCAGCATATTGAATATATCCTCCATTGCGTTATTAAATAGTTACATAGGATATGACATCCCCCTATCGTACTCTCCGGAGCAATTGCATTCGTACAGTTTACCGGTTTTGGACTTGGACGGACATCGTAGCAGCGTCATACAGACATCTCAGCACTTGAATATACCACTTGGTCACACAAGTCCACTTGGCATTGCTGCAAGGAGTCCAGAACAGACCAGATATCGATGGAGTCAAAAGCCTTCTCGTAGTTCACTAAAACTAAGCAAAGGTGGCCGATTGTACTCTTCAGACTCTATGTGAATTAAATTAAGAATATTTAAATTATATGTATAATATTTAGGTAGATAAGTGGTTTTTCTTTTTGCATGGACAAGGACGCTATTGAATCTCTTCTTAATCGCGCTGAAATCGTAATTTTATTTACCCCGACGTTTCAGTCATGTTGTATTTATCGTGGTCACAAGAAGACTTGGGATTGCCGGTATACAGCATGTGGAGCATATAACCAGCCTTTGAAATCCTCGATCTCGGCGAGAATCTCCGGTTTTGCCATCTGCTGTTTTTAGCTTTGTCAGATGACTTCTCCCAAGTTGCTGCACGAAAACTTTAGACCCTCGGTTTGACTTAATTGTCTTTTGTATAAGGCGTGTATTGGAGCACCGAAGGTCATGTCGCGTCAGTTTCGTGTTGCTTTTGTTGAGGATCATATATCAGGATCATATGATCGCAAAGAGGCCTGAGTATTTTCCCGCTTTGTGCCATTAGCTTGGGAGTCTCGTCCGAGAGCTTGGATTTCGGGCTCATACGCTGTAAACTAAAGTGTTTACGGCCCTCTGCCGTGAGCATTCTCACCACCAAATTTCAACCCTGTAGTGTTAATAGTGCATCAATAAAATGGCTGTGACATACAAAATCGTGGGGTGCATGGGTCAATAGTACGTACATGACGAAACTATAAGGATTCCTGGAGTTCCGTGTTTGACCATGGATTCCTAAAATAAATAATAGTTTAAAAAAACTAAAAAACACGCTTTATATAGAAAACCAAACTAAAAAATAGAAAATAAATTTTAATAATTTTGAATTAAGAATAGTGTTTGAATTTCAAAAAAATCGTGGGGTGCATGGGTCAATAGTTACAAATATTTCATTGACAGATATGAGAAGAAAGATTATCATTTCGATAATATCTTAAAAAGCACCACACGCTTTTTTTTTAAATTCAAACACTATTCTTAATTTAAAATTATTAAAATTTATTTTCTATTTTTTAGTTTGGTTTTCTATATAATGAGGGTTTTTTAGTTTTTTTAAACTATTATTTATTTTCTACTTTTTAGTTTGGTTTATTTATAAGAGCGTTTTTTTTTCGAATTATTGCATTGTCATCAGTTTTTGACAGGTGTGCAAAATTTGAATGAAATCTGACCGTTTAAAGTGGGTCAAAATAGCGTCCAAAGGAGTTGGTTACAAAAATACAAGTGAAGCTATTATAAAGCGTATAAAAACGGGGTGTGGCTGTCGTGGACATGGCCACACGTGTACCTATCTGCTAGAACACCTTCATTCTTTTACGATCCCGGCGCCTCTTCACTGTGTCGTATGATATTTTATGGGTATCACTGGATTGCTCTTGAGAAGCTTTTTCCAACTGTATACAATCTCTGTATTTTGATTTAGCGTTTTGATGGGTTCCCTCCCCCTGTACTGACCTGAGGACTGTGTCGCATCGTGTGGAGAGCCACACGATGCGACACAGTCCTCACTCAACGTAATAAATTATTTTGATCATTTAGCAATCGAGTGGTGTAGTTAAATTTTGGATGTTGATGATGGATATGGAGCTGCAAGACCCATCTGTATACTCCGGATTTTGTTATTTTTGGTTTGGCTCCTTAAGGAAGCAAATTTATAAACATTTCCACGTCAGAATAGATAACTTAAGAAGCTCCTCCATTTGTAAAGTCGATTAATAATAATCACTCACCCAGCCTGCCGCTTCAGCTGCCAAACTCTGACTGATCTCAGCTAGGAATCCACTGCTAGGGCTCCGCGCGGACAGGGCTTCGAGACTCTCTATTGCGGTGCCGCGAGTGTCGCACGTCGATGATATCTCGCATTCTGACACGTAGCTGTCCTGATCTAACATGGGTACGACGTCGCCCTGTGGAAAAAAGACAGACAGTAGAACCAAGCAGTTTGTCTTATGAGGTAATGCTGGACTCTGGAGACAGTTTGTCAGGCCACTCAATGGCCTCTGATATGACTTAACGACCGGCTAAGGTCGCGCCAAGCAGTAATTTGCCAACATTATTGTTATCTTCAATCAGTTATTAGCCCAAGGCTTTATTTAACAAGAATATAAAATTTTTGAAAATTTGTTCTGTTTGTTCTCACATCACATAAAAACTACAGTACCAATTGAAATGAGGTTTTCACTGTTAGGACTTGTATATCTAAGGATTTGCATCTCAATATGATGACTAGAAGATGAGCAATTGATAAAAGGGTTCTTAAAATAAGCTACTGAACAAGAATTTAAAAAATTGTGTATCTCCGTTTGTTTGCACATCACGTAAACACTACTGGACCGATTTCGATGAGGTTTAACTGTTGGGATAGCTTAGGGTTTGACTTAAAAACTGGTGTACTTGGTATCTCGACCCGATGTGTATAAGTCGAGCAATCGATAAAAAAACAATTGACGTCTGAATGAAGTTTGATAAAAATACCAATGTGCTTTTGATTCTGGAATATACCAAAACCTTATACCATAGGATCATTATATCCTGGAATAACACATAGGATACTTCACAAAAACCAACTTAATCTCAGAAAATAAACATGCGGGCAAAGCCACAGCATGCTAGCTAGTTTATAAGTGTGATACAGACCTGTACATATTTTTCTTCACCAGCTAAGAAATCAGCACAGTTATCCAGATCGTCCGTAGTAGACGTCGGCTGATACATCTCCAAATCATTGCTTGACTTCCGTCTCTTATTCAGTCTCTTGTCCACCGAGTTTGTCCTTGATATACGGTCATCTCTATCCGTAGTCATCACCCTTGCTGCCTTATCCACTAGGAAGTTTATATCTTCATCAACAACTGGTAAGTTGCAATCTGGTAATGGGATGAAATCATTAAGACAATCACTTGGAAGACACAGTTCCGTTGATTCAACATGACCATCTGAATCTGACTCTTCAGATTTTGGTGTAGGAAAGTCGAATGTTGTTGTGTGAGGCTCGTACATAGTCACATCGTCTTCGGTTTGTTCAAGAGCAGACCAACTCGTACTTGATTGCTCCGGTTCAGATTTCTTAGTCTTCTTTTTAGGACTTTCATTCGTAGAACTTACAGTGGGTTTAGTAGGACTTGTGACACCAATTTGACGGACTTTACGTATAGGAGAGCTGTTCAATGAAGCTGCCTTGTCAGTCTTGTCCAAACGACGAGTCTTTCTCGGAGAATTCATTGCAGACGTCACTTCAGTCTTCTTCACATCACGGTTTAAGGAACTGTGGCGGATTGGAAGCTTACGGATTTCTTTAGGCTTTACGTTGATCTTTTCTTGAGGCTTTTTCATTGATGTGGTGGAAGATACCGTGTCTTTAGCGGAGCTACGGACAACGGTTTGGAAGATAGGCTTTTTTGTGCGATCATTGAGCTTGGCTTTAGTTTTATATGTAGCTTCAACCGGTTTCTCCATGCTTCTGGTGATCTTAGTTCTAACGGGCTTGGTTTTGAGTGTTTTTAGTTTCTGTGATCGTGTGATGCAGATCTGGGGATCTGACAGGACATTTTTCACGTCCCGCTTCACAACTTTTTTCCAAGTTGTCGGTGTGAGGGACAGGGGCTTGGTGACCTTCACAACTTTGCTATTTCTCTTCGAGAGCACTGGCTCCCTCTTTGTACTTCTTAAACGCATGGCAAGTTTAAAGTTGGACTGAACCTGAAAATTTTTACAATGATTAAATTATAGGATTTTCGGATTCTCTGGTCAAAGTATACAAAACACTAAGAAAAATAAAAATAAAATAAAACCTTTGTCACTTCTTGTGTTTTTTTTATTATTTTTTTCTTTGTCGTCGATTTGTGAGCTTACCTGAAAGTTTCAACCGGATAGCTTATCGGGAAGTCCTCGAAATTTGAATTGCAAGATTCCAGGATTATAGATACATACACACATTCATACAAATGAAGTTAAATAAAAGCTTTTGAATTCTAAACTAGTATTTTTCAATCAGACTTTTTTCCTTGCATCCAAACCAAACACCCTATATTCCAATCCCCTTTATTTAATGCTGTGGCAATATTTCGCTTACACAGGTTTCGCTTGGAACCTTTGGGTCATCATCATCATCATCATCATCATGTCAGCCTTTAGAAGTCCACTGCTGAACAATAGGTCTCCCCAAAGAGCGCCATGACGAGCAATCTTGTGCCACCTCCATCCACTGACTTCCTGCAATGGCTACAATGTTTTCGGTCCATCGTGTGGGGGGTCTTCCCACATTTTGCTTGCTTGTTCGTGGTCGCCATTCGAGAACCTTTATTCCCCAGCAGTTGTCGGTCCTGCAAACTATATGGCTTGCCCAATGCCACGTCAACTTGCAAACTCTGGGTATATTTGGGTATGGAGTCGTAATAAAAATGGTTAAATTAGGTTCTTCAACTGTTGCATTGCAAGACAGTGTCTATATCTCTTTAATAAATGGAGCAGATGACTTACGTTCGCCCGGGAACTAATAATGTATGTGGATTTTCCCTACTTTAAAGCAGGGTTGTTTTTTTTATTAAAATCATAATGATAAGAGACTAGAAATTAAAAATGCTTATTAAAATATGTAAGAATGTATTTTAGTTTTTTTTTTACACAATTTGTTTCTCCAAAGATTCTGCAATAATACTTTTTTCCCCTTAAATGGGAAAAAAAAACTGCAAACCCTGCTGGCAAACCAAAATGAGCACATTTGCCTATCGGTTTGGACATTTGTAGACGAAATTAGCGTTCTCAAAGTGTTCGATGACCGTTTGTTTGCATGTTATGACATACTATTATTTATTTTGTGATGATAGTTAAATTTGACAAAGGAATAGCGACTTCATTCCATAGGGAATAGAGCAGATAAGTCAAAACTACTGTTTACGGTAAAAAGACGAAAAACTTAAAAAACTAAATAATCATCTTGTTTTTTTTTTATATAAATAAAAAAGAACTATCATAAACAAAAAAACATGATTTTTATTAGAGAATATTCGTATTCGGCATATTCGGCATGGTTTTATATGTTCGGTATTCGGCCGAATATTTGGTTGATGTGCCGAATATTAACCGAATAATAATCTTATATAATTTTAAGGCCTGCCTACAGCTTGTACTGACTAATATTAACCAATTAATTAATATTAAAGTACGAGCCGAAATAATACAACTTAGTCATTTTTATTTGGAACATAAAACCAACTAGTAATATCAGACAAACATAACATTATTTAACATTAATGTCAATGTTTATGGTGACAATTAGAATAATCGTTAATGAGTATGTCTTCATTCAATCTCAGATAACATAATGAAATAGAAAATAAATACTAATCAAATTGTAATTGAGTATGCAAAATTGATTGTATTAACTCCATCCCAGTAGCGTTTTGTTTTTGATAAGGTCGCAGGAGGTCGTACTTTGATCCCAGATTACGAAGTTTGTGGCTTAGTTTCGAACAATTGATTGGTACTCTAATCATACGAAAAAAACATATTGGTTTTAAAATGCTTAGCTGGCCGGGCGCCTCGCGGACCTGTACTGTACAAACGTGTTTAGTGCGGCAAAGCGCTCCTAAATAGAACCGAATAGTTCGGATGAACATTCGGTTTGGTAACGCTGAACTGAACAATGTTCGTTATTCGGTTCGGTTTAGAAATCCATGTTTGGCGCATCTCTAATTTTTATCAACCCTGCTTTAAGGGAAAGAAGATGGAGAATGACAGCTGGCAAGGACTGGATGAAGAGAGCTCCTGATCAGGCTCAGTGGCATTTACAAGGAGCGGTCTATGTATAGCAGTGGAACAAAAAAAATTGCTGATGATGATAACAGGAAGGAAACATCAATCATGCGACACAAGGTAGCATCACTGTTTCAAAACCAAAAAACTAAATAGATACACAATTTAAAGAAAATAAGTTTATATTTTAAAAACAATTGTAGATAAATAATATACAAACACCACATTACTGTGGAAGAGTGTTTTTGGAGTACTTGGGCTATTTTTTTAATATAGAATTATTTAATGGTTTGCCACACAAAATCTGTATTTGAGAATGGTAATGATAATTAATTTATTTTATTATTATTTTTTCAAAATTAGTGTTTTATATCCCATACTGGATACCGATAGCCGACAGTTTAAAGAATGATTCACGTTAGTGTCAGGGCTGGGCAGTTCCACTGACGGGGCATAGCCATATATCTATAGCCATATATATATATATAGCATATATCTATAGTATATTTTTGTATGAACTAATTCATTCTACACAGGACTGGGCCCATGCCCAGCAGAGCCCCGGCACCATAATGACGGTGGGTATTGTTTCCCAGCTCCCAGACCCACAGCATCATAACATGAATATATTCACCAAGCTGTCACCAGGCAGTCGACAACTTGCTGGACAATGAATGAGGATGCACAGTGGGAAACAAACGTCAATCTTTATTACCTGGTTCTACATTTCTACAGCATTTCATATCCCCAGTAGTTTATATCCCACAAGTCTCTTGTGCTATACATTTGGGCTGAATCCTGATACATCCAGTCTTATCCTTAGTTGTGTCTAAAGGTTAGTTACTATTCTGATATCTTCCTTGAAGTATTTGGCATCAAGCCAAACAGGATAGAGTACACAGTCAAACATAATCAAATTGTCATAGAATTAATAGTAGTATCTTTGGTATAGGTCTGTCTATAATGTAGATGTTCGTTACATTTTTGCTGAATATTTGGAAGTAAACATAAACAAAATCATAATATAGATACATAGATGAGTATGTACAAAACCTCTATTACAAGACCATAAGGTTGAGTATTGCATTGACTTTATTTTTTATTTGATTATTTTTATAGATATATTGAAATCTTGTTAGTTTATTTAGAAATTACAAAAATAAGTAAATCGATAAATAAAGCTGCATCAAAGATACTTACATGAACTCAATCGATTAATTAGAAAGTTGAATAATTACTCCATCTGAACTATGTATTACTTAGCGGATAGCCAGCTATATCAGCGACCGCGGCGTCGGACGGACATACATAACGCCAACAAATTATTCCTTTGTCTCCAACATAGTTTTATTTTCAGGCATTTCTACGAATGCCGAAACACCGATTCGCGCCTTTTTTAAAGACCACTTTTTACGTAATACAACCATTTATTCGCAACGAAAGGTAATTCAAAACATTATAAATATATTTTGTTGAGTACTAAAACTGATAATTACACATCTACAGCTAAAATAATTCAGAAACTTGCGACACGAAAGGAAAAGAGCGGCAGTAAAACATTATCGATTTTTCACTGTTTTACGAATGTGATTCTCGCTGATGCCATGGACATTATTCTGCCGACATCCTGGCGAAAAAGTTCAATCACGGAAAAACTGCGAAAATGCACTCGTAATATGCAATTACATGATAATTTTTATTGTGGAACACAAAAGCCAAACAAATGTCAAAATGGCGGCGCTTGTTTGTTGAACCAAATTCGCTGCAGATGTCGCTGTCGCTGCAATTGGATTTTGTTTGCAGCGCATGCGTTTCGTTCGTTTACGGTAGAAAGTCAATACAAGGAGTAAAAGGAAGAAACCTAATAAAAATGTAGGTAATGTAAAATTATCTTCTTTTTTGAATCATTGTATGTGCAAATCGTCTTCTTCTTGTCATAAGGAAGTGCTGACCTCTGGTGTCAGTTTGTCAAACCGATGAACTTCATACAAAATCAATGGTGCGGAGCACCAAAACCGATATCTTTGGATTCTAAATTTCTAACTCGCAATAATCTAACTCTCGGCTACCACCATCCATGATTTCAAATTGAGTTTTCCTTCTAAGAAGGAACATAAAATCAAACATATTATGCTAGACCAAATAATTATTTTGATAGTCTGCTGCACATCTTTGTGTTGTATAATATTGCTTACAATTATTTACAAAAAATAAAACTATCTCGCGACATTTTTTTGCGCCACCTAGCTACAGTATACTTAGTACATTTTATCTCGTGAGTGATGATAGATGTCACTAGTTGTATGTAATGGCCATCTATTGAATAGTTTCAGAAGCTTAACCTTAGCTTACATCTCCAGCTCGACCTGATATTACTACTCGACACTAGATGTCTTGACATCACAATGAAAATTATTTAGGCAACACTTTAGCATTACTCTGTTTTTGTTTGTTTGGTTTTGTCACTAAGTAAGGAGAGCCAATTGTTTATTCACGGAAAAAATAATGAAGAATAAAAAAATAAAAGTTTACCTATAGAAGAGAAAGAGAAGAAGAATAAAATTGGTGATACTCAAAAAGGGAAATGTGGTATAGTTATTGGAGTACCACAACGGTTCTCAAAAAGTATCGCAGTAGGGTGGCTAAAATGTTTGGACCTCGGATATTTAAGAATCTATCAAAATAAAGGATGATGTAAAAATAAATACGCCCTACAAAAATAAAATTAAATGCTTTCCTTACTAAATTGGTTGAATAGAAATAAATAAGGTATCATTATGTATAGGGTTCTGATTAAGAAAACTATAATTCAATTTTGTCTTTGAACTTTCCTTGATCGACATTAATTTCTTCAATTATGTTATAAAATAATAACAACTTGACGTAACATTCATACTTTTTTTTTGAGCTTAAAGTCTGTACTTATTACTTCTACTCGTCGATAGATGGCGCTGTAAGTGAGTAACAAAACTCAAATCGCGAAGATTATTATCTTGAATTATGGCCGCAAAAGATTGAAATCTCAAAGGCGAAACATTTCATTTCACTAGTTTATTCATTGAGATATACAATTACTGTAGATACGCGATCTTTATTAGAGCATTTTGTTTTGTTCTTATATTTCAACTGCTTATTAGACTTTGGGGATTAGGAGAAATTCAGTTTTTTTATTGTTCTGGAAAGTATAGGCTTTGAATAGTGCTATTATGTTAAGTGCTATTTCAGTCATACTTTCAGTTTTATTTAGAGCTTAATCTAGATTTAGTTTATGTGATTTAGTTCACCTATAGGTACCTAAAACAAAAATGTGGTAGGTATTTATAGCCTATAGCTATTCTGTCTTTTTACTACCTCAGCCATAATATAAAAGAAATACGTAATGTAATTTTAGTAAGGTCATGTTTATGAGGTCTTGTACCTTACAGAAATGGTACCTAAGCTAGTCTAATTCTTATTTTTGTCCGATCACATAGGTATTTTTATACTTAAATTTTTCCTTGACTGCTGTTTTTACTTACCTTCTTACTTTCTTTTTGTTACAGATCGCCAGAAACGATCTAATTGCGAGGATATTATACTTTCTGGCAACCCTAGCACCTACTCATGAAGAATCATCTTCCACCTGAGGTCTTTCCGATTCCGAAACAAGAGATAAGTTCAAAAATGAAAACCCGACTAGTCCGACTACGATCGGGTAAAAATAGCCTATGACACTCTTGCGATGAAGGCGAATCAATTGATACCTCGCTTGACAAAATCGGACCAAGTTTTTATTTTGAACACATAAACCTTACTTTGCCTTGCCGTAGTTGGGTAAAAAAAAAAGCCTTACACTCTATACATGAAGACGAATCGATTGACACCTCGCTTGTCAAAATCGAACTGATAGGGTGGAACATCCACATATCCACACACATAGATGCAAACATACATACATACATACATACATACATACATACATACATACATACATACATACATACATACATACATACATATACTATTAAACTCATTACCCTTCCCTTGCTTTGCTGTAGTCGGGTAAAAACAAAAGAGGCCTTAGCACAGCCTGCCTCCATAGTGTTCCACCGCCCTCGGCTGGCCATCTTCACTACGAGCCAGCGTGCATACACTACCAGTGTAGTCCACTGTACAGTCTGTCTGTACTTTTATAGCAAATTAAACTTCATTTTTTTATTTGCGTATGTATGTGTATACAATAGTCTATAGTGATCCTTAAATTAACACCAATTCTAACTTTGAATTGTTGAAATTATTTATCAATTTAACAAATTGCAATCTAAACCCACGTCTAAACCTAAGAAAACCTTGGTAACCTAAGAAATCGCTTTAAGTTTTAAGTCCGCCCGTTGTATTGTAAGAACTCGATAATAATAATATATTATGTTAAATGTATATATGTAAACTCTGACACCAGAGGCCAACACTACAGACCGTTCACTATAATTTGTCCCCATGAATCTGTAATACATACTTCCTAAACAGAGGTTCGTGCTTGTCCCTTTCATACAATGTTGGCATTACTGACTATCAATGTAATGACAGTTGCCGCCATTACAGGGGCGCGTTCACTTACTACGTTCGAGGACGCACGGATCACCCGCGCGTACACTCGAAATCGTTCACGGCGTCATCGGACGTACGCCTGGGTTATCCGAAAAATAGTAGGGGAGGGGAGGAATAGTATGAAACTGACACTTGACAGTTGTCAGTTCTATGTGGACGTCCAAAGTCGTCTAACTCGGGATGATCGAGCGATAATCGCACGGATGATTCGAGCGTGTAAGTGAACACAGCCCAGGTAAGTAAAATGGAGTTGCCAGATCTCGAAATCGATACGAAAGGAACCCCAATATATTTTATTTGATTGGATGATGATGATGATAAATAATTTGTTTTTGTTTTTGGGCATAACTAAAAAACTAAGGGGTCTAAAGTTAAACAAAAATAACCCTTTCAAGTGTGGGTCACCAAACCTGACCTGACTGATATGATAACGCCTATCAGTTTCTACTCATTTATAAATGATATTAAGAAAAGGATATATTGTTACATTATAAAAGCTTATGTCTTTTTCTATAATCTATCTCATCTACCATAATTTTTCGGATGTCCTGTTGGGGAAAATCTGGCAGCCCCACTACTCTACCTACCTAGGGCTACCAATTCCTGAACTAAGGAACTTTTATATTGAACGGACTGTACCTCATACTTACGTCAAGGAAATCGACAAGGAAGGAATTATCAAGGAAGGAATGTACTTATAATATAATAATAATATATTCGGGACATTTCCACACCAATTATCTAGCCCCAAACTAGGATACCCTGTGCTATGGGTACTAGATAACGGATAAACATACATAGATAAGAATATTAACATCCATGACTCGGAAACAAACATTTCTGCTCATCACACAAATGATTGCACCTTGCAGGATTCGAACCTGCGACCGTTCGATTTCGTACCTAGGATCTCTAGCCACGAGACCAACCGGTCGTACTGACACCGTTGAGTTACTTATTACAGAATTACCAACTTCTTCTATAATAGGTAGGTACCTATAGATAGGGTATGTACGACACTCAGTAAAATAAAACAGCGAAGCTAAAGACAAATTATTCATCCCATTACATTAAAAGAAACACGAGTGACTTGTAAAAAAGTTTTAATTAAAAATACCGCGTCTGCAAGGACTCAAGCGGACGCGCGTGATATTTCGTTCGTCTTTGTTTTAAGGGAAGTCTTTGTTAGCAAGGTAGCTATGGACAGGGTGAGTTTGCAAGATAGTTACTGGATAGGTCAGTAAATAATTATTTTAATAAAACATTTAATTCAAAAGGATTTACCTATGATTTTATTTATACAGAATCAAAATGATTATAAAAAATATACCATCCAAACATCATAAAAGATAGCGACTAAGTAACTGTTTCTCTCTGTTTGTTACCTTATTTTCACGACTAAGCTGCTGAACCGATCTTGATGAAATTTTGTGTAGATACAGTTTGCACCCTGGGAAAGGACATTTTTATTACAATAAATGTAAGTCAGCGCGGTCGAAGTTGCAGGAATAAGCTAGTACATAAGAGATATAATTTGTCCCATTCCACCTCACCGAACCAGTCTGGCTAGCAGACATTTTACAACTAAGTAAACAAAATACTCCACATCTATCCACTTCCCAGAACTCAAGTTAAAATTGCTATAGTAACTGGCAAAACCCTTACATACATCGAAACAGAAGAGTTAATCAGACCCTCACTCAAATAATTGTAGAAACATAAAATATGTGACATTGTCTGTTTTCGATTATATTATTATATACACTACACCCACATTCACTTGCCCACTCACACACCCTCACTCTCACTCTCACGCATGCACTCATACCTTCTCACCCCACCCCCTCACACACGACACACACACACACACACACACACACACACACACACACACACACACACACACACCATTACACGCGCCCTCGCACATAAAACATAATCATATGTGCTTAAGTATGTAATCAAATTAAAACTTACCTGTAAAACTTAAACTTCTTATAATATTTTATAGTGTCACCGGGAGAGAGAAAATTCCTATAGCGCCACTGCCAAGCAGTAGTCACTTAAACGAAATGAAGAGGGGATAAACGAAAAAAAAATCCAAATTTAGAAAAAAACATTGAAATTGTTTTGATAGTTCGATGTCAAAGTGACAAGTGTCAAAGTGACAGGTGTCAAAGTGACAGGTGTCAAAGTGACAGGTGTCAAAGTGACAGGTGTCAAAGTGACAGGTGTCAAAGTGGCAGGTGTCAAAGTGGCAGGTGTCAAAGTGTCAGGTGTCAAAGTGGCAGGTGTCAAAGTGACCGGTGCCAAAGTGACAAGTGTCAAATATACATGTGTCAACCCAAGAGGTGCAAAAAAGGGTTTTTTTTTAAATTGATGTGACGGGTTGGCTAAGATTGCACGCAAACGAAGCTAAAAATGAACAAATTAGGAATTCTCAGGGCTACACAACCCCTTTATTTCAGACTAGCGACCCGCCCCGGCTTCGCACGGGTAGATATATAGAAAGATAAAATTAGTAGGTACTTTATTTGGACAAATAGAACAACAACAATTTCTTACACAAAATGTTTGTTTATAGGTTTTATACTCACGTACCATTTCGTCTACAGTATTATTCTGTTTAACGCAAGGAGGTTGAATTACGGTTACTATTTCGTGTATTATTAGCATAGACATTTCCTACGTCAATGATTATTAGATGTTCTGTGATTTTGTTTCCATGGCAACGTTCCATATACAACGACCCGTATCTCCTTCTTAGTTTGTGATCTTACTCATTATTTATCTTACTCTTTGGTTTGTGATACAAAGTAATCGAGTTTTTTTGCAAAATTTAATACCTCGGGTTAAATACATTATTGCAATTTTCGAAGGGAACTCTAATTTTTTGAAAAATAAATCTTGCTAGTGTTACTCGCTGATATTTTAGCTTTCTTTGTGTGAAAGAATTTTTAAAATCGGGTCTATATTTTTTTGAGTTTATCCATTACAAACAAACAAACAAACAATCACATATTTCCTCTTTATAATATTAGTGTAGATTATTGAGGTTGAGCAGTCCTCAGAACATTTCTATTTTTGAAGTCTTTTCTGCTTCGCTCCGTGAAAAGTGTCATAAATGGACTTGTGAATCGAATGACTAACTTTCCCCCACCTTCCCTCACTTCCCCAGTTTTTTTTTTTTCTAAGTATGGCCTCACCGAAAGGTAACGATCGCGCAGTGATTTTGTTTGCTGAATACGGCCCCTGGTTGGAGTAGACGTGTTCCTGAGTGGAGACTGCGACTTGACAAACGTAATGTAGGACGCTCTCCGGCTAGGTGGAGCGACGACATAAGCAAGGTGGCTGGCGGCGGTTGGGAAGAAAGAGCCGCAGATCGGGCTCAGTGGTGGGCTTTGGGAGAGACCTATGTCCAGCAGTGGCCTAGTACCTACAGGCTAATTATCATGTAATGATGATGATGTGATGACCTTGAAAAAAACCCTTGGACGGCAGTACATTTGTCTTTAGGATTAAATGCCGCATGAAAATTTGAATTGTCCTATACAGATTTTCACAAATGTTTGAAATATATTTAAGGTATGACGTAGAAGGGAGAATTGCCCCTGGACTTAACAATTAAAGTTTAGACGGCACTTCTGTTAAACTTACGAAATAAAGGAAAAAGACAAGAAAAATAAAGAAAAGAAAAAGAAGAAGAAACAAAAGTGAGGAAGAAGGATGTCGGAGGATGCATTGTCCAAAATAATTTGTAATTGAAGCATGTTTACACTATATTATGATATTATTCGGGTTCGGATAGTGTTTATCTGTAGGTTCCCGGTTCCCAATTTTATTTTGATTTCAAAAAGTTTACATAAAACGAAATGTAAGCAAATTATGCATAGGTATTCTTTATTTTCACGACAAACATACAATTCGCTTGCACTATGTTAAAGTTTAAAAACCTAAATAAATACTTTTCGAATCCGAATAATATCGTAATTTTGTGGAAATATGCTATGAATTACGTTTGTATGGCAAATCATCCTCCGTCGGTCTCTTAACACGCTTTTAAATAAGGCATATTGCGAACAAGTCCAATGTCGACTAAAGCGCTTTAACTAGGAACTACGTAATGAATCTTAGTATTAAATTTCACCCGTCTTCTAGTGGTCGTATCCATTAGAAAGTTTGCTATAGTATATAATTCCTATGACAATACAATGAAATGATTCCATGGAGCTGGTCTGATGACGGAGTTGGAAGGTGCACAACGAAACCTATGAACGGCTATGAACTAAGTAAGTATACCTACTTAAGGAGACGTAGCGCACACCACAAATAATACATCCAGGGCCCTCACATTCACTATGACCACTCGGGCACGTAACGCGCCGCGTCAAGAATTGTCGTAATTTGCCGAACGATTCCACAACGCGACGCGTTACGTCTGTGAAGGGTCGTGAGTCGTCATCTATACTTATACCTAATAAGTACCAAAAAATCTTTACAATGAAGTTATTTAAAAAAAAAGTGTCTATGGTAGATAATTAAAATAGGCTGAACAAGAATAAACGTCCTAACTTTTTTTAAATCGTGTCTTTCTGTTTGTCTGTATGTTTGAACCGATTGCGATACTATCACTGTTGGATAGCTAAGGGATTGACTTAAAAACGGAGGTACTTGGTATCCTAATCCGATAATTAGATGCCAAGCAATCGATAAAAAATTAATTGACTGCTGAACGAATTTTGAAGAAATGTAGTACCTAATATTGTAGATACTTTGTAGGTACTTGTTTGGTTCTGGTATAACACATATGGGCTACTTTTAAATGAAATGATCACACGGACAAAGCCGCGGACACAGCTAGTATCATATAATAATATTTACTTAAGTTGTAAACAGACCATTCTTTACTCGCACAGATCCAACACAGCACCATCTTAGAGTTAACACTTAAAAATGGTGACTAATTAAAAAACTCCCTTTCTCGGAGGGTTATTTTATTCTTTCCACCCCTGTTTAGGGGTGAAGTTACGGTGATACAACAGTGGCGTCTGTAATTATTTTATTTGAAGAAGTTGGAATTAATTTGTTTATTGCATTGTGACGACAATGTGGAGCTGATGGTGCTGCCCTTGCTTGCGGGGGTTGGGGTCCCAGGTTCGAAACAATCAAATTGTGTGATGGGCCTGAAATGTTCTCTATGTTTTATAGCTAACTTATTTATACTAAAATATACTTACTATAATCCATTGGAGGTATGAATTTCATATAATTTACTAGTTTTCCCGTCCGCGACTTCGTACGCGCGGACTACAGTTTATCGCGATAAAAAGCATCCTATTTTCATCTAGGATATTAAAAACCAATGCAAAAGAAGGTATAGCACCAATGCGGTTTATGTTTTTTGACAAAGAGAATATAAAGTTTTTTGACAGGATTGTTATTTCGTTTCTATGGCAACCACAGACCATTCTGTGATGACAACCGTTCTTGAGGTATAAAGTAAAAAGTATCCTATGTTTTATTCCAGGGTATAATCTATCTCCATTACAAATTTCATCAAAATCCGTCCGTGTTAAAACTCCCGAAACAAACAAACAAACAGACAACGTTTCACTTTTATATATTACGAATGGCGTTTATTCTTGAAACAAACAACAAATGTAGATTGCAAAACTAATCTAAAAATTGCGCTTAGAATGCTTTTTTTAGAATGCATTGTCATCGTGTTGTGTGCTACCCTGAAAGTTTTAGCCGGATAGCTAATCGGGAAGTGCTCGAAATTTGAGTTGCGCAAGATTCCACCCAGAACAATAAACATACAGATAAACAAGAATGTGACTTAATAAAAGCGTGGTTAAATGGTACTTTATAAACGTGACTAGTATGAGAATTATAGCTATATTTATGCAATTTGTGCATCAACTAAGACAACATATCGTTGTAATATGCACCAGCAGTGACAACATAGTGAGAACGGGATGTTCAGGAAATTTAACAATACTTAATAGAAAAAAACTTATAATAAATAATATCTAACGTTAGTAATCTATTAACTTTACAGCTAATTTACAGACATTTGTCGTAGCTATAGTTTTAAAAACGGCAGAATGGAATCTACTTATCTCTTTATCTATACGTACTTATAATAAGTAAGTAGTAAGTATCTAGGAAACAAACTGTCCAATGAAGTTAATTAAAAATATTCTCTAGGGTAGCAAGAATATCACTTTTTATTATTGTATCTGTTTGTTTGTCTGTCTTTCTGTTCGCGCATCACGTAAAATCTACTGGATCGATTGTTTCGCTGTCAGATATTATATCTCAATTCAACAAATAGAAGCCGAGCAATCGATAAAAACTATTTGACGTATGAACGAAGTTTTATGAAATTTGGTATGTGGTACTTTTGGTTTTGTGATAACACATCCTTATGTCCCAGACAAATGACCACGAGGGCAAAGCTGCGGACACTTTTAGTCCGATCCCTGTAATCTAGGCGACCGCCCAAGCCGAGGTTCGTACCCCTGGGTGCCCTTAATCCGCTCACCAAAATTTAAACGTTGGCGTGCGTCTTCTGCGTCATTGCGGCGGAGCGCTTTCGCGCCCGCCCTCCAGTCCGGTTAAGCACTTACTCTCCATAAAAAAAAAACTTGTTAGTCTATAAGTCAAAGTCATAGTCATAGTATTTTATTGTAAATAGGCAATACAAGTCAAATTTAACATCTCATGAACTAGGAGAAATACATAAAATATTATGAAAAGATCATATCAATAAAAATTTAGGTAAACTAAGTATTCTTTGAGTTTGAAAATAATAATAAGGTTTAAAACTTAAACGTCACAAAGAATCGGTTTTCCGTAATCATGGCGCTTGCAACATTGCCGAAATATCAGCAACTTAATACAAATAGTTATTTCCATGGTTATCCTGTTTCTAATGTTAATGGTACTTACTAATAATAAATCTGTTTTCTTTATTTATTAACTTATACAACATAATATCTAAAGGTAGGTACCTACTATTTTAGAACCATATATGGTTCTAAAAAAGTAAGAACGTATACGTTCTTATCAATTGCTAATAACTTTTTCCAAAGATGGATCCAAATGGAGTTAATTGGATTTCCCTCTTGATTATTTCTATTTTTTTAGTGTGAAACATTAATAATTATCAATTAATAATACAACTACCAAAATAGCGCAATCGTATTAAGACTCAATAAGACGGGGTTTGCTTTGAGGATGTGAACATTTAAAATTAAAATTGGATTAGGTATCATACTGATATAAAATGGAATTTGACACATAGGAATAAAATGTATTTTAATTCCTTTCTGTACATACGGCAACAGTGACTGTAAAATCCATATTATCATGACCCATTCGTTTTTCATCACTCAAATCTGAATTTAGGTAATAGTTGAAAATTCTTTCAATCCAATCTAGTAAAATGAAAGTAATTATGTATATATACCTACACACACACTCACACCCTCACACATTCACACACACACACACACACACAAACAAACACAACAACAGTAGGTAAACTGAAATATTTAAGACAAAACTAGGTACTACCTCTATACGCGGCTCCTTAAAAAAAACAGTCGTCAATTAAGACAGCATGTATACATCCAAGAAGTCAAATTCATACAATGACGAAATGACAACTTCTCTTTTATTTAAATCCAACAAACAAACACAGAGACATTACAATATAATAAACTGCCCGAACGAAAATAATAAAACCATGCCGGCACATTTCCAAACGTATAAATAGGCAAAGAAAAAAGTATAATGCCGGTGTGGCCCCGCCCAACAGTGGGCTTGGACAGGCCACGCCTCGGTAAAGGGGGGGGCGCGCAGCCTTTATTCGCCAGTCTGTACTAGCATTCGCAGATCGCGTACGACGATTCCGTCTCAATAATAAAAGCAGTTTTTAATCAACCTGTCAAAAATCCTCATTTTCGGACGTTTACTGACGAAATTTTCCATTTCCCGCGCATTTTGACAGCTAGTTTTTCTCTAGCGTATTTTTTCCGGCCGCGTTCAATTCAGTGAGTGTCTATGGATGGTGAAAAAAGTTATTATTCGATAATTGAATTAAGGCTATGTGAAGTGTTTTAAGTGGTGTAATTTCGGAATTGTATAACGAGGTATGAATCAGTTTTTAGCTTATTAGTTTTAAAGGTGCTAAACGGGAAAGGTATATAGCTAAATTGACCTAGTTTATAGAGATGAACTTCTTTACATCCACAGTTAATTGGTCTGACTCACAGTGCTATGGCCGTACTAAATTGTGACTAAATAAATACTTAATTACTTACATGCAGTTTTAGTTAAGGGTCAATGTTTAACTTTTCTTGGGCATTTATTTGTGTACTTATTTTGATTTATACTTAATTTTAGATCAAGGATTGCGATGTGAAAATTTTGAAAGGTACCTATAGTACCTATATTTAACTCTGTATATTTAAAGAGCTCTATGCTTCTGCTCTGCTTAAATACATTATTGTTTAGAAGATTATAATTTTTAAAAGCTGATTTGATATGAATACAGGTTGTAAAGTAACTTCGTTTCTTAATTAACAGCATTTTATTTATTAATCGATAGTGTAGTTTTTGGTTTACATATACCATAACATTTTATTTACACTTTCAATAATTATTAGGGAGGGATATTCTTAGATATTCGATAAACTTGTAGAGGTAGGTACCATTAAGTAAGTATCTAAAAACAGCATAAAGTAGAAATAACTTCAGTAATCAAGTTACTTTTAAGAACTAACAAAAATACCTAATAGTAATAAATAAGTAGGTACCCACTATCCCGCGAAAATTCTATGCTTTTCTAAGAAACTATTAGTAATGTAGAAAAATAGTAACATGCTATTTACTAGTACCTACGTATATTATTTCTTATTTTTCTAACTTTATAATACCTACTCTAATCACACATATGACTGAAAAAAATAATCATTTAAAGTATGAATGTGTGCGTTTATGTGTTTTCATGTCCACGGCCAATACTTTCTGCTCCCCCTATATATATTTAAAAAAAAACGGGTCATTTTTCCCTCGATTACCTAGCCCCAAACTAGGATACCCTGTACTATGGACACTAGATAACGGATAAACATACATAGATATATATATATATATATATCCTATCTCCTATATCTATTATATATCCTTATTTCGCATTTTTATTCGTCAAGATTTAGAAAGGGTGCCTGTTTACTAGTTAAAGAATATTGATGGGCATTGCATAAAGCAATGTTATAAAATAATGTTAAAATATTTAATAAACTAGCTTAAATTCAAATTAAGAATGTCTGCAATATGTTTCAAAAATGGAACGCCCATTAAAGTAATTATTAAATTGTCAATAAATCACAATATAACATAATGTACCTAAAATATATTGTCAAAAAGATATCTATAAAATTATGTACTCTATTCTTCGTTTATTCATTAGTTACAATATTCCGATTTTAAATAATAAAGAAAGTCATTAATTAAAAATACAATAAGAAAGTGAATTGTATTATCTAGTCGCATTAATATATGTCAATAATAAATAAAATATATTCAACTGTGTCTTTATGTGAAACTATACGCTTCTGTTGAACAAATTAATAAATAAGAATAACACTTTTGTTCTCTGATACAGCGTTTGTTCGTCAATTGTTTTTTAATAATTATGAAATGCATAAATAATCGTTTTATTATTTGTGATTTAGTTCATTTGTTATGGTTTTTTATAAGTAATTTATAGGCGGCTGGATTAAAAAAAAGATAATTTAATTGAGTTAGACATGTATGTAATTCCCTTCTACGCGATTACTTAAGTAGGTATAGAAATAAATTTAAATACGTAGGTAACTCTTTTTTGCACAAGAAAATAATTACAATAATACATTAAAAAAGTCTTAATTTAGAACAATCGGGGCCTTATCACTAAGCAGCGATCTCTTTCAGGCAACCACAGGAGTTTCGTATGCGCGATGCAGAACTCCATACATTAGAACTGACAGTACAACAAGAACAACAGTTATAATATGCATAAAAACCGTAGTCACGAGTATAAAACAATTAGCGCTATCTTTAGAAGTGTGTGAGTATGTTTGTTACTCGTTCACGCTCAAACGGCTGAACGGATTTGTATTAAATTTAGTACCATAATAGCTTATACCTATCCTGAATTAAAACATAGGATACTTTTCATCATCATCCATCATCATAATCGACGCGCGTAAAACCGCGGAGCACAGCTAGTGTTTATATAGAAATATAATAGGTAAATTTAAATTAAATTTAGCTCATCAATGGACTCATAATTTAGTCCTTATGGCTAATTTCCCATATAAGTGTGCAAATACATTTTTTTTTTCTTTCTTTTTTCTTTATTTCATATGCAAGAGCAAGTGCGCACACTTACGCTTAATCATTCAAAAACCAACCCAATCTACATTCACTATCATACGCAAATACACTTATCTTATCACACATATCTTATGATACATGATATACACTTTCAGTAATAGACGAAAACTTATGGATCCAGGACCACTTGTACCCGCGCATAGTACCCTCAGGGGTACTAGCGGGACAACAGTAACTATGCACTCTAGTACCCCTAGGGGTACTTTTAAAGCATATTGTGAACCACCTGTACCACAAATCATAATAATAAAAAATGTAATTAAAAAATTACCCTAACTCCATTTGTTGACACTATCATTACTAATAATTGGCACCAATTTATCCAATTATCACAATCCAATTATGAGAAATACAATTATCCAGTTTAATTAAAGGTTTTTTTTGACATTTCCTTCTTCACTACACTCAACACATTTTTCCAATCTCATTAAAAAACTAACAAAAATGAAAAAAAAATACCTGGATCAAGTGGTCCTGGAATGAAATTTTTAAGCAAATCCAGGAATGAAATACATCTAAATAAACAGTGGTACAAGAGGTGCATAGTTGTTTCTCTAGTACCCCTGGGGGTACTTCGCTGGGGTACTAGTGGTTCTACGGTACACAACCATGCATCAAAAGTACCCCTAGGGGTACTAAAAATGCATAGTTGGGGGTACTTCGCGGGGAACTAGTGGTCCTGGATCATGAAGGCACTGTTACCTCAACTTTGTTATCTATCTAATTATTTAATAACTAGAGGTGCCCGCGGCTTTGCCCGCATGGTCATTTATCTAGGTTAAAAGTTACCTACGTGTTATTCCAAGACCAGAAGTACCTATAAAGTACAAAATACCAAATTTCGTGCAGACGTCAAATAGTTTTTTATCGATTGCTCGGCTTCTACTTATCAGATTGTGATACCAATTACACCACTTTTTAAATAAAACTCTTAGCTATCTACCAATGAAAACCGCATCGCAATCGGTCCAGTAGTTTTACGTGGTTATAATGTTATATTTTTGTTCAGTATAGCTTATTCTAAGTCCCCTAGATCATATATTTTTTAATTGTCTTCAATGTACAGACTTTTTGTTACCTACTGCTTTATTACCTATAGGTATAGATAGAAGATCGATACATTTATTTTATAGGTAACGATTGAACGGATATCAGTGAAAATAAAAACATAGATAATTTTCATGCCATAAATTAATTTTCCTACAAGTTGATATGTTTATAATCTGAGAGGCATAGCGAGTAAAACAATTTATATGCCTATATCTACAGTATTATAAAGAAACAAAGCTTGTTGTCTGTTTGTTACGGGTAATCTCTGAAACTACTGAACCGACTACTGATCCGATTCTGAAAATTATTTCACTGGTAGAAAGCTACACTATACCGGATGAGCACAGATTACTTTTTCTCCAGGAAAACTACGGGCGGAACCGTAGGACAGACCAGATAGTTTTATTTAAACTAAGAGAGCAGTACTCCATGAAATTATATAACAATAAAATATAATACACCCACCTAAATTTATATACTCTACAATATTTTAATTATATTGTCCCAGATGTGAACTCATAAATTATCACTAGTCAATATTAATAAATTATTTTTTATGAACCATAAAGAAAAACTTATAATGTTACTTATTCATACCCGTTTATAACGATTGTGTTCTTAATTCGAGTGAATAAATAAATTTTATTTATTCAGGTGTCAATTTATTCAAGTAGGTATGTGAAAATTGACAGATCTTTAAATATTGGAATGGCCTGTGTGTAAAATTTTGCAACACGCATTTGCACAAGGTGTTCCATTTCCAATTTGGTCTATACCTACATTCACCATCTACCAAGGAGATGGTCTTTCGCAGAATACCTACAGATATGCTTCTGGAACAGAAATACTTATGGCTACCTGTTCTTTATATATCTGTACGTATGTATTGATTAACTTATGTAGCTAAAATAATATTCTCTATTTTTTACTCGAATGAGGAGGGTTATGTGTTTGGGTTGTATGATGGTTGTTTGTTTGTTTGTTTGTTTGTACGTTTCTTAGACGCGTCCTACAGATTCTATCATTGGATTCGTCTTAATCACTAGAGTGAAAACTAATATGGCGGCTTACAGCTTCCATATTGTATTTCCGACGGAACAAAAAATGACTAAAACCTATCGAGTGACGTATCAAAATAAAGGGCTTTAAAAGAACATTTCAAAAATATATAAATCTTTAACCAAAACAGTAGCAATTATTTTTCAAGATTGCTACAAAATTTTAAAGTTTTGATTATTCAAGTTATTTAAGTATTATACTCCAAAAGTAAAGTAATATATGTAAGTAAAAAGGAAACATTTTTATTTACTATTACTTTTGCGGGCGGTCTGCTCACATCGCATTGCACCCGTCCGCTCTCGCGGCTGAAAAGCAAAAACCCGACAGCACGTGAGTTGTTTAAAATTGTATTCAATACACACAAACAGTACAGTCACATAGTCGGGTTTTAGTAGGAGGTTCTCAATTCGACACGTATGTTTTTTTTGTTTGTTACCTCAGAACTCCGTGATTTATGAACCGATTTCGAAAATTATTTTTTTGTTTGCAAGGATATACTTTCAGATTGGTCATAATCAGTTCATTAGTTTTTAACCAGTTCCAATAATATGAAAAAATTGGTTCGGACGTTCACGAAGTACGAGCGTTTGAAGCAACCGACATCAAAGTTGTTGTACAAAAAATAAAAATTTTATAATAATTTTTACGTGTTACTTGATATTTATTGACGTTATTACTCTATGTATATTTTATACACATTTCAAATATTAACAAGACATAAGTTTAAAAACTAAAACCCGGGTAAAAAATATCCTATGACACTCTTGCGATGAAGTCGAATCAATTGATACCTCGCTTGTCAAAATCGTACCAAGTTCTTAGCTTGAACACAATCCTTCCTAAGCCTTGCCGTAATTGACTAAAAAAAGCCTATGAAACTCTTTACATGAAGACGAATCGATTGATACCTTGCTTGACAAAATTGGACCAAGATTTGAGTTTGAACACATAGCCCTTCCTTTGCAAGGTAAAAACAATCTCGCAGCGTTTGTCTGAAAGAAACCCCAGCGTATAGTGGCTAGTGACCCCATCTGAGAAGTCAACGGTCGCGGGTTCGAAATCCGCAAGGTGCAAACATTTGTGTAATGAGCACAAATGCTCATTTCCGAGTCATAGATATAATATTATATTCGTATATTTGTATGTTTATCCGTTGTCTAGTACCCATATTACAGGGTATCCTAGTTTGAGCTAGGTAATTGGTGTGAATTGTCGTGAATTCTTTTTATTTATTTAATTTAATATAGTGTCTAGAAAATCTAAAAAATAATTAAAGCTGCAAGTTCAAATATTAAAAAAAAAAATTCAAGCTTTTAATATTTTTAGAATGAATATAAAACTAGGTAATCTGTTGCAATATAATATTAAGTCTCAGAAAAAAATTCTCTGAGTATTAAGTTAACTTTTTATGATATCAAATTTCTACACATTTTATCGCAGCATTAGTATCACTACCGCTGGCTAGATGGCGTTGGCAGGTTGAATTATTCGTGCGAGTAGGAAGTACCTAATTATGTCATGCTAAAGAAAATATGTGTAATGTATTTTTGTTCATTTGTATTTAACTAGCTGTGCCCAGGGCTTTGCCAGCGTGATTATTTTTTTGGGATAAAGGTACCAAAACGAAAAGTACCACTATCATTAAACTTCAAACGTCAAATCGTTTTTATCGATTGCTCTGCTTCTACTCATCGGATGGAGGTACCAAGTATACAAGTTCTTGACAATTTCTAAGCTATCCAACAGTGAAACCCGCATCGCAATCGGTCCAGCAGTTTTCAAATAATGCGCTAAAAAACAGACAGATAGACAACATTAAAAATATGTTATATTCTTGTTCACTAACTTATTTTTGTACTCTTGAGCATTTTTTAATTATCTTCTTTGTACAGACTTTTTTTTACTTACTACATTATTATAAGTATATATAGATTAAATACAATTTAATTTATTTGCTTGAATATCATATTTACATATACCACAGCTCAGTATGGGTAATAGAGAAATAAATTGGTTCCAGTCCGGACTAAAAAAACATTCTATAATTTCAAAATTTATTTGATAATTGATTAATAAAAAAAACTTGCCCAGATGTATAACAGTCAAGCAGTAGTGTGCAAAAAATACTGGGCAGTTATTAATTAGATCAGATTTAAAATAGAAATTTTATTCTTAGAATAGTAGGATATGCTACTATACTAAGAATAAAATTTACTCTCATTTGGTTGCATCCAGTCCAAATCTTTTTTTGATGCTTGCGATGTAGCTGTGAACAAAGAATGAATTTAGCGAAGCTTTTTTGTACAAAATATATGCCTGTTTTATAAAATGAAAAGCTAAAAAAACACGCCTGCCCTGCCAAAAAAGAACTTGAGCCAATAAATTATACCCGGTTGGAATGTGCTTATCAAAGCCTTCAATTTTATACCCATATTGTAAAATTCGAAGAAAAATTATCTTTTTGTTTTTGAAAATGGTGCCATACTGACGCCATATTAAATCTTTTCAAAAAAAAAGTTATGTTACTCGGGGGGATGTAAGGATTCTAACGATACTTCTAAATCTGTTCAGGCATTTAAAAGTTATGGTGGAATAAAGAAACTCACATACACATATACATGAATCCTAAAAACAATACTCTCCTTTTTTGGGCAGTCGTGTAAAACAGGGAAAATATTAATGAGTTATCTAGTGCCCATAGTACAGGGTATCCTAGTTCGGGGCTCGGTAATTGGTGTGCAAATGTACCGTTTTTCTTTTTAGTTATGCACAAGTACATATACATTTTGATGTAATTTCTAGTTTTCAGGGAAATACACTGCATTGGGACCAGTTTTAAAGCTCATTCGATGAATTTTTACTATTAATATAATTTTAAAAATATGTTGTACAGTGAAATACGGACTTCTGAAGATGGTCCTCATATTAGCATGCATTCTAGGCAATGGTGACGTAAGGTTAACAAATAAAAATAGTAAAATGATTACTGAAATCGGACCAGTAGTTTACGAGAAATCTATGTATACTTATAATTTTGACCCTTATTGACATTAATCAGATTTAGTCAGATTCAATCCAGCCAAACGGTATCTTAAAATCCAGATTGACTTTGCTTAACTAGATAAGATAAGATAAGATAGCCTTTATTACTGACTTA
This sequence comes from Alsophila aescularia, assembly GCA_946251855.1. Lineage (NCBI taxonomy): Eukaryota > Metazoa > Arthropoda > Insecta > Lepidoptera > Geometridae > Alsophila > Alsophila aescularia. The sequence continues at coordinate 19,126,952 of OX276374.1, forward strand.
TATTTACATTCAAAATTAAATTGATATTATCATTAAAATTAATATTATTAAATTGATTATATCTAATTCCTTATTCAGACATCAGCTTGTCTTTCGACATAGGCCTCCTCCAGAGACTTCCACGCCGCCCGGTCCTGTGCTAGTCGCCGCCATGTTGGCCCCCCTATTTCTTTTATGTCATCTTCCCATCTCTTCTTTTGACGTCCTCTCATCCTTTTCCCATCTCGTGGGTATCATTCTGTCAGATCTTTGGTCCACTTTCTTTTTTCTCTCATTATGTGTCCAGTCCATTGCCACTTTGATCGTTTTATGTGGTTGTTCACATTCTTCACTTTAGTTATTTCTCTTATTGATTTTAGGCTATTTCTGTCTTTCCTTTTGATGTTGAGCATGCTCCTTTCTATACTATGTTGACATACCGTCAATTTCTCTATGTTGCTTTTCGTTAGTGACCAAGTTTGGCAACCATATGTCATGCATGGCAAGATACAGCCATCGAATACTTTTCTTTTTGCACCAGTTGGAAGCTCCTTATTTTTCATCACCTCTTTTAAAGACCAGTACCGTTTCCAAGAATTTGCGACTCTTTGATCCACTTCTTTAGACATTTGATTGTCGGGTGATATGACTTGCCCAAGATATGTATAATCTCTGACATATTCAATTGCTTTGCTGTTTACTTTTACTACTTTTTTGATACCATTTGTCATCAGTTTAGTTTTTTGAATAATCATACTTAAACCCACCTTTGCACTCTCTTCCGCTAGCTGTTGTAGCATTGCCTGGAGTGTATCAGGGTTATCCTTTAACAAGATGAGATCGTCAGCAAACTTAATCACCTAAGGGTGATTAAGTTTAGCACCATTGATGTTCAAGCCATACCGGTCCCAGTCCAGTCCTTGAAAGATCATCTCCAAAATGGCAGAGAACAGTTTTGGTGATAAGGGATCACCCTGCTTCACTCCTTGCTTGATTAGGAACTCTTCACCTTCTTTTTCTAGTCGTATTTTTGCTGTACTACCCAAGTATATTTGTTTAATTATTCTGATGTACTTGCTCTGCACTCCTTGTTGTATGAGTGCTTTCCACAGTTGTTTGTGTTTAATTGCTTAACTACCTAGATATTTAATACGTTAAAGATGACAGATACTTTTCCTTACGTTCTATCTTTTGTTGCGGTGAAATTTGTGAAATTTGGAATTAGGATACTTAACTACTTTATTTACATTCAAAATCACATTGAAAATTTATGAACAAGGTTTAAAAAGTGGCCTTGAATGCTGGCACAAGAAAAAATAAGCAAATCAAAGGGGCATATTTCTATAAGTAAAATATCATAATTATATTATATTTATGTGATAATCAAAAGGTCGTATTGCATATGGCCAAGCAGTACCTATATGTGCGCATTGAAATCCAGCGACACTGGGTCCGATCCTCAGCCTTACATCAATGACTTTTAATATGTTATGTGCGGATTTGCCATTGATAGCAGTCGTTAGGCCACGTCAGTCGCCCTTGCACGGCCTGACAAACTCTGACACAAAGAGGTTGAATTACCTTACTGGTATACTGACACCAAAAGACAATTAATTTAAAGCTTTTATGTGCTTTTTATCTTTTCCATCATTATTGTTTTGTTAAATGCTTCGTCGTTGTGTTGTGAGCTACCCTGAAAGTTTCAGCCGGATAGCTAATCGGGAAGTGCTTCAAACTTGAACTGCAAGATTTCAGGACAGACAGAAATACATAGATACATGCAAGTGAAGTTAAATAAAAGCTTTAAAAAAGTAAGAATATTATCGAAGGTAACAAAATCCACTTTTTTTTTATTCTATCGATGTTTTGATATTTATACAAAGAAGTGAAGTTAAATAAAAATCCATACCAATATATAAAAGTGAAACGTTGTCTGTTTGTTTGTTTGTTTTTTTTGAGGAGCTTTCACGTGATAACCGCTGGACGGATTTCGATGAAATTTGGAATGGAAATAGCTTATACCCTACAATAAAACATAGGATACTTTTTATCCCGGAAAATTCCAAAAATTCCGTTGAAGTTGCCACGGGAAAACTAGAACATGTTGAATACTCGCTGTAAGGAACGGTTGCCATGGAAACGAAATAACAAGTCCGTCAATAAAAAATCATCAAGAGCGTTGGTGCCACAGATTAAGTCAACAAGCCACGGAGGCCATAACCAAGAAGTCTAAGTCTACTTTTGCATTGGTTTTTAATATCCTAGAAGAACGTAAGAAGGATGCTTTTTTCGCGATAAACTGTAGTCTGCGTGGACGAAGTCGCGGGCGGGTAAGCTAGTATTTAATAAAAGGCCCACCATGGTTTCCAAGTTGTAAGTTACGGAGCTAATTATACATTTTATACCAACTATACCTACATTGGGAACAACGAAATAAAAATGAAGGGAATCCACTAAATGCTGATTCCCGTTACACCGTGCCGGGACCGGGCAGTGCCAGTGCCTTGTAATTTTCACCCGGTACCGGCACGGTGTAACGTCAATCATCAAACAATACCCACCGACATTTCGGTACTGGGGCACTGGCGGGCTCGGGTGGGGCACGGGCCCGGCCGGTCTAGCATGAATTAGTTCATATACTATAGATGTTTGGCCGTGTCCGTCCGTGACACGTCCCGGTCACGGCACGGTGTAATGCTAATCAGCTCTAATCTTAGAGCGAAAGTAACTTTGTATCTCTGTCTGCTTGATAACTTTTCACGAATAAATAGTGTGAAATCATGAGAGACGACAAAGGCTATTTTTATTAGTTTATACTGCGGATAAATGTCCATGCGGTCAGAGCAGCGGAGCCGGACTACGCGTCTTTACGCAAGTCCCACAAAATAGAGTTTTAAGTACAAAATAATTGAAATATTAATTGAGCACGTTTTATGGCATTTTTCAATTACTTGTTAATTGATTAATCTTTAATGATTATAATGAAAATAAAAGTACTTCTGTAATATTTTCTAATTAAGAAATCTTTTTACGGCTCCTCATTTTTTCAAGGCAGTATTAACTTTTAATTTTAGCACAAGTTATTGCTTCTCTATTGAAAAATAATTACTAATAATATAAAATATGTTTTTCATTACTTCAAGCATTTCATCATTAACTGGCCGTGATCATTTTTACTGGCTTGAAGGTTTTCAATTCGATGTGTATTATTATATGTACCTACATGATTTACCGTGCATTATATTTATTTTAAACTAGCTGATTAACTATCTACTTCAAAATTAACATAGCTTACCCCCTATCCCGCAGGAACACTTTATTTTTCCGAGATAAAAAGTATCTTCAATTTTATTCCATCATATATGACATGACTGTGCCAAGTTGCATCAATATCCGTCCAGTAGTTTCTGCGTGGTAGGTGTTCTTTTAAAAAACTTTCAACCCCCATCCTGCGAAACACTTTAATTTTTCTGGATGAAAAGTATCCTATGTCCTACCTCGTAGTATGAACTCTAATTAAACCAAGTTTCATTTGAATTCATTCAATGGTTTCGGTGTGATGCGCGGCCAAGATACAGACAGACAAACAGAACTGAAAAAAAAAACCCAGTTTTAACTTCAGTATCGAATATAGAGTACTTCAATATACAGAATTAGACTTGTTATAGTTTTATTATAAGTATATAAATATAGATGAAAGCCCCCTGTATGGACCGATATAGACTTCATAAAAATTGGTTCAATCGTTTTTAGTAAGTATTGACTGACACTGTGGCGCATTTGCTAGTCCTGCTGCCTGATGAGCTTTGTGTCTCGGGGTTCATTCCTGGACCGGAGCAACATACTTTGTGTGTCTCATTGATGTTTGTGGTTTGTCTATGTGACACAGGAATTTCCTATTAATTTAAAAATGATTTTTTAAATTAATAGGAAATTCATAATTACAATTTTTAATTGGCTACCTCGGTCATGCTCTGACGTGTTAATATGAACAAACTATGTACATAAAACATTAAATTAACTCTATATAAGGCATTCCATTAAAAATGCCAGCACCTGGCGATTGTTAAGATAATAAATCAATTGATAGACTTATTTCGCATATCCTCGTTATTTAAATTATATAAGACCAAAATGGTGGCTGTAAGTAGGTATTTTTATGTACATGTTTGTAGTTTCACGCGTCATACTCGTGAACGGTTGCTGTTTGTGGGGACTGGCCCAGCTTAGTTTATAATATTAAATTTAGCAGTCTTTATTATTTTAATGCATTTTTTTTATCGATTCTGTCTTTTCTCGTATCTCGTAAAAACTACTAGACCGATTTAAAATCGGTTTGTTGGATAGCTCTGGTATACTCTGTATCTTAATGCGATAATTAGAAGCTGAACAATCGATAATAACGATTTGAAGCTGAACGAATTTTGTTAAAATCTGGTTTATCATACTTTATAGGGCTACATCCCATTAGGTACATTTGGCCCTATAATAACACATAAAATGCTTATATCTTAGAAAAATGTCCGCGCGAGCAGTCGCAGAGTGCAGCTAGTTCAAAATAATAGTTATATTAGTAAATCTAAGAGCATAAAGAAAATGACATTAAATCTTTAGCAATATCGTCTCTACGTGGTCTCCGAGACCACATTTTAGGTAAACGTAGTGTAGGACGCCCTGTGGCCAGGTGGAGTGCCGACCTGCAAAAAAACGTCTGGAAAGAGAATGGATGAGGAGAGCTGAAGACTAAGCTCAGTGGCGTGCATCATAAGAGGCCTACGTCCAGCAGTGGACAAATATAGGCTGATGATGATGAATAACGACTCTGAATAGCGAAAACCGTACCTTACTAAAGACGGAATTCGAATCCCCAGCCATTGCTTTTGTGCTGCATATTATTAAGTTCTTAAACCATTTGAGCTACAGAAACCACTACCTCGCAATCCAAATTTTTCTTCAGTTTGTGTTATGATACATACTCGTATGTACCTTTAAAATAATAAACTTATTTCTCGTAACTAAAAGAACCTTTTAGACCAAGACGTTAAAATGATGTTTATCATGTCAGGCAGTCACATTATTATAATTCATTAATTTATACACTACTAAAAGTCATGCGTTGCAATAAATACATTTAAGTTATTGACATGTTTGCTGACAAGAATATGAGGCTATCTATATATACTTATAATAAAGCAATATATACAAAAAGTCTATACAAAGAATATAATTTAAAAAAAAGGTTTAGGTACTTAAAGAAGCTACTGAACAAGAATATAACATTTTTGAAAATCGTATTTGCCTGTTTGTCTGTTTGTTTGTCTGTATATTTGTTCACGCATCACGTAAAAACTATTGGACCGATTGTGATGCGGTTTTCGGTGTGATGTTAGATAGCTTATGGTTTGACTTAAAAGCTGAAGTAATTGGTATCTCAATCCAACGAGGAGAAGGGGAGCAATCGATGAAATCATTTTGACGGCTGAATTAATTTTGATCAAATATTGGTATTTAGGTCTTGGGACAAAATACTTTTAACCTAGAGAAATGACCACGCGTGCGAAGCCGTGGGCAGTATATAAAATGAAAGTCAGTTTGTATGTATTTCACGTAAAACTGAACCAACTGAACTGATTAAGTGTTTTTTCCCATGCTCTCAAAGCTACTGACTGGCTGTACCCGTATGGACATGTTCCGGAGCAAAAAGAGAATAAAAAAACTGATGATGCACACTATTTCATTGTCAAATTTCATCATGATTGGTTCAGCCGTTTAGTCGTGAAAAGGTCACAAACAGACAGAGAGACAATATATGTTACTTTTGCATTTATAATAATAAAATTATTAGTGTAATCTTTTCTAACCCTTGTAAAGCCGAGCATGTCACTGGAGGTCCACTAAAAGAAAACAGTTCATAGATTCCTTAGGTTTTTAATTAAAATAATTCATTTACACTACGTAAACCTTCATAGGCACCACTGATAGTACTAACCAGTGATAGTAATAACCACTTTAATTGAGTAGGGGGGGGGGGGGGGGGCAACCGCACGGCCTATACCAGATGAAGGGTTGAGATGCTCTACTTAATAATAATATTCTTTGTGACTTTAAGCATTCGCGATTCGAACACATAATATCAAATTTATACGAGACTTAATCACGCTGAAAACCTTGATGGCATGTGCTATGAGACGAGCAAGTCATTTGCCTGTTTTTATCATTCATTTGCGCTACATCTATCTGCTCAAACTAATTGGTGTGCTTAGAACTTTCACTAAACTGGGCTTGCACAGCGATCATCACCCTAAGACATTTATGACCAGTATTTTTTATTGATACAGTGCCTCTAAAAATTAAATGCAATACGTGTGCTCACTACTGCTAGATGGTTGATTATCTGGCAAAGGTGGTAACTCTTGTAGAAGTGTATATTACCATTCGGTTATATAATTCTTTGAATGAAAAACCATCTTCTTATATCAACTAAAATATTGCTAAACCAACTATCATGATCACACTGATGATCAACACTGTTTTATAAAGAGAATCATTCAAATTGATTCAAAAATGCTGGAGGACATACACATATTGTCGAATTGAGAATCTCTTCCTTGTAGAAGTCAATTAAAATAAAGTTGGTCCAAAGACTGTTCAATAAGAACAGAATTAGGTATTCAGAGAAACCTATGAAGCTAAGTAAACCTTTACATATAACATTGATAGCGCTAACCACTTCAGTTGATTGCAGACAACCGCGATACAGATGCAGAAGTATGGACCGAATGATGCTCTACTTAATAATATCCTGCGAACTGTTGAGATGAGAAGGTTGTCCACCTGATAGCTAACGCAAGATTTAAAAAACTTAATTTCAAAGATTTTCTAGTCATAGTCAAAATAAATAATTCAGTATTAATAAATAGTAGGTACGGCAGAGGATTAATAAAATTAATTAAAAGTTAATTGATTTTAACGGAAAGTCACCTAAAACTAGAGGTATTTTGTCTGAAGTTTCAAGACAAGGTGTACTTAATACCTTAATTAGGTAAATCCCTAATCTGTCACGTGCTGAAAATGCCGACTAATAATAACATCGAACGATTATTTCCCAAAAAAAACATATTCACGTTATAGAAGATATTTTTTTATCACCACGAGGCACACGGGAAATTCAATTCAATAAATATTGGTAAATAGTATATTGTAGTCTCTAGATAGAGCATCTTACACATCGAGCCACTATGAGACCACACACGTCGCAGCGCGCGCGCAACCAGGCATTTCGTTAAATATACCCACAACTTTAACTTCAAACCTAAAACAACCTTACAACTTTGTCAATAAGAGCTGTTCTAACTGAAAACTTAAGTAAGTAAGTAGAAGTTGTGTCAAACTTAAAGCACTTTACTTAAATGCCAAATCGAACCTTATTACATAAAAGTAAGGCTTTATAAAACAGAAAATTGTCTTTGGCAGAGTATAGTCGTGTTCAAAAGTAGTGTAAGAAATTTAGTGCCTATTTTAGAGTCTACAAGGTGGATTTTACTTTAGTTTAAGTTGTACATCGTTAAAGTGTTAAAGTGTGGAGGATATTTTTATTTTGGTATCACGTTTTTGCAATTCGAGAGTTGCAAGTTGTTATTATATTTTTGAACTATAATTGGGGAATAACCTATACGAGCGTGAAAACAGATTGATGGAACAATTTTGTTCAGAGTATGCCTGTCTGTCAAGTTCGTTCAAGGTACGCTACGGGCAGCAGTGGAGACTGGTGTGGTTATTACAATGTGACTCTGAATTTTTGTTAGAAAAATCTTGCAGGTCACTGCACTGTGCTCTTCACCCGAAAAGTTTTAAAGTCTGAAATGCCCAGTAATTGCGCTTCAGTGCAGCAGTGCCCTTCTAACTTAAACACAGTAATGTTTGCAGATTTGCACACTACTCCTTGGCTGATATAAATTTGGGCCAAAGATGAAAGCAGTTCTTCCCCAGGATGTGTTACTTCAAGGTTACTTCCATCTATTCAAAAGATGGAAACAGTTATATTATATTATAACTAGCTGCGGCCGCGGCTATGCCCGCGTGGTAATTAAAAGTACCATAAGTGTACCAAACATTCTTTATCAAGTGTAAAGTACCAGGGCTTAAAATACCAATATACCAAATCAGATCAAAGTTTGTTCAGCAGTCAATTAGTTTTTATCGATTGATCGGTTTCTACTCATTAGATAGAAATAAAAAGTACCTACATCATATTTTAATTTAAAACTTAAGCTACCCAATAATGAGAACCGCATTACAAACGGTCCAGTAGTTTTACGTGATGTGTGAACAGACTGATAGACAGGGATACACCATTTTTTTTAATGTGCCGTAGTTTATTTTAAGCCCCCTAGACTACTTTTTTAATTATCTTCATTGTACAGATTTATTGTTACTGCATTACTAAAAGTTTAGATACTAAGAAGTAAGAAAATTCAGGCACCCTTTTCCAATCAGGTAGTGCTCATTTTAACACAAACTTTTTGTCAACAGATGGCGTAACCACCAAAAATCAAGATGGCGGCGGTGTCAACGCACATCCAAGACCCAACCATCAAGATTCAGGACGCGAGCGATGACGAACCATATTCTCCCAACACTCGAGACACCACAACACCCGACTACCACGAAGAAGACAAACAACCAATACATTCATCCTCTTTCTCCATCCACAATGTCCTCAAGAAGGAAAGAGAGAGCCACAGTCCTGAGAACGTCTTCTCAACTGATAAGCTACTCCAAAACACGCCGAATTTTGAAGACAGTTCACGCAATTCAGAAAGCGTTAGCCCTTTGAATGATGAGGACGCTTCTAGAGCAGAAATAAGTGTCGATGACGAAAACTCTTGTTCAAGCGATGATACAGTTCTATCCGTAGGGAACGAGGCACCTGTATCAAGCTTTGAACATCCCGACAAATCAGACAACCAAGGTTTAACATCGTTCAAGCATATACAGACACATTTAAACGCAATTTCTCAGTTAAGTCAAAACATAAACATGAATCAGCCTCTACTTCTTCGACCGAGTCCAATCACACCAAATCCTTTGATGTTCCTAAACCAGCCATTACTTTTTCAAAGCCCCTTAATGAACCATGACCTCAAATCTGGAGTACCCAGATTGCCGTTACCGCAAGCTAATATGAACCTAAACCCGTCGCAATTTGGTCTAAATTTTGGCTTTCGAAAAAGCACACATGACTTGAGAAGTACAAGAACAGATGAAAATCGGAGACTGAATTTCATGCCCAAATCTCCAGAAAATGAATCTGAAAGGGAATTTATGAATCAGAGTCTAAAGTTTAGCATAGATAATATCCTAAAAGCCGATTTTGGTAGAAGAATAACAGATCCTTTAAACAAGAGGAAGGCGAAAGTGAGACACTTTGAAGCGAAGAGTGTGCCGGTAAAGGAAGTACCGGTTCCAAAGCCTGAGGAATCCAGGGTACCGGAGGTGAAGCCCAGTGAAAAGGGGGCGATAGACCTGTCCAAGTCTGATGATAGTGGGAGTAATTCTTCTGCTCCTGGTGAGATTATTTTACTCTTATTTATGACTAGATCCGTTGCTGTTTGTTTGTTTGTTTGTTTGCGGTAGTGCTGGCCCCTGATGTCAGAGTTAATCAAGCCGCCCGAGGGCCTCTGACATGGCTTAACGACTGCTATTAATCAATAACAGCCGGGACCGACAGCTTAACGTGCCCTCCGAAGCACGGAGCGATGGAAAACCGCACATAACTCTAAATGTCATTGGTGCGGAGCCTAGGTTTTGAACCCGGTATCGTTGGATTCTAAATTTCGCTATAGAACCGTTTTCCACCATCGCTCTTTAATCCTAGATTTCTGCAATTTCAGATGCGTACAAACGTTAAAAAATAAAAGATTAATTACTTATATAACAACAATAAAGCTCATAAACTAAAATCAGAAAATACAAACTTGATACCTCGCTTGTCAAAATCGGACCAATATGGCCGACCCCGGTGGTACATCCACCTATACATACATAGCCTGTTGAACTCATTACCTTTTACTTTTTCCCTTCCCGTACTCGGATAAAAGTTACATCCTTTTAGAGTTTCTTGGTATGTCTTCTCTAACGGAAGCATTTTCGAAGCATCAGTAAAGTCAGAAGGGTATTTTGTTTTCATTGGCGTGATTCACCTTTGAATCGGCACATGATGTTTTCAAACTCAAAGTGTTGTTGATTTACATTATTTATAGATTCGTTTTATGTATAATATTTAAACTTTATTTTTTATTGATCACGATGGGCAAAATCACGCTCAGCTCTCACAGTTTTTTTATTCGATTGGTAGGTCTTTGCGGAGCCAGCACAAGTGACGCTCAAAGTGTTCCTTCTGTGCTGGCACCACCAGTTTCTGCAACACGCTGAAATGACTGCTTTCGCAGCGAGGGCAACGTATTTAAATGTGAGAATTGGGAGTTTTTTAACGTTGAGTATGATGTTTTTTTTTTTTTTTTTATTACGGACCAGGCAATCGTTTGACCACGACCTCACCTGATGGAAAGCGATGATGTGGTTGAAGGTGTAGCACGCTTGCCTAGTAGATACCTATTCACTCTTGACTTGAACACACCGGGGTTATAATTTACCGGAAACACTGACGAGGGCAGGGCATTCCACTCCTTTGCAGTTCTTATAATAAATGAAGAAGCGTAACGCTTCGTTCTTGTGCGAGGTATTTCAACCATGAAAGGGTGGCGCTTTGCTGATCGTCTAGTCGTACGGTGATGGAAAGGTGATGGGGGCATCAGGTTGTGCAGTTCTTGTGCACACTCTCCATAGTGCAATCTGTAGAATACCGCCAGGCTTGCTACCTCACGTCGATGCGCCAGACTTTGAAGCTTACTCTTTACCAGAGTGTCATCCCCAATGAGCCTGATAGCACGTCTCTCAATTGAATCCAAAGACTCGAGCTGATACTTGGCAGAACCGTCCCAGAGGTGGCAGCAGTACTCCATACAAGATCGGACCTGTGTTTGATAAAGATTCAAAAGCTGTCCCGGTGTGAAGTATAGGCGGTACTTCACACCGGGACAGCCTTAGACAAAATACCAAGTTTTTTTGCAGCTACTTTGGCTTTGGATTCAATATAAGACCCAAAATTCAGGTTTGATGTGATTTCGACACCCAAAAGCTCCAAATGGTCGCCTATTGCTATTGTTACACTTTGGAAAGACGGAGATCGGTTTAGAGGACTTTTTGGCAGAAAACAAACACGCCTGCGTTTTAGTAGCATTAAACTTAACCAGGCTAGCATCGCCCCAATCGGACACGGCTTCTAAGGCTAAATTTAAACGGTCTACCATAGATAAATAAAATAAATAAATAAAATGATGATAAATAAACCCTATGTTTTTATTCCAGCGGGCGGTGGTGACGGGTCCATGGTGTGGCCAGCATGGGTTTATTGTACGAGGTATAGCGACCGGCCCAGTTCTGGTGAGTTATAATAACCAAATAGTTTTTTAATAACCTAAGCCTTGCTTGTCAATTTTTATCATACAAAACTCTCGTTTAACAGGTAATGTGTTCAGATTTATATTTTTCATCTATTTCATCTGCGCAGCCGAATTAATAGTTGGTAACATAATCTCAGGTCTTTGGGGTAATACTGGACCAAGCGAATACAGAAATAGGTATTTGAAAATGATGCCTAGATAATAATATATAAGTATAGAAGTATGTACAAAGCTGAGCCTGATTTTACGTAGTCACAATCATTAAATTCGGGGTTTTGCTTTCCTCATTTTCTGCCTTCAAATCTCAACCGAATGAAATTCATGTAAGCGAAGTGATTTTTAGGACATCGAGGGGGCTCCAGGCACACCAAAACAAAAAGACATTGCTTGTTTGTTTGTTTCTTTGTTTGTCGTATGAGGTAGTTATCTGGCCTGTGGTGTCAGAGTTTGTCAGGCCACTCGAGGGCCACTGACTGCTATTAATCGTTAGCAGATATAGTGATTGTGTATATTTTATACATAAAACATATCGTTATAATGTCAAAAACAGTCAGATATTTCTTCTTAATGTAACTTCTTTAACAGAAAATCAAAATAAAACAATTTTCTTAAACATTATTGTATTTTTTCACAATTACAAGTTAAAAACCCATTAGTTCAATTAAATGTAATTTCTTATAAAAATAAATCTATACATATCTATCTTCTATACTTATATATTAAGTAGCAAAAAGTATGTACAAAGAAGATAATAAAAAAAATGAAGCTCGATGAGCTACAGAACAAGAACGTTTTCAAAATTCGTGTCTGTCAGTTTGTCTGAGCGTTTGGTCACGCATCACTTAAAAGTTGACCGATTGCTATGCGGTTTCCTGTGTACTTCACATCTCAATCCGATGAGTAGGAGCCGAGCAATCGTTAAATATTTTTTGGACACCTGAAGGAATTTAGAACAAATGTGGTATCTTGATATACTCACATGACTACTTTTGGCCTAGAGAAATGACCAAGAGTGCAAAGCCGTGGAGCACAACTAGCATTTAATAATTATTTATTTTGGATGGTATTTGGACCCATTATTCCTCCCTCACGAACACACCTCTGCGACTATACAGTAAAACGTTACCCGTGCGCGCCCTCGATGCGCTAATCTCCGACAAAACATCCCCTAAGCCTCACAAACAATTTGCCAAATCAAATCCTCACAAACCACTTTACAAGCAACATCATAAACAATATCACAACCCTTAAAATAGGGGTGAAGCTTCTTATCTCTGGCAGACAACTCTAAAGGGGTAGCGGTTTCATGCAAACTAATATTCATAAAAATATTATTGTTTATTATTTTGTTTCTATGATGAAATTACTGAACTAATTTTGATAAAATAAAATGTTCTTGAATTTCGGGGTCCAAGTTCCATTACTGATGCTGCACGGGTATGCTTAATTATCCTGTGTGACTTGGCTCTGTGAGCATTATATTTGGATGAAAAGTTTAATACTTCTTACCCCCATACGGTGGCCGTTCGTGGGGGATGGTGGTATATATCTTTATAAAGTGGGAACCAAGTTTAAAAAACTACCTTTAATTACAGAAAAATTGATAATCATAATAATCTTCACACACTAATACCCTCGCAATAGGATTTCCCAGTGTCGTGGAGTTGCGGGTGGCATAAACACACATCAGTACAACACAAATCTTCCACAAACACACAAGATCCGAGAACAAACATTTATGATCAACACAAATGTTTGCCGCGGCCAGGATTCGAACTTGGGATACTATGCTCAGCAGACAGGTGCACCACCAACTGCGCCACAGTATCGTCATAACTTCAAAAACACTCATTTCTACCGCAGCATCTATAAAACAACCCTTACAAAGGGCGACGCCTCTTATCTCTTTAAAACACCCCCAAAGGGGGCAGTTATCAAATTATTGCTTGTTTGCTCCATTGGGTGCAAGGGTGGCTACCCCTGGAGTGTCGTTAAAGGACAAGGGTTTATGGAGTTCATAATTTTGGCTTATTGTATCAGTATGGGCCAGTGCACTTTGAAATTACCTATGTAGTTAAATAGAGCTGTAAATTCATCAAATGGAATTACTACATAACTACTGAACCATGAAAAACTTGTATTATATTGGCGAGCGATGGTAGCCAGGCAGTATTAGTGTCAAAGTCAAAGTATTTTATTGTAAATAGGCAAAAATAATAGCACTTTTACAAGTCAAAATTAACATCTCTTGAACAAAGAGAAATACATAAAATATTATAAAAAGATCAAATCAATCCAAATTTAGATAAACTAAGTATTCTTTGAGTTTGAAAAGGAAATTTCTCTATCATGTGCCAACAGAGTTTAATCTCACACTGGATAAGGAAATACCCTTCTGACTCTACCGGTACTTCGGAAATACGCCCGTTAGAGAAGAGAGCACCAAGAAACTCTACGGGGATGTATTTTTTCCATATTTGTTGATTTTTTATATATTTTTTCAAATGTCACAATTATAACAATACATGTAAACTACAAATATAACAGGTAAAAGTGACAATGACATGTCCCACAAACATAAAACAATCATACTGGAAAAAATAAGGTAAAAAATTCTAACTCGATAATTATGTTGTATAAAACAGCGTGATCTCAAGGTATGTTTGAGACATCTCACAAAGTACTTTGAACATTTCATTCACTTAGCGTTAACATCGAAGTTATCACTTATTATTATCATGGAGCTTGGATACATACATTGTAATACGCTTTCTTTATGAGATTTACTGTAACAAAAGTTTTAAACCTATGCATAGGTAATTGATCAATGCTGTCAGGTAACTTATTTAAAAAGCGTATACAGTTCCCCATATATGAACCACTAACTTTCTTTAACCAAAATCCAGACACTTTTAGTTTATATTTATTTCTAGTATTAAAATTATGAACATCCCTATTTTTAACAAAGGTATTGATATTCTTCCGAACATACATTATATTTTCATATATATATATATTGACAAGCCACTGTAAGAATATTGATCTCTTTAAAACGTTCCATAAGAGAATCTCGGGATTTCATATTGTAAATGGAACGAATTGCTCTCTTCTGTAGCACAAATATTGATTGAATTTCCGCGGCCTTACCCCACACCTAAATGCCATATGACATAATACTGTGAAAGTAACTAAAATATACTAATCTTGCAGTGGATATATCAGTAAAATGTCTAATTTTACGTACGGCATAGGCTGCAGAGTTCAATCTACCAGCTATCAACGATATGTGAGTGATTGTGAGCGATAGAATCCAACGATACCGGGTACAATCCTCGGCTCCGCATCAGTTATTTATCTATGTGCGAATTTATATAGCTCCATGCTTCGGAAGACACATTAACCTATTGGCAAAGAAAAAATACTGATTGGTCCGGGTTGTTATTGATGAAATAGTAGTCGTACCACACAAAAAGCGAACAATCCCACTGTTACAACGATTTCTATGAACTAATAACGTAAAGTAGGTGCCAGTAGATTAATTTAAACAAACAGACAGAAACTAATCAAATTAGGGTTCCGCAACAGTGCACCGTAGTCAATAAATATTTATACGGAATTCCTAGAGGGGTGGGAAAAATTGAATTTTAGTGATGTGACGCAGTCGATAATTTGATGACTGAAAAGTTTTTTAAAAACCTCGAGTGAGTTTTGTTAGATAATTGCAGACGCTATAATTATCGTAGGGAACTATGTAATTCCACGGCATAAATTACCGAAATTAACCAACAAAAGATCTGATATTTTTTTGGTGTATAGATAAAACAGTATATCTACTATGGAAAGTCATGAAATCGTAGACGCGAGTATGTGATGTGCGATTTTGCTTGCAACCATAATATCTTTTCATAATATTTTCTAGTCGAGGCCACACTATTTTACGGCAATGTGATATTTATGTTATACTAATTAAGCCTCGTGGTTTTACCCACACGTGGATGACAATGATTATCAAAAGTATTCTGTGTTATTCCAGAGTATAAGCTATCACCATACTAAATTGCAGCGTAAAGAAGTAACAAACATATCATGATATACATACACACATACAATCACTAACTCACTAACTTTTGCATTTATGTACTCATTTGACACCAGTCACTTTGACAACTGTCACTTTGACACTTTTCACTTTGATACCTATTACTTTGACGCCTGTCACTTTAACATTTGACACTTTGTAATTGAAGTGGCATTTCCTATACAAAATTAGCAATTTAGATTTTTTCGTTTTTCTTAAATTTTTTTACTAAACCATCCCAGTAACGAAGGGAAAAAAATATAAAAAAATGAGCGCATACCCGAGTTCCACTTGATATTAATTTTAGTCATATTGAAATTGTACACGTCTACACGTTAGAAAGTTGAAAAAAAAACTGTTAAAGCATACTTTGAACGCACATAACATTCAAAATATATTTGATTAAACGGTTAATAAGTATAATGATAGTATTCATGTAAAATCACAGCGTTGAAACAATCTGTCAAAACGTTGCGTCCGATTATATTAAATAGTTATTAGTGATGTGTCTGATGCGATATGATACGATACGAGGTAACTCAGTCAAGCAAGTGAGCTTGTACGTATTCGTATCATATGATACTAGTGCACAGAGGATTGAGCTCAGAATATTGAAAATAACGGCTTTGTTGGGGTTGTTTGTTATTTTTTATCAGTATCAAATGAATTGAACTAATCCAGACTAAAAAAGATTAAAAAATAGTTAAGTATGTATCGGGAAAAAAAACAAAAAGAATTAAAACTTTTTGGTAAAATTAAGTTGGATCACAAAATATAAAGCTGGCCGGACAAACACAAACAGAAAAAAATAAGAGAGTCAATCAAATTATTGCAATAATTGACTTTGACTTTGTATCAGTTGTATCTCTGCTCAGCATAACAGGTTGATTATGATGATAATATATCAATTGTGGTCCTGTAAGATTGCGCTCCAAGATAATGCAATTATACAATCACGTAAAATACAGTTATCATGCGATACTGAGCGATAATCAAGCTGCAGGCCGCTTGGCTAGTCAAAGACTTACATCCAAACCCGTGGTCTTAAATTCAAGTATGATTTAAGATTTTATAAGTTAAGTGCAATGGTTGTTGAATGAAGTTAAGTAAAATGTGTGTATCTGGTTAAGTTTTTTTTATATTTCTCCACTCCAATATATATAAATATATTGTTGCCTGTTTTGTTTGTTTGTCTGTTTGATTGTATGTTTGGGGAGCTATCACGCGATAACGTCTGGACGGATTTTGATGAAATTTGGAATGAGATAGCTTATACCCTGGAATAAAACATATAATACTTTTTATCCAGGAAAATGGTAAGTTGGTAAAATTGTAAGGAACGGTTGCCATGGAAACCTCATAATAACAAGTCTGTCAAAAATTTTCAAAAGTGTTGGTGCTATACTTTGGCATTGGTTTTTAATATCCTAGAAGAACATAAGATATATTTTTTCGTGATAAACTGGTAGTCCGCGCGGACGAAGTCGCGGACAAAAGGTAGTTATCTGATAAAGCTGAAATTTATCATTACTGAGTTTGTAAGTTTAGGTTAGCAAAGTAACCCTGTATTTTATTTCTTCTATTTGTATCTAGTTACAGAAATATATTTGAAATTTTGCATATTCATATGTGGTTAAGATGACAATAAGATATTATATTATGGTCAGCCGATTTAATGATGTAGTTATATTCTATATACCTATTAAAACAGTACCGTGACATACCTATTGATTGATAGGTGATGTCCAGAGAAAATTATATTTGGACAAAATATTCCTTGAGTATCCTTTATGTGCAATAAGGAAGGTCTTTTTGAAAATTCAACCCTAGGGTGGACGAGGTAGCAAAGTTTGGAAGTTATATTAAGCCTGTAGCTCGTTTGAAATACTTCTATGAGATACGGGCCAAAGTTTGAGCATCACTGATCTTAATATAGAAATCTACATTGGCAAAAACGGCAATCATTTCAAGGAAAAACATGATTATTGTTTGCCGCACTAAATGTTGTAAATGGTCTTAACTGGCTAATATTCTATGTAGTTTTCTGAATGAAACTCTATGCTGTTGCAATAAAGTTATCATTGAATAGTTAATTAAGTTATTATACTTTCAATACGATTGTTACGATCAACTGATTGATTTTAATAGAACTTCAATTTAGTATTTATTCAATTTACAAAAGAAGTTGAAAAAGTACGCGTGTTTTGAATATTAATAGATAATAATATTATTTTTGTGTAATTTAGACTTCGCCACTTTAGATAGATATTTGTTATCCCAACAATAAAAAATATCAATTCACTTAGTATTTTTATATTAAAATCTTCCAGTAAAAATATATGTGCTAAAATACTTTTTCGTATTGGATATTTTTGAGTATCAATATTCACTTTCCAATTGAATATAATAATATATTTAATATGACATTTAATAATATATAGATAAAAGAGCTCCATCTCTGATGCACCTCTTTTATCTTAACATTTGTTTTCACGGTGATATTATGGGACTCTATGTAAAGGTAGGTAAACCATAGGTAAGCGGTGTTGGCGACACTGGCCAGTATATTAAAAAAGAAAGAACTGTATTTTCTAAATTTAAAATGTATATTTGAAGGTGTCATATTTTATGTAAAAAGGAGAGATAAATCAGTTCACCAACAAAATACGTAATTTTATAGAGCTATCTTCAATAAGCGCCTATCAAAAAGTATACATAGTTTTCTTTAGATTTTACTTAACATTGGGTCGATATAAATTAGAATCTGTAAAAAACACGATGTGTAAACTCTTATTATTAAAAACTAGCTTTCCCGCCCGTGACTTCGTCCGCGCGGACTACAGTTTATCTCGAATAAAACACCCTATGTTCTTCTAGGATATTAAAAACCAATGCAAAAGTAGAGCACTAACGCTTTTGATGCTTTTTGAAAGATTTGTTATTATTTCGTTTCCATGGCAACCAGTGAAAACCAGTGAGTGGTGGCTTACAGTGAATCATTGACATTTTCCACTTTTTTCATGGAAACTTGCAATTTTCCGGGATTAAAAGTATCTTATGCATTATTCCAGGGTATAAGCTATCTCTATTCCAAATTTCATCAAAATCCGTCTATCTATTATCACGTTAAAAGTCCCCAAACAAATAAGTAAACAAACACACAACGTTTCACTTTGATATATTGGTATGCATAAAGATGACTAGAGAACCTTCTCCAATTTTAAGTTGCCTAAAAATAGTATTAAAAGCCTTAAATTAATTAACAACCTTTTTTAGTACTGTCAAGTAATTTTTTGTATTAATTATATCAATATTTTTATCGATAACTCTAACAAACCTCAGTTGTCACATCACTAACACCTCCCCTATGATCTTCTAAACATATGTTTTCACGGTATTGTAATACGGTGTCGTAAGTAAGCACCCATCGAATGCTTGTAGCAGTTTATTGTAAGGGTGGTAGGGTAAGGGATGCTGAGATATTTTTGTATTAACCTTCAACTGTGAATTGAGTGATGATGTAGAACGATAGAAGATATTAAATGTATTTTTAACAAAAACCACTCCAGCACTAATACAAGTTAACTACGTAATACTATTTTTGAAGTGCAACATTATTTTTAGCTCATAAGAATTCTGAAAGTTGCGTAGGGTCGCGAAAATTCATCTTTTTTGTTTGCATTCAAAAATAAATCGAAATAAAATTTTGAGTTGAGCTTTGCTATACTTATCAATATTTGGAAGTCATATTTGTTTTGAAATAATGAACGAATTTTAATGCAATTTGGTAAAATATGTAGGTACTCACAAAAACCTGCCCTGGAATAACACATACTTAGAATATTTATTATCTCAGAAAAATGACCACGCAGGCAAAGCCACGGAGAGCGGCTAGTATTATATAATTCTGCGATGACCGCGATGCGACAATGCTTTAATTATAGTAAATCTTAGTATAAACACTAAGAAGTCGCGCACTATCTAAATGAAACCAATGATAACCGTTCTGCGATAAGTTATGGCCAATGTTCGCACTACTGAGTTGCGATAATGTCTTTTATTGTCCAGGACACCGTATAAAAACTAAGAATTTCAGCGCTGTAATGCCATCTATTATCAAAACTAAGAAAATTTTATGACGTAGTGCTGGCCCGGGTGGCCTCTAACTTGCCTTGACGACTGCTATCAACCAATAACAGCCGGTACCGAGACATCCTCCAAAGCACGGAGCCATGACAACCAGCATATAAATTAGAAAAGTCATCGGAGCCGAACGCCATATTGTTGAATTTTAGCGCACACTAGTATACTGCCCGTTACTATTGCTATACTCTTAACGTTTCGATCAAGTTGCATTGGTCGCGGTAACGAGGAGATTTTCTCTTCCTTGAATCTGCTTATGACACAATCAATTAATGAAAAGAGGATCTTTGAGCTGTAGACCTCGCGAACACATTTGTGAAAATAATCTAGTGTTGCACAGTAGCACCTTCTAGTTACCTAGATGCTATGAATTCCTACCTAGTACCTAGGTAAAGGGCTGACTCCACTAGTAGAAACCTAAAAGTGAGCAAATTTTTATGAGACCAACTTAAACCTTTCAAATAAAAAAGAAATACCAAAATCGGATCTAATAAGGTGGAGATATTCAGTAGCCCCCTTTTTGTCCCTTTTTGGAGGAAGTACCTCTCCAATCAAGCAAAAAATCCCTACGATTAAAAAATTCGTAAAACCTGTATACCAAGATTCGTCTAGATTGGTTGAGAAATGCGACCTGTAGAGGAGAACAGCCGGACATTCGGCCATTCGGACATCCGCCTGACATACGAAAGCATTTTTGCTCAAGCTGAAACGGAAACGCTTCGCGCTTGCTTGGTCAATTGATTGATCGTGGTAATTAGTTATTGATGCAACTTGATCAAAACGTCAAGCTAAATAAAAATAACGTTCTAAGCACGTAGTCCCGTCTAAATGAGACTGAATGAGTTTTTGAATCGCGAAAGTTTAAAAGTAACAAGTATCGACAAATATTTTCTAATAATTGCACATCACTATTTAGTTTCGTCCACACCATTAAGCGTGGATGTCTTCAACGATTTTTTCTCTCCGATTTCCGTGTCTGGCGTGAAATCGTTTTTAAAATTGAATTCTCCGGTCGGAGTAACAGTTTGTTGATTTCATCTTAATGCGAAAACCGGGTGCTGAGTGCGATAGGTTTCTTTATAAAAGCTTTAAATGCATTTTAAAAAAAAGGCAAAATTAACTCAAAAACATAAAAAGAAACAAAGCATCTAAAAAAACCCATTAAAGCTTATTTTATTTTTCAATTTTACTTGGTAACTACTCGTATATTGTCTATTTTATGAAAGAGGTTTTTAAATCGTGTGTGTTTTTACTCCTTGTGAACTCATTTATCTATGATTTGGATGATCATTTTTTTATTTGATACTAGAAGTGCGGTTGCCTTAATATTTCATCAAAATTGGTTCTGAAGTTATAGTAACTAAGGTAGTTGGTTTTTATTCAAAAAAATATTTTACATAAGCTATCCCTTTTTTGTCTGTCTGTTTGTGTGCCTTCCAAGCCCAAACAACTGACACGATTTTGACGAAGTACTGTTTGGACGGTTGTCTGGAAGAGATCGCTTTAAGCAATAAGACCGCCAATTGTATTACCTTATTTAAGTTTTGATATTGTTTGTTCTTTGTTTTGGTATACAATAAAGTATTTCGTATCGTATCGTATCGTACCTTGCAAGACATACTAGAGTATCGTGGCTTGTCGTGTCGTGTAGTGTCGGCGAGTGTGCACACTTAAGTGTCGTGTCGTGTTGCGCTCTGGTGTTTTTTCTGACTAGTGCCTCTCAAGCCTTTAGATGTTCAAACTTACGTTCAACTATGTATTTTTCAAGTACACAATGTATTTTTCGATGTATAATATTGTTGTATTTTGAGAGAAAAAAAAAGAAAAGACGTTTCTGGGTTCATCCTGTAAACAGACTCAAACTCCCAAAATAAGGAGTGTAATGTTTTTAGCATTCATGATTGCATGTTTGTATGTATGTGAGTTTATTTATTCCACCATAACTTTTAAATGCCTGAACAGATTTAGATGTATGGGGTATCGTTAGAATCCTTAAATCCCCCCGAGTAACATACTTAGGCAATTTTTTTTTTAAAACATTAAATATGGCGGCAGTATGGTTAAATTTTCAAATTCGAAAAAAAAACGAACAACAATATATATCATAAAAGCACATTCCAACAGTATATAATTTATTGGCAAAATCTCTTTTTTGGCAGGGCAGGCGTGTTCTTTTAGCTTTTAAGCTAGTTATTTCTGATTTGGTATCATATAGTTTTACTTTACGCTGACTTATAATACAATTGAGTTACAATTACAATTTCAGTAATTTCGTTCATTTTTAATAACAACACGTAGCGCACAAGCGTCCATCCGATTCTAGCGAATTCACGCGTAGTAATGAGCCGTGTACCACAGATACACATTTGCGTGTCGTGTCGTGTCGTGTCGTGTCGTGTCAAACCCCACCACCGCTCTGTCGCGATCGGTAGCGAGCAGTCTCCGCTACACAACAGGTCGCGACACTCCATGATAATGTGTCTCTAACCATATAATGTATAACTAGATCTCACGACTTCGTCCGCGTGGACTACTGTTTTTCGTGAAATAAACCATCTTATGTTCTTCTATGATATTAAAAACCAATGAAAAAGTACTTGTAGGTATATCACCAATGCTCTTGATGGTAAAAATCCAGGGTAAAAGCTATCTCCATTCCATATTTCATCAGAATCCGTCCAGCCGTTATTGGGTGAAAGCTTCCCAAACAAACAAACAAAAAGACAACGTTTCACTTTTATATATTGGTAGGGATGATTGCATGCATGATGCATGCTTACACGCCACGACACTAATATGTTTCCGCCTTTAAACCTACAATGACATCCTAAAACGGTTAATGAAATAAAAATAATAATATAATTATATTAATTAAAATATATATATTATATGTATACTGATTTACAGGATGGAAAGACGGGCCTTGGAGGGAAAGTACCCTCAATATTGAAGACTAGCGGTGCCCGCGGCGTTGCCCGCGGGGTCATTTAATTTAAAAGTAGCCCTTACGTGTTATTCCAGGACAAAAAGTAGGTAGGTACCTGTAAAATACAATAGGTACTATATTTCTTCAAAATTGGTTCAGCCGTCAAATAGTTTTTTATCGATTGCTCGGCATCTAATCATTAGATTAAGATATCAAATACCCCAGTTTTTAAGTCAAACACTAAGCTATCCAATTGAAAATTGCATTGCAATCGGTCCAGTGATGCGCGAACAAACATACTAACAAAAAAACAAACAGACAGACTCGCATATATCAAAAAGTAAGTAAAACTACATTCAAACTTCTTGAAAAGTAGGTACATTTCCTCAGCCGGGAATCGAACCGACACAAATTCGAAAAATAATATCCGTTATTTTTATGGGAACTATCGATAAGGTAATTTTCACACCACAAAGCCCGAATTAAATTACGTTTGTAACGTAAAAAGTTATTTTTTATTTCACATTTTCCTTATTATTTGTTAGACACGATAATTGTCAAGTCTAATTACAACGAATATCTACTGTTCTGTTTAATTAGCAGTGAACGTAACTGCTACAGGTTATTATATAACTTATAACGTAACGGAGGCGTTAGGAAGGTGCGAAACGTTACACCTGTTCTGATACGAAATGGTGTTAATTAAATTAATTGGGTGTTATTTTAACGAAGCGAGTTTACATTAATGAGCATGAGGCTCCGCCCACTTTGTTAAAAAACGCAAATTGGTACAAGTTATAAGAAAGTACTTCTAGAAGCCTTCGATTCAGACGAGACCTGGGCAGTGCTACAGTCATTACAGCGGTGCCAGATTGACTACCGGTACATTGAAGTGTTGAAGTGTTTGTACAGCAAGGCCTCCATGACAGTCCGTTTTCAGGATCAGATCACGAATTCTATCACATTGCAAAAGAGGGTGACAGGAAGACGTTATTTCTGCGAAACTATTCACCTCTGCACTGGAAGATATATTCAAGCTTCTGAACTGGAACGGACATGGTGTTAACATCAATGGCGAATGCATCACTCACCTTTGATTGATTGGCAGAAACTCTGGAAGACCTAATCACAATGCTCAGTGGTCGCTAACTATTGGTCTCATACACAAGCTCAAAGTCGCTCAGCGTGCAATGGAGAGAGCTATGCTCGGTGTTTCACTACGTGACAGAATCCGAAACGAGGAAATCCGTAGAAGAACCTAGGTTACCGACATAGCTCTCAGTTTGCAAGTTGAAGTGTCAATGGGCAGGTCATATAGTTTGCAGAACGGACAATCGCTGGGGTATAAAGGTTCTTGAATGGCGACCACGAACAAGCAAGCAAAGTGAAGTGAATAACGTCTAATTCCATTAATTAATGAATATAATGTTCTACCCCCACTAATGTAAAAACGGAAACGTTGTGTGTTCGTTTGTTGGTTTGTTTGGGGAGTTTTCACACGACAACGGCTTGGGTGAATTTAATATGTAGATGCTGCAAACCATAGAGACAAACAGAATTCTTTCTGTCCCCGAAAATTGTACTTGCGAGCAAAGCCGCGGGGCGCAGCTAGTACAATATAAAAGCGAAATACTACGCATTGATTATTCACGATATCTTAAAAAACTACCGAACTTATGAAACTAATATTAGGCAGGTAGGTACAACGTAGGTAGTTTATAGATCGTAGACGTCAACCAAGAAAGGATTTTGCGACAGGGACGAATTAAGGGGGTCTAATGACAATTGAAAGTTTATATGAAAAATCTATGTTTTTTGCTGTCGGAGGCACGAAATTTGGTATTTAGGTTAACAATGTAATATAAATAAATACAGTGATAAGTTTTTTCGACAGGGATGGATTAAGGAGGTCTAAAGGCGATTGAAAGTTAATACGAAAGTTCTATGATTTTGCTTTTAGAGACATGAAATTTGGTATTTAGGTTAACAATCTAAAATAAATACCGTAATAGTTTTTTTCGACAGGGATGATGGTACAAAGATGATTTGAAAATACAATGTTTAAATGTTATCGGCTGAACGTCTTTTGATGAAATTTTGTACATAGATATTTTAGATCCTAGAATAGCACATAGAATACTTTTCATCATCATCATTGTCCACGTGGGTAAAACCGTGGGGCGCAGGTAGTAATATTATATTATAGATAGTGTCTTACCACTTATGGATAAAAAAGAGGGTAAAGCTAGAGCACCCTCAGGCCTATCGATCTAACTCCTATGTATGTTCAACAATTTCTAATAGTTTAGGAGTTAGGTATGAGATATTTTAGTTTTTTAACTCAACTCCAGATTTAATTAAAAATTTAGTGATTGTGACCAAGCTCAGAGCACTAACATTGTGGTTTTTTTTCGTGTAGGTAGTGTAATAATAGGTATTTTAAAATAAATAAACAATTACCTCCTTATTGGTATATAAACTAACGTGAGCGTGATTAATTATATCCGCAGTTCGAGGATATAATGAATATCGGTATATATGTTCAGTGTTCGTTGTGCCCTCACTACGCAAACTCCTGAGGATGGACGTCGTTAACGTCCGAACACCGGTCGAATTGTTCGACGAAATAACTCGTGAGAGACAGTCGTAACATATCTATATATAAATACCTCCGTGTTATAATTTTTTGAGTTTGTGAAAAAAACTTAACAATTGAATTTTTTACCTCAAACAAAAACATTTTATTAAAATTAAATCATGTCCACCATCTTAAATTTGAAAATATACGTTACTTACATTATAAGCACCCCGAGAAACCTTAAAAATGAGACCGATTTAAATTTACTAAAAAAACATGTCCGCCATCATAAATTTGAAAATGGATGTCACTTTAGTTATACGCACCCCGAGAAACCTTGAAAATTGCACCCATATAACTTTACTAATAAAAAAACATGTCCGCCATCTTCGATTGGAAAATAAACATTTTTAAGCACCCCAAGAAATCGGCATTGGCTCATCAAATTAGCATTGCAGTTCAACGGGGCAATGCCACCAGCATGGTTGGGTACGCTGCCAACCAGTAGTGGGTAAGAACAATTGGACTTCCATGGAATACTGGTTATCCTACTATTTCATGTTTAGTACCTGTACGCAGTACTATTATTTATTCTGTGGTACTAGTTGCATTTTGTAGTGGTTAATAGACAATTACTTGGCCCATAGATCTATATTATATATGTTGTAATTTCATATAATATATTTAAACTCCCAAACTGTAAAATGTGCTACGTTTTTTCATAATCTCTATGTACTGGTATCACTCGCGTCAAAAACTGCCAAGAACCTGCTGCATAATTTGAAATGTGCTTAGTATTCAAATTTGGCTACGGAAAACAGAGTGTATCCAACCTCCTTGGTCTAGGGCAGAGATCCCCAATTTTTTTTTGTCTCGTAGACCACTTGCTATGGTTTTCGGTTTTGGGTAGACCCCCTATTGTTTTTTTTGCAAATTCATGAACTTCAAATCAAGTATCTAATCTTCAAATATGTTTTTGACAGGTATAGTGCTACTCATTTTGAAAGATTTAACTTTCTAAATGTAGTGAAGATTAGTGTGAAAAACTTAATAAGCAAACACAAAACAAAACCGTAGTACTTGTATTATCAGTCTGTTTGTTACGTTTTTCAGGTAAAAACTACGAGTAAGCATCAAATCTCCGTGATCTTTTGCACAGATAAAGTTGGAGGTCTAGCTAGCTAAAAAGTTGACACAATTTATCGCGTTTTTCAGTCATCAAAAATTTTTTTTTCACTGAAAATAAAAACTTTCGCAGACGGAGCTGCGGGTTTATAATAATTTACAGTTTCATATATCAGAAAATATGTCTAATATATATAATTCTTTATTACATTTCATGTTTTATTTTATTTTATACTTTATCGTGTAAATAATTATATGTCAGGTAAATAGGTACTATCTGTGTATGTGGATTTTAAAGTCACGTCACGATCCACTATCGCTATCACTATGGACCCCCAATATTTTTTTCGATCACGTGAACCCCTTACTGGTCGTCGTAAGCCTGTGGGGGTCCATAAATGCCACTTTGGGTATCACTGGTCTAGGGTATCTTGTACTTAAAATAAGCTACTGAACTAAAACATAATATTTTTTTAAATCGTGTTGTCTGTCTGTTTGTTCGCGTATTACGTAAAAACTACTGGACCGATTGCATTGCGATTTTCATTGTTAGATAGCTGAGTGTATGATATAAAAAAGCTGGTGTACTTGGTATCTTAATCCGGTAAGAAGAAGTCGAGCAATCGATGAAAAAAATATTAGACGCCTTAACGAAGTTTAATAATATTGGTACTGAAATAACCAATAGTACCAATATTAAAAGGATCCTTATATCTCACAAAGATGACCACGCGAGCAAAGCCGCGGGCACCGCTAGTATAAACTGTGAAGAGAATACTTTTTGATTTGTAAACTAACGTAAGTGTTAGAAAGAAAGCAAGAGAAGAATGAAAGAAAATATTTTTATTTATAACCAAATACATTCATATTAATTTGTAGAATTATAATAAAAAAGTTACATAAAAAGTATTAAAAACAATATGTTGCATTTTGGCTATAAAATTGTTGTGTTATTTTACTAAAAAATAACAAGCTGATTTTCAGTTGCACCCTTCGCAGCGAGCAGTTGCAGAGATACACGAAATTAAGGGTCAAAAATTATGTTGTAGATAGGTTTGACTAATTAATGACAAAGATTTGACTGTGTATTTAAGGTTTACTACAAGAAGCTGGCGTGCAAGGGATCTTTTTGCAAGCCTAATGATTTTCTAATCAAACTATTTTAATTATATTATATTGCTAGTTAATGTAGGTACCTATTAGTGTTTTTTAGGAGAAAAACTGAAGTAAAAGTAAAAGTGAACTGAAGTTTTGTGTGGGAAAGTTCAAACCCACGAACAAATCGTTTCTATACTTTATCATGTATCCTGCATCTTGCTGTGTATGTACCATGTAAGTACATAGATGAAGGTATATGTGAATAAATTAGGCCACCAATCATTCTTCATCAACATCGATTACCAACACGCCTGTTTCATGGCCCCACCCAACCCCTTTAAAATTTCATTTGCAAACTTTACCAATTAAAAGTACGTCAGTTGTCTCTGGTACTTTCCCGCCATCGCTTTATTAGGTGGGAATAATTGAAATTCCTAATTCGAATCTGTGACAGTTCGAGTTTGTAACGGTTGTCAGTAGATGGCGTTGAGAAGGGTTAAAGAGATGAGGTCAGGAAATGTGTCGTTGGACTTTTATTGCCGGTTTTGTGGGGAAATTCAAATTCTTGGAAGAATCTCTACTATTAAGGTTTTGTAGTCATATGATGGAACTATTCAATATGTCACTCATATACTACAACACTTATGACTATATTTTTTTGTCTGACACTCTTTAGTTTCTTTAATAATTATAGTTATTCAATAAAATAATCTGATTCAAAATTTAGTTTTTTTTACTACAGATACAGAAAGAATGAAAGAAAACATATTTAATTGCACTTTATATAATACTAAACTCTAAGAAAAATTAAGTGGCGAGTGTACAAAGAGGCTTGTGCTTAGCAAAATAAACTTTGGATTATTTATGTTTCCCTTGATAAAGTAGGAGTACGCGATGGCTTGCATTATACACGACGCGTGTATAATGCAAGCCATACCAAGATTTTTCCCTATTTTAAGACATTTATATTTCTGGAAATAATAATAATAAAGCTGTAAATCGGAAACAAACAGTAAGTATTTAATATAAACATAGATGCCCTTGGCAAAACTAAACTTCCGGCTTCATTTCAGTAATGCAGTACGATTAGTGAGTCACAAATCAAAACTTCAATAGGTCTCTTCATGTAATCCGGTTTAATAGCAAAAACATTAAAACCCTGATGGAGCAGGAGTATGGACATCTAGCCAGTAAGTTATTTTAATTACGGAGCTCGCGACTCGATCGTGCTACTTTGAGAAAGGTTTTTATGTAGCGTGCAAGGCAGAGGCTGATAGCGATTGTGAATTAATAATATAATATTTTTTTAAAGCTTTTATTTAACTTCACTTGTATGTATGTGCCTATGTCCTAGAATTTCGCAATAAATTTTCCACCCACTTCCACTGAAGCTATCGGGCTGAAATTTGGCACACACGTTTGGTTCTCGCGACATTACATGGCTACTGCAAAGAAGGTTTTTTGTTGTTGTAAATTATACTTATTAAAATGTACTTTTCATTCATATTTATTTCGGTATTTGCATCATCATCAGATTATATTCGTTCACTGCTGGTTGTAGGCCTCCTCTTGTGTGCGCCAAAGCCTCATCTTAGGCTCTGCTCATACAGTCACTGTCAGCCGCCTTTTGTAATTCTTTACTCCAACTGGCCAGCAGGCGTCCAACACTACAAAGTCACTGGTTCATTGCTACTTCAGATTGCTTTCCTTGATCTATGTCGGTTACCTTTGACTTCATTTGTTTCTATAAATAATATAATTAACTGCGCTCTGCAGCCTCTTCAGTTTTTTTGTTTTCATGCATCTGTTAACCCGGGAAAAGTAGCTTAAATTGAGCATGAAACTACACAAGCAATAATTGGAATAAATAATTCCTATTATTTCACTCTTGTACATCAATAAATAAGAAACGTACCTAATATTTATTTCTATAGATATATAGGTAAACGGTTTATTGCACGCCAAAAAAAATACACAACAATGTCATATACATACAAGCGATCATACAACACATACATAGACATACAATACAGATAAATAGGTAACTCTTTATTGCACAGTAACTTAAAGTAAATCGCACATTTTAAAATCAATTTTAAAATATACACCTAGGTAAACGTATCATAACTTATTTATTAGCAAGTAAATCTAACTTTTTCTTTTTATCATTATTTTTCTCATAGTTACTTTATTTTCAATAAACACTAGAAAATTTAAGTATTTTAAACATATTTTATTATTTAATATCGCCGCTGTCGCTTATAACTAATCCCAAGCCCAGCAGTTGATCACATTGCTCGCAGGTTGCTAATTTTCTAACGAACCTCTAATTCTGGGATCCGGCACTACACTCCGCGATAAACTGTTTAATTTTACAAGGTACCTATAACAGAAAATGAGTAGATACTTTTTTAGAATAGCAGGTTAGAAATACTCGTAGATTTTCTGAGTAGATTCAATTTTTCACATCACTATTAAATACATTGTTTTGTCAGTGTACGTAATAGACTGTGGTATTGTTGTCGTTGTGGTGGTGTTACTATTGTTTTGTGATAAGTTATTGTTTGCCATATTAGATATTATTTATGTTATATTTTATTGTTTTCTGTGAATAGAGAATTGGGTCTTAACGATACAGGATTGCCTAGTGTGAAGACTACATTGAACCCTCCCAGTTTTTATGTAATTTACCATTTTAGTATGTACATATTTTAAGTTTTTGATCTTTCTACTCGCTTTCCTGAAATCTATGGGAGTGATTTCGTGAAAAGATTTTTACAACGTGTAAACGGAAGTGTAATAGGAGGCCGGGGAAGCGCGCGCGGTGCTATCAAGCTAGAAGCCATCACATTTTTTATAGGGCAAAATAAACACTTCAGTCGGGAATAGAACTCAGGTACGTCAGACTATCGGCCGAACGGTTCCCGGCTGAGCTATCAAGACCCGTTCTTTCCACTTGAACCACCTGTTTGGAACCCCTGACGGGTCCACGGATACTCACTATTACACTTGGTCCCCCAACCAGGGCCTCCAAGAATAATTACAAAATTTAAATTCAAATTGAACCCTCTGAGTCAAAAACGAAATAATTAAAAAGAAAATTGATCTGTACAATAAAATAAAATCTAAACAAAAACATTGAACTTACATATCTTGTAATCAAAACTGCATACCTTGTTTATTTTTTTAACTTATAATCAACTAAAAACCATAAAATTGGAAATATTACCACAAGAAATAAAACCTACCTCTTTTTATGTAAGGCTTATTTTCTAACATTAGTCTTCACATAACTGCATCTAGTTCAATTTCCTTCAGTTCCCCCTGGTTGGGGGACCAAGTGTAATAGTCAGTATCCGTGGACCTCTCAGGGGTTCCAAACAGGGGGTTCAAGCGGAAAGAACGTCAAGACCTACAATTTTCTCAAGAAAAGTAAGATTAAATAGATCAGATGAAGTACCTAGTTGCTGATTCACAGTTGACCAATGAGCGCGCGCGGTGGTTGTTTTTTTTCAGCTCAAGCATTTTTTTTTCGTTCCGCTAACCACTGTTTTTTTTTCATTCTTTTTTATGTTACAGATCATCGACGATAAATGGTAGAATAAAATTGTTGTAACTTTCAAAGAATGCTATGTAAAAAGAAGTAGCAGTTATAAATCGTTTATCTTAATAATAGTTTTTTTTACAAGATAAACGAGATCCATCCCCTATTATAAAATTTTAATTCGTACCTATTATACTGGTTGCTACGCTGCTATATCTTCATCACCAAGGTTGAAGATCATTTATAGCACACATAAAACAATCAATTAGGTTCTACAGGGACTTTTTGAAAGGAAACACAGTGGCAAAACCTGATGAGCATGCTTTTAATTATTGCTGGATTTTAATTTTGACTCCCTTTGGTGACGACTAATTTAGCTTTACCATCAGCCTATACCTATACTCATCCACTGCTGGACGTAGGCCACGCCTAGTGAACCCCACTGAGTGCGATCTTTGGCTCTCCTCATCGAGTCGCTACCAGCCGCCTTGCAAGTCGACACTCCACCTGCCGGCGGGTGCCCTACACTAAGTTTGCCTAAACGCGGTCTCCACTCCACTCTAGAACTGACGTGACCAGCCCATTGCCACTACAGCTTGCTTTAATTAAACTTCAGTTTAGGCATATTAATCATCATCATCATCATTATAAGCCCACATCAGTCCACTGCTGGACATATGCCTCTCCCAAAGCACGCCACTGAGCCCGATCTTTGGCTCTTCTTTTCCAACCGCCGCTAGCCATCTTGCGTATGTCGTCGCTCCACCTAGCCGGAGGGTGTCCTACATTAAATTTGCCGAGTCGCGGTCTCCACTCAAGAACACGTCTACCCTAACGGTTATCGGTCCTTCGGCTAATATGACCAGCCCACTACCACTTCAGCCTGCTAACCCTATAGGCTATGTGAATAACTTTGGCTCGTTCCGGATTCGATCTCTCAAAGAAACTCCGAGCATAGCCCTTTCCACGGCCCGCTGGGCGACTTTGAATTGGTAAACTAGTCGTACCGTGAAAGTCCACGTCTTAGCTCCGTTAGGCATATTGTTGACACGTTATTGCATGCTTTTTAATTGGCTAAACGTGTCTCCTTTCATTGTTTAACATCGGTAAGCCATGTGAGAGACCCTCGGATAGCCTGACATACTCTGACATCAGAGGCCAGCAACCTCTTACCAATGTTAACATCGATCACAAGCTCTTAAAATTTCTGAGAATTTGGAAATTGACAGTTTGTAACAGGTGAAAAAGGCACCTTAAGAATAAATAATAGTACACCTTAAGCAAAAAGAAGAAAGATTAATGAGTGACGAGCGCAGTGCCGTGTCACGAAATGCTTTGCTATCCAAAGTTATTCATCATCATCATCAGTATCATCATTACTACCATCATCATTGGTCTTTTCCATCAACGAAACATGAATTGAGCAGCAAAGTGTATTATCATTTAGTGACCAAATCGGTTCTTATTTGCTTCAGTCAGACTGCACACTCCCAACAAGCCTTAGGGTGGTCCTCACATAAAAGCTTCCCCATTGTACCGCGCAATAATAATTAATTTTATGCCTTAATTGCCATCGTAATCTTTATAATTTAATTATAGAAGTGCGAGACCGCGAGTAGTTCGGATTTGTCTTATTTAATGGGCTTCAAATTGATTGTTGTTGATAAAATGCCTGTATTAGACTTATTGAAGATTTTTCCGTTCTACACAACGCCTAGAAGCTGGCAAGGCATGCAAGTTTTAATAGCCAGTGCGACTAGCTTTTTGAAGATTACGGTCTTTTTACAGGTACAAAAATGTTTTTTTTTTCTTTAAATGAAAAATATACTTCATATGGATTCACAAAAAAGTCTACTGAATGTAGAAAAACAAAAACAAACATAATCTGTCAGTAATGAAATCCTGGAGATCATAGTGAAGGAACATATTTTTACGTGAATGTGACGATGGGTGGTTTCGCTCAATGTTTTCTCGTTGTTTACATAAATACTAACGCCAATTCGTTCAAGTACATAATATTGACCTATTTATTGACAACTGGAAAACCATTTTGTCCATTTGTTTGACATATTGTGAAGGTATTTAATTTGACATTATTTTGTGATTGTTTCTGTGTATTATTTTATTGTAGATAAGGTATCTGGTTTTATGATTTATTTGACTTTACATGTATGTGGTATAGTTGACATTTTTAATTAATTAATTGACATTTGCTTTGCCATGAAATTTTGTTAATTATATTTTATTTATTTTTTGTGTGTAATTATGTGTAATTGGTGTAATTAATGCCGTTTTTTATTACAATAAATTAAATTTGAATTTGAATATGGAGAGCTCGCTTTGCTCGGGCAACAAGGAAATGTCTGTTTTTCCTTACCGAATCTAAAATGGAAGCCGATGAGCATCTGATTTTCTCGGATTATTACCGAAATCCCTATGAGGATCGGGAATTCAGTAAAAATAAAATAAGTATTCCATAAAAAAAGTTTTTACGACGTTCTTTTTGTATTTTTACATATACCTATTTTTTATTTGCTTTGTCATTTTTGAGCTACCCTGAAAGTTTCAGCCGAATAGCTAATCGGGAAGTGCTGGAAATTTGAATTGCAAGATTCCAGGACAAAATACATAGATACATACATACATACATACATACAAGTGAAGTTAAATAAAAGCTTTTAATATTACTCATTATGAATGGTTGCGGGTTGGTTGTAGTTGGGTTTTTTTTCTGGAAAAAGAACTGGAATAGTCCAAAAATATTTATTGGATACCATTTTGCCACTGACCTGCATTATACTCACGTTGTACAGTTCAGTGCATTATACTCACGTTGTACAGTTCAGTGCATTATACTCACGTTGTACAGTTCAGTGCATTAACGTTGTACAGTTCAGTGCATTATACTCACGTTGTACAGTTCAGTGCATTATACTCACGTTGTACAGTTCAGTGCATTTTCCCCACCACGTCTAAACCGTAGTATCTATAATTTATTCTGTCACTAAACTTCCTCTATCAGCTTTTTCCAAAATGTGCCTTTATTATTATAGTACTAGCTGTACCCACAGCTTTGCCTGCGTGGTCATCCTTACCAATATATAAAAGTGAAACGTTGTCTGTTTGTTTAGGGAGCTTCCACGCAATAAAGGATGGACGGATTTTGATGAAATTTGAAATGGATATAGCTTATACCCTAGAATAAAACATTGGATACTTTTATCTTGGAAAATTGTATTTTTTTACGGGAAAACTAAAAAATGTTCTAGTTTTATTTAAAAGTAGCCCATACGTGTTATTCCAGGACCAAAAGTACCTAGTACAATATACTACATTTCTAAAAATATAGTAGCACCCCAGTCTTTAAGACAGACCCTAAGCTATCCAACAGGGAAAACCGCATCGCAATCGGTCCAGTAGTTCTTACGTGATGCGCGAACGTACATACAGACAAACAGATAAACATGATTTAAAAAATGTTATATTATAATACAACATTTTTAAACTATAGTTTAGTAGCTTATTTTAAGTACCATATACTTTTTTTAATTATTTTCTTTGTACAGACTTTTTCGTTCTTATAAGTATAGTAATAGAATGGACATAGAAATGTTATGTTGATTCTAAAACAAGTGAACTTGGGCGGATGACAGCATCGTTTGTTTGTCAGTACAATGACTTACAAACAGTTCGTATAATTAACGTGGATGGGGAGCCATTACCTTTACATTCTCAAGTTTAAGGAGGGCCGGCACTCACACCGTGCTGTAACGGACATCGAGGAAATCCTCTCTCATTTGTGAAAGGACACAGTGATGTCCCGGAGACTTCAATTAGCGCTAATTAGCAATAAATCCTGAAAAATCCGTACAAAAAGAAGATAATTGACCTCTCCGGCTACAAGTAGTTAGACTGGACTTCGAATAAATGATACGTAATCCCATTTAAAACTTTCACGTAAAATCTCACAAGTCCCACGACTCATCCCGTAAACAGTTCTGAGACAGTTCGTAGAGCCAAGTCGGACTCCTTCGGACGGTAATCATGAAGCATCAGGAAGAAAATATCAACATTTTGATGACGGTAGGTGGGTGAGAAACTGCAATAGAGATACTTTGATGGCCGATAGTTTGTTTTTTTCCTAAATATATACTTAAATGAAACAATTGTCTTTTAAAATTTTAGAAACTTGTAAATTAGGAAATTCTGGTGTAACATATTTTTGTGACTTTTTCTCTCATCTGTAACAAATTTATATGGGAGCTTAATGTGCCTCGCTCGACTTAATTCGAGTAAAGGGTGTACGGCCGTGCTTGCTCGAAATGGCGGAGGCACTGCCGCCGTGCCCCCAGATTCCTATGCTGGGTATTGTGATAACGCCAAGCACTTAGTAGTTTAATATATTCCTAGATCCTTGTCGGCAGGCAAAATCAATCTATAAGTAGCAATGAGATGAGACTACCTACGCACTGGCCTTATTGCATTTTTTGTTAAAACAGACAGAAGTACCTTTACTAAGTAAGTATTCGTTCTCCCGCGTATTCTATCGTCTGTCAAACATTATAGGATGATAGATACATAGATAGATTAACTTTTTATTGGACACCACAAGTAACCACTAAAAATAAAGTATAACAATGAGTGTCACAAGGGGGGGTAGGATGCACACCGTTTTTAACTAACCTCTATAATTTAGACGCTATTAAGTTACCAATCGGTGTAAGTAACAACTCAACTCAAGTAAAACGACTTGACTAATCGCCAAAGTAATTATCGCAAGGCGGTATTGAGAGTTGGCGGGAATCCTACAAGATGGCGGCCTGTCAGTTTTGACAGCTGCGAGTTCGCGCCCTTTCTTGCTTTGAAAATTGATGAAGGTCTATGCAAGGAGGTCTAATGTCTTACTTGTGTTTAACTATAAAATAGTTGCTTTATGGGCCGTTCGTTTTATAACAATTGGCGAAAATAACTGTTAAAAACGCTAAATACGATCATAATTGGCGTTCCCTTTGGCCATGTGTGGGCGATATTTGCGTTCTGAACGTTTTCGATCACAATTCATTTTGCAAGTTTCGATGACATGTTAACATAGGAAAATCGACTTTATATCGTCAGGGAAAGGGTCGTTTTCCATTCAGTTTGGCAAGGACCGGTAGTATCAAAAGTTGCAAAAATGACAAAAGTGTTGAAAATGTTCAAAGAAAACGGCTTGTTAAAAATGTACATTTTGAAACTGCCCACAACGCCATCTCATCATCTCGAACGCAGGGTTAGCAAGACAAAAGATTGCTAGAACTCAGAACTTGTATTAATCCTTAAACTATTAGTTTCAATTTAATTATGTCAGCCCTCAGTTTTGCATCAACATGTTCAAGAATCTCAAAATTCATTGGTATACTCGTATTAATATGACATTAACATCCTACAATGTTTGTTACATTACCTACATACATTGTAACAGCCTGTTTCTGATGGTCAGGAAATCAAATCTTTGCTTCCACTATGTAGTGTGATTTGAATTTCGAACGGTTTTCTGGCTACTACTTTTGCCATTGCCAGACACTATGAATCACCCAATATATAAACAGTAGAAACAGAAAAGCACAGATGGATGTCCATAACTCTACGTTTACCTAATTTAAGTCTCCGTCCAACCTGACTACGTTATTGAAATGAGACTTCCAATATTTCTTCCAATCTGGCTACGTTACTGAAATGAACGGCATTGCGGTAACCTAGTCAGATTGATGGTGACCTAGTCAGAACCGAGCAAGCGAAGTGAGGGGAGACCCCCCACACGATGGACCGACGACATTGTAGCCATCGCAGGAAGTCTGTGGATGGAGGTGGCACAAGATCGCTCGTCATGGCGCTCTTTGGGGGAGGCCTATGTTCAGCAGTGGACTTCTAAAGGCTGACATGATGATGATGATGATGATTCAGATTGGACGGATACCTAGATTATACTTAGTAGTTAGAACATTGATTACGAAAAACTACATAGATATAAGTAACTCTTCGAGGGCCTAGGTTATTCTATTTTTGCCTTATTTTAAAAACTATTTCAAACAGCCAATCTTTCTTTATACGCATTTAGTAGCCATAAGTACAAATAAAGAAATAGGTAGATACCAATCTCTCTCTTCATTAGTTCTTTCTATCCAACGTTTGACTGGAAGAGGTCGATTATAAGCGATAAGTCCTCGGTTCATTGTATTTTAGTTTTAAGATTGTTCTTCTGATATACCTACCTAATAATTCACTACATAAGAATTAATCCCACAATGATCACCTATCATTAGTGACTAAACACTACTTCTGTAATCCAGTCTAATTATTACCTATAGTAAACTAAATTACTAACTATATGTATCTAATTACCCAGTATAGCTTTATAATTAAAGTAAAAAAACTAATACAATAACTTCACACGTGGAATACCTGTAGTTAAGCTCAATAATAATTAGTAATTAAGTAGTGTTACAGCAAGAAGTAGGGATAAGCGGTATCCGGACACTTTTGAAAAAGTGGAGAATATAATTATTATAATCCCTTCAAATCACACACAAAGAGCTCAGCAGTGTGGCAGCGCTGTAGGTAGTGCCTCTTCTTGCTGAGCTTAGTGTCCCAGGTTTGAATCAAGGCCGAGACAAACATTTGTGTGATGAGTATACAAGTTTGTTCTTAACTCTTGTATGTTAGTGGTGTGTGTACTCTGTGGTATGTGCACACGAAGGTGTATGGTCTTTTTATC
Organism: Alsophila aescularia; assembly: GCA_946251855.1. Classification (NCBI taxonomy): domain Eukaryota; kingdom Metazoa; phylum Arthropoda; class Insecta; order Lepidoptera; family Geometridae; genus Alsophila; species Alsophila aescularia. The sequence goes on from OX276374.1 coordinate 19,164,702, forward strand.
ATTGTCCACGCGGTAAAAGACACGAGTTGCAGTTATTAAATAAATAAAGCCGCTGGCAGCTAATCTCTATATTATAAGAATGACAGTTGATAGGTTCCGGCGATATTTTGCGGAAATCCATACTTTTAAAAGGAACAATGAAAAAATATGTAGTTTACTTCCGCCATAAGGTAAATCAGACAAATGATGAATGGAAAAAATAAATAAAATACAATATCTAACCAACTCTTATCTAAAAAATAAAAAGATATGGCTAACAGGCTTAACTACCTATTTAACTTCTGACCAAGTGTATGGAATACTCAAAATGTTACAATTTAGAAGAAAAAATAATTAAAAATGTATGTATACAATAAAAAACATATACCTCTATCTAAGTTTCTGTATACCACAGCCTGACAGCAATACGGCAGGTGTTTCTTCTCTGCACGAGGCATCCTCACGAGATGTTGACTCCATCGAGTAACAATAAGAATGACGTCAAACCAATTTATTAAAAATCCCAATCAGGATAATGGTTATGTAAACGTTGTAGGTAGCTTGCTAATTATCTAACGCGATGAATCAATAACTTATAATGAACATGATTATGCATTAGTTCTCTCAGTCATTGCAGTCGCAAAGCTCAGCGAATAAACGCACAAAAATAACGTGGTTGTTCACTGTTTCATTATATATGAGTCTCTTAGTGCCAATTCTTTCGTTACTGTGTTGTTATATTACTTACGGCTTGGTGTCTCATGCCACACTGGAGATCTCTGCATAACTACATCAGCTGCAACCAAGTTCTTCTTCGGGACTTTGCACCTGTGTTTGGCGTCCTTGAAGCTATGGTTGTGGGAAAAATTGAATGAAGTATTTAACCAAATCCGGCAGTACGTGTGCATGACGATGTTATGCTGGACGCTGAGCGTGACGTTACTAGCATACGTCAGGCTAGTGCTGGAGTACCACGGGAAGATCAGTTACGCAAAGAGGATCATAACCGTTTGCACGTTCGCGATGGCGGCAGAGATAAAGATCATCGCGAAAATCAGCTCCTGTACTGATCCTGATAATGATTCAAGTAATGCATATTATTTGATTAGACTTATTATGACAACTATTCCACTATTGCTGTTTGTGAAGATCGTGTTGTCCGTAATGTCGTGCTGTAAGAAGGGTATGTCGAGGCGTCGCTGCAGCCACGTCCTAGCGCTCGTTGCTGTGGGGTTGCTCTGTGACTTTATCAATGCTATGACCTCTATCTGTAATTTGTTAGATTTCGCTTTTCTAAATAAATTTAGTTTCATATTCTGTTTACGCTGTTTAATGTAAGACTTGTACCCCATACAATGGTTATATTGCTAAATAGAGCTTCTAGAGAGCATAGGAAGAGATACTGTATGAGGAGGAGGCGTATGTTAAACGCTCGGGTATTGTAGGTTGTGTTGATACCTCGCTATCTATTATGTATCATCAATAACAGGAAAAATAGGTTTAAAAAGTTTTATTTTGTCGTTCATGTTATTGTTTTCTTCCATCCGTTTTTTTTTAAATAATACCAGACGGATGTAATCCAGTTACAGTGCTGGTTTTATATGAAGTTTTTACCACTGTGCACTTTTTACCTTTCCACGATGTGGTAGCGGTGGCCTTCCATTTAATTTCAAGTTAATTTTTAGTGTTACAAACAAAAAATTTAAAATTGGACTCTTAATGCATTCAACCTGGTATCTGTACTAGCTAGAAAGTTGAATTTAACATAGTTAAAGTTTGCTATGATCCCATGCTCAAGGGATTAGCAAACTGAAGTGGCAATGGGCTGGTCACATTTGTCGAAGGACGGATAACCGCTGTGGCTGTGACAGTCCGAGTATAGACCGTGACAGGTGGAGTGACGACACGACGACCTCCGGAAGGCGGCTGGCAGAAACTGGATGAGAAGAGCAGAAGTCCGGGCTCTAAGACATTCATATGGAGATGCCTATGTACAGCAGTGAACGAATACAGGCGGACGATGATGACCCAATGCAGTTTCGAATGTGAAGGAATATTTTTGATGTTTTGGAATAATTATCGGGGCAGAATAAATATAATAGAAGAACATACAGAATAAAATAAAGAAACCCATCGAGTGAGGTGGTTAATGAATGATTAGACTTTTGAACATGATCAATTCTTTATTATGCTAACATTTTAAGTAGAAATTAATAAAAACAGCAGAATTGGCATCATTGTTGAAACTAACCAAATTTGTAGACGGATATCTGGCAATATCCGGACAAACCACTACCCGTCGCATCTCTAAGTCATAGTACAGGTCATGATAGATGTATATAATTGCAAAGAAGATAGTGCTTTATTTATTAATAGTGTAAAAGAACATTGTTCTTTTAGAAAGTTTCTAGACATGCCTCCGAAACTGTACCAGTGATCATGGAATATTTATTGTAAAAGCCCAAACGGCTAAGCCAATTTTGTTCAAAACAGATAGGATACAACTACAGTAGACCAATAATCAAAAAAAGAGTTAATATATTTTTATCCAATAAGTTTAAGCTTCGTAAAAGGATAAACACTAAATCTGTTTTCTTTCAATGCTGTCATGAAAAAAAGAGTTCTAAAATCATCATCATTATGATTAACGGCCTGTATCGTCTACTGCTACAGGCTGATAAAGATACCCTCTACCAAACACTGGAATTTAATTTTGATATAAATTTAAAAACCATAGTTTCGGTAGGTACTGAAGCCGCAGTCACCCCTACACTATTTTATAATTGCGCTAACTCCTGTTAGTTATCTTGGTACATTTCAATGAAAATTCAAGTAATAGGTATATTGATTTTATTGCAAAGTGAATGAATCCATTGAATAAATAATAGTCTACCTAACAAGGTGAATACGACGGCTTGATACTTAATTAGGAGTTAAGCGACAACTAGAAATATCAGCGAATAGTATCGAACTCCTACAAACTTATGATGCTAGTCCTGCCTTTTGGGAGCTAGGTACAATGGCACAAACAGACAAACAAAGGCTTTAAAATTTTAACACCCTCTTTTTCTTTGACGTTGAACATGGCCACAATCTGCTTTCCGCAGTTGATGATTTTGCATCAAAATAAGTCTAAGCATACAAGCTGTTCATCTGGAAGTGGCTGTTGTAATAAATAAACGGCATTTCATCTCTTAGATGATATGGAGTTTTATAGAGGAGTGACCACGAATGTGAAATTTTGAAGTTTTTAGTATTTAGTCAAGAATGTTCAAAAATAGAAAACATTATTTAAACTAGTTTTTAAATATTATTGTATTTAGTGATAATTTTCGTACATAGTTCGTTTTTTTACATAATGTTACTGAGTAAAATTGTTTAAAAAATATAATAACTGAAATTAAAAGCAACATTTACTTGTTTTTGAAAACTGACGCGTAAAAATAGTAGGAGTATATCCGATCTACTTTTTCTTATTTTTTTTTATTACGTACCTGGCAATTGTTTGACCACGATCTCACCTCATGGAAAGCGATGATGTGGTCGAAAGTGTAGCACGGTTGCCTAGTAGATATCACTATTGACTTGAACACACCTGGGTTATATTTTACCGGAAACACTGACGAGGGCAGGGCATTCCACTGCTTTGCAGTTCTTAATTTGTGAGTGTTTAGTCGTTTTTGTATTTATTTATTTGTTAAACTTTATTTTTATTTTGACTTCGTTTCTATATATTGCACAAATTTGCCTAATGGCTTTGCCTGTGTACTCATTTTTCTGGTATAAAAGTAAAATATGTGCTATTTCAGGACCTAAATGATTAGTATACCCAATTCCATCAAAGTTCGTTCAGCCGTTAAATATACTCGTTTTTCAATTGCTCGTCTTCTACGTGTCGCCTTAAAGAGCAAAGGTATATCCGATTTTTGTTGCATCCTAAGTTATACAAAAGTAAAAACAGCATTTGAATCGGTCCAGTAGTTTTTACGAGATAGACCATTTTTTGTTTATTATCTTTATTGTATAGTCTTTTTTCTAATATTGCATTATTTTATTAAGTACCGTCAAATGTTACTTGGGACAATTTTAACTTTTGGCATGTCAAATAATAGTTATATATTGAAACGGGACTTAATCGCGCTGAAAACTTAATATTTATTTACCTCGACGTTTCGATCAAGTTGCATTGATCGTGGTCACGAGAAGACCCGTTTAAATATATAACTATGTGTTCGAATCGCGAAAGTTTAAAAGTTGCAATGTTAAATAATTGTGTTATACATATACTTGTCCCAAGTATTCACGGTGTCTCAGCTCAAGTGTCCACGTCGGCCCAAGTATTCACGGTGTCTCAACTCAAGTGTCCATGGTGGCCCAAGTATCTACGTTTGACGGTACCTATAGTTTGAAAGGACTGTCCTAAATATCGCCTACCCCATATCCACCCTAATTTAACTAATGGTCCGCAACAGAATTCGTTTTATCTGCCCCGCCAGCCGGGGTAGGTTCGCAATGAATTAAATATTTCGTTTGCGCCCTTGCACGGTGTGAATCACTTAGTTGGTCGTATTGTTTTGGATAAAAGCTAAAAATATTTATAAATTAATAAAGGTTGCTATCGACTTTACAAAGTGAAGTGAAGTCAAGTCATCTGTATTTGTTTCTATGTATGTTCCTTTAGAATTTATGTACAGTTTTTTTATTATGTGAAATGATAGATCGCCAGTGTCGTCACACATAAATTTTATCAAACTTGGTCCAGTATCACTACTTCGCCGAAACCATTACTACCATCGAAAACGCTCCCGCCAACAGAACCGCTATCGCCGTTAAAATCGCCTCCGACAGAACCGCTGTCGCTGTCAAAATCACTGCCACCGCCGAAACAGCTGCCACCATTGGAACTGCTATGTTGCTGAAACCTGGAACACCAACAAAACAAAACAGCTTCCGCTAACAGGTCACCCAAGGGTGTGGCCGCCAGCTCAAGGCTCAACAGCTCGCAGCGGATAATACTCAGGAACAAGGAGGTAGCCGGGCAGATGACTCGACTCGTTAAAACTGGCGATTTTACTATTATTTGAATATTGTATAAGCAGCAGGAAATTAAAAAACCAGCAACGGAAAATATTATTTCATGTAATTAAGTTTAAGGATCCACACAAAGTAATTATTGTAGTTATGATTTTATAAAATACGAGTAGCTAAGGACATACCTTTTATGTTAGATTTGACAATAGGTCATTACTGCAGTAGACAAAGCGAGTGAATGAGTCAAATAAATGAATATGAGAGTGAAAACGAGGACGAGGGCGATAAAATTATTTTTTATTTGAAAATGGAATCATGAGTATGAAACAATCACAGAAATTGGAATATTCTTATTTCTGTGGAAACAATCATGTATGTGGACCAAGGAATTTGTTGTATAAATATACCGATTTTTAGGGCAATTCTACCGATTTCGCATTTCAACGTTTGAGACCACTGCGTGCGTGCCACTGCCGTCAAGCCGTGCCCTGCCACATTGTCACCGTATCAAGAGGGATGGTAGCCGAGTGATAAGTATACTAGTGCGCGTTTGATTGTTTGTCGTATGAAATAGTGCTGGCCTCTGGTGTCAGAGTTTGTCAGGCCGCCCGAGGGCCCTGACATGGCTTAACGACTACTATTAATCGTGTTAGAATACAACTACAAGAAATAAGGTTACGTCTTCGGCTAGAATTTTCATTTTTTGTGAGTATTTCCAACGCTCCGTGCTTCGGAGGGCACGTCAAGCTGTCGGTCCCGGCTATTATTGATGAATAGCAGTCGTTAACTCACGTCAGAGGCCCTCGCACGGCCTGACAAATTCTGACACCAGAGGCCAGCACTACCTCATATGATAAGCAAACAAGTGTGTTTCTGCCGGCCGGTACAATGGAGACAAAATCATTGCACAAATATTATTTATTATCTTACAAGCTTACATTATTATTCGTAACCTTGTCACATTATTAATGCTTCTTTGGACGTATGTTTTGACAAATTAATTCTGCATGGAGTTTACTGATAATTATATTTTGTTATGTTAGGGTTGTCAACACAGAGATTAATTTAAATATAAAAAAAATGATGGTGCTTTGTAAAGGCGTATCAATATAGTTTCAAGGGGTTGTGTTTACAAATTACTTAACTAATGACGGAGATTTACTTCATACAAACGTAGTTACGTGTTCAATAAAAAACTATTAGGTCAAGGTCAAAACCACTTTATTGACAGATCGTGATATCCTATATCGATGTTTAATGTTTTGAAACAAGTAATTAGCAAACAAGTTAGAGTTCATGTACGTTTACAGAAAACCTTTTTTTTATTATCTAGTACGTATGTGTTTTGTTATTTATTGATTTATTATAGGTATAGATTATGACCATTATTATTAGTTGATAGACATGGGCGTTATTTTGGTGAAATCCATTTAAAAAGAACGAAGAAACAAAAGTTAAAAAAAACTGTAAATCAGGCAAGTGTTAAAAGCAAAATAAAATAAAATATATAAACAACCAAAGATAACCAATCCTTATCCAGATTGAACTAATATAAAATAAAAAAAAATTATGTTGTATATCTACTATTATTTTACCCAATATAAGAAACCATACATACCATCAGAATAAGTACTACAATTAGAGAAAAATGTTTTCATTTTTAAATCCATTGTCCGTTTTTAACTTCTTTAGTAATTATTATTTTTAAATTCATTGTCATCGATTTGTGAGCTACCCTGAAAGTTTCAGCTGGATTGGTAATCGGAAAGTGCTCGTGAATTGCAAGATTCCAGAACAGACATAAATACATATGAGTGACGTTAAATAAAAGCTTTTTTTTAAAAAAGGTATGTTTACAATAAAAAACATATACCTCTATTTAAGATTCCATATAGTACTTACGAGTAGAGTCTGACATCAATGAGACACGTGTTTCGCCTCTGCCCGAGGCACCCTCAGGATATGTTGACTCGTCAAGTGCTGGACCGAAAGATCTCTCGGTCTAACAGTTAGGTAGGCTGTATCTTTTTATTTAACGTTAGTTCAATTTGGACAAGGTTAGGTTAGCGTGGGTTGTTTATATATTATATCTACACTCATAGCGTAAAATCTGGATTATGAACTCAATAATGCACTGCACGTCTCTAATGAAAAAAACCCATTGTAACACTGTTTTTTGAACTAAACAGTGTTATAAAATATATATATTTATTCCCATAAAAGCACTGGTATGGCTTCGTACAATGAGGGTTAATGCCATTTTTTATCTATGGCAGCGCGTTTTAGACCAAAAGCGCGAAAATTCACTGTGGAATACATTTAGGCGCCATAATAGGTATACTTTACATTAGTACCTACCTAACCAATTTAATGTGTTACCTATGTATTTTGACGATTAAAAGTTTTATCCTGATTCAAAACGTCCGACAGCAGTGTTAGTGAGAAGAATTTGACTCCACCTGACATGACGGAAACAGCAACGAATATGACGAACGAGCTTTTACCAGCAAAATCAAGACAATATCGCGACATTTTTTTTTCATTAAATGTAATTTCCTGTTTCTGTGTATATTATGTTGTACTATTATTTATTCTATGGTAGTGCATGGAACGGCACATAACTAGGTATTAAAATACTGGAGTGATATTAATAAAAAACTCACTCTCGTGTTTTATTAACCCTCGTTATGCAAATTTTCATAAAATACTATTATCATTTGTGTGATGAGCAGAAATGTTTGTTTCCGAGTCATGGTTGTTATAATATTCGTATATACGTATGTTTATCCGTTATCTAGTACCCATAGTACAGGGTATCCTAGTTTGGGGCTAGATAATTGGTGTGGAATTGTCATGAATATATTTATTTTATTTTATTTTTTATTTATTATTTGTATGACTTAGAATTTGGTGGAAGTTAGCTATACATATTATTTCATCGTTCATTTTTGCATTTTTATTCATATTTTATTCAACTATTGTGTTTTATTCTTAAATTAATTATTGTAATTAGCCAAGGCCATATAATCTATAGGTACATACAATATATGAGTAAATAACAAAAATCTGTACAATGAAGATAATAAAAAAATGGTCTAGGTTACTTAAAATGAGCTATTGAATAAGAATAAAAAAAACTGCCTGTTCGCGCATCACGTAAAAACTACTGGACCGATTGCACTGCGGTTTTCACTGTTGGGCAGCTTAGTGTACTTGGTATCTCAATCCGATCCGTGGGCACAGCAATTTAATTAAAAGAATTGCAAAGGAGTGGTATGCTCTGCCCTCGTCAGAGTTTCCGGTAAATTATAACCCAGGTGTGTTCAAGTTTATATTGATCTACTAGGCAAGGGTGCTGCACCTTTGGCCACATTATCGCTTTCCATCAGGTGAGGTCGTGGTCAAACGATCACCTAGCTTGAAAACAAGTAAATCAACAAATTAAGAGAAAAATCACGACTGCCTAGCCAAAAAGAGAATATTTAAAAAAAAAGTTATCATCACTCGTGATAATGTAAGGATTCTAACGATATACCATATATCCAAATCTGTTCAGGCATTTCAAAGTTATGGTGGAATAAAGAAACTCACATACATACCAACAAACCCAGATAAAAATTACACATCTTTTTTTGGGCAGTCGTGTAAAAAAGAAGATAGTAGGTAAGTGTACGAGTATCAATTCCAAAATAATCAGTCGCGTGCCAGCCCTACTTCATCATCTGGGTGGCCCGCGCGTCTGATACCGTGGCAGCCAACAAAACCAACAAGGAGAGTCCCTGTGCGCGCGAGTGAGACGGACGATGTGACGTCAGAGCGCTCTCTGTCTAGCGGATTTTGCAGTACCTACTTTAGAGTATAGACAGTGATTTTTAGTGACTATTGAAAGTAATTATTAACGACCAGAAAGATGGTGGCTTACATCTGTTTACATGTATTATTTCAATGAATTATTCATCACTTCAGACTGTTATAAATAGCGTTTATTAATTATAATTATTTATATTTACTTTCAAGTGAAGTATTTTTTTATGGCTGTGACTAGACAATCGTTTGACCACTATCTCACCTGGGGCCTAATTCTCTAATTTTAAGACGACAATTCCTCGTCAATTCCACGCCGCCTGCGTGGAATTCGCGTGGAATTGGCGCGAGTGGTCATTCATAATCCAGGCCCTGATGGAAAGCGACGCGACGATGTGGTCAAAGGTGTAGCACGCTTGCCAAGTAGATACTATTCACAGTTGACTTCGAAACATAATTTACCAGAAAACAGACGAGGGCAGAGCAAGTTGAAGAATTGAAGTTGAAGTTGTTTTGCGTTGAGCTGCCATGCTACGTAAATACTGTGGCTCATGCCTTGATACTATTTACAGATATTTTAATCAAACAAATTATATACACATTAAAAAAAAAGATTATAACTGTTTTGATGAAATTTACGTAGGACCTCACTAAAGGTAAGCATATAGAAAAAAAAACAAATCAGTTTACTAATCACGAAAAAAAAATACACACAAAAACTATGGACTAAAAATGAAAATATGGGTTTATTCAATCTCATTGGGTTTATTACCTGTGCTAAAAAAAAACAAAAAACTTTTTTTAAATTGAATGAATTAATAATGATACATTGATTTAATGATGACCAAGTAAGTAGGTACATATCCATACCAATATATAAAAGTGAAACGTTGTCTGTTTGTTTGTTTGTTTGGGGAGCTTTCACGCGATAACGGCTGGACGGATTTTGATGAAATATAGCTTTTTCTCTAGAAACATACATACTTTTTATCCCGCAAAATTGAAAGTTTGCGCGGGAATACTAGAAAATGTTGATTACTCCTGTAAGGAATGGTTGCCATCTCAGATTGGTCTATGGTTGCCATGGAAACGAAATAACAAGTCTGTCAAAATACATCAAGTGCATTGGTGCTATACCTACTTTTGCATTGGTTTTTAATATCCTAGAAGATAATAGGATGCTTTTTTCCGCGATAAACGGTTTCGGTAGTCCGCGCGTACGAAGTCGCGGGCGGAAAAACTAGTTCCAAATAAAATATAAATGAAGAACTTCCGTATTAACAAAATAATAATGACAATTCGTACAGTTCCCACGTTTCTCAATAAATAAATAAAGGAATTACTCGGCAACCAGTTTTAAATATCTTTTTATTTGAAGTGCACACCTTATGCGAGCTATGATAAATATTGTGAGTATGACTGCACTATACAAACGTGCAGTAGGTGAAGTCTATACAATTTTAAAGGGTACTTCCCAACTGTTCACGTCAATATCAGAATTTCTCATTAACTGATCACACTCGGCGTTCCCATCCAATCATTAATCGGTTGCAACAAAATGTATGTTATTTTCTGTCATTCTTGTTTTAGATACAAGAAATGAAATGGCTGCCATTTGTCAGCAGCAAATGATGTAGTCGGTTTCTATTTATTTTTCATTTATAAATTGAATCATCAGGCATGCCCTAAAAGTAGTTAAGCCGGTGTCCAAATATCCTGTTTATTTCGACATTACAAATAATATAGGTACCTTCGTGTCATTGTTTATTTTATACTTTATGCACAAATACAGTGCACAGAAAAGAACCAATTATTTCATCTTGACACATAACAAAGATAGCGTACAAACGAAAGATTATTTCGCATTTTAGAAAGTTTTTAGCGCGAAGTTGAAGTGCAATTGCGAAGTATGTTAAGTGAAGCTATCTTTTTATATCGTAACTACAGCCACGCCTGTTGGTACATTTCCTATTCGTATTTACTTTAAAATATATTTTTTCACAGTGTTGATTGATCACTAAGCGATAATCACTTCAATTAACATGTGCGGATTTACCATCGCTCCGTGCTTTGGAGGGTAGGTTATTAAAGCCGTCGCTCGTCCCTGTTGCTAACAATAATTGATAGCAGCAAACGCAGCCGTTACTTAAACTACGTCAGCTTAAACTACGTCAGAGACCCTTCCTTGGGCAACCAGGCAAACTGTGTCATCAGAGGTTGGTAATCGGAACTACTTCATTTGTCAGCCAAACATACATAACTTCTCAAACAATTCGGGGGCAAATCGTTTTGTAGTAACTTTAGTTACTGCATGCACTTCTAAGTTGTAATTGTACTCTTGCAAAATACCAGATGCGTGGGCGCCGTATGAGAAGGTTTTATTTTACGATTGTAGCGCATAGGATGATGATTTTTGTACATCGATAGCTAGTTCATTACTTTATTTATTATATTTATTTGTGTTTCACAATCTTAGATTGACATGATGGACATTTCCACAACTTCAAAAAGTATTAACTAAAAAACTACTAAACCAAATTTCATAAAATGAAATACCTTAAAAGTCTATCTTTTCAAATAAAAAAATTATCATGAAATCTCGGAAATTTGAGGTAACTTAAACAAAACAAGCTTTTACTGTCAGTAAATAAAAAACCGGCCAATTGTGAGTCGGACTCGCGCTCCGAGGGTTCCGTACAAAGCTACAAGGGATAGCAAACGTGAGTATTTGATATTAATTTCAACTTGACACCTCCCCTCCAAGCGTTCCTAAGTGAAAGGGTCTTTATAGAGACAGATAGACGGACGGACGGACAAAGATAAAAATAACAACTTAAAGATTTTGACAGCACTCTGTATACAGCACCGACACCAATTGACAACTATATCGTGGCGTCGTGTGAGGTCTATAAAGCTATTCTGCCCACGCGTGGTCCCAGAGCCGCGAGGATCCAGACAGCCTTACCTTACGTGGAAACAGTGAGCTTTAAGTCGGGTTCTTAATAAGACTAAGCATATTGACTCCTCCCCCCCCCCCACTCCTCGCCCTCTCATTCCCATTCCGCGGATGATGTGAGAACCAGCATTAGAAATTTAGGAAAGGGCAACTGCATTTTGTAGACAAATAAATAAAATGGAAGTGTCTACTTGTAATGTCAAAATAACAGCTTTTTTCTAAATGCATATGAAAGTTTATGGTAAGTACTTATAACAAAAACACTATTTTTTTAAGTTTTTGTCTGTCTTCTGTTTGTTCCCGCTAATCTCCGAAACTGCTGGACCCATTTTGATGGGACTTTCACTGATGTTATAAGGAGTAAAAATAAACCCATGAATTTTGACCACGCGGGCATAGCCGCGGGCACAGCTAGTCCTGAATAAGTATCAAAATCTACTGAGATGACGAAGAAGCCTGATCATGAGGGAGCTCCATGAGAGTATTCGGTCTGATGAAGTAAACTACTAAAAAACTTGAAAACGTGAAGTAGTACTTTTTACCCGACTATAGCAAAGCAAGGGAAGTGCAATGAGTTTAACATTCTGTGTACGTACGTTTGTCTATATGTATGTGGTTATGTGGATGTTCCACTTCTAGTGGTTCAATTTTGAAAAGCGAGGTGTCAATCGATTCTTCTTCAGGTACCTACAACGTGTCGTAGGTTATAGTTTTATTCGTCTACGGCGAAGCAAAGGAAGGGCTATGTGTAAAAACCAAAAAACTTAGTCCGATTTTGACAAGCGAGACGTCAATCGATTTGTCTTCATTTATAGAGCGTCATAGTCTATTTCTTACCCGAGTACGGTGAAGCATAAGAAGGGTTACGTGTTCAAACTAAAAAAATAGTTAATAATGGTTTTAGTCTTTAATCACACCAGTAACAACTAGCCCAAACTCGAAGTGCCAGAAAATTTGGTCGTTGGTTTCCAGTAAACCATTTGAAGGAAAATATTTTATTTAAATCCAATTTTTTCAAAAAATAAATGTGGTAAGTGGCCACTGGTGGTTGAAAGGGCAAAATACTTGCGACTTGCTTCGAAGTAAGTACTATATTTTATTCCAAAAATAGAGTTTAAGGTATAATATACGCACATCGTTTTCAACAAACTACCGATAAAACGAATGCATTATCATTATTCATAACCTAATCTATCATACATTCCCAATTGGCCCTGTCTCCATAATCCCAGCACCGATTGACAACTATATCTCCCTTCGTGTGAGGTCCGCACTATAAAGTCATTCGGCCCCGCGTGGGCGAGTGAGGACTGCCGTAAACGACAAATTTTACTGCACATGATACACTTGCATTAGCTTGTAACTTATACTTTTAAAAAGAGATCAATGTAGGCACCATAATTATGAACAAACGCAGTACTGAATGCCGGATTATCTACTCTTCCGCGAAGAACGAATCGCAGTTTTTTTTTCGCGCGAAATGGTTTGATATTTACTGTGAACTGTTTACGGCGCGTATTTATAGTACATCGTAAATTATTGATGGTGTTATCGTAGAGTCGGGTGTTAATGAAGCGAAGATATCGATAAGCGAGAAAGCTTTAAACAAGACATAAGTTCAAAAACTAAAACCCGGTTGGGTAAAAAATAGCCTATGACACTGATGCGATGAAGACAAATCGATTGACACCAAGTTTTTAGTTTGAACACATAACCCTTACTTTGCCTTACTTTGTAGTAGGATAAAAATAGCTTAGGACACTTTATACCTGAAGAAAAATCGATTGACACCTTTCTTGTCAAAATCGGACCAATACGGGCACCGCTATGGTGGAACATCCACATACATACATACATACATAGACTGTTAACTTCATTACCCTTCCCTTGCTTCGCCGTAGTCGGGTAAAAATATACAACTCGAGGCAAATTGAATTAGTTAAATACCAAAAGAAAAAACCTTCTAAAATCATTCATAGTCAAAGCTAGGCTCAGCATTATCACACCATCATCAAAACACATAACTCGCTACACTCCCAATGTTTTATCACCACTCGAAAACTTGACGGATATTGAGCAATTCAATTCGATAAGTTTTTAAACGCTTTAAAACAGTAAAAAACTAAGATTTATCTTACTTAGACTGTTATTAATAGCGCTATTAAGTTCCATCCGTCAGTCTTAACTTATCTACGGCTTGACCGTGTAAAAATGCTTTAAAAGAAGCTCGATTTGTCACTGGCTGGTAGCTGATAGGCTGACAATTTTTTGTCACCGTTGACTTGGATCCAGTGTAATTAAAAAGTTAATTGATAAAGTTTTTTGTCCTTTTGTTTGGATTAGAGCGTGATAGTAATGCAGCCTAATAATCTAAAAAAAATAACAACCTCATAGAAAAGAATTCAATGCACATTTTTGATTTGCTTATTAAAAAGTTTTTAGTTACATTTTGTCAGTAGATTAGACAGATCATAAACATCTGCGCTCTCCTAATAGATTACATCAGAAATTGAAATCTATCGCATAGTTTGTATTTTTAGCCAACGGGGCCTATTAAATTCATCACCAATTAGCCGTCTATTATTAACGCGATGCCATTACAGAAAAAAACAAAGAATCCTTTCAATCCAAACGCGTGTGTGGTCGAGCATATAAAATTTTATTAATTCCCAACATTTTTTATTAGTCTGATCTCGATGGCGTATTTATTTTCCAGCCAGCGTTTTGGCGCGTAAATCATACGTGGCTGTCAGAGTGACAGAGAATTTGGCGCCCGAGAAAAAAATACAACTGTCAAGCACGCCGTTCCGTTTTACGCATCAGTGCTTCTGAGACGTTTAATTCTGGCAGCATTTAGCGGTTTTAATATGTGATTAGTGCTACGTAATGTCGTCGCCGACGTATTTACACGACCGATACGTCCTTAAGTTGTCGTTTGTGACTATTTTTGACTCAATTACAGAGCAATAAAAGGTGTATTTGTGGGGTGCGACGTTCCGTTTGAGCGGGTGCGTTGAGTAATTTTCTGTTAAGAGGCCTCTGTCTTGGGTTAATTGGTTATTTGTTGTGTCATCAAATTACAGCTTCTGAGGGTACCTACTAATTTTAGAGTCTTCAAACTGTATGACTACAAGATTTACAAGCGTCCACCTGGGGAAGTAGGTACTCCCGAATTGCTGTTTACTCAACCGTCAAGCTGTAGTGTGCAAATATTACTGTGATCCAGTTTGAAGGAAACTGCCAAGGGAGCCAGCGAAATTACTAGGCATAAAAACGAAGTATCCTAAAAAGAAGTTACCTAGTAATTATAACATTTTCTAGATTGATTTTACTTAAATATCAAGCTAGAAAAAACTTTATAAATAGAATTACTTAATAAAAATGGCGTGGGTGGATAGTATCATTTTATGAATTTGTAACTTCAGATAAAATCTTCGACACATCTGAAATCATGGCCCAATAACCTACTAAGGTTATTAATTCCTACCATTTACAAAAAAATAACAGTAGCCTTTCCTCTAATTGTTCAACCGTGAGCAAACTGCTCATCCATCATGGCAGCCTAAATGCTATTTTGACAGCTGTCAAATTAATGTCAAGATGACCGCCGGCCGCTTTTGAGGTTATCTGTGGTAACAATGGGTAAGACGTAATGGTGTTTCAGAGCCAGATACAAGTGATACAAAAATATAAGTACAAAGCTTTTGGAAATATAAGTTATATGTCCTTTTCTGATTCGTCTCTTTTTCTACTGGCCATAAAACCATGGGCTAAATAAAGTTTCGTAATGCCGTCTTCTGTTAATAAGTTTTTTTTTACAAAATATTCGGCTCTGAACTGCCCTATTGCGAAAGTGGGATTCATACCCCCCCCCCCCCTTTACTCCTGTTCTGAACAACCATTAAAAATGTAGACTCATCAATACATCCCAAAGCAAACTCCATAAATAATCAACTAATCAATCAATATTTAGTGGCATAAAGTTAAAACAAATTAGTCAAAAGAATTACATAAAACGATATTATAGGTCTCATCGCTCATAGTGATCTTTTCTAGACAAATCTATAAATTAATTATAAGAACTAAAAAAACTTACCATAACCTAACCGCAAAAATATTTCTTTTTACGATTTGAATTATAATGTTTTAGTTTTTTACATAGCTATACGAAATCCTATACTTAATTAAATCTATTACAATAAATCCACTTGACCACTTTTGAGATTTATCAACGCAACAGTCCATTAATCAATAAAAACAAACAATAGCTACAAAAAATATTCAGTGAGCCATTTCGCACCTATTCGCTTTTTTGGTACAGAAAATGTTTGTTTACCAATATTTAGTAATGTTTTTTTTCCAACGATGGACAAACATTTTTTATTTACGCACCCACTTGAGTGCACACAAAAAATGACATAAGAAGAGCATAGAGTTAACACTTCTTATGGTAAACTACTTTGAAAGATCCGATAGTCGGTTGGGTAGATTTCAGTTTAGTTCATCTAGTGTGAACTCTGCATTATTAAAGTATTATGTAAGATGTCTTTGGAAGATCTGATAGCTTAATAAATTAATTAATTAACGTAATTTCTTATGGCGGGTCGCTGCATGACTTACAAAGTATGCGGAAACATAACGAACACGAATGAAACATAACGAACTTATTGACCCGGAACCGATTGCATTCAATGGTGTACCTTTTGAATTTGTTAAAAATATGTTTACCTAGGGCAAATATTGCAATTGGGTATAAACAATTTGGAGGTGGCACAAGATCGCTCGTCATTGCGCTCCATTTGAGTTGCAACGGATCTCGAGATCCGATGGGAACGCCAAGCGAGATCCGTTAAATAGAAATTCTGATATCGTGATCCTTTGGGGGAGGCCTATGTTCATCAGTGGACTTCTAAATGCTGACATGATGATGATGATGAGAAACAATTTTGAGAAGGAAGCCAATAGAAGAATTCAGCTAGTTTGGGCAGCATTCGGCAAGCTTCTTCTCGTCGTCCGTACCACAGTGCCTGAAGACAAAAGTCTTCAATCAATGCGGCCTACCAATCACGACCTACGGAGCCGAAACGTGGACACTCACAGTCAGACTTGTCCACAAATTTAATGTCGCTCAGCGAGCTATGGAGAAAGCTATGCTGTGAGTTTATCTGAAGGACAAGATTCATAATGAAGTGATCCGTCAGAAAACCAAGGTAACCGACATAGCTTTAAGGATAAGCAAGCTGAAGTGGCAGTGGGCCACTAAATTTAGTGAAATTATTAATAACCAAATTACACTTTAGTTACATATTAGAATCAATAATACTGACAATAACTTCGAACATCTACCTTTACTTTTTTTAAATCCACATCTTGGGCTACCCATAAGCGCCCGATGATTCACCATGCCACCCAGCGAGAGATGCCTACCTCCGTCTCCCTCCTTAGTATAGCGCCATTTCGCTCGTGTCAGCTTTTTTATGTCCATTGAGAGTCTGCTGTCAAAATAAGGATTATAAAAGAGTTTGGATCAGATTATGCAATTGGAGTAATCCTGGTATTTAGCTTTTTTTAAATAAAAGTTATTTATTGAACTAGCTAAAGAATACGCGATCGGAAAGTTGTATTTCCGCGTTTTGTTGTAAGTTTGGCATTTGCATTGCAGCGGCACGTTTATGGACTGTCAGATTGAAAATCCACAGCAGCTGGCCAGTCAAAAAACCCCTTCACTTGTTTTTATACATGGAAAAAGTCCATTACTGTAGTAATGTTGTCTGTATGTCTGTTTACTTAACTACCAACATTTAGACAAATAAATTGATATCAGTTGTTAGGAATTTCCCGTTTTTAACCGACTTCGCCGAAATTAGATTACGAAGTTCAGTTGGGACAGCGATGGAAGGTTATACATCTGTTACGCTTTACAGTGTTCGGTTAGGAAGAATGCCACTAGTGTGATGGGATGTGGACATACTTCTAGATTGCATACATAGGTACAGTACAAGATGAAAACTATTTTCCATAAGTAACATACTGCATACTACCATCCCGAGCGGTATTTAAAAAACAAGAAACAAAACGGGCGCGGTGAGTGATGACTTAATTTTTAGAACCACCGCGAAGCCGGACAGAGCACGTGCGCTGGAGAAACTGGATCAAGACAATTTAAACCTTGCTAGGTTGGTACTTATTGTTCATCATCATCAGCTGAAAGACATATACTGCTAAACATATGCTGAACACTTTCTTCATAGAATGCCAGAACAATCGGTAGCTCACTGT
Source organism: Alsophila aescularia (assembly GCA_946251855.1). NCBI lineage: Eukaryota > Metazoa > Arthropoda > Insecta > Lepidoptera > Geometridae > Alsophila > Alsophila aescularia. The sequence continues at coordinate 19,182,751 of OX276374.1, forward strand.
TTGCATTCAGTGGCTCCCTACGACTCTCACCAGGTTGTGGGTTCTAAAACTCTTGTTTGGGGCAGTCCTATGCTCCGTCTTCTTGTCCGTGGTAGCTACTCGCGAACCTTTCTTCCCCAACAATAATTGATTCCAAGGTTTATGTGGACAGCCCATTGCCGCTTCAACTTGCTAATTTTGAGAGCTATCAGTAACTTTAGTTCTAGTTCTTCTTAGTTCTTCTATCTCGCAGATAAATCCCAAACACAGCTCTTTCCATAGCTCGTTGGGTAACTTTGAGGTTTGAACTTAAACTACAGTTAGTAATATCAAAACTAACATGATATCACAATTAAGACTTAGGTGCTTGAAGACGTCAGAAGAAAAGCAGGCAAGCGAACGGCCAAGCGGAAATGCTCAGGAATGCCAGAGGACATGAAATACTTCTCCCATTTGACTAATGCATTTTACTACTGATTTTTCCAGTTTAACTGCATTGACAGTCGTTTTTTTTATTTTCATTTATGTTAACATGCGGTAAAGCTAGGTTGAGCAATTAGGTTAACCGTCAAAGTTGAGCATTAGCTCAATGAGGTCAAATGAGGTAAAGACCAAGATATGTCTAGAATGGGACTGGCTTTTTAAGGACCACAAAATAAACTTGGTGACTGGCGAAAGCTGGTCATACAGAAACTAGTCCCGTCCGTTAAATAAACGTATTCTTTAAGAAATGTAAGATATGGTTTCGCAAACAGGGTTTACTGCTCAAAATCATACATAAAACAGTAGACATAGTCTGCCCTACTACCAAGAAAAGACGTTTACAAAACCCAGTATTAAAAACCTTTACTACTTGGTGACGTAGTTATTAGTGCGGCATGAAACTTTTATTAATTAAAAATTAAGATTTTTTATTTTGTCCAGTTAATCCAGTAATTTTCACTGCCTAACATTATTTCCAGTCGCGTTAGTATATCCTGTGGCGCACGGTCCTGTTATTCAATACACGCGACATCGAGAGTGGTCTGTGTATTAGCTTACTGATTAATTTTACGGTCTCAACCGCGAGTGTTCACCTCTGTCGTTCTAACTCTGTGGTTTGCTATTTTTGTATAATTAAGTAGGTATTTCTATGATTGTGCATTTGAGCTTGCTAGGATAATGACGTCGCTCAGCAAGCTACGGAGAGAGAGAGAGAGAGAGAGAGAGAGAGAGAGCTATGCTTAGAGTTTTTCTGATGGAAAAGATTCGTAATGAAGTGATCCGACAGAGAACCAAGGTAACCGACATAGCTCTAAGGATAAGTGGCAGTGGGCTGGTCACATTTACCGACCGAGAACTTATCTGCCCCAACGGTTATAGGCCGTTGGGGCAGATAAGTTCTCGAGTGGAGACCACGTTTAGGCAAACGTAGCGCAAGACCTGTTTTCAGGAAATAACAATGTATGAATATGGTGTATGCGGAGAAGTATGCCAAGCCAAGAGCAGTGTGCATTAGGATAGGCTTACGTCCAGTAGTGGACAAGTATAGGCTGATGATGACGATGTTGCTAGGCGTGAACCTTATGTTAAATTTGGGAAAGGTCTTTTTTACCATAAAGTAGGACTTCAACATGCACTCCGGAATACTCTTCAAAATGAGTTAAAAAACTTTAAAAGTTAAATAAAAAAATATACGTATACGAAACTTTCGGATGGACGATTGATAATAATAATGATCATCCGTATTAACTTTTTTCAACTTACAAAATTGGAACTCCTTGATATATGCTCTCACTATAGTACCATTCTTTGTAGCTTTACATTTTTAATCTTTACTACAGCATAATTAAATAGGGGTTCTATTTGACAATATATTCTGCATTGTGGGAGTTAAGTACAAGCTTCGTAAGGGACTCACGTACGCCCCATTAAACTATTGTTATAAAATCCTGTTGCATTGCAACTTAAACTCAATAGCAAAACTAATTACACCAAAATATCGTTGAATGGTAAAACACGTAGCATTGTGATTCTGTAATCAGAGTCCTTCCGGCGCACGGGGCAGTTAAATTGCTCGCAGTTTAGCTCTAATCGTGGTCACCCAATGATCATTGTGGTCACCACGATTTTTCAACCAAACAGAATATTATCTCAAAGCAAAGTGGTGGAAACATCGGAAAGAAGAAGTGTTTTGAGCACTGCAGCTTGTACCGAAGTCCGGTTGATATTTGAAGTCAAACGATTGTTATGATATTTTCTTTAGTATATTATATTTTCTAAATTGGTTAGTTCAACTTTAAATTACTAAGTATCAATTGAAAATGCGTGAAAGTGGAGCAAGACAAGTTGCGTAATCCCAATACAAACAAAAGTCACACCAATGAACTAATGTTGATTGCAATTGTAGGTTAGAAGTACGTAATACGGGCACTGGGCATGTACGATATTATAAAGCAACTAGATTTCCCGCCCGCGACTTAACACGCGCGGACTACAGTTTATCGTGAAAAAAAACATCCTATGTTCTTCTAGGAAATTAAAAACTAATGCAAAAGTAGGTATAGCACCAACGGCATAAGGTAAATATATATGTCTATGACCAACGCTCTTGATGTGTTTTGACAGACTTGTTATTTTGTTTCCATGGCAACCGTTCCTTACAGCGAGTAACATTTTCCATTTTTCCCGTGGAAACTTCCAATAATCCGGGATAAAAAGTATCCTGTTTTATTCCAGGGAATAAGCTATCTCCATTCAAAATTTCATCAAAATCCGTCCAGCCCAAGAGCTTTCACGCGATAGCGGCTGGACAAACAAACAAACAGCCAACGTTTCACTTTTATAAATTGGTATGGATATTTGGGCATGACGAGCGCAGTGCAGTGTCGCTACGTAGTGGATACGTTTATTTATTCTGTGGTGTCGCGCAGGATTCACAATACAAAGTGCAATTGACAACTTTAAAAACACCGGCGATTTGTGAGTCGGACTCATGCACCGAGGATTCTGTTCAAATAATTCATCCACCACGGGAATCGGACATCGAAGATTTAAAAAAAAGAGATTTTTACGTGACTACAAATTAGCAGATTTTTGTCCTTTACTTTTAGTCTTAGTCACACAGATATAGATATTGACAGACACAGATATTGATTCTTGCAAAATTTCATGATTCTAGGTCAACGTGAAATACCCTTTTGGTTTTGATTCTCTTGCTAGTGTAAACATACTGCATAAGCGGCCGTATCTTTTGTTGCGCTGACTTTTTTCACAGCTCCAAGGGATTGCAGACTTGAGTACTTATTTGATATTAATTTCAACTTGATACCTCCACGCGTTCCTGAGAAAAAAGATCTTGACAGACAGACAGACATACCGACAGACAGACGGACGACAAAGTGATCCTAATTAAGGGTTCCTTTTTCCTTTAGAGGTACGGAAACCAAAAAACTGATTTTTAATGATGGATGATGATAAAAAGTATCTTAAGTGGTCCAGGATCTAACGTATCCATATCCTTACTCTTGTTAAGCTCTACTTGTTACCTTTCAAAAGTAAACGGCTGATCCAATCTTGATGAAATTTTGATAGTTTTTGTAACCTGAGGAAGGACACAATTTGCGTTTGTATCCGATTTGCATCTCAGAGTCTGTCAGCCGACAGTCAGCCACAAACTTGTACTGTTGTAATGGTAGGGCCTCTTATGCTAGAGTCCGTCTGGGGATAACACATTGATAAGATATTCTAGTGTGTACACATTTCCGGTTTGAAGGAAAATGTTTCCAGCGAAATTACTGGGACCAATGTCTCAGAGTGACAAGCGCAGTGCAGTGACGCGCAAGATTTTGCTACTGAAATTCTGGATGGTGCTGCAACTGTTATGGGCAGGAGTTACGCTTAACATCAGGGGAGCGACCTGCTCGACTCGTCACTCAACGGAATAAAAAAACTCTGCCTAGTACGTCCGCGGCCTAAGGCGTGTCGCCAACAAACTTGATAAAATGTAATATACTTACTTCATAAATATGGATATGGAACAAAGCTTAATAATAAACGCAGGTGTGACTAATGCGGGTGGAATGTTTCATTTTGCGCGTTCGTTATTATAGAGGGAGAGCTGGAACTCATTTTAACTGAGTTGGTTTAATGTATAGTTAAAACTTGTAGTCCAAGTTATGGCTTATTAATTAATTTATTTTCTCTTTGTTATTTCAGTTTTTCCATTATCCTGTAAAAAAAAAACTTTTCTTATCATATTAGTTGATTCGGCTACTATTCGAAATTATAATTAGTTTAGTCATCATAAATCTTATATATATAAAAATGAATGTGTAGGTATGTATGTACTCTATGCGTGTAGGTATATATGTACCCTATGCGCTCCTAAACGATTGATTGGATTGTGACGAAATTTTGGTAGGGTCTTTTGATGAAGCCAGGGATGGTTTATGGCTAAAAAAATCAACACATTTAAAGAAAAGAAGTAAAATTCAATACAATATGGTTTTATTTATTTATATTTAGTAATTTTCTATACGAAAAATTATTATTACACGGGCTTACAACCTATACGAGAAATTTTAAGCATGGAGTACCTGTCGCGGTAGCTGAACAAGGTAAAAGGCGTGTGCCATGCAGAGGCACAATAATGAGGGTTCGAACCCCGTCTGTGATTCAAATTTTTCATATAGAAAATTATTATATATGTTCTCGCAAAGCATGCATTAATGCTAAAATCATATAAACATTTTATTTATATTTAACTGATTTTGGAGGATATGAAGCTTTTTTGGAGGATATGTTGTCTTTGTTCGGCTTTTAGGCTAGCCTCAAAACAAAATTATCTGTAATGATGAACTAACGTTCATCATTATAAGTTCAGTTTTTGTAAGTAACAGACGGAAAATACTACTAAATCACGTATAAAAGTTAAATTGCCCCAACTATAGTTTCAACCACGTCTGATGCTCTTTTTCAAGGAGAGTGCGGAGCGCTCGCTGCCTCTGTTATTGGAAAACCAATAAGAAATAGAAAAACCGGGGACTCCTGTATATCTGTTAGCTTAAATGAAATACCTCACTAAAACCGACCGCTATCTCCCCACAGGCCTCTATAATTGCTTAATTACGATTCTCTCCGGTAGTTATTCGATGATTCAATATTTTTAATTCGTGGGTTTTAATCGAGCTCGGGCTGGACAGAATTATTTCTTTCACTATAATTCATTTGAATAATATAATGGTAGATAGGTATTATTAAAAAGAGTAATGCACGAATTTGTGGTTTAGTTTTTTTAGGTTCTTTTCGGTTTCAAATTCAATGCAGTCTTCAACGCGCCGCGCAAGACTTTCAAATCCAATGCTTCTGGGTGGTAATGACGCTTACCATCAGGCAAACGACCTGCTCGTCTCCTCACTACTACTCGTAAGTTCTATCTTGAGTGGTTATCATAGCTGCCATAGAGCCCCCTGTTACAAACTCACCTGTATTAGAAAACCCTTGAACCTTGAACTTCTTAGTCAAAACAATACCCCTTTATCAAAACCACTTTAGTCGAGATTTCAAAAAGCTATTTAAAAAAATAATCAGCACCAAACATTCAATAGACACGAGGACAGTCAGACAAAAAGACATGGAAACGAGCGGAAGACGTCTCAATTAGTTCATACAGGGTCAATCTTTAAATAGACATACAAATTTCATACAAAAATGATCCTTAGACACCCTAGTATAGAGTTTATACCTTAAATATCATAATTCTTATAAGAAATTCCAAGAAAATTAGATACAATTAAAATTAGTCTCTAACTACCCGCAAATAAGGTGACAATTATATTGTAGATTATCTTCCATATATCTGCTAATGTTTAGCAAGCTAATATAAGTCTTATCGTTATAAAAATAAGGTAGGGTTTTGTGTGTGGTGTGTTGTATGAGATGGGATGGTAGACCAGTCAAGCTTGAAAATGTTTTGGTGACATGAGCAAGCAAGCCGGATGAAGAAATGCGTGGAGTAGGTAGTGTTTCATAATATTTTTAGCATTAAGAAATAGTGTAGGTATTATTAAAAATGCGATTGAAAAAGAAGACGAGAATTATGGCCCCTATAATTTCGTGGATCCAAATTATTTTCACTCATGACTGTCCTACTTGTAGGGCATAGGCCTCCTTTCTTTGTTTCCATTTCCAGATGTAGAATAGCTCCTCAGCGACAAAATTGCAATTGCAAACCACTAAAGTCTTCAATAAAATACCAAAAGCTGTCAGACAACTTCCGCTCAAGTTCTAAGTCAAACTTAAATAATTGGTTAAACTGAAAACTGCTTTCATCACTTGAAAGGATCATAGAATTTTAAATCTTGCACATCGTCACTGACAAAGACTAGTTAATAGTTGAGAATAATTGTCAAGCGACAAAAATAGCCGGGTTAGATAATAGTCAAAGTTACGACTGAAGATGATATTTCCGTCTTTCTGTGCTCATTGAAAAACTTTGTAAAAAAATGGCAAGTGCCAATTATGCTGTGCTCAAGCTTAAGCCGCTAATTGATAATAAGTCACTTATATCAGTACTACGCTTACATTCATTCGGTAGTTAGGTACGCTATTACAGTTTGGGGAAACGCTGCTGACATAGGAAAGGTATTGACGAGCCAAGAGGGCAATAAAAATAATGTTTGGCTTACGGAAACTCACTTCAGTCAAGAATTATTTCAAGAAACATAAAATAATGACCGTTACATATCCACATACATTTATAACAGTCTCTTAGAGATTCATGAAGAAAAGGGCAATATAACTGAAAACAAAGATGTACATAAATACAATCTACGCACTAGAGAAATGATTTAAGCCTAAGGTGAGATTAACCAAAGTTCAAAAACAGGGAATTTACACGTAAATATGTATGTACAATAAATTGCCCTTATGTGTTACAAGCTTGCATACAAACGATTTTAAAAGGAAACTGAAACAATTTTACGAATTCAACCCGTTCTATTCTTTAATAGAATACAACGATATGCGTCTGACGGAATCTTCATTCTTGTACGAAGTCTAGTCAAGTTTTTTTTTTAAATATATATGTAACTAATTGTAATGTGATTTAATTTGATGTGAAAAATGACTTGCCTAGTGTGACACTATCTATTATAAGGCCAATAAAATATTCTATTCTATTCATTGAATGAAAACTTTTGAATATTGTGTAACGATTTTTGACTGGTTTTTGACGTATTGTAACGATGTATGCGGTTTTATAGTAAATTTCTCTGAGCTGACAGATTCCGATGAAAGTTGTGATGAATTGGTTTTTAGGCCAAACTCGCCAACCACCGAGATAGTTGGTCCGGTGTCTAACGCCGTTAGGGTATTCGCTTAAATCAATGAAAAGTAATTTTGAGAATAAAGGAAATAAAAAATAAAACGGGGTGAGTCACACCTAGAGTGGGGTGAGTCGGGATTCTTACCCCATCCGGTCGCTTTAAACGTGAGGACGCTATATATTTCTTCGGAATCACTCAAAACTTAAAATACTCGTTACTACTTTGAAATTAATAAAATTACCTGGATAAACTTAGACCGGAACGAGCTTCAAGAACTATTGGATCAAGACCGTTCGGTAATGTACTAGCTAGTGGGTACAATAGTGTAAGATAAAACATACAACTCAAATTCACCAATACAATTTTTATTATCCTTGGTTTAACTTTGCCTGTTTACTTAAAGTCTAAACAACCCATGCCTGCAGATCCAACTCAGCAGCTAAGAAGTAGTAAGCTCTAAGATAACCCTCTTATAACTAGGGTCGATATAGAACTGACAAAATTAAGTATTTACCCTAACAAAACAAGTGATGAGTTGCCGTTTACTTATTTACCTTCTTCTATAAGATTAAGCCGTTATGTTAGTGAAGGTAAATCTCCATCCGACGTTTCAGCAATGTCCGATTCGCGTGAGAGGTAGCCAGACTAGACACCTCAGGCGTTGCAGGTGTCCAGCAGGTCAGTGGGTATCTCAATCCGGGGGGGGGGGGGGGAATCTCCGTCGTTGTATATCAATCCCGGGGGGAAAACCCGCTGTGGATGAATAAACACAACGTTTCTTTAGAATTCGAGACTTCGAAAACGCCACCGCTCTCAGTTCGCTAAAATGGCGTCTCGAAAAATGGATAAAAGTGATTTCACAATCGCAATCATTAGTGCCGACAATGCAAAATACCGAAAAATGCTCTCCCCTTTTTTTACGGGTTTTATGCAGGGAAAAGACTTGTCAGTCCTGCTACCGGGCTCTCCAGCACGAAAAAAAACTTCACGCCTCTCGACTCCATTCCTCGGTTTCTTTTGTCTAGCCGGATCTAGTTTGCTCCTCAGTTAGCAAAATCTATCCGAATAACATTTCGTTTCACCAGGAAACCAATCAGCGCTTACACATGGGCTTCGGAAATTATTATTTGGCTTTATTTTTATTTTTTAAGATTTCTCACCATCGAAACCGAATTTGTTTATTTACTGTTTTTTAAACTATTTTTGACAGCTAAACAACTGTCAAGAGACGTCTAAGAATTGTTATAAACTATAGTCCATAAAACGTTCCGTACTAGAAACGATGCGTTCACTTCCAGACGAAAGGTACGGAACGCGGTATCCAAGCTTCGGTACTGTTATACTATCATAAAACTATATACTGTCACTATTAAATTATGATATTGTATGGGTTTGCTTTGGAAAAAATCTACGTTCTTAAATTTGACATTCGTTGTATTTAATTTGTTTGTTTATTTTTATTTTCTATTTGCTGACATTACGGGACCATGCCGAACAGAACGCGCCCTTTTGCTTTGATTGCTAATCGATGCAAAGATAAGTAGAACCTACGGTAGAGGTCACTACTTGTCTCCGTGTTTATCAATTGTACTTTATTAATTATTTGTTTATTATCTGATTCCCAGTTATTCCTTGTTCCTTTTATATATATCTCAATCAATTGACCTAATGAGTGCTCTTCGATGTGTTCCGTAATGCGTGGACGTGTTATATTTATCGAAGTGTTTATAACCTTTGTTTTTGTTATGAATACGTGCGGCGAACAAAATAACCGGCGATTGTTTTCGTGTTGTGTTGTGGCTATATATCTGTTGTTTATTTACTCTAAAAACGAAGATACATTCCAATATGTGAGTATATTGAACAATATGCAATTATAATTCTAGTTTTACTATTATAAAGATGCGTTTCTATTAGTTGTTTATGTGCTATCTTGTTTATTCCTACTTTTACTTGTCGAATTGTTGTTTTGTATTGCTAGTTATAGGTTTATTGTTTTTTTATTTAAGTAGCGTTTTGTCAACGCTACAATTGAAACAAAATTGAAACGATTGAATTGTAAAAATGCATTCTATACGAAAATTATATTCTCGATGACACGTGATGTCACGAAACTCTTTAATACAAGCTCTCCTATTCATAAATTTTATTTAACTTAACGCAGAACTAATGGAACTTTAAAAGAGCACTGATAATAAACGTGCGATGAAACGACAACAAACAAAATAATAAGAAGGAACTAAACAAGAAATAATGAATAACAGATAGTAATTTTTCTTCCAACAATCTTTTAATAATATTGTGCACTCCATTTTCATTTTCATTTAATTCTAATTCGCTTATACGTCAAATAAACCAAAGCGTATATCTCCATAGTTACCTTAGCGGTAGCGCTCAAGTTTTCTTGACATGCCTTTCAGGCGTATTTTCATACAAAAATATGACTAAATACTTTTAGCCCTGTCCTCTCCACGACTTCCTGTGCCGTCTGGGTGGCCGGACCACCCATAGGCCAGCAGAGCATCTGTTTGTACCCGTTCAAATTAGGCAGCAGACTCAAATCCTAATTCCGTATGGACAACATTTACACTTACCACGTTGTACGACTGTATACATACATCAGCACTCGTTTCATCGAATCGGCATTGCGATTCAACGGGCAATGCTGCTAGTATGCAATGCCAAATGTACTGTAATGACACGTTTGAAGGTTGTCAGAATAATCGTAAATGTGTGTCGGATGAGGCAGTGTCGACCTCTGGTGTAAGAGTTTGTCAGGCAGCCCAAGGGCCTGTGACAGTGACGTGGCTTAACGACTGATATCAGGACCGTGACCTTCGAATCAGGGAACGATTACAAATCAGGGCCCTTATTCGTTATGACACGTAACGCGTCGCGTTACGATATCTTCGTGGAATCGTTCGGCAATTTTCGTAATGACGTCACACGTTTTCTGCAAGGAATTTCGAGTGGCATAGCGATTAAGCACCATACGAAACTTATTACAAGTCATCATATTGCTATATAAACTGACGTGAGCGTGATTCATTATTTAAATATATATATATATATATATATATATATAATATATACTCGTACACGTCTGTCACTCACGGGTTATTTCGTCGCCTCGTTGCGCAAACATTGAATTTTTATAATTTACTAGGTTTCCCGCCCGCGCCTTAGTCCGCGCGGACTACAGTTTATCGCGAAAAAAAAAACATCCTATGTTCTTCTAAGATATTAAAAACCGATGCAAAACTAGGTATAGCACCAATGCTCTTGATGTTTATTGACACACTTGTTATTTCGTTTCCATAGAAACCGTTGCTTACAGTACAGCGAGTAATCAACTCTTCCCAGTTTTTCCGTGGAAACTTACAAATTTCCGAGATAAAAAGTAACCTATGTTTTATTCCAGGGTATAAGCTATCCCCATTCCAAATTTCATCAAAATCCGTCCAGCCCTTATCGCGTGAAAGCTCCCCAAACAAACAAACAACCAAAAAAACAGACAGACAACGTTTCACTTTTATATATTGGTGCGGATTGGTATGGAGCCACGGATCGAACCATGTGACATTTTCACTTTCCCCGTACCTTAATTGGTAGGCACCTCTCTGAGTACTAGTGATTACAGGTAATTGACATTAAAATCCACTGTATAAAAACAATTGGAATGATCAACCAATTAACGCAAAAGCCCAATTTTACCCAAAAAACAGCAATTATTTACTCAATAACCGAAAATATAACCGCCACCGGCATTCCGAGCGTGCCGTTCCGAATTCTACCTTAATTAAACAATTAAATGTAATTTAATTATACCAAAAAGTAAACGGCTTGTTATCGGGAATACCTGGGTTGCTTAATATCGTGGTGATGGTTGGTTTTATTTTAACCACCTGTCAGTGTCAAGTTTAGTAATAATATTTTTTAATTTAAAAAACTGTCTTCGCGTGTTACATCTTCTTAGAAAAAGTAGCATTATGTATCCTATATAATTCACAGTATAATATCCAGTATAATATAATATTTATTTTTTTATAACATGTGTATCATCTAAGCTTTAATTACATGCAATGTGTGCGAGCTGACCAAAATAATTCAGTTTAAACAAGAAACTATAAGAAATTATTTTGTGGCAAGGACTTGGCTCAACGTAAACGGAATAACTACTACCTTGCCGCGTGCGCAAGCGTTTTGGCGATACAAAAATAAAGAGCAAATAAATGAGAAAAATATACATTACATCTGTGTTTCTGAGTACCTCAGCTGTGTATTTAACTCACTCATAAGTATGTTAGCGACCTACATGCATCTCATTTTCGCTGAGATCATTATGTGACAGCCCATCCCCTCTACGTTCCCATTCGCCTACATCGACACTTGTCACCAAACGCTTTTTTATTTCATAAAAGGACTGACTCATTACGAAATCTCAGCGAAGTGAGAACAGTTAGAACAAGGCTTTTATTTACTGTCCTCCTCCCACCTCTCTTCCCTCTTCACTTTCTCACTAATCTTTCTTCACTCTTCTCTCTCTTCTTTTGTCTATATTATATTCTGCTTTTTGTCTTCTCTTCTCTCGTTATTAGATCCTTCTTTGAATGTTAAGAGATGATGCAGTCTGACTCTTGCCGACGACGGCGCAAGCGCCCAGGGCGCTTATTCACAATTCCACACTAAATTCCTTGCAGAAAATCTGTGACGTCATTATACGATAAGTGCCGAACGATTCCACGAAGACACTATTGTTCATACAGATCTGAATAGAACGATGTGGACTAATTATTTACAGGGACCGCGGAAGTGGAGGGCAGAGGGGGCGAAATGGCCCCCCTCTCTAAAATCAAACGGGGGGGTGCCGCGCCCCCTCCGAAGAGACCAAGCTTTGTTTTCTCTTATATGAAAAAGTACTTGTACGTAAGAAAAATTGCCGGAGAGCGCAGAGCATAAGAATATTTTTAATCACGCTTTTATTAATTCTACCTGTATGTTTGTTTGTTTGTTTGTAACGGACATTTATGAACGTGATTTTCATCCACATCAAACTTCAGATTGAACTGAAACTTTGCACACTTATCAAGGACCGATGACAATACAATAATTTGATAAGGTTGTCCCATTATCCATTGGGGAGAAATTCTGGTAACTAAAGAAGTTTGCCGCCCCCCCCCCCCTCCCCGCCATGCCCCCCCGCCATCTAGTACTGCCTCGGTCCCTGATTACTTATCGACTCTACGATACATCATCATCATCAGCCTAATCGAACGCCACTAATCTGCATACACATAAACAGCTGCTTTTTGCAGGTTGTCACGCGTCCTACACTACGTTCTCCTAAACGTATCTCCTCTCGAGAACTCGTTTTTCCTGCTATCGGCTTTTCCTAAGAATTGTGTCTGTTACCTTGGTTCTTTATTGAATCGCTTCATTCAGAAACTCCAAGCACAGCTCTCCCCAAAGCTGGGCGGCCTTAAATTTTTGAACTAGTGTGACCGTGAGTGTCTTCGTAGGTCATGACTAGTACGTAGAACGTACTGATTGAAAACTTTTATCTTGAGGCACAGTGGAGTGTACGACGTAAAGACTAGACGAAGCTTTCCGAATGCTGCGCCAACGCCTAGAATTCTTCGATTGGCTTTCGTCTCAAAGTTGTGCCTGGACTAATACGCCTGGAGTGAATGAAAAATTTGTCGCAATCGTCTTTTAGTTTACAGCTTTGTATTTAACACTATTGACTCGCCCCGGCTTCGCACGGGCAGCGCTCACACCGCGGCATTTTTCTTACTTTTAGCATTTTAATACCCGTCGTAACTTCTCATAAAAATACGTCAGTAAGTGTAATTCAAAATCTTTGGCAGCAACGATCATAATGCTTTTTGACCATAGACAACTGCATTATTACTCACGTACTCGACAGACTTGTTATTATTTCGTTTCTATGGCAAACCGTCATGGTTATTTCGTTCCCATAGTAACGACATTCCGTTCTGTATTTTTGATACCTTGGGCACTAATTTAGCTTTCTATAGGTGAAAGAATTTTTAAAATCGGTTCAGTCATTTATGAGTTTATCCATTACAAACAAACAACATACAAACATTCAAATCTTTCCTCTATATTATATTATTAGTGTAGACTAACTTGTTATTTCCTACTTTTATTTATTTATTTATTCTTAAGCACACAAATAAAATGTACAAGGAGGACTTAATGCTAAGTAGCATTTCTAATTTGTCTTCTCTCCCCCCGTTTTAAAATCCATTCTTAATGTTACGAGATAATGCAATCTGGTAGTTATTATGTGTCTCCGAACAGAGCGCTTACCATCTGACCAGCAAGTCTCACGTTTAATAATCCCAATGCAATCGTCTCATTCGGCTCAGCCCCTCTAGTCATGGTGACCGCTGGCCGTCATTCCGATCGGCCGAACGAATTGGTTCGTCATGGGCGATCCGATTGGACTCAAACTGTGTAAAACTTGTTGCCTCATCGGATTACAAGATTTTGGGTGTATTGATGGGTTAAATTACTTGATAAATGTCGCTTTCTAGGGTTATAAACGTAGCGAAAACGGAACTGTTATAATTTCGTCAAGTCGGTCTGTTTTTTTTACATTTACTTGAGTAGAATATGCTGCTACTATAGTAAATGTAAAAAAAAAACACTGGTTGGTCACTATTGTTCATACAGGTATAACTAGAACGATGTGGATTGGACAGGTATAACTTATTACTTATCGACTCGAATCTAGGCATAGACTGTACATTACGAGTACATTACAGTTTTTACATTTACTAAAGTAGCAGCATAAAAGAGTTCTTCTACGAGCAGCAGATAAACAATAGTTGTAGGAAGTACTTAATAGCTGTAAACTATATAGAGCAGCACAGTTGGACAGGTAGAGCCTAAGATCGGGCTCAGTGCTTTGGGAGAGGCCTATGTTCAGCAGTGGACTGACACGGGCTGATGACGATGTAACGATGATGTCACAGATAACATCTAGAAAGTAACATAAACTACGAGCAGGTCGGTCGCCCAGAGGTAAGCACCACGCTCAGACCATAATAAAAAAAAACAATATCACCACAGCATAGACTAACAAACAGAGCACGTACAAACCTCTTTACACGACTGCCCAAAAAAGGAGTCTACCTATAATGTTTCAAGTAAGTATGTTTGTTTGCTTGTATGTATGTGAGTTCCTTTATTCCACCATAACTTTAAAATGCCAAATTTAATGAAAAAATTTAGACGTACGGGGTATCGTTAGAATCCTTACATCCCCCGAGTAAAATAGTGTTTTTTTTTTGTGAAAATTCTAATATGTCTGCAGTACCGCTCCATTTTCAAAGGCGTAATAAATATATTTTTCTTCTAATTTTACAACATGGGTATCAAATTGAAGGCCTTGCTAAGCACATTCTAACAATATAAATAAAATTTGTTGGCAAAAGTTATTTTTTGGCAGGGCTGGCGTGTTTTTGTAGCTTTTAAGCTAGTTATTTTAAACTGCTTCGTACAAACATATTCAAGTACCAATAGTGCAAGTGCGGGTATGATAGTACAAATTTAGAGCTCACTTTTTACTAGTGTTTATAACAGTTTTCTCTGATTTTATTATGAAAAAGAACTTAATGCTAATATATTAAAAGATATTGTTTTACGGTTTTAGTTTTTATTCTTGTTTCTTCTTTAATGTTCGAGCTGTAAGTATCACCTCTCCCACTTAACCTTCACGTGGAGGGACCAGTATTAGTATTATTAGAAGAGACGAATAACTTCGAAAACTTACACCATCCTAATTCACACGAAAAACCGGTATTAAACGACCACAAAATCCATAATTAATATTTATAAAGTCAAACATTCTCATTAATCGACCAACATGGCGTCCTCATTAACTGCGTGCTAACATAATAAAGCTATAAATGTCGAAATTCATAATTTATTCATTTCTGGTCGGTAGTTGATTAGCATAAGCATTTTGAGGTTATGCGAGATGTTTGTGAATTTTCGTGGTGACACGCAGGCTCTCAAAATTTGAAGCAAGAATTTGTGTCACATTATTTGTAAAGCCATCACAAAATCGACGCCAAATGAACTTAAGTATTTACTAAAAAAAAAAAAAAAAAACTAATAAAATATATAATAATGATCCACACAGAAAGTCAATTAATTTAAAAATAATGCTACCAAATGAGTTTGGAAACACAAAAAAATTGAATTGAGTCGAATTGAGTCTTTTTGGAAGCCAATTTAAAAAAAAACTGATTAAAACGATTAAAAAGCAATCTCTATCAGGCAACTTTTAGTAGGAGATTATAGGAGTAGAGTCGCAGAATAAATAATAGTCGGTAGAGTCGGGGCTTATGTCAATGTCAACCTAAATCCTGGCGGAAATGTTTTTTTCTCCCCACTTACACAGTAATATCACTATTGTTCACCTAAAACGTAAGCAGAAAGTACCTCATTCCTGATCAATAAAAACAATGCAGAAAAGTTAGTATAGAAATCCATTACTGCACAGTTTTACAGTGCGGAAAGTAAGTATTGAAATACATTACTGCACTGTTTTTTTAGTAACATGATTCATCACACTGATATTATACAGGCGAAAGTTTGTAAGTATTTGTGTGTGTGTGTACGTTTGTTACTCTTTTACACTCAAACGGCTGAACGGATTTTGATGAAATTTGGAATAGAGATAGCTTATACCCTGGAATAACACATAGGATACATTTCATCATCATCATCATTACCATTTTACATCACTTTTGAATGGCTGAACGGATTTTGATGAAATTTGGAATGGAGATAGCTTATACCCTGGAATAGCCCAAAGGATACTTTTCATCATCATCATCATCATCATCACCATTTTACATCACTCTCAAACGGCCGAAAAGATTTTGATGAAATTTGGAATGGAGATAGCTTAGAGCCTGGAATAACACATACACACATACACATACTTTTCATCATCATCATCATTATCATCATCATCATCATCACCATCATCATCATCCATTACGCGGTTGAAACCACGGGGCGCAGATATTATTGAATTATTGAATGCATTCGTCCAATAGAGATTTAAAAATAGAATGCATTCTTTTTTATATGTGCAGTACAATTTTCAGTCATTGTGACTGAAAATTGTAGTGCTTACATTTACGTGAACAATTATGATATTACTTTGTAGTGGAAAGAAAAGCAAATTACTGACACTCGCTCAAGTGACTCCTTTCTGCACTTGTGGTTTTAGAGCCCTCGCTTTAGCGTTAGATTGGCTCCAATCTAACCACTCGGCGCAGCAATGAGTCACTTTCCGCTCGATGCAGTAATCTACTATTTTTTCTTTTTAACTTTGATAATACGAGCATGCCGTAATAGTTGGAAAAATGCTCTCTAACTTTACTAACCGTGTGTCCCATCAATGGAAGTCAAAAGTTAATAAAATATCTTTAATTATACATTAGGTTATCGTGTGTCACTACGGTAGCTTATTAACTATCTAGATCGCGTAGATTTAGATTAATTGTAACGGGTCTAATTAGTATTAATGAGTCTATTGACTGTGACGTAGTGGGTGGTCTTAACAGAGAAGAAGTATAGGTACATTAAATTCAGCAATTTAATTATAAAGTGGATCTAATTCACACCTTGTAACTTTATACGACAGTTCTCAGCTTTTAGCGTAACAATTTAAACTTTATCAATTAAAAACTCAATTTTTTACAACAACAATTTAAACTTAAAAATAAACAATAAATACCCGCTGAGTTTTTTAGTCGGCGCCACCAACGAAGTTAAATAATGAAGACATTTTGCGTTCAACAATCATGATATCATTACAAGTCTATACGATAAAGAACCTAATTAAAAATCAAAGCATTATAAACTCTATCACAGTTGCCAAGAGCACAAATTCAAAAAGCATATCAAAAATTAAAAATTCGACACACGATCACAGAAATGCTTAAATTCATTATTCAAAAATTTGAAATTATTTCCAGCCAGTCGCATTGAACCATTTAAATCTTTATCTGTTTTGTTATAAAACGCAGTTTTAAACGCGATTTGTTCTAAATTAATAACAGAGCGAGCGGTTTTGAATTTTACTACGATTAATGTAAAGTTTATTTTTGTTTGTTTTTGTATTTGTTAATTACAGAATGTTAAGTAGCTATTAAGGGTCGTTGTTTATTTAAGTAAGGTTTTTTTTTATTGAGCGGTTAGATCAAAAGGGTTCCGATTCGTACGGAAGCTAACTTTGTGAGTTTAACCTATGGTTGTTCCGGTTGTTATAAGGTAGTTAAAGTCTAGCGGTTAGATGTTAATCTTTTGTATGGCTCTTTACCTCCTTTGCGTATCGCCGTCTTAGTTAAACTAACTTGAATAACCTTTTATATTCGTCATTATTATAATAAGTTTTATCAAAATAATTATTTGCACAAGTTAATTTTGTAGTTGAATATTATTTATTTCAGGCCAATGTTTTATCTCTAGTTAAACTTACAGAGAAAATAAGACTTTAATGTTCTAAAAAGTTGTAGCACATGATGAGGAGTTCGTGAACATTATTAGTTATTTATATTAAATCTCGTGATCATTATTGCTTACGTATGTTACTTATATCTCCGTGATTTTTGAACCAATTTAGATGATTCTTCCTTTATTTGAAAGGGTAGACTTTTAAAATAGTCCCATAACAGTTCTATTTGTTCAGTAGTTTCGAAGTAAATCCACTTGAGTTTCACTTTTCAATTTAAAGCATTATTCCTTTCCGTAATTCGTACATAAGTTCCGCCTAGCAAATTGCGAACAAAAATGACTTGAATCAAAGTCCAATGTCCAAAGCATGAGTCACAGTGGCGGGGCCTTACAGCTCTCCGACATGCAAACTTGGAGATAAAATCTCGTAATTACGCCGCGATGTCTTAATTAGTGTGCTGTGGGTGGTCTGTGAGTTGGTGGGTTGGATGTGGGATTCAGTTAAGAGGGGCATAGTAAGGCTCTTAGATTTTGACTATAGGAAATCTTTGAAGAAGGTCCTAGGGAGTTTTGGCAGCCGCGGAAATTGATCTTTTCATATAAAAACCACTTAAGATTGAAACCAAACTATTTAGGTGCATTGAATTTTGCATCTGCGTCCCGCGGTTTGGCCCGTGTGGGCATTTCTCCGGAGAAAAATAGCTAATGTCCTTCCTCATCGTACATACTATTTTCTTGCCAAATTTCATAATCGGTACAGCCATTTAGTCACGAAAGCAGCCTCAGAATGATTTCAAGCAATTGTTTTTTTGGGATAATATAAAAATTACATCGTAACCAAATCTATGTTGCTAACCGGCTAGGACTCACGTTTAGATGTCGTACAAGTCGACCTCAGTTCCGAGCGTATCCGAAGCTCTTCTAAGAATTACGCAGTGAGAAAGGAAAATAAATAAAATATAATGCTAACTTATCCTCAAACATTAACTTCATATTGATCTTTCTTCTTTTTCTTTCTTTCTCATGTTGTAATATAAGCGTAGTATGTGACCTTTACTTTTGTATAAAATTTATTTCAGGAACTGTTAAAATATAGAGGAAAGCCCTAACATTATTATCAATTTACGACTGTATGCAAATTATTATTATTATTA
This sequence comes from Alsophila aescularia, assembly GCA_946251855.1. Classification (NCBI taxonomy): domain Eukaryota; kingdom Metazoa; phylum Arthropoda; class Insecta; order Lepidoptera; family Geometridae; genus Alsophila; species Alsophila aescularia. The sequence continues at coordinate 19,201,694 of OX276374.1, forward strand.
TTATTATTATTCAGCCTGGTTTGTCCCACTGAAGGGCAAAGGTCTCCTTACCCTCCTTCCATGAACCACGATCTAGTACTTTGACTGGCCAGGCCTTCCAATATGAGTCCAGTTCATCCCGCCATCTCCTTCTGGGCCTGTTACGACGTCGTTTAACGTTGCGTGGGCTCCACACAGTGGTGAGTTTAGCCCACAGCTCGTTTGACATGCGGCAGATGTGTCCAGCCCAGTTCCACTTTAAACTGGCAGCTTTTTTACAAATCTCGGCGATTTGGATCTTAGAGCGCAGTATCCTGTTTCTGATGCGGTCAGACAGTTTGACTCCCTGAACCCAGAATACTGCTCTCCATTGCTCGCTGACAAATCCCTAGAGTGTGCTTTTGATATTCCGTCAAAGACTAAGTCTGAGCACCGTAGGTGAGGATGGGGAGAATGCATATGTCCATGAGTTTCTTTTTAAAGATTAATGGAAGTTTACCCTTCATCAGCTCTTTCATGGACCAACAATAGCTCCTCCAGGAATTTTAGGTGCGACGAGCAACTTCTGTTTCTTGTCTGGCCTATATATACTCATGGATATGCAAACTGCAATTAATTTTATACATTTTATTTAATCTTTATTTCCATTTCAATTATTTAAGCGTTGTCTAATTGTTTTTTCTCTTTTGTTTTAGGACGAAGTAAGTACGGGACACGCTCACGGCTGCCACGTGAGATTATTCCATTTGCTTTAGAAAATTACATTTATTTGATGCTTATGACATGATTTTACGCTTTTTTAAATAAAACGACAATATAAGTTTTTAAACTGACATGGTCAGTTATATAGTCTTAAACTAGAATCGGGATATTTACCTTTAAATAAGAATAGAAAAAATATTAAGAACAGTGGTTATATTGTCAATAACAAAAAACGAGCATGCAAGTATTGACATATATGTAGTACGGTCCTGTAATATGAACGCAAGAGGCAAGAAGGTGGAGTCTAACCTCTTGCCTCTTGCCGGTGGTGCCGCCATGGTGCCGGTAGACCGTGATGTTGGCGCTTGCAACAGTGCCGAAACATTGAGAAACACATAACAAAAAAAAAACACGGTAAATAGCCTGTATCTAAAGTTGACTTTAAATTTTAAACTCATTACTTTTTTATTATGTATATATACAATACTTTTTCCCCCAAAAAGTAATATAAAATACTTAATTTTATTTCAATTTCACAAACAATATTTTCAGATAGTGATTGACCAAATGTGATTGATTGTTGCAACATGTTTTTATGCAAAATGTTGTTAATTTGTGAAGATTTCTGTTATTTTTTGTTGTTGATGTTTTTGCATGTTTTGTGTTTACGTAAAGTTTTCAAGTAACAATGGCAAAACTTGAGTTGAATAATTCACGATTATAGGAGAAAAACGGGTCTACATGCACACAAATAAATTCATAACTTATTATTAACCTCGACGTTTCGATCCAGTTGCATTGTCCGTGGTCACGAGAAGACTGTAACGCTCGCAACGGGAACGGCGGCGAGTGTTTTCTCCAACTACCCGCGTTTAGTCTTGTAAAAAGAAGCGAAAAGTATGGTATTCTACCAAACCCTGTTTTTATGTTATAAACTTAATATAAATTCAATTGAGGAAAGTTTAAAAAGTCGTTTTCACAATGTTGTAATGTTTAAAAAATATTTTTATAATAAAATTTAACTATTAGCGAGGTATCAACAAAAGTGTAGGCAATTATTTTGAGTGGAAATAGTCTTGATCTTATTTTGTAAGTATAAGCTTTTAAACTGTGAAAATTTAAAAGTCGGTATGGGCCATACTGTCGACAAATATGTTATGATCTATTTTGTGTTTTCATTTAAATGATAGGTATTGTTATTATTATAAAGGAGGATTTATTTATCCAATTTAGCATGGCAGACCATTACAGTAAATAATGTAAAAGAATAGCCTATAACATGGCAGGATATCATTAAAATCAAACGAAAATTACTACACTAGCTGTAAAAAATAAAATAGGCAATAAAATAATATGAACTACTAGACTTCAAATAGCAATTATTACAAATGAAACGTAAAAATAGAAAAAGAAAAAAAACATGGCAATCTATTGCGTTTAAAATGTTTTCATGAAAACGAAACTATATTTGTATGGAAACCGTGAAGCCACAGTTTAAACAAAGCTACTGACATCTAGAACGTTCAAGGTAGATACGTCGGCGCGGGCGCAGCGCACTGTGTGACATGAATGACACTTATTTTGTTTAAATCCCTCTTTGTTTTAGACGTTGTTTGCCTTTGTTATTTGATGGACTTTAAAGTTAATTTAATTGTGTACTTTGTGTTGCGATATGTCCTTATTGCATGTTTTGTTTAATGTATTGTTTCAACCACTTTGTGATTTATTTGCTCGTGATATAGGTACCTACTTACAATAAAAAAATTACTAGTTGATGTAGTACAAATTTTTTAGAGATATCCCAAAATAGCAAGATATTACACTAGAAATGTTGGATTTTAATTTACGTGCAACTTTCACCGTCATATGTTTTTAATAAACACTTTCGATATCGCATAAAACGATTAGGTTATTATTACAAAATGAATTAATTCGTGATTCCTTAGAGGCTCAATACGGGAGGCTGCTGTGGTTACCAAAACTCAATACAAACACCGGTTTATGTGCGCGCGGACGTAATGAGCCTTTAGGTTTTTGAGATTATAATTAATTGAACTAAACACTTTAATTGTTTTTATCGCGATTAAGTCTCCATGTGAAGACAAGTGAAGTGCTCGGAACGTCAGGACTTAAAGAAATAATTAAACGCGTTAAAACTGTTATAAAGTATTTAACTCAATTAATAGAAACTAAAAGATTGTCACCGCTGCCATTGTTTGGCAAGAGAACCACTACCAGAAGTACTTGCAAGAAACTGAGACCATAGTTTTTTTAACTTATTGCAAAAATAGCTACCTAAAGCTGCTCGAGTTCAGAATTCGCGATCAAAAAGGTAAACAAAGAGGTTAACAATAAAAAAAAAAGATATAAAATTTTGCAATCCATAATTTGATGACAGAAATTAGATTTACTTATTTTAATAGAGATATGATACACTTGAATTATTTTAATTCTTTTGCATGATAGTTATTTTAAACAAAGTTAGACTAATTGTCTTCGTGGCTTTGTTTTGCTTTTGTTTATAATCCTATGTCGGTCTCTATATTGTACAGTACCTAATTACAAAGTTTCATTAAAATCTGATCAGCCGTTTTGGCGTTAAAATTCCCCAAACAAACAAACAAACAGACAAGTGACACGTGTGGATGTCGAAACGAAAATAGCTATAAAGTAACCCTTGGGTTACTTTGTGCTCATTGTTGTTAAACTTTTGATACCTTGGTATCAAAAGTTTTCCTGTAAAAGCACAGAAAAAATAATAATATTACGTAAAAGTCATTATTTGGCGCGCGCTGCAAAAGCTATTGTTAATACATAAAATAATATACTACATATATATAGTACTCATCATTATACACCCACAAAAAAGTTCGCGAGGCTTATGTCTAACTATGATAGTTAAGTCTTAATAACCGGTTTTTGTTCAAATTAGTTAGACAAAACACGGAAAAAAATAAAAGAGAACAAATAAAGAGAAACCCTTAGCTATCCGTCCGAAGCCGGGGGATTCATTAGTCCATTATAGGTCTCAAAAAGGTTTACCTAGTAAATTGTATGGGTACATATTTACTTTGTTATATTACGATGAGGGAGGGAGGCATTTGCCTAGCAGTGGGACGAATATGACTGAAAAAGTATAAATGATGAATTCTCTTCTTCCATTTTTTTCATAATTTTTCGTTCATCTAAATTATCAAAATGATTATAAGTATACTGAAGTTAAATGAATGGTAGCAGCAGCTATAAACACGTCCATCTTGACGGGTTGCCGATCAACAAATGATCACGGACGATCATGTTAATTGTACGATCATCGTGCAAGCATCGCACGATGATCGTACAATTAACTTGCCGATGACAGCCGATCATACGAGTAACGATCATCTCCGATCATGAAGAGGGGCCATTAAACTGGGAATACTGCAGAGATTCAAAACATTTCGTGCAATCACTCGAGTGTGTTCCTCGCTGCGTGTGCTCATTGTTGTTGAAGTTTTTGTTTGTTTCTGTTATTGTTTAGTCTTGTTTTTGTTAAGTTTGATACATTTGTTGTTATTCTTGTAAAATGGAGTCCCTGATATCAAAGCACAATTTGTCGCCAGTAAAAAATGGGTTCGTAAAAGTATAAGAGTATCGGAGAATGTAATGGTGATGAATGCACATCTATGAATGCAATTATTACCATACCTTTTACAGCAGGTATATAAAGATCTTCTGAACATTTTTTTTTCTGCTGATAAAATGTAACTTCTGAAATGTCCCTTTGACACTGACATATTTTGACATTTCTTTGTTTACCTTTTTAATCTCGAATTCTGATCTCAACTTATAGTTATATAATTTTTGTTTATACTTATTTTCACCACAGCACATCGAAGCGCCCGTCAGGCGGTCGGTGAAATATTTTGACCAATTTTATACTCGTTGAGACGCGTCGACTGACGCGGGGCTGAATTGGTTAAGATATTGCATCGTCCGCTTGCATGGGGACATCTTCGAGGAAGGACGTCTTCTAGAAGAATCTGCCAGCTAAACCGTTTTAAAAGAAGAAATAGCCATTGTACATATTGATTTTGTCTTTGAAGGCTAGATGCGGATTTCACCAACGCTCCCCTAATTTTAAGGAGCACGCGACCTAACTCCATTTTCAATTTAAATGCCCTCATCTAAAGCATTTGTTCACAGGTTAAGGAGTTCAATGAATTTAAACTCTCTAAAACGGGCTTATTATACCGTTTTAAATATGATTTTTAACTCCTGTTGGTTTGGATTCTAATACCTACTAGAAACTATATAAAAATATTGTAATAAATGCGATACAACCCGTTTTAAAGTGTTTAAATTCAATAAATTATAATTTCAAAAGCCTGAGATATCACTATGCCTTTAACTACAGGAACCCCTTAATATTTATTTGGTAACAGGCGGGTGAAATCCCTACTATTACACTATTTATTGCATTTTATTTTTCGTTTTTTTGTTTGCTTTTTAGTAGTTTTTTGTGTTTTTTGTGCATTTTGTATTTTTTGTGCATTTTGTATTTTTTGTGCATTTTGTATTTTTTGTGCATTTTGTATTTTTGACACTTACGTGTAATTGATTTAATACGTATTAATGTTGGTTTGTTATACTAATTGTTTAAATTTAAGTTAGCCGCATTGTGTAGCAACATGTTGCAACAATAATTAACTAAAGTGATAATCATTATATTTACCATCTTTTAACCATAATAATATAGATATATGTAAAGGGACAAAATGTACCATAGATAAAATACACCAATGAAATAGATAACATCCTGAAAAAAAACTTAAAAGTAATCAACATAAGCAGATATTTTATACATCAGGATCCGAAATAAGCTTATGGGCTTTTCTTTGGCGTAATCGCCGCAAGATTCTCTGCACGCTCTATGTATCGAAACTTATCGAAGCCGCGCTTATCGTAGCGTATACATTGCATATACGCTACATATGCTGAAATCTATACTATATTTACTTGAAACAAAAGCCCCTGTCCCAGCCATGGGCACGCAATAACATGATAATAATACATGGGTACAGTTTATTATTTAAAAGGGACTTATTCGCGCTGAAAACGTTATTTTATTTGCCGCGACGTTTCGTTCAAGTTGCATTGTTCGTGGTCATGACAAGACTGAAGTAGCGGGCGTCAGCATGTTCAGGAGGTACTCAAGCGAAACGGATATGAGGTGACCAGACGTTGGCTTTGCGACCCAGACAGAAAAAGAGAAGTAGGTACTGATGACCATAGCCAGCCGTCTTCCATACGTATTTAAAAGGCACTTCCCTTATCCCACGGATAAAGTCGGCGCATTACTGAGTAACTACTCTACCAACACCGTGTACTCCTTTATCCAAGATCGCAAGGCATGTCAGAAGACCGAAAGAAGTCATTGATTTCTAAACACCTGGCGTATATAAGATAGATTGCAGCTGCGGTAGTTCCTATACGTTGTACAAAACAAGTGTCCAAGTGTGTGTGTCTATAGCGGAAAGGATCAAAGAATATATGAATATATTGCAGCTATAACGAACCGCCCGATAAACTAGTGGCTCTGTGAGCTGTAGAACTCGCGAGCACTTTTTTTTTGCAAGCCATCTAGTGTTTCACAATAGCGCTTTCTAGTTACTTTATTGTAAAACTAACATTAATAACCAATCCCTACCTAATAGGTAAGGGCTGATTCCACTGGTAGAAACTTAAAAGTGAGCAATTAACCCCCCCCCCCCAAGTTTCGTCTAGATCGGTTGAGAAATGCGACCTGTAGAGGAGAGCAGAGATCCGGGCAGAGATACGGACATACGAAAGGCCCATGCCACTTCGACCGCTCTGTGCGAAAAAAAAAACGGACTTAACATATATGTTTTTGAGATCTTTATCTCTCCGTGATTAAGATAAAAACTTGATTAAAAGAATTTCATTCGACACATTTTCTTATCAAAAAATACGTTATTTTCAATAATATTTACATTTTTCTACTCAAAGGCTTAAGTTTAATCTCTAAAATAAATTTCACAGCAAGAAAATATAGTTTATTATCCACTGTCAAGACAAAATTGACCTAACTAAATTATTAGCCTGCCAATAAAATAATTAACTTTTGAGACTTACGTCATTTAGTTCCGAGCTAAATTGTGTGTTCAAACAGTGCTCGCGATATTCAACCTTGTTACGCGCAGCTAAGTGCTTGTTGCGGGTAGCAGAGTATATAGGGGAGTAGGAAAATGTAGCCTTGGAGCCTGGCCTGAATCAGGCCCTAATCCACACTAAATCCACGACCCAAAATTTCTATCCACGGAACGTCACTACTACCCCAGGATTATACGTGAATTGGTTGAAATTATAATGTATCCCAACTACAACCGTGACGATGGTTTGAAGTTGGCTGCGTCGTTGAAGCCCAAAATAAGCATGTAGACATATTACTCTCTAATCTGTGAGTAAGCAAGTGTTCTTGTCGCGTTTTATGTCAGAAGAAATCTGCAGATGTCGTTAGTGTTGTGTCGTGACAATTCTGAAGTTTTACAAAACCAAATGCTAGTAGTTGGAGACTACGCTAGCCCTTCTCGACGCTGAAACCCGCTACTTCAGTCTTCTCGTGACCACGACCAATGTAACTTGATCGAAACGTCTAGGTAAACAAAATAGCGTTTTCACCGCGATTAAGTCCCATTTATATAATGAACAATGTGTTCGAATCGCGAAAATTTAAATGTTACAATGATAGATACATGCGACTGTACCCGCATACAGTTTGATCTGTCTGTACTATAAGAGCACATTCCTCCACACTTGCCTCCCTCGCAGGTCCTCGCACCAGAAGGCCGAAGAAGCCCCCTGGAGACGGCGGGGCCTCCACGGACGAGAAACGACCACGGACTGCCTTCTCTGGACCTCAGCTTGCTAGGTTAAAGGTATCCCAGTTTTCTATCTATCTATAACTAATCTATAACGTAATACTAAACTAGCTGCGCCCGCGGTTTTATCCGCTTGGATTATAGTGGTGGTTGATGATAATAATGAAAAGTAGCTTAGATGATAACGCCTATGTGTAATCCAGCATATTTTATAAGGTATCCTGGTACCAAATTTCAACCATATCCGTTCAGCCATTTGAACGTGAAGGAGTATCACACTTCTAAAGATATAAGATAGATGGAGATGGATGCATTTTATGGCTTTTTGTATGGACTATCAGTTCTAATGAATGGAGTTCGGCATTACGCATGCGAAGTGTTGCGCTCGTTATGAGAGTATTCATTTTTAAAATTAAGCTCTGATTGGCCTGTTTACGACAGTGACTACACTTCTCTAATTTATAATATTTTATCTCACCAATGTTATAAATCAGAAGATATGATATTTAACTAGTATGAGTATGATTATTGCAAAACAACTCCCTACTATAGAGGAGGCCCATGTTCAACGGTGGACTTCTTCGGGCGGATGATGATGATGGTGATGATATGATGAGTATGGCGTGTGTATATTGAAAACTGGTTAACGAACAAGGCTCTGGCGACCGACAGATGGCGGTATAACCATCCCAAAAACAAGCGTAGCCAAATGACGCAGGCCGGTGATGGGTAGCAGCGTCACCGGTTCGAGAAGCTACGCCCTGCGATTGCCAACCCGCATGCCCAGCGTGGTGATTATGGGCAATCCCTCCTATTATGACAGACACAGCTGAAAAATGGCCCACAGTTCCCGCAGTCACCCTGCTAGTCCTGACCAAGGTGGCGGTCGAGGAAATGGCAGGACAGGGGGTGCGAAGAATCCCTGGGCTACTGTAGGCCAGCCAAAATCAAAACAAATGACCCTGACTACGTACAACGGACGAACGATTAGGCTTGACGAGCATATGGCGCAAATCGAGACGGAACTTACGAAGATCAGGTGGCACATTTTGGGGTTAAGAAAGGACCGAAGAGAGGGGGAGGACATAGTAACCCTGGAATAGGGCCACCTATTCTATTTCAGTCTTAAGGAGGCGTGGGGTTCCTCGTCAATAAAGCATCATTAATAATGTTGTAGAAGTATCAAGTGTGTCTACCAGGGTAGCGTACCTGTTTCTTAAGCTGACCGAAAGGTATAGCCCTAAGGTCGTAAAGGTTTACACACCGACCTCGATACACTCGGATTATGAGGTAGAAGATATGTTTGAAAGGTTGTAAAGGTTTACGCACGGACCTCGATACACTCGGATGATGAGGTAGAAGATATGTTTGATAACATATCTTCGGCCCTTCATAACACCACAAGGGCCCACTACAATGTTATTATGGGAGACTTTAACGCCAAAATGAGAGTACAGACGTGAAGTGAATCGAAAATAGGTCCACATGGGAACAGGAATCACAGGGGGCAAATGCTAGTTTACTTTTAGGAAAAAGAGGGCTTCTTTTTGAAGAATTTATTATTCAATAAGCAGCCCCAGACGAAATGGATTTGGCAAAGCCCCAATACTGTAATCGCACTGTAATGTACTGTATACTTAAATCATTTTTAGTCACAGTGTTGGGGCTTTGCCAAATCGACTTCATCATGACGGACAATATGCTCATATTCAGGGATATCTCAATGATCAGTAAAATCCTTAGGGAAGAAGGCACTAAATTTTGTCAGCTGCAGCGTACGGGCACGAAGTATAAAACCTCGGATGAGGCTCTTCGGCTTCTGAACAAGCGATGGGAGCAACAGCAAGCCACACTATCAGAAAAAAGGGATCTCAATAGAAAAATCAGTAAGCTGGTGCGTCGTGATCTCCAATGATCAAATACTCACCGGATAGAAAAATAAATTCAGCAAAATTAGGGATCAAAAATCTTCACCCAGCAATTGAGTAGAAAATTCCCATATGACGAAGCTCAAGACCAATGATGGCACAACCGTCGTCTCTAAGCCGGAGATCCTTCTGAGATCAAAGACTTTTATGGCCGATTGTGTGACTCGCATGTTTCTAGACCCGAATCCATTACAGAAGATTACTGTAGCAATACTGACCCGCCACTACAGTAATAAACTGCCTGACATCAGCCTAGACGAGATTAAGATGGCGCTCAAACAATTTAAGAATAGAAAGTCCCCCGGTGAGGATGTCATAACTTCGGAGCTCTTCAAGGTGGGAGGAAAACCCATACTTTGGGAACTTCAGGGGTTATTTAGCACTGTTCTTAATAATGGGAGAGCTAAGCTACAGCTATAAGTTGTTTTCGAGGATTATCTCAAATCGTCTCGCAAGAAGATTGACGTATTTTGGCCTCCTGAACAGGCCACTCTTCGCGGAGGATTTAGCACCATAGACCACATACACACAGTGAGGCAGGTTATTCAGAAATGTGAGGAGTATAACCACTCCCTGTGTCTTGCTTTTGTAGACTATGAGAAAGTCTTTGACTCTGTTGAAACCTGAGCGGTTCTGAAGTCTTTCCAGCGGTATCAAGTGGACTGGCGAGATACATCAAAGTGCTCAGGTTTCTATATAATGCCGCGACTATGAGTGTACTATAAGTATAAAACCAGCAGTCTAAAAATATCCAACTGCGCAGTGGAGTGAGACAAGGGGATGTTACATCTCCGAAACTGTTCACTAATGCCTAGAAAGATATGTTTAAGACGCTGGATTGGAAAGGAATGGGCACTAATAACAATAGCGAGAACATCTCACACTTACGTTTTGCCGATGATATCGTCCTAATGGAGGAGTTGCTGCAAGACTTTCAAAGTATGCTGACCAAACTAGATAATGCTTCTCGACGGATCAGTCTCGGAATTAACATAAGACCAAGATCATGTTTAACGAATTTGTTGACCTGGAACCGATTGTAGTCAATGGTGTACGTACACCTTGAAGTTGTCCAACAATATGTTTACCTTGGGAAAATATTGCATGGTGGTAAGAATAACTTTGAGAAAGAAGCCAAAATAAGAATTCAGTTAGGTTGGGCAGCATTCAGCAACCTTCGTCAAATTTTCTCGTCGTCCTTACCACAGTGCCTGAAGACAAAAGTCTTCAATCAGTGTGTCCTACAAGTCGTGACCTACGGAGCCGAAACGTGGACACTCACGGTCAAACTAGTCCACAAATTTAAGGTCGCTCAGCAAGCTACGGAGAGAACTATGTTTGGAGTTTCTCTTAAGGACAAGATTCGTAATGAAGATATCCGACGGAGAAACAAGGTAACCGACATAGCTCAAAGGATCAGCAAGCTAAGGAGGCAGTGGATTGGTCACATTTTCCGTAGGTAAAATACGGTACACGAGTTCTCGAGTGGAGACCACGTTTAGGCAAACGTAGTGTAGGTTGCCCTGTGGCAAGGTGGAGTGACGACCTGCGAAAAGCGGCCGGAAGAAAATGGATGAGGAAAGCTGAAGACCGAGCTCAGTGGCGTGCATTAGGAGAGGCCTACGTTCAGCAGTGGACAGATACAGTCTGATGATGATGAAGATGATGATATTTAAAACTAGCTGCGCCCAGCAGCTTTGCCTATGCGGTGTAAATTCTAGGATCCATACTTATTATAATTATTCGATCAGCCGTCAAATAGTTATTCTCGTTGCATTGACACGGAACGTACCTACATCAGAATTTAAGTCAAGTTAACATTGACAACCTTATTTCAACCGGTCCTGTAGTTTTACGTGATGAGAAAGCGAACGAAATTATTATTCACAATATTATGATGAAAACTAGCGTAGTTTTTATACATTGTACTTATAAGACAAAAACGGGAGTTACTCACAGATAGCAGTTGAATTATTCCAACTATAGTTTCAACCACATCCACTGGTATTTCTCAAGAGGAGTAAGTAAGGAACGCTCGCGAACGTGTCTCGCCTCGCATTATAGTTGGAATAATTCAACTTCTATACGTAAAACCCGATTTTGTTTTTTTAAATTATACTCAATGTTATCTTGTTCAATCGCTAATTTGAAAACCTCTAAACCAATTTTTAGTTTTATTCATTGTATCAAACCATAACATTTAAAAAAAACGTATCTGTCTGTTTTTCTGTATGTTTGTGTGTTCGCGCATCACGTATAAACTACTGGACCGATTGCGATACGGGTTTGACTTAAAAACTGGTGTAATTGGTGAGTAGAAGCCGAGCAATCGATAAAAATATTTTTTACGGCTGAACGAATTTTGAAGAAATGTACTATATAGGTACTTTTGGTCCTGGAATACCTAACACATGTGGGATACTTTTTATTGAAATGACCACGCGGGCAAAGCCGCAGGCACAGCTAGTACCTAAGTAAAAATAGAATACTGTTGTAAGTGCATCACTTGAGAACGGCTGGATTGATTTGGCTATTTATTGTTTTAAAAAGTTCATCATAGTCTGGATTAGGTTTTTATGGAAAGAAACATTGGAACGATTTCACGAAAACTGAACATCATTATCATCTCTCAGCCCGCATCAGTCCACTGCTGGACACAGGCCTCTCCAAAAGCACGCCACTGAGGCCGATCTTCGGCTCTTCTTTTCCAACCGCCGCCAGCCATCTTGCGTATGTCGGCGCTCCACCTTGCTGGAGGTCGTCCTACATTACGTTTGCCGAGTCGGAGTCTCCACTCAAGAACACGTCTACCCCAACGAAAATATGACGAGCCCACTGCCACTTCAGCCGGCTAATCCTATTGGCTATGTCGATAACTTTGGTTCTCTGTCGGATCACTTCGTTCCGGATTCGATCTTTCAGAGAAACTCCGAGCATAGCCCTTTCCATAGCCCGCTGAGCGACTTTGAATTGGTGAATTAGTCGTACCGTGAGAGCCCACGTCACAGCTCCTTAAGTCATAACAGGTACGATGCACTGGTTGAAGACTTTAGTTTGGAAAACTGAACGTCCATGGGATTTTTATGAACTCAAACTTGACTTGGCTGCTTCGTTTGAAATTCAAGAATTAACAAAAGACGTCCGACAGTCGTGCTTCTCTTCTTTAGCGGGCCTCATGGCACATCTCGGGTAAACAAAAAAGTTTCTAACGATGGATATTCGTACTGATTATTCGTGGTGATGATGATGATGATGATGATGATAATGATGAAAAATCATCATCATCATCATCACCCACGCGGATGAAACCGTGGGCGCAGCTAGTTGGTTAAATATAACGTCCGCGTTCGCTACTCTAAAGTATTTTGAGGGTGAAACCCGAATAACAAACCATTTCTTCTTTCTCCCTCTAGCACGAGTTCTGAGATCTATGTTGGTAACTGTAGTTCTTTTGCGGATATCCACATTCCGGATTTTGACTCGTAAAGAGATCCCAAGTATAGCTGTCTCCATAGTTCGTTGAGTAGATAACTGAACGTATGAACATGTCCATCCTTTTCTACCCACTAATATCTATTATTCTGTCTCCCTTTAGCACGAGTTCGCGGAGAACCGCTACCTGACAGAACGGCGGCGGCAGGCGCTCGCAGCAGAGCTGGGGCTGGCCGAGGCACAGATCAAGATCTGGTTCCAGAACAAGCGAGCCAAGATCAAGAAGGCGTCGGGGCAGAGGAACCCTCTGGCGCTACAGCTGATGGCTCAGGGCCTGTATAATCACAGCACTGTTCCTCTGACGAAAGAGGAGGAAGAATTGGAGATGAAGGCTAGGGAAAGAGAGGCACAGAACCGGGTGTGAGTGAGAGTGAGAGTGATGAACTGGACAATGAACTTATGGTGTGGAATCTAACACAAATAGAAAGTGTGAATTTCTTCAGAAAAGAGCTGGGAAAGCCATTTTCAAGATAAATAAAACAATTGTGACATACACATTTCAAGTTCTGATGGTGGAATAATACGGGATTTTAATAAGACTTAAAAGCTTTTCCTGAACTACTAAAATAGTAAAAAATATTAACGAATGTCTGTTATTGTAACTTTTAAACTTTCGCGATTCGAACACATAGTCAAATATTTAAACGGGACTTAATCAATTGTCTTCTCGTGACCACGATCAATGCAACTTGATCGAAACGTTGAGGTAAATAAATATTAAGTTTTCAGCGCGATTAAGTCCCGTTTAAATATTTAACTGAATGTCTGTTATGTTTGCAGACTAATGAGCACATCAACAGTTACAAAAACTTTTTTAAATAAGATGCAATGTTGTTGTCAGTTCCCAACGCAATACATTTACGCTTAGAACAATATACACAAACAATTAAAACAATTTCAAAGAACTAAAACAATATACTCAAATTGTTTTCGATGTTGCGAACATAAAATTAAAGTTTTTATATAAAAATTAGAAAAACATTTGCCAGAGGGATATTGTAAATAAAAATAATTAATGTTTTGTAAATTAAAATACTATTAAATATAACTTAAATATTAAGCATCGTCCTTAAAATCCTAAGTAAATATCTGGGTTTGATTATTAAAGGATATCAGACCATTTCAATATGAATTAATGAAAAATAACTAAATATTATATAATAGTTACCTATTGTAAAATCATTTATGTTTTGTAAATTATAACTTTAGTTTTCTTTAATTACTAAGATTGTCCCACTCGATCTGTAATAATGACTAACTATTATAAATATGAATTGTTTTTGTAAATAAATTATTAAATTTAAATTAAAGTTACATTTAACATAAGTTATTTATTGTGCAATGGTAGCAGTATTAGTAAAAAAAGATTGACATCATATTGTAAATAAAAACATAGAAAGAGCACAAAGTAGTCGAAAATACACGTACAAAAAAATATATTTTCACATACCATCACCTTATTTGTGATTTTAGTTTTTGATGTAATTTTTTCAGTTTGCTGTCAATCTTTTCATGAAAAGTAGCAATTTATAGAAAAAAACTGATTAAAAAGAAGTGTCAAAATGTGTTTTGTTTTATTTTTACAGACTTTGTTTTTACATAAATTGTTTTTCGGTATCATAAACCGGTAATTCATCAGTCGAATTCATAATGGAGGTGGTTCTTCCTTCGTTATAACCTTTTTTTTTTGTGTAGGTATATCTCAGGATTACAGAACCGATTTCTGAATTTCTGTTTCTGACGGGTATATGATCTAATGTTGGCAGCCCCTACCCAAACATTGACATGTCAGATCACACCGAATATTAAGACTAACCATTTAGTAGATTTTAAGAAACAAACGGTGCGGTAGGCATATTTACTTTCTTTTTCAACACTAATTTATTGACTAAATATAGCATAAAAGCCATAATTTTCGAAGAGGCCATAACAAGGCCATTGTCCGCTATTTATATTAAAATCAAAATAAAAAAACTGACTCCCATCCCTCCAAAATTTGTATAAAAAAACTAAATTAAAACAGTTCCGCGCAGGAATGGAGACCGCATTCCTGATTCGCGATGCCTTCAATACGCCTGTCGCGTGTAGAGGGTTGTTTTAAGAAGGGGTGCGAGATGAATTAAATGTATAAAATGTTTAAAAAAAGGCCGTGACTCCAGAAATTGCTACAGGCCGGATTAAGCGATGCATGTCGAATGTGGTAGTGGTATCTCTGGTGTCAGAGTATGTCAGGCTTTTCCAAGGCCTCTGACATAGACGACTGATATCAAGTTTACACCCTTGTGACGGCATGTGCCCTTCGAAGCACGGAGCGTTGGCAACACGGTGCGGGTGCACACAACTTGGTAAAAGTCATCCGAAGCTTGCAATGACTAAAAACCTGTAAAAAGTCTAGTTTTCAATCAAATATAAGCATTTTTTTAAAAGACCCTTTTTTCTCTCCCCTTAGTAGGACAGTGTAGCAGACGAGAAAAACTGTTAATTTAGAATGTCACGAGACGCGGGGGTGGCATGCCTTACATCAAGGGTGGGCTTACATGGCGCTAGTTTTTAAACCGACTTCAAAAAATAGAAGGTTATCAAGTTGATAGATAGATAGATAGATAGATTAACTCTTTATTGACACCAAAAAAATAAAACGATACAGACAAGAAAACACTTAGATTATAGGTACAATGGGCGGTCTTATCGTTTGTAAGTTTTATGTGTAATAATGTATTTTTAGGTGCATTAAAGTATTATTTATCTATCTATGTAATATTGTTGAAAATGCGTAATATTTATATATATTAGTTTATATGAGTATCTGCACAAATATACTAAATTTCATGAATGTACTCGTATGTATGTTTGTTTGTCCACGTATTTCTTGGAAACTAAAAGCCTGACTGCATTTTTTTTATAGTTTTAATATATATCAACTTAGGGAATAGTCCAAGTTTACTCAAAATAGGTTCAGTAGTTTAAAATTGTCTGTTAATTGTTTCCAGTATGGCGTTCTTCTTAGCGAACGGAGTTGAGTACTTTCTTAGGTTTACTTTAACGAAACTAAAATGTAAGAAATTTAGAGTTCTGTATTTTTATATACCTTTTAGCTTTAGTTCTAGTGAACTAAACATAGTTCTCACCTGTTGTTGAGTGACAATGTGTTGGAAGATGGTAAAAACGGCAGCGGCATGTAGAATGGGACAGCTTCAAAAGGATAGCGGGCGGAGCACCATGTATGGGCTTGACTACACTTGAAGGTGGCGGTTAGGTAAGTTTATGAGAGTTCATCTGAATGGAACTCCATTTGAATACTAGTAAGAAGTTTACTATTTTTGCCCTGCGGCAACTAAACTTTTGATAATGATGATGATGATCAAAAGTATCCTATTGTGCTATTACCTGATAAAATGATACTTTAGATCATTAATCAATCCTGACCCACGGATTTTGATGAGATTTGGATAAACAAACATATATACGTGAATTGGACACAAACTTACGCATTTTTAGTATTAGTAGGACTATTTTATTAACAAGTAAATCTTCAAAGTAAGAAAAAAACACGACTGCCCAGACAAAAAGGAACTTTAATAATATATATATATATTAGCGCAGTTCCATATCACTGCGCTTGTCACGCTAAAGGGGAAAAAACGCAAAAATAACAATATTTCGAAAATAAAAATCTAATTCGTCTCGTCACATAGTAAGTAGTTAGAAAATTCCGAATTCATCCCTTCCTCCACAATCTCCATGTAACCCTGCCATCGACTTGACGAGGGGCGCCCCTGCATTCTTTACCGAGAGTGGCAATGGAGCACGTCTACAATTTTACACTTGATTCGACTGGCTCTTATTGCCATATCGATTTACTTTTTATTGAGTGGCAACCTTGCGATAAAAGAAACAGAAAAAAAAACGACCAAAATAAGCAAAACATATAAGTATTGTAAATTGTAAGGGAGATGTCATGATATAAGACAATTCCGTTTGCTACTGTGTGTCATAGATTCATTGGTGACTGTATGGTGACTACAAAAATATAAAGGCTGTTCCAAGAAAAATCATAAAAACGAAAACACCTAATAGAAGGGGACCCCAAGGAGTACCGGAATCACCCGTTTGTACGAGTGAGTATACACAGGACGTATACTCATGAAATTTTCGATTTTAATTTAATTTTTGAATTTTGTGGTTTTACCTTGCCGTGTGCGCAATGTGTACGCGCAGTATGCGTAGTATGGCAACACATTGAAAAATCACTTTGAAACTGCGATGGCCGGAATTTCCATTAGATATACCTACGAGTTTGTATAAGTAGTCTGTGAGCAAAAACGATACGATAACTTCCAGGATAGTAACCAGAAACTGACTGAAATGTCAGTTCATGTGCCTCACCAGATACTGAGCAATACTCAAGAATCAGAAGATGGAAACGGACCACAAAGTTGAGGTGGGGGTGGGGGTGAGCAGGGCTTTTGGCGAGACGAGAAGATGGCAGGCGGACAAGGGCAGTGGTGTATGGGTGGCCAAGAGAAGTATGGATATAAAGAGGCTCACCACCTCTGATCAGCCTCTTTATCTCTGTTATGTGTATGTTTATTTTTTTTTTCTCTGGTGGTTGATGGTCAGACGACGTCATCACGGTGGCAGGAAGGCAGTGGATTCGCTTAGCGCAGGATTGGAAAGAGTGGGGCAACCCACTCTTTCCAATCCTGCGCTAAGCGAATAGGAGGTCTATACCAACAGTGGGTTGATGTAGGATACCTAATATAGGTAGACAGGCACAGTACAATCTTTTTAAATATTTTAATGCTGTTGAAGGGAGTAGACACAAAGTAGGTACTACTTAAATAAACACATCAGAAACGTAAGGGCCATCAAACATCACAACTTAGCTTGACCAATCACTCAGAACGTCAATCTTATCTCATTAACTGCTCAAATTTCATAAAAACCACATCGAATTAACGAGATGTAAGAAAACAACTGTAAAAATAAAAATATTAAAAAGAGTCAAGTGTGACGATACAGATAATCGGGGTGAATGACCTTTTGACGGGTGAATAAAAATGTCGGACCACCCACGTTGAAGGCTTGAGCGCGGGCTAGTGGTGCATGGACGAGCGACTTTTATGGAGCGATTTTTAGTTGACGACTTTTTAAATATATACCTCTATTCGAGCACAGATTAAAATCTAAATAAGGTAAACTGTAATTACTTAATTTTGTCCATATTTTTTTTATTAAGTATAAAGGAGCAAGAAAAATATAGGATTCATCTTCTAAATGTTATTATAAACATATAGCAACTTTTTATATTGCTGGCCAAACTTTGATTTGTTTAATTTAAGGAAATAGGTAAAATAACTTGATGTTTCATATGTTAAATTAACAATCTAGATATACCTACAAACACACAGTACACACAGTATATATAATCATATTATAATACTTACCTATACAACAAAAGTTGAATATTGCCTGAAAAATATCATCATAAGAAGTCGGTGGATGGAGGTGGCACAAGATCGCTCGTCACGGCGCTCTTTAGGGGAGGCCTTTGTTCAGCAGTGGACATCTAAGGGCTGGCATGATGATGATGATGATGATGATGAATTTTGTAGACATAACATGAGCATGCTAAGTTTTAAAATGAAATTAATTAAAATTAACGAAAACAAAATAAAGTCATTCGATTTCCCATTTCATTTTAAGTACAATACAATTAAATCTTTTTTGCTAACCAAATACAGCACACATTTTGACTTTGCATACCTACCATAACCATATCAAAATTGATTTTAAAAAATATTAATTTCAAATGAATGACGGCCTGGCCTAAGGGCCTCTGACGTGGTTTGACAACTGCTATCAATTTTTAGCACCCAGGACTGACGGCTTAACGTGCCTTCCGAAGCAAGAAGCGATGGAAAATCCGCACAATGTTTTATCACAAGTATTGGTGTGGGGTTGAGGCCCGAACCCGGTGTCGTTAGATTGCTTACCGCAAATATAACAACTCGTTCTCTATATCGCATCTATAAATGAAGACTTGGTAATATGTATGATAGTTATTGTGCCATAAAGATGACAGAATAAAGTTGCCCGTGTCTACGCACCAAAACCCACAACGCAGTATCTCCGTATGACCGCAACACCTTACAAATAATGTTACTTTTATGACACAGTAGAGAAACACATTATAAGGTTACATCTAAAAGGCGTCTGGGAAACCGAACATAAGTATAATTTCTTCGACTTGACAAATAAGTTTCAATACAACAAAACTGTCCCCGTAAGACGAAAAATTGGAGTGTGACATAGTGGTTATAATAGCTCTTGGGTTGGCGTTGGGTTCGGATTCCGTTGGTGGTAATCCCATACCCCGAACACAGTGGTATAATATTCAAAACTCTATTTCAAAGTTTCTTGACGCCACAGGTCCCCTCGGCTCTTCTCTTATACTACTCACCACCTGACCCTCATATAGAGGAATGCCACCGACACTGAACACTAGAACACAAACTCCAGTTACGAGCTACCAGACCCCGACTCACTTCACAAAGAGTGATCAGAGCTGAATATCTTAGAGGGCGGGTTGTAAACATATAAAAAATAAACATAAAAAAACGAGCAATATAAAAAATCTGAGGTTCGGTCTAAAAGATACTGAGACCAACAACAAGCAGTAGTTCCAATTCAATGGAAGTATATAAGTATAATCTAGTGCAGGACTAAATGACATACAGAATAAACAAAATCACGAACAAAAAATACTGCGGTAGTACGGATTTTGTCTATGTTTATTTAGTTTGACTCCGTTTTTGAGAAATGCTTATAAATATAACAAAGAAATATTATTTTTATGGTTCCGGATACAAACAAGGAGCCCTTATAGTTTCGCCATGTCCATTTGTCCGTCTGTCTGTATGTCACAGCCATTTTATTCAGACACTATTAACACTAGCAAAGTTGAATTTTGTCACATGTATAGCTATTTATTACTGCTGCATAATGTTAATAGTGTTTAGCAATATTTTAATATCGGTTATAGCTAAAAAAACGAATGGCTCTCTACATTAAAAGTGAAGAAGAAAAATATTTTTTTTGCACTCCATCGAGTGTGTCTCGATGAATAGGTATTTAAAAATTATTGTGAGGTTTGTTTGACTGTTTTTTTCTATTTGTTCCTTTTACGAAATATTTTTCTCTAAAGTTACCTCTTTGCTTGATTTGCAACTAATTAATTACAGAAATGTATAAATGGTATAATCTAAAGTACTGCATAATATGAATTTACTAACAAAATTATCACGGCTAATTAGGTTTTACTAATTTACGAGATATTTTTGCATTTTATGCGCGCGTCAATTTTGGACAAAAATCCATAGTGAGAGACATAATCCAACCGCAAAACAACTTTGCTGGTGTATGTTAAAAAGTATTGGACCAATTGCGATACCGTTTTCACAATTGGGCAGCTTACTGGCCTTGCTAAGGAACCCTAAGTTAATGCGTGACCAGCACGCACGGTTTTTTTAAGAACAGGTCTGTGACCGTCCAACGTTAATTGATCCGTCACTCAGTACGAAATATTTAAGAGGGAAGGTCAATTAAAACTGGCTACAATCCGCACTTGAGCTCTCGTTGATGTCTTTTCTTTGAGAAATAGGCTCTGTATTAAAAGTCAGTTAAAGTTGGTCCGCGTCTGTAAGTATTTTATTAGCCATGAAAGGTTTACTAACGTTAGGCTATTAGAAATGGCAAATACACAATGAGCTTACTTCTCCTAGAATTCATACGTTGTGATGACATTGTGTGAGGGGTCTAGTTGTTTTGGAAATTAAAGCAAGATAATTTCTATTTTATGTGGAGCTCTAATGTCAAACATTTACTTAGCGACAAGAGTTCAAGTAAGTTAGGATTTTCAATAAGAGTTCCAGTATAAATTTAACTCTAGTTTTAAACATTATCTTCTTCAGTAGAGGTCTTCCTTAATAGGTTAAGCTACAAAATAAGGCAATAAATAGAACATGTCTGTGTATAGGCCACACGCATTCAGTTTAAGTAACAAATAAGTTTTAAACCGCAATAGTATCTTTTAGTACCAAGTTATTTTACTTCAAGTAAAATAGACACTTTAAAAAGTTGACTAAGTATTTGTAACCTACGATGTGGATAAGAAAATAGTTATTAGTCAAACATTTCTACCGCCACAGGAATTCAAGTCGTACAATTTAACAGAATGGACTCGTTTTACCTAAGCAGGTGTCTAAGTTGAAAATGTTTAATTAAGTTTGTTTGTAATCGAACGGGTTCAATACAATGAGCTATTTTGAAAATAGAATGTGCGAGGCGCCGACCAATCAGCGAGTAGGGCTGTCGCGTTGAACTTTATATTTTTTATGAACTATACCTATTATTAAGTTTAACATAATGCAATAGTATTATTATGATATCTACATCAATGGTAACCACATTTGAAAAAGTTTCCTAAAATTTGTCTGGAAGAGATCGATTTTTAGCGATAAAAGCCGGGTTTTCCGGTGCAGATGAGGGGCGCGGGAGTATAAATTTAATTTAAATTATACGTTTCTTATTTACTTACCTTCATATTTTGCTTTACTTTAATAGTTGCAATTGCAACATTGGACTATATTACTTACATAATAAGAAGCTTGAAAGACAATTGCTACTGTTTAGGTAAAAGAAATATATATTTTTGGAATGGTTCTTTAATGACCTTCATTTTGATACCTCACTCGATAGGTATTGGTAATTTTTTGTTCCGTCGGAAATACAATATGGCAGCTGTAAGCGGCCATATTCGTTTTCTTGATATTTCATTTATCCTATAGCATTCACGTGATTAAGACGAACCCAATGATACCTTTTTTTATACTTTTTAGGGACGTTTTGAGTTATGGCAATAAATTACATATTTTTGGAATGTGCTCATCAAACTCTTCAATATGATACCCATATTGTAAAATACGAAGAAAAAATATTTTTTCTCATTTGATAGTGGAGCCATACAAAATATCGAATGAATAAATTTATTATAGCCTATGTTACTCGGGGCAATGTAAGGATTCTAACGATACCCCATACCTACATCAACAACTGTTCCGGCATTTAAAAGTTATGGTGGAATACAGAAATTCACATACATACAAACATACATGAATGAATCCTAAAATCATTACACTCCTTGTTTTGGCAGTCGTATAAAAAGTCCGGCGCATTCAGGGCAAGCATCTAGCTAGAACTGGCTTCATCATGAAGTAAGGCTACACGAACTCTGTATGTTGTAGGGAATTGCTTTTTATATATAACTAACGAATCGCCCCGGCTACGCACGGGTGAAAATTTTGTTTCTTTAGTCTAGGACTGAACCCGGTATTGTTGGATTCTAATTTGCACTAATGAACCGTTAGGCTACCATCGCTCGATGAGGTTACTACATGAGGCAATTGATTTTATATTGATAAATTACATTTCTGGCAGGCTAGCGCTTCACACGATGTGATCAAGGATTATACCTGAACATTCTAGACCTAAATAATCGTGACCTTGCAGATTAATTAAAGCTGTACCACAAAACGCCAACCCTACGATATCGTCCAATCAGCGTCGCGCGCCTATCTATCACGTCGTCGTCCAAACAAAATAAAACCGCGCGCGCTGGGTGGCCGCGACCAATATATATCAATTTACAATTTAGATCGGTTGCAGTGTGAAGGTACCTTTATTTGCATCTTTTGAAAAAGTTGGAAATATTACAGACAACTAAGACTCTCTTTTGTAAGAAAGTACTACTTATTAAGCGATGGTAGCCCCACGGTTCAATTGTGCAAATTAGAATCCAACAATACAGTCGATCAGCCATGTTAGAGGACCCCGAGCGGCCTGACAAACTCTGACAGCAGAGACTGGCATTATGTACCTCATACAATAAACAAACAATTGCTTATTTGGGCAAGTAATACCTACTTGTGAAAGATATTCAACCGTCAAGCAGTAGTGCATAAACATTTTCAATTACAAATTTTTGGGCATGTTATCCATGGAAATCACTGGGCACCACTGAAATAATTGTTTTTAAGGAAACTTAAACTTAACTCTTCACTACACTTCTACTCAAGGCAAGTTGAAAACCGACAGTGGCAGCATCGTTTCGTCGAAGCCAGAGATTTTGAGTGAGCTCGAGAAGTTCTATGGACAATTATACACCTCGTCGCGTAGTCCTCCTAGCAGGACTAGCGATGCAAGAGCCCGTTTGACCCGACTTTATACCGAAGATATTCCCGGACGTCAGCCTATACGAGATCAGAATGGCTCTCAAACAGCTTAAGAGCAACAAGGCACCAGGGGAGGACGGAATAACGACAGAGCTACTGAAAGCAGGTGGAACACCGGTACTTAAAGTCCTTCAGAAGCTGTTTAACTCCGTCATCCTCGAGTGTACTACGCCAGAGGCGTGGCACAGGAGCGCAGTGGTTTTGTTCTTTAAGAAAGGTGATATAACCCTCTTGAAGAATTATAGTCCCATTTCGCTGCTGAGCCGCGTCTATAAACTGTTTTCGAGAGTAGTTACAAACCGTCTCGCTCGTAGGTTTGACGACTTTCAGCCTCCCAAACAAGCTGGATTCCGGAAAGGCTTCAGCACCGTAGACCACATCCATACGGTCCAGCAGATTATATAGAAGACGAAGAAAAATGGGCCACTATGTCTAGCGTTTGTGGACTACGAGAAAGCCTTTGATTCAGTCGAGACCTGGGCAGTGCTACAGTCATTACAGCAGTGCAGATTGATTACCGGTACATCGAAGTGTTGAAGTGTTTGTACAGCAAGGCCACCATGACAGTTTGTCTTCAGGATCATAGCACGAATTCTATCCAGCTGCAGAAAGGGGTGACAGGGAGACGTTGACTGCACTGGAACATATATTCAAGCTTCTGAACTGGAACGGATATGGTGTTAACATCAATGGCGAATACATAACTCAGCTTCGATTTTCTGATGATATAGTCATCATGGCTGAAACCCTGGAAGACCTAAGCACAATGCTCAGTGACCTCAATATTAAATATAAAGAAAACACGTTGCGTGCTGAAGTTCGTAGCGCTCGTCGCGGCTTGTCGGCATAACACTCCCAGATGAAGGACTTCAAAATAGTCCGAAACTGGTCGGAGTATTACCGATCTTCTTTTTCGTGAGTATTTGGCCGTTTTATTTATACGAGTATTTAATATGAATATCACTCGCGTTAGTTTTCATAATCAAGACCTCAATATTGTTTCCCAACAGGTGGGTCTTAAAATGAACATAGGCAAGACGAACATCATGTCAAATACCCATTTCGTACCCATGCCGGTTTATGTTGGGAACGATACTATCGAAGCTGTTGATCACTATGTCTACTTGGGTCAGACGATCCAACTGGGTAGATCCAACTTAAACAAGGAGGTCAACCGACGAATTCAACTCGGATGGGCAGCGTTCGGGAAATTACGCCATATCTTCTCGTCGCAGAAACCGCAGAGCCTCAAAACGAAAGTTTATAATCAGTGCGTGTTGCCAGTGATGATATACGGCACTGAGACGTGGTTGCTAACTATTGGTCTCATACAAAAGCTCAGAGTTGCGCAGCGTGCAATGGAGAGAGCTATAATCGGTGTTTCACTACGTGATAGAATCAGAAATGAGGAAATCTGTAGAAGACCGAAGGTTACCGAGAGACGTGTAGATAGACGACTCTCAGAGTTTGCAATTTGAAGTGGCAATGGGCAGGCAATGAAGTGGCAAATATAGTTCGCAGAACCGACAACCACTGGAGAATAAAAGTTCTCAAATGGCGACCACGAACAAGCAAGCGAAGTGAGGGGAGACCCCCACACGATGGACCGACGTCATTGTAGCCATCACAGGAAGTCGGTGGATGAAGGTGGCACAAGATCGCTCGTCATGGTGCTCTTTGGGGGAGGCCTATGTTCAGCAGTGGACTTCTAAAGGCTGACATGATGATGATGATGATGATGATGATGACACTTCTACTCTTCTACAATAATACTAGAAAGAGGTAAAGTTGTTTGCAAGTATGCACGTTTGTAGGAGTACCTGATCTCTGGGACTAACTTCTTTCACTGATAGAAAGCTACACTATTCCAGTGGACATAGGCTACTATTTCCCCTGGAATAGTGAAAATGCAATATTTCCGTGGGATAGTAATGGGAAAAGTATGGGCGGAGAACCAAATTTAATGAAAATTTTTAAGGCCTTGTACTTGTTTAGGATATCTAATTATATTGACATTCAAATATAAAATGACATACCTCTGGACATATATTAATTTTAGATCGTGTTTACAAAATTGTAGCTACACTAAATTGTAAAGACGAAAGTTTTTTTTTAATGTTTTTTGTAATGGATATACTCAAAAAAAATATAACCGATTTTTTGAATTCTTTCATCTATGGAAAGCTACATTATCAGCGAGTAACATAAACATAATTATATATTTCTAAAACTTAGGAATCCCTACGAAAATTGCAACAGTTTACCCAATGAATCAAAAATTTGCAAAAATTACGATTACTCTCTTACGGAATGACAAGCAAGTTGCCGTGAAAAGAAACAAGTCTGTCAAGTATGTGTGTAATAATGCAGTTGTCTATGGTCAAAAAACACCACGATCGTTGCTGCCTAAGATTTTGAATTACATACCATATTATTTTTAGAAGTTACGACTGGTATGAAAATGCTAAAAAGTATGAAAAATGCCGCGGTGTGAGCGCTACCGGTGCGAAGCCGGGGCGAGTCACTAGTAAACTGATTGTGAGTATGTCACACCTTATAATTACTTCCAAAAATCCAAAAAAACACCACTGTTTACATTATAGGTAGTAAATTTTAATTGGTGGATAGTTTTGCATAATGATTATAATTTATCTTGTGTATTTAATTAAGTCATTGCTATACTAACCGTTTAGTATAAAACACAAAGCCTGTGGCTTTGCCCGCGTGATTATTTTTCTAGGTACTAATATTTCAACCGCGTACCGTTACGTTAGCTTACTTTAACGCTAACGGCCTCTCTGACCAACGCGATCAAGTCCACGAATTTTGTAAGACCTACCAGACAGACTTAACTTTAGTGTAAGAGACCTTCTTAAAGCCTAGAAGGCGCAATCCCGGCATTGAGAACTACTGCGTCATTCGAAACGACAGAGTCACTGCCGAGAAAGGTGGTACTCTAATTTACTATAAGAGGTCCCTTCACTGCGTCCCGTTAGATTCCCCTCCGTTAATCAACATAAAAACCTCAGTTTGCCGACTAGCAATACCAATCATCAATCGGTCATTATAGGTTCCTGTTACTCTACTGTTACCTTACCTGTTTCCTCTCCCACAGTAAAGCCTTACTCACGAGTGACCTGGAGGCGCTCTTCTCCCTAGGTAGCTCAGTCATCCTGGCAGGTGACTTCAACTCCAAGCACGTTAAGTGGGGGTGTGTAGCCACCAACATAAACAGTATGGCACTTTACGATCCTGTCGCCACGCTTGGATTTGACGTTATCCCACTCTTGGAACCGACTCACTATCCGTTCATTCCCAACCACAGTCCCGACATAATGGACATACCACTGCTAAAGAACGTATCCCTTCAATTTAGAGAACTTATCCCTCCAATTCCGCTAGATTCAGGTACTTCAGGAGTTAGACTTGGACCACCTTCCGTCATCATACGCCATGGCCCAGACCCAGCCGACAGCTCCTCCCCTCTGCCGACCAAGACGGTAGTGGACTGGAAACGTTTGGGGGAATCCCTCAAACCTATCAGTTCACCAGATCTCGATCGCATCCCCGACGACATTGTCATGACTGACGACGTATCCCACTTGATCGATGCCATCACCAGTCACCTCAACACCTCACCACTTCGCCACCTCATATTTAACTATGTGTTCGAATCGCGAAAGTTTAAAAGTTACACCTCAACACCGTTGTCGGTGAATCAGGTCCCGGCGGAGGATCACCTCCGCTGGGCCCTACCCAAGGAAGTGAGAAGACTGGTGCCGGCAAGGAACGCAGCCATTAGTCACTATGATTCACAGCCCAGTGGAGAGTGGTTCCTAAGGTGGCGCATATTGGTGAACCCTGAGAAAAGCAATGCGCTTTACTGAAGGAGCCAATTGCGGGTCCCCATCCGATCACATAACGATGTTCGATCAACCCATCCCGTGGAAAAAGTCCTCGAAGTGCCTAGGAGTGACCCTTGACAATCGACTCTAATTCCACAAACACATCAAAATCGTCCGTGACAAATTCGGCTTTCTTAAAAAGTCGCCTATTCCATCTCATAGGAAAGCGCAGTAAAATGTCCCTTAGAAATGCAGTAGCTGCACCGCGATGTCAAGTTTTTCTCGATCCGTCAATTCATGACAGATGCCTCTCGCCGCTACTTTGATGCGGCGCCTCAATACCCCAACCCCCTTATAGTCGAAGCCGCGAACTACACGACAGACCTCCGTAGAAGCTGTCACGATATGTTGAACGATCCGGATGATGCCATCGCAGCAAATCAAATCAATCAAACGGCTCCTAAGCCATTTTTTCAGGGCCTCCTCGATCACTATTAACACTAGCGATCCAGGGGTGTTTAGTTTGATCTAATGTTTCAACAAAATTTATTCAGCCGCCAAATAGTTTTTTTCGATTGCTCGGCTTCTACATGCATGATGATTGATAAACAAAGTACACCAGATTTTAAGTCAAACCCTGAGCTATCCAAAAGTGGAAACCGCATCGCAATCAGTCCAGTAGTTTTTACGTGATGCGCAAACAAATAAACAGACACAATTTTTTATATATGTTCTTGTGCAGTCCACTAGACCATATTTTTTATTATCTTCATTGTACAGACTTGTAGACTTACTGCTTTATTATAAGTATAGATAGATTTGAAGAGAAATTGATGCAGTGCATAGATAGATAAATGCTGACAAAAGTGACACGCCCCACCGCTCGGCTGTCATGACACCTGTCAAACGTGTCAGAACTGTCAAACCGGAGTCACAACACTGACTGTATCGCCTTAATTGATCTCTAGATATCATCTGCATTTCTTGGTAACAGTTTTGACTAGGCAATTTTTAGTCGACTTTCAAAAGGAGGAGCTTTTTTTGTTTATGGATCCATAACTCTGAACCGATTTAAATGTTGCTTGTTTTAACGGATATCTGGTAAATAATCAAATAGTGTCAAAAAGTTCATAAAAAAAAAGTTCCTAAAAAAAGTTATTCTTATTTAAATTGGTTCAGTCTTTTTAGCTAATCCATTTGTAGTTGCTTTTTACCATCTAGTTCTCGGGTCGTTCGATTTAGATGGCATTTTTGCATTTTTTATTATTATTAGACTATACCGCACTCATAATCACCAATTATGAAGTATTTTTTTAATCATCTTCATTGTTCAGACTATCACTGAGATTCTGGTGATGATTAACACAAAAACAGGGTAAATGCATTGAAAACCTGATTTTGGCTAAGACAAATTCGAAAACTTACACGTACAGAACGTACAGAACAAACTTCACTAATCCTCCAAGTTTCTTTCATCAAAATTAAAATAGCCGTCAATTCAGAGACAAAGTGCATCAAATTTTAACCTGAGGTATCCAACAGTGAAAACCGCATCTCAATAAGCCTAGGGCCCTTATTCGCTAGGATCATTCACACGTAACGCGTCGCGTTGTGGAATCGTTCGGCAAATTACTACAATTCACGAACATACACGAACAATTACACGCAGATATCTCGACGCGGCGGCGCCTTACGTGGCCGTTCATAGCGAATAAGGGCCCAATAGGTATTTTTTACGTGATGCGAGTACAGACAGACACAATTTTTCCTGGATCCATTATCTTTATCATTTATGCTATACTTAGTATGTGTTATTACTTATTCTTATTGTATATAGACTAGAATTTTGCCACTACCTCATGTGGTATTATGTGAGGGTGCGGTCGAAGGCAGTAATCGAATGGCACTGGCTCTCAAGAGGCTTGGCGAAACACAAAAGCTAGATAGAAAAATCAAAATAAACTTTAAAACATAATATTTGAACGTCATTGTGCACTTATGCAATTAAACGCAGTCTAAACAGACGCGCCAAAACTGCCTGGTTGCATAACATCTTCCCTGAAACAAACAAACTGGGCCCTAATCCATGGCAGTGTGAGCGGGAAGGCGATATTTTTAATCTAAATTAGAGCGGGACGCGTAGAGGTCACAAGTGCATGGAGTGGGATGGCTTGTAATTCGGAGTTATGGTTGTCGCGAAATGCTGGTGAAATTTCATAGAGTAGGAAGGTGCAGAAGTTACACACAAGATTTCAGCTGGGGCCCTATTACTGAACTTGGTTTTAACAAGATTGTCAGTAGTTTCGCCAAGCCTCTTCAGAGCCAGTGCCATTCGATTACTGCCTTTGACCGCACCCTCACATAATACCACATGAGGTAGTGGCAAAATTCTAGTCTATATACAATAAGAGGTATCTTCATAGCAATTTCGACTGTATCGCGCTGCATTATGTGCTCTTGATAGTGACAATCTGATTGAAACCAACAAACGTAGTACGGCTACTGAGCTGTGTAGTGTCAGGGATACTGGTGCCGAGTCATTTCATCACCTATAACGCAAAGCCTAAAAATGAATGTCACCTACCAGTGCGTTCTACCAATTCCTGATCTCATGGCATGCGTAGCCAAGACGTGGACACCCCCGGTCACCTCACGGTACGACTAGTCCAAAAAAATTAATTTCTTAGTGTAAACGCCTACCATCTAGCCAGATGAACTGACGAAATACGCAAGTAGGTGGCAGCTGTTGAAAAATTAAAGCCGAAGATTGGGTTTAGTAGCGTGTTTTGAAAAAAGCCTAATTATGTCTGGAAATGGAATGATAAATGTTGATTTTGACAATCATGATGCGTCTAACACTAGAATATCAAGCAGAGAAAATTATTGCTAAAATAGATAATTATTAAAACTTATTTTACTATTTAGATTTATATTTTAAATTTATTTTACTATTTAGAGATAAATTGAAGGAATTGGGGGAGACCTTTGCCCAGCAGTGGGACACTACAGGTTAAATAAAAAAAAACTATTTAATACTTACCATAAATGAAAATTAATGGTTACTCTGATCATAGCAAAATATTCAGTCGGATTACATAACTGGTAATGAATCCTGAATATCAGTTGAGATTCGGTCGGTACGGTTACATTTAAAGTAATACCAATATCTTAGTGAATACAATTTATTATCAATTCCCCCAATAGATAACATTTAATTTATTTTTGAATAGTTGTTCTCTATCGCCATTTTAATCTTTCTACGGCATAATTTAATGTAACCAAAATAAATTAAAACATATATAACTACTTTTTTAAAACTAATAATGATAATGAAAAGTATTACGCCACTTCATTATCAACCTAATCTCATCACAGCAATCACTCGCATCTACACAATAATCTTTGAGCGAAGACTCTCACACGACAGAGATAGCAGGACATTTATCTAAGAGTGCGAGGGGGACAGCGCTATACGCTACTTTCGGACCACCCAAGTTGAGATGGTATTCGTACAATGCCATTTAGAGTCGCGCGCCATGTTTTGATAGTTTAATTTTCGTTTTTTTAGTTTATTTTTTTCTGGCAGCATTATGCAAAGGTATTTTTTGATGCGCAATTATTATTGTAATTGTTGATTGAGGTTTTTTGCGTGTAGACTTTTTCGATTGGGTTTCCGATAAGATTATTATCTTCGTTGTTGATCTTGTATTACAAGTTGATTAATTAAAATTAATAATGTACCTATGTATTAATATAGCAAAATTGCCAGTTAATTTTACCTGACTGCGGATGGTTATGTGTTTGGGTTGTATGTATGTTTGTGTGTTCGTTTTTTAGGCACGTCCTACAGCCTGAACGGCTTGATGGATTTTGATAAATGAGGTATCATTGGATTTGTCCTAGTCACGAAATTATATAGGATATCCAAAGGTTGTCTGAAAGAGAGCGCTTATAGCGATAAGACCGCCCATTGTACATATAATCTAAGTGTTTTCCTGTCTGTATCGTTTTATTTTCTTGGTGTCAATAAACAGTTAATCTATCTATCTATCTATCTCTTTAACTATATATTAAGTGTCAAGAAAACAACCATATAGTAGGTACTACCGACAGGTCAAAAAAATACCAAAACCTATCTATTGAGTGAGTTTCAAAATAGAGGTCTTTAAAAACCATTCCAATAATTAGATAATTCTTTTACCTAAACAGTAGCAATTGAATTTTAAGCTTCTTAGATTTTTTTCAGATTATTAGATTATTCAAGTTATGTAAGTACTATTGGTCCAATGTTGTATTTCCAACTATTAAAGTAAAGTATAACATGTCAGTAAATAGAAAAATAAAATTTATTTTTGCGGTTGGTCACCTCGCATTACGTCCGTGTGGCCTGCACTTTGACGGAATCAGCTAGAACCTGGCGAGTTACCACAAGCTTTATAATTTGTAAAGTTTGATGACCCCACCATTAAAAGTAACCTTCCAGGATTAGGAATACGTATAGAGGCCTCCACTATAGATTTTGATGCCCTTCGCGGCCAAGGGAAGATCCAACGGAAAATGCTCCCTATATTACTTTTTTTGGGCCGTGATCGAGCCGTGGTAGACCTCAGTTCGAAGGTTTTCGCAAAGTTCAAGCTTATAATATGTACCTAGGCTGAGTAAAAACACTTGCTGCATTGACCTAACAAAAAATAGACTGACCTCACAATTAAAACTATTTGTATGTCATATTTAAAAATCAAGCATCTAAAGCTTGTTTGCCACCTTTTAGTTTTGTTCGCAGTCGGGTTTTTTTGTGTTTTAGTAATAATTTATTTTTATTTATAGTTTGGGTATGGATATTTCAACTTTTACCATTAATACATAAAAACTCGTCCTTTTGGGACGACTTTGTTGTGGGACGAGTTGCTGAACTAGCCAAGTAGACTAAACACGTACAGCACATGTGAGAATGTGAATAGTAATACTTATGGTTGCTACTATAAATGTTATCTACATCTACACTAATATAATAAAGACGAAAGATTTGATTGTTTGTATGTTTCTTTGTTTTTTGTTTGTAATGGATAAACTCAAAAAATACTGAACTGAATTAAAAAAAACACCTATTGAAAGCTACATTATCAGCGAGTAACATTGGCAGTTCTTTTTTTTAAATTAGAGATCATTGCAAAAATTGCAATAATGCAACCCAAGGTATCATAAATACAGAACGGAAGGACGTTGCCATGGAAACGAAATAATAACAGTCTGTCAAGTACGTGAGTAATAATGCATTTTGCTATGGTCAAAAAGCAGTGCTGCCAATGATTTTGAATTACGCTTACTGGCATTTTTTTTTTCAGTTGTTACGTTGTGTATATAAAAATACACTCGTGATCAATGAAATCGACTCAGTTCCTACGCGCGAAATCAAAGGTGTGATGTGATTATTAAATTAAAAATTAAATCGATTATTTGAAAGTTGGAACCATTAGATCTTCATGAAAAAATAATCGTAAAAATCTGACACTTTTAACAGTACGAATTAATGCTTGAAAATATTGATCTCCTAAGTTTTGCGCCAGGTAAGCCTATAAATATTTTTTCTTTAATCATTATTCAAATTATATAACCATTATCATTGATTTTACATTATAAATGTATTTTTCTTTAAAGGTTTTCCCATAGCTTGCTTTCAAATTTGTACAAAATCTTGTATAATTTTAAGTATCGTATCTCAGAAAATACTCAACTAATTTTCACGAAAATTATGTAATGTCTAATAAACCTTCAATAATTCGAAAATGACCCAATAGATGGCGTCAGCAAACAATGAAATGATAAAAAGCGAGTATCCAACTGCCATCAAGTTAAACCGGTTACTGTCACCATCCTCTTTGACTGTCACAGAGTACTATCGGTACGAATGCGTATATATGGCTCGTTCGTTTTGAAGCAAATGGCGAAAATAACTGTAAACCCTAAATATGATAACATTTGGCGTTCGCCTTGGACATTTGTGGGTGAAATTAGCGTTCTGAAATATTTTCGACACAGTTAGTTTTGCATGTTTAGATGACATGACAGTTAAATTTGACATAGAAAAAGCGATTTTGTTCCGTTTGGTTATAAGGTCGTTTTTCATTTGGTTTGGAAAGGATAGTTAGCGTCAAAAGTTTCAAAAATGGCAAGTGTTGAAAATGTTCAAAGTGAACGGCTTGTTAAAAATGTGTATTTAGAAACTGCCCACAAAGCCATCTCATCATCTCGAACGGAGGGGTAGTTAGCATCACAGACCTAATCTAGTGTTCTGTGACTACGTACTTATTACCATTTTCAGCCTAAGGGAAAGTAAGTGTTACTATTTTAATGCAGAAAGCTGCAACACATGGAAGAGGAGGCATTTAAAAACACTTTATTTATTTTATTTTATTTCAAGAGGGACAATAAACAAATTGAAAAATGGTAATGAATGACATTTGACTCTTTTTTTTTTAGTTTGGATCTTTATTTTGACTGTAACATTAAACCTTGGTCATAGAATAAATAATAATACAAATACAGAAGGATAACTGAGTAAAGTCATTTAAATACATAGCAACTCTCACTACAACGCAATAAAGTGCAATTTAAGTCGCACAGCGCTGCGATCTTTCAATTATATTTACCTAGAAGGCGCTCACCCATTGCGTGCAGGCTAGAATGTACCGTATCACAACGCGCGAGAGCTTCCATTGCTCTAACCGTTTCATAATCACTCTGACACTTTTTCGCTCGGCAGGGTTGTATCAAGATATGACTAGGTACTTGCACTGTAATTATTCTGTGATATGATATGACTTAGATATTGTAACAGAATAAACAATTATGTAATAATGTTTTTTTTACATAATATTATAAATGTTGATAGTGCTATTTAATAATGACATTCTTATCAGAATAGACCTAGTACCTCATTATTTGATTATAACTTAATAGGTATTGCACTTTGATGAATAAAGGGTGCCTGTCTGAATTCCATGCTTAATAATGAATGAAAAAGAAATGGCTACCTACGTAATAAAATGTCAGTGTGTAGGTATTTTACGAGACTTGTCAGACCGAATGCTATGCAATACATTCTAGGTTTCTTCTTGGTACTCTATTAAGAAAAGAATAACATTTGACAAAAACTTTACGTACTCGTAAGTAGGTACTTTATCGTAAGCGGACGGTGCGTGACTCATTGAGTGCACGCTTGACACTCTACTGAATGAACCGCAATATTGTGGCCGCAAAGTGTAGGTATAATATTTGTACTTGTTGCGGAGTGCGACTGGCCTGCCTTGGTCTCTAATGTATCAAAAAGTTATTGTAAATGTCACTCTTGTAAAAAAAAAAAGTTTGAATGTATTGAATGTCGTATGTGCGTGTGTGTGTGTGTGTGTGTGTGTGTTTGTTACTCCTTCGCGTTCAAACGTCTGACCGGATTTTGTTGAAATTTGGAGTGGACCTAGCTTATATCCTCGAATGACACATAGGATCATCATCTTTTCATTATCATCATCTTTCACGCTTAAATGTCTGAACGGATTTTGATGAAATTTTAATGGTGATAGCTAATACCCTGGAATAAAACATAGTATACTTTCATCATCATCATCATCATACTTCATTCTCAAACGGACGAACAGATTTTGATGAAATTTGGAATGGAGATATATATATATATATATATATCCTATGTGTGTATATATATAAATATATAAATCTCATCTGTACAATTACGAACACAAAAAAAATAAAAAAATGATAGATGTTATATCTCAAACTTCGTAAGTGTTTCTGCTCTCCTGGGCCCCGATTCTGTAAGCTATTTAACAGCGATAACGCAAGTCAATCGCTTGATTTTTTTTGAGAAATTTTCTTATTTACCACTTAAAAGTGCTAGAAGTGTTTTTTTTGGAAAGATTAAAAAAAAAATGGAAAATAAAAAACAAAAAAAAAACAAAAAGCGAAAATTTTAGCAAAATGTTCGCTTCCAGCATTTTTAAGTGGTAAATAAGAAAATTTCTCAAAAAATTTCAAGCGATCGACTTGCGTTATCGCTGTTCAATAGCTAACAGAAT
This sequence comes from Alsophila aescularia, assembly GCA_946251855.1. NCBI lineage: Eukaryota > Metazoa > Arthropoda > Insecta > Lepidoptera > Geometridae > Alsophila > Alsophila aescularia. Next base: position 19,236,903 of record OX276374.1, read on the forward strand.
CGGGGCCCAGGTACATTGAAATTCTTTTTTTTTCTTATCTTATAGAAAACGATCATATTTTTGTTCCTCTTTCGGGATCAAAAGTAGTTTTCAAATCTTAAAGAAAACGTTTATTTTTTCTATTTCTTGATTTAAGTAGCCTATGGATATAAAAGTATCCAGGAGATAAGCTATCTTGGTTTCAAATTTAATCCAAATCCGTCCAGCGGTTCTCGAGTTATAAGTGTTTGAATAAACACTAAACCCGACTTTGTTTTATATATATATATATATATATATATATATATATATATATATATATAATATATGTAAAACTATTATAACACGTAGTAATTAGTTCTTTTCTTGTACAATAAAGAGTTATCTTTCTATCTATCTATAGGATACTTTCATCATCATCATCATCATCATCATCATGCCTCACGTGGGTAAAACCGCGGGGTGCAACTAGTGTCGTAACAGATAATAGGAAGATTAGTACATTTGTTTTTAAATGTGTGTTATTGAATTGGATTTAAAAAATCATTTATTAGTGACTAAACACTATTATTGTTTTTCATACATTGTGATAATTAGAAACCCTGTTGTGTCACTTTGCAATTTTTTGATGTGTAATATCTTTCCGCTCGCTTTCCTGCAATATAAAGGAGCGATTTCGTGAAAAGTGTTAAACAATGTATTAAACAGTGTAAAAAATTAACAAGATGTCAGATATTACACATCATATGCGACTTCTGTAGGGCTCGCTCGTTGTTTTTCAGAGTATCCGGATAAGAAACTGGACCTCTTCATTACTGTACGTGCTTTGGAACGCGGTTGTTCTACAATTTAAAACAATGTCAAGTATCAAGACCCCTCCATCGCAGTACACCAGTTGGTTAATAGTCCAAGAGCTTTGCACCAATACATTTTTTGATCTGAACCAATGATTGTATTCGGTCTGTACACTGACGATTGAGTATGGAAACATACGGACTACTAAACCTATAGTTATTTTAGTTCTCTACAAGGTCTTAGTTCTGGCCTGGTCTAGCAGATGTTGTAGGAATTCCGAATAGTCTAATATCACGCAAGCGAAAAAAATATTTAGATGTATGGTGCAGTGTACACCATAATAATTGGTGTACACTGCATCCCTATTTCAACACTAGCACTAAAATAGTCAAGAACTTTTGTTATTGTGAGCAATATTTTATCTTGTACGTTTATTATGCACAAAATCTGTTGTATGTAGGTACTTATAGCTTACAGAGTTCGTAAAGATGCAACGAGAAGATAACGAATCGGTATTTTAAAATCCAATTAAATATGGCGGGATTTTCAATTAAATATGGGGCAAAGAGGGAGGGGGGTGCGGAGGAGGGGTTGCGGGGGGTAGGAACTAAGTGATTTATAGCGGGAGGGGGTGTTGTGATGAGGGGAGAGTTTGCGAGGGGAGGGTATGTGGGGGTAGGTGGATTGTGGGACAGGGTGTGCGGCGGGAAGGTGAGATGGAGAGGAGGGGGGTATGTGTGAACAAGTAAAATCTCCTCCCACACCTACTTTTCGTAACCCCTCCACCACAACACACCATCCCCCCATGCCTCGTCTCTCCCCCTTCTCCCCTTTGGATTTTGTGCATAAATAAGCACAAAATTTAGGAGAGGGGCGCGCAACTTATAGACGGACTCCTAGTGTGTTTTTTGGCCACTCAGCTTTGTAACGGCTGAACGGATTTGGATTTGATGAAATTAAGTTTTTTTTAGGTATATGTGTATGTGTATGTGTGTGCGAGGGTGTGTAGTTGAGTGTGTTTATAATATATGCTTGTTTTAGTTTAGGCTTATTCATCAATACGAGTATTCGCTACCGAAGCCTCGGGGTTCTATTAATCTTGTATAAAAATATATGGCAAACAGGCAGACTGACAGAGTTGCCATAACAAAAGGGGTTTGCTTTGGTACGGAACCCTAAAAACGTAGCGTCCCGGATGAAAAATAGCTTCGTATGTCCACACAACATATCTAGCTCAGTTCATAACACTTTTAATCGTTCGTAGATTTCCGCGTTTTCCGGTGAACGCGGGAAGTAGGCAGTAAGTGGAGCTTTGTTTGAGTTGTCACTTCCGTTTCTTATTCTTTGACTGACTTGTGGAATGACAGAATTAGACGTCAATTCTGCTAGTAGTTTTTTAATCGATTTCCTTATGCTGTCATGGCATATTTTGAAAACAAATTATATCACAGCACAGGTCAGCAAAGCGTCGTCTACTGAAACCTCGACGCTTTGCTTCTTATTGACCCAAAATTGTATTAGTATTTTTTATAATACCAACCATCTGTTTTCTGATCTGTCAATCTGAACAAATGTGGCTCTGTGTCTGTAAGCTGTAGACTTTGCGTGCACAAACTTTTTTGCAAACAATCTAGCGGTGCACAGTAGCGCCATCTAGTTACCTTATTGTAAAACTAACATTAATAACCAAAGCGCTCCATAAATCCCTAACTAGTAGGTAAAGGTCTGATTCCACTGGTAGAAACCTAAAAGTGAGCAATTTACTGCATGTTGAGGAGCTATTCTGCTCCTCACGCCGAAGATCCTCATCAGATCTTCACCAAATTTTTATGAGACCAATTTAAAGTTAATAAAAAAAGGACCATCGATATCGGATCTAATGAGGCGGAGATATTCAGTAGCCCTCTTTTTACCCTTTTTTTTGGGGATAGTACCCCCCAAATCAAAAATCCGCATACGACTAAAATATTCAAAAAATCGTTGTTCCTTTAAACCAAGTTTCGTCTAGATCGCTTGAGAAATGCGACCTATAGAGGAGAACAGCCGGACATTCGGACATAACGAAAGAAGTTTTGCTCAAGCAGAATCGAAGACGCTTTGCTCTCGCGTAGCGCCAATTTAAATTTTGGCAATTTTAATGCTTTTTAATTACAATTAAACGATATTATTAAAAATCCTAATACTATTGTAATTATAGGCGTTTTAAGACAATTCAAAAATAAAAGGCCCATTTACGGCCACCATCGCTCCTTCATATTTTTTTCCATTCACAAACTCCGACCAAATATTTACCACACACCTCCAAGCAGCTTTTTAATCACATTAACCTCTGATGTGGTATGCTTCGAGTGTTTTTAGTACTTATAAAGTGTTAGGAAGTAGGCAATAAGTGGCGCGCGGTCGATTGTTTGGGTTGTCACTTCCGTTTTATAATCTTTGATGTTTTGATGAGTAGTTGAGGTTATGTTTTAATGTGTGGTATTTTAATGGTGAAAGCTTTTTAACCGACTTCCAAAAGGAAGAGTGAGAACCTCTTCCTTTCGACTGACTTTCACAAATTGTAAAAGCTGTCAGTTTGCTTTTCAGACTTGAGCGATGGTAGCCTAATAGTTTCAATAGCGATGGTAGCCTAATAGTTCTAATAGGTTCAATAGTGCAATTTAGAATCCAACGATTCGGTCCTAGGCTCCGGTTTTCTATCACTCCGCGCTTCGGAGGGCACGTTAAGCTGTCGGTCCCGGCTGTTATTGATTAATAGCAGTCGTTAAGCCATGCAGCTTGACAAACCCAGAGGCCAGCCCTACCTCATACGACAGACAAACAAATCAACAAACAAGAGTTATATCACGCACTGGATAAGGAACCCTTCTGATACTACCGGTGCTTCGGATACTACCGGTGCTTCGGATATAGGTACACCAGTAGAAGAGAGCACCAAGAAACTCCACGGGGTTGTTTTTTTTTCCAATTTTGACCTTAGATCTCATTATGATGTGTGTTACACATAAATTAGGCGCAGCGCACATAATAGGCCTTAGTCACAATCAGTGTGGCGTTTGTGTAGCACTTGTTAGCACAGTGAACATTATTATTGTTATCTTATTCGCGCTACAGAGTGTGTAGGTCTCTTTCGTTGATGTTGATTGGGTGGTATCTAGTCTAGTTTTTGTTTACCTGATATTACAGCGTTTTTTTTAGGAATGTTATATGCTGTTGGTCTATAACTGACCTCTACAGCGTCATCGGGGTGGGGCGGGCGCGAAAGCGCTCCGCCGCTATGCGTGACGCAGAAAGCGCACGCCAAAGTTGTTTTGGCGACTTGATATTAGAGCGTGCCGTATCTTTTCCCTTTTAACTAGGTAATAATCTAAGTAATATTATTTTTTCAAATGTCTGATTACAGTAATTATTATAATAAGCATTTACATATTGTCAAATTTATATTATGTTCCAATGAGTTAATTGGGGTAAAAATAACTATACAATTACATTTTAGGATACTAGGCTGGATCAGGCCCCACAAGCCCACCTGTTGATCACTCGTTGATTTGTGTACCAGATATACTCAATGCTATAAAAAACTTAGATAAACCTCTCTCTTTACAAAAAAATTATCTGAATCAGTCAAAAAACATCGTGATCGGCTTGTAACGAGATCTCAAACAGTTCTCCCATACATTTAACAATCATAATCACGAGTACAATGCCTAAACAACTTGCGCCAATGTTTAACTTAAATAACATACTTACCAACATAACATTGCTGTTAACAAAACGCAAAAGTGGAACATGCAGAGAAACGCAAGCTCTTGTTCGAACGCATTTATAGAGTACGGCTCACAAACTTGGTTAGTATCGTTGAAAAAAATGTAAATAGCTGTCATTTATTTCGGAGAGCAACCAAAATTGACTGCATTTAAAGGTTGTTTTAAGCACGTTCCATTGACAAACTTACATTTGCTGTTATTGAACTTGGATTTCAAGCAAAATTGTATGTATACTAGCTGCAGAATAGCTTTGTAGTAGCCACGTTCCAATAACCAACATACTCGTACATGTGAAGTATCAAAACTCAAAATTCAATACGAAAATTTACGTGAACTGTTGGTATGTTGGTTAAAGGAGTCCAAATATTGGTGTTGGAAGTAAAGCAGATCATGACCATCAAACTTAGCTTCAAGCAAACATCAAGCTACCTGATGCTACTGATTGATGATAATTTTGAAACTGTAGCGCGTATGTTTGTACTTTCTAGTAGATTATGTTTGAAAAGGAAATCAGATGCATTTAATTGGTTACAAGGAAGTCCGTGTTTTCTTACACCGACTTGCAATTTTAAGTTTGAAGGATCTGTGGCATCATAGCTTCCAAACGAATGGACCGATTTAAATGCGTTTTTATAAGCTTTTATTTAACTTGCTATGTATGTATGTATGTATGTTTGTTTAGGTTAAATCTTGCAAGCTGAATTAGAACCACTTCCTCTTATCCTACGGAGTTGAATGTTTACATGTTGGTTCAGTTCCGATGACAATGCATTTTATGGTAGGTACCTAAGCATGACCTCAATCGACATTTAGGATTAGCTCCAGATAAAGGAACTCTTCAACAGTCAACAGCACAGACAATAAATTTTGTGTACGCGTATTATTATGTTTTACCATGGCATAATATGGTTGTTGCACTCACTGGGGAACTCCTCAACGGTTAACAGCACAGACACGAAATGTTGTATACGCATTTAATTGTGTCCATAAGTAAGTTACTAAAACGTTACTATGTTTCACCATGACATGGCTACAGCATAAAAGCTTACTTTTGTAATGTTTTTTAATTAACTTATTTGATCTGTAATCTGGCGTAAGCGAGATGCCTTTTATCTTTGTTTCGAAGAAATCGTTGCAGCTGCTCCCAAGCTGTTCAGCACTGATCACTCTTTGTGACAGGATTTCGGGGACTGTTGCAGCTAAACTCGTAGTTTGTGCTTGTACCCGCATGTATGAGGGTCTGATGATGAGAAGCATACGAAGAGTCGAACCGAGGGTATCTGTGTCGTCAAGATATTTGGAACTGGAGTTTCGAACATTACTAAAAAGTATTCTTTTCGTACCTTCAATACAGTGCAGTTACATGCTGACTGAATGACTGACAGACAACGCATAACTGGCGAACATTAAGTAGGTACTAGCTATTCCGCCCGCGATTTTGTCCACGCGGACCACTGTTTATCGCGAAATGCTTTTAAAGTTTTTTGATAGACTTGTTATTTCGTTTCGATGGCAACCGTTCCATACAGCGAATAATCAACATTTTCCAGTTTTCCCGTGAAATCTTACAATTTTCCGGGATAAAAAGTATCCTATGTTTTATTCTAGGCTATAAGCTATCTCCATTCCAAATTTCATCAAAATCCATCCAGTCGTTATCGCGTAAAAGCTCCCCAAACAAACAAACAACGTTTTTATATATTGGTCTGGATTGACATTCGGAGGAAATATTCTTTCAGTACACTGAAAAGTGAGTTTGAAATTCAGTCCCTAAAAGAACACAACAAAAGAAAGAAATAAATAAATAAAGTAAATAAAATAAAAGTTGAATAAAGTTCAGTTCCTGTAATCTATAAGTATTTTTTGGGATCAATTTTAGAATTTTAGTTCAGACCGTCACAACATTCACAGTTCATTTTATGTGTAATTTATTTGGCACCGGTTGCTAAACTTCTTCTTTTTTATTTTCTATTTTACCCCAAAAGTTAAGAACCCTATATTCAAAATTCATTTATTTACGTTACATTTCCAAGTTTAGGTCACAGAAGTGCATATGTGTACCAAAATTCAAGTGATGGAAAGACAGACAGACACACGAGTGATCTTATAGAGCTTCCGTATTTTTTCATGCGGACGTAAGAAACCCTAAAAAGTTATGTCTCTGTAGTTACGGTGGTTCTTGCGGATTATACATAACTTTATCAAAGTAAAGTCGAAACCTTTCCAAAATGAGAAGCCACGAGTACCGCGAACAGTGGAGTATGCTCCACCTAACTACGAGTATAACGTATGCAAGTGGAGCATACTGCATTACGGCGGACCACACACGTAGCCCGCCGCGTGCGCCCGCGCAGCGGTAGACTAGTATGGATATTATTGCATTAGTTTATTTTTAGGAATTGTTTAAAATGTTAGAAATTGTTTTAAATTGCCGTAAAATTTAACAATACTTAATGTGATTCTAACTAGATTGATGCATCGACGCGATGATTTCTTATTGGATTCATATATATATATTTTATATACATATACTTTGTCACAATACGTTTTTGAAAAAATGCCGAATAAAAGGTCTAAAAAGTAAGTTAAATTGTAATCCTAGTCATGACAAATTATATTTTAAGTTCCATTACATTAAATCTAACTAAAAGTATGTCTGAAAAGCCTTTTTAAATCATCTTGCTACAGATGAAAAGCAGAACAAAATGATTAATAAAAATATAAGTTTAAAAACTAAAACCCGACCAAGGTCTTAGTGGACTAAAAAGTCACAAACAAGAAAATTCAAACGTTTTAGAAAGAGCCGGGGGAGTGCGCTTCCTACTTGGTTAAATAAATACTGATAAATTTATATCGCACTCCTACGGCCCTAAAGTTTTAAATTTCTAAAACGTTTGTATATTCTTGTTTGTGACTTTTTAGTAGTCGGGTTTTGGTTTTTTAACTTATATTTTTATTTAAATTATTTTGGGATTATCATTATATCTATTTTGGCATTATCAATATGTATATATATTTTTGAAATGTGCTAATTAAGCCCTTTAATTTGATACCAAACAATAAAACAAACACAAACGCATTATAGAAAAAAAACACTTCTTTATGATTCTTTGTGTTCTTTATGTGTCTAGTCTTTCTGAACTTTACGCCATATCCAATTTACTGTGACGTCACATAGCCATATAACCAGCGGACGATAAAGACGCGTCCAACGATACCTCATTTATCAAATTACGATGAGTAGTTTACATAGGTACATACATTCATGCATACATACATACATACATTATTACATACAGACATACCTACATTACCGGTTAAAGTCCTAAGCCATCTTTTTGCTTCGCCGTAGTCGTGTAAAAAAAGATGAGCAAGCAAGATGATTTAAAAAAGACTTTTTAGATAATTAGCTGCGCCCAACGGCTTCACCCGCGGTGATGACGATGATGATAAATATCATATGCGTTATTCCAGGACCTAAAGTAGGTACACACCAAATTTCATAAAAATCCGCTGAGCCGTTTCAGCGTGAAGACTGGACATACATACTGATACTCACACACTTTCACATAAATAATATTAAGTAGGATATACGGAACTTAAACGCGCTAAATAAGTACGTTATTTTAATTGACCTCAACGTTTCGATCAAGTTGCATTGATCGTGGTCACGAGAAGAACTAAGTAGCTGGAATCAGCTTCAAGAAGAGCGCACGTTGTCTTCAACTACGCGCATCAGGTCTTTTTGTTTGGTCATACTTCGTTTTTTTAAACTTTATATTTTTAAGATCTAAAAGATGTCTAGAAATAGCTATTTCAGGATCTGCAGAGTACTCGTAAGAGGAACAAGTAAATGGTCAATTTTGGACAAAGATTACTCATTGCTGTAAAACGTAGCAATGCAGCCAACACTTTGGGAACATACATAATGTTCCCAAAGTGCTGGCTGCATTTAGCGGCTTGTATAAACTAGGTTTAGTTTAAAGTTTTAGTTCAAAGGAAAGGCTGTCTAGGTCGTATCCGCATTATTATATTGCTTCCTCGCCGCTGTAATCGTTCAGGAGCAATAAACGAGCGGTATTAATAACAATAATACGATCCAGAGGGGCACACTAACTGCTGGGTAAGCTGCGGCGACGGATGACGTCACCCACTGCACACAACTGCTGGATTTACAGCAGTTTTTTTTTTGGGATCTAATATATTTCTTACTAAAATAATACCTTATACCCAGTTCACTTCGTCTAGGTGACCATGCAGGATGCACGTGAAATGTAGAAGGCTAGGCAAGAGCGAAGCGAAGCCTAGCGGAGCTCCTGCCTTAGTATTCGTGTTTTTGTTTACAGAGGCCAGCACTACCTCATACGATAAACAAACAAACAAACAAACAAACAAACAATTGAACCGTCAGGCTACCATCGCTCTAAAAATAGGTAACTGACCGAGAGAGCGCGAAGCGCGAGCGAAACGTTTCCGTTTCATTTTGGGCAAATATACTTTCGTATGTCCGGCCGGCGGGTGTCCGGCTGTTCCGTGAAATGTTATGAACAGGTTTGATAATTATATGGGTTTTTTTGTAGATTCGTCCGAAATTTTTCAAAATGGCGTTGATATAGGGGATGAAAACGTAAAAAATAAACATATTTCAGCCATTTCGAAAATTGGTTCAAAAATGTCGCAATACTTTTTTGAACTGATACTGAACTTATACGCATAAACTTCAAGGCGGTGTGGGGGGGAGGAAAATAATGAAAAAAAAATGGAAAAAAAAATGGCCTTTCACTTTTGGGCAGAATAATAAAATATATGTGTTTTATTACATTAAAATTGCAGTGACGGCCGTTTGGTCTTGTGGCTAGATACCCTACTACGAACTTAAACGGTCGTGGGTTCGAATCCCACAAGGTGCATCATTTGTGTGATGAGCAGAAATGTTTGTTTCCGAGTCATGGGTGTAATATTTGTATCTATGTATGTTTATTCGTTGTCTAGTACCTACCCATAGTACAGGGTATCCTAGTTTGGGTCTAGGTAGTTGGTGTGAATTGTCCCGAATATATTTATTTATTTATTTTAATCATGCCTATAAAACAGTACCGTGACATACCTACTGACTGACATTTTGAATGACAGACAACGCCTAGCCTAAACCGTTGGACCTAGGTATTTGAAATTTGGAGGAATATTCCTTGAGTATCCTAGAGGTGAACTACGGAAATAACTATACTCCGAAAACATGAATTGCAACTCCAAATAAAATACCCCTATCCTGCGGGGACCCTTTAATTTACCGGTATGAAAGTATCCAATGTCTTACCTCGTAGTATGAACTCAAATCATGCCAAGTTTCATTTGAATTCAATGAGTAGTTTCGGCGTGATGCGCGTCCAAGATACAGATAGACAGACAGACAAACAAAAAAAAACAGTTTTAGCTTCAATATGGAATACAAAATAGCCTCCAATTTTTTTATACATAATATCTTCAATGTACAGAATTGGACCTGTTACTGTTTTATTATAAGTATAGATTCTATCTATACGTAATGTAACTCTACGTTTGTTACTAATCAGCTCCATAGCGGCTGAATGGATTTTGATGAAACTTGGAATATGGTTTCGGTCCTTTATCCCGGAAATACGACCACGTGGGCAAAAAGACGCGAGGTGCAGCTAGTAGTTTATAACTGTATGTATATGGAATGAGGTAAGCCGACAGAGGTTATCTTACCGCCCTAGCCTCTGTAGTGGCTTAATTGCCTGTTTTAAAGCATCCGGGACCCTGTGAGGAACAAAAAGATAGAAAATTCGCACATACATTATTAGAGAGAATGGTGCAGGGCTGAGGGTCAAACCCGGTGACGTTAGATTGCAACGAAAATTCGCACATACATTATTAGAGACAATGGTGCAGGGCCGAGGGTCAAACCCGCTGATGTTAGATTGCAATGAGCTAATACTGCCGCTCGCCCATCATCACTCGTAATTTAATAATTGAACCCCAAACAACTAACTCTACAATACACAAACTCTATCTTTAGCTCTCTGCACTCTACAAGATGAATGTGTCAGTATTGACAGATTTACTTACTCTCTGACTATAGACCATACATCATCAAGTTTGACTTATGGACGCACTAGTTAAGGCGACTGGTTTGCTTGTGAGATTTTTAGCTTTAACTAAATTACCAGCGAAGGAAAATCTTCGTTATAATAGGCACGTAATTAATAAAGCCCCATACAGTAGCGCGGGACAGGGCGTCAGGGCAGGGGGTGCGAAGAATCCCCGGGCTACCGTAGACCACCCAAAACAAAAACAAATGACCCTGACTACGTACAATGGACGAAAGATTAGGCTTGACGAACACATGGCCCAACTCGAGATATTATATTTGGTTGGCTTAAGCGAAGTCCGAAGAGAGGGGGAGGACACATTAACCCTGGAATCGGTCCACCTGTTAAACTTCCGTGAGGGCGATCAGTAGTCCCAGGATAGCGTGGGGTTCCTCCTCAATAAGGTCCTCATTGATCATGTTGTAGAAATGTCCAGTGTGTCAACCAGGGTAGCAAACCTAATTCCTTAACTGTCCGAAAAGTATAGTCTTGAGGTCATAAGGTCTACGTTCCGACCTCGGCACACTCGGATGATAAGGTAGAAAATATGTTCGATTACATATCTTATCGGCCCTACATAACACTACAATGTTATCATGGGAGACTTTAACGCTAAAGTGGGGGTACAAATTGAAGATTCGCTTCAAATTAGGTCCACAAGGCTATGGAAACAGAAATCACAGAGGTAAATGCTAGTTAACTATTTGGAAAAAGAGGGCTTCTTTATGATGAATTTATTCTTCAATAAGCTTCCCCAGATGAAGAGGACTTGGCAAAACCCTGACACTGACTAAAAATAAGATTAACTTCATCATGTCGGACAATAAGCACATATGAATGTCTCAGTGATCAGCAGGTTTAATACCGGTAGCGATAATTGACTTGTCCGAGTCTCTACGAAATAATATTGACCATAAACTTTTTTTTTTACTTTGGGTAATCCTCATGGATACCACCAAGCTGCGGGGGCAGCAAGGTGGTTATGTCGGACTCTTACCGACTAAAACCAAACGGTGTTCCACACTACGCCTTGTGCTGGGGCTACGGGTACGCTTTTGCACTCGTCTGCGGCCCCGACAGCGCTGGTCCTGTAGAGGACCCCACTCAGTGGGGTGGAGGCAGAGCAATTCTCCACCCCATGGCCGCCATTGAGGGGCACACCGAAACACAGTGCGCACAGCAGTGTCAAGAGTGCGACGTAAGCTTCCCCCTCGCTCACCGCGGTGACAAGGGGAGAGTACATGTCACCGCAGAAAAAAAGGGAGAAGAAGAGGAGAGAATTCTTCCAATCCACGTCACATGCCTTCACCACCTTGCGATGCACCACAATTACCCAAGTTGCAGTGCACCGCAAGGACGAGTTCCTCTGTTGAGGCCTTCCCCTCGCAGTCTGTGTATCAAAACCCAGAACCCCACCACCGACCCGTCACCCCTAACACCGCCGCTAACATGTAAACACTCCGTTCACTTGTATGAAGCAGTGCTGGATGCAACGGGTCAAAGGCCTCCTCCCACAACTGTCACAACTGCGCATACAGCTGCACCGGAAGCCGGAGGCCGCGAAACTTCGTCCCACTATCAGCACTACTGCCCATGCAGCAGGCTGGAAGCCGGACACTACGGACCTTCCCTCAAAACCTCCACAATGCAATGCGGAAAAAACATTGCACTGTGGAGTGAATGAGGGGAAGGGTTAGTAGAGTCAGAGAAAGAGAGAGAGAGAGAGTCTCTCCAAGTCCACTCTACTCCCGTTCCTCACAGCGCACCACAGGGTGACTTGTAGTGCACTGCAAGGACGAAGCCCTCCATTGAGGACCTCTTGACTTAGGCAGCAAAGCCCGGGCCCCCTCCACGTCACATTCCCTGCACCACAACTGAGCGACTGTGTAGAGACAGACCCGAAACTATTCACTAATGCCCTGGAAGATATGTTTGGATTGGAAATGAATGGGCATTAATAGCGAATACATCTCACACTTACGATTTGCCGATGATATCGTCCTAATGGCGGAGTCGCTGCAAGACTTGCAAAGTATGCTGACCAACCTAGATGATGCTTCTCGACGCATCGGTCTCGGAATGGACATAGATAAGATCAATATCATGTTTATGATCTTGTTGACCCGGAACCGATTGCTCAATGGTGCCACCTCTTGAAGTTGTCCAACAATATGTTTACCTTGGCCAAATATTGCAATTTTGCAATGCAACTTTGAAAAGGAAGCCAACAGAAGAATACAGCTGGGTTGGGCAGAATTCGGCAAGCTTCGTCAAGAACAAAATATGGGCGAAGACTTATGACCCCCGATTTTGCTCAATTGCCTTTTCTATCCGGCGAGTGTTTGAGCATCGGAGGTCACGTCGTACTAGCTTACTGATCTTTTGCATGATTCAATCAGTGCGTCCTGCCACTGAGTGCCACATTCACTCAATGTAAGGTCGCTCAGCGAGCTATGGAGAAAGCTGTGCTTGGAGTTTCTCTGAAGGATAAGATTCGCAATGAAGATATCCAACCAAGGTAACCGACGTAGCTCTAAGGATAAGCAAACTAAAGTGGCAATGGGCTGGTCATATTTTCCGAAGAACTGAACCATTGGGGTAGGTGAGTTCTCGAGAAGAGACCACGTTTAGGCAAACGTAGTGTAGTAAGCCCTGTGGCCAGATGGACAGACCACTTGCGAAAAGCGGCTGGAAGAAAATGGATAAGGAGAGCTGAAGAACGAGCTCAGTGGCATGCATTAGGAGAGGCCTACGTCCAGCAGTGGACATATATAGGCTGATGATGATGATTACTAATATATTCATAGTGATCCTGGATTTCTATGAATATATAATTAGACTGGGATCTTAAAAAAAAGTGCCCCCAGCTCTATCATCAAACCCTGGATACCTCGAGAACAAAATGTGTCCAAACTCGAAGTGGTTTCATAATTTGAATGTTGACTACCTATGTCGTACCTTCCAGCTCCTTCATCATACTAGCTCAATGGTGCCATTATATTGTATTGTCATCAGAATTAAACGTAGCTATGTGAAAAATTTCGACATCATTGGACATCGATAAGTAGTTCAAAATTGACCAGGAAGATTCGTCCCAAACATACATTCATTCATTATGTAAGTACCTACTAAGACATTTAGATAGATAGATAGATAACTCTTTATTGCACAAGAAATGAAATTGATGATACAATAATCAAGTTTTAACATAGAACAATCGGCGGCCTTATCACTAAGCAGCGATCTCTTCCAGGCAACTGTAGGCTGAACAGAGACACATAGGCTGTTACAAAGGATGGTAGTGTGCAGAATTATAAAAAATATACCTACATATATAATGAATAATACAAATTACATAAATATTTATTACCATATAATAATACATACAAAATAATAATAACACACTTACTTATACACCTACTGTTAACATAAAATAATAATAAATATTATATTACATTCAACAGATTAACAACTTGACAAGTACAGATTCTAGACACGGTCTTTAAAAATGTGCAGTGATGTAGCTTTCCTAATAGAGACTGGTAAAGAATTCCAAAGCCGGACTGCTTGTGTTGTAAAAGCAATTCCAAAGCCGGACTGCTTGTGTTGTAAAAGACTTACTATTTTTTGATTTTTTATTTGTTTGTAATGACAAACTCAAAAAATACTGAACCAATTTTAAAAATCCTTTTTTTTTTGTAACGAAATATTATCAGCGGAATTGTATTTTATTTTTCAATAAATTTGAGATTCCTACGAAAATTGCAATAATGTAACCCATGGTATTAAAAAATTGCATAAAAATGATGATTACTCGCTGTTAGGAACGGAATGACATGTTGCTGTGGAAACGAAATAATTACAAGTCTGTCAAAAAGCACCATGAGCGTTGCTGCCAAAATTACTGGCGTTTTTTTTACAAATATGCTGGAAGTAAGAAAAATGCAGCGATGTGAGCGCTACCCGTGTGATTCCGGGGCGAGTCACTAGTATTTAATAGTTTTATCTTCAGTTTTAGGGTATCTACTGTATAGATTCTACTAGGCAACCATGCTCCACCTTCGACCACATCCTTGCTTTGCATCGTTGTTTCGTTTTATCGTTGGTGAAATCGTGGTCTAACGATGGCCTATTCAGACATAACAAAACTTAACATTTATAAAAAAAGTCACGTGCTAGTGAAAGTTATAAAAATAAATAACAAACAGTCACTACAAACTTTTTTATTATTATACATATAGTATATTTATATTCCACAACAGACAGTATCTGTCGTTAATGCTCAATAAATATGATTTATATACAACTTTTTGCTGTGTTCATTTTGAACAATGTCGTCACTTTCAATTTTGTTATCCGAAGGTGGTGAAGTATTAATGACGGTTTTGGAGTTTGAAGGTTGATGAACTTGCGTAAAATTGGGATATTGTAATATTTTTATATCGAATTTTAAAATGAGGAGATTCTAAATTCAACTGTATGTTTTATTTGTATACTATAACTTATGTCTTCGGAAGCAGAACAAGCGATATAAATATTCCTTTATTGATTTCAAATTTTATTTACTAGTTTTTTTCTAGATTTTATTAATACATTTTCAGTAATTTTTAGATCGGTGGAAAATCGACGCACTGGAGATATGGTGATAGATAAGCCTCCTGGAGATGAACTGTGGACTGTTGCCAAACTTTTTCAGTTAGCGCCGCACTTACAGGTATTTTGTCTCAATGCCCTAGCTAGTCGTAATAGGGTAGGTAGGTAGGTAGGTACAATGATACTAGGTAGATACAGGCATAAACTTAAAATTATGAAGCTGAGTTTTATATGGACACAAGTATAAATAATTTGTAATTGAAGAGAAATAGGAAATTAAATACAATGGCAATTTTATCAATGTGACGTGTGAGCATGGTGATCTCCACACATTTTTTTCAAATCGTGGGAAGTTTTGACATACCGCTATTTTTATTTCTTGCTGCAGATGGATCTTTGAGTGAAATTTGCTGCATAAATAAGATGTTGCAAAGAGGATGAGAATTCTTAGAGCTTTTGAAGTTAAAGTTGGATATTCATTTGATCCGATATCAAAAACTCCACCAAATCGAACGCGTGTGAATCTTGTTAAAAGGCTGCTTTCGCAAGAGAGTTCAATGAGACTTGTCAAGCATTTCAACAAGTCTTGAACCTTTGTGCTTTCGGTAGTGCTCTTACAGAAAAAAGGTTTTCAGTGCTGATATTGACATCCAACAAATAAGATGTGCATCTTAATTACTGTCAGTAGCCTCATCAAGTTGCAGACCATATTCCTTGCCTTGATTTTTTCTATTAATTGGTGATTGAGATCCTCAGCAATGTCATGGATTCTTCGACTAATAGTGTTGTTAGATAAAAGTACCACCCACCATAATATTATTCACCATGTCGAGAGCAGTCGGTAGTCTAAGCTCATCTATACTTATAATAAAGCACTAAGGGCCGGTTCCAATATCTTAAAACGAACAGTTTTTGCTTACTGTCCGTAGGCTTTTGACATAAACGCCATACAAAAAACGTCAAAAAGTAACGAGACGTTGGAAAAACGACTCGTTTAATTTTTATAGGAATGCCCCCATTCAAAGTAATTACGAAAAAGTCTATACAAAGAAGATAATTTAAAAAAAAAGATCTAGGGTACATAAAATAAGCTACTGAACAAGAATAGCAGTGTTTATCTGAAAATAAAACACGTATTAAATACTTACCTTATTTGAAGGTTAAATATATGAGAATAGCGTTCCTGTAGTTTTCCGAATTATATCCCTCTCTTTTACTCATTTCTTCGTTTCTCTCTCGCACATCCAATCTCCCACCAGACTTCCCCGACCTATCTATTCCGAGGTATGCTCGGCATTGCTCGTGGTTTCTCGTTCATTGTGTCGAATATCTGCAGAATTAAAAATTGTAAGCTTCAAATAAGCTAAGCATATATTTAATATGTGTTTTATTTTCAGGAAAAACACTGCTATTAAACACTTGACCCTTATTTGAAGCTTACCTATATGAGACGTGTCTATTATCGCCGGGTGGGAAATGACGCCAATGTGAATGAAAGCATCTTCATAAGCTAATTAACTAAGTAGGTACATATCTAAGATAGAGATATTAAGTGTACCTAAGTAAAACAACAGATGTGCAAGAAAATAAGTGTATTTATTTTCATATTATTATTTATATCATATTTTTGTAAGACAAAAATCAATGAAACTTAGATTTATATCAATAACTTTATAATAATACAGATGGTTTCACTAAACCAAGTCTTAATTATCAAGAATTATAAAAGAAAAAAGAAGAAATGATATAATATCAACTAAATAATTGTAAATAATTAACAGATTTATTTAACAATCAGAACCCAGTATGTAACTGGACAACACTAATAATATATAGTCCAATTTTGTATACATATTAAAATCATAATCAGTTAATTAACAGGATTAAACAATCTAGTTACACCACAGCTAGCGTTCAGTGGCATAACCTCTTTACAATCTAGTTACACCACAGCTAGCGTTCAGTGGCATAACCTCTTTACAATAGAAACGTGCAAACGTATTTTGTGATTTCCAATTACCCCTAGAAAGGATCTCGTCTAAAGGGAAATTGTCCGAGCAGTTTTTATAAGCTACAGCCGACCGAAGACTGCCAGGTGAAGCTACTACATCCGCCTCTAACAACAAGGATTTTACCCATCCTGCGATGACTGTGCGAGAAGCAGGCTTGGGTTGCCTTCTGATATTCAAAAAGAGATTATTACAACATCCTGACTGCCGTTTTTCTTCTAATAGTAACGTAGTACGTTTCACCCAGAATACCGGATCCAAATTCTTGTTGGTAGGGTAAGTAGATAACTTCCAGCCTGACTGTCTGTAACTTGCAGTTTAGATCCAAATATGGGCTAAAGGACCAAACTGTCATCATTATCTGTTATGTGATCCGAGTCTACAGCTAGTAGGGTCAAGTCGTGAACTCTTCTGCCAGAACAAAGGAGTAATAATGTTCACGTGTGTCTACAACTAGCAAAAATGCTATTTTCATCTATGGAATAGCTACGAGTATTTAAAAACGAGGCTAATTTGTCAATGTTCTAAACTGCGGGTTTTTTGGGTACTGGCTTTTTCAATGCGATAGATTTCAGGATATGATTAACTAAAACGTGAGAATTTAGTTTACCGGCATTATCAGAGCTTGATAAAGTAGAGACTACAGATTTGTGTAGTAAAATGGTGTTATAAGCTAGACCTTTCATATGCAAATCTGCTTAAAAGTGAGCTAAGATTGGACCTGTTAGTTGTAAGTACTTTAATTTAGGCTTCTTAGTCCATTTAAGCCACCTAATCCATGCTGACTTGTACGTTTTCTTGGTAGACGAACGCCAGGAAGATTCTAAAAGCTGTAACAGCGCTTCATTCCAATCCGTTTTTTCCAAATTTTGTGACCCCCACATATCCATATTATCCATACTTCCATCGTCATCTCTTGAACTTTGGGGGTTGGGAGATCGGTCACCGATACCTATGAGGTGTAAATGAAGTTTCTTGATCGTGAACGGAGACGCTAGCGCACGGGCTTTAAGATCTGGTCTCCAAAACACTCGCTCCCACCTCGGGACTATCAAGAGGAACACACCGGATGCCGAGTTGAGGTGCTCTAACACTTTGGGAATCATTATTGTGGAAATACCCAAGCTCGGGGGTAATTCCAGGTTCGGGAGAAGGCATCGTGGTACAACGCGTGAGTATCGTTCTGATCCAATGATACATAATTTGAAACTATCTTTGCTCGTTCTGATGCGAACAGATCTATCACCGGTACTCCGAACTTTTTGAAAATTTTCGCTGTACACTGAGGTAGGAGATGCCACTCTGGAGGGCAACGATGGCGTGATAGATGGTCTGCATGGCTGTTGAGCTTTCCCGGAATATGTTGGATTTTGAGATTTATCTGGTATTTGTCTAGGAGGTAAAAAACGATTTTTGTTAACTACATCAATGGCACAGACCTGGTGTAACGAAACGTTACTGGTATATTTATTTTAAGCAAACAGTATAATAATATTAAAGAAAACCTAGATATTAAATTATATATATATTAATTAATAAGTTAATTTTAAAATGTTTAGTTCTTTGTATGCACTAAACACTTTCATTGTTTTGCCTTTAAACCCAAACGCATTGCGTGACTGTGTAATTGGCACGCACACAGCCACTCAGCCTGCGGGACAAGACTCAAGGGAAGGGGAGGCAAACGAAGCGAGCTGGCGTCCGCGTATCGCACGCACTCTCAGCTAAATTCTAGCTTGAGTGAAGCTAGCGATTGTCGGCGTCCTAGCTGACAAGCGCGATCATTTTTAATATCAGTGGTTTAGCTGGTTACGACAATTAACGTTGACCTAAACTACGTGTGAGTATTTTCCCGATATAGGGTGCACCGCTAAAACAGCACCGCTAAAACTGCACCACTCGGAATATACTGCAATAACGGATTTCCCTAATACACGGGAATTCCGTGTACTGCCCTCGCTGTACGATCTAGCACCGAGAACAGCCATCGCCGTTGCTGATCCTGTCTGCATACTACTCCGCACTGCCCCTTGAAGCTGAGGTCTACCTACCATCTTCGGCCGGACTTACGTTAAAAGGGGAGTACTGCGCTACGGAAGTGGAAAGAATTTAAATTTTAAGGTCGAACCACGACCTCATAAATTTATGTGCCCTCCTTCAGAGACATTAGAGTCATTCATTTTATATATTTTTTAACTTAAATTCACAATAATTTTATTATAATTTAAACTTCATTTTCATTTAGTTTTTTTTTTATTAAATCTTGTACTTTGATAACACCTTAGTTTCGTTTTTGTTTAACTACCACATTAGGTAGGTAGAAACTAAGGGTGGCTTAACGGCACACTGGTTCTTCCTTCGTTTCGCAGGTATGCTACAACAGTCTTGTTGTCGCACTGTACTAGAACGGTTGACTTGCACAAGTGTGGACCTTTCTCTTCCACGGTTTTCAGTATTGCGAGCATCTCTTTTAGATTATAGTGGAGGTGTTGTTCGTGTTTTGTCCACGACCTTGACAGTGTGTAGCCGTCCAGCTGAGCTCCCCACGCTATATCCGATGCGTCCGTGGTTAGGAAATGTGTCGGTAGTGGATAGTGAATCGGGGAAGCCTGGTGATAATTAAGTACCCACCACTTCAAATCCTCCTTTGCCTCTCTGGGTAGTATATAAGCACTGACAGGGTCTTTTTTCAAAATCTTGTTTAGAAACATGAAGGTGTCTCGAAAGTGAAGCCTGCCTTTGGGCACAGCAAAACTGGCAAAGTTTAAGGTACCCACCAGTATCTGAAGAGCATCTAAGGTCGTTGTGCCTTTGTTTAGTAAGCTCAAAACCTTCTCTTTCAGTTTCAAAATATATTCGTGTGGCAGAGACCTCTCGTTTAGCCACGGATCCCATAGAATACCCAGATATGCCAGGTTTCTGCAGGGAGTCGTGACTGACTTTTTTAGATTCGTCCGCCAGCCTAAGTAGTGCAGGCGGTCTAACACTATTTGAACATGGACTCTTAACGTTTGATAATTTTGATGTACAACCAAAAAGTCATCTAGATAGACAATTACGCGAATGCCTTCCTGACTTAGTGTATGTGCAACCCAGTTGGTCAACGTCGCGAACGCCTTGGGAGCTGTGCTTAGACCAAATGGGGGACAGGTCATTTGTAGCAACTTTCCTTTGTAAATCAGACGCAGGAATCGTCGGGGTGACGGGGAAATCGGCAGATTGAAGTAAGCCTACATAATGTCCACTTTGCATAGCCAGTCCCCTGGTTGGAGAAAGTCCGGGACGCGAAAGGTATTTTATAAACCTGAAGGGTTCTGTGAGAACAAATTCGCTTAAGTTTCTTAGGTTGAAAATGGGTTGAATGGTGCCATCGCCCTTGAAGATCAGAAACATTGTCGATAAAAAGCTTGGGGAGGGTGGGACTACTTCTAGAACCCGTTGAGTTATCATTTGCGAAATGATAGATGACATTGCTTTGGATTCCTTTGTTTGGAACTGACACCGTGCATTGGCAAGAACAAGGGGAGTTTTTTTAAGAAGGGTATGCGATAACCTTTTATTAAGCGAAGTAGGGTCTGTGGTGCACCCAGGTTCTTCCATCGCTCGATATAATGTATTAACTGTCCCATTCTGAAATTGTCGAAAGGATTCACGCGTGTTGTGGGTCGACCCACGTGCGCCACCATAGACGTTATTGTTACAGCCGACTCCCTGCGAGGGATGGCTATGCCCACATCTCTGTGTGGGATGGTTATGTCCACAGCCCTGTTAGAGGTGGACAGAGCTTAGTCCAGTGTAAGATGATTGCGAAGTACCCTGCGAGGGTACTGTAAAATTAGCCCCCTGCGAGGGATAGCAGGCAGTTTTGTTACCTACTGCTTTCGCAGCAGACTTATGGCCGCCGCGCCGGTTCTACTTGGGGGTATAAAAGTATTTTTAACACCCCCAGCTTTTTCCAACGCTGATCTCAGCTGCTCAGCGTTGAAAAGATGTTGGCTTGAAGGCGGAATTTTGCGGAGAGACGATTTCACCAGAGGGTCGCGAACAAAATTGGTTATTCCGTCTCTTCGCATTTGAACGGTCTCTGCAAGGTGACCACAGATAAGCTGTAGCATGTCACCTGAAGACACCTTGTAATATTCTGCTCTACGACCTTCTCGTGCAACAGATCCGGTGATACGCTTCCTTTTGTCTCAGGCCCAGATGATCAAATCCGACATAGTTCTTTGTAATAGCTCCCGTTGCATAAGTACACAAAAAGTCAAGGCACCGCAGGCCTTATCAGCATAAGCCAAATTCTTTTGAGAATTATAAGGTTTGATTTTATCGTCAATCTCTAATTCCGTAAAGCCAGAAGTGTGGTTATATAATTTCTGCACTTCGGAGTACCTACACACCACTCATGTTTGTCAAAATGCTGAACATCTTGAAGCACCTTAAGATAACTATCAGGGGTCTAAGGAACAAAAGGTTCCTTTAATTTAACCTGAATATCGAATTTAAATTCATGGGCATCATTTAACTGTTCACATCGAACTGCTCATCTGCACAAGGAGCAGTTGCAGAGTTTCTACCTGGGTGAACGGCACCGCTGCTGCCATCATACAATCGTTTGCGTAAATCACGAACTTCAGAAGATAATTTGTAAAGCCGACCCATCAGATGACGAAGTTTAAGAATATTCTGTGCTTCTACCTTCATTAGAAGAAGATGAGCTAGTCTTTGGCTGCTGCTTACGATGCGGTGCAGAGTGCTTGGCGTGCAGACCCGAAGGCCCCGAAACCGGCTCCGCTGTATCAGCAGTATCAGCACTCCGGGCATCCATCCTAAAAAAAGTGAATGATAAAATCTTTCCAGAAAAAGTCATCTGACCTTCCAATTATCATTAACATTGTTCAAATTTAGAATTTAGATTTAAACAAAGGTCTAAGGCAGTAACAATGAATTTACAGGAGTAAAAATCTTCTTTTCTTTTTGTGGGTAGAAAGAACAATATCTAAAACAGCACTGGAAATTTTCAGAATTCATGATATTTTACATTAAACATTTACAAAAGATTAGAAGAGGGTAATCTTAAATAATTAGATTGCTTAGTTTAATTTACCTATGCATGCCAATTTATAAAAGGTAAAGACAAACGGTAACACCGTTTTATAAGTAACTTTACCTATTTGAACACAAAGTTAGCAAAATACTTTTACATCTCTCATATTCGGTAAGTAGGTCCTTATTACCCCCAAATGGGGCTTGTAGGTGACCAATTAGCGCTCTAGGGTAATAATGTAGCTAGAAAAGCCCTAGGGCGGTAAGTAATTAAAAAAAAAACTTCACTCTTTAAAAAAGTTCGCGTACATCTAACCATCATACTGGCAATAGACATCATGCATTCAGCCCAATGACAAAAGAGGTCGCTTCGCTATTCAGCCTTGTCTTCGTATGAGTATAATAGTCATCAATTTTAAATATCGAACGGCGAAGCTCAATTTCGTTTTTGAAAAAAATTATTTAAAAAAAGATGGAAAAAAGGCGGGAATAGAAAACTTTTACTTTATTGTTTGTTTTTGGGTTTTTTTTATAATTACGTGCTAATTAGGAAAAAAACATGAGTTCTGCAAGTGATGAAGATATAAGCTGCACTCCCGATTCAATGAAAATGGAAGCTGAAGCAGCAATTAACAATATTTTGCCTGAAAGTTCTAAAGAGAGATATTTGAAAACTTACGACGAGTTCATGAAGTGGTGAAAAGAAAAACGAGTAAAGTCTTTATCTGAGACTGTATTCTTAACATACTTTAGTGAGCTATCAAAAAAGCTGCAGCCATCTAGTGCCAGCCATCTAGTTGTGGTGCATTTATTCAATGTTAAAAGCAACTATGAGTACTAAACACGACATCAATATCAAGAACTTTTCAAAATTATCATCTTTTCTAAAAAGACAATCAGCTGGGCACAAAAGCAAAAAGTCAAAGGTTTTTACAGCGCAAGACGTGAAAACATTCATAAATGAAGCCACTGATGACATATATTTAGCTGTTAAGGTACGTAAAATAACAAATCACATAATGGTAATACTTCATCATTTATCTTTTAAATTCTTACAATCCTATAAAACATACTTACTTATTTTTATATTTCTCTTGTTTTAGGGGGTTCTTATCTTCGGTATAACTGGCGCATGCCGAGGTATTGAATTGACAAATATAACAATAGAGAACATAGAACAACAGGGTCAGTTGTTAGTAATTAAACTACCGAACACAAAAACTAAAATTGACCGAACATTTGTAGTTCCTCAAGAATTCTCTGAATTCATACAAAAATACAGAAATCTTCGTCCTGAAAATGTAAACACCAACCGATTTTTTTTGAAGTACCACCAAGGCAAATGCTACAAACAAGTTATTGGAAAAAATACCATCAGAAGTATGCCGAAGCAAATCGCAAGTTATTTAAAGTTAGATAACCCGGAATTGTACACAGGTCATTGCTTCCGGAGAACATCGGCTACACTTTTAGCCGTTGCTGGGGCTAACTTAACCACTATAAAAAGGCACGGTGGGTGGAAATCCAGCAAGGTGGCTGAAGGTTACATCGAAGATTCGAAGATTCTATTCTACTCTGTTCTACTCTATTCTTCTGTGTTCTACTTTGTTCTACACTATTCTACTCTATTCTACTCTATTCTACTCTATTCTACTCTATTCTACTCTATTCTACTCTATTCTACTCTATTCTACTCTATTCTACTCTATTCTACTCTATTCTACTCTATTCTACTCTATTCTACTCTATTCTACTCTATTCTACTCTATTCTACTCTATTCTACTCTATTCTACTCTATTCTACTCTATTCTACTCTATTCTACTCTATTCTACTCTATTCTACTCTATTCTACTCTATTCTACTCTATTCTACTGTATTCTACTCTATTCTACTCTATTCTACTCTATTCTACTCTATTCTACTCTATTCTACTCTATTCTACTCTATTCTACTCTATTCTACTCTATTCTACTCTATTCTACTCTATTCTACTCTATTCTACTCTATTCTACTCTATTCTACTCTATTCTACTCTATTCTACTCTATTCTACTCTATTCTACTCTATTCTACTCTATTCTACTCTATTCTACTGTATTCTACTGTATTCTACTCTATTCTACTCTATTCTACTCTATTCTACTCTGTTCTACTCTGTTCTACTCTGTTCTACTATATTCTACTCTATTCTACTCTGTTCTACTGTATTCTACTCTATTCTACTGTATTCTACTCTACTCTTCTCTATTCGACTCTTCTCGACTCTAATCGACTCTTTTCGTTTCAATTTGACTCTATTTGACCCTTTTCAACCCTATTCGACCCTATTCGACTCTATTCGTCTCTTTTCGAATCTATTCTATTCGATTCTGTTCGACTCTATTCTACTATGTTTACACATCTGCCAGGCATCCCGCGACGGCTCATTTTTTATTATTATTATAAACACTAATATAATATATTTTACTCAAACAATACTAGTAATGTGGTCATTATTTCGACAACCTTCTTCGGGCAAAGTCGACCTTGCCGCGCTGCTTGAATAGGCGCCAGCAAAGTTGTATGGAATTTCATTATTGTCGTGTTTTGCGGCCAGCAATTTCCTTTGAAAATCCATTATTGTCGTCTTTTGTCGCAGCACTATTATTTATTCCGTGGGTTCGTTAACCCCGAACGCGAAAAGAGAGGCGTTGTAGCTCCCAGACGAATGGACCGATTTTGATGGTTTTTTTTCTGTTTGAAAGCTGATGTGATCGTGATTGTTGTTGTTGTTTCTGTTTCTGTTTATATTTCTGTTTCTGATTCTGATTCTGATTCTGATTCTGTTTCTGTTTCTGTTTCGGTTTCGGTTTCGGTTTCAGTTTTGGTTTCGGTTTCGGTTTCTGTTTCTGTTTCTGTTACTATTTCTGTTGTTGTGGTCGTTGTTGTTGTCTTTGTCGTTGTAGTTGTTGTTTTCGTTGTTGTTGCAGTAAAGCAGTTTGAGTAAAGCACTATACAAGCCTGGTCCGCAATGACTGCCCTGCTGGCCACGCTATGATGGCCTCGAGCTTTGCTTAGTTAAGTTCTCGACCATCATCATCGCTGCCAGCAACGCAGTCATTACAGACCGCGGCAGTAATGTACTAATTTTAGCTGTTTTTCTTGCACCTCGCATTTTCCCCGCTGTAGTGAGGTGAAAAGTTTTGTGTTGCGCACGGCAGCAAAGTTATTTGGCGTCTCGTACTTTTGAAACCCTCGCTACGCTCAGGATTCTATATTTGAACCACTCGCTACGCTCGTGGTTCAATCCTAAAATCCTTCGCTTGCTCAGGTTTCAATACAAGTACTCTCGCCAAAGAACATTTTGCAGCCTTGCATAACAAATAACTATTACTTGCTGCTTATCTGATGAGGTGAGCACTTATAAAGTATTTTTTTAATTTATAATTATAAATTTTATTACTATCTTTGACGAAGACTGCACTCGACGGAAAACTTGACGCCAATGAACGAGAAACCCCGAGCAATGCCGAGCATACCTCAGAATAGATAGGTCGGGGAAGTCTGTTGAGAGATCGGATGTGCGAGAGAGAAACGAAGCTACGATGTATGTTTGTTCGCGCATCACGTCAAAACTACTGGACCGATTGCGATGCTATTTTCACTGTTTGATAGTTAAGGGTTTGACTTAAAAACTGGTGTACTTGGTATCTCAAGTAGAGTATAAGCTAAGAAATCGATAAAAACTTATTGACGGCTGAAGGAATTTTGAACAAATGTTGGTTAAATATTATAAGGTCTTGGAATAGTACATAGAGTACTTTTAACCTAAAGAAATGATCACGCGTGCGAAACCGCGGGTACAGCTAGTCTAATAATATTAAGTATTTATTCAGTAAAAGTTGATACATGTACAGTTTTACAAAACTTATACTAATTAGGGCTAGGTAAAGGTGTCACATCTCCAGAACACTCGATGAAGATACTTGTTGTAACTCTTAAACTTTCGCGATTCGAACACATAGTTATATATTTAAACGGAACTTAATCACGCTGATAACTTAATATTTATTTACCTCGACGTTTCGATCAAGTTGCATTGATCGTGGTCCCGAGAAGACTGATGTAGCGGGTGTCAGCGTCGAGAAAGGTGAGCGTTGTCTCCAACTACCAGCATTTGGTTTTATAAAAATTCAGAATTGTCACGACACAAGACACTAACGACATCTGCAGATTCCTTTTGACATAAACCGTGACGCGAACACTTGCTTATCACGGGATTCCAGGACGCAGCCAAC
This sequence comes from Alsophila aescularia, assembly GCA_946251855.1. NCBI lineage: Eukaryota > Metazoa > Arthropoda > Insecta > Lepidoptera > Geometridae > Alsophila > Alsophila aescularia. The sequence goes on from OX276374.1 coordinate 19,263,480, forward strand.
TTGAAACCATCCTCTCGGTTGAAATTGGGATACTGTTTAATTTCAACCGCTTCACGTATAATCCTGGAGTAGTAGTGACGTTACGTGGAGACTTGTTGTTCAGGGTCAGGTGGAAAACGAAGATCACGCGGCCAATCACGAAAACTGAAATATCTGGATATCATGAAAACTGTAACCCAATCTACCATGGTAATACAGTGTGCTCAGAATGCCAGAAACAATTCAACCCGACAAAAATAGAGGACCGTCGCGAAAGCAGCCCAAGCCAAGGAGAACGTCGAAGTTGAAAGTACAACCACGATACGATCACTCTGACAAGAGTGCTTCTTCTCCGAAGCGAGTTTTTTAGAAATTCCATTTGAAATCGATTTTCAATAATTATTTTTAATCGATTGTTTTTGTTTGACCAGGCAGTCGGACAGTCGAGTCGAGTGGGGATATGCGGCGACCGCTGGATGCTAACTCGGAGGATTTCCATACAAAAATCTGTTTCGATACCTACTACTAAACGCAAGCAAAAATGTGTTTGCACGCATTGTGTATCTGTTAGTGAGCGCTGAGGTGATGAGAACAAGGTGGTACAATCTGTGGCCCGACCACATAACTTGGCTTCAATCGAATTCTCAATATCGCAATCACTAATGCCTTGCGATAGAGTCGAAATTGCTATGAAAAAAGTGATAATCCGATTGTAACCAAGTTCTGTAATTGGGCCACCGGTCATACAGCCAGTCATAGCGGTTGATGTTTGACAAACAAAATATATTTATTAACATCCATTTTCAAATCCATCTTGGATTTGGCGGTCATTTTTTTTAGTAAAATGATATAGTTGTTGTTTCGAGGTTTCACGGGGACTCATATTGTGTGTATGCGTGTGTGTGTGTATTTTCACTTGTATCTCCAGGGTTTTTAAACCGACTTGAAAGTGAATATGGGGCTCCGGCACATCATAAATAATGCTACTACCGCCTCCAGTGTGGTCTCATATAGGTAAATTCGTTTTTTAGTGAATCCAATATAAGTCATTTCTTTCTCAAAGACATTCATGTTCGCCTAAACTACCAACAGCCCCAGCAATTAGTTCCAAAAATACTCCAAAGAGGTATTTGTATTTCTCCGCAACATTAGCAAGAATTGGTCTTTAGCTAACTGTCCGATGATTTATTGGTACAACACTAATTAGGGACCAATTAAATGTGCCATAGCGCTTGACAGATGGCGCGCAGGATGGGGTACCTACCTATACAGGATCTGCACTCTTCATACAGACAAAAAATTAACTATTTTGGTAGAGGTAACTATCTGTACCTATAGAAAATTCATCTATCTATATAGACATCTCAACAAAAAAAACTGTACATTGAAGTTATTTAAAACAAACGGATAATTGCGATTTGAATGCGTGTGTAGTGTGGGTAATATTGAGAGTTTTAACATTAACAGTTATTTTGAGACCATCTTATAGGTTTTCCTGTAATCTATCATTTAAGAACTACTTTCTGTATTTTTCAAAATTTTAAGCACAGTATTTTTAGTGATAGCGGGGAATTGTCAACCTTAATTTGGTTTCATAAATGTATTTTTTTTTCTTTTTTATTTCTAAAATTGAGACGAGCCCATAAATAGCAGTAACTTCGGACTTCGGAACGCTATCATTATGCGTGGTCCTTCCCGCACAGTTCCAGTTTCTGATCTCTTAGCCCAATGACTATATTGTAAATTTCAAACTGGATATTTTTACCTTTTAATTTAATAACAAGACATAAGTTCAAAAACTGAAACCCGACTACGGTCGGGTAAAACATAGCATAAGACACTCTTGCGATGAAGACAAATCGATTGGTACCTCGCTTGTCAAAATCGGAACAACTTTTTATTTTGAACATATAACTCTTCAATTGCCTTGCCGTAGTCGGGTTAAAAAATAGCCTATGACACTCTATACATAAAGACGAATCGTTTGATACCTCGCTTATCAAAATCAGACCAAGTTTTTTGTTTGAACACATAACCCTTACTTTGCCTTGCCGTAGTTCCAATCGAACCAGTAGGGGACGCTATGGTGGAACATTCCCCTTCCCTTGCTTTGCTGTAGTCGGGTAAAAATGATTAGTTGTGTTTGTATTTTTATATTTTCGCGAATTGAATTCATTTTAAGAGTTAAACGGGTGTTACAAATGTATTTTTAAATATAATTTTGTCCAAGCTTTACGTTTTGATCGAGTTGCATTGACCATGGTCACGAGAATAAAAGCGAAGACTATCTGCTCGTGACCACGATCAAGCAACTTAAAGTCAAGGTGACTTAAAATGTTATTTCTAATTAACTTTGTTTTCGAATAGACCGTTTTGTTTTCTTATCTACACACTACTGCTTTCCGGTTGAATATCTGGCATCATCCTACTAATCTAATACATATTTAAGCTTGTCCAATTAATTAACACCTTCATAATGAATTCCATAGCAACAGTTAGCGAACATTAACAGTAAATCAAACATAAACGGAGTCATTAAATCAGTCGTTATGATTTATCCGTGTTACTGAGAAATGTTACTTTGTCTCTGTAATAATCGGATGCGAATGAGAAGCAACATAGAAGTTCTTGCACGGCACTGAGCCCAATCACCGGCTCTTCTTTTCCAACTGCCGCATGACACCTTGCATATATCGTTGCTCCACCTAGTTGGTCTCTACCGGCCTCTACAGCTTCACCGGAATGGAGGGCGGGCGCGAAAGCGCTCCGCCGCAATGCGTGACGCAGAAGACGCATGCCAAAGTTTAAATTTTGGCGACCGGATCAAGGGCAGAGGCTTGGGCAGCCGCCTAGATTACGGGGATCGGACTAAACACCCTGGATCGCTAGTGCTAGTAGTAATGAAGGGGGCCCTGATAAAATGATTAACCCTTTGATTAATTTTACTTGACCACCGATTTGGAATACAACCTTCGATGAGAATTCGGCAAAAAACTCGAAGTATTTTAGAAGTCGAACCACACTGCGTTTGTCAAAGCGCGGTCTGCTGTCAAAAACAACGTCTAACCCAAAGGTTATCCGTTCTTTCTGCGGATATGACCAGACCACTGCCTCGACCTATAGTGTTTCCGATAAATTATAACCCCGGTATGTTCAAGTCAAGAGTGAATAGGTATCTACTAGGCAAGCGTGCTACACCTTTGACCACATCATCGCTTTCCATCAGGTGAGATCGTGGTCAAACGATTGCCTAGACCACAAAAAAAATACATGTATTTCTTCAGCTTCCCTCGCTGTACTAGGAACGGCTGTGGAGACCGATTCTCGTGCACAAGTCATACTCGTGAACGGATGCTGCTTGTGGGGACTGGTCCAGCCTATTTTCTTACGACTTGTAGAAGTAATTTTACTGTTATTATGTTGATTACAGTTTTGATGATTGTGGGACATCTCACTGGCACAAATAATTTGAAAATATGAAAATAATATGTGGTTTGTTTAATGTGATTATATGACGACAATTTTATATGTAAAAAAATACTAAAATGAACGAAGTACTTCCCATTAGTTTCTTGACAGATAGCAACTTTCTTTTTTCTAACGGGCGTACCTATTTCCAAAGGGAAATGTATACATTTTATTTTTCCTTTTACTTCAACTTCAGAGATTCAAGTCTGAAAAGGAAATTTTATTTAGTCGATGATCTTAGTTTAAATATAAAAAGCTACTTCAGCTACGTCGATACTTAATTGCGACTATAATTTATGATAATGTTCATCGTCATGTTAATTGTTCCAGGGAATCCTTTGATGTGTCGCGCGCTTGCTAATTGTTTAGCTCTTCTGTAGTAGTCCACCGTCCCGCCGTTTAGTCACAGTCTAGTTAGTTCAATATGGTGAAAACTAACTGCTTAGTTCCCATGAACTATTAATACGATATTTCTAAGGAATTTATTGATCAAGCGAAACAAGGTCTTCTCCTCAACCGGGTAAATTGGCGTATGTATGTATCGATGTTTGTTGGGAAATTATTTTGAACTGTTTAATTTATCCGATCTTCGTGAAATTCGTTATGACCTAATACGGTTAATGAACAAGTTCGTATATGAGCTACAAAAATAATACTGTAATATTTAGTGCAATAAAAATGAAACAAATCTTCTGCAGTAACTGAATCTTTATTTATGTAACTTTTAAGTAACATTCATAAAATCAAAAAAACGTTTAATAAAATAAGTATGTACCTAGGTGGTTTTTAAATCACTTTCGGTACGATTAAGGCGCCTGGTCGTCTAAGTCGTACCATCAATAGCCTTAGTCGTACTTAGGATAAACTATACAAATGAATACTTAATAACACGAGATCACATTAAAAAATAAATACTATAAAGAGCTGTCTAAATCAACTTACATTCAATTATTACCAAGTAAATTACACAAAGATAATAAATTTATAATTTTATAAAAAACAAAATTTCTGAGTATTTAACCCTAGTAAATTATAGGTACGACTAAGGAATTTGCCACAGGTACGACTTAAACAACGAAGTTTATAAAGTTTCAAACCAAAATCCGACATAACCTCAAAATTTTCTACCATTTGAGCGAGCCTAAATAATTGCCAGAAAGCTATAGAAATATACTGTAAGAATTAAAATAACTTTACGATTATATTGCTTCTTGGAAAAGCTTACAAATGAGTGAAATAATTTAATGCAAACTGTGGAAAAAACATGTTCGTATTCATTATTTTTGCCTCGCCAAGCCGACCAGACCCACTTGTTTTAGTTGGCTCGTTTGACTAAATAGTTCAAGAAATAAACTTTTAGATGTCACTTTTTATGATTGTTATATTACTGAGGTCATGGTGGGGCTGGTCCACAAATTTAAAGTCGCTCAGCGAGCTATGCTCGGCGTATCTCTGAAAGACAGATTCCGGAATGAGGTGAACCAGGTAACCGACGTAGCCAGAGAATAAGTAAAGAAAACGAATTTTAGAGAGCTGGAGACCACGTTAAGGCAAACGTAGTGTGGGACGCCTTGCGAAAAACAGCTGGCAGCGACTGGATGGAGAAGAGCCGAAGATCGAGCTCATTGGCGTTCATTGGGAGAAGCCTACGTCCAGTAGTGGACTAGTATAGGCTGTGATAATGATGATGATATTACTGAGGTACGACTTAGACTGTGGTACGACTTGAGCTACCTTAGCCTACTAACATTTTTTTAGAATCGCTCCAGTAGTTTTCAAGCATTCTTCTTTTGATAATGGAACAAGCAAAGACTTTTAAAAGGAATTAGTAATAAACTCCGAAACTTATTGATATGGAAGCGCCTGGATTTACCTTTTCAAATAAAAATGAATCATCCAAATAGTTTTAGAGAACACGTAGATATTATTTAGGTAATTTAGCATAAGCCTAAATTACCTAAATAATTATAACATAGACATTGTATAGTATCATATTATTATAGACATATTATTACATTCATATAGATCCTAAGCTATCCAACTATGAAAACCGCATTGAAATCGGTTCAGTTTTTTATTTCGTTATGCCAAGAAAGTTAGTAAATCTTGGTCAGATAACTACTTAATGTTTACGTTAATGCCATGTTTTCACTAGGGGACAAAGTCGAGAGACATGTCGCGGGACATTTACGTGCGACTGTCTGGCGACAATGTCGACCGACATTTCGCTCGTCCACATACCCAAATTGTGGTCGAGATGTCTTCCGATACGGTTTCGTTGGTCTCCACTACTGCCATAGTCGCGGATAGTCGCGGAACACTACCCAAATGACGTCGGGCGACTGTCGAGGGACACGAAGTCGCGCCAGGTCGACGCTAGCCGAGCGTCGACACGCGACATGTCCCGCGACTCGTAGATGTCGCCTGCGATGTCGGGCGATGTCCCGGGTGACATGTCGCATGTCGACGCTCGGATAGCGTCGACCTTGCGCGACTTCGTATCCCTTGAACCTCGACAGTCGCTCGAAGCCATTTGGGTAGTGAGGATGCGTGTCGCTCTGTGTTCTGCAACTATTCGTAACTATGGCAGTAGTGTGGACCAACGAAACTGTATCGGGCGACATCTTGAATATGTGGACAAGTGAAATGTCGGTCGACATTGTCACCAAACAAATACACATAAATGTCCAGCAATTGCTCGCGACATGTCCCTCGACTTTGTCCCCTAATGAAAACATGGCTTTAGGTACTACTTCATTCTAGATAGCCGTGATAATCTAGTAATGCGCTAGTAGGTTCCCTAGACTTAGTAAGAACACTGTATTTTATGAGTTATAGAGGCGGGCAGGACATAATCATCATCATCATCATCATGTCAGCCTTTATAAGTCCACTGCTGAACATAGGCCTCCCCCAAAGAGCGCCATGACGAGCGATCCTGTGCCAGCCCATTCAACGACTTCCTGCGATGGCTACAATGTCGTCGGTCCATCGTGTGGGGGGTCTCCCCACACTTGGATTGCTTGTTCGTGTTCGCCATTTGAGAACCTTTATTCCACAACGGTTGTCGGTTCTGTGACTTATATGGCCTGCCCATTGCCACTTCAACTTGCAAACTCTGAGAGCTATGTCGGTAACCTTCGTTCTTCTACGGATTTCCTCATTTCGGATTCTATCACGTAGTGAAATACCGAGCATAGCTCTTTCCATTGCGCGCTGCGCAACTCAGAGCTTGTGTATGACACCAATAGTTAGCGACCACGTCTCAGTGCCCTATGTTCTCACTGGCAACATGCACTGATTATAAACTTTCGTCTTGAGGCTCTGCGGTATCTACGACGAGAAGATATGGCGTTATTTCCCGAACGCTGCCCATCCTAGTTGGATTCGTCGGTTGGGAAGTTGAATCTACCCAGTAGGATCGTCTGACCTAAGTGGCAGTGATCAACAGCATCGATAACATCATGTATTGCATGTTCTACAGGACATGCAACTCAAGAAAAAAGTCACTATTAATGAATAAATATTTCGTAAACGGAACCATTTAGGTATTACAAAATGGACCCCACTTGATGGGGTACAAAAAATGGTTTTCTTGTTTTTGGGATTCTGTAGTCAAACAAGCCCTTAGGCCGTCCGCACTGTAAGGCGAGCTCTGGCGACGGAGGAGCTCACTGTAAACTGGTGATTTCTACTTAGGCCGTCCGCACTGTTAGGCGAGCTCTCGCGACGGAGGAGCTCACTGTAAACTGGTGATTTCTACTTAGGCCGTCCGCACTGTTAGGTGAGCTCCCGCGACGGAGGAGCTCACTGTAAACTGGTGATTTCTACCGACCAGCGAAACTGTAGCCGCACGTTGCTGCCGCCGCGCGTATACACGTTAGCTACGCTTGTCGTTTCCTATTTTAGTAGATATCACCAGTTTACTGTGAGCTCCTCCGTCACCTGTGACCATGGACTTACAGTTTCGTCATGTCCGTCTGTCTGTATGTCACAACCATTTGATTCAGAAACAGTTAATACTGCAAAGATGAAAGGCAGATGTATATATCCATATCCATACCAATATATAAAAGTGAAACGTTGTCTGTTTGTTTTTTGGGGAGCTTTCACGCGATAACCGCTGGACGGATTTCGGTGAAATTTGGAATGGGATACCCTAGAATAAAACATAGGATACTTTTATCCCGGAAAATTCCACGAATTCCGTGTATTTTCACGGAATTCATGGAATTTTCCGGGATAAAAAGTGGAAAACGGAATATATATATACATATATATTCCGTTCGCGAGTTAAATACACATTGCTGTGTTTCCTGTCGAGAAGTATTTATAATCTAATAAATACTACTTCAAATAAAAATACATACGTTTTCATGTTTAGGTTTCAATTAATACTTATATTTGCTCGTAACTTTTATACTTTGATCTTTGACAAAGGCGACATGACCACCACAACACAACACAACACAGACATCGTATTGTACTTTCTTTGCAACACAATAAGTTAATTTAACAACATTTAAAAAAACGATTTATCCAGTAGCGATGTCATGATGAAAATAAGAACGGGCTATCACAATTAAATGCGTAAACAACATTTCGTGTCTATGTTGAAATGTTCCCTAATCAAAGGCCAAGCCGGAGTGTAGCAGCCATGTCGTGGTAAAACTTCAAATCGGCTAGCATAATATAATGAGTACACAAAATTTCTTGTCTGTGCTGTTGACCGTTGAAGAGTTCCTTTATATGGAGCTTTTCATGGATGTCGATGCAGGTCATGCTTACCATAAAAATGCATTGTCATCGAAACTGAACCAACATGTAAAACATCAACTCCGTAGGATAAGAAGTGGTTATATTTCGAGCACTGCTATCATTGCGATATACCGATCACCATATTTTAAAAATATTGACAAATTTTTATTTTCGCTTGACAAGGTTCTTACAACTTTATCTACAGTGAAAAATCTGATCATTGCCGGTGATATAAACATCCCCATAAATGTGGGAAAATGCGATGAAAACTCCAACCGATATCTTAATTTAGTAGCATTCCATGGATTTTTACCAGCACATTATTTTGTTACCCGAGAAGCAAGTGGTACCTGTTTAGATCATGTCATATTAAGAACTGATTTCTCTGCAATTACATTAGTACCAAATACATTATTAACTGATCACAGACCCACTTTATTTTGTTTGGAACAGAAAATTATCCAAACTTACGCAAAAATGACTTGTTCTAAAATCAATCACGATAATTTGAAAATAGATGTATTAAACATAGATCTTAGTCCTATTTACGAATCCGTTGATCCAAACTTTGCATTGTCTTATTTAATTAAAGCACTACAAATGGCAATTAATAATAACTCAACAATAATTACTCTTCCAAGACGCAAAAGAATAATCAAGCCATGGATCACTGCAGGACTACTTAAATGTATTCAAAATAGAGACAAACTACATAAGAAATCCAGGAGCTCACCAAATAATGCTATCTTAAGAGTAACATATACTCGTTATAGAAACTTTTGCAATAAGCTGTTAAAGAAAGTTAAAAGAGCTTACGAAAAAGATAAATTAGATAGAGCTGGGAACAACAGTAAAAAGATATGGTCGGCAATAAAGGACATATCGGGTACGCAGAAGGTAAATGACTATCCTAAAGAGTTGTTGTCTCTCTGCAATTCTCCTACTTCTTCTGTAAATAAAATCAATGACTATTTTATAAATGTTGGAAAAAAAATAGCTGAAAGTATTGCATTTGATCCTTGCAGTGAGAATAGAAAACACAATCCATCAGTTTCTAAGTCAGATTCGTTTGTTGTTCTAAGCACTGATGAAGGGGAGGTTGAGAGACTAATTTTGGCTTTAAAAAATGAGTGCTCTATTGGGTGGGATGGGATTTCTATCAAATTTCTTAAAGAACTTCGTGGTTTTATCGTGCCTCCTCTGACATATATTTTTAATATGAGCCTTGATTTGGGTATTTTTCCCAATGACCTCAAAAGATCCCTCATCCTTCCTATTTATAAAAGTGGTAATAGAGATCGTATCATTAACTACTGACCCATTTCCATTCTTCCTTCCATTTCAAAATTATTAGAGCGGATAGTCAATACTAGATTAATTAACTATTTAGAGAAAAACAATATTTTATCGAACCAACAATTTGGTTTTCAAAGAGGTAAGTCCACTGACAATGCTGTCCAGGACCTATCTAGCTTTATATCACAAAGCCTGGACAAAGGAAAAAAATGCCTTTCTATATTTCTAGACTTGGCTAAAGCTTTTGATACGGTCTCTATTATTTGGTACCTATTCTAATTAACAAGCTTGAGGAAATGGGAATAAGGGGAATTCAACTTGCTTTATTTAGAAGTTATCTGACAGATAGGTTCCAATCTGTTAAAATCGGAGAACACACAAGTAGTGGACTCCCAGTCACACATGGCATACCGCAGGGCAGTATTCTGGGCCCCACTCTCTTTTTAATTTATATAAATAATCTGTGTCTACTTAAACCTCAAAAGGGTATACTAATTTCCTATGCGGATGATACTGTGTTAACGTTTGCTGCGGTTACATGGAATGAAGTTTATGATGCTGCCCAAACTGGTTTCAACAAAGTAACGAGATGACTACATAAAAATATATTGTCATTGAATACAGACAAGACTAAATATGTAACCTTCTCCATTCGTAATATTACTCGAAATAATGATTTGAAGATTTTTGCTCATTCTAATTTATGCTTTTCGACCAATACTCTATGTTGCTCCTGTGATGTCTTAGAATCCACTCTCTCAATTAGATATTTAGGAATAATTATTGATAACAATTTGAATTTCAAACAGCACATTCTGAATGTATGTGGCCGAATTCGTAAAATTATTTCTATCTTCAAAAAGCTTAGATTCATAGGAAAACCACACCTGGTACGACAAATATATTTAGCTCTCTGCCAATCCCTTATTACATATTGTATATCAACCTGGGGAGGGGCACCCAAAACAAATTTACTTCCTCTAGAGATCTCCCAGCGCGCTGTGTTGAAAGTTAGTACTGGTCGACCATTTTTGTTCCCTACTTCGCTTTTGTATCAGTCATGTGATGTTCTCTCCGTTCGTCAACTTTCCATTCTCAGCTTGATTTTGAGGCAACACTCAAATCTAATATATGACTCAAAAACTCAAACAAAACGACGAAAGTACAATGTTTGTTTTTTTTTGTCAACAAATGCAAACTTCATTCATAAAAAGCTTCATACTTTTTTTGGGTCCATTTCTTTACAATAAAATAAACAAAACTCTGGTTATATATCCATTGACAAAAACTGAGGTCAAATTTAAAGTCCCTTCATGGCTGAAATCACTTAATTATGATCAAACCGAGGATCTACTTAAAATAATAAAATAATTTATTTTGTAAACCAATTATACTCATTTTTAAATAACTCAAGCTTTGCACACTACTGGCACCCTCTCACACTCACACATTCATATACACCATATACATAGAGAGGATCATAAACACATTAAATTTAATTTAATTGTAAGTTTATTAATATTGTTAATTTTAGTAAATTTTAGATATTTTGAATATTAGGTTCCATAATATGGAGGCTAGATTTTAATATAGTAATCTCGGGGGAGGGCGCTGTATGCTGAATCACGGGTGTTAAGCCTAGTTCGGCAGCAGATACCCTGCTGTTTTTAATATACCTTTACCTAGCCCTAATTATTATAAGTTTCAAAACTGTAAATGTATCAACTTTAACTGAATAAATACTTTATTATTATATTATTATTAATTCAGCTTGCAAGATTTGAGCTAAACAAACATAGATACATACAAACATTGCAAGTTAGCTTTTCATAAAATATGTCCCGGGCCAGGGAGGAGGGCAGGGGGGGGCCGATGACATTTGTATAAAGTAGAGTTGCCATCTATCAAATCGGTCCCAGACAAAAGTTTCATCAAATGTGATGGATTAGATGGCTCTTTGCATAGGCAGTGGGGTCTCGTTGAATAAGTATTTTCTCTGTGGTATTTTAAAATTACAATAAGATTTATTTACAGTTTTTTTCGACGACCGGTTGGTCTAGTGGCTAGAGATCTACGAAATCGAGTGGTCTCGGGTTCGAATCCTGCAAGGTGCAATCATGTGTGTGATGAGCAGAAATGTTCGTTTCCGAGTCATGGATGTAATATTCATATCTATGTATGTTTATCCGTTATCTAGTGCCCATAGTACAGGGTATCCTAATTTGGGGCTAGGTAATTGGTGTAGAATTGTTCTGAATATATTTATTTATTTATATGTATTGATATTATATTTTGTTCCGTTTACGAAATATTTGGCTCTAAAGTGACCTGATTGCTTGAGTTGCATGTTCTTTAATACCTAAAGTACAAAGCTAAACAAACTGAAAAAAACTTAGGTACTTGCGCATGCTTATTACAAATTTACTAATAAAATTGTTACGGCTATCTAAGGTTTACGAGATATGGCCGACCAAGATAACGCATTTTATGCCCGCGTCTAAAACCGGTCTGAACTAATTCCCTAAGGAGAGACATAATCCAACCGTAAAAACAATTTTATTGGCGAATAACGTTAAAACTACTGGACCGATTGCAATGCTGTTTTCACAGTTTGGACAGCTTGGTAGAATGACACTGACACTAACCCTAACACTTCTATGCGTGTAACTTGGCCGTTTTTCACAGTTTGGACAGCTTGGTAGAATGACACTGAGCACTTCTATGCGTGTAATTTGGCCGTTTTTTCGTGTATGGCAGCCAATTGAAGAAAAAATACCTAAGTATATAGTGGTTATAAATATTTATATCTATAAACATGCGCCAAATTTTAATCTTGTAGTGAATAAAATGTGTGTGACATACAGACAGACGGACAGACCGACATGGCAAAAGTATTAAGTTTCCTTATTTGACTACGGAACCTAAAAAGCAGTCTAATTGAGAAGTTCCTTCTTTTGAGCAAACTCCATTTATAAACAAAAAGTTGTGTGCATGTAATGCCGTATTCTCTAAACCGATTTTGATGATTATTTGGTTACTTAGAAGGGCTCTTAATCTCCATATTATAATAGGTATACGAATTAAAATCTTCATTATTTTGTTCATACAATAAATAATGAAGTCATAATAATAATCTATATGTATTCTATAGGTACTTATTAAACAAATTGAAATAATTAAGCAGTAACAATACAACTGATACAAGAACAACACAAAAAAAATGTACAAATTAAAATTAAATTGTACAACTAGTACAATTTAATTAAGCAGTAACAGTAACAGTAGTTTTTAAGTGATGTCTGTTAGCGCAGCACGTAAAAACCACCGAACCGTTTGCGATGAGGTTTTCATTGTTGGATAGCTTAGGTTTTGACTTAAGAACTGGTGTACTTGGTGTCTAGTGTACTTGGTGTGCGATGAGTAGAAACCGAGCGATCGATAAAAAACAATTAGAATGAATAAATTTTGATGATATTTAGTATTTTGTACTTTATAGGTAATGTTGGTACTGGGATAATACATAGGTTACTTTTAACCCAGACTATTCTATACTTATAATAAAGCAATAGGAACGAAAAAGTTTTTACAAAGAAGATAATTAAAAAATATGGTCTAGGGTACATAAAATAAGCTACTGAACAAGAATATAACCTTTTAAAAAATCGTGTCTGTCTGTATGTTTTTTCGCGCATCACGTAAAAACTAACGGTAACTAACGGACCGATTGCGATGCGGTTTTCACTGTTGGATATCTTATGTTTTGACTTTAAAACTTTACATCTCAATCCGATGAGTAGAAGCCGAGCAATCGATAAAAATATTTTTGTCGGCTGAAGGAATTTTGATCAAATGTTGGTATATTGGTATTTTAGGTCCTGGAATAGCACAAAGAGTACTCTTAACCTACAAAAATGACCACGCGTGCGAAGCCGTGGGCATCAGCTAGTAGCTAAATACACGTTGGTATTTGTATATACAAATCGGTTTGTATTTGTACTGTTGGTCCGCGCGGGACCAACAGTACAAAATTATGCGCAAAATTATTTAGGGGGGATTTATGCGCTCGCGCATGTACTGAGCATCTAATGACCACGCAAGCAAAGCCGTGGGCACCACTAGGTAATTAAAACTATTGAATAATGATTACAACATAATATAATTTATTTCTTTTTACCAACTAAAAATAGCACAGGCATTAAAACTAGCGAAATATATGTAATATTTAATTTTATGAAATATTTACAAGACAAACTTGAAAATAAAGATAAGTAATGGAAGAAAAAACTGACTATAATTTTACACATAAATAGCATTGTATAATATAATTAGCATTGAAAACAAGTGGGGATTGGTTTATAATACAGTGCAAGTGTTAACAATATTTTAACTGTTTTTAATCATTGACTACTTAATATGTCAAAAATATTTTTTTAATTGTTATTTTAAATTTAAGTAGAAACATTTTGGTACAACTATATATTAATTAAAATGTGGGCTTAACCTCGGGTTTCTGAAACGTTTGTTAACGTTGACAACAGATTAAGTCTATTGCTGTCTTTGTCATTTGTTTAGTGCCAGATAAAGGCAGCATTAGAATTAATCTGTTGTCAAAGATGACAAACGTTTCAGAAACCCGAGGTAAATAATTCTTTGACTCGTCAAAACTCAGTTTTCAAAAATTATTATTATTAATATACTTACAAGTGAATTATGAAAATAAAAATATTTTTTGTCCTTAAGCTATTTGGTTATAATATCGCATCCTCGCAAGAAGTGTGAATTTTACACCTATCTTTAAGAACATACAATTATGTTCGTATGAGGCAGGTAAGTGAAGTTTTTTTTTACACTCTTAGCTCTCTTCTGTTTCGACACTAGACATTTTCAGACGAAAAACACGAGTCATTTAAAAAAACGTACCAATTAATAAGAATGCCTATTTATAAAGACTATAATTACATATTATTAAATGAGATTTATTAATGCCAAGTGCCTCATCAGTATTTTACAGTAAAAATATCAATAATAAATAAATTACACTAAAATATAATTATCATAATAATGCATACATATATCAGGAACTATCTTCTTCTATATCTAACTTAGCCTTTTTATTTAGCTTAAAGAAATCTATAGTTTTCATTATTATAATTTAATGTAAGTATAGTAGTAGTAGTGTATATAAGCAAATTCAGTAGAATGTTCTACAAATGACTGTTAATTAAAGTGTATTTTTGACAGTAATAAAACATTTATAGTGCTCATTATTGACTTCTGAACTATTTTCGATTTACAATGTTGAAACAACCCTATACGGTCTAAAATGTCTAGACAGTTTACAATGTCATCTTGTTCAGCGAAGATTGTTTTATGAAAGTTGACAGTTGCTATATACATAGTTACCGCGACGTGGTTTTTCAGTCAATAATAAATTAATAATAGAAAATAATATAGGTCAGACTGATACATGCTATATATGAGACATTGCTTTATCTATATAAGATAACAATATATCGATATGTAATTTTTAACATTATGAGAGTTTGAAAATGTACATTTTATTTTGACTTTCTACTTTTTCGCTTGTCGTGTCTTCCTAATATTCTAGCCTCGTTTTTATGACTTCCTTATATAATTTGTCATTTATGTTATTCATCATCATATTTGACAGTCACAGTTTATTGACATTCGTAATTTTTGACAATTGTTATTTTACATTTTATAACATTACCTACATTCAATAGATATATATTTTTTCTCTTTGATTACGTTGCTTTTTACATTTTTATTATATTTTTCTACGTGACATTAATTTCTTCTTCCTCATCACTCTCAGTCACCGTACTGTGATTATACAGGCCCTGGGCCATCAGCTGTAGCGCCAGAGGGTTCCTCTGCCCCGACGCCTTTTTAAGCTTGGCTCGCTTGTTCTGGAACCAGATCTTGATCTGTGCCTCGGCCAGCCCCAGCTCTGCGGCGAGCGTCTGCCGCCGCCGCTCCGTTAAGTAGCGGTTCTCCGTGAACTCGTGCTATAGGGAGAGAGAATAATAGATATTAGTGGGTAGGAAAGGATACACATATTTTGCGAGATAAAATCCTGAATGTACCCGCGTACGGAGTAATTTGCAGTTGTCTATGGTAAAAGAATTAAAGTTACTCTCAGAATTAGCAAAATGAATTGCTATTAGGCTATATAGCACCGATAACGTTTGGGAAAGCATCTCGAATGACACTTCTCGATGTTGGAAGATGGAGAGTAGGACGGACTCCACGAGGTGAACCTATGTCGTAATGTATATTTTATTTGCCTATGTTCATTTAAGGACGACTTCCAGACGATGTTGCTAAATAGCTTATCATTATTATTAATTAGATTTTTAAAACAAACGCAAGTGATATTCATATTAAAATATGTCAAACATCTATAATCTCACGATTAAGAAGATTGGATATATACTCCGAGTGGGACATCGTGGGACACCTATAAATTGATAATACGTAGGTATATAAAATTATATAGAACAAGATCCGAACGAAGTGACTGACAGAACCAAACACATTGGTCAAATAATTAGAAAACTGAAGTGGCACTGGTCATGGTCACATCAGAACCGACAACCGTTGAGGTAAACAAGACCTAGTGAAGACCGCGTTCAGGCAAAGGTGGATTGACAACTTGCGTAAACGGCTGGCAGGAACTGTATGAAGAGAACCGAAGATCCAGCATAATGGCGTTCACTAAAGGAGGTCTACTTCCAGCAGTGGATGAATAGGCTGATGATGATGATGTCGAGGCGATATCATAGAATCATTTCATGAAATGGTCGATAATATCATGAAATGGTTCTATTTCATGAAATTTATCGTTTAAACATCAATGTTTAATGTTATTTCAATCCACGTTTGGCCTTATCATTAAATATAATTAATATAGGTTGTTCATCATACTAAAGGTATCATACAGATAGGTCAAGGATCAAAAATATATACGAAAACGAAGACTTAGTGCTTCTAGCGATGTATAATGTAACAATTTTACGATATGATCACTAATGTTTGGCCACATCATGAAGTAGCCGTGCGTTTAGCTGTTCATATCTTCAAACGCTAAGCATTCAATCATCTGGCCAAACCATTTCGTGATGAATTAAAAAAAAACATGATGTGGCCAACCATTTCTTGAAATTATCTATTTTACGATATCGCCACGACATATTTTTTTTTTATGTCCAATAATCTGTTAACAAGCCCTTTAGTGAGGACTTCCAGCAGTTTCTGATAGCCAATTCCATTCCAGGCACCACGTATTTACCGCATCATCACTTTACAGCAGGTGTAATGTTCAGTACATATAACTATTGGACAGTGTAGTGCTTGGCTATGCATTTGAAGACGTAGAAACCAACCTTTAGTCTAGCAAGCTGTGCAGCGCTGAACGCAGTCCTCGGTCTCTTCTCTTCTGCAGTGGCCGCTTTCTTCATCCTCCTACTTCTGGGTCCTGTTGACAAAAAAAAAGTAATTTAATACTTTTTTCTGTCTTGGCCTACTTACGTATAAGCTAAAGCGGTGGAGACCGCAGGAATATACACGGAGCCGAAACGTATACACTCATAGTCCACAAATTTAAATTCGCTCAGCGAGCTATAGAGAGAGCTATTTCTCTGAAGGATAAGATCCGGAACGAGGTGATCCGCCAGAGAAACAAAGTTATACATAGCTCAAAGTATTAGCAATATTAAGTCACATTTGTCGAAGAACGGCTGACAATTCGAGTCTTTGAGTGAAGACCACGGCTTGGAAAACGTAGGGCCGGCAGAAACTGGATGAGAAGAGCCAAAGAACGGCCTCTGTGACGGTCATTGGTTCTATGTCCAGAAGTGGAATAATACAGGCTGATGATGATGGGGGCCGAGCGTTACCTAATATGTGCCTTAGCAAACCGCTTTTGATTTTCGGCCCTGCTAATGATCAATAACATTTAGTTAAATATGGGTATAGGCACCTGCGAAAGGCGGCTGGCAAAACCAGGATGTGGAGAGTCGAAGACCGGGCTCTGTGGCGTTTATTGGGAGAGGCCTATGTCCAGCTGTGGACGGATACAGGCTGATGATGATGTGCGAGTTAGAGAACACGTTAACTGTGAATTATGTAAAGAAAACTAAACAAATAGAATATTATGAAATGTTAAAGCTGAAGCCAAAAAATATTTCTTTCTCTCATGTAAAAAAATCTATCAAATTGTGTTTGTTCTTTCTCCCATTCGAATAGAACATTTTCTTTTTTAACAGTGCAAGAACGATATATATCCAGCCAACCACCACCTCGTTACGGAAAATTCTCTGGCAACCGTTTTGGCGAGAACTTTTATTTAATTAAAAACACGAATAAAAAAGTTACGGGCCATTTTATCTGGTGATAAACTGCCGCGAGGCGATACAAACTCATCCTTGAACGAAAATAGACTTTATCTTCAACTAAATAGGGTGTTAAATCGTTTGTAAGGCAAAGGCAATTCGTTCCACATTTTTCAAACACCAAAAAGATTTGTGTGAACGCCATTTCCTGTTCTATTCTTAGGGTTGTAAAAGTCAGAATTGATTGCGAACGTAATTGTAACAATTTGAAACAGTTTTCCTGCAATTTCTTTGCGATTCACAAATTTAAATAGAATAATTATGTACGGGTGTGTTCACACAGGCGAAACAGTTAAGTAACTTATTGAAGGTTCTGGAAAGTACAATTAATCGATTGAATCCATTTTAAAATTACATGCTTAAAAAGAGAATTTAACATGAAGTCAGAGAGTAACTTTAACAAGAAGGTAGTTTGACTTTCGACTGCATGCATGTACCCACACAGGTACAGGCGATTTTTAATCAAGACGGAGTAAACTGATAGATCGTAATGTCACTTTGTAAAACAATGTTGCACGCTTTTATGTTGCAATGATGGTACTTCGTTCAATTTTACCGTTCAAAAGAACGGAACTTAAATATTAAAAAGCTCAGATTTCTTTATAAATATGTCGCCGACGATTAACAAGTTAAATCAGTTAAACAAGTTTAATCAATCAGTTTAATCACATTTCAATATGTTTCTAATGAAATCTCTTTATACGACCTAGCTTTCATCCAATTTATATAATAGTGCGTTAGCATTATTGGTTATTCTATGATAATAGCCTGTTTGGCCGATGCACGGCTTGAAACAGTTCTCTGAAATGAACTGATTCACTGAACTAAATCTTTTTTTACCACTACACTACTATTTTTCATGAAAAAAATGGCTAATCAGGTAATGTCAGTTACTCCGTCTCGATAAAAATTCGGCTGAGTGTAAAGCCAAAAGTTTCCAACAATAAGAAAAGAAAAAAGTTAAGGATTTTCGTCGGGAAAACAAATTTTGCTTTGAATTATTTTCTCAAACCTGGGTGTCTTCTTTAAATATTGGTGGAATAGGTTCTTTAACACCTTTAGGTGTTCGCTAACGTGCACGTGTGTAGGCAAATGATACAAACTCAAAAAAAACGTGTAATTTCTTGTTCTCTCCAGATCTCCCTGGAAAGTTTCAGCAAAGCATCACTTTACTGAATTGTGACTTTATCTGTTACTTGACTAGACTTTTGACTACCTGACTGAATGGGACCCGACGTTTTGGCTATTCAGTGACAAAAACTTAGAACTTGTAATATCTCTTTACTTGGCGATGGCTAGTGCCAGCGTTGTTGTAGTTTGGTTGCAAGACAGGACCTCTCCCAAATCGATCCCTACTATTAAAATATTTCTGGATAATGCTATCATCATGATCAATATTTCAATTGAAACAGCCCATCTGAGAGCACAACATTTGGACCCCCGTTGAAGCATAGACACGAAAAACGAAGAAAGTAATTAAACATCATAAATTAGTACTTGTAATTATAATTCAAATTTTTTATCATGGGAATCAATGAGTAGGAAAACTATGAAAGCTATAAAAATATGCAAAAGATCTTGACTCTAAAGTACAAACAAGAAAACAAAAGAACGAGAAAAGTAAGTACAAGAAATAACTGTGGCTTGAAATATCAGTTAATCTTCAACCAAACAATAAATATTCCGTGCCATAACGCTGAAGAGTCATTTTTATTACTCTTACTGTAGACACAGGTAATTTAGATAATAGTAAGCGCTATAGTCCGTAACAATTGCAATTTGGCAATAGCAGTGCCAACTCTTGGCTTTATTTTAACGAACTCGCCTACAAACGAAGGTGCAACCCGTCTAATCTACCACACAATAAACAGGCCATAAGTCACGACTACCGTTTTCCTGATCTAGCATCTATTTTATTGCTGTTAAAGTGTTAAATCCTCTGATAAGAAATGTTAGTTAGGGCAGGAAGAAGTAACTTTATGGTTCCGTTGAGTACAAAATGGGGATTTTGCGTCTAGATCTTTTTAGTAAGATTGCAAGTGATTTACTAGAACCTATTCCTATTTATATTAAATGGTTTTATGTTACTGTTAAAAAGATTAACGACAGTGAAACCCTACTTTATTTCAAAAAGGTTTTCGATACGATTCGAAGCAAAATTTTAATGCAGTTACATATGTATCATAATAACTTTTATGTGCGTCACAGATAAGAGCGTACGTTTTCGTTTAAAAAAAACTGTTACGTGGATTTCCAAGGTTTGGTTATTTTATTATTTCTCTATTATTGTTATAATATTTAAAAATTATAAGTTTCATGCAAATATTGATACTTTAACGTAAAGTTATTGATATATATCTTTTAAGTTATCTACTTTTTCGTAACTTTTATGTTAATTTTACCTGTTTTTTTTATTTAACCAATTTATTTTGTCAAATAGTTGTTTTAACATAACTTTTACGTTTCTTTTACTTCACCCCTTGGAAAATAGTTTTACTAACATAACTTTTATGTTACTAGTGAGGTATGTAAACCTATTATTCTGTGCTAGTGATACAATTTTGGCTTTTCTCATTTCTGCGAGATTTCTGGGTGATTAAGATATATATTAAAAGAGTGGTCCCATTTACAAGTTTCATACAAATTGGTTCTGTAATTTATTAGTAAGTAAATCCATTTGAAATGGTTAGAAGAATTATACTATTATATCAAAACAAATAAGAAAAATGGAGGAGCTGTCTAGTATTATTGTATACTAGCTTACCCGCCCGCGACTTCGTCCACGCGGACTACAGTTTATCGCGAAAAAAAGCATCCTACTTACGTTCTTCTAGGATATTAAAAACCAATGCAAAAGTAGACTTAGACTTCTTGGTTATGGCCTCCGTGGCTTGTTGACTTAATCTGTGGTACCAACGCTCTTGATGATTTTTGACGGACTTGTTATTTCGTTTCCAAGGCAACCGTTCCTTACAGCGAGTATTCAACATGTTCTAGTTTTCCCGTGGAAACTTCCACGGAATTCGTGGAATTTTCCACGGAATTCGTGGAATTTTCCGGGATAAAAAGTATCCTTTGTTTTATTCTAGGGTATAAGCTATCTGCATTCCAAATTTCATTGAAATCCGTCTAGCGGTTATCGCGTGAAAGCTCCCCAACAAACAAACAAACAAACAGACAACGTTTCACTTTTTTTAAATATTGGTATGGATAAGTTTATTACTGTAAACTAAAACGTGCTCTAAATATTATGTTTTAAGCGGAAATAAATTGTAAACACGGTTAATAACATTGATCTGTGCGCAATAATGATTCAGAATACACAATTGCATCTTACAATATTTGATTTGAACCTGATGGTTTCTAAGCCTTTTTTTTAACAGGTAATCCTAATCAGTTTCTATTGTTTCAAAAATTAGTGAGCATTGAAGGAATTAAGAAGTAAAAAAATCAAAGGAGATATATATTTAGATAAACACAAAAAAGAAAGGTATAATAAGTGACTTCACCGTCAATACAAACCGTACAAAAATGGCGTCCTATGCTATAAGTCACAGCTTATAAAAACACCCGCTTAATTACACGCGACCCCATTTACAGTGGTTAATTACAAGGGGGTGGGGCGACTCCCCCCAGGGCTAATCACCCCCTGGTGGTGGGAAATGATAGTTGTTGTTGGATCCGTGTTGTAATTTTATTATTTGGTGTTGTAATGTAATAGGGGTTTGGTATTTTTATGGGGAAATGGAGCAGCTTATTAAATTGTCCTATATGTTATAAACGCTAGCTTATGCCTACGGCTTCCCCCGTAGACACGATTACCAGTTAATTTGAATAAAACTTGGTGAATAGTCATACATCTAATTAAAAGTGGCAAGATTAGGTACCAGCTCCTCGAACGGAGACCGCATGAATTAGGTGCAACGCACACAATTAGCCTTCTTTGGCCTTAGTAATAATCGGAGTGGCGCATGGCGTTTGTGTGGCAGTCTCTCATTCACGGCTACAGTTTGTGCTACATCTCTCTGTCTTGTTGTTGATGCACATGAAGCCCGACGATAATCTTAATAATAATATAAAGGTGAAGGTTTGTGTGTTCTTTGTTATATATCAGCGCTGAAACTGCTAAAACTTGGATTGAAAATACTTTTAGGTCCTGTAATAACATGTAGCATACCTTGCATCATGATCAATCCAGGTGAAGCCGCGGGCGTGGCTAGTTATGTAATCAATTAAAATTATACCAAAAATATGCATATGATCGCTAGGTCATTATTTGCCGCCATGTACTGACCGCAACGTCTTACAATCAATTCCTGTCCATCCAAAGGTAGCCTGTAAGAAATTAATAATAGCGATAAGGCCTAGGCGTTAAACATTATTATTATTTTGAGAGTTAATATTTTAGGGTGCTCAGAATATCTTATTGTATATTATCTACGCAAATCTATGTATTAGGTATAATATATTTAACTAGCTGTGCCCGCGGCTTCTCACGCGTGGTCATTTCTCTAGATTAAAAGTACTCATGTGCTATTCAAGGACCTAAACTACCAATTTTTTATCGAAATTCCTTCGGCCGTCAAATACTTTTTATAGATTGCTCGGCATCTAATCATTAGATTGAGATATCAAGTAGGAACCACGTTTTTAAGTCGAACTCTAAGCTATCCAACAGTGAAAACTGCATCGCAATCGGTCCAGTAGTTTTTACGTGATTCGCGAACAAATATACTGACAAACTAACAAACAAAACGAGTGAACACGATTTAAAAAATGTTATATTTTTGTTCAATACGTTATTTTAAGTACAGTAGACCAATTTTTTTAAATTATGTTCTTTGTACAGACTATTTCGTTCCTATAGCTTTATTATATGTATAGATTACTCAAACATAAGCCCCCATTACATTTACAATTGATTCACTCAAACTCTTCCTCGTAACTATATTATTTACAATTAACTCACGAGTCTGTTTTACAATTGGTCCAGTCACGGACACTAACATGATATAATTGAATTTTATTAATTTACTACGAACTTAAATTACCCCCTTCGGGGCTTTAATGGAATTAAATGAGTATTACTTTAATTATTTAATGCTAAGGGAATCTTAACCCTTTGTTTTGTAGGCAAGGAATTGTGTTTTTAATTAATAATTGTTTAAGGAGTAGGTATGGGTGTAAATACAGCTTACAGTATGTTATTAATGTTTTTTCCATTATCTATATTTATAATAAATCAATTGTAACAAGTCTGTACAATGAAGATAATTAAAAATACCGAACAATCAAATAACATTTTAGAAATTGGTGTCTGTCTGTATATCTGTGTGGATGTTAGATGCATCACGTAAACCCTACTAAACCGATTACAATGTGGTTTTCACAGTTGGATAACTTAAGATTTGACTTCAAATTTGATATACTTTGCATCTTAATGCAAATCACGAAAAGAGACAAAATCGACATGAAACTGTTTGACGGCTGAACTAATTTTGAAGAAGTTTGATAAAAATATAGGTACCAACTTTAGGTCCTGGAACAGCACATGAATACTTTCATCCAGAAAAATGTCTAGCAAATTAATGCAACTAGTTTAAAATAAAGCTAAGTAATTTTTTTTTCTCATGATACGAACTTGAGAAAAGACAATTTCTCAGTATTTTATATGTCTTCAGAAAACTGCAGTCATGCTTTTGCAATAAAAGTTAACGGTATCATCGTGCACAAAAAGTGGTTTCTTTGTAATTTACACTTCACCTCGAAACTCAATTTGTCTGATATAATCTTTTTGTCTAATATTGTACCAATATTTTCTACAACCGATTCAGATTCAGGTTTTAAATCGATTAATGAGAGATTAATAAACAAGCAGCAAATAAAGATTAAAAAAGAAACCTAAAACCAAGCTTTCTTCCCTGTTTTTTTTAAAATTGCTTTGTCATCTAGTTGTGAGCTACCCTGATAGTTTCAGCCAGATAGCTAATCGGGAAGTGCTCGAAGTTTAAGTTGTAAGATTCCACCCGGAACATCGGACAAACAAACAAGAAAGTGACTTAATAAAAACGTGGTAAAAAAAAAACAGACATCATTGACATTGTTTGTATCGTTGCCATCGTGTCGGTCGGTATGTTTGTACTTTTGTACCTTTAGAATCCCGCAATGACCTATTATCCCAAACAGAACCCCACCAAATTCCCACCATCAAACTTAACAACGTAACTTAATAAATAACATACAACTTAACGAAATAAATTAACAGAGACATAAAGCACTAAAAAGGCATAACTTGCCCGCGACAGCCCTAACTTCGAACATTAACATGCCGGGGCAACCCTAATAGCTGGACGAATGAGGTTGATAATTTATTTATATCCGCAGGATGAATTCATTATGGTTGTCGGGGTGATGGGGAGAAGGGGTAAGTGAAAAATGTACTTTTTACAAATACATTAAAACATCAATTTAAATGAAACTTCGTTTCGAAAATAATATAATTAGATACCTGCTGTTGAAGCATACTTAGCCGCTCAATAGTCATGAAGAAACTTTTCATTCATAAATGCGAACAAAAATAGGTTTCCGTTCTCCCCAAGTGGGTCAAGAACACTTGACCCACCTCACCTCCTCTGCTTCTCACCTGCTTATAAAATTAATTTCAGACAGATGACATTCATTATTTATACCTAAGTATTTTATTTGAGCATTATATGATAACCGACTAAAATATTTTTAGTTAATTTCTATACTTGAATAACTAAAACAAAACCAGTACACCCAGTAAAATAATAGTGATAACAAAAACCAATTTTTCTTGACAAAATAATTAGTTACTTGTCACGCACTCCGTGATTTCCAGTTCGCGTGACGAAATCCACACTTATTTATATTTCACATTTTCTATAATAATTCACACAGAAAATTATGAACTGTTTTATTTTTGTGAGTTAATTAAAGTTATAAGAAGGCAGGTGCAAAGTTTCATAGTGTGTAAAACTTGACTATTACTAGCAACCACAAAGTTAATCATTTAAATTTCACTGTAGCCAGTATGTCAATGTCAAAGAGTTTACAAAAAAAAACATTCCGCACAAACACATTATAATGTTTTGATCAAAACAGGTTTCTAATTGTTTAATTCAAAACAATCACATCGAATTTGATACGGGAAAAATATTCACAGAAAAAGTATCATAAAAACTTTAGCAAAAAGGCATGATTAAGTAGTTAGTGTCAAATCTTGATTCCCAGTTGTTCAGATTTAGAGATCCTCAAGTGTTTTTTTAATTATTGGAATTTTAACTTTAGTTTTTCAAGCTTCAATTATTGTCCTCAGCAATGTTAATTATTTAAGAAATGAAAGTTGAATGTTTTTCATTGAAAGATACCAGAGTTATTTAAATATTTAGGTTTATTGCATAATTAAATGAGACCGTGAAAATGATCATCAGTAAGTCTTAAGTAAAAAAATGTCGGAATACATATTTTTAAGTTATTATATCAGTTATATTTTAATCAGTTAGGTATAATGAAACATTTGTATTTGTTTTAAAAGCAAAACTATTCAACATATATTTTAGGTCTTCTCTGGATGCTATAATAAATTTGTCTTAAGATTTTATTATTGTACCTAGTAGGTATGTTAAAGTAATTCACAAAAGGATTTTTTAATTTAAAATATTTTTGTCACAAAAAAAACACATAATGGTGGCAACAATTAAAAGTAGTCCTTTCATATTACACCATAACAAAGGTATCTATGCAAAAATGACAAAATAATGAGATACCATATTGTACGGAACCCCTAAATTAAAATCTTCATCCGTAATTCTAATCCAGTGACCTTACCACTTGATTCGCAAGTTCATCGACTTCAAACCCAAATTAAGTTATTACTTAGACTATCACAGTCGCCGTTTATTGAAAAAACCGGTATAAAATGGCCAATCAACGAGTGTGGCATTTTTGCATATTTTGACGATTGATATGTTTTTAATAACTTTTTAATGGCCATTATGATAGTTATAATGATATTAGATGGCTTTATTCATAGTGAGTTTGATTGTGATGAATTTTTATTGTGTTAGATGAATTTTATATCTATAATCTTTTAACTTAAAGAACCGACAACCGTTGGGGTAAACGAGTTTTAGAGTGCAGATCGCATTTTGGCAAACGTAGTGTAGGGCGCCCGCCGGCCAGGTGGAGTGACGACTTGCGAAAGGCGGCTGGTAGCGACAGGATAAGGAGAGCCGAATATCGGGCTAAGTGGCGTTCACAAGGAGAGGCCTACGTTCAGCAGTAGATGAATACGGGCTGATTATGATGCTGATCAATCTTTGATAATAATTTGTGTAGTTTGTGGAAAATCCGAACATTATTATTTTAATTTTATAGAATGGAAATTAAATTATAATTGAAAACTAGAAGATTGCATTAACGGCTTTAACCTTAATAGGTTAGGTATGTATGTGATAGGTCAGGTTTTAAACACAAAACGAAAATTTATTTCAAAAACTTATCACACGCGTAATACGCTTAATTTCATTTATATAAAATTGTATCTTAATATAATAAAAATTACGATGACTATTTTTTTAAAACACTCAATTTCTTAAACATCAAAGGCAAAATCAAACTAAAGCGCAAAATAAATGTCAAATAGACTATAAATCCTGCTAATATTAACATCAAAGTGGCTTCACCACAACTGCAAAATTGTGTCAAATGAGGACAATAAATTTTAATAAAACGCGAGTTATGTGGTTTGCCGACCACCCGTCGATACACTGACAAGATGTGATAAAATTTTATGTTGCATTTTAAACTTGGCGTAATAGAGCAAGTACCGTAATGGAATGTAACTAGCTTGGCCTTGTGGCTACGCCTGCATTTTTCACGTTTTAGAGAGAGAGACTTAGAGAGATATAGAGAGAGAGAGAGAGAGAGAGAGAGAGAGAGAGAGAGGTGGGTGGGAGTGGAGATAAGAGATATAAAAGAGAGATTTAGTTGATTTGAGGAAATCATCTATTTGACTGTAAGTTTTATTTAGTAGGTATTTATGATTAGTCATATCTCCGGGGTTTTTCGACCAATTTGGAATATTGTTTTTTTTATTTATAAAAGAGTACACTTTCCGTGTAGTCTCATAGAAATTGCATCAAAATTACTTCAGTAAATAACAGAAACAGAGATACAAAGACTAGTAAGTACATCCTTTTGGAGCCGATCTTTTGGTTCTGTTAATTACTTATACAACAATTGTAATAGCCGCTTAGAATTACTGTGGATTGCAAAATCATAAGTTTCTAATCCTCATTTACTGTTTCTGCCATCTAAAATGCAAATGCAATCTAAAATGCGATTTTGAATGCAATAAGCGGCGGAAACGCGCGGAAACGAACTTTCCTTAAAATTGTATGAGAATCAACATTTAACATTTTAGCATTCACTTCCGCCGAGATTCGAAACGCTCGCCCTATTTTGTGCCTAAAGTAATTTGACTTAAACTTTACCAAAAGCACACCAAAATCAATGACCACTTGCTCCATAATAAGAACCGCCATACATTAGAAGTGTGAAAGAGAGACAGAACGCATTGAATAATAAGTGTGAAAGAGAAAGAATAGACGCACCTAACAACAGCCTATAATTTTCTACTATAAAACTACCCACGAAAATCAAAGAAAATCAATGCATGCTTACTCAGACACCATTAAAACAAAACAAGCGAAAATAAACCTTATTCAGTTGGAATAAAATAAAGAATACGTTGAGATGATTAGAAAGAAAATTTTAGAATTCATAGGGTTCTGAACCTTAATCTGGTAGTGATAAGGCTGAATACGTTTGATTTTCTATTTTAGGGTAGGACGGTATACGCATTGAATTTGTAATGTCTCAGAGATGTGTAAGAGCGAGCAGAATCGAGCTAAGGATGTGATATAACGTAAAAGAAAAAGTTTTTTTTTCTTAGACTTTTCTCACGTTATATAAAGCGCCCTCCACATTCACCCGCGAATGCGAGTGTGGATGATTTTAAGGGATTTCGTTGTCTTTGCCATAGACTACGGTTTGCATCCTCAAAATTCAGAATCGATGTATTTGTTCCACAACATAGAATTCGTGTCTCTGTTGAATGACGTACCTACAATCGCCGATTCATTAATTATTATTTTCGAACATAAAAAAACTTGTACTAGTACCATTCGAGGTATATACTTTATTTTTTCGAAGTATACTGTAGCCTCCAAACTGCAATGCCTCAGTGGACATATTTCCAAGTATCAAAACCATTGAGACCATCAAATTGAATGAAGTCCTTCGTTCCTAAAGAGACGAAATCAAGTTATTAAGGGATTCTTTAGAGCAAAAACTTCTTCTTGGTGGCCGATTCTACGTACGCAGTAACTATTAAGCTGTGATGTGTAAGTTTGAAACAGTAGGACAAGTTCAAATTAAGACCTTAATCATAATTTTCACCATCGGACGTCGTCCACTGCTGTTCTAACAAAAACAGCGGCTCCCGGCAACCCTCCCCAGGTTTTCGGTCCTCTGCTCCTCCTTCTGTAGCCGTCTTCTCTGCTTTGCCTCCTCAGGGTCGTGCCAGAATACCAGCGCTGAGTGTCTTAGACAGTCGGTATTATGCTGAGGCATGGCCTTTTTGGCACCGCACTTAAATTATACTGTCTTTTTTCTTCTGTGTTTGTTTACCTATGTCAAATAAATGCTATTTTTCTTCACTTTTTTCTTTCATGACAGTTGAATTTTGGCTAAAATGAGTCATGTGTGTTTCCGCAATCGGCTAAAGACACCGCGATTTACATTTATAAGCTGATTTACTAAGACAAGTATGAAAAAAAAAACTAAAAATAATTTTTGATAACGAGCAGGAATAGTACATTTGTAACATAAGCTACTGCCTTCTTCACTGTAATGCAGCATTAGTGTTGCAACACGCCAGAAAATTAATAATTATTTATCGACATTATTTAAAAAAAAACGATAAATAATTAGTAAGTATGTAAATAATTAGTGTAGTAGTAGTTTAATGGTGTCATACTTATAACGAATCATTTGTTTGAGTGTAATTTTTATCACATTTATAAATGTGAAAGTAATTATCTCTCTGTTTGTTTGTTTCCTTTTCACAACTGAACGTGTCAGTCTCTGTATTGTAAACTATCCCTGTGCAAAATTTCACCAAAATCGGTTCAGGCATTTGGGCGTTCGGTTCAGGCAAAGAAACAGACACCGTAAAGTTGACATCCAACCGTTTGCCAGACATTATTTTTCTCACACTTGTTGGGGGGTTCTTCATTAAATCAATCGGATTTTAACATGCTAAGTACCTACTAAATGTATTTAAAGTTTGGTTCTCAATAGTTGGAGAGGTTGCGGTCACTTTGAGTGTGCTCTTTGACGAAGATTGGTGGTGGTCAAGTTTATTGGTTACGCTTTGCAGTCGAATCGAACCTCGGCACTGCCTCAATTACTAATTGTCTTCCTACAAATATCATACGTGTTTTAACCATCCAGCGCTGAAATAGCTGAACGGATTTTGATGAATTTGGTTTACATTGAGTTTCTTTGGGTCCTGGAATTCCACTGATACTTTTTATCAACATAATCATCCACGCGTGTGAAACCACGGGGCACAGCTAGTGTTTAACAGCATTGTATTTGTTACCCCAAAGACAATGATTTCATCATCATCACCAGCTTATATCTGTCCACTGCTGGATGTAAGCCTCTCCTAACGCACGTCACTGAGCTCTTTCTTCAGCTCTCCTCATCCCGCTCCTTCCAGCTGCTTTTAACAGGTAGTCATTCCACCTGGCTACAGGGCGTCCTACGTTACGTTTGCCTAAACGTGAACTCCACTCGAGAACTCGATTACCCTAACGAACATCGGTTCTTCGGGAAATGTGACCAGCCCACTGCCACTTTAGCTTGCTTATCCTTAGAGCTATGTCTGTTACCTTGGTTCTCTGTCAGAACCCTTCACCACGAATTTTGTCCTTCAGAGAAACTTCAAGCATAGCTCTCACCATAGCTTGCTGAGAATAAATGATTTGTCATCATCATTTCAGTCTTTAGAAGTCCACTGCACATGTTCATAGGCCTCCCCCAAATGATTTGTAAGACTCATTAATTTTGAAGAAAACAGCGTACTCCAAATTTGCACACTACTGTTTGGCTGCTGAATATCTTGTAAAAGAAGCCACATTAAAAACGTATCCTAACTCTAAAATTCAAGGAATAGTCAATATTCATAAAAATATGTATATATTTTTTACCATTCTTACATTTATCACGCTGTAGATGCAGGCACCAGGGGAGGACGGAATAACGACAGACCTACTGAAAGCGGGTGGAACACCGGTACTTAAAGTCCCAGAAGCTGTTTAACTCCGTCATCCTCGTGTGTACTACGCCAGAGGCGTGGCACAGGAGCGTAGTGGTTTTGTTCTTTAAGAAAGTTGATAAAACCCTCTCGAAGAATTGTAAGCCCATTTGGCTGCTGAGGCAAAAAAAAAACTGCTGAGTTTTATAGAGTAGTTACAAACCGTCTCGCTGGTAGGTTTGACGACTTTCAGCCTCTTGAACTAGCTGGATTCCGGAAAGGCTTAAGCACTGTAGACCACATCCTTACGCTCCGGCAGATTATACAGAAGACCGAAGTGTATAATCGGCCACTACGTCTAAGGTTTGTGCATTACGAGAAAGCCTTTAATTCAGTCGAGACCTGGGCAGTGCTAGAGTCATTACAGCGGTGCCAGATTGACTACCGGTACATCGAAGTGTTGAAGTGTTTGTACAGCCAAGGCCACTATGACAGTCCGTCTTCAGGATCTGAGCACGAATTCTAGGTTTTGAAGGGGTGAGATAGGGATACGTGGTTTCTCCGAAACTTTTCACCTCAGCACTGGAAGATATATTCAAGCTCAGAAACTGAGAAACTGGAACTGGAAACTGAGTTCAGAAACTGGAACGGGTATGGTGTTAACATCAATGGCGAATACATCACTCTCCTTCGATCTTCGATGATATAGTCATCATGGCAGAAACCCTGGAAGAGCTACGCACAATGCTTAGTGACCTTAATATTGTTTCCCAACAGGTGGGTCTTAA
This sequence comes from Alsophila aescularia, assembly GCA_946251855.1. Classification (NCBI taxonomy): domain Eukaryota; kingdom Metazoa; phylum Arthropoda; class Insecta; order Lepidoptera; family Geometridae; genus Alsophila; species Alsophila aescularia. The sequence continues at coordinate 19,294,532 of OX276374.1, forward strand.
AATGAACATAGGCAAGACGAACATCATGTCAAATGCCCATGTCGTACCTATGCCGGTTTATGTTAGGAACAATATTATCGAAGCTGTTGATCACTATGTCTACTTAGGTCAGACGATCCATTTGGGTAGATCCAACTTCGACAAAGAGGTCAACCGACGAATGCTACTCGGATGGGCAGCGTTCAGGAAATTACGCCATATCTTCTCGTCGTAGATACCGCAGAGCCTTAAGACGTAAGTTTATAATCAGTGCGTGTTGCCAGTGATGACATACGGCACTGAGACCTGGTGGACTGACCTGGACCTGGACGCTTAATATTGGTCTCATACACAAGCTCAGAGTTGCGAAGCGTGCAATGGAGAGACCTATGCTCGGTGTTTCACTACGTGATAGAATCCGAAATAAGGAAATCCGTAGAAGAACCAAGGTTACCGACATAGCTCTCAAAATTTGCAAGTTGAAGTGGCAATGGGCAGGCCATATAGTTCTCAGAGCCGACAAACGCTGGGGAATAAAGGTTCTCGAATGGCATGAACAAGCAAGCGACGTGTGGGGATACCCCTGACACAATGGACCGACTACATTGTAGCCATCGCAGGAAGTCGATGGATGGAGGTGGCACAAGATCGCTCGTCATGGCGCTCTTTGGGGGAGGCCTATGTTCAGCAGTGGACTTCTAAAGGCTGACATGATGATGATGAGATTCTGTTCTGCATAGGGGTTGTTGTTGGTTGTTGGTTCTATTTTCCACACATGCATGTGACCGCTAGCTCTCCGCTTAGCTTGTTCATTTATTCCGGTATTTTATTACTTCTCTGTATTGAAACTATAAAGGAGATCGTTAAAAATAAGGATGTATTGTTCCTAGTGATGGGAGTGGGACACAGAATCGATAAATTGGAATGTACGATTGATCGAGAAAAGATTATGTTATTATAAAATAAAGAATCATAGGATTTGAACCCTTGGTACCCATATAAAGGTAGACTGCACTGGCTTTCAAAACTTAGTACCACACTTTGAATGTCTGTCTGTCTGTCTGTTTTTTTAATCAGTCTAGTAGTTTAACGTGATGCGAAAACAAATAGACAGACAAATACTTTTTTAATGTTATTATTCCTGTTCAGTAGCTTTATATGTTCCCTAGACAATTATTTAATATTTTCATTTCACATAAATGTTGTTGCTTAAGTACCTGCTTCTTTATCACAAGCGTAGATTCTCGACCTAACATAAGATAATTATGATTTACCAACAATGATAAAATAACAGTACCCAAATAAAAGACTACTAAGTTATCTGTAAACATTGTTGTGTGTACAACTAAGTTTATTTAATTATCATGATAAAAAAGATCTTTTAAAACAACAAAGCAATGCAACTTAATCATACGTCTAACATTCAAGAACTTACTTCAATATAAGTACTACTTCCTTACTTTGAATTGAAATAAAACGTAAGGTAGAACCGTTGCGGAACCTGGGCTATAAAAGATGCCATTTTCGGCATGCCATTGTATGGATCACTGGGTATTAGGGTACCGTGCGGTGAGAAACGGAAAGTACCGCTGTTGTGGAGCCCATACTGTTGCTTTAACAAAGTTAATTAAATTAAATTAAATTAAATTAAATTAAATTGCTCATTACATTCCATAATGTTACAAATGCTACAATAGAACCCACTTTTATGAAGTTTTTTTTGTATTCTTTGGCATCTAGTTTGTGAGCTACTCTGATAGTTTTAGCCGGATAGCTAATCGGGAAGTGCTTGAAAATTGAGTTGCGAGATTCCGCCCGGAACGACAGATAGACAGACATACAAGAAAGTGACTTGATAAAAACGTGCTAATAAACAATGAAAGTAATAATTTTTGAATAAAAAAATGAATTCAAATAGATTTCCTAAAGGCATTTTTGATCACATTGAAATGGAACTTATGTTTAAAACATACTCGTAATACGATTAATAATCCAAATTTATTGGTGGTGGAAATGAATGAGTGAACTTAATACAAACAAAAAACAGTTGAATTGACAATCTGCCCTTTTGGAAGCAGATTAAAAATTACAATTCACTATGTTGCCAAACCCAAGCCACCCAACCCACCTGTCGGGCTCAGCAAATAAAGAAGAGAAGGACTGTTACATTTTTGCTAATCATCATTATCATGTCATCCTTTAGAACTCCACTGCTGAACATAGGCCTCCCCCATAGGTCTTTTGCTAATAGTCAAAAATAAAAATAAATAACATTTATTTATGGCTATACACTAATGTTTTAATTTAATATGAAACATTTATGAACATAACAAGAAAAACCTCTCTCGACCTCTAAGTCGATTTTGTCTAGAAAAACAAAACACACAAAATGTTCTGTAATATTTGGTACTAAATTTACAGTTAACGGAGTTGGTTACCGCCGTATAAACATTAGATCAGTCAAGTGGTTGATGACCCCGTTCACCGTGAACTTCTATGAACCTATCTAAATAAGCTGATAAAATTGTTCTTACCTTCCAAGTGTAAGCAAACTAATCCATTTGTTAATTTAATCAGTAAGTACAAACTATACACCGACCAAGGAATTTTTATACCACGTAACTGGAAAGTTTACTCGACAGTTATTGTAAAAATGAATTTGAATCTTATTACAACTGAATAACGTTCTTTTTTAATTCAATGTTATAAGGTAAAACTGTCTCGAGAGAGACTTACATTTTCAGGCGCTGTGTCCCTGTTACGTAGCTGCTATAGCATATAATTATCAGTAGTGTGCCCATTTAATTTAAATTTCAGGCTTGTCACTATGTATTTCATTTTGTGACGTTTATATGTTTCAACTCATTTCCACCCCGTTCAATTGTGTTACTGATTGCCTGTTAACGAAGACTACAAAAATAAATGGATGGCAGACTTCTGGAAATTTGTCTGAGTACTCTGTGGTATGCAGCTCACATTTCAAAGACGAAGACTTTTTAACGAGAGGCTAAATCCTAAAGCATGAAAGCTCATGAAAGGAAAATTTTCTTTTCAATCTCAAGGGATGATACACTTAGTTTACATAATTTTATTTTTATTATTCTATTTTTTCTCCTGATCCATGAGATGTTAATTTTGACATTTGTATGTGCTATTATTTTTGCCTATTTACAATAAAATATATTGATTTTGACTTTGGCTTTGTGATTCCCACTATTTCACCAAAGTCAAAAGATAAAAATATATATCCAAAGCTCCCCAGCGCTGGAAGCGTGCTTAAAAGGTAAGTTAATTGCACTCCCAGCCCTTTGGTCACTATATACCTCAATCAGACGCTTGATGATATCTTGAATGAGTCTGATAGTTCTCGGATCAGACTTTCAACCCAAAATGGCTTATTAATAAATATATTAATTATTATAACAACAAATCGTCTAATTCCGAAAATTGACCCGTTTAGTACAAAAATTATGATCACTCTTTTAGAAAGATACACACCGCTTAGTATTTAGTCTCTTTCGGACCGCGTTTTATGTATCAGTGATCCTTCCAGTTAGTATAAAATTTCTTGCTATATACTCGTACCTACTAAATACTTGACACTACTCTGTGGAGATTTTAGAACAAAGATTTGACATTGTCGTTGAGTTGTCAATGTCAGAATAAACTTGCGAAAGAAAAAATTGTTTTGACCGCTCGATAACTTTTAATCGTGGATGTATATTTTAAACGCTATTGTTGTACATACAAGTTGTATATTATTGTTGTTTATAATGAAGATGGTGTGTTATTCTTACACAAGTATTTTAAAATAAACGTTATTTTTTATGTTTTTGATTTGGCAGTCTCAAATATTAATAACACTATTATTAAACTTCACTAAACCATCTAGTACATTTCAAATATTTTAAATAAAGAACATTGAACCTTAACTCTATGGTTTAGAAATGTTTCTCTGTTTGCTTGTTGACGTATCTAAAAACTACGGGATTTTGTTTTGTAGCTTAGCATTTCTAATTTAAGGTTGGAGTTCTAAGGCCATGCTCATATTTGCTGCACGAGCTATGAATTCGATACATTTACTCGAAAATTGTCTACGGAACCCTGCAGCTATTTCCGCTGCCACGCCCGCCGCCCTACTTACCAATGATACCGCTCTGCACCGATACACACGTTGCGCTAAAGACTTTTCAGAGAATATTGCTAGTGATGTGCCATGTCGGTCTCATATTATAGTCTTAGTAGCTAAAGAATCGAGATGAAAGAAAATTCAAATTATTTTGTCTAAGTACCTATCGATTGGAAATCTAGGAACTTTAACGTATTATATTGACACTTAAACATATAACAATGGTAAATATTTTCAATTTACGCGTATGACTGCTTCCCGTTTTAATTTTACCTTTCTGAACATAGTAACAATTAACAGTGGGAGAATTTCCAGACGCGCTCACATGCATACATGTGTACGTAAAAAATAAGCCATTGATTACTTTTATAATTTACCGTAGAATGGCACGGTAAAGGTCATATTCAGGGCACGATATTACCGTTTGACCATAGGTTTCTCTGGGATGAAAAATTTATACAGCATACAGATACTGATGAATATTGTATAGAAACGCTTATAAAAGTGGGAGCAATGTGAGTTCATTTCAGAACGCACCCACTTTTTGTAGCAAAGTTCAGACAGGCTAAATGTATATGTAAGGACAGTACAAATGAAAACTGACTCACTGAGTGGCTTGCAAAATAATATTTTTTAAGAATTCATTGGTCTAATATACTTGAAGATTCAATAAGGCAAGAGAAAGAAAAGCATTTGGTCATTAGCCATTAGGTATTTACCGATCAATCATGTTTTGTTTGCTGACCATAACTTGCTGCCCAATTCAATTAACTTGCTGATAGAATATATTTTAGAAATAACCCTTTAAGTTTCAGCTTACCGTTTAAATGATAGCCAAAATATTCGCAAAAAAACGTTAACAAGGAGCTATATTCAAAATTTTAGTGTACCCACTTGTGAGAACATTTTCAAGACTAAGACTGACTCCAGGATCACAAGACTATACATTACGTGACCCCATCACTAATAAGCAGCAAAAAACTAAACTCCGTTTGTTTGTTAATAGCTAGCGTGTTAATTGATCAATCTACGTGCAACGGCCGATTGATGCCTTTAACATCCTGGGGCATGTTTGCGCAGGAATTCTCTTAATTAGTATTGAAGTAAGAATACCAAATAGGTGTATGATTGTATGATAGGACCGAAGTGGTAGCACAGTAATGAAGGCCAAGAACGTTATAGACATACATACGCAGACTGTAGCGCGAATGAGATAATAATAACTGTCGATGCTAAGACTTGATCACTGTTACACAAACGCCACTCCTATTGTTACTTAAGGCCAATTATGTGCGTTGCACCTAATGTTTGCAGTCTATGCCAGAGGAGCTAGTACCTGATCATCCCACTTTTAATGAGACCTAGTGTAGACTACAGTAGTACAAGTATCTAGAATAGATCTTACAGCCAGGCGAGAGGCTAGAGGCAGAGTGACTAGAGGCGAGCGGTAGAGGGTTCCCAAAAAGTTTGATTGGTTTTTAAACCTCTTCGTAATAAAATTAGCACCAATCTTTTTAATTCCACAGTTAAACTCCTTAAAAAGCGTTCCATTTCAAACTAGCCACTGGGCGTGCCAACAAACAAGATGGCGGCCGGGCAAAAACAACATAACCGCGCGAAATAATTACGCTAAAATTGTTTCATTACTTCACCTGTACCGCTGCAAGCAATTTTAAGAGAACCGTACTTAAATCAACCGAGAAAAACTTAAAACATCTATTTTCGATCTTATACCTTTAAAATACAGGCGAGGCTGTATTGGCAAACGGCACATGTATATTCGTTGTCAATTATCCAATAAACTGTGAATACATTTTCAACATAATTTCAGCTTTAATCCTTTGTATTACAGGAGTATAAAGTTTTTGAGTGGAAATCATAACTTGGTACTTTTTATGGGAAATAATAACGCAACTGTCAAAGTGTGAAAAAATCTTTCCTATTATCATACAATTTTGGACTCTAAGGCTACCACAATAAGGTTAATCAATGCGCAAGAGTTATTTAAATAATTGAGGGTCTAGTAATTATGTTGTCAATTTTTCTTTTATTTTATTGCAATTTTTGTAGGTTGGTAAGCTTGATAAGTGGCCATTATAGAGTACAGGTTTTCTCGTTATGGCAATTGTAGTGGATGCTTTTATGCCATTAAAAGATTTTATTGGATAATTATATGATTTTTTATTTATCCTTTGACTGTTTGAGTGTTGTGTGATCTCATTACTGACTATATAAATTGTTATATTTACAACTGATATGCTTAGGTACATGTTCTAATAAGAAACAATTATTGGAAAAATCCTAACATTAAAAAAATGTAAAGTCATGAATTATATATAGAATTTTTATATATAATTTAGGACTCTACATTTTTCTATATTTTTTCCACGATACGTTTCAGTCTTGTATAGGTGTGATGGTTTATGTATGATGTCAGTACCCTTCAGTTCAAATTTGCATGGGTCTGGCCAGCCACATTAAAATATTCAAATTGGTATCCTTTAACAAAACATGTTCTTTAACCTTTGGACATAGATAATAAATATAAAAAAAAACGTTTTCCTATCTTTTATAAAAGCATATACCTACCTAGGTTAATACTAACACTCTTTAGACTAAAACAGAAAAAATTCTGTAATACAAAATATTAATACAAAATTTATGTGTATACTAAACAACATACTAACAGTATCTAAACTCAAACAAGCTTTGGTTTGTGTTATCTCTAAATATTAAAATTCAATTATGAAATCACGTAACTAAAATAATAATCACACGTTTACACTTTTTGGTAGAGTCAAGAGATCAACTGTCAGCATAAGTGTAAACGTAATTGCAAAACACGATTTTAAATTAACATACAATTTGGAAAAAACACGTAATTATTTAGCACGCACATTTCTTTGGCATGTGCAATGACTGCGTCAATGCTTTTTGTTACATTGTTGAAAGTTTCAAGGTATTTTGTTGCGTCAATGGTTAGTTTGCACTGTTTTTTTAGGCTTTCCCGAAAGCTTTTATTACGCAAGTATCTTATAGGAATAAAACCCTTTTTTTCAAAGGGTCTACCTTCTTCTTTCTTGTAAACTTTGAAGCCACAAAATGTGTAATCAGTGTCTTTCACGAATGACTGTTAAATATGGCCCGTTTCTATTTAAAAAAACTATAAAAAACTTGTTTTGGGTTCCATACCTCAAAAAGAAAAAAGGAACGCTTATAGGATCGCATAGTTGTCTGTCCGTCAAGACCCTTTTTCTCAGGAACGCGTCTAGGCATCAAGCTAAAATTAGTATCAAATACTCAAGTCTCTAATCCCTTGGAGCTGTGTAGAAAACAAACTTCTAAGTCAACGCAATCAAAAGATACAGCCGTTTATACCGCATGTTATGGCATTCGCAAGGGAATGAAAACATTTAGGGTAGGTACTTCCCGTTGCCGTAGTATCAGGAAATTTGGTAAGAAGCAATGTTTTATAGCATAAGTAAAGGAAAAAATTCGAAAACCACAAATTTTAAGATACATCACAAAAAAAACTTTTTAAATTTAATCTTTGAGATTCGATTCCCGTGATGGACGAATTATTTACATACCTAAAAGTTTGTATGGAACCTTCGGTACGCGAGTCCAACTCGCACTTGGCAGGATTTTTATACATATACATATTAAGTAATTAGTTGAAATATATTATGTACACAACACTAGCAGAACACACAAACTGCATCTTTTTAAACTGCATCTTTTTTTTCAAGTACAGAGAATTTACAAAGTAGTAAATAGTTTTTATTATGTAGAGTACCCACAAAATGTCAATAAAAATTATAATTATGTATCACAAGCACATCCCCTTTTCTGGGCAATCATACATTTTCTCACACAAAAGCAATCCTGCGAACTTTTTCCACATTGTCTACACGACATTTCGCGCAAAAGTAATATGAAAATCCCACGTCAACGCTGTTTTTGTTCGCATGTCACGATGAAAACTGTCAACGACGCCATCTTGTAGCCAACGGTGACACCTGACGGATGATTTCTACGGTTTTGTGCAGTTTTTAATCGACTTCACAATAGGAGGAGGTTATATGTTCGACTGTACCTATGTATGGTTAGGTATGTTTTTTTTCACCAATTTCTCCGTCAATTAAAAATAGTTTGTTTTTTGTAGTAATAGCTGCGCTCTGCGGTTTCACCCGCTTGGAATGATGCTATATTAAGGTATCTCTTTTAATTTAGATTTCTCCATACAAAACTTTCACTTTGATAGGTCATTTTGACAATTCCTTCAAAAGCTTCAACAGATTTCAAAACCCTTAAAAAACTGTGTTCAAAAGCTTCAAAACCCTAACCTAACCCTTCAAAAACCAAATTTCATCCAAATCTGTACAGCCATTTGAGCGTGAATAAGCAACAAACATACACACACACACATACAAACTTTCGACTTTATATAAGTGTGATATCTCGAGGTCCCATTTAAATTGTAACAATACTGAATCGGTTGTTTTTTTTTTAGTTATTTGTTCCATTTGAGGTCGTTTTTTTTGTACTATAGTATTTTGTACAGCACGTCACTGCACAAACTAACGGTCTCTTTGGTGTAGGTACTCTGTGCTTTTTTTAATCCCGGAATTAAAGAGGATATACGCCTTCTATCAGAGATAGCTGTACAGATCTCATATGTATGTTATAATTATAATCAAAACCTAGAAAAAAAGTAGACTCGCACCACTAATTTTCCGTTTATGTTAGTCGTGTTTCCTGTGCATGGAAACACGACTAACATAAATGGAAAGTCTGTCACTAAGCTCCTTCTGAAGTGTTCCAGCAGAAGTCCTCGCTTTGATATCATTCTATTCTGACTTGCTAAGCATTATCTTATGTTCAAAAGCAGGCCCATAACATACAATGGAAAAAATCGGAAAACACGGCTAGTCAGAACCTAGCTCCCATAAAAAATCTCCGCATTTAACTCATTATAATTTAAATATACAACAAAACAACGCATTCAGTTGTAACTATAAAATACAATAAAACATTACAACTTCTGTCGTGTCATAGATTTTGTAAAATATCGGACACGCTTAAGCGACTTTCACGACTGTGAGCCGAAAGCATCTACAGATCTGATAATCTATAAAAAAATACAAATACAATAAGTACAATACTAGTGCAGATTTTAAAATTCTTGTTTTGAAATAAGACTCGATGCCATATATCTATGGCATTTATTACTTTTCTATTAAAAGTAATTGTACATACTTTTTTTTTTTTTTTACCTACTTAATATCAGATTCACTTTGCGTACCTACCTACTTATCTTGCGGTAAGGTACAATTTCATAGAGGTGATATTGTAAACAGTGGACAAAAAGAAAATTACCAGAATTTAAAATTTGTATGGATCATCACCGTCACTGCTACCACACAAATACACCGTTTGTATTGTGTGGTGTGTGCGAGGGAATGTGTGAAGGTGTGTGTACGTGTTTCAGTGAGAGAGGTGCAAAGAGTGTGTTGGTGAACTAGGTGCAAAGTTTAAGTTATTGAGCAAAGTGCAAATTAAATAATAAAAGTTAATTTAAAAACATTTAAAAAACTTTTATACTGTAGCCATGTCATGATAAAACTTAGAACAAGCTAACGTTTCATTTGATACCCTTATCATAGGGGATGTTATTAAGGAAATGATAAATCTCCATTTTGTGACGTCCGCCATATTGGATTAAGTCCGCATATTCTCATCAACTCCTTTCATTTGATACCTATATCATAGGAGTTACTATGGAAATAATAAATTGCCATTTTGTGCTAGAATTTAGATAATCGTGCATTGTCACAAGAGTCAAACCTGTGGGCCAAATTTCAGCCTGATAGCTTCGGTGGAAGTGGGTTTAATATTGATTGCAAAATTCCAGGACATACATACATACAAGTAAAGTTAAATTATCATCATCATCATCATTTCAGCCTTTATCAGTCCACTGCTGAACATAGGCCTTCCCTAAAGTGCGCCACGACGAACGGTCTTGTGCCACCTCCATCCACCGACTCCCTGCGATGGCTACATTGTCGTCCGTCCATCGTGTGGGGGGTCTCTCTACACTTCGCTTGCTTGTTCCTATTCCCCATATGGCCTGCCCATTGCCATTTCAACTTGCAAATTCTGAGAGCTATGTCGATAACCTTGGTTCTTCTACGTTAAAAAAGTTGGTTTAAAGTTTAATACTAGCTTTTTATTTTAAAGTTGATATTATTAAAGCTACTATTAAACCGGACGATCATTGGTATGACAGACGCTGTCGTGCACGGTAGTCGCTCAGGTATGTCGCCCCACAACACCACACAAGCATTACAACTGTTATCGAGTGTCAACATTCATTAGAATAACAAAACTTGTTAACAACGACGGTCACGCCGATTCGAGTCCGAATATACTATCGATTTATTTATTTATTCCGTCACAAAATCGATTGGATTCACGTTCTCGAAACAATTATTCATGTTACGGTACATTTGTGAATGTTTTAAGTTTTAAACTTAATGTAACTGAAACAACAACTTTTGAAAAACGGGCTGTCTTTTCTGATATAGGTACCTATTTAGTTCATAGCTGGAAGTTTTCAAAGCTATAATATGCCAATGTGATTATGTGCTTTGGTATTTACTAATTATACTTGAAGCCCTATCGTGTATCTCTCAAGAAAGCTTGGAATAAAAGCACGTGCACGCTAGCTGCTATAATTCATTACTAATCTCATAAATATTTATTGGCCATATGAAACGCTGCGTGCCTAAAAAATGTGTTCCATGGTCCACCCTCTTGATATATTAATTCGCTCCTTATCTTTTAGACAAGCGTGATACATCTTTGACCATTTAATATATATTATACCGTTTTACAATGACAATGACACGAAGTCAGCGGATTTGCTTCCGCCGACGGCACGCGACTACCCATCAAATTATACTGCCCCATCACCAGAGATGATCCTCGGTGTAGCCACCCGATCAAGACTTTTTCCCACTAGGTCTTACTTGTAGGCAAGCTTAATTGTACATCCCAGCTACTACACTAAACCATTATAGAATGCAAACTACAGCTCAATCTAGGCTTAACTGTTTACCACATTTGACCATCACTTAACGCCAGATGAGAATCAAAGGCCAACCAATAAAAAAAGCTTAGTAAAAATAGATAGAACTTTATACCTACATGAATAACCCTCTATAAACACTGACAAAAGGATGAGAAGAACACCTATGAAACTCTCTGACTACTTAACGGAATCAACCCGAACGTGCACATGATAGTGCACGAGAAGATGAACACAGATAATAAATAACTATAAAAAATAAAAAATGTTACCTACCTTTGCTCCATCTACTAGTACCTTTTGAAGACGGAAAAGTTAGTATCAAGTTCAGTACATTAGAGACAATGTAAAAATTATAATTAAAGGTGTTAAAACCACGCAATCACCTCAAAAACCTTTTTTTACTTGATTACAAATGTTGAAACTATCTTTAATCTCAACAAGTCTTTTTTGTAACAAGGTATTGTTACAAAAAAGTGTAAATGTTACACCATATAAATTGTATTTTAGAGTTTTATTGTTCTCCACATTACATGACTAAGTACCAATATTGTGTTTTCTAGTGTAGAGGTATAATATTTACCTCTTTTTAGTAATTAAACAAAAAAATATGTTTTTATTGTGTTGCGACGTGGTTATCTATTCAATATGATAGTATGTATTACTTTATTTTAATATGTTATTAAGTTGTAATTAATGTAAAAATAACTTTTTTAAACACATACTTTATACTTATTAAACAAACTGTTTACTTGTTATTGGTAGATTTTTCAAAATTCTTTCTAGAATTAAAAATAAAAGCAGAAAAAAAGTAAAATAAATACTTACCAGAACTAGGCCGATCACTGTACCGAGTACAGTAGACCCAAGCAGGCCACAGGCTAGCGTTTCCTTGAGATCCTTGGCTGTTGGCATCAGTGCTTCCACACGTAGACACAGCCCCACTAGAAGTTGAGGATACAATCGAACTAGCAGAATCTGGCCTCTTTTGGGCATCTACTATCTTTGGTACTGGCGCCTCCTTCTCTCCAATCTGCGACACTGTCTGCCTTAGACCACCCAGTGGAGGTAAGGGATTAAAGTCGCTTTCTTTAGATTTTAAGTAGTCGAAGCTGTATTTGGAAAAATCTGTCTGTTTCGACAAGTCATAGGGCTTGTATAAGATGCTATGGTTAGGCCCGACGGGTTTTGGTCCCTCAATTTTGTTCGTCTTCCGAATTGCATTTATGCCAAACTCTGGGTGTAAGATATTGCTGATTGAAAACCCAATAGGTACCGTTGGTTGGGGCCGCTGATTCCCGAAATGTTCTGGACTAATCTGAGGCTTCACATCAGGGGTTTCGGGTCTGTAGTAGCTTTGATATTCCATATCGTTATCGGGACTCGGTGGTGGCGAATTCGGCTGCACTTTCACTATGGTCATATTTGGGCTTCGTTCGTACCTTGAATCGATTGTAGTGCAGGTATATTGGCTTTGAGGCGAATATGCAGGGTTTTCAGAATGTGGTGGTGGTACTCGACCTGTCACCGGTCCAGGGCTGTTTGCTTGGCTTGGACTGCAGCGGTCCTCAAAAGCCATCCTCCTGTCAAAACGCAGCGACAATAATCTCGAAATCTTAATCAATCGAATAGTCACAACACAATGCCTGTCCCGACAAATTATACAGTCAGTACACGATTTAAATACATTAAAACATGTCTTAATGTCGTTATTTGAATGTCAGACACGGTTGACACAAGTTTTAAGAGACAACATTAATATTTATCGATTGATTAGCATGATTTCTTAATTCGAATCGATTCTCGGGCTGTCTTTTCCACGCACTAGTTTTTCTTTTTGAACGAGTGACAGCTGTCAGATTGAAACGTCAATTGGTTCGGACGTGGTGCGCTCGCGACGGCGGCGACGGAGCGACTGTGCCCCGTGAGTCTGTTAAGGGGGACACGCCCCCGTTCAAACAAGCTTTTTCCCTTCCCAATCCGTATTGTAGGCGTTGACCGTTTGCGCTTTTCAATAACCACCGTCGGCGGACTAATCGTCCATCTCTTTTCGTCAAAGAACCGGTGTGAAGGTTGGACAGAGAGGGCAGTATTACAATTGATTTAACCTGATTGTGTATTTAGTGGGCTTGGTAGAGATTTGTAATTCAGTTGTAAATTGAGGCTATGGCTCTTTTGCTCGCTCGTAATGTATCAATAATACTGCGGGCCGCTTTTGAACGGTGCCGGTACAGAATTTCAATTATACTTTGACAGAATTATTATATTGATAGACAGGACGCCATCTTGATGAATTATTGAGCGTTGGCGGATCAAAAACACGTTTTTTACGTATTAAAACATAATAATGGTAATTAAGCCATTGTAGTTAATATTTAGTAGGTCTTGATGTAATGTGTTGAAAATGGCGGCAATACCACAGAATAAATAATAGTACAAGGCAATACTTCTTCTAGGTTGCTTCCAAACTTGAAATGGGTCTACTTTTATGACTCCATCTGCTTTACCAATATACATATATTAATACTTTTTTTTTTGTGTTTACTTTATCTATGTAGATATGTTGCTCTATCAATACCTATACATGTTTTATTAAGTATCTTATTTTTCTCTGCATTTTCTCTCCTTCTCTACATGTACTCTTTGTATGTGTTGTTCCATAGTTTTTTAATACGCTACCTATGCTCTACTATTAATACTTTCTAAATGGTTTCTTGCTGATAGGAATCATCATCATCAGCCCAAAAAGTTTTAATAAATACAGAGCCCACATCACCAAACGAACGAGTGAAGCGTAGCAAATCGCGGCTGGGTATGATCGTGAGTGGATAATTTGTGTATGATGTGGTTGATACACCTTTTCATCACAAAAGACTGCATTGTTTTTTATTTTTCGTGAGCACATCACAGAATTAACACGACTAACCCTCGTGCATCCACGCGCGGGCGCTACGCCTGCGCATGGATTATAGCGGTGGTCCAAAACAAGGTCAAGATCTTGATGCAATGTGGCAGCCGATCGGCATAACATGGTGTAAGTGTGTGCGTGAGGCTTGTGCGTACGAGTGGATCGGCATATCTTGGGTGCTTAAGTTTCGATCTGGCAGCGTGGACTCAGTTTTTAAACCTTCAGCCCCCTATTTCTATCCACTGTTGGGCCACAGCCCATCTCATCGAGATAGATGAGATGAGATGTATATGATCCTTTCTCACTGTGACAGAAAATAATGTGTCCCAAAAACTGGCCAAGTGCGTGTCAGACACACATAGACTTGGGAAAGGACCCTAAGCTGCCCAACTGTGAAAACCGGTTTACGGTTGGATTAAATGTCTCTCCTCACTATGCAATTTGTTATGATTTGACGCAGACATAAAATGCGTTATCTTGGTCGGCTACATCTCGTAAACTAGAAAACCATAGATAGCTGTGATAGTTTTGTTAGTAAGATCGTATTTATGCACTAGTAAGGATTCATTTTATTCACGCTCAAGCAAAAAGGTCACTTAAGAGCCAAATAGTGTCATAAATGGAAACAAATATACTAAACAGATAAAAACTGTACAGTTTCCTCATAATAATTTTAAAATACCTATTCAACGAGACCCTATTTGATCGGGTACCTATAAAAATCATATTATTTATTTTTACTTCTTTTCATTTACTTACGGGAGCCAATCGAAAAAAATAATGTTTTGTACACCTATGTAGCGGTTATAAATATACCTAGCAGCATGTAAGTTTAATGGTGAACGAAACGTGGCGGGGATCTTGGCACAGTCAAAGTTTATATAATGTGTTAAAATATTGAATACTTTTTATCCCGAAAACTGACTGTGCTAAAATCCCCGCCACGTTTCGTTTACCGCTAGATTTAGTGCCGCTTGCTAAATCTAGACTTCTCCCAAATTTCCACTCTGTAGTGTTAACTGTTTCTGAATAAAATGGCTGTAACATACAGGAGGAGGGACATGGCGAAACTATAAGGGTTCCTTGTTTGACTACAGAACCCTAAAAATGGGTCTGTACTTACCGATAATTCAATAAGGGATGTTTGCTTGAACCGTGTCTGTAGGGCTGACGTCAAATCCACACACAATAATAATTATCGCAATTCTATGTGTCAATGAGGTAAGGAATCCGGGTACAGGTCTTGTGCCCTATGCTAAACGAAAACATGTAGCACTGGCTCTGATCTCTATAAACTCGGTTATTTCCCCCAACTTTTAAAATCTCATAACGCCAAGTCATTGTTTTGCTGGCTACCCTCAAACCGTAACATAAGAGACACCGATGCATACTACTGATGGGCGGCAAAATACCTGTAAAATCATTGGTATCCACAAACAACTCAAAAAAGTACATGGATATAACCTCGAAGACCCAGACGGACTAACATGTTTTAAACTCTAACCTTGTCAGTATTGTCACCAATACAATAAGGGTGTAACCCAAATCGTTTGCATGTCTTTGTATTTTCTAAGTAGAGACACAAAGTCGGTTAACATCAAAAAAGTTTCGACTGTGGGAGTTCTAACACTTTGACACTTGCACTTATGGTTATTAGTCATTGTTTTCTCTCCTACAGACTTGGTAAAGCCGCGTGCTACTCTTTAAAATGTAAAAGTGTAGAGAAATGTACTAAAAATACCAGGTAGATAAATATATAAGAATTAATGTTAGGTAACTCTATAATTAAAAGAAAACAGGTATTTAACGATTTCAGAATCTACTTTTTTAACTCTACAGTACAAGGTAGGTAAAGATAAAAACTTATTGATATGTTACAAAAATATATAAGAATAAAATTTAAAATACTTACCTAATACTCAAGGTAGAGTTTAAAAAATAAAACCAATACATACATATTATGAATATAAAAAAAATATAATATTATATTTGATAAGTGTACCTACAAGAACATTTGAAGTCTCAAAACATTTAAATCAAATGCTTTAACACCACCGCAAGTAACCTCAATGCAAGTTTTAAGCAATGACAAGAAAAAAAGCACAAATACCAACATGGCGTCAGTAACGAGGCTACGACTACGCTTTACAGCCTAAATAGCTGTCAAACAGCTGTCAAATGTCAATCCGCAGCCATTGTTGAAAGAAAGCATTGTCTGTTGTTGACTTGTTGTTATTTGTTTGTTTATGGTAATAAATTGGATTTGTATAGTGAATTGTTTTGTTAAGTGTTTGAAACAAAATCCTCCACGCTGGCACACACTTAATATTGCTTTTAAAAACTGTGTCATAGTTTTCAAAGTAGTTATTTTCCTTCTGTTAGCAGCAACCTAGGAAACAATAATTTTGCATCACTTCCGTATCACTTCATTATATCACTAATTGCCTAACGTGCCCAATTATTTAAGTAACTAACTAATCTACTAGTGGCTCTGTGAGCTGTAGACCTCGCGCGTAATAACTTTTTTGCAAACAATCTAGCGGTGCACAGTAGCGCCATCTACCTTATTGTACAACTAACATTAATAACCCAGGTGCCCCATTAATAGCTGATTCCACTGGTAGAAACCTAAAAGTGAGAAATGTACTGCATTTTGAGGATCTATTCTGCTCATCACGCCGAAGACCCTCATCAGATCTTCACCAAATTTTTATGAGACTAATTTAAAGTTACTACCTTTCAAATTAAAAATAACCATCGTAGTAGGATTTAATAAGGCGGAGATATTCATTAGTCCCTTTTTTACCCTTTGTTGGGGGAAGTACCCCTCCCCCACCCCTAATCAAAAATCCCCTAACGCCTAAAAAAATATGAAAATTCGTTAAATCTGTATACCAAGTTTCAAACAAAAATCCCCGACAATGAAAAAATTCTAAAAATTCGCTTAACCCGTATACCAAGTTTCATCTAGATCGGTTGAGAAATGCCACCTGTAGAGGAGAACAGCCGGAAATCCGGACAGACATCCGGACATACGAAAGAATTTTTGCCGAAGCTGAAACAGAGACGCTTCGCTCGCGCTCCGCTCTCGCTCGGTCAATAAACATGTCTGGTATTAATATAGATAACCAATTACGGTGACAATATAGTTGTTTGATTGTCGTATAGGGTGTACTGACTTCTAGTGGCAGAGTTTGTCAAGCTGTCGGAGGGCCTCTGGCAGCAGTGCCCTCCGTAGCACAGAGCGATGGAAATGCGCACTACTATTACTTTACAAAAAATGTTATCAGGTGATCTCTTTGAAAAAGTACAAATAACTAAGATATTCAATTGATCATAGATTACTTGTTCTTATATTTATTGTGCATAGAGCAAAATTTACAGATATTTATTACTCGTACAATCAATTTCACATTTACATTAGACGTTCTTCTAATAGAAACCATTGTAATTAGTCTAACAAGAAGTTACCTGCGGATTTGCGATCGCTCCGTGCTTTGGAGGGCACGGCCAGTTGATACCTATGTCGTTATAGCCATGTCAAATGCCCTTGGGTGGGCTTCCTAACAAACTATGACACCAAAAGTCAGCACTAAACTGGTGTGAAGTTGGCAGCCTAAATGTAGTAGGTGTGTTTGACTATAATATGACCGTCTTTTTTGTAATAATGTTTTACTCTGAAGACCAAGCTTAGGAGAGGCTTACGTCCAACAGCGGACAGATATAGGCTGATGATGATGATGATGATGATGATGTTATATGTTTACTCTCAAGCACTAAAATTCATGTGATTCAATAATATTTAGGTACTTTGCAAAATGTGCATTACCGAGAAGGATGGTTCGTAAGCTCACGAGTTAACGTTTGACGACCGGTTGGCCGAATGGTTAGGGACCCTGGCTGCGAAGTCAACAAACGGTCGCGGGTACGAATTCCACTAGGTGCAATCATTTGTGTGATGACCAGAAATGTTTGTTTCCGGGTCACGGATGAAATATTCGTATAATATGTATGTTTATCCTTTGTCTAGTACCCATAGAACAGGGTATATATCCTAGATTGGGGCTAGGTAGTTGGTGTGAATTGTCCTGAATATATTAAGGTACCTAATTATTTATTTACAGTTTCAACTACTTATTTTACTACCCGATTGCGCGGAGGGTAATGTGTTTATCAGCTTGTCTGTTTGTTCCTTTGTGGCACTATATATAGACCAAACGTGTGGACTGATTTTTATGATTCTTACGACAATCGATTTGTATTAATCTTCAGAATGCTACTAAAGACATGAGAGTAATCAAAATTCAATCCGGCAACAATCAGACGCCATATTGTGAAAAATAAAAAAAAAGGTTGACGAGCTTTGTTAAGTGTGGTATCATTGAATTGGTATGTGAAAATAGTTCGCAGTCGAGTTTTTTCATTGTGCGTAAACTACTTGTTTATTTAGGTATCAGAGAGTCGAGACAAGCAAGTCACTAGCATGATAGTAATCACCATGCCCTGCTCATAAGGAGACATAAAAACATACCTCAAATAATGTGTCATATTTTTATAGTAATAAATTAAATAAATATAATTGAAGCAGCAGGCAAGGTGCGTGGCCGACGCCGAACCACAATATTTGTGATTGCGTGCTACTGCTGTTAAGGAGGAGCATAATATCTGAATAGTTAAATTCAGATTATTTTCATTGATGGAAGTTATGATTATAAAGTAAAAAAATATACAATATAATATCTCATTTAGGGGCGTGTAACATTTCTAAGTCTTGCAAATAAATCTTCAAGTTTATAATACCTACTCTAATGTGTCGCATTGTTAATTAATCACCTCATCATCACCATCACCATCGTCATCATGGTCATCATCATACTTCACTCTCAAACAGCTGAACGGATTTAGATAATATTTGGAATTGAGATAGCTTATACCCTGGAATAACACATAGGATACTTTAATCATCATACTTCTCTCTCAAACGGCTATACGGATTTTGATGAAATTTAGAATAGAGATAGCTTATACCCTGGAATAACACATAGGATACTTTTAATCATCATTATCATCAACTATCATCATCATACTTCACTCTCAAACGGCTGAACAGATTTTGATGAAATTTGCAATGGACCATTGACTCATACCATGGAATAATGCATAGGATACTTTCATCATCATCAGCATCATCATCCCTCACGCGGGTGAAACCGCGGGGCGCAACTGGTATTTAGATATTTGAGTAGATAAGTTACATGCTTAGGTTGACCTGTTAGAGTAAGTGTAATAAATAAATTATTGATACGGGGTACCTACCTATATAAAAGTTATTTTATTAATGTAAAAATTTATATAAAGTAAATATGGAATATAAACGTCTATTCCCTTTGTCCCCCACTTATATGAGAAGGCGTGGAGTTTACCTTCTACCAAACGGCCTCCTCAATGCAGTCTCAATACGCGCGGTACCTGTGGTAACCAAAACTCAGTACAAAAACAGGTAAAAACAGCGCGCATGTACTGAGCCTTTAAATGATAAAAAAACATTGAAGACAATAAAATATGATTATAATTGAGTTTCGATTAAAGAACAGACATCGCCTTAAACAGTCTGCTCGTAAACGCACCGTGGCCACACACGTCGACACAGAAATAGCTGTCTTCCGCTGCCGCACTGATATCAAATACTGAAACTACTAACTATGCGCTTTAACTAGAGTTCTACTATAACAGGTGTTTTTTTTTTACTGGGATCTGTACGGCAACGAATGATACTATTATTATTTTTTATTAAAAGACATTTTTTTATTGATAAATTATTTTGTACTCATACCTAATGCGGTCCTCGGAAACGCAAGAACGGAAACGGGTTAGTTTGTCAGCAATTTTTGCCTCAATTGTATAGCCACTGCGGGTATACAGAGTTGTAGGTCCCCAACATTGTTGCTCTAGGTATGTAGCTGTTTGTATTATTTTTTGGCTAAGTAGGTTAGGCATACAAAATTGCGGAAATAATTGCCAGTAAACTAGTTAATTCCTTATCTTCAGAAACGGGCTAGATTTTGGCAGTCATTGCCAAAATCTAAAATTAACTAAAATGTTGCCAATGCAATAGCCCCGGCTTCGCACCTGTAGCTAAGGCTTTATCTTAATTTGTACACGATTCAAACCATTATTTGATTCACTAATTTGAACTAATTTGAAAAAAAAAACTTATGCACTTACAAAAAAAAAGCCCATGTTACTTGCTGATAATGTTAGCTTTCTAAAGATGAAAGAATTTTTAAAATCGGTTCAGAGTTTTTGATTGTATCCATTACAAAAAAAACAAATCTTGCCTGTTTATAATATTAGTATAGACAAATCATGAACCAAATCCGATTGATAAGATTCTAACATCTAATACAATTTAGCATTAGCAATACTTGCAGTACCTACCTATCTACACTAATATTATAAAGAGGAAAGATTTGATTGTTTGTATGTCTGTAATGGATAAACTCAAAAAACACTGAACCGATTTAATAAATTCTTTCACCGATAGGAAGCTACATTATCAGCGCGTAAAAAGGGCAGTATTTATTTTTCAAAATATTAGAGATCCCTAAGAAAATTAAAATAATGTAACCCGAGGTAACAAAAGTTTGCAAAAATGTAGATTACTCGCTGTACAAGGGAGGGTATGACATGTTGCCTTGGAAAATAAATAATAACAATTCTGTTAGTTAGTAACAATGCAGTTGTCTATGGTCAAAAAGCACTGCTGCCAATGATTTTGAATTACGCTTACTGGCGTATGGCTATACTGAAAAATGCCGCGTGTGTTATTACTTAGTAGTATCATCAATAGTACTGATCAATGGTACTTCTAAAGTAAAGGGGGTGTGAGCGCTACCCGTGCGAAGCCGGGGCGAGTCACTAGTAAGGGATAAATTAGTTAAAAGACAAGCAGTATATTTAGGTAAGTACTTAATTAATTATTTAAAGGGCTTTTAACAATACCTGAATTAGGCACCTAGTCATTTGACTAAACACCGGCTTCCGAACTTAGCAACGTATCATTAGTTATGTTGAATTCGCCGAGTAATTTTAATACGACCAGGGCCATATTTCATAAAACTATAGTAGACTGACAAGTGTCAATCGACAAATGTCAGTCAAACTACCGAAATGCTTTTCATAAAAACTCGACAATTCATTCAATGTATTGTCAAAATATTACTAAATGTGTTTCATAAAACACACTACTATTGTTTGACCGGCAGTCAACCGACAATTGTCTAACAAATGTCAATAGAAAAACGTTTTATGAAACGGCGGTTGCTTAAAAATTACCACGATTTGTAGAATTGTCGTGACAATTGTGACAGCCGAAGCTTTACCCATCACACTACTATGACCGGCATTGTGAAATGCAATATGACTGACAATCATCAGTCCTGTCGTGATTGTTTGTTATATGAAACGCAGGTTTGGCGTATTTGACTGAAATTTGTAGTTTTATTATGATTTGTCGATTTATGAAATAGGGCACAGGCCTCTCTTGCCATAATCATGTGGTACCCTTGTATAGCGACGCAACAGTAAAATGGTTAAATATGGTGGCCACGATTTGTGGCTTCATTGCCACATAATTCAAATCCATAGTGAGTTATGAATTTGACTACCTTCCGCAGGTCTTCCCGCGTGCAATCGTGTCACCCCTGTTCACCTCCTTAGAGCTAGAATATCAAAAAATCTTCCTTAACCGCTCAGTTCTTGCAGCGCCACTGACGTTGCTAAAGTTTTTTGAGCGGAATTATCTTCACCTGACCAAGGTTGCAAATTTGCAAAATGAAAATGTTTGCCAAAATGCTTGAAACTCTATTTTTATGAAGTTAGAATCGAAAGTCATCGTAGCAAAACGTAGCTAAATAAATTCTTGACACAAATGAAGCGATATTGCCAACATAATGGAACAAAGACAACTGGTATAAGTGGTGTCACGTGATTGTCACGTGTTGTTTTCGACAAGGTAGCGCGCTTTTTATTCACGTGTAAGCAAGCGAGCGAAAGGATACTCAAGGAATATTTCTTTCAAATTTCAAATCTCTTGGTTCAGCTGTTTAGGCAGTGCGTTATTAGTCTGTCAGTCATTCAATAGCACGGTACTGTTTTATGTGGATAGAGAATATAGATAGTAAACATAACTTTTTTAAGAAAATCTTTTAAACAGGTGCCTAAAAAGTAGTTGCTTAGTTGAGCGAAATGAGCTCAAACACTTGTATACTAGCACTAATGACAAGGAATTACCGTTTACTGTCACTTCTAACTGCATCATCGGGTCATAAGTGACAAAATATTGTATTGTCATCGGATCTCTATACCTAATGGGTACTTTATTACAACGTACACAAAGTCGTTAATTTAATAACGCTTGCAATTTTTATATCATCATCATCATCAGCCTAGTCCACTGCTGGACGTACGCCTCTCCTAATGCACGCCACTGAGCTCGGTCATCAGCTCTCGTCATCATTTTCTTTCAGCCACTTTTCGCAGGTCGTGTAGTAAAACATAGTGTAGGACGCCTTGTGGCCAGGTGGAGTGCCACAGGGCGTCCTACACTAAGTTTTTCTGAACGTCTCCACACAAGAACTCGTCTACCCCAACGGTTATTGGTTCCTCGGGACGTGTGACCAGCCCACTGCCACTTTAGCTTGCTTATTATCCTTCCTCTGTCGGATCACTTCATTACGAATCTTGTCCTTCAGAGAAACTCCAAGCTTAGCTCTCTCCATAGCTCGCTGAGCGACTTTAAATTTGTGAACTAGTCTGACAGTATCAATATTCGGCAATTTTTATATATATATATATATATATATATATATATATATATATATATATATATATATATTTCTCCTTGTACGTGAGAAGTCTTGTGAAAGTGCAAAATTAGTTATCTTACAATACCTACTTACTTTAAAGTTTCGAAGTCTAGAATTTTGCTGATTTTCGTATATTTATCCACAGAATCTATCTGTATAGGAACATATAATAATATAATAAAACAATAGGTAACAAAAAGTCTGTACAATGAAGCTAATTAAAAAAAACTAGGGGAGCTAAACTAACTATCTACTGATCAAGATAACTGGTTTTAAATTTAATGCTTTCTGGCTGTGTTCCCGCATGAGTTAAAAACAAGTAGACTGCTTGAATTCGGCTTATAATCTGGTGTACTTATCTATTTTGCATTTCAATCTGAAGAGTGATGCCAAGGAATCTATAAAATACAATTTGATGGCTGAACGAATTTTGATTAAATTTTGTACCTACTATTGTACTCTTGGTCCTGGAATAACACATGAGATAAGTACTTTTATCCCAGAAAAATGACCACACGGGTAAAACTGACGGTACGGCTAGTAACATATTAAGTAGGTACAGCCAACCAAGAAGGTTTAAAAAAAGACGGAGACCACACTGCCGTGATTGTTTGTTATATGAAACGCAGGGTTGGCGTATTTGACTGAAATTTGTAGATTTATTATGATTTGTCGATTTAAAACTGAACTGATTTCTAAACTGAAGCACCCAAGATATGCTGATCCGCTCGTACGCACAAGCCTCAGGCACACACTTACACCATATTATCCCAATCGGCCGCCACACCGCAGCATGATTTCAATCTTACTTAAGGCGCTATGGGCTCCAAATTTTTGTCCTGCTCGTTATGGTGCAGGGTAAGCAGGAAAGGTGATGCTTCTTGGGAGCCGATTTTAGTAATTTTTTTCAATTTAATTTAACTTTTTTTTAATAATCTTACGATTTTTCAAAAAACTAATCCCACAGAAGTATTTGAATGTTTGTTGGCTTTACTCACATTTGGTTTTTGTAAAAATATATTCGATAGAAACTGAATGAAGTTGATTCATTCCATCGACGGGATCGTCAAAACGGGTGATTTTTAGGAAACTTTAGGATTTTTTTCTGTCGAGACAAATTTATTTAATCGTGTTTTACAATCGTTGTTTACAGCAGGATAAAGTATTTTGTGAACATTTATTACACATAAAAAAATAAAGTCAATTAACCGTTTTCAAAGGTCTAGTTTTAAATATTCGTGAGGACGAATCGTCAAATTTGGATACCATTTCGCCTTAACAGAATTAACACATGTGCAGTCTTTTGTGATGAAATTGTGTGTCAACCACAAAACACAAATTATCCACTCACGCACACATACGCAGCTGCCGCTTGCCATGATTCTCTCGTTTGTTTGGTGGCGTGCTCTCCGTCTTTTATTAAACCTTATTGCAGGAAACCTACTCCGTATCATTTATTGTTATGCACACAACTGTATGCACCGAATACAGTGATAAAGTTTATGCCATTAAATTTTTCGACCAATATTGACAAAGATAAACCATTTGTTTTCTGCATTGTTTAATAATATACGAGTACGTGGAGGTCCACTGAAAGAAAAACAAGCTGACATACAAGCTGCACCTCGCGGCTATGTTAGCTTTACGAGGTAAGTTCAATAAGCGAGACAATTATCAAATAAAAAAATAATTTTCAAAATCGGTCCGCAATTGGCGGAGAAATCGGTGTAAACAAAAAAAACATATATAGAGTCGAATATTATAACCGTCTCCTTTTGTGAAGTCGATTAAAAATGGCGTAGCAGAAGCGCGGGAAAACTGACAGCTGTCACTCTAATAAGAAAATGGCGGCAGTCGTAGCCTTTGTCGGTATATTATATTCTGCGCCTTTGTGGCTACGAAGGTCGGTTATGACAACGAACTTTACTGCCGTACCCGTAGACATCAATTATAAAAAAAAGCCATACAGATATCAAAAATTAATCTATACATGGCCTTTATTCACTACTAGCTGCGCCCCGCAGCTTCGCCCGCGTGCAAGTTTTGCCCTTTCTCCCTCTTAACTTAAAGATGGAACTTCAAAAAATCCTTCCTTAGTTCACTTCTAGCTTCTACTCAAGGAATATTTCGTCAATTTACAAATATCTAGGTCCACAGGTTTAGGCTGTGAGTTATCTGTCAGTCAGTAGGTATGTCACGGTACTGTTTTATTGGTATTCATGACCATCCAGTCGGTCTATTCGGTCTATTCCGGCTGTTACCCCAAAATAACCCATCACTATTTTTTATTAAAATAAAATTCCGGTCTGAGCCACCCCCTTGTTAGGGGTGTCATTGAAAATTAATTAGAAATTAAACATCTTCCATATTTTTCATCTGCTGCATCGTTTGCCCCCCTTGTAATTTCTACCTACAACTTGTAATCGCCCAAAGGATTGTGGATTGGTGAATTATTAGAATCTCGCAAATAACATTATTTCGGGTATCCTGAAATGTCAATTTTTCAAATTATGAAAGGAAAATCAGCGGCCACGGAACTCTATACTATATGTGGTCTTACTCGCGTTTGGACAGTTATTTTTTATTCCATTGAAATAATTATAAAATTATATTAATACTTAAAGAATCAAACTGTACACAAAAAATGATAGGTTCTATTTACAACCTAAGTATATTCACAAAATTCTCATCCAAATTATATCTATTCCTTTTCAAATCTACCTAAACTTTAACAAGATATTTGACAAAAGTAAAGACGTAATCTAACCTACCCTAAGTTCAAAGGTATAAGACACATTTTTCAGTAACAATAAAAGGTAGTTCATATATTTTGTATCTAATATACGTTTTGCGTGACAGTTACGATTTTACCTTAGAATTTATTTTGGCCTTGTTATAGGGGATCCAGGGGCGTATTTAGATGTTAAAGTAACTTGCAAGTTACCCTTTAATACCTACTTTTAGCTTGTTAGCTCTAAGGTCGTCAATGAAGACACTGATAACAAAACAGATTAACTGAATGGTTGATTGGTCCTGTATTCGAGACAAACTATCAGGCTCATCGTGTTGCATCACCCAAACTGTTGAGACGAAAATCCGGAATCGGACCAAATAACCGAACTACTGATAATTTCGTAATTAATTTTTTCCATACAATTTCATACTCGTAAACAACGACGTGGAAAGATTAGCGTTGAATAAATTTTCAAATTCAACTTGTATTAAGAGGGTGTACTCTACGAGGTAGGGCACTTCTTAGAGTAATTTCGTTTCAGTGTTGGAACCATTATTTTGGAGAAATATTCTGCCAAACGGTAGCGTGTAAGCGATGGGCATAAAACAACGAAAATTACGTATTTTTGAGTACTTTGTCATTTTAAAAGCAAACTGAAAGCAAATTGAAAGCAAACTGACACCTCACGAGCCTGATATTAGTCTCTAGATCGATAAAATAAAATAGTTAAAATAGGATCCGAGGCCAAAGTTTCAATTATAATTATCTGTACAAGTCCTCCTCTGTACGAGGAGGACAGACGAGGACTTGCTCCTATGGGGCTATCATTGCAGGATAGCCCCACAGTGCCTCCCATCCCTTTTTCTATTTATCGTAGTCTTGCGGACGGAGATGATGATATGGGCCGAGGCCCTCACGCCTCGGCCCATATCATCATCTCCGTTTCGGTTTGCAGCGCTGTTTCTCCCACTGTAGAAAGCGGCTGACTTTTGCCCAGCCCAGTCCCAACCCAAAAATATCTATACATTTTTTTATTTTTTTATATAATAATAGATAAGAAACGATTGCAGTCAATGGTGTACCTTTTGAAGTTGTCTAACAATATTTTTATCTTGGGCAAATATTGCAATTAGATAGGAACAACTTTGAGAAGGAAGCCAATAGAAGAATTCAGCTGGGTTGGGCAGCATTCGGCAAGCTTCGTGAAGTCTTTTCGTCTCTATACCACAGTGTCTGAAGACAAAAGTCTTCAATCAGAGCGTCCTACCAGTTACGAAGCCGAAACGTGGACACTCAAGGTCAAACTAGTCCACAAATTTAAGGTCACTCAGCGAGGTATGGAGAGAGCTATGCCTGGAATTTCTCTAAAGGAAAAGATTCGCAATAAAGATACCCGACGGAGAACCAAGGTAATCGACATCGCTCCAAGGATAAGCAAGCTAAAGTGGTAGTGGGCTGGTCACATTTCCCGAAGAACCGATTACCGTTGGAGTAGACGAGTTCTCGAATGGAGGCCACGTTTAGGCAAACGTAGTGTAGCACGTCCTTGCCCAGGTGGACTGACGACCTGTGAAAGGCGGCCGGAAGAGAATGGATGAGGGGAGCGGAATACCGAGCTCAGTGGCGTGTATTAGTAGAGGCCTACGTCCAGCAGTGGACAGATATAGGCTGATGATGAATAGTTAACAAATAAATTACAATCTCTCGTTGTAGATCACCTAATACGGCCCTGCGGTAACAACCACTGAATACGCTAATGGTTCGTACACAGAACCCCGCTCTGCTACCAGAAATCAATTACCTTTAAATATCGAGTTGGCTGCTTTTCAATAGAGATATTAAAATTATTCTACAATGTAAATAAGTACTTTTATCAGAGAAAAAACGCTAGCTTGATGGGCCAGTTGACTGCAGCGTGGGTTACTTTTTACCTTAAAGATAACCTACTCAGTACTCACTAAAACAGCAATTATTATAACTTACTTTCAGTATAAATAATTACAGTAAATTAATTTTAAAAAAACAGGAGAGTTTTTGAGGACATAAAATATTTTATTTGAATAATACAATGGATTTACTAAAAGAATACCACTAATAACTACTACTGCACTAATTTTTATGTTTATGTTTATGGGACAACCCATTTAAAAAATTTGTTCAAAAACATGGGAAATACGGCTGAATATACAGATTTAAATAAAAAATACATATAGATGACTTGAAAACCTTTGTTCACCTTACATCGTCTTCCGAATTTTTCCTATAAGTTTTTTTTTTTATTACAATACTAGCTTTCCGGCCCGCGACTTCGTACGCAGACTAATGTTTATCGCGAAAAAATGCATGCATGTACCTAAAGTAGGTATTATTATTTCGTTTCCATGCCAACCACAGACCATTATGTGATGGCAACCGTTCCTTACAGTGGGTAATGAACATTTTCCAGTTTTCCGGGATAAAAAGTATCCTATGTTTTATTCCAGCTATCTTCATTCTAAATTTTATCAAAATCCGTGCAGCCGTTATCGCGTGAAAGCTTCTCAAACAAAAACAAACAGACAACGTTTCACTTTTATATATTGGTATGGATCAGTTTACTTTATCCGTCTTACAGGGACGGCGCCATCTATTGCATTGATGCTGAACTGACATGGCTTTTGCATCTACTCTAGGATTTTATCAGTACATTCTGCTTAGCGAAATCATATATCTGATAATATTTCTAAAGTAAAAAAAAAACATTTTAAAGCCACAAAACATTCGCTTCTGCATTAGAAACAAACCTTACCTTTCCTACGTCAGTTAATAAATAAACATGGTATATTATAGAGTGTACAAACAGGGGTGAAAGCCTGCAAGGGCGGGGCATTAGGCCTCCATTGTGGAGCCACCTGGCTTCTCCCAGTGTATGTAGCGGCACCATGAGTTTTGGGGCATTTGTTCAAAAATATAATATTAAAAAACTCACTACAAAAACAGGTTTATGAGCGCGCGCTCACTTTGAGCCTTAACAGTTACCGTGGCTCAATACGAGTGGTATTTGTGCTGATAAGTATAACAATTTTGGTAACTGTGGTTACCAAAACTCAGTACAAACACCGATTTATGAGCGTGTTAGGTTATAACTTATTGATATGTTTAATCTGTCTAGTAACAACCATTTTTACAACAATAGAATAACAATGTAAGAGTTGACGATGTTCAGTTGCAGTACTGGACAACACATTACAACTTGGTACTTACATTTTACGTATTTCACAATGAAATGAATATTCTCACTGGATCACCTCACCACTGACGATATTATAATGTATTTATAAAATATTGCACTTCAAGACAAAAGTGACTACCGATTGAATCTTTTTGTAAATAATTATGTAATTTCTTAGATCTATGGCGAGTTTGTAATCTGTGATAATAACAAATTATGTTTATGAAGAAAAACTGATCTGGAATCTGTTCCACAACTTATTAAGTAATAGCTTACAATTGATAATTATAGATTTATATAATGTTGTTTAAAATGCTTAGTACTGCAGTTATCCTTTAATTTTAAGTAAAATTACTGAGTCATTGTATTATAACTCTGAAACATCTGTATTTATATTTCCGTTGAAATTAGAATGATTTAAAATCATGTAAACTTACAATATTGATAGAAATGCTTAAAACTAAGTACTTACCCGATTAATATTAATGTATTATTACTTAATCAGCTCTGTACATTTAAACCTATAATTGTAGTAAAAATACAACTTCTCCCGCTAAAAATTGTAATTTATGAGAATAATATAAGAATACTGTTCTGACTTTCAATATTTGTTAACATTCTGAAAAATATGTATTTAAACGTCTTAATTATTTAAATGATTAACAATGTGTAAACAATACCGAGTTAACAATTATTAAATAGTTTCAATGTAATAAAATATGTACATTTCCGTCACTTCGGCGCCATCTGCAGGCTCATTCCTGCTGGTGCAAAGACTACGTGACTTTGGCGGGTAGAATCTCTATAAAAAGCAGCCTCTGGGCTGAGTAGCCCTAGCCCCGTTATGCGCCTAGGCCCCGACCTGGCAGACCCATCCTCCCATCCACCGACAAAGACGATAGTGGACTGGAAGCGTTTGGGGGAAGCCCTAAAAGCTATCAGTTCACCCGACCTCGACCGTATCCCTGACGACATAATCACCCCCGATGACGTTGCTCGCTCGATCGATGCCCTCACCAGCCACCTCAACACCGTTATCGGTGAGTGCTCTAGGGAGGTCCCAGCGGAGGATATCCGCCGCTGGGTCTTACCTGAGGACGTGAAGAGGCTGATGACGACACGAAACGCAGCCATTAGAGCCCACGATGCATTCCCCAACGCTGAACGCAAAGCCACCTTGAGCTACTACCACCGTTTGATCAGGACGCGCATTAGCGAGCTGCGCGCACAGCGTTGGGAAGACTTATTATCCGAAATCACACCGACCCACCAGACGCGACAACAGACGCACGGCCCCTTCGTAGACGCCCTAGAGACATCTTGAGCGATCCGGATGATGAAATCGCTGCCGCAGTGCAGGCAGCGATTGATTCGCTCACTCCGTCATCTTCACCATCTTTCAACACAATTAGACACAGACACCGACCTCGCCGGATGCGAGGTCGAAGGTCCCGTAATTAATGTCGACTTTTTTCGCCTTCGAGTTTCTTGCCGATTCTTCTCGAAGGTGTATTCCGAATCGGTGGTCAGTTATGCAATTCATTTAAAGGGCTCCAGCCATTTCATGAGGGCCCCCTCGATCACTACCTAACAGTAGAGATCGAGGGGTGTTTAGTTCGATACTCCCCAAGTAATCAATGGCAACTGTCCAAGCCGAGGTTCGTACCCCCTGGGTGCCCTTGAGCAAGTGGCCAAAAACTTAATTTTGGCGTGCGCCTTCTGCGTCACGCATTGCGGCGGAGCGCTTTTGCGCCCGCCCCACCGTCCGGTGACGCTGTAGTCTGGTGACCCGGTGGTCAGTTATAGAATCAACAAGACACCAAAAGTTAAGTACAATTAATATTACCTACACTGTTATTCTGCTACTCTGTTTCCTTGTGCCATAATATTTACTGTGTATAACTGTGTATTTTGCAAAGAGATATTGTCGGTTTATGGTTTTACCATAATGGTTATTATAACCAATACGATAATGTGATTGTGTTAGAAATGATTAGGATCACTTTGTTCATGGTAAATGCTTTTATTTTGTGCCTGGTGTAACTATAGTGATTGTAAAACGGTAATAAAGTGTAATTATGACCTAGTATCACATAGAGGTTGTTTAGTATGTTGATTTAGTGTATGATCTATATTAATGATAATTGTAAAAATGATGATGAAAAAATATATTCGCCCCGTACTTTCTTGCCAGTTCTTCTATGGTGGTGTATTCCGAATCTGGCGGTAGAATCAATAAAAAATATAACAATTCTATTTCCTTGTTTCTATGAATAATCCTTAGATTATGCCTTTTTTTAGTACATGTTAGGTAGGTACTAAACTGCTCAGTAATTTTCAAGCTTATATTAGAAATCAACTTGCTTATATTTTATTACGTTCAGAATTAGTTTCAATTGCTATAATAGAAGAAAGGGAATGAAGTAACTTCACTTTAGCGTCAATAATTTTATTTATATTCTAAAGAATAACATAACCAAACTTAGGTGTGATGTAATTACAGTATTAATGATTCCTAGATAACTTTATATATATCAACATATGTCTATTAATCTCACAAGCGCGAGCTCGGTTTGAGTCTGGTACGGCCGCCTCATCTTTTACCAAATTCAATTTTCCAATTCGAAATTCCACTCCACGATTTCCAATGCACGATTTGCACTCTTCATACAATGATTTCTATAGGTATTAATTATTATTATCAGCCCATATCGTCCCACTGCTGGGCAAAAGCCTCTCTTCTCACCTTCCAATTTTTCCGGTCTATTGCTTTAGTTCACCATTCTTTGTCGTATGAGGTAGTGCTGGCCTCTGGTGTCAGAGTTTGTCAAGGCGCTCGAGGGCCTTTGACATGGCTTAACGACTGCTACTAATCAATAACAGTTGGGACCGACAGTTTAACGTGCCTTCTGAAACACAGAGAGAAAGGTACCCTGGGATGTACCTATTTAGACCAATACGTAGAGATCAATGACCTACAACAAGCAAGCAAATCACTTGCTTGCTTGTTGTAGGTTTAAATTTTGTCTCTTCTTTCTGAGTAAAAGGAGTTTTCCTCTTCTTTCTGAATCATGCTTCTCATACATGAAGAAAAGCCTAATTACGGTCTTGTAAATTCTGATCTTTGTACGTGTGTTAGGTGTCTGGATACTATGTAAGGCCGCACTGCAACGGAGGATGTTCTGAGCACGTATTTCAACTTCATCCTCTCTGTCGTATGTTACAGTGCAGCCAAGGTATCAGTATTTATTCACGACTTTGTAGGTCTGGTCTGGTAGTATTCCCCACAGCTAGATCTACTGGTTTTAGTCTCGTGTTTTATAACGACGCATACTCCGTTTTGTCGTGGCTTATACTGAGACCAATTATGGCTGCCTCTTCTTGGAGAAAGATACCGGCGTTTACCACGTGCTTCTTCCGGGTTTTTCTAATGGTGTGTCTGTTGTGTTTTCACTATTCGATAACTTAAAATTTGATGTTCTTAGTTTGCGTCTCTATGAGGTGAAGCTGAGTACTTATTTGACAAAATACTGTATGGCAGCTGAAGAATATTGATGAAATTTGGTATAGGTCTATCTGAATCTATGTCGCGGCAAAACACGGATAGAGTAACGCGGGCGTTACAGAAATTAGCGCGCGCAAGTACATCGAGTGAGACAAGCCTGGTATAGGTACTTCATGTCCTGGAATAAAACTTGAAATACTTTTTATACCGGAAAAATACCACGCGGACAAAACCGCGGTGCGCAGCTAGTCTTATGTTTAAAGCCACTCAGAGCTAAAACGGCTAAACTAATTTTGATGATATTTAGTTTAGGTGCTAGAATAATAATAGGATAAATTCAACATCACCATCCAGGTGCGTGAAACCGCGGGCGCAGCTTGTACCTAACCAATAAAAATCGCAACCCATGGCACCCTACACTGCACCCCAAAATGGCGGAATCATATTTTATAATCT
Organism: Alsophila aescularia; assembly: GCA_946251855.1. NCBI lineage: Eukaryota > Metazoa > Arthropoda > Insecta > Lepidoptera > Geometridae > Alsophila > Alsophila aescularia. Next base: position 19,327,414 of record OX276374.1, read on the forward strand.
GGTGAACATTTTTCTTAATCTATATTCGGGCGGGGGTGTGTTAACGACCACGATCAAATAATACTTACTTTGGGGATGTTTCTGGTGTAGGTTTACTTTACAATGGAATTGAATTGAATAGAATAAAATTGTTTAATTGCTTAAAATCTTTATCAAAAACAAAACAAACAAAACGAGCAATACCTTCTTAGAATAATTAATTGTTGTATGAAAATATTAGGGACGTGTTGTAAGTTAAAATGTAGCTAGATAGGTACTTATATAGATGCACTATTAAATACGTAGAGGTATTGCTCGTTTTAGAGTTATATTATAGGAAACCATATGCACTAAAAGTAGTTAATTATGATCTACTACTTTTAGATTTGATACTAAATATAAACTTCTTTAAAAAAAAACATCTGAAATTATCCGAATAATTCTGCGATCCATAAAAAGCTACATTATTCCTGTTTTTTATAAAAAGAAATATATGTAATTATTTAAAAACAAAATATTATTAAAAATTAAAGGTTCTTAGATGGGTTCTATATATAACTAGAAATTGACAAAGTCACGGGATTCACTAGATTGCTAGATTAGTTACCTATAAAAATAAAACTTAATATAATGTAATCAAGAATTTTCCATTCACGATTATTTCTAAATTTTATTGAAATCGCTTGCCTAATTTTGTAATTACAAAATCAATTAAAAACAGTAAAGAAGCATCATTAATATGCGAAAAAACTAACACAGTAATAAATTAAGGTAAGATTTCAATCAAGACAGGATGTTTAAAAGTTTATCGTTTAATAAAATAAAAGACCAACGACCATCTGCTTTCGATAGAAACACAATTTTGTTTTTAAGAGATTTTGAATTTCTTCCTTTTTTTAGGGTTTATCAGCATCGTCATCATCATCAGCCTATATTTGTACACTGCTGGACGTAGGCTTCTCCAAATGCACGCCACTGAGCTCGGTCTTCAGCTCTCCTCATCCATACTCTTCCAGCCGCTTTTCGCAGGTCGTCTCTCCTCCTTGCCACAGGGCGTCCTACACTACGCTTGCCTAATCATGGTCTCCACTCGAGAATTTGTCTACCCCAACGGTTATCGGTTCTTCGGGAAATATGACCAGTCCACCGCCACTTCAGCTTGCTTATCCTTTGAGCTATGTCGGTTACCTTGGTTCTCCGTCGGATATTTTCATTACGACTGTTATCCTTCAGAGAAACTCCACGCATAGCTCTCTCCATAGCTCGCTGAGCGACCTTAAATTTGTGGACTAGTTTGGCCGTGAGTGTCCTCGTCAAATGGTTTTAGGGTTCCGTAAGTCCAAATGAAAAAGTAACCCTTATAGGATCGCTCGTGTGCCTGTCTGTCACAACCAATTAATTATACATATTAATTTTTGTGACCCAAACACTGTCGAGTAACTTAAATAAATTAATTTTGAATATGGGAAGTCACTTTTCAGAGGCAGACAGCAAATTTAAAAAAAAATGTAATCTATATCATATGTTACATAAATAGATAGAGATAGATAATACCTGATTGTAGACCAGTTTTCAAAAATTTACAACAAATAGAAACAATCTTATAACTAAAGTAGAACGGGCGGACTTATCACTAAAAGTGATCTCTTCCAATCAACCTTTGTGAAGTGAGAGAGCTTGTAATGAGAGATACAATTATAATTATTACAATTTTAAAATACATTTTATTATGAAAGCCGCCCGTGACTTCGTCCGCGCGTACTCGCGTTATCGCGAAAATAAACATCCTCTGTTCTTCTAGGAAATTAAAAACCAATGCAAAAATAGGTATAGCACCAAAGCTCTTGATGTTTTTTGCAGACTTGTTATTTCGTTTCCATGGCAACCGTTCCTTACAGCGAGTAATCAACACTTTTCAGTTTTACCGTAGAAACTTACAATTTTCCGGGATAAAAAGTATTTTATGTTTTATTCCAGGGCGTAAGCTATCTCCATTCCAAATTTCATCAAAATCCGTCCAGCAGTTATCGCGTGAAAGCTCCCCAAACAAACAAACAAATAGGCACTTTTATAAATTGGTATGGATTTGACGATCCCCTAATGGAGAAAAGAAAGATTGAGGTTTGTGTTTTCATTACAGGTTTACCTTTAGTCTACGTCATAAAATTTTGAAAAATATTGCCCCCTGTTTCCGAAACTACTGAGCCTAATACTTTGAAAAATATACATAAAATAGTCCTTTACTTATAGATTACAGGGAAACCTAAGAATTTTATTGTCTTATAATAACTACCTTGAGGAAGGCAAAAAAAGGGAAATAAAAAGAAGAAAAAACCCGTGTCGCTTGCTGTACATGCAGGCAATGTTCGACATGTACAAAAAAAAAGAAGAGAAAAGAAGAAAAAAATAACAATAGTATATACAAAAAAAGTTACTTACCTAGTAATAACAAACTAAGGTGTATTAATATGTAATATTAACCGAAAGGCGGATTATAATGACACGAACCTAAAAAAGAAGCAAATATGTCTGATTATTTCGGAGGATAACAGGCGGAACAAACAAATAATAAAATAAATATATAACTAACTAAACTAAGGGCATAAATGTTTTCGTATAAATTAAATAAAAAAAACTGGACAATTTACCTAGCCCCAAACTAGGATACCCTGTACTATGGCACAGAATAAATAATAGTACAAACTATTGGCACTAGACAATGGATAAGCATACATAGATACGAACATTACATCCATAACTCAGAAAAAAAACATTTCTGCTCATCACGCAAATGATTGCACCTAGCGGGATTCGAACCCGCTACCATTGGTTAAATAGTCAGGGTCACTAACCATTTGGCCAACCGGTCTGTCGTATTTATTTATTTATTATCTAGTGTTAAGGTGGATGGTCCATGACATGAGTTTCACTAGATGGCGCTAATGATAATATTACATTAGTTTATTTCTTTGGGCCAGGTTTGTTCAGGTTAGATTTAAAACTTTATTCTCGGTTAAAACACTATACGATGTTAATGTTTGATCTATAGTGTTCATTGTCAAACTAACATATTAACAGTATTCGTTCCCTAAATTAAATTGCAGTCAGGTTAGATTTAAAACTTTATTCTCGGTTAAAACACTATACGATGTTAATGTTTGATCTATAGTGTTCATTGTCAAACTAACATATTAACAGTATTCGTTCCCTAAATTTGGGTTCAAGATCTGAACCCAAATTTATAAGGAACGAATACGGTCAAAATGTTAGATTTACAATCGAAACTTAAGATTAAATATAATTATTACTACGTAATATAGTCGCCAATAAAGTTTTAAATCAGATCTGATTGCAATTAAACGCCAAAAAATTATAATAATACATATATTGTGATTTAGCGCCATCTAGTGATACTCATGTGCTTCATCCACCTTAAGTGACGATGTGGTTGAAGAAGTTAAACAAGGTAAGCCTGGAACGGGACTGGCTGCAGCAATATCCAGAAATAGTCTTGGTGACAGACATTCTGCTTGAGAACGGTAGGTAGCCAGACTTACTACCTATACGTGCCCTACGACCAATTGACACTTTACCAGACTGCGCAACGCAATGGATGGTAATGTGCTTATCAGCCTATATATGTATGTATGTATGTATGCATGTATGTATGTATGTATGTATGTATGTATGTATGTATGTATGTATGTATGTTCCTTTGTGGCATTATTATACCAAACGCGTTGAACTATTTTGATGATTTTTACTTCAATAGATTTGTCTTAATCTAGGATAGTAATAGTTACTAAAGACAAATACAACAATAATCAAAATTCAATAGGACGACAACCAGACGCCATAGTGAGAAAAAAAAACGAGGAACTATGTTAAATGGGGTATCATTGAATAGGTATTTGAAAATCACCTTTAGGTTTCTATTATCATTTTTCATTTCAAATGACCGTTTAGGATCTATAACGATTTAAAGTTGGTTAGCAACTATTCTCAGTCGGGCTTTTTTAGGTACGTAAATTTTCTTGTTTAATTTCTTATTTAGTGATGTACTCTTCGAAAAAATATATAAATGTGATGTAATCTTTACACCGGCTGAATTTTTTATTTGATATTGGCTGAAAGCATAAATAAAATATGGGTTTGCATGCAATTTGACTTAAGTGAATATTATTAAAATTAATGATAATGATAACAGAGTTTAATTAAATTAATGCCTAATTATTATTTTATATTACGAAAGTGATCCAGAATTCCAAGAACTTATAAAATACAAGAAGAAAACTGATACAATCGCAATATACCCAAATGACATTACCGAAAAGCGCTTATCTTTTTTTTTAAATTCGCGGCCTTAAGTATGTGCCGGCTCTTGCCCGAGGAGAGATAATTAAAAAAAAAACAGCCATCATGGCGGCTCCCAACGGCCTTCGGAGCCGATAAAAAATAAAAAGATTCCAAATTCAAATCGGTCGCGGTTGGAGATGAAAAAGCGGGACTAATTTCATGCGTTCACGCGGTGTTCCATTTTCGAAATGACCGCAGACAGAGATAGGGCAAATATGTTAGAAAAGGAGAGCCATATAATAAATGTATTAATCTGGTCATAATTTTGGGCTATATGTTGTTTATGCCAGGGTTTATATTGGAAGTTTCTTTTTGGCGGGTATAAATTAATGAAATATTTCCTTGTATTATGTCGAATTGTCATCGACGATTTAAGTGTGCAGCTCGATTATTATTTATTTATAAATTCCTACCTCGATAAGTACTTTTTATTTTATCTTTTTATTATTTGTCCGAAAGGTGATGACGTGATGCTTGAACCCGCTGGACACTCGTTGTAATCTCTTCAAATCTTGATAGAAGTCGTACTTAATCATCATCATCATCGTCATCAACAGGCTGTATTACACTGTTGGACATACTAAGCTAAAAAGTAATCAAAAAACATTTCTCATTTGTCACACGAATTATATTGCCAATTCTCTCTTGACAACTTTAGAATTATTAACTACATATCTAAAAATATTTTTTAACAAATAAAATATATACAATTATCTGCAGATTTGCGTAAATATCATAATGCCATCAAACTTAGAAGGCATTACAATTAAAAAAAACAATAACTTCAAATCCCATCATAGATATTGAATAATTTAAAATTTTCTGCGTCTTAATACGAATACAAGTCATAGATATTTTAATTAGCGACCAATGGGCACCACAGACATACATTATCTACAATTTATGTAATAAACATGCATACGTATAGGTCATTATACGGAGCACGAAATATGGCCTTAAGTTACGTTGGAATCACCTTCTGATTGCCGTAGAGACCCCATATACGGTATAAATTAAGACAGTAGCGAAGATTTGGACAAATATTATTTTGTCAAAAATAATATTAAGGTATATAACACAATACAAACACTCATTTTTACGCTTAGAGGAATAACTGAATGTGCTTCGTTTGTTTTCGAGATACGAACCTGAATGCGGTACTAGGTTGAGGTTTTAAATTGTGTTAAAATGAAAAATTATAAATTATTGGTTTATATTCACAAACACACAGGATACATTTTTATTATTATATTGTTGTGTAACGGTACCCGCCATGACGCGACGGATGTAACGTCAGGCTATAGCAAACGTCTGTCTCTCAATCTGAGACAAATCTTAAATGGCTGACACAACAAAAAGGTGGCAAATCGTTAAATGGTGCGAATCCAAAAAGTTGAGATGTTGAATGCAATTTTAACTTATTAAACGATTTTATTTGAACTAAATAAATATTACCGTTATCTAACACTAAAATTTAAGATAAATTTAAATTAGAGTCAATCAGCTTATTTACCTGATAAGGGTACCTGAATCATGAAGATTACGCTCGTTTGTTTGAAGGTTATCCTAGACTCCGTCTTTTTAAACTTTCTTAACCTGAATGATCGATTTGTAGAACCCTAAAACCCCTACAGTTTAGGATTGCTGCGGATTTGTAAGGGGTCTTCGAAATATATCTCACAAATTCACATTTTACTTACCGTACATATAACGACACAATGCTTTCCCTCACAGTGTTTGAGCGATGGCAACAAAATACGCACATAATCATACCTTGTTAAATGATTAAGTCATTGGTGCAGGGCCGAGGCTACCTGATGCCTTCGGAATGTGGAATGAAAGATAAGCTTTAAGAAGCAATAAAAAAATGGCAGGATGCTATAATCCGGAAATCAATATCAAATTAGGAACCCAACGTCTTATCTAAGCTGTCCTGGCACTGCAATAATTGCAGTGCCAGGACAGCTTACAGGCTGGCTGCTGTCTGTTAGTCTGTTAGTCTGATGGCAGCTGGCAGGCGTGGCGCTTGCCATCAGACTAACGGCCTGCTCTGTTCTTGTTTAAATGCCTTCAAAATAGATCAGAAAGCTCAAGAATCGCTCGTGTAGTAACATTAACTACTGGATCAGCCATTCTATATATTCCTCCCAAAATGCGTTCACACTAACGACGTCCGAAATTAAGTTTTTAAACGCGGCCCGGCTGCTTTGAAGAAGCAATTCGAAAACAAGATGGCCGACGAAATATTGTTTTTTGTTGTCGTAATTATAGAGGGAGGAGTGTCTATGGTGATTTGGGTTCTTTATATCGGTAGATTGGTCGGGTTTGGAAAAAAAAATAGTATTGTTATTTTGATTACTGGCTTGTGTGGTAGATATATTAGGATGTCACGATCCCATAACTCTATTTAAAAAAAAATGCTCCTATTGAATTGTAGTTGAATAATTTCTTTACTTATTTACTACGTTTTTTACCTAATGATGATATGACGTGACGACGGCAATTGCAGTGTCGCGCGAGATTTCTGGGTATCTCTGCAATTTTTATGGTTATGATGCTTACCATCACGGAAACGCCTGCTCTGGTCATCATTTATTGATCAATGTATTGATGTAGTTTTTTTGTAAAAAAAACAACGATCAAACTTGCAAGTTTGCCATCGTTGGGCCAAGATATTTGTAAATGTAAATGTTTGTAGGCATTTATAGAAATTATATCACCGAGATGACACTAATGACACCATTCAAACTAAACAAAGCAACTACTCAATCTTGAAAAATAAAATAAAGATCCTCACAGCTCAATGAAATGTACATTTTTTCAATGGCATAATTATCATAATCAGACACGCTACGTCGTAGCTCTACGAATGCCTACGACGTAGACGTCACTAGATATTTCTTCAAATATTTATAAAAACACAGTGATCAATTAGTCCATATCCAAACAGAGTATTTATTTTCAGAAATGAATTACTTTTTTTTTCAGATAACATTGAAAAGCAATTATTTATATTTTTATTTGTATTCAATCGTAACTAAGCTAGGCCTATTAAAGAATTCAACGCATGGCACTCTTGGCATTACTCAAATCAATTTAAAAAAAATACTCAACCGCAATTCGCGCTCACGTACAACCAGCCTTAATACGTGTGTAATCACGACACAGTCCTGATTAAAAAAATAAAGCACGACTCTATGGCCACGCATAAATTAATAATGTCATCCCTGGCTTAATACTCATTACGATAACGATGACCAATTTAAAAAGACCTTCACTTCCCGTCTTCACCAAACAAAAAGTGGCACGAAAGGGGCTCGTACGGAAAATCTGGAGGCTTTGCAATACCGGTCATGTTAAAGTAAGAAAGAGACAGGTATATGTTACACAGTTGTGATAACAGAGAACAGCGCGCGCGTCATTGGCTGATTATTTCCCGTGCAGAGGGCGTCACCGTCGTATTCCCGCCATAAATTGAGTTGTTGACACATTAATAACCTAAGGTTATGTTTTAATATTGTTTTTTTTTCGTTAGCGAGGCAAGCGCGCGAAATTATAAGCCCAGAATATAATTATTGTTATGAATCCGGTTATAATGAGCTGCGTGTGTGGTCCGACTCTGGTTGCTTTTATAATTAAACTGTTTTGGTTTCGCCGGCAATATGGTGTGGCCATATTTTAATTCGGTTTACGGCGTTCTTGGGTGAGCTAGTTGGCGATAACGTAAACCGAACGCGGGGTTACGCACTGTGTTATTTACCGCGCGTTTAACTGCGGTTTTACCTATGTGCCGCATATAAAAAGTTATTCTATGCCTAGGTGTTGAACAATTTGATTCATAGTAACTATGCATGTTATCAATGATCTTAGTCTAAGTCTTCTTCTTCGTCCCTTATCTCTTATCCCTTCTAATTCCATTCGCTGCGTGGCGATTGATCGCCACGCCGTTCGATCGCCACGTTGGCGTGGCGACGCTACAACGGCAACGCTAACTTTTGGGGCGTAAAGTTGCCCCCGTACCACGCCATTAGATGTTTACTCATCAAAAACACGCTCATACAGTTATTTTTTTTACCAAACAGAAATAAAGCGTGTTAATATTTTGTTATACATTTTTGAGCTATATTTAATAAAGCTTCAAGTTTCTAGCTCATCGGGAAGATAGTTTAAAATCAAATGCACGGAAGAGATAAATAAATGAGACAGATAATAAAGCGAGTTAATTTAAACGTGGCACCTAAATTAATACACGCCATAAACAAAACATTATCGAAAGTGCTACAAAACCCGACTGCGAACAAAACTAAAAAGACGCAAAAAAAAAAGTGAGAATGGTTGCTAACCATCTTTAAATCGTCATAGATCCTGAAAAGTTCATTCCAGATTTCATTCCAAATGAAAAATAAGAAAAACCCAGAGATGATTTTCAAATATCTACTCAATGATACCACACTTAACATAGTTCGTCTTTCCATTTTATTTTATTTATGTGGCGTCTGGCTGTCACCATATTGAATTTTGATTACTGCAATGTGTTTAGTAGCACTCGCAAGATTAATACAAATCGATTGACGTAAGAATCATCAAAATCGGTCCATGCGTTTGGTCTATATAGTTATATAGTGCCACAAAGAAACAAACATAAACATATACATAGGCTGATAAAATATCGGGTAAAAAATATATAATTAGAAAAACAGTGAAAAGGGTCAGCTACGTGTACACAGGTGTTGTTTACCAGCGTTTTTTTACCGAAGCTTAAAAAGCGGCGCGTTTCCACACCACATGGTCGTTCGTAACCATGCAGCCTGGGTAGTTTTATTACGATTTTCGATTAAATTTATTATTTGTTATTTCACATGGCACAGTTACTGAAACAGTTTTATTATTGATTTTACGGTTAAATATTACGTGAAATTGACATTTATTCATTTTCTGTTGTGGTTTTATAGTTTTGGGGCAAATTAATATGTTAACTTTGATTTACTGACAGAATGAGCACGTACGATGCTAAGTAGACATAAAAATATAATAATCACTGAAGTTATGAATAAGTAATTAAATTTTTATCTATACTTATAATAATGCAGTAGGTAACAAAATGGCTGCATAAAGAAGATAATTAAAAAAAAAGTCTATGGTACTTAAAACAAGCCATTGTTTATTTTAATACCGTGTCTTTCTGTCTGTTTTTGTGTTTACTTTTCCCTTAAAAACTACTGGACCGATTGCAATGCGGTGTTCACTCTTGAATAGCTTAGGGTTTGACTTAAAAACTGGTGTTACTTGGTATTTCAATCCGATGATTAGTATCCAAGCAATCGACAAAAACTAATTGTGGCATGAACAAATTTTTATGAAATTTAGTACCTATAATTGTACTATATAGAACCTTTTGGTACTGGAATAACACATTTACTTTTAAACTCAGAGAAATGACCACGCAGGCAAAGTGGCGGGTACAGATAAGTATATCATCATCATCATTACAGCCTTTATACGTCCACTGATGAACATAGGCCTCCCCTAAAGAGCGCCACGACGAAGGTCTTGTGCCGATTCTATCCACCGACTCCCTGCGATGGCTACAATGTCATAGGTTCATCGCGTGGGGGGGTCTCCCAACATTTCGCTTGCTTGTTCGTGGTCGCCATTCAAGAACCTTTATTCCCCAGCGGTTGTCTGCTTTGCGAACTATTTGGCCTGCCCATTGCCACTTAGACTTGCAAATTCTGAGAGCTATGCTCGGTTCTTCTACGGATTTGCTCGTTACGGATCTTTTCACTTACTGAAACACCGAGCATAGCTCTCTCCATTGCACCCTGCGCGACTTTGAGCTTGTGTATGAGACCAATAGTTAGCGACCACGTCTCAGTGCCGTATGTCCTCACTGGCAACGCGCACTGATTATAAACTTTCGCCCTGAGGCTCTGCGGTATCTGCGACGAGAAGATATGGCGTAATTTCCCGAACGCTACCCATTCGAGTTGGATTCGTCGGTTGACCTCTTTATCAAAGTTGGAACTACCCAGTTGGATCGTTTGACCTAAGTAGACTAGTGATCAATAGCTTCGGTAATATAGACTGGCATGAGTGCGACATGGGCATTTGACATGATGTTCATCTTACCCATGTTCATTTTAAGATCCACCTGTTGGGAAACAATATTGAGGTCACTGAGCATTGTGCTTAGGTCTTCCAGGGTTTCTGCCAAGATGACTATATCATCAGCAAATCGAAGATGAGAGGTGCATTCGTCATTGATGTTAACACCATATGCGTTCCAGTTCAGAAGCTTGGATATATCTTCCAGTGCAGAGGTGAACAGTTTCGAAGAAATAACGTCTCCCTGGTCTCACCCTTTTTTTGCAATTCGATAGAATTCGTATAACTATATGTATATAAAAGTTTAATGGAAGTTTCTTTGTAAGAGGTATTTTAGTGAACAAAGAGAAGAGAAGAAATGGTATTGTCGTTCACCTTGTCGTAAACCTGCCCATAACATTTGAATCTAGGAATGTTTAAAACAGATGGATTCTACACCACTAAATCGAAAGTGAAGCACTCAAGATATGCCGATCAGCTCATACGCACAAGCATCACGCCACACTTACACCATGTTATTCCGATCGGCCGCCATATCGCAGCAAGGTCTCGGAAATGTTAGTCGTGTTAATTCTGTCAAGTTCTCACGGAAAATCAAAAACAATGCAATCTTTTGTGGTGAAATTGTGTATGAACCACATAACACCACAAATTATCCACTCACGCACACATACGCCGCCGCCAGTGGCTATGCTTCACTCCTTTGTTTGGCGGTTTGGTCTCAGTATTGTTTTGATCATCTTGTGAGGCGCTGCACCGCGTTCTTCAACAAAATTAACAAATGTACAAAATTTCAGCTTCATTGGACTTCCTTAAGATCTTCAAAATTCACTTGCACGGTTTGTCCCAAACATACAGTGAGGTAAATAAAAGCTTGTTATATATAACTAAACCAATTTTGATGAATCGTATACTGTAACACACTGTAGTTTTATTCTTTAACAAGCTTTACCCGCGGCTTTATATGCGTGGTCATTTCTCTAGGTTAAAAGTACTCTATGTACTATTCCATGACCTCAAATACCAATATAGCAACATTTGATCAAAATTCCGTCAGCCGTCATAATATTAAGATAGATTATAAGTACAGAAGTAAAAAAAAACTAATTCGGTTCAGAAATCCTGAAATATGAGAGGAACGTTAACAGCAAAATAAATCACATTACTAATAAATAAGTAAATTTAAACACATAAAAAAGGGGTTATGCAGTAGCCATGTCATGGTGAAACCTAGTAAGGGTTATCGACATTAAACGCGTATACAACATTTCGTGTCTGTGCTCTTAATGGTTAAGGAGTTCCCTAGTCAGGAGCCAAACCTGAATGCAGTATCTATGTTATCTATGGTAAAACTAAAAACCAGCTATCATAATAAAATGTGTACTCAAAATTTCGTGTCTGTCTGTTGACCGTTGAAGAGTCCCTGTATCTGGAGCTAATCCTGGATGTCGAATCAGGTCATGCTTACCATAAAAATGCATTGTCATCGGAACTGAACCAACGTGTAAAAATTCAACTCCGTAGGGAGAAAGTGGTTCTAATTCAGCTTGCAAGATTTGACCTAAACAAACATACATACATGCATACAAACATTGCAAGTTAATTAATAAAAGCTTTTAAAAAACCAAACCATTTTTGATGAAATTAATATGGAACTTCAATAAGTCTACCCTTTTAAATCAAACATGAATCATTCAAATAGGTTTGTTTAGAAACCCTGCATCCTTATCATCTTAATAAAATAAAGCAACTTGATTTAATAAAATACACTTGGTCGGAGTCCTACACTTTCATTTTTTTTAAATTCTTAATTGGTTCAGAAGTTCAATAGAGATTTGAGTTATGCATTTTTTTAATTGAATTGTTTACTTTCCTCCTGTTTATATCCGTCTTTACTTCCCTCCAAATACAACCTGGGAATCTTCAAATCTAGGAACAGGTATCACCTAGGTAAAGCATGCTGCACTTCAGTCGCATCACCACTTACCATCAGGGTAGATCGCGATCAAATACATATATATATATATATCTCTCATATATTGTTTTATTTTTGTTTGTAATTATTGTTCTTTGTTTTTCTGTATAATGTTGTGTGTTGTCATAAATAAATGTATTTACTTTCTTTCTTTTTTTCTTTCAAATACTTCCCTATCATACATATAAAACAATGGCTATAAAATAATCACTGATAATAAAAACTGTAATATATTATTAGTGCAAATAGTCCAAGTGACATTTAAATTGCAGATCGAATAATGAAATGTTAGTTATTGATTTTCTTATTTACTCAAATGCACAAATCGTGAGCACTGATAATAAATTTCAATAATTATTGTTCTACAAATAATAACTGTCCCACAATAATAATTCAACCATACAAGTAACTATACAGGACGGATTTTGGAGACGGGACAGCAAGGGCAGGTTCCTTAACCGTTATAGTTACAGGAAAACGTTCCTAGGACACCATCCATAACTTTTTGAGATATTCTGAACTGCATTCACAGATTTTGGAAAATATTTACAGTCAGCAAGATCACTTTACACAAACTCTTTTATTGATGCAATCAATCTTGTTTTTTTTCTTGTTTGAGGATTAAAAGTCTCTATGAGACCGACTGTGGTTTGAGTACTAGGAAAGTCAGAAACTGCAAAAAACTTTTTCCTTACATTTCGTAGGAAACTACCTTAACCGTATTAGCTAGAGGAAAACATTCCTCTAGCTAAGCTGTTCTCAACTTTTGGAGATATTTTTACCAGCATTCACAGATTTTGTTAAAAATGTTCAGGCATGGAAAAAATAGGGAATTTACACAAACTTTTTTTTTTATGCCTTTTGGTCCTGTTTTTTATAAGGATCAGAAGTCTCTACCAGACCAAATGAGGTTAGAGTACTAGAAAAGTCAGAAATTGCAAAACAAGCTTTATCCATACATTATGTACGAAATTAATAAAATTAAATTCTAACACCGTTCTAATATAAACTTTTCAAAAATACTGGTGGCTCTAACCTCAGTTGATCCAATAGAGACTTTTGATCCTTACAAGAAACAGGATCAACTGGCATATTTTTTTTGTGAAATGCCCAATTTATTGTTGCTTATCCATCCCAATTTATTATATTTATTATCGAATGACTGTAATTTTTTTCCAAAATGTGTGAATTCAGTTCAAAATATCTCTATAAGTTAAGGAGGGCCTCCTAAGAACGTTTTCCTGTAACTACATAACGGTTAAGTTAGTTTCGTACAAAATGTATGGGTTTTTGTTTTTCACAATTTCTGACATTTCTAGTACTCAAACCTCAGTCGGTTCCGTGGAGACTTTTGATCCTTACAAGAAACAGGATCGATTGGCATCATAAAAAGTTTTTGTATAAAGTTACCATTATCTTGCTGACTGGTAATTTTTTTCCAAAATCTGTGAATGCAGTTCAGAATATCTCAAAAAGTTATGGATGGTCTCCTAGGAAAGTTTTCCTGTAACCATAACGGTTAAGGTACCTGCCCTCCCTGTCCCGTCTCAAAAATCCACGCTGTATATTATTTTATTTAAAGGTTGTTTTCTTATATAGGTGTTATCTTGATTTTGTTACATGCTTGTAAAAAAACTTCAATTACGATATTAAGAGTGCGATGACTTAAACTTATATGAAATTCCCTTTAGGGTTCATGTTATTGAAAAATCATAGGCACAATTTAGGAACGAAGGTGATGGCGTTTTCTCCCAAAATATCTCAACAAAACGGCACGCGTAACATCCGAAACCAGTAGACACCATTCTACAATAGAACAAAACTCCGCACAAAAGCTTCAAAGAAAACAATCCTCACCTGAATAAAGCCTTCTTGCTCCACAATAGAGGCGTCATACGTTGCAGATTCGCAACGCTGTAAACAACCTATTAAAAGAAAAAAAACCTTTGTCTATGGCCAGGTGACGTGCGGTGACAGTTCTGCGACCTGTCAAAATGAACGTCAATATTTTGGCGCGATTCGAGACGCAGTGGGTGCGGGGTAGTGTTGGGGTGAGTGAGGTGTATTCGTATTCGGACAGAGTTTCGGAAAGAGGACATCTAAAGTTTACTAAACTTCTGTTCTTATTTTGTAAGTAGGTAGGTACAACAATTTTTATTTTATACTATATAAGTAGTTATATTTTAATACATCAAATGCAGACAACAATGTGCGTACATCTTTCGTTTACTCTTACTCTACATCTTTGATGAGTTACTTTTTTACTATTGAAACTTTTTATTAATACTTACATTTTAATTAGCTTTACCTACTTTCTAAGCAAATAATATTACGTCACGCTCACTTCTATAGTAATTGTCGAATTGGTTTAAAACAGTTGCACAGTTTTCGTACCCAAATACAAATCACATTACATTCCAATGTAGACGATTGGAATGTAATGTGATTTGTATTTGGGTACGAATAAATTTGAATATTTTAGCTACAACAAATTAATACAACTAGATACGTTACAATTTACCATTTTAACAACATTGTAATTAAAAAGCTTATATTTTTTGCATTAGCGAGACTACATCAAAGGAAACCATTAACATTTATTTATTTATTTTTTAACTTAGATTAAACAGCTTCAAAACTAGTTACATGTATATTGTTACATTATATGCCGAACATAAGCCAAAGTAAATCTACATTACATATGCTAAGTATATAATTTTTGTTTGATGGTAGTCACAAAAATAGGTAGTTAAGTAATTACTAAAGTATGAAGGTACCCTACATAATTATGTGGCTAAAAGAAAACAAAACTTTCAAGACAGAATCATTAAACTTGTGATCAAAATGTAAATATTTACAAAACATTTTTGAATTAAATAATTATATTAATAGGCCCCACTGATTTATAAAAATGAAACGTCTGTTTGTTTAGGTGGTTTCACGTGATACGGCTGGACCGAATTCAATGAAATTCTGCATGTAGACGCTGCACACAATAAAGACCAACAATAGGACACTTCCCATACCGGAAAATTGTATACGCGGACAAAGCCGCGGGGCATAGCTAGTATAGGTATAACACACACATGTTAGGTGTATGAGGTGACTATGTGAGGGTGTGTATGTGTGAAAGTGTTTGTGTATGAAAGAAAATATCAAAAAAAAAAAGGAAGAGAGAAAAGAGGAGGAGGAGGAGGCAAAATATCTTGATTCGACGGCAACAAGGATACCTTACACATACAGTACAGACTAGGCATGCAGTGCAGTATTTGTAAGTAATAGGAATCACAACATCACACAACACTATTTACCTGTCATTCGACCACATATAATTTCTATCAGAAAGTTACTAAAATATACCTTATCCGCCTAGTTTAGAGTATATTTTGGGTCAAACAGTTATTTTTTACAATTTGACTCAGTTACGGATGTCTAATGCGTTCCGCTATGCCCTAATGAATCGGATTTAAAAACGACTGTGGTTTCTTTAGAAATACTCGAGCAAACATGCTTTGCCGTCAAAAATCAACAATGAAATGTAAGAATATTTAAAATTACGTATGCTTGCCGGCAAATTGTAGTGTTGTTACTTTATTTTGTGTACGCTTTTGCGGAAAATTGATTAACAGGTGAAATTTTAAAATGCGAAGACATTGTAATTCTCTTTCTGGTCTTTGGCAAAGGTAATCGGGTTAGAGCGTAAATATTTTGAGAGCCTTTTGACACATCCTCATTGAAAAAAAGGCTGCTAAAGGGACGGCAGGGTCCTTTTTTCGAAACAAAAAGTTAGTTCAGTTAACATCATAATTGGTCTATAATTCTTATATATAAGAAGTATATAACTATTTTACATACATTCTAACGCTCCTATTTTGTTAGTACTTGTTTCGATAAAATAAAATTCAAGCCCGCTTATATCATAGCTTAAATGTATCTACTTTGGCGATCTGTTTTTTTTTAGTAAGTAAGAACGGTAGTGGGACAAAAATTCCAATCAGTAATCCCGATTGGCTTCTTTGAGCATACTATTTACTTGTTATACCTCCCCGGGAGAATAAATAATAGATAGCAATATATATATATATATATATATATATATATATATATATATATATATATATATATATATATATATATAATTTAATTAGATAGAAACAAAAAGGTGAGTTTATAATAAACTGAGTTTGTGGTGCGGTTGTGTAGATAGGAGTAGCGACAAGCGGTAGCGGGCAATTCATTTAGGAAAAATATTAAAATTTTAGTACTCAACCATCCGAAAATAAAAATTCGTTTTTGTTTCGCCGTAGCGTTTTTTTTGTTCGAATGTATGACGAAGCTGTCACGCCTGATCGTAGTTTGGTTGTGGTAGGCCTCTCCTTCAAGAGTCCGCCTGTGGAGTTAACACACCTTTGCCAGTTAATAGACCCGAGACAGGGAATCCTAGTGGGGAGTGTATTGATCAAATGTATTTTGTAATCTTTTTTATACTGTCAATAAATATTATTATTATTATTTGTTATTCAACCGCCAAGCAGTAATGTGCAAACATAACTGTGTTCCGGTTTAAAGGGCAATGTTTTCAGCAAAATTACTGGTCATGAGACATAAAAACAAATGTCTCAGGGTGAGCAGTGCAGTTCAGTGCTTCGCAAGATTTGCAACACAAAGTTCTGGGATGCAATGTTATTTTTATGGGCAGGCGTGACGCTTACCTTCAGGCGAGTGACCTGCTCGACTCGTCACTCGAACGACTCGTCACTCAAACGAATAAATGCAGTGCCTCCCAGAACTTTGGTTGCAAAATCTTGCGCGTCAATGCACTGCGCATGTCACCCTCTGACATTTGCTTTTAACCCCCGAACTCGATAAGAGAGGGGTGTTATAAGTTTAGGGTATGTATAATTGTATGTATCCGTGTATCTATCTCTGGCATCCTAACTCCAAACAAATGGACTTATTGATGCGGTTTTTTCTGTTTGAAAGCTGATGTGATCGAGATGATTCTTAGCTATAATGAAGGGGAAGGTGAGGATTGAAGCTCCCAAACGAAAGAACTTAATATTGATGTGGTTTTATATATTTGAAAGCTGATTTGATCGAGATGCTTCTTAGCTATGATGGGGTTGGGGGGTCGGGGTAACATAAATTTTTAATTCGTGCTTGTTAATAAGTCTCAGGGTATCGAGAGTAGTGCAGAGTATTGCACAAGATTTTGCAATCCAAAGCTCTGGATGGTACTGCAATGTTATGAGATTTTTTTACTCAGTTGTAAAAAAATCTCTAACCTAACAACACTTCTACCTCTAATATATAATAATAACCTTGAGCACCAGACCTCCAAGACATCCTCACCTTTACAATCGCACCGCATGACGCCGACCGCTTCGGAGACGCCATTGTTGTTACCTGTCAAAATATTTTATTTTTTCTTTACACTAAAACGCGCCGCAGCGGGCGTAGACAACATACAGCCAGCGAGCGAAAATTAGAAAAAAGCTTCGTGTTTACAGTTATGCTGGCGTTTGTTTTCAATGTTTAGAATGGGAAACATTAAGCATTTAGTAGCCAGGAATTTAAAGACTTTTTGAAACAGTCCCCCTCTACAGTGACAAATTTGATTGACATGCAACTCAAGCAAAAAGGTCACTTTAGCATAGAGCCAGACGAACATTTCGTAAACGGAACCAACGACTGTCTTAAGGCTGGTTCCTATATCTTAAAACGAACCGCTTTTTTGCTTACTGCTTTTGACATAAACGCCATACAAACCCCCCCCCCCCCCCCCCCCAACCAAAATGCTATTTTTTTTTTATTCACCTTATATTGTGATTATATATATCAAACGTGCCAAACAAACGAAAATAAGGGTTCCTTGTTGGACTACGAAACCCTAAAAAGAAATATATTCATATTTCAACGTATTTGTAACAATTTCATATTCATAAAGTGCCGCCAAGCCTCATGTTCTGTGGGTGCAGAGCTCTGATCTCTATATCTATGGACTGGCTTTGCCATAGGTACATTCATTTGTGCAGTTGTGCTGATTCAAAGCGCCCTCACCGAGGGTCCATGGAACTAAAATTCACATTTATTCATCTCCTGACGTTAGTCACAGAATAAAGAATAGAAAAAAAACGTTAGTTCCGTGAACGCTCACTACTGCTATCAGCGCCAAAATGGCGATAATCAAATGCTCTCATTGCAACGTTAGTCAAAAGCCTGTCTACAGTACGGAGTAATCTACATTTGTCTATGATGCAGAGTCAGAACAAACACAAAAAGTGCAAAAACTAATCACTGATGATCTTTTTTATACGATGTATGTAGTAAGGTACGATGTGTGTAGGTAAGTATTTTTTCTAAATAACATTGTCATATGATACTTTTACCAAAATAACATAGATATACGTGGGCAAAGCCGCGGAAATCGTTTTGAAATTAATTGATCCGAACAAAACATGTTTTCTTCTGTTCAAAAGAATGCTAGCTTGAACTGCAGTTACAACTGCAATTACACCTACAAAAACAATTATCTCTTGAAACATTCTTCTTCCTAATTTATGGTAACGTACCCTTATAAATAGTTCCGATATGTGCGCAAGTAAAATATATGGCTTCTTTATGGCTATTAGCTGCGCGTGAGCACGCCGGGTATAATAAGATAATTACATATAATTAGGTAGATACATATTGCGAGACCTAGTGGCGCTGTCTGTATGTCCGCATGTTTTTTCGAATCTATGTATATTAATTTTTAATTTATAAACCACTAGAATAGGGGTTTTAGTGATGAAAGACTAATTACTTATTATCTACTAGCAGTGCCCGCGGCTTCGCGCGCTGGACATTTCTCCAGGTTAAATGTGCTATTCCAATACCTAAAATAAATATATACCAACATTTTGAACAAAATTTCTTGTGCCGTCAAAAATAATGTTAATTTATTTCTTGGCTAGATTGAGATACCAATTATGATAGTTTTTAAGTTAAACCCTAAGCTATCCAACAGTGAAAACTGCGTCGCAATCGATCTAGTAGTTTTTACGTAATGTGCGAACAAACAAACATACAGATATTTTTGTTTGTTCGCATTTTGTTTGTTTGTATTATTTAAAACATGTCTGTCGACATGTTTTAAATAAATGTTATATTCTTGCTCAGTACATTTTAAGTACTCTAGACCACATTTTTTTCATCTCCTTTGTACAGACTTTTTCTTACTTAAATTGCTTTATTATAAGTATAGATATTTATGACCTCAAAATTAACAAAACTTTGGACGTGCATTTTGCAGTTTTATCCCGCAGGAACCCTGAATTTTTCGGGATAAAATGTATACTTAATTTTAACCTATCATACAAACTGTGACTGTGTCAAGTTGCATCAAAGTTCGTCCAGTAGTTTCAGCGTGATACGTGTACTTTTAAATTATTTTCAACCAATATCCTGCCTTTTATTTTTTTCGGGATAAAAAAGTATCCAATGTCCTACCTCGTGGTATAAACCCAAAACATACCAAGTTTCAGTTGACTTCATTCCTTAATTTCGGCGTGATGCACGGTCAAGATACAGATAGACAAAAAGGAGGACAAAAAAAATTTTCAATTTTTCCTTCAGTATCAAATATAGAGTACTCTTCAAAAAAATATTATTTATTACTTAAAATTAACATAACTTCCCGCAAGAATACTTTTTTTTCGGGTTTTAAAGTATCGTCAATTTTAACCCATCACTATACGTACTTATACGTGTTCTTTTAAATAACTTTCAACCAATATCCTGCGGGAACCCTTTAATTTTTCGGGATAAAAAGTATCCAATATCGTACCTTGTAGTATGAACACAAATCATACCAAGTTTCAGTTGAATTCATTCAGTAGTTTCGGCGTGATGCGGCGGTCAAGGTAAAGACAGAGAGACAGATTAAAAAAAACAGTTTTGGCTTCTGTACCAAACATAAAACAGCCTCAAAAAAAATTACGAAATATTTTCAATGTACAGAATTTGAACCCCAATCCCGCAGAAATCCTTTATTTTCTCGGGATAAAAAGTATTCTTAATTTTAATACATTATATAAACTATTATAAACAGGAAAGTTTTCATTTCTTGTATGTTTGTAATTGTTTAATCTTAAAAAATATAGAAACAATTTTAAAATTAAAATTACTACAGAAAGCTACTCAGCGAGTAATACGGCCAGCCTTGTATTTAAAAAATTGGAATAATGTAACCCAAGGTATCAAAAATTAGCAAAAATATCAATACTCGCTGTAAGGAACGGAATGACATCTTGCCGTGGAAACGAAATAACACTACCTATGTCAAGTACGTGAGTAAATAATGCAAGTTGTCTATGGTCAAAAAGCACCACATCGTTGCTGTCAAATATTTTGAATAACTCTTACTGGCGTTTTTTTTAGAAGTTACAACATATATTAAAATGCTGAGAGTAAGAAAAATGCCGCGGTGTGAGCGCTACCCGTGCGAAGCCGGGGCGGGTCGCTAGTATTTTATATTTTTCTCCTTGTTCATGAGATGTTATATTTTGACTTGTAAAAGTGCTATTATTAGCTCCCGAACGCGAAAAGAGAAAAGTGTTATAAGTATAGGGTTTGTATGTTTGTATCCGTGTGTGTCTGTGGCATCGTAGATCCCAAACGAAAAGACCGATTTTGATGCGGTTTGTGATTGATGTGGTTCTTAGCTATAATGAGGGGGTCGGGAACGTAGCTCCCAAACGAATAGACTGATTTCGATGCAGTTTTTTTATGTTTGAAAACTGATTTGATCGAGATGTTTCTTAGCTATCATGGGGGTGGGGGCTTTTCGGGGGTTATATATTTTTTATTTGTGCTTGTTTTGCCTTTATAAATTAAAATCAATAGCCGCATGTATATTTGTAAGTCTTCAGCACTTGAGAACGGCTCGACCGATTCGTTTTTTTTGTTGTTCTTAATTATTGTCAGGACAAGGTTGTATAAAAAAACTACGGTTAAAATCAGCCAAATTGTTATAGCCGTTAATTTTAATTGATATGTATTAGGACATAACGAATTAGCAGGAGTTACAAAATTATTAGGGTTAGTGAATGTCGCTCGGACTAAAGTACCAGGCCACCATAGATCGGGAGGATGTTTAATCTTAGTCATGTTGTAGGAGAGTTGGGGTTGTTGGTAGGTGCTTTAAAGGGAATGGAGGGGGGGGGGGGGGGGGGGCAACATTTGCACCCGTGCGAAGCCGGGGCGGTTCGCTACTTTACAATAAATTACTTTGAATTTGACACACTTCATAAGGATTAAATATATACGAGTATAATTAATTAATAAAGTAATCTGATAGTACAAATCATACATCATTGTAATTTATCAAACGTACAGACAGACGTATGTAACGTCTGTCTGTACACAATATATTTAATTATTTTTAATAATCTTCAGTAGGGAAAAATAATGGAAAATCAAGGGTACCTTATATTTATAAGTTAGAAGCTTTTGTTCTTAAGAAACTTTACATCAGTTTTGAAGAAAATGGTAATACTTATTTGAATTTTGAAAAAGTACAGTCAGCGTATCCACATAATAAATAATAATACAAAATGTATCAGTCGAAGTAGCGTGCCACAACAAGTATAGAAATAATTGTGGAGCCAGATAGTGTTCCTTTTGGCATTATTAACTCAAGCTTAGCCATTATTTTCAATAATAATAGTAATCCATACCAATATATTATAAAAGAGAAACGTTGTCTGTTTGTTAGTTTGATTGTTTATTTGTTTGTTTATTTGTTTGAGGAACTTATACCCTGGAATAGAATATAGAATACTTTTATTTCGGAAAATTGTAAGGTTCCACAGGAAAACTGAAATAACCGGAAAAATGTTGATTACTCGCTGTAAGAAACGGTTACCATGGAAACGAAATAACAAGTATGTCAAAAAAAACAAGAGCATTGGTGCTATACCTACCTAATTTTGCATTGGTTTTTAATATCCTAGAAGAACAAAAGATGTTTTTTGTCGCGATAAACAGTAGTACTCGCGGACGAAGTCGCTGGCGGGAAAGCTAGTATGTTTAATATTCGTTAATGGTGCCTTCGTTACCAGTAATTTTATGTAATAAATTATTATTTATTTGGTTAATTTACCATTAATTAATAAAATTTTGAATAATTTCCTTTTCACTTGCCGAAAGAGTTGAATCTCGCAAAGGAAATGAGTAAAGTTTCTGAGTCTACCGAAGCTTCGGTGCTAGAGAATTGTGCTACGGGTGTTGATATTTTTATAATGAAGTAATTTGTTTAGTTCAATTCTTTAGAGGGGAGCCTTTAGTTACTGGGCTAGAGCTTCAAATTATATTGAAAAATCATTCTAATAATCGTTGCACAGGCCAAACCATCAAAACTATGAATTTGAAATTTGGACAGGAAATTCTTATTTTCTTGGTTTTCTTTTTTCTTATTGAATCTGTAGGACATGAAGTAATTTTAAGAAATTCATCCCCTAAGGGGTTTGTAGTATCGGATCGTATCGGATGTAGTAACCCAAATCGCGATCCGGTAGTTTTTTTTTATTATTTTATTTTTGTATTACATTGAGTGACGAGACGCAGTTCGCTCGCCTGATGGTAAGCGTCACGCCTGTCCCTAACAGTTGCAGCGCCACCCAGTTCTTTGGTTGCAAAATCTTGCGCGTCACTGCACTGCACTGCACTCGTCACCCTCAGACATTGGTTGTTAAGTCTCATTGCCCAGTAATTTCGCTGGAAACATTGCCCTTCAAACCGAACACACAGAAATGTTTACACACTACTGCTTGGCGGTTGAATATCTGACAAAAGGTGGTACTTCACCAGGCGGCCTCTTGCGTAAGAGGCCCACCGCTACATTTAATAAACTGTGGGTGTAAACAGACCGCGAAAGCAGTCGCTACGATTCGTGTGATCCGATAATACGCCAAACAGATCGCGCGATCCGTTACTATACCTAGCGGCACGTAAGTCTAGCGGTGAACAAAACGTAGCGGGAATCGTAGCGGGGATCAAATTTCGGAATAAAAAGTATTCAACATTTTAACACATTATATAAACTTTGACTGTGCCAAGGCTACGTTTCGTTCACCGCTAGACTTACGTGCTGCTAGCTATACAAACCCTCTATGAGAGTTAAACTCTTTGTATGAAACTTTTTTTATATTATACATAGAAACATAAAAATTTGCTAAAAGTATCTTCAAGTAATTTTAAGAATATTGGTATGTCATCATGTTTTATTAATATTTTCATGAGGGGGTGAAGATTTTGTATTCAAAGATTTAGTATAAAAATTGATTAGTCCTTGTATCTCAAATACATACGTATTGGACTATCTCCAAATTTGTGATAGGGGTGAAAATAGGTACACAGTCGACAAAACTACATATAATCTTTTATTTTTAATTAAACGCTCACATTATAAGCTGCCAGTAGTAAAGAAATTGATCATCAACGATCGAAGGCAGCAAAACATTGGCATGCTAATCTATTGTTTTTTTTTTTTTGGGCAAAGAACAAACTCCGCGAATAGCTTATGTTTTGAAACTTTTTATTCAAATGAAAACTAACGTGGGTTTTATACAAAAACAAATTATCTAGTTAGATAGTCCAAAAAGTTTGTTATCTCTTTCAAACTACTGTTTGCGTTGTCTCTCTATCCTACCTTTCTTAAATTTTAAGCTCAGACTAGACGTTAGCCCGGGGGTAATAAGACAGCTGGCAAGTTGGCTTTAGTATTATTTACAAGAATGAATAAAAAGTTTTAAAAGGCGAAAACGGGAGATACTCACGTATATTAGTTGAATTGTTCCAACTATAGTTTCGATCACAACTGGTGGTCTTTCTCAAGGTGGGTACATACATGCCTCGCACACCTCGCACGTTCGCAAGCGGTCCGCACTTACCAGATAAATAAAGATATAAATATTTAAATATAAAAAACAAAAACCCGACTGCAAACACAACTAAAATGCGGCATTTTTTTTTATTTTTAAATATACTAGTGGCTCTGTGAGCTGTAGACCTCGCGCGTACAAACTTTTTTGTAAACAATCTAGCGGTGTACAGTAGCGCCATCTAGTTACCTTATTGTAACACTAACATTAATTACCAAGGTGCTCCATCAATGCCTACCTAGTAGGTAAAGGGTTGATTCCACTGGTTGAAACTTAAAAGTGAGAAATTTACTGCATTTTGAGGAGCTATTCTGCTCATCAGGCCGAAGATCCTCATCAGATCTTTACAAATTGTTGATGAGCCCGATTTAAAGTTACTACCTTTCAAATAAAAAAATAAGCATTGAAATGGGATCTAATAAGTCGGAGATATTTAGTAGCCCCCTTTTTGCCCCTTTTTGGGGGAAGTAACCCCCAATCCAAAACACCCAAAGATTAAAAAATTCTAAACGTTCGTTTATCCTGTATACCTACTAAGTTTCGTCTAGATCGGTTGAGAAATGCGACCTGTAGAAGAGAACAGAGACCCGGACGGACATACGAAAGCATTTTTGTCCAAGCTGAAACAGACACGCTTCGCGCTCGCTCGGTCAATGATACACATTGAGGCATCATTCCTTTCATTTCTCCTTCTAGAACCTGGTGAGCTACTCCTCATGCCTTCGACTGCATCTCATATATCAAAATCAAGAATAAAAGCGTGTTTGCCTCTTTTTAGTTTTGTTCTCGTCGGGTTTTTTGTTTTGTAATTTTTTTTTTTTTTTTTCCTAGCTTTCCTGCCCGTGACTTTTTCCGCGCACACTACAGTTTATCGCGAAAAAAGTATCCTATGTTCTTCTAGGATATTAAAAACCAATGCAAAAGTGCAGCACTAACGCTCTTGATGTTTTTTGACAGACTTCTTATTATTTCGTTTCCATGGCAACCGTTCCTTACAGCGAGTAATGAACATACTCCAATTTTCCCGTGGAAACTTACAATTTTCTGGGATAAAAAGTATCCTATATTTTATTCAGGGTGTAAACTACCTCCATTCCAAATTTCATCATAATCCGTCCTGCCGTTATCGCGTGAAAGCTCCCCAAACAAACAAACAGACAACGTTTCGCTTTCATATATTGCTATGGATTATTAGATTGAGTGACGATATGTGCAATTCGCACTCCTGCCCATAACAGTTGCAGTTCCACCCAGAACTTAGGTTGTAAAATCTATGATCATCATTATCATCATCATCTTCATCCTTTCAGCCTTTAGAAGTCCACTACTAAACATAGGCCTCCCCCAAAGAACGCCATGACGAGCGATCTTGTGCCACCTCCATCCACCGACTTCCTGCAATGGCTACAATGTCGTCGGTCCATCGTGTGGGGGGTCTCCCCACACTTCGCTTGCTTGTTCGTGGTCGCCACTCGAGAACCTTTATTCCCCAGCGGTTGTGAGTTCTGTGAACTATATGGCCTGCCCATTGCCACTTCAACTTGCAAACTCAAAACTTGCACTTCAATTTGCTATGTCGGTAAACTTGGTTCTTCTACGGATTTCCTCGTTTCGGATTCTATCACGTATGAAACACCGAGCATAAGTCTCTCCATTGCACGCTGCGCGACTTTGAGCTTGTGTATGAGATCAATAGTTAGCGACCACGTCTCAGTGCCGTATGTCATCACTGGCAACACGCACTGATTATAAACTTTCATCTTGAGGCTCTGCGGTCTCTGCGACGAGAAGACATGGCGTAATTTCCAGAACGCTGCCTATACGAGTTAGATTCGTCGGTTGACCTCTTTGTCGAAGCTTTGGATATAGCCAGGTTAAATTAAAATGTACAAATGGATCAACCATCAACCTTTCAGGTTGTAAATGGAATTATGTTCTTCTCCGGACTTTATGCTTACTTTTTCCCCTGGAAACTGTTAGCCAAAGTCATAGTCAGTCAGTCTTTTTGTTTTCATTATAACAGTTGCATTTTTTTTTTCGGGAGAAATATATGCAAATGTTGTGCCTACCAGACGGATTGGTCACTATGAGACAAATAAATAAAAAAAAGCTGAAGATATTCTCCGGGCTGCACTATTTGTAAATTTCGTGTCACCTATAAAAACAGCAAAGTTAACCTCCATAAATTACGTGTTTCGCCATAGGTTTACATCATTTAGTTGCCATCTTGCCAGATAAAAAACAAAGACCAACCTCTATGGACCGTTTAAAATTGGAACGCAATTAAAACACAAAAGTATCGTGCCAACGAATTACAAAATAGTCATGGCGACTTAAGTATGACATAAAATACCATCAAGTAAATTACTTGCCAGTACTCGGAAAACATAATTAAAACCAAAACAAGGTGAATTAAACGTCCAATAATACCTGAAATATCAGTTTTAATTATAGACAAACTTGCCCTATATTGAGTCATACGAACGCTTACGTATATCCGAAACAATTAACTTTTTCATCGAAAAACATTTTCAATTTTTAATGCATACCAGTCAAAGAAAAGCCCTTAGCCGCGAAACAAACAAATTCAAATCGAATACTACACGAAACAAAGGTGATTTTGAATTTGGAATGCGGGAAAGACCACACACGTCGATGCGGACGGTTTTAAAAAAGAAACGCGCCAACCGCGCCTCGTTCGTTACCTCATCATCGAGTATTTTTTTCTTTTCGAACCCGCGGCAAAGGCTAGTTTTATATAGAGCCAACACACGCCTTATGTGTGGTTGTGGGATCAAAAAATGCTTATAATGTTGTTGGGTTGTTACTAACTTCGGATTCAGGGTCCAGAGCATAAATTACGCAGTTTTATTATCGAAACGCTTCTGAGCGGGCCGACGTCAGCGCATCTTTTATTGTTTTTTAAATATTCTCTTAACTTTTTTAGGTAGGTATAAGGATTTCTTTTTAAGATTAGTATGTTATCGGCCAGATATAAAGTAGGTAGAGTATAGCTTATTTTGAGGGATAAAAATAATAAGTAAAAACCTTTTTTGGCGGGCCGTGTCGTTAAGGCGAAATGGTCGAGATCGTAAAAGCTTTAGGTAGTTGATTAGGTAAATGCCGGATTGGTATTACTGAAATTAAATATATATTGAGATACAATGTCTGGGATAATATTCCACTTAGTTATTATACTCCTGGAGTCTTTGACTTCCACTTTGAATATGCGTAACGCGAAAGAGAGGAACTCCGTACCGCGGAGACTTTTTTCCGATAGTTATAACCTTCTTGTAGTGTGTAGGCCTCTTACGCAAGGGTCCGCCTGGGCAAGCACTACACTTTTGTCAGATAATCAACCGCCAAGGAGTACTGTGGACACATTTCTGTGTTTTGGTTTGAAAGGCAATGTTTCCAGGGAAATTAATGGGCAATGAGAATTAAAATAAATTTCTCAGGGTGACGAGCGCAGTGCAGATTTCGCAACCAAAGTTCTGGGTGGTGCTGCAACTGTTATGGACAGGCGTGACGCTTACCATTAAGCGAGCGACCTGCTCGCCTCGTCACTCAAACTTAAAAATAATAAATCCGGGAGTCTTCAGTCTTCAAGTTACAAATGAATAAGTTATCTACTTCTTAAACGTGTAGGTACCATCTTAAATCGCAACATCACTTCACATTAGGTGAGATAATGGTGCAAACTTATTGAAGTAAGTATTGATGGTAAAAAAGTGTTGGATGTCAGATTCCTTCAGATGTATGTCATCATTTGATTCGTCGTTTGTTTGGTGTCAAATTAACAATATTTTGAACTAAGTATAATATAACTTAATTTGGTTTATTCCCGCAGCGTCGAGTCTCTCTGCGTCGACTTTATGAGGCCTATTTTTATGCTAATTTAACTTTACGTTAGTACAGTAAACAGAAAAACGCTCAAAATAAGTTAAAATCATGCTTATTTTTATCCAAATCTACAAGAGTATTATAAACTAGCTGATAGCGCGTCTTTGCACGCGTGGTCATTTTAATAAATAGTCTGTAATACTCACAAATAATGTGGTTTTCTATTGGTAAATGAATTTTCAAAATTGGTTCAGTAGTTCCAGAGATTACCCCCTACAATCTCACAAACTTTACCTCTTTATAATATAAGATAGATAGATAGATAAATTCTTTATTGTACCACACCACAAAGAATATTAACAAAATAAAGGAACAATATTAGAAGAAGTGTCACTATGGGCGGCCTTATCACTAAAAGCGATCTCTTCCAGGTAACCTTTGGATGGAGAAGATTTGTTATAATCGTGAGGGACGAGGTGCTCTATGATATTAAATTAGTATAGATTTGTAGGAGTTCGATACTATTCATTGATACTTCGTGGCTTTACGTCGAATTAAATCATCATAGATTGGAAGGAGGCATCACTTACAGTAAATTTGATGGTAAATCGTTATTGCCTCTAATAATAATTATTGGATATGAATTAATTAACTACAGCAGGTTACATAAGTAGGTAATAATATAATAATTCAGTTATAAAGTTCTACGCTCCGCGGTTTCGCCCATCTAGATGATGAGATGACGGTGGTTGAAAAGTATTATAAGTATATGTTATTCCAGGACCTGTAATCTATATATCTTCCAAATTTCATCAAAATTAGTGCAGCCGTTTCAGCGCTGAGTGGCAAACAAAACATACACACAAAATATCGCATTTATAAAATTTGTACTTAGTAGAGTTCGTTTGAATTTAAAACATGTCAGTGTCCATATAATTTAGGATTAAGACGGCGACGGAACCCAAAGGCCAATAAACATCTTCTCGCTTTCTGTATTTTTGTTCTCACCAAAAATTTAACACGAAATCGGATCCTGTGAGAAGTTCCACAGATAAGGATTGAAATTAAGAAAATACACTTATTTCTCCTTTTATCCGACTTCAGAAGGAGAATTATGTTTACGATTGTCATTGGGGACAATCTATAACTCTTCTTTCCTTTTATCACACTACTATAATATTATTTCCGGTCACTAAATAGTAGATTGTACAACAAGCAAAAACAACACATTTTTTTGAGAGATTTATCCGTCCGAGCCGAAGGCGAGGGTAGGTTTTGAAGTCGAGGATAATATGCCTTGTTTTATAAACGAGCTAAACTCCTTTTCACTTCGATTGCGAAGAAGTTAAACAATGATATTGTAAATATTTACTAATACATAACTACGTTAGTTAGTTATTGTATTTGTTCCTTATATGGTGTAATAAAGTGTTTATTATTATTATTTACGTTTTAAAATATCCATACCAATATTTAAAAGTGAAACGTTGTCTGTATGTTTGTTTGTTTGGGGAGCTTTCACGCGATAAAGGCTGGACGGAATTTGGTGAAATTTGGAATGCAGCTATCAGCAAATACCCTAGAATAAAATATAGGTTACTTTTTATCCTGGAAAATTGAAAGTTTTCACGGGAAAACTGAAAAATGTTGATTATTCGCTGTAGGAACGGTTGCCATAGAAACGAAATAACAAGTCTGTCAAAAAACTTCAAGAGCATTGGTGCTGTACCCACTTTTGCCTTATTTACTTTTTTCTTTCTTTTTTACTTTTGCCTTTTTTTAATATCCTAGAAGTACGTAGGATGCTTTTTTTCGCGATAAACATTAGTCCGCGCGGACGAAGTCGCGGGGCGGAAAAACTAGTATTTAATATCTGCTGAACAAATTTATTTGCGTGTCTTCACATTAATGGCTCAATACGCGCCGGTAACGCGCGTGACCAAAACTCTGTCAGGAGTAAGTATTATTTCATGTTCAATTCATGACACATTTAACTTTCAGTAAAAATGCAAATTTAAATAACCTAACTTTTAAATACTGCTAAGAAAAAAGAGAACTTATTTCCGCTACTTTGTTTTTAAAGTTTCTACGCGGACCGCTAGGCTCGGGTCAGATAGATAAGTAAACAGTGTAGCATTAGAGCATAAAGTTAAGTATTAGTCCGCTGACACCCAGCTGAAAGAACTCTACGAGCATGAGAAATAAAATAGGCATATTTTTCCTTACTCCTTCCTGATACAGAAATACAGAGTTATCCTTTCGCATCCATACTCAATACCCCACACTAATATTATAAAAGCGAAAGTAACTCTGTCTATCTGTTACATTTTCACGACTGAACCGATCTTTATGATGTTTTATGGAGATAGTTTGATACATTTTATCGCGATAAACTGTAGTCCACGCGGACGAAGTCGCGGGGAAAAGCTAGTTCATAATATTAGTGTGATGTGCGGATTTTGTCATCGCTCCGTGCTTCGGGTCTCGGTTGCTAAAAATTGAGAGGCCCTCGGGCAACCTGTCAAATGTTTAGGATGCCAACATTTCTGTACTTTACCCTAAATTCGAGCAATTTCTATACTATTTTCAGTTTAATGGTTGCAGGGAATTTCAACCAAGCAATTGTAGTGAATTTCAGTCTAAAAAGTGTCCCCTGCATTCCAGTCACGCCCTAATTCAATAACTGGGACATTCTGTGAGTACATTATCCGACCCTTGAGAGAGAAGGGACACGTCCCTAGAGAATGATCAAGGTTAGTCTGTAATGCAAGCTGGTGATAAGGGAGAGTCGGATATATTGTACCACTTATTGATTTTGCGCAAATTTATCTTGAGATAATAGGACTCATAACGACAACTTAACTACAGACTTGAATACAAAAACTTGTGCAAATAATAAACATCAACATTTTTGGTGAAGCATTTCGATAAATCATTAACTTAAATATTTTTTTATTGTTAACAATTGTGGTTAGCCGTCTAGTTTGGTAAATTGTACACATGTATTTAATTCGTACCACTGCACTGTTTTTTTTTTTCATTAAATAATGTATTTTTGTATGGTAAAAGACATATATTAAAATAACAGATCAATATGTTGCTGTGCCCGACAGTCAATATATTGCTGTGCCCGACAGTAAAAAAGTATTGCTGTGCCCGACAAGGTTGCGTGGAGCGATTAAAATTATTAAGTAATATCGTCATTCAACAAAATATATATATTTGTAATTTATCTTTTTAAAGTTACGTATGTTACGCACGCAAATAAACCAAAAGTTTGATGAAAAACAATTTTATTTATTAATTTACAGCTGCGACTTAACGGACGCCATTGAATATTTTCGACAGTTGGGAGAACTACAGACGTTTTTTTCTAGAGTTAAAAATTTAAAAATAAGTGCATTTATTGGGGAATCTCGAGGTGGTATGATTTAGTTGGCGGTACGATATATCCGACTCTCTATCTCTTCGGGATCTTCGACAGTTTATAACTAAAGCCCCGTTACAAATAGGAAGGAACTTTTTAACCGACCGCTCAGAAAGAGGGTTATGTTTTTCGTTTGTATGTAATGTATGATCCTTTTTTACGCATTTGATAAATTGTGTGACATTGGATTCATGTTTGACGACTGTGGAGCGTGTTGTGGGTAGTCTGTGACAGTTAGGTAACAGTAACTGGTGATAATAATATTATGTCGTGCCCGCTTATAAGTATCTAAGGTTTGGGAGCCTATAGATTCATTACTGTTCTGTACTGTTATTATGTCAATAAACAATTGTTGTTTTTATTATTAAGTACATTGTATTCCCGCTACTTGCTCACACTCCCGTCACACCTCAAAACCCGGTGACTGAAGAGCGGAGATGTGGGTAATATAAGAAAAACACAATTCACTGGTGACTGTTTTTTCTTGTAGCTATAATATTATCGCGCTTGTTTATAGAAAAGTACACATTATTTTCCGCCACTCGCTCACTCTACCACCGCGCCTCAAGACCCGATGACTGGGGAGCGGAGATGTGGGTAATCTGTGACAGTTAATGGCTAATTGTGTTCCAGTTACTGGCATGTGGGATGATTTAGGAGTGTTCTAGTTAATTAAGGTCACTTATTATTTGATCGAGGTGATCCGGCAAAGAACTTTCTGACAGCTTAGAGAATAAGCGGGCTAAAGTGGCTTTGGGCCAGCCACATGTTGAAGAACCGATAACTCATGGCGTAGGTGAGTTCTCGAGTGGAGAGTACGTGTAGGCAAACGTAGTGTAGGACGCGCTCAGGCTAGATGGAGCGGCTCGGATTTGGAGAGGCAGTGTAACCCACTGCCTCAACAGGCTGTTGATGATTATTTGATGGTTTTTAATAAATACTGTATACAATAACACCAACGTATATAATAGCACCAACGCTCTTGATGCTTTTTGACAGACTAGTATATTATTTCCACGGCAAACGTTCCTTACAGCGAGTTATCGACATTTTCCAGTTTTCCCGTGGCAACTTACCATATTCTGGGATTAAAAGTATCCTATGTTGGTCTCTATATTGTATAGTACCTATTTACAAAGTTTCATCAAAATCGTATCAGCCGTTTTAGCGTGAAAGCTCCCCAAACAAATAAACAAAAAAACAAACAAAGTGGCCTCTAGTGTCAGTATTTGCCAGGCCACTCAGCCTCTGACATGACTTAACAACTACAAGACCGAGATGAGACCGACATAACGTGCCTTCCAAAGCACGGAGAGTAATTGGTGCGGAGCCGATGACTGAACCCGTTATCGTTGGATTCTAACGCACATGAGTATACTGCTCGGCCACCACCGCTCTGATTTTAATGAAGTAGCACATGAAAATCTAACCCGGTTCAATTTCCAATGCAAAGAAACCTATCTCCAAGTTACCTGACACCTGAAACCAAAAGGTGTAACCACCAAAATAAGCGACCAAACAAGCGTATAGCGTTCG
Source organism: Alsophila aescularia (assembly GCA_946251855.1). NCBI lineage: Eukaryota > Metazoa > Arthropoda > Insecta > Lepidoptera > Geometridae > Alsophila > Alsophila aescularia. The sequence continues at coordinate 19,360,559 of OX276374.1, forward strand.
TGCTTTATCTGCACTGCCGCAGTTGACAAATAATTTATATGTTAATAACTCGGTTGGGGAGTTCGGGGCCAAATGGAGAGCACCTAGTTTTACGACGGTGGGATCCAAGTAAAACGTACCTACTTACTTCGTGGCCGACAATTTCGCGTGTGTAGGTAAGTATAAAGTACCTACCAGAGAGTGTACAAATACTACGTTACCTACAACGGATGAACCGATGTGAATGCGGACTTTAGGTTTGGAATTTGTTCTTTGTACGTTTGATGATAAGCACTTCTGCGATATCTTTGATAAGACTATTTATTTGGATAGTTATTTCCAAGAGACCTACCTAATGATAATAAAGATATTATTATAAGAAAATAAAAATTATACATGTAGAGGAGTTTTGTACATATAAACAACCAAAGTGTTCTTCTATTCTGTTCTGAATAGCCGTTTGTTTTGTGGGAAAAATATTGAAATCAGTGCGGTCAATCTCTGTAAGCCTCAGTTCAATGTTGTGCACGATTGTTTCTATTACGTTTTATGTGATAGATATTTTATTAATGTCTTCTCTTATCTATTATCTTTGTTTTTAGGTAAGTTTAGTTGTCAAAACTTTGAAATTATTATTGGCTTTTCTATTTGAATGTTGCCAATGGGGCTAAACGATCCTTGTCACAGAACTTGTACAAAATGATCCCACGATTTTGATTTTGTTTTGGAAAAATATTATACACATTGCTCATTAAAAATTATAAAAAAATCGAAACTTTGAATTCAAGATCCTTTTTTTTTTACTTGTTGCTATCAAATAAGTATCTTTATTTTAATACAAACTGTATCTTAATTATAAAATACTCGCAAATAATGGCTATGTGATGTGTAAAGTATACACATATGTTTTGGAATATAGATAGATAGATAGATAGATAAAGTATAACAATGAGTGTCACAAGGGGCGGCCTGATGAATAACGTAAGGGACGGTGGTTATCAGTAAATAAATGAAAAACTTATAATGTTTATAAAACTATTTCAAGACTATGTATCTCTATCCTCTTTTTGAGTCTTAATATATAAGCCCTTCAAACTATGAGATTCAGAATAAGAAGATTTTAGAATACAATTTTGTTGGTTTATTCCAGTAGATACCAGGGATCATTTTGCCCGTACCCTAGGGATCATTTTGTACGCTCTTATGTACAAAACGATCTTTTTGTACGCTTTAGGAAAGAAATAAACAATGAATATACAAAAACTAAGTATTACAATACATAGATATATATATATATATATATATAAACTGACTAATTAAAACTACTAAGAAATTTAAAATAAATTTGAATATTTTCTTCGTACTTCCGATTTTTCCTTCGAGAGATCAATATGGACACATAATATGCCTTACATTGTCCTTACTTACTTTTCATATTTTATACTATATCCAAAACTTAATCATAGCTGTTTTTGTATGAAAGAGAGTAATCAGAATTTTCCCATTTTACCCTGGCAACTTTCCATTTTCCGGGATAAAAAGTACCCTATTGTAAAAGTCTGTTGCGAACAGTATCTACATACAAATTTCCATCCAAATCAGTCCAGCCATATTGGCGTGAAAAGGCCCCAAACAAACAGACGTTTCACTTTTATATATAAGTGGGATTATCCTTTACATCTCTATTCAGCCTACGGTTGCCTGGAAGAAATCGCTGCTTATATGCTTGGTGATGAGGTCGCCGATTGTCTTAATATAATTTGCTTTATTTTCTTTACTACCTCAAACGGCAAACAAACCAAATGAAGAAAACGTTCCTCGTTCTATTTGCTGAGGTATAAAGATTGAGGCTAAAGTTTCTTTAGTGGGTTATAGGGATTTATAGTTAGGATAAAAGTAATTCACCAAAATGTGTGTCATTAGTCGATAAACAAAATTTTATATCATAAACATAATATTTCCATCAAACCAGATATAAGTTCAAAAACTAAAATCCGTCTACGGTCGTCTTGCGATTTAGACTAATCGATTGATACCACGCTTGTTGAAATCGGACCAAGTTTTTAGTTTGAACACATAACTCTTCCTTCGCCTTGCCGTAGTCGGGTAAAAAATAAAGTCTTTTGACACTGTATACCTGAAGACGAATCGATTGACACCTTGATTGTCAAAATCGAAACTTAACAAGCGAGGTGTCAATCGATCAAAATCAAAACTTGCCACATACCCACGTACATAGATACATAAATACATGCTCATAAATACATACTCTTCCCTTGCTTTGCTGTAGTCGGGTAAAAATTGAAAATATCTTGTCCAACCGCACCGCTTTATCAATAAAATTGAGAACGAAACCTTGCGTGATAAATAGCAGTTACTTACGTCGTTTTACGAACCAAACAATTAATAACGTTTAATTAATGACATAAACACAACGGCTACGTTTCTATTTCAATTAATTTAATGCCTAATGATTATAGAGTACTACCATTACCTACATACCTAAAAGAAAAAAATACTGAATTGTTAATTTTTCTCTTTTTCCTACCATCTTTCTCATCTACTTTCTGTTGGACTACCGTTTATGTGTCCTTACATCCATTAACTGCTGCACTCATAAAAGTTAATTATTACTAATCAAGCATTAAATCTCGATCTAGATTTTGAAAGAGAACAGAATTTAATGTTAATTAAAATCTCTGAGTGCGATCGCTGTTCTTGTATCCAATTTAGAGTTTATTGCAATGTAGTGTTAATTTAGCTCACTGAGTGCTTTTTTTAATTTTTTTCGGACTAGGAAATCGTTTGACCACGATCTCACCTGATGGAAAACGATGATGTGGTCGAAGGTGTGGTCGGCAGTAAGACTGTTATAAGTAATCCCATAATGCTCTAGCCTAATACCAGGAATAGGCGGCGCGGTAGCGTATCCAACATCCTTTATTAAATATATTTTAATATGATAATGGGTCTATAAACGTTAACCAATAATTCAAGATTAATAATAATAATAATAAAGTCGCTCTTTTTTTTTTAAACAAAAGTGTCTGCGTGCTGAAAGACATTTTTTTATTTGTGCTTGTTCAAAATAAATATCAAAGGTGCCTATATCCTAAATATTGAAGTCTTCTATCGGTTGCAATAAGATTTTCATAATCGGCAAGTGACAACTTTAAATTGCTAACTTTCGATTGAAAAGGCTCATGCAATGGAGCAAGACAAGTTGCGTTATCCCGTTAAACTAATAATTAGTAATCACAATAAACTTTGTTTGTTTGTTTGTCTTGTGAGTTAGTGCTGGCCTCTGGTGGCAGAGTTCGACAAGCCACCCGAGGGCCTCTGACATGGCTTTACGACTGCTATCAATTAATAACTGCGGGACTTGCCCTCCTAAGCACGGAGCGATGGAAAACCGCACATAACTTGAAAAAGTCATTGATGCGGAGCCTATCGTAATAAACTTATTGATGTTGAATGAAATTGTAGGTTACAAATAAGATAATAATATGGGCACTGATGCAAAATGTGAACGTGACAATGTTGCCAGGGTACAAAAATGATAATTAAACGCTGAAGCGCCCTCTACCCTCACATAGACATTTATTACATCGTTCTTCCGCACGGACCAAAGATTTTAAATTACGCTTACTGGCGTGCACATACTATAACCATAGACATGTCTATATTATTATTTCAATTTTAAAGGTGATCACGTAAGCGTAATTCAAAATCTTTTGTGATCACTGATCATAAACAAAAAGATTTTTCCAAATTTCAAATTTTTTGTAGTAACTACAAAACGTGTCATTATTTCCTCTTCGACATGTTTACTCTAAAGCATCTTATCTTGGGATCACACAACACAACGATTTTTACATCGAAACGAAATAAGAAGTGTACCTACTATAATATCGACATACTGAATTGCTACGTGAGAACGGAGACCCTATTGAACTCACCCTCATTTTAAAAAGAAAGCTTCTCTAGAAATACAAAACTAAGGATCAAAACTATTCGGCAATATGCAAATCCTTTGAACGTGATCTTCAGCTTGAGTTTCAAACGAATGTAAGTCAAGATGGCATCTAGTCCCAGAACAAAGGTTTTTTCGATATTGAAAAATAGTAAAGAAAGGAGAAAGGTGAAGGAGAAAGGATTGAAAGAAAATGCCCCGTGTAATTTAAGATGTGCAAAAGCTTATAAATGAAATATCAATTCTAGCCCCAAATCTGTTATCTATTGAACCGCGATAATGAAAGTCGATTGCAAGAGAATTTTGACAGCTTTTGTAATTTTCTCGCTATTGGCTCACTATTTAGACTCGATCGCTGACCGATAGCTGCTATCGATAGATTTTGACTAGAAAACCACAATACTGATGTAATGCCACTGTTGCTTGATTGATAGCTATTATTAATTTGATTTCAGTGGCAACACTCAAGTGATTTTCGGAAGCCGTAGCACATCCATGCTACTGCATTGATTTTGGTATAAAACTGCGATAGCGTACTTGATTTAACACTATAGGCAGTCAAATCGCAGAGGTATCGCAGTGGCTTTTTGTCAATAATTAACAGACTTGGGGCCCTGAACGCACCTTTTCAGAGGTCGATAGCACATAATAAATATCAGTAGGTAATTCCTACTCATACATTGAAAATTGTAACTACGAAAAGAATTGAAGAAGCGTTTTTAAGGGCTTGTAAATTATCTTGCGTCCATTAATTTTTACATAAATATTTTCTTCTGATAACTTCATTCAGAAATAAGTACCTAGGTACTACTCGTATATCAGCGTTTTGTTTTTACGTGTACAAAGTAATTATGTGCTTTTTTTAATATATATATATATATATATATATATATATTTTAATATATTCATATCATTTATAGCAAATAATAATCAAGAAAAAGACAAACAAAGAAGAAAAATATTACTATAAATTAAAATTATTTCATTCAAGAATCTTTCTCAAATATATACAGACTCAACTTTTACTACTGAGTAATAATGCAGTTGTCTATGACTTTTACTCTTTTCTGCTATTTGTCCATAGACATGCCTTTTTTATGACACTATATTTTTTTCCGAATTACTATAGGCTGTGACAGAAATGATATCTGGTTAAAAATTAAAACATGAAATCTTTCCATCTTACTTATTAATATAATAAAATAATGCGTAAGCTTGTAGTTTATTCGGAAGTTTTTTCGTTAATCAGGCTATTGCAGCGGAATAGAGTAGCTAGTTATGCATGAAAAACGCATGTTGGCTGATCTACAATTCTACACAATAATAAAATATGTACTTTACTTCAGTTGGTAACAGCTGTTGTTGTAATTATGTACTAATAAGTTATCAGACTTACAAGTACAAAAAAAGAGTTAGTTATCCGTTAGGACGAAACTATTAAGTTTAATAAGCACAGGCGTAAGGCCTCGTTAGTAGATGCCTAACACATAACATCACTATAATGGTATCAATGATACCATTCCGTATTTATGGAGTGTCGATAGTGTTGGCTTATTCTCAGTTAAATGTGTAAGATAAATATGTGTACTAGACAGTACTATTAGTCTTACGCTTGTGACTTTGCTTGCACTTGGTAATTAGCAATCCAAAGAAAATATATCTGTAATATTAAAATATGAAAAACGGCTACAAACTCTTATAACGTTGGAAAAAATAATTTCATATCACACTAATATTATAAAGGTGAAAGTTTGGATGTGTGGCGTGTATGTTTGTTACTTCACACTCAAATATCTAAACAGATTTGGATGGAACTTGGTATTAAGATAGCTTATATCCTAGATTAACACATTGGTTACTTTTAATCCCGAATTAAGGGTAGAAAACTTTTGAAGATGTTGGGAAAAAACATATTTTTTTAAGCTTTTGAATCCTAACCTCCTAAGGTTTTTAAGGGTTAGGATGTTTGGTTCAAAAGTTTCAAGAGGCTTGTGCTAGTGACAGGTGTCAAAGTTTGTATGGAGAAATCTAAATTACTAGATACATTCCATTAGCGTCATTCCACGCGGGTGAAACCGCAAGGTGCAGCTAGTTAATAATACTTACAACATTAGTTTTTAAAATAAAATAATAATGATACTAAAGTAGTACTCTGCATGAAATAGGTAGTAAAAAGGTCCAAGTATAAGTAAAAAAATAAGTTTCATGCAGGTTTTTATAATGACATGACATGATATAATGAATGACGTAGTCGTTTAGCTATCTGAGCATATGAAGTATTCTTGTATTTTATATTGACTAGTTCATAGCAACTTTATCTTTTTTATTACGTCACGCCTGCCCATAAAAATTGCAGTGCCTCCGTGAACTTTGTACTGCAAAATCTTGCGCAGCACTGCTGTCACCCAGAGACAATTGTGCTTAAATCTCATTGCCCAGAAACTTCGCTGGAAATATTGCCTTTCAAACCGGAACACAGTAGTGACACACTACTGCTTGGCGGTTGAATATCTGGCAAAGCGTGACAGTACACAATATAGATATACTGTCACTCCTGTCCTGACTGCATCGTCCAAGTTACTGCATCATCAGGGCAAAATTGTCAATATTTGCAATTTCTTCTGATCGCTACAAAATTTCAACTTAGGATAGGTCAAGAAGAAGACGTCCATTGTTAGCAGATTTGGACTAAACTAAACATATAATTACTAAAATACGTGAAGTTCCTAATAAAAATTAAACGTGTGTTGCTTTTCCTGTTTGTTTGTGAAACTCTCAAGTCGAAACGTTCAATTTAGTGAAAATTGTATACTAGAAATAGTGTACACCCAGTGGCCAAATGACTAACTAACGAAAAATAATAGAAAAGGAAAAGAACAATAGATTAATTTTTATAACTAAACTAGTTCCTCGTTCAGCTGTCGTTTGTGTGATATTAAAACTAATGATCTTACCCAAGAAGGTCAAACAGATTGAGTCTACATCGCCAAACCGAAAGTAAAGCACCCAAACCCAAGTAATTCCGATCTGCTCGTACGCACAAGCCTCACGCACACACTTACACTTTGCTATACCAATCAGCACCACAAGTAGCAAGATCTCGACCTTGTTAGTCGTGTTTATTCTGTCAAGTTCTCACGGAAAATGCAGTAAAACAATGCAGTCTTTAGTGATGAAAATGTGTATCAACCACAAAACACCACAAATTACCCACTCACGCGTACATACGAAGCCGCCATTTGCTAAGCTTCACTCGTTTGTATGATGGCAGACTCCGTCTTTTTTTTAAATCTTCTAGATCATATCAGTTTTTTTGTATACCTCCTATAGTTCGCACCGATAGATTAAATTACTATCCAGTACAAATATTAGTGTTGCCGTATGGACTCAATAAATTAACGATTGTTGATACCTAAAATTAATTATACCTGGAACGATAGAGGGCATGGCGTGGATCAGAAAAATTGGTATTCAAATTTATGATAAATGTTAAAATCTTCTATGAAACATGAGTATAGTTGATAATAATTATTAACATTTGAGGTATTTGGAGCATAAAATAGAATATTGTTTTTGCATCTTCGCTTTGTTATATTGCTTGAAGAATAAAAATTGTGTGTTGAAAATATTTATCTTACTTACCTATGTTTTGCGCCCCAGATACCATATTCTATCGATCTTTGTTTTCCATGAACAAATTTTCCAAAATGCTTCTATGAAGCACATTTTCCAAAGATTATATTTCCCGCATAATTTTTTGTTGTCCCATCTGGCGAAAAACATAAACAGTTTATTACGTGCACATAACATAAGCATGTGTAGCGTACGTACGCACTAAAAATATTGAATGCCCAGCCCTATGACCATAGACAATATGAAAACTGACAGATGCGCCTAATGTTCCCTCCATTTTGCCCCGACCAATAAAAGCGCTCCTTATTTTTTTTCATTGCGGCAACAGCTGCACTTCTATTCGGCCAGTATTAACGCATGTTATTGGATGTTTTTATGAATAAGGGATGATACCGCAGGGGAGTTTTCGTTTTTTTGTATATGATTTGTTGTTGATGATGATGATGTTACTATGATAGGGGAAATTGGATTTTTGATGCCATAATGACGTCGATTGTAATCTTGGCTTGTTTTGATGACTCCCGAAAAGAATGAATGTTTTAAAAATTCTTATAATTGAAGTTTTTGTGCTAGGTTTATTATAAACCTATTTTTTTTTTGTTAAACATCTTCAACAAGACATATTTTAATAATATGTAGGTACTGGCTATCTTCTGTAGTCAAAATTAAAGTGAAACTCGTGTTTAGAATATATTGAAGTTCGTAAAAAAATGAGACTTCCCAAAGAAAGTTAAAGATCTTGCAGCAGCTTTCAAAATCCTATTTATCTCTTTTTGTTCTAGACTTAAATTAGCTTGGCATTATATCCATGGCTAGCTCTAGGTCAACATTGTTTTTATTTATGTTATATGCTAGAGTTTGACTAGCTCACGTGGAGTTAAGTTATATCTGACGTATTAACAAATTCTATCTCTGACAGGAGTAAACTTCAAGACAAAGAAGCTTAAGAAACCAAGCAATCACTATGTCGACGGCGAATCAAGTTTTGACCCAAATCGAGAAAATCTAGTGTCCACTGCACTTCTAACTTGTTTAATAACAAGGAGACAACAATTATTAAGGACAGGCGGTACCCACGAAACGGACGACCTGCTCCTATCATCTCTCAGTTGTATATAAAAAATACAGCCATCCCATAATCACTACACCTCACGGAGAACCCCGTAATTATGTACGTATCTCGTAATACGTAAAATCGTAAGAAGTGAAGTGGTAATAAAAGCTGATTGCTCAGGTTCGGCATAAAAATATAAGTTTAGTGTGCGAGAATTGTCCAGTGTTTTGGGGTTCTTCGAAATGTGCTGTAATGTAAATAAATTTTCTAAAAAAGTTGTTCCGAAAAACTACGGGAAATACGGGTTTCTGACAAGGCTACCTCGGAGGCTTTCATGCATATTACAGACTAGCGACCCGCCCCGGCTTCGCACGGGTAGATATATAGAAAGACAAAATTAGTAAGTACTTTATTTGGACAAATAGAACAACAAAAATTTCTTACACAAAATGCTACAAGTTTTATACTCACGTACCATTTCGTCTATAATATTATTCTGTTTAACGCAAGGAGGTTGAATTACGGTTACTATTTCGTGTATTATTAGCATAGATCATTTCCTACGTCAATATTATTAGATGTTCTGCGATTTCGTTTCCATGGCAACGTTCCATGTACAAAGACCCGTATCTCCTTCTTAGTTTGTGATCTTACGTAGTATTTATATACTCTTTGGTTTGTGATACAAAGTAATCGAGTTTTTTTGCAAAATTTAATACCTCGGGTTTCATTATTGCAATTTTCGAAGGGGACTCTAATGTTTTGAAAAATAAATTTATGCTAGTGTTACTCGCTGATAATTTTGCTTTCTTTAAGTAAAACAATTTTTGAAATCCATTACAAACAAACAAACAAATCTTTCCTCCTTATAATATTAGTGTAGATGTAGATACATTTATTATTTTAATAAAATAAATGTAGGTACCTATGTATGAAAAAACGTCCCAACAGCTAACAATTTCATGAAGTGTCAGAATTTGAAATGCCTTTATATAATATGGTTTTATTATTATGAGCTATCCGTAGAACGATTCTTACCTGTTGTTTTCTTATGTCAAGCAAACCAGATATAAATTGTTATTATTATTTTCTTTATTTATCTTTTTATCTTAAATTTTAATTTTTTACTATATTTCTATATAACCAGATAAAAATATTATAAAAACCTAAACCTAGAGTACCAACGGTAGCGGAGCGGGGCCCAAACTACCGGTGGCTAGAGCTGCAGAGTGAGGAACCTCCTGACTATACGCGCCGTGTCAAGGAGTACTACCTTCTGCATCTGACCCTTAATCCAACCATCTAGCGAGAGCCTCTTAAGATGTTGGTCGAGGCTCTTCGCTATAAGGCTGTTCGCTGAAACAACTATCGGGACAATGATCGTGGTGTCAACATCCCACATGGCGGTCACCTCATAAGACAAGTCAAGGTACTTGCTGAGCTTGTCTTTCTCGGCCTTCACGAGGTTCTCATCGTGTGGGATGGTGATGTCGACGAGCACTGCCCGGCGTTGGGTCCGGTCTACCAGCACGATGTCAGGCTTATTGGCAACAATAGTCCTGTCCGTGATGATAGAGCGGTCCAACTATTCCAAAAAGCAGCAGTACCTACCTAGAAGTTAGGTAATTATATTTTGTAGTAGTTATTTGTTAGTTAATAAAGGTACTTACTTGCCCTATAACTTTTTTCATCAAGAAAAAAGTTATAGGTTATAGCCGTACCTTTAAATCATTAATTTAAAGGTACGGCTCAACTGAATCGTAAACTAAGTATTGTGCATTGTGCATCAAATATTCTTTAATAATTTACTACGGAACCCAACTTAATACGGCATCATGCTTTTATCCAATTTACTTATTTATCAAGTTTTCAACCTTTTAGAGTTTTTCCTTTTTTTACCCTTCCTACTGCGCAGGAATGTCCGTTATCAGTCGACTGCTTATATTAATAATAAACTACGTGTTTTATATTTCTGTCTCTGTCAGTTATTGTGTCTTAATGAGAGAAGAAAACGTTTTATTTTGTTTTTCATTTAATAACAACATAAATTTGTGGCTTAAGTTGTCATGTTTTGGTAAATTTGAGGTACCTAGGTAAGTAACAAATGTTTATTTTTATTTTATGTATGTACTTACTTACATAAATCATTTTTAAAATATAGCGCTACAAATTGGAAAATGATAATTTCGGACAACCTACTGCATCAACTAGAATAAAGAAATAAAACAATATTAATGAAATCAAAACGAATAAAAAGAATTAGGAGCGTGACTTCTTTATAACTCAACTAGCTGTGCCCGCGGCTTCGCTCGCGTGGTCATTTCTCTAGGTTAAAAGTACTCTATGTGCTATTCCAAGATCTAAAATAAACATTTGATCAAAATTCCTTCCGCCGTTACAAAGTTTTTTATCGATTGCTCGGCTTCTAATCATTGGATTAAGATACCAAGCACCCCAGTTTTTAGGTCAAATCCTAAGCTACCCAACACTGAAAACTGCATCGCAATCGGTCTAATTCGTTTTTACGTGATGCGTGAACAAACATACAGACAAACAAACAAACAGACAGATACGAATTTAAAAAATGTTCTATTCTAGGCCATTTTTTTTAAAATTATCTTCTTTGTATAGATTTACGTTCTTATTGCCTTATAGCACTGCTGTGCCCGCAGCGTTGCTCGCGTGGTAGTTTTTCTGGGATATAAGGATCCTATGAGTTATTCCAGTACCAAAAGTACCACTATAGGTACCTACCTACCTGTGTTAACAACCTTCCGTGACGATCCGACATGGTCGTGATAGGTTAGAAGACAAAGGCGGGAGCGAAGCGTAGCAAGCACAAACATCTCGATCACATCAGTTTTCAAACATAAAAAACTGCATCAATATCAGTCCTTTCGATTGGGAGCTACAATCCTCACTTCCCCGCTTTACCATAACTTTATTAAAAACTAGCTGTACCCGCGGCTTTGCCCGCGTGGTCATTTCATTTAAAAGTTACTCATACGTGTTATTCCCGGACCAAAAGTACCTATAATATACAATAATATACTATACATTTTTTCGGCCGTCGAATAGTTTTTTATCGATTGCTCGGCATCTAATCATCAGATTAAGATACTAAGTATCCCAGTTTTTAACTCAATCCCTAAGCTATCCAATAGTGAAAATTGCATTGCAATCGATCAAGTAGTTTTTACTTGATGCTCGAACAAACTTACATACAGACTTTCAGTAGTGACCCGACATGGCCGTGATAGGTTAGATGACGAAGGCGGGAGCTCGCTAAGCTTCGCTCCCGCCTTCGTCTTCTAACTATTCACGGCCAAGTCGAGTTGCCACTGAAGGCTGTTGGCAGAAATGTATCTGTGTTGCAATAGCAAATAAATAATTAATAGGTTGGTCTAGTGGCTAGAGACCCTGGGAACGAAATCAAACGGTCGCGGGTTCGAATCCTGCAAGGTGCAATCATTTGTGTGATGAGCAAAAATGTTTGTTTCCGAGTCATGGATGTGATATTCGTATTTATGTACGTTATCTAGTGCCCATATTACAGGGTATCCTAGTTTGGGGCTAGGTAATTAGTATGGAATTGTCCCCAATATATTTATTATTATTTATTCATGTTTGTACAGCCACCAAGACACTTTGTGGAATAGAATAGAATAGCGTTATGTGGAGCGTTATTCGAAACTACCTATACCCGATCGCAGCTCGGCCAGTGACGTCATAAATGTTCGAATGAAGAATACATTTTCGCTTTCTGGATTAAACATACTCGATGCCAACCACAAACCTCTACAGATACATGATGCCAACACTGTCTCTGACGTCAAGAGCGTTGTGTACGTAATGTACCTATATTTTCGAAATATTATGCAACGACGTCGGCTTTCCTTTAGTTAGTGCATCAGACAGTTCTGTTAGTACAACATGTAAAACATTAAGGATTCTGGCACAGAGTACTATATATATACGGAAATAGAGGCCTATCTTCGGCCCAATAGGGGTAAAAGCTCAGTGGCGCCTCTGTATTTAGCTAATGGAACTATTGCTTCATGAAAAGTTTTTGTTGAGTGCAAAAGTTTATGAGGTTACTCGGATACGAACATGGGAAGGACGGCACGTCAGTTGGGTACTAACACACGTAGTATTTATATACTCTTTGACTAACACCACTGTGCCACAAAGGATCTTAAACACTGGCCGAAAATTTAGTGTCCGCTTCTGTCTTTTCACTTTGTTTGTAAACCATAATAATTAAAAAACTACCATCTGCAATATTACGTAACAAAACTTGACGGTTTACTTCAGGAAATTACATAAGCCTTAAAAAAATCAAAGAAAATGTAAAAAAATGCACAAAATAGGTAAATGCTTATAAATATTGAGGCAAAACATTCATAGCAGCGCAAGGTTCGATCCATGTGCCTCTGGGTTGCAGGCCAGACACCACTTCTACTATGCCACTCTGACTTGTGGCATAGGTGCCGAATTTACCATGTACCGTATGTACCGTTTTATAAACGGATGTATGATTACTTTAAATTTAACACAACTTTGGACCCATAGGCTGCAGGAACCTTTTAATTTTTCGGTATAAAAAGTATTCAACATTTTAACACATTATATAAACTTTGACTGTGCCAAGTTACATCAAAATCCGTCCAGTAGTTTTAGCTTGATACGTGTTATTTTAAATAACTTTCTACCCCTATCCTGCGGGAACCGTTGATTTTTCCGGCATAAAAAGTATCCTAAATGTTAATCCAGTACATCAGCTATGATTCTGCCAAGTTGCATCAAAATCCGTCTGGTAGTTTCAGCGTGATGCGTGTTCAAAGAGACAGACAGACAGACAGACAGACAGACAGACAGACAGACAAAAAATATAAAAATAACCTTTTTGGAGTGCCCATATCGATTTTGAAGTTTATCGCAATCAAAATTTTCAAAAAATATTTAATATACAGATTTAGCCCAGTTACAGTTTTATTATAGTATAGATAGATAAGATAGATAGATAGATAGATAGATATATAATAATATGTCAATTTGGTATGTACACAAGTAAAAAATACAGATCTCTGTACGCAGATATAACCACCATCACTAATGTGACGTTACGTAACTATTACTAACAACAAGAAAACTATGTTGAGCAGAAAAAGAATTTAGTTAGTCAGTAAAGGAAGAACAAACGATGCTGTAAACCTACTAATTGCCTACTACCTACACATATTTAAGCGTACTTTTAATTTTTTATAAAACCTATTTGTCAATAAACTAACAAATAGGTTTTATGTAGGAGCCATATCATACATACGATCTCATAAATACAAAAACCATCCACGCAAACATCTCCAAAAAGCCAATATAATCCGCCATATTGGCGTCACATGTTCCCAACTGCTTTCCCGCGGTTGCTCTATGACAAACTTTTTTCATTCTTGCCGATCTGGCAAAGGCGTTATTTGATTCTTCCGCTGACTAAGTTTTCGGTCTAATATCGTTCTATCTGAAATGGCCGCTGAAGTAAAAATTGTGCTTTTCTGGCGAAATTGGTTCTTTCTCCCAAGCTTTGACATTTGCTCTAGAATAGTGATTTGCGATTTATTACTTAACCGCTTATAGCACACCGACGCATATGCAAATGTTATGCGAAATGATGACAGTTCTAATACATAATGACATCAATTCGCATCGAATTCGCAAGCGAATGCGTCAGTGTATTACCAAGGTAATTGCAACTGCTACGTTTAATATTTTTTTCTAGTATATCATAGTGTATTTTTTTAAATATATTGCCTATGTATTTTACACATTAATGTACTAGCTAGACCTCGTGGTTGATATATCATATGTGTTATTCCGTACACCAACTTTAGAATAGAATAGAAAAAGTTTACTTTCGCATTTAGAATAATATACAAGTAGTATTTTTTTGTTCTCTCTATGCTAAGTGAGCTGCATTACGGGTGGAAGGAAATACGAGGTGACACAGACTGAGCCAGAGCACAGCATGCCAGAATTATTTTCATTAGTTTTATTGGCCTCATCGCCCCCACATAGCATAAGCAAGCGAAGTTAATGGATAAATCCATTTTTTAGAAGTGTTTCATAGAAAACATAGCTGTTTATTCGTGTCTAAAGGCAATTAAATTAAAATCATTGAAGTTTGGTAGTTATAATAGAAAACATAACTAACATAAATAACATAACATGACATTTTGATATCCTACTTTTTTGCTTGCACTATTCATGACATTTCTCGGTATAGGTAGGTAAATCAGTATACGTAATAGAAAATCAGTGATGCCTCAAAAACCACTTAAAACCTATTTGCCTATTTGAGCCGAACGAAATCTAAATCCAATTTAACGCCGTAATTTTCCATCAAATTAAACTACAATTTTAAACTTACCCATAATCAGATTAAAAAGTTATAAATGTTATGATACAAACAACAATGCATTACCTACCGCACAGTTCGGCTGTATGGCTTGTATGTCAAACGTCTTTGCCGAAAAGAAAGTCAAATTGACTATGGTTGCAAAAAAAACATTGAAGCTTTTGGCGGGACACTTTGACACAAGGCGGACGCGTAAACATCTTGTTAGTACGCACCAAATACGTAAAATGTATAAATATAAATAAGGCGAGAACATAAAGGTGATTAGGGATGGGGTAGCAAAGACTTGGACTTTCAATGATTAATTCCTTTTAATTATATAATAATTTTCTTTTCATTCTTTCCTTTATTTTACTTTGGTCGGGCAAAGTATAATTGTATGTAATGTCATTGTTTGTTCCTTATTTAGATAAACAAAACTTATTTCTGAAATAACATTAGTTAATATAGTAAACCTACCAATATTGGCAATGGGCTGGTCACCTCTCTAGAAAAACAGACAAACGTTGGGGTATCTAGAGTAGAGGAGACCACGTTTAGTTCGACGTAGTGTAAAACGGCAGCCGGTGCCGGCGCCGGCCAGATGAAGAATTGCTAAAAACTGCTGGCAGGAACTGGATGAGGTTAGCCAAAGACCGGTCTCAGTGGCGCTCACTAGGAGAGGCCTACGTCCATACAGCAGTAGACGGATATAGGCTGATAATGATGATGATGACCATTAGCATTACGAACTTCAAATAATCCATATAAAGTCATTAAACACTGACAATGTTCTGTATGTTCATCACCTCTGAACAGCACGCTTAATCCTTTACAATATCTTAAGTTTTCTGCCCCTTCAACATAAATCATCCTACTGCTACATTATTAGGCCACCTCTCCATCACAGCACCATCGGTCTTGTGGCAGTATATTGAGTACTGATTTACAAATAGCTATCATATCCAAGTCATTGACCCATCTAATTGCATATGGCCGTCTAAACTTTGTCCTAGGTGAAAATATCAGTCAACTTCAAGATTAGGGACGAAGAACAAAAAAAAAACTACTTCAAGACCGAACTTCCACCTCCGATCTTGCACCTCACTAAAAGATATAATACTTTACAATACAATGGGGCTAACAAATGTTACGCTTCGTAACTTGTCACTTTTTCTATGTAAATTGTACACGTAATTTGTGATTTCGCCATTGTGGCCATTTTATTTGTGGCAGCGAGGATGAAACGAGGTTTCGTTTGCCGAATGGAAATAAAAAAATGTTGTCTATGGATTGATTCAAGTACGGCCATGGCCGGCTGCGATTGCGCTTTTTAAAAATGGCGTCTTGTGATTGAGTTTGAATTAATTGTAATTTTTATCTTGAATAAATTTTATTTTGGAGTTTGAAATGAGATATTGTACTTATTTACTTATGGTGGGTTTTGATTGAGTTATTTTTTAGATTTTTGTAATTAAGAATATTGTACTTAGTCAATTTCATTTTTATCCGCCCGAACAAACTGTGATGTGCACACACATCTGAATTGCAGCCGAATTGTACAGTATATTCTTATTGTAGCGAGTTATCTAGTAAAATTCGATTTATCTAGATTTTTTGCATGATAGGAATTTTACCATTAAATTAGGTAATGTTTATTTTATTTCATTCATAACTATTCGTTACAGGAATCTTATGTCAATTTCCAAAATGGGAGCCAGTAAAATATAGTCAAACAAAAGAAAAAAAGAAGGTATATAGTAGTTATATATGGTTTTAATTAATGTTATTGAACAAAACATTATTTCGCACATTATTCTACCCTATCCTTATCAAAACAGTTTAGCAGTATGACCAACACAAATAAATAATTCACTTTAATAAACCCTCGAGAGGGTGTAAAGACCAAGATCGGGGATGATCTCTACAAGGGTAATTGTTTTGTTGTTGGGGGTGCAAAAATAAATAATAGTATTGCGGTCTCACACGAGGTTTAGGGGTTGTTATAGTGCTACTGCTAATATCATCACGCTTAGTCCCTTTTGACGTATAGGGGAGAAAATGTCCCTTTAGGGGTTATTATTCGCTTTAGTTATTTACAGACATGATCGTCATCTTTTAATCGCTGGATTTTCTTCTTTCATAGAAAATATTCCCCATTGTTTGCATTGTAAACGATTTATTTAATTAAAGTTGACGATGTTCGATTAGATGATTACCATCCCAATAATTTGATACTAAAACTGCGTATTATTACCGAATGGATTTAAGCAGCACTTTTTAATTCAATAAATTTTGCTGCGAAAAATGAGAAATAATTGCAAGTGAAACCGTGAAAATGTTACAAGTTATTAAAATAACAATAATCCTATGGAGGTTAAATGTACCTACTGTTTGACTTATCGTCTTATCTTAAATCACAAACGGGAGTTATCAACAGAAATGCCAAAGGTATTTAAAAGTACCACTAGCATGTAGGTATTTTAATGCATCCATAGCCAAGGTTTTTTAATTCAGCAAACGTAACCTTTTTACAACCTTGACAATGTATCCTCGTCCACGTTTGCAGCCAAAGAGTATACAAATATTGCTACGAATAAAATTGGTGTAAAGGCTAAGTGCAACATTTCGCATAAACTAATATTCTAATTGTGTACTTACTTAAATAAACAATATATAGCAATCTCTGAATGGAATCTACATTTGCGGCCATAACACCACTAAACGAAAAACAAATCATAACCTCATTCAAAACCTTAATAGAATAAAACGATTTCCCGCGAAGCAAACATTAACGATCCGCACCCTCAATCCAGATACAGGCTGTTAACAATAAGCTGTTTACAAATTTTCCCCCCGGGGCGCGCCCTGTATGTAATGGATTTTCCTGTTAAGTGGGACAAGATAGCACCTTAAGCGAACAACCACTTACCAACGGCAAAAAAGTGGTTGTTCTTAATTAGGTGTTTATTTAGGTAGGTACTTTTTTACTTACCTATTAAATTTTGTAGCTGATGATGATTTGTAAACTTGAACAAAAAACTGTTAGCTGCTTTCAGTGGCAATCTATGGCAGAGTGGATCGGAGTATAGTGCAGTGCAGAGCTAAAGCAGAAAATAACGAATAAGTTGAATGAAGTAGTACTAAGAGTGGAACGGAGTGGAGTAGTGCAGTGCAGAGATAAACCACAGAATAACGAATACGTTGAATGAAGTAGTACTGAGAGTGGAACGAAGTGGAGTAGTGTAGTGCAGAGATAAACCACAGAATAACGAATAAGTTGAATGAAGTAGTACTTATAATAGAACGGAGTAGTGCAGCGCAGAGTTAAACCACAGAGTAACGAATAGGTAGCATGTAGAAGCACAGAATAAATAGTAGTACTACGTAGTACTGGTACTGGATTAGTGGAGTGCAGAGCTAACTCACATTTTAATTGGCTTTATTAGGTAGGTAGTACTGAGATTGGAACGGAACAGTGCAGTGCAGAGCTAAACCAAAGAATAACTAATAAGTTGATTGAAGTAGTACTGAGAGTGGAACAGAGTAGTGCAGTAAAGAGCTAAACCACAGAATAACTAACAGGCATGAATGAAGAAATGAACGGAACTATGTAGTGCAGATAAGCGAAGTAGTGAAGCACTGAGAGGAATCGAGCAACAATTATAAATCATGTGCAGTACAGATAGCACGGAACGGAGCATTTCAGAGCGTCTTACTTCGTCGTCTATAGTGCGGTGACCCCAAAGCGGGTTTTAAAATCAATCCTTTTAGATGATTTTCTCGATTCGCTTATCTCATTGTCTTGTGCCATCAGGGAGTTTTCCCGAGGTGTAACCGAGATTGTTAATATTGCGAGCCGACGCGACGTGCCAGGAATAAGGACCGATACCCACTGCACACCCTTCTTTCTCTAATTCTATATAGTAAGTGTAGGTAGGTATATAAAATGAGGAGAAAGACTATTAAAAAAATGAATGTGTACTAATGAAAGAGAATATTAAAAAAAACATTTTTGTAAAGTTTTACCGTCAGGTGAGATGTCTAAACGACTATAGCCAAAAAAAGATTTAATTTCATGTATTTATTTCATCCTGCAAATCGTCTATAAATCCCTTGACAGTAAGAAGGCTAAATTAAACAAAACATTAAAAAGATCATTTTAGGTTCGTGTCGTGTTTATCACGTTACCAAAACCAGAAGCCAAAACCTCATTATTTATTCAAAAGGATTCTTGAACCATTGTATCGCAAACAATGAAAAAACCCAAGTTACACTTCTGTTTACATCGCACGTGACACAGACCAGTTTACAAGGAGCTCTGGTATTTTTTAACGTTCAATACAAGCTTAAAAATGAAGATCAGCTATTACAACTATAATATAAATTGATTATTCGTCGCAAATTTTTGCTCATCCTCCTAACAAGAAATGGACCAGCTTAAGAAGACATCGGTGTTTTTATCTTTGTATGAATTTAGAGATCAACTATAAGCAATTTTTTAAATACACGGACTAAGGACCATTGAACTGGACCTATCCTTTTTTTCTCGTTAAATGGATGAGCAACCAATTTTTCGCAATTTGTCACGTAAATTTAATTTTAAATCAATGTCGTAAATGTCGCAATCGAACGTACGCGAGCTATCAGTAAATGAAACAAGTGCAATTGCAAAAATGTTGCATCCAATACTACACGCCCAAAGCACAGAATAAATAATAGTACAAGTTTGGTACTTGTACAAGGCTAAATCTAATAGACAACTGATTTGTATAAAAACGGTATGAACACTTACACTAGCGTGTTGTCTTTTAGTAGGATGTAGGTGTTTGGTTACGTTACGTTACGCCTAAATATTTTTACAGCCCTATTTACCTACTTACACACAAATTTGGCGCGTATTCAATGTCATCTGCTTATATGCGAGAGTAGTAGGTATTTATCCACGCGGTTGGAGTGTCGAGGTGTGCCATTTATTATTGTCTAACTAAACGATGGAAGAGGTATACGGGATCAACTTATGTTGGTTATTCTATTGTTTTCGGACAATACCTATGACAATACAAACTTATAAAGCGCAACAAATTATAAGCTTGTGTCTCTTTCGCAATGAATATTGTGGCTTTTTGCGTCTAAATTGTTAAGTTTTCTTATCGTGACAAAGTAAAGCGTAACATTGTTAGTGATGTAAATTATTTGTCCGTATTGTATTTCAGTCATTACATCGGTCACTTTTGCGGTTACCAGACTGATCTTTGTCCATTTTGTTCAAGTATATTTTTATTTACGTTATTTTTTTCTTTACTTCAACGTAGACAGCTAGCAGTCGAACTGCTAGCTAAATCGAAAGGCTCTTTGACGTTCGTCGTGCAGGGAAAATGACAGATGTCAAATCGGCCCATAAATACTTTTTTTTTTCAGATTCGTGGCATTGTTGGAGCAGTGGTCAGCCACATTTCCTGTTGCATGTTCTTTTATTGTTGTTAATATTTGAACACGTGTTAAGAAGTAAACAGTACGCCATGCGCCAGGTGGAATTTAAATAAAGAAGATTTCTGTTGGTCAACCAGCTGCTGTAAATGGGTTGTTGACTATTCTTGATCGTGTCGTATTTTGGCTACTAAATGTGGGCTATCGCATAGATCAAAATACTTAGATGTAAAAAAAACGAAGGTTTTACTAACGTTCTTGCTACGGTAGATTTAGATTAAGATTTCCACCACACCGATGATGATGATGATGATATGTGATGATGTGTGACTTTGATGAGATAGGTCTACTGACTGTTGATAACTATTAAAATGTTTTAATTTACTTTTTAAAAGCTTTTTTTTAACTACACTTGTATTTAATAACCTATGTATATATGTATTTTATTCTGGAATCTTGCAATTCATATTTCGAGCACTTCCCGATTAACTATCCGGCTGAAACTTTCAGGGTAGCTCACAAACCGACGACAAAGCAACAAAAAAAACGAAAAAATATTTAAGAAAAAAAACAAGTGAAAATGAAACAAAAAAATATAAACGAAAAGAGAAAAAGAAATACATTAATTAAAATAAAAGCCGTAAAACTTCTTTTTTTTAATTTATTTTTTATTATACTTATTATTTTATTAATACTGTTCAGCTTCTTTTGTTTTAGTGTACGTACGAGTATGTACCTACTCATATAATTTTGATTTATTCAGACACGATGCAAAAATGTATTAAGTATGTATTTTAGACATACATTTATGTGCTGCAAATCTAATACACATACTCGAACCTACCTTACCTACTTGCGAAAAATTGTAAATTGAGTATAGAATATACCAAAGAAGATTTTAGACTATGGGGTATTTTTTTTCACTACACTGGTCCATGTCAAAACTTATCACTAGGTATCTTATCAAATAAAACCCCGACCAATTTCAACAGTGCAAGTTATCTTTAGACATTTATCTCACCTTTTGTAGACCACCTCAGATTAAATGAAAAAACGCAACAATAACAAACAACAATACCTACAACTACGCTTCAACGCTCACTTTGACGGCATTTACCGACACACGTTACAAAACAAGCCAGAGCCTATCAATAAAAAAAACTATGAAAAAATACGCACCACAGACAATATGTCACTTGACGTCACTGGTCGCTAACAAAGGTGGCTATTAACGTCAAAATATTTTCAAAATAAGAACGCGCCACGCCGGCCGCGCCGGGGGCTTGCCTTTGCGAATGCCGAAACGTAAACTCGGATTGCGAACGTTCCATGAGCTAGTTTCTTTTTCTTTTTTGCAGTTTTGGCACAGTTGGGCACTTTTGTAAGTGCCGACGGCAATGGCTAATGGGCTTAGGTAAATGTGGAAGGTTTCAATGCTCAGTTCAGGTTGATTGAATGCATTTTCTGGGCGGTTGATTTGATCTTGTTACGGCAGTGTCGCAAATGTTGGAGACACGATTTTATTTTCTAGGATTACACCTTTTCACCGCGATAATTTTTCAGAGCGATGGTACCCTAACGGTTCTATAGTGCAACTTAGAATCCAACGATACAGGGTTCGGTACTAGGCTAACCAATGACTTATGTATATTATTTTATAATATACTTTTTTAGTTATGTGCGGTTTTCCATCGCTCCGTGCTTCGGAGGGCACGTTAAGCTGTCGGTCCCGGCTGTTATTGATTAAGAGCAGTCGTTAAGCCATGTCAGAGGTCCTCGAGCGGCGTGACGACCTCTGATACCAGAGGCCAGCACTATCTCACACGACAAACAAACAAATCTTTTCACCGTATGACTTACAAGGTAGGCTTACAATTTTCACCTTGATTTAACTTATATGTTTATATCTACTTAATAAAGGTTTTTGTACCTATCTACTTACATTTTTAAAAATCACTTATTTCACAATCTTTTATTTAACTGTAACTACTTAGTAGTTTATTTTTAAATGAATTACCTTTGATACTTTGAACTACCTTTGAACTTGTCTCCCAGCGCAATTTGACCAGAGGATCATAAAATCATAATCCTAAAAACATGAAATAAAAACCTAGTTACCTACTAAAAACTTGCTACTGACAACGTTATTTGAACATTGTAATAAACAAATTTTATTAAACCATGCCTGTTACAGATCACGCAACAACAATTTAAATAATTCCAACAATAAACGTTTAGATACGCCATCGTATTACAAACAAACATACATACCAACATAATTGCTTATTTTATTTAAAATATATGTCTATGCCCATAGAAATATCCATCCTTATTCAACCGAAACTATTTGGAACAAAATTTCATCTAAACCGGAAGTAATAAAACAGTATTATTATAAAAAAAGAGCTTCCGGTTTCGAAACAGTGTGACAAGAAAATAAATGAGAGAATTAAAGTTCGTATCGTTTTGATTGCAACCTTATTGGTTTTGAATGAATGTGCTAAATAGAGAGTCAATATTAAGCAAGAGTCCATCCGGATTAGTGAGACCACCTCTTTTTCAGATATTCTCCACCATGCAGAATAGCGGTACTGTAGCCAGAAAAGTTATTGGCCATTGGAAACTTCATGAATTCATGATGACTCAGGTTCACGAACGCAATAGCTTCAGGCTGGATTTTTCAGTTCACAGCTATGGACCTGGCCGTATACATAGGTAATAAGTAAGCAATTGTGATGAGTAGACTTGTCATTTTACCATCAGACATAACATAAAAAACAGGACCATTCAGGTTCATTTCTACCATTTTATTTGTTATTCAAGTCTCCAAGACAGAATAGGAATAATAATTTTAATATCCCTAAATCCCTATCGACAGACCAAAGAGAGCGTTAAAAAAATAACCGATTAAAAAGTATAAACCCTTTATCTATGGTTGCAGGAGAGAGCACGAACTCGAATGTCAGCGTGACATTTGGACAAAATGCCGTAATTAATTCATGTGTAGTCAGAATGGGGTGGTATCAGGAAACTTTTAGGAAACCCAATGGGGTTTTGTTTTGACGGTAATAGGTACGATATATTTTTATTACTTAGGTATGAAGTATTTTAGTTGTGGGTAAAACTAATGTCATAAAAAAAAGCATGAAAAACTTTACCCGCCATATGCGAAACGTCAGTTTTTCGTACATAGATGTTATTTTATTCGTTTCTCCATTATGGTCACACATTCTTTAACCGATAAAATATAATGAATACTTCAAACTTAGCCAATTTGCAGTAGCGTCCTCACTAACTCGATAACAATCTGTGCTGGTACGAGTACGTGCCCCATCGATTCGCGCGCGCATTTGCGACGTGTGCGGTCCTTCGCGCCAAAACCGCGTTCAGACTTTGAAGTTGATAGTTGTGTTTATTCTTTATCTTGATTTATTAATGTCCCGTGCGTTTACGGACTGAATAATGAATGAATGTAATTACTTAACTAGATAGCTTTATATCTTTTGAGCTCATGGTACTTAATTAATAAAATGTTTTTATCGTTATTATGAATACAATACCTCACAAAACTTATTCAATAGCTTATCGTAAAATACTAGTTATTCGTAAAACTATGTACTTACATAAATCGTAAAAAAACTCAACATTAACAAAAGCTCTACCTACAAAATATCACGGGACAAAAAATCGATTTCGATGGATTAAATAATAACTATAAATAGCTACATGCTAATACAATTTTGATACAATTTATATGAGACAAGACAACCGCGAGAGTACCCTTTCAAACAAAACAAAATTTTCTTAAGCGGTACGCAATTAAAAGAGAAATCGGTGAAAATAATTTTAAAAAAAAACGTACGGTCGAACATAAAACCTCCTTCTTTTGTGAAGCCGATTAAAAATAATAAGATATCAATTCAAACACATTACGGCCCAAAGACAACGAACACGGCAGAAAATCAAGATTCTTTGCCAAAATACAGAAAACATCCCGCCAAACGTTTAAAAATTCGAACGTTAAAGTGGCTAATTAAATCAACTCTAGCGTTCGAATTCACGAAGTTTAAATGCGTGAACCGAGTTCCAAATTAGAATCTTAGCCGCAAAAATCGACACTACGGCACGCCGTGACCGGAACGTTTTTAAAAATAAACCGCGTTCTCAAACTCCAAAAGGAACTAAATTGGGTTGTTGAGGACAGGGACTGTCAACTTTTGGATTGTCAACTTACAAGGGAAGTCCAGATGAATCCTAAGTACTCATTTTTAGGGTTCTGTATACCCAGAGGATCCAAAGGGAAATCTATTTGATGAGGCAACGCTGTCTGTCTTTCCATCCGTATGTAGCGGGCTTGTAGCCCATAACTAGATTACATAGAGACTTGGATTTTACACACATTAATGTTCCTTGGCCCAAACAGGAAAATCGAATTCATAATCCCATCACTTGACTGGCTGGATCGATTTGGTTATTGTGTGTTTTAAAATGTTCCTAACAGTCCAAATTAGGTAATATTACTGGAAAGAAAAATTTGAAAAGTTGTCCTGAAAATTGGAAAATTCGGGAAAAACTGGACGTTCTTTTTTCCATGGGATTGTTGTTTAAACTCTAACTTGACTTGGACGCTTTGTTCGAAATTCAAGAATAAACAAAATACACCTGTCAGTCGTGCTTCTCCCCTTTAGCGGATCTCCTGGCCCGTCAAAGTTAAAAAAAAAGTTTCGAACTATACATATGAGCTTATGAGCTTTTAATAATTGAAAGAGCATGATGTTTGGGTCATTATGAACCGACCATCTTTCAGGATGTTTGACGAATTTAGTTGTGTCTGTACCTTATTTGACTTAAAATTAATCATACTTTATACATTACACACGGCTATTGATATAATGTCTTTAAAGTAGGTAAGAAATCTTGAAAAAGTAAGGTTACTTTTTCAGGGTTTCTTGACCAGTTTTTTTTACATTCCATAAAGTCCCTCGCTGCATTTTGACAACCTCTGGCTCTAGATACGTATCTATGGTCCCCTAATGGGCCATTGTCTTCCGAACGTTTCGAACAGAATTTTGAATTTAGAATGCGTATTTCTTTGTATAAAATTTAATTACGGCAATTTTTACGGATGTCACTCTGTGCGGACAGGCTTTTTAAGAACCGATATAAAAGAAAGATATTTTTTTATTTGGACTCTACTGGTCGTTGTCTATGTTTTTTTTAATAATTTTCAAAATGCGTCTGATATCATTCCTAGATTTATATAATTACTAGTTGCACCCGCGACTTTGCACGCGTGATTATTACTCTAGCTAGGTTAAAAATTATGTACTCTATGTGCCAGGACCTAAAATGCCAATATACCACATTTGCTCAAAATTCCTTCAGCCCTCAAAAAGTTTTAAAAAAAAAAAGTTTTTTCAGAAAGACAGACAGACACGAATTTGAATAACGATATATTCTTGTTCTGTAGCTCTCATTCATCGAGTCATCGAGACATATTTTTATTAAGTATCTTCTTTCAGACCTTTCGATACTTACTGCTTTATTATAAGTATAGCTATGTATTATAATTTTATAGTCACAAACTAATATTTATTCTGTGATATAATGTTAAGATAATCTGAAAACGGGAAGGTTTTTAGTTTAAAAAAAATGTACCTCCTTAAGTAAGTATTTAAACTTTATTTTTGTCAACTTGAAATTTTCACAACAGAAAGTCATGTGTACCTATCATGAGCAGTTCATTTCAATTTCGGCCATAACTTTAAAACTAAAAGTAAGAATACTTAAGTATCATTACGGTACTTTGGTAGTTTTTAAATTGAATATTAATTAGTTTAATTATTAATCTATACAAATAAACTAGTGAGTAGCAATATAATTTAATCTAAATATTTTTAGCAAAAGTGTCCAATTAAAATTATACAAAAAAATATGTGTGACTCGCGCGTCTAAAATCTACCTAAACTCAAAAGAAAAACTGCGCGGGTGATGCCGTGGGACGTAACTGACTCATATATTATGCCTATAATCTTACATTAAGTCTTTTCAGCAATTAAATAAAGTCAAAAGACTAATTGAGGCTGATTAACTTAACTCTAACGCCTTTAAAAATAATCAACAAAATAAAAACAAAACTATAAAAAAGCCGCCTTACATAAAATACGGAACCTGTTGCCTGCCAGTGACTTTTAAAAAATAAGGAAAAAAAACAAATGTTCGTATTTTAAAAGGGACCAATGAAAAATTGCAGTTGATACCGTACCGATGCCCTACCGAATTTTGAAATTGGAGACTTTTAGGAACAGAGTCATGGAGACTTCTATTTTGGTATCCGATTTTGAAGTTTGAGCTTAAACGTGAATAAATTCTAGAAAATATACATACATACTACAATTTAGTGTCAATTACTCTTGGAACCTTATTTAATAAATTATTTTTTAGGGTTCCGTACCTCAAAAGGAAAAACAGGATCGTTATAGGATCACTTTGTTGTGCGTCTGTCTGTCTGACTGACTGTCTGTCTGTCTGTCTGTCTGTCTGTCAAGACCCTTAATCTCAGGAACGCGTGGAGGTTTTAAATTCAAATTAATATCAAATACTCAAGTCTGCATTCCCTTGGAGCTGTGAAAAAAACAAACTTCTAAGTCAATGCAATCAAAAGATACGGCTGTTTACACCACTCTCAAGGAAATCAAAACCTACAGGGTATTTCTCGTTGACCTAGAATCATGAAATTTGGCAAGAAGCAATGTTTTTCAGCACAAGTAAAGGGGAAAATCCGAATACCATTAATTTATAGCTATATCACAAAAAAATAGCTTTTCTACTCCCTTAGTGGAAATACTATTTACATACCTACATGTTTGTACGGAACATTCGGTGCGCGAATCTGACTCGCACTTGGCCTGTTTTTTTATATTTGAATTTAATCACTAAACAGAATTATAAATTTTAAAACAACTACCTAAATAAAAATAACAAGAATAGTCTCAACACTTCTTCTGTCCATGCCGTATTGCTTCAAAAACCTCGAAAAACAAAAGGGTTCTAAATTCAAATCTTATACCGAACCACCTCGCGCCGTAGGTAAGTAGGTAAAGGAAGATACTTTTATACATTTGTTAGTGAAGTTCTCTTTTCAAAAATTTAAGGTGACGCGACGTTTAGTTCGCGGCGCGATAAAGTATTTACCGACTTATTTGCGGCCAGCCTTCTGCGTAATTTTCCTTTTGTATTTTTCTTATGTTTTTAATTTATATTATTTTCAAGTTGTTTGATCTTTTGGATGATTTCGATGAAACGCAAACCTAATCAAGTTATAAAAAACATCACCATAAGTACTTAACTGAGACTAACTGGAGCCGTTTTATTTATATTTAATTTTATTTGTGCTGTAATTTTCAGGAAAACTATAAAACTACAAGTAGAGCTGCTTATCGTAACTAGTCTAAAAGATAATTACAGAAAACTTCACAAAAACAGTGATAACAAACAATTGGAGAACAAAAAAATAAAATAGTTTCAATCATTACATCTCACTTAATCTTTTTTGTATCTACAAAAAAAAATGACACTATAGAGTAATGACGCAAAAGAGAACAGGCTCGGGGAAAACATTACTAATAAAAATATTTATTGAAGAAGTGTACAAAACGCTAGAATAAAGCCGTTTAGAATAATTAGGTAAGTACATAATTAAATTCAATGACAATTACGAAAATCTAGGAAGAATCAAATGGGAATTTATTTGAACGAACTTAATCCCTTGCTCGACTTTAGCAAAGAAAAAACATTATATTGGTCGATTATTGCGCCAAACCAAGTAGGTACTGCTAAGCCACCGAAGTCAAAAAGGTTTTCTTCTCTATGGTTATAACGGTAAAACTTCACGTAAGCGCTTGTAAGTACTATACCTAAATTATAATACATTAATTTTGTATGAATTTTATTTAGGCCTAATAAATAATTTTAGTTAAGTTTAGACGCATGTAAGTATCTCTTCATTTTATTTATATGCAGTCTCCATTTTCTTCTAATCTGAGGGCAGTCTAATGAAATATCCCAAGAAAAAACAAACTATGTGGTGTATAACCAAAATGAATTAGAAAAATGATATATACCTAGTAAAAATAGGTTGTTGGCTAGTAGTCTGGTGGTTCTTGATTTAACTAGAACAAAGTGGTTTTACCTACCTAGGTCCTAGAGCTAATAGGTATGGGCTCAACCCCAAGAAAGAACTGCTCGTAGGTATACAAATTAGTTTTTTACCTAGAAAGAAATATATTAGATACCTATTTTCTTAAATGCTTCTAGGTAAAAGTGCATCTATTCTATAACACACTATATGACTACATCGTTCCCACTTCTAAAGTTGGTTAACGTTTGAGACAGAACATAATAAGTGAGCGAGAAAAAAGTTTCATCTCGGAAAACCAATTATCTATGGCATATAAAAAGTTTTCGTCCATTTTCGGTCTCACGGTGATCTTAGGAAAGTATGATAGGGACTTTCGGATTAAGATTCTGTGGTTCAGTATATAATTATTTTGACGTGAATACTTCTGTAAAATCGCTGAAAAAAGAGAAAAAAGATGAAAAGAAATCGACACAAAATGTTGTACTTACATTCGATAGATCGATTCAAGATCTCAAAATGTACCTACTTCGTCAGAGTAACCTCGGATCGGAGTAACTCAAGGGTGGAGGTGTCACGAACCAGTGTTCCACGCCAGTGCGTGGATAAGTTTCCCCAGTTTTTAAATCAAACCCTAAGCTATCCAACAGTGAAAACCGCATCGTAATTGCTACAGTAGTTTCTACGTGAGGCGCGAACAAACATACAGACAAACTAACAAACAAACAGACAGAGAGACACGTTTAAGTATTTAGGCTGCACTATAACGGATACGAAAACGAAACTTGGACACTCACGGTCAAACTAGTCCACAAATGTAAGATCGCTCAGCGAGCTATGGAGAGAGCTATGCTTGGAATTTCTCTGAAGGACAAGATTCGTAATGAAGATATCCGACGGAGAACCAAGGTAACCGACATAGCTCAAAGAATAAGCAAGCTAAAGTGGCAGTGGGCTGGTCACATTTCCTGTAGAACCGATAACTTGGGATAGACGAGTTCTCGAGTGGAGACCACATTTAGCAAAGGTTGTGTAGGACGCCCTGTGGCCAGGTGAAGTGACGACCTGCGACAAGCGGCCGGAAAAAAATGGATGAGGAGAGCTGGAGACAGTGGTATGCATTAGGAGAGGCCTACGTCCAGCAGTGGACAAGTTTAGGTTGTTGATGATGATAACGGATACAAACACCAGGGAAGAAGAGATATATTTTCGTATATATAATACCCTCTGTTGTAGTGCAGCCCTACACAAGGTCTAGGTGTCCAGGCTCCTCAGCAGGCGTGCTAAAGTCAGAATATGCAAAACTGTTACAAGGACAAATTTGGTGTACGGCTGTGAGCCCTGGACACTGACCCTGAAAGAGGAAAATACGCTGTAAGTGGCAGAGAGAAAGCTTATTTGTTTTTGTAGGTCCAGTCACAAAGATGACGGGATGTGGAGAAGAAATAGGGAGATAGAAGAATTGGTAGCCGCGCCAAAAAGCCCATGGGCTTCGCTGGTTTGGCCACATTTAAAGAATGGAAGAAGATCAGGCTATAAGACGTGCATATCTGGGACTTCCGAGTGCCGCTGGTCATCGAGCCAGCTACCGCTGGAGGGATGAAATAGAGAAGGCCTTGCGCGAGCTCCAGGTCTAGGACTGGCGGGTGGTGGAGAATAGGCCGAAATGGCGGCTCTTTTTATCGGACGCCAATACTCGTTTTGGGTCAATACGCCATCCTACACTGGCCTTCAAAACTTAGTACCACACTGTAATGTCAGTCTGTTCGCGTCTCACGTAAAAACTACTGGACCGATTGCGATGCGATTTTCACTGTTGGATAGCTCAGGTTGTGACTTAAAAACTGGTGTAATTGGTATCTCAATCCGATGAGTAGGAGCCAAGCAATTTAATAAAAAACTTTTAATTTTATTAGTGTTGTACTAAGTTCACGTTAAAGCTACTGGACCGATTGCGATGCGATTTTCACTGTTCGATAGTTTAAGTTTTGACTTAAAAACTAGTGTACCTACTTGTTATCTCAATCCAATGAGTTCAATCCAAGCAATTTAATTTTTAAAAAAAATTCAAAGGTGTGGTACTAAGTTCACGTTAAAACTACTGGACCGACTGCGATGTGATTTTCATTGTTGGATAGCTTAACTTTTGACTTAAAAACTGGTGTACTTGGTATTTCAATCCGATGAGTAGGAGCCAAGCAATTTAATAAAAAACTTTTAATTAAAAGTGTGGTACTAAGTTCACGTTAAAACTACTAGACCGATTGCGATACGATTTTCACTGTTGGATAGCTTAGGTTTTGACTTAAAAACTGGTGTACTTGGTATTTCAATCCGATGAGTAGGAGCCAAGCAATTTAATAAAAAACTTTTAATTAAAAGTGTGGTACTAAGTTCACGTTAAAACTACTAGACCGATTGCGATGCGATTTTCACTGTTGGATAGCTTAGGTTTTGACTTAAAAACTGGTGAACTTGGTATCTCAATCCGATGAGAAGGAGTCAAGCAATTTAATAAAATAATGTTTTTTTGAAAGTGTGCTATGTTTTTTAGGCAAGTGTAAGTACATTTCGTCAGAATTGCGCTATAATTAGGGTGTTACCACACTATGAATCGATATAATTTTACTGATTGAGCAGATCAGTTTGTACTAGTAATTGGCGATCGACGTCTCATTCTACTATCGATCGACGCCATCGATCGACGGTCGATCGTTTGGTGTGGAAACACCTTTAGACGCCTGAGACGGGCGGGCGGCCGTCGAGAAACTTCTTGTGGGCAGACTCCAGGCGGCGCGCGGTCGGCGTATTGATTCATGATTATTTTTTTATTACTATATTTAAGTTTCTTCGTCACATCAGTTTCTGTCGGCAAAATGACTAAAAAATAATTTGATAACCACCTGTCCAGTTATAATAATCTCTTATATATGCTATCATTTTTACACTACAAAATCACTGCGATACCCTAATAAGCACACTAGCAATAAATAAAAACATTACATTGTAGCAGTCTGTTAGTGTGCGTGCTCTCACGGAATCAACACATATTTGTGGTAATACTACAGGATGCTGTTTTATACCGCGGCTTCTTAAATGTTGATAGGAAGTAAGACAATCTCATTTTAAATTAAAAATATTTGATCAAAAGACATTCTAAACGTAGTTTCTGCGCAATCTAATGCAAATAATAGATCAGCGCTTCCAAACTCCAAAATAACTACATACAGAGACAGATCTAATGAGGTTTCATATATACATAGTAGCAGCTGTCTAACATTAGGTGCAAAAATTAAGTAAAATGTGGTGTGAGCAGCCGCAGAACATCTGTTAGCCTTTTCAGTAAGTAAAATGTCAGTTCCAACAGATTTTCCGAAAATAATAATAAAACATCGTCTATTTAACAAACAGAATAATAACAAAACAAACGCCGCCCATACGGTTCAATGTAATAAAATAAATCCCGTCTCTTTCTAACACATACTAATTTTATACTTCCTCTCTTTCACTCTCCCCAAAAAATGTAACCAATTAATATGTTTGGAAAACCAAAAATGGAAGAGCCCTTCTTTTACAATTTTATACAAAAGTAAAAGATCAACAATCCTTTGAACAATTAAACCTGGCTGATCTCAAGAAAAAATAATAATTATTATTTTAAGAAATTTCTTTGACAAGATCTGATTTAAATGTATAATGAAGCGTAAACATTTTTTTATTTACACAGTTATTTAAATCACCATAAAAAATTGTTAATATTCTTTATTTATGGTTAAGATATTAAATTGTTACTTTTCAACATTTCTGTAATATTATAAAGTGTATTATTTAGCCTTCGCCGTTCATAAATACAAATACAAAACAATATTTTTAAGTGCTTACTTATTAAGGCATCTGTAGCGTAAATCTTTGTGAAATATACAATACACTAACTACCAATGCTTAAATGATACACTAGTACTATTCTACCTATTTCATTAAATAAATATAATGTTAAATACTCACTAAATTGCGTTGAAAATACGTTCAGAGGAGGATCTGAATAAGCCGCCGTAATTTTGACGGAACGCACGAAAATTAATTACTCAATAGCGAAGCTCCCGTCTACCTAGATGATTAACAGGGTAAGTACTTATGGACTTGTAGAAAACATTATCGAGTAAAAATAAATAGACACACTTCACAGAATACCCCCCCCCCCCCCCCCCCCCTCAGAACAAACTATTCTTTGAAATTGAGACTCCATTCCTAACCTCAACGTGTAAGAGGTCAGCTTAAACTGGCTAGAAAGAATCCATGGACACATATAATTTACTCTGACGGTAAAATAATAATTATCTATGAATCCTATTTTATTTTTTTGACGCTGTCAAAATAGGAATAAGGTTGACCATGAGAAGGAAAAATCCTCAACTTTGAAAATATTCAGTTTTAATAGCAAGGTGTTGTAAATAGCGTACATCTCTGCGAACAAATAAATAATTGTTTTCAAGCGATTTATAAATAAACAAATAAGCATAAAAGCGATGGAAGGGGAGAAAATAATATTATATTCAGATTTCTAAAACTATTTCTAAGGCTCACAGTTTAGACGCTTTCCAAACATATTAAGCAGACTGCAGAATAATACACATAATATCAGAAGACTATTCACCCAATACTTAGTTTACATAATCGTCTTCGTTTCCTACCATTTCATCATGATGAAGGAACAAAACTAAAAAGTATACACATTCAAACTCGCGTATCATATGGTCATTATCATAATCATTTACAGCCACTACTCAACCCACTGCCAGGTATAGGTAGGCATCCTTTCTGTTACCACACGTTTAGATCGGATGTTAACTTCATCCATGTCTTTCCCTAAATCTAAAAGATATCATCATCTATCCCACCGCATACTTACCTATTTTATAGTACTTACCTAGTGTATATACTTAGTACTTAAATAAAGTACTTACCTTCAAGAAAATCATATAACTTTATGGTCACCTCATTTTGAAATTAGACCGCCATCTTAGCTAGTTTTTTCTACAACATGGCGGCAATCTTTGCCGCGGGATGACTTCATATAATCTATGGTCGGGGATGACTCTATATTATCTATGGTCTTTTTAAATTCTTTTGTTTTTTTCTCTACACAAATCATACGCAGCTCAGCCAGATAGTTATGTGTTGCGATGTTTATGAGTTTAAAAATTTTTGATGGAATGTTATTATATCCGTATAAAGTTGGATTATTACGTTTGGAGAATTAGTTTTTTAGGTGATAGGTATTATTATATAGCAGAAAATGGTAAACTGGCGGCTTCTACTAATCTACTCTAAAAAAATAATGAAGTAGTAGTAATGAAGGCCGGCACTATACCTGCCGGCCTCTAGTGTCAGTTTCTCAGCCTTGTCAGGATTTGATTTGGCTTAACGATACGATCGATTGTTAGCAACCGGACTGCCGGCTTCCGAAGCACGGAGCGGAGGACGAACCCAATGACGCTGGATTAAAAAGCATACATTACCGCCAGGCCACCATCTCTCAGGGAACCGACTGAGCAAATAATATTTAAAACCAGTGCAGACATTGGAATTTAATAAGTTCTATCTAAAATAGAAATTTACAAATCGGCCTCCAATATGTTGTTCCAACATTGTCATTCAAAGAGACAGATCCAAGCCGTATATCTCCTATGTGGTCTGTGGTCAAACCCAACACATGTTTGAAAAAATTACAAAACAGACCTAAATCATCATTACTACAT
This sequence comes from Alsophila aescularia, assembly GCA_946251855.1. Taxonomy (NCBI): domain Eukaryota; kingdom Metazoa; phylum Arthropoda; class Insecta; order Lepidoptera; family Geometridae; genus Alsophila; species Alsophila aescularia. The sequence goes on from OX276374.1 coordinate 19,394,915, forward strand.
AAATACCTATAATTTAAAGCAGTTACCATTTGGGAAGCAGCAGCCTGCGGTGTGGTCAGCAGCGACAGATGTCGTCCGGTGGTCACTGGGACTTATTACTTTCTCAATGCAACACCAAGAAAGTTTAAAAAATGTCGAGTCCACACCGCCAATATAAGGAGTGAAGCATAGCGAATGGCGGCTGCGCTGTGTCATAGACAATTGCATATTACTCCGTGTCTCCGTATGAATAATTTTTGGTTTCTTGTAGTTGATACACAATTTAATCACAAAATACTGCATTGTTTTTGATTTTCCATGTGAATTTGACAGAATTAACACGACTAACAACGTCGAGATCTTTTTGCGATGTTGCGGCCGAACGGCACGCAAGACGTTGTTATTTTAAAATTTTATAGCGATTCAATTTTAAATGAAAATTATTACTTACTAGCTTCGCTCCGCGGCTTTGCCAGCGTAGGTAGACATTTTTCCGGGATAAAAAGTAAAAAATTGCCTATGTCCATTCTCGTGAATTTACTAGGTATTCACTTTTCAAATTTCTACAAGATCGGTTCAAGGTTTTTTTCGTGAAATGGTTACAGATGAATTAATTGCATTGACTATAATACTACTGTAGGTACGTATTCTACTTACGTACCTACTATGCAATCACAAAATATCCAATACTTGCCGCATTTTTTTGGGTTAAATTTTATTTCATTGTCAGTTTCTGTTATTCGCACTTCCAATCATTACTAATTTTGTTTTAAGCTTGGTTCAAAGATTACAACGTCTTCTTTACACAATGTCCACAGTTGTTTGCTAATGAAAAAAGCTAAAACCTTAAAAAAAAAACCTTGTTTTGTTATTTTTTATTATCTTTCCTGTCGATGAGATTGGGCATTTGATTAAATATTTTAATTTTGTTACGATCCATTAGTATAAAAGGATCAGACCGGAATAAAATTATATAAAACTGATCCACCAGTGCATATCTTCAATAGATCGTACCGGAATATACCCTTGCATCGCAATAAATGCGAAAGTACTATCTACCTAGTAACTGATCTTAATGTTTGACAAGTAAATAGAGTGCATCTTGAGGGAGGATCATCATTTTTTCATTTTACCACGGAAAAAGCGTAACTAGTAAAGATATAAAAACCTGTTACTGAAACCTTAAATGGCACTTACAATCAGGATGGTGACCTGCTCGTCTCTGATACCTACCTAAAAAATCTACTTAAAACTGAAATCACAATTTCCCACCGCCATTGAAAGATCAAAAGATTAGCCCAAGATTCCTGTTCTGTACCAAAATAAGATTCACACAAAAACAAACCAATTTAGTACTATTGATACAATGTTTTGACATTTCGTCTCCTTTACAATACAAAATTTATCGCCCGCGGTCACTTTGTCGTACCTTTTTTGGTACATTTTTTTTGGTACTAAATTGTCAATAGATCGTACGGATACCTGTTGCATTAATATATTACCGTGATCGGCGTCTTAAAGGGAGTCAAATCTTGGGTGGTCGAACGCCCCCTAGTGAAAACTGACTAAATAGTACGGTACCGAAACTTCACCTTTTTCTTTTTTTCAATTCTGGTACGAATGAAGAAGCGGCGTTTTGTATGGGTTTTGTCTGATGAATTAATCGGTTTATGATGCTGATGTCACGAGAGTCATAGATACGCGAAGGATATTTTATAAATGTCACGAAGTGTTATTCCTTTGATGAATAATCTATATACTTAAATGAAACTGTAACGGGTCCAATTCTGTACGTTGAAGATATTTTGAAATTTTCTTTTGGAGGGTAGGTACTCTATATTCGATACTGAAGCCAAAACTGTATTTTTTTTCATTTTTGTCTGTCTGTAGGTCTGTCTGTATCTGTCTGTATCACGCTGAAACTACTGAATGAATTTAAAATAAACTTGGTATGATTTGAGTTCATACTACGAGGTAATACATAGGATACTTTTAATCCCGAAAATTAAAGGGTTCCCGCAGGATAGGCGTTGAAAGTTATTTTAAAGAACACGTAGCACGCTGAAACTATTGGACGGATGTTGATCAACTTGACACAGTTATAGTTTATAAGATGATGAAAATTATGGATATACTTTCTATCCCGAAAAAATAAAGGGTCCCTGCGCGATATGGGTCCAAATTCTGTTCATTAAAGATATTGTGAAATATTTTTTGGAGGTTACTCTTCATTCGATAATAAAGCCTAAACTGTATGTTTTTCATTTCTGTCTGTATGTCTGTCTGTCTGTATCTTGGCTGCGCATCACGCCACCGGAACTACTGGATGAATTCAAATGAAACTTGGTATGATTTGAGTTCATACTATAGGACACAGCATACTTTACATCCCGAAAAATTAAAGGGTTCCCGCAGGATAGGGGTTGAAAATTATTTAAAAGCATACGTATCACGCTGAAACTATTGGACGGATGTTGATGCAACTTGGCACAGATATCTTAACCATACCCTTATATGTTTATCTATACATATAATAAAGCAATAGGTACGAAAAAGGCTGTAAAAAGAAGATAAATAAAAAAATGCTCTTGGGTGCTTAAAAAGGGTATTGAACACGAATATAACATTTTTTTAATCGTGCCGTTCTGTCTGTTAGTTTGTTCACGCATCACGTAAAAACTATTGGACCGATTGCAATGCGGTTTTCATTGTTAGATAGCTCTTAGGGTTTGATTTAAAAACTGGTGTAATTTGTATCTCAATCTGGTAAGTTAGAAGCCGAGCAATTGATAAAAGTATTTTTGACGGCAAAATTAAATTTTGATCAAAAACAAAATTTGAATTGTTTTTTTTTTGTAAGTATATTAGTCCTGGAATAGCACATTATGGTAGGTACTTTGAACCTAAGGAAACGACCACGCGTGCGAAGCCCCGGGAACAGCTATTCTTTGAATAAGAATGGCACGGAGTGAAGTAGGTAGTGCGGAAATTCGGGTTTTCATTCACACGTACCTACCTAGTTACCTACTTACCGTTAAAATAAGTTAATTTAAAAACATTTAAGATAAATGCTTTTATGCAGTAGCCATGTCGCGGTGAAACTTAGAACGGGCTATCACAATTAAATGCATATACAACATTTCAGCCTGTGATGTTAACGAGGAGTTCCCTAGTCAGGACCAACCCTGAGTGCAGCAACCATGTCATGGTAAAACTTAAAACCGGCTATCATAATAAAAGGCGTACCTACACAACATTTCGTGTCTGTGGAGTTGACCGTTGAAGAGTTCCTTTATCTGGAGCTAATCCTAGATGTCGATTCAGGTCGTGCTTACCATAAAAATGTATTGTTATCGGAACTGAACCAACATGCAAAAAAACGCTCCGTAGGATAAGAGGAAGTGGTTCTAATACAGCTTGCAAGATTTGACCTAAACAAACATACATACATTGCAAGTTAAAAAAGAAGTAAAATCGAATCCAAAGTTTGTATAGCTGAACGACAGCTATTAATTAATTAAAGCCGGGACCCACAGCTTCGTGCCCTCCGAAGCTCGGAGCGATGGAAATCCGCACAAACTTAGAAAAGTAATTGGAATAGCCTGTGACTGAACCCGGTATTGTTGGATTCTAACTAACACTAGGTATACGCTCAGCCACCATCGAGCTCCGTCAGAAGGTACCTAGTCCTTGTCTTCGACCACATTGTGAGATGGTGGGCCACTCTAGGACCAATGATAAAATTAATTTCGTTCAGAAGTAACTATGTACGCATTGAACTACCAAGTACCTTCCCAGGTAATTTCGCAAACAGCGGAAGACGCCAGATGGCAAACCAGGTCATCGTGGTTAAATAAACGACTGTTCAGTTTAAGTAAACCAATAGGTATTAAAGGAAGGAAAGCTTGGTAGCTTACCACAAACTGTTATTCCACCACAGGTACAAATTTTAACTTCCGTGGCTATTGTCTGAATGAACGGTTGATTAAGTTGGGGAATATTGTGTATCCCAACCTACCCATTTAGGTTATTGAAATAAGTACATAGTTACTAATGATTTAGGTGTAGGTACTTGCGTCAGCCAGGGTTGGCACAGTAAGTAAGAACTAAGTAACTATGGATTTCGAGATCAGCTGCAGATTCGCTTAGTTCGAAGATACTACAATAACCCTAGAGACTGACTTTTTTTATATTTGTAAGCTGATGTGATCGAGATGGTTCATAGCTATAATGGGGGGAAGGACGGGAAGGGGGTGAGGATCTTAGCTACCAAACGAACGATATTGAAGCGGTTTTTTAATGTTTAAAAGCTGATATGACGAGAAGCTTCTTAGCTATAATGGGGGTTGGGGGTTATATATTTTATTAAATTGCGCTTGTTTTATAATAATATCTTCTAGTTCCATTAAATCCATTTTAAATCTCTTTATTATAAAAATAAATTGAATGCAGACAAAATATTTTGTTGTATACTACTAGCGTCGTCTAACGTCGAATAGCAGAACTATTTGACATCATCATCATCATCATCGTGTTGAAAAGCGCTACCTGTTCTTGAGTAGCTGTACTAGGTGAACCAAAACTTTGATGTGAACTACTTATCTTTATAGTACAAGCTCAAATCTATAGATGTCACTTACTTAACAAAAGAAGTTTAAAAAACTTAACAATGCTTTGAGCTTGCATACTAGTACTAACTTAAAACGATAGATGTCACTTATTTCAAAGATTTTTGTATGAAACTTATTACATGTCTCTGTGTGTGCGTTCTAAATGAAGACGTAACGTTGCCGTGGATTAATAAAAACAGGAGTCGATTTTCTTACTCTTCAAATATTAATTATGCTGAGTTTAGTAGCATAGGTGAAATGATCCAAGACTGTGCTCACTGTCAAAATGCCCTAAAATGACGAACGGACAACGTTTCAAATAAAACAAAACCACAGGTATAACATAAAATATATTTCTTACAGACTAAATACACAATTAATAAAGTACATAATAATGGATATAAGCTATATTTATTCTAACATCCACGCCCGGACGTCGCTACCAGTAAATATATTTATTTACTAAGTACATACGTAAAAATTGCACATTTATTTATATAGTTATTTAACATCATTACGTAATTTAGGAATGTAAACTAATAAATCAATAAATTCGAAACAGGACAATAATAAAGACACAGATGGTCCAAGATATGAGTTTTATTTTTTATTTTAATGCATATATTTTTTATAGCAGATATTTTTAAGACAAGACCACAAATCATACAGACACTTTGGACCGCAAAATATCGTGTGGATACATTTTTCTTTAGTAGGATCTTAAAATGTACTATAACCTAACACATTTATTTTGAATACAAAAAATTACTAAGATATTTATTATAATCGTGGGCTCAGATTCTCTGACCAGCCGTTCAAACCATTTTAATGTCATCTATTAAATGACATGTTTTAAATGACCTATAAAACAGTACCGTGGCTGGCTGACAGACAGACAATGCACAGCGTACGCCGTTGGAGACACAGATTTGATGTTTGGAGTATTACTCGAAGTAGGGGAACACTAAAGAGGGTTTTTTAAATTAAATCTCTAAAGCGCACTTACACGAAAACAAAACAAAGTATCTGGTTAGTCCAAAAAAAATTTTACCTCTTTCGCACTACTGTCTGCGTATGTTTCTCTATCCTACTTATCTTAAATTTTTAGCCCAGACTAGCCCGGGGCTAATACAGTTGTGCAAGTTGGCTTAAGGGGTGAAAGAGGTTGGCATTGTACGCGTGCATAGCCGCAGGGCAAAGCTAGTCTTTTATAAAGTTCGCTATGTTTATAAATGCGCAATACTCAACAACGTCTCACTGAACTTGGTGCTAAGTGTCTCTGAGCTGAACAACTTGTTGATGAAAGTGTATTTGTGAATGTTGGTCAAGTTGACAAACACAAACGAAATAATTTTTACAGTCGTTTTGTGTCTATTTGAAAATTACATTTGCTTCACTTATACAATGAGCTATACTTTTAACTATCTAATAATCATAGTGTTTATTTTTTATTTTTTTATTTCGAGCTAGTGTTTGAGTTTATCAAATTAAAGTTTGCCCATTTTAGCGCTTAAACTTTCCATGTGCGTGCTTTTTGCACGATTATTTCAAAGCATGTTATCAAAATAAAGTAACCCAGATCTTAGTTCCGAAAAAGCATTAAACTCTAATTTAATGCTTTTTCTTCCCCTTTTTCTTCTTCCGCCTAACTTCACTGTACTCGACAGTAGTTCCACTCAGGTCCTGATACCCTTCCACTCTCCTACTTTCATAATCAGGGAAGTTGATCCCCTCAGTCTGCTGGTAGTTCTCGCTGAACGTCTCACTGAACTTGGTGCTGAGTGTCTCTGAGCCAAAGAACTTGTTGGTGAACGTGTCTTTGTGTATGTTGGTGTATTTCTCGTTTTGCGGGTAAATCGAGCTGATGATGTTGGTTGCAAGGGCGACGGGCGTGGCGGCGTATGCGCCTTGGTGCAGTGGTCAGAATTTCAGGTCCTGGAAAAATAGATAAATTTAAATATTAATATTTTATAAGAATAAGTGGCGAAGTTCTTCAAAGTAATCAAGGGTTAAAACTAACGGCGCCCCGTGGTTTTAACTTCGTGGACAATGATGATGAAATGTATCCTGGACCTAAAGTATCTATTTAATCTCGTCATCCGTTTCTGCGTGATGAAGTAACAAATACACACAAACACACCCTCACATACAGACAATCACCCTCTCACTCATACACAAACTATCGCATATGTATTAATGATAAAAAACCGAGCAATCAATAAAAAATCTATTTGATGGCTTTAGGAATTTTAATCAAATGTTGGTACCTCGAGAGCAATGAATCCGGGTCACTTAAAGAAACCTTTAAATCTTAGAAACTAAGAATGCTAGCTTAATGAAATAAATTGTGTTTAATAGACAATTAAATACTCCTTAAATTAAGGTATTAAAACTTCTTGGTTACAGTAAAGTTATGTCATAAAAAAAAACAAATTTGAAAAAGGGAGACTTTCGAAGATGGAACTACGATACATAGTTAAATATTTAAACGGGACTTAAAACACGACACTACGATAACTACGACGGACGGGAACTACGATATTACTGCATTTGATTTTGCTTTTGTTTCTAATCTGTCGTTTAAGTGGGTATATAAACCATATTGATAGTGTTCGATATTTATTTTTCAAGCTGTAATCATGTCGCTTACACCTGAAGAATGCACCAGAATTCTCACAATGCTCGAAACCGGCCGGAGTCGGCGCGATACAGCCAGGACTGTCGGTGTGTCGCTGTCAACAGTACAAAGAGTGCTTCGACGTTACGACGAAACTGGCTCTAACTTACGCAGACCAGGAACAGGCAGAACCAGGTGTACCACAGCACGAGAAGATCGATACTTGGTGATCACCATGCTTCGTAATCGCTTTCTCACAGGAACTGAACTTACAAATCAGTTTCGACGCCTCGGAGGAAGTAACCCAAGCGCATGGACAGTAAGACGACGACTTGCTAAAGCTAACTTGAAACCACTTAGACCAGCAAATGGCCCTAAACTGGAGCGTGGGCATCGTTTATCAAGACTAAGATATGCCCAGAACCACTTAAATTAGACTATTGAAGATTGGTCAAAAGTTATGTTCTCCGACGAATCAAAGTTTATGCTCTACAAGCACGATGGAAGACACAGAGTGTATAGAAGACCAGGAGAAAGATTCAAGCAAGCATGCATCGAAGAAAAAGTAGCCTACGATGATGGGTCTGTACTTGTGTGGGCCGGAATTTCATCTGAGTGTCGCACGAAACTAGTGTTTATAGAAGACGGCTCTTTAACTAGCGTAAGATATGTGGAAGAAATCCTTAATGAACACGTTGAGCCATTTATGGTCAATTTGGGTGAGGATGCTATTTTTATGCATGACAATGCCCGACCTCATACAGGTTGATTAACTATGGATTGTGAATGACTACCTTCAAGAGATGAACATTACTCGTATGGAGTGGCCAGCACGCAGCCCGGATATCAACCCGATCGAGCATGCTTGGAACGAGCTAGGGAGATGCGTAAAACAACGAAAGCCTCCCCCAATCATGCTTCGTGAGCTCAAAATTGCTCTCACAGAGGAATGGGAGAATATTCCCCAAAATCATATAAGGAACTTGGTGCACAGCTTGCCAAACCGCGTAAACGCAGTAATGAAAGCACGAGGAGGCAATACAAGTATTAAAATTGAAGAAAATCGTAATGTTGTTCAAAAATGTCAAGTTTCCTATTTTTGTTTTAAAGCGAGATCAGCAGTTTTTTTTCTTTATGTAATTTATAGTAAATAAAGTTTAGGAACTCATAAATTTTATTACTTTCATTTAAGGGGTATTATATTGTCTATTAAACACAATCTGTTCATTAAGCTAGCATTCTTACTTTCCGAGATTTATAGGTTTCTTTAAGTGACCCGGATTCATTGCTCTCGAGTGTATATTGGTATTTTATTGGTCTTAGAATAGCACATAGAATACTTTTGGTCTTGTAGTAACACTATGGGCTACTTTTAATCCAGAGAAAAGAACACGCGAAGCAGAATGAGTTATATTGCAGGAATCTCTATGGCAGCTTTGAGAACTGTTAGACAGGAAGATGTGTTCCTATAGATTTATATTCAATCTATATTCTAAAGGTTTATAAAAGCATTAAAAATAAGCTACTGAACAAGAATATAACATTTTAAAAAAGTGTCTGTGGTGAAAACTATACTAGACCGATTGACTTGCGGTTTTCAGTGTTGGATAGCTAAGGCTTTGACTGAAAATCTGGTGTACTTTGAAAAACTATTAGACGACGGTACAATACTTCGTAGATACTTTTAGTCCTGGAATAACACATGGGAGACTTTTCCCCAGAAAAATGACAAAGCGGACATAGCCGCGGGGACAACTAGTTTTAAAATAAAACATACCTTTATAGCTTGGGGGAAGTCGGGCAATTTCATGTCCCGGAGCTGTTGAGGAAGGTTCATGCTTTTGACCGCAGAGACCGCGCGCGCCGGCGCCGCTGAAATACCCGCCTGAAAATATAATAAATCCATGATTTAGACATGTAGTAATTTAATTATATTCAGGACAATTCACACCAATTACCTAGCTCCAAACTAGGTTACCCTGTACTATGGGCACTAGATAACTTGGCTTAACGACTGACTATCAACCAATAACAGCCGGGACCGACAGCTTAACGTGCCCTCCTAAGCACGGAGCCATGGAATCTGCACATAACTTAGAATAGACATTAGAAACGCACATAACTTAGTACAGACATTAGAACCGCACATAACTTAGAACAGACATTAGTGCGGAGCCGATGACCAAACCCGGTATCGTTGGATTAATCCACACCTTCTCATCCTGCGGGTACTATGAAAACCAGCAAAGGGGTATTTATATTGGCAGCAAAATTTTCCCGTAATATCACCTGCTACTGCGATCACCAAGATGCCTATCAAGTTTGGTGATTATACTGATTATGGCCAAAACCTCCTAAAGTCAAAGTATTATATTAAAAATAATAGCACTTTTACAAGTCAAAATTAACATGTCATGAACAAGGAGAAAACATAACATAATATTATAAATAGATTAAATAAATAAAATTAGTATTATTTGAGTTTGAAAACGAAATTTCCCTTTTACGCTGTTCGTAGACACAAAAATCACGTTAGGTCGCAAAGAAATAGTACTGTCCTGGTTTTTTAGGATGTTGTTAGGATAGATACTAGTAGTGTAAAACTAAATTTGCAGCTTCGAAAGACCTGTGCTAACTGCGTGGTGCTCGAAATCGGTCTGTTCTCAGATTTTGGCTTATAACTTCTAAATATGTAGTAGTGCTTTCCAAGGAAAAGTTATCTATGACACGTTTAGAAGTGAGTAACTTAAGACAAAATTTGCTATAATCTGAGTCCAACCGCAGCTCTGTAGGCCTAATAAAACCTGAGACATTGTACTTCAAACATTGGCTATTTTCCCTAAAAATATCGAAATTGCCGCTGCTGTTGTTTTATGTTTTAGCCGCTTTCCGAGCAGAACATCTGCTATAATACTCATTCTACGAGGAAAGTCATAGAAAATAAAGTTGTAGAGCAGTTTTTTTTAGCTTTAATTTAAGCACAAGCAAAATTTTGTACAACCAATAATTCCCGTTTAATCTGTACAAAACGTAAATCTGTAAATCGGATTTTTCAAAAAATTGAGTTTGGCAAACTGCAGGACTTCAGTAAAGGATAAGACATAACTCTGTGTAAAATAATTTATGTTGCAGGACTTCTGTAAAGGATAAGACATAACTCAGAGTAAAATAATTTATGTTGCAGGAATTCTGTAAAGGATAAGACATAACTCTGTGTAAAATAATTTAAGTTGCAGGACTTCTGTAAAGGATAAGACATAACTCTGTGTAAAATAATTTATGTTGCAGGACTTCTGTAAAGGATAAGACATAACTCAGAGTAAAATAATTTATGTTGCAGGAATTCTGTAAAGGATAAGACATAACTCTGTGTAAAATAATTTAAGTTGCAGGACTTCTGTAAAGGATAAGACATAACTCTGTGTAAAATAATTTATGTTGCAGGACTTCTGTAAAGGTTAAGACATAACTCAGAGTAAAATAATTTATGTTGCAGGACTTCTGTAAAGGATAAGACATAAGTCAGTGTAAAATAATTTATGTTGCAGGACTTCTGTAAAGAATAAGACATAAGTCAGTGTAAAATAATGTATGTTGCAGGACTTCTGTAAAGGATAAGACATAAGTCAGTGTAAAATAATTTATGTTGCAGGACTTCTATAAAGGATAAGACACAACTCTGTGTAAAATAATTTATGTTGCAGGACTTCTGTAAAGGATAAGATATAACTCTGTGTAAAATAATTTATGTCGATATTATAAGATGTTTAATTACTTGGTGATGGAGGGACCTCTGCTGACACCTGCGAAAATGTCTTATGTGCCATTTAATGTGCTGACTGAATTAAATCTCCACTGGAAAAGGAAATACCCTTCTAACTCTACCGGTGCTTCGGAAATACGCCCGCTAGAGAAGACGGCACCAAGAAACTTTATGGGGATGTCATCTTTCCATTTTTGACTATAATTCTTTATATTTTTTACAAAAGTCAGAAATTATAATAATACATATTTAAATGACAAATACAAAACATAAAAATGACAATGAGATGGCCAACAACCCACAACCATCGAACTGAAAAAATAACGACGGCCGGTTGGTCTAGAAACCCTACGAAACGAACCAAACGGTAAGCAAGGTGCAATCATTTGTGTGATGAGCAGAAATGTTTGTTTCCGAGTAATGGTTGTAATATTTGTATCTAGTTTATCCGTTGTCTAGTGCCCGTAGTACAGGGTATCCTAGTTTGGGGCTAGGTAATTGGCGTGGAATTGTCCCAAATATATTATTATATATTATATTATCCATACCAATATATAAAAGTGAGACGTTGTCTGTTTGTTTGTTTGTTTGTTTGTTGGGAAGCTTTCACGCGATAACGGCTGGGCAGATTTTGATGAAATTTGGATTGGAGATACCTTACCCTACTTATTATACCCTATATATTATACCCTAGAATAAAACATAGGATACTTTTTATCCCGGAAAATTGTAAGTTTCCTCGGGAAAACTGGAAAATGTTGATTACTCGCTGTAAGGAACGGTTGCCATGGAAACGAAATAATAAGTCTGTCAAAAAACTTCAAGAGCATTGGTGCTATACCTACTTTTGCATTGGTTTTTAATATCCTAGAAGAACATAGGATGCTATTTAAATTGTAGTCCGCGCGGACGAAGTCGCGGGCGGGAAAGGTGGTATATTATAATAATAAAAAACAAATGACTAATAAGAAACCAGGCTGGACCAATCCCCACAAGCAGCACCCGTTTACGAGTATGACTTGTGAACCAGCCATCAAAATAGGCAAAGAGTGAGCAACCTCTCATTCCAAGGAGTAGCCTAAGTCCAGCAGTGGATGTCTTCTGTATGATGATGATGATGACCTCACCTCAGCACGCTGCATCTTGCTCTGCTCCTGCAGCCGGCACAGTATATCCGCCATGTTGGTCTGTAGCACCATCCCTCCCATGACCAGCTCGTCTAAGACCTGGTGCGCTGCATCAGCGTGGAAGATCAGGTCCAGTTCGCAGACATTCTCGAAGCATTTATCTAGGGTTTCTACAAACACCTGGAAGAATTTTCATTATTACTCAAAACTAGGTCTCCATTGGACTGTTTTCTTTTTGTGTGTACTTTCACTCGTATTACTGAACCTATTTGGATGATTCTCTTTTATTTCAAATGTTAAATTTCCCAAATAAATTTTATGAAAATTTGTTCAGTAGTTTTTTTAACCCTTCCAGTACCGCATACTTGATATCGCACTTTAACGTAGGTAATGTGCTCTAAAAGGCGTGGTACCCGAAGAAATAACTAAATCCTTTCGAAGTGGTTTTTTTTTAAGTGTTATTAATTGTACAGGTAAGTCTACAGATAAAGAATTAAAAAATATACAGATAATTTATTTAAAAAAAAACTGTGTACAATAATATGTCATAAACTGTGTACAAAGTGATGTTAATTAAAAAGATAAGTCTGCAGAAGAAGAATTCAAAAATATACAAATTATTTATTTAAAAAAACTGTGTACAATATGTGTGATCTTAGTGGTTCAAAATGTATCAACAGCTTGCTCATTTCAGACATACAATATAATTAGAAATACTTCACTGAAAATAATGGTATCAAATAAAGCTACATCAATAAAATAGAGGTACGCTTATAATAGAGATACAACAATTAAAATTAGCGGTACTTAGAGGTAGAACGAAAAAAATGAGGTATTTCACAAACCTGTATTAGATCCAATATCCCAAGCTCGCTCTCTGACGAGTCTACACAAAACACGAAGTACAGTGTGGCATAGTGTCTGTAGATTAGCTTGTAATCAGAACCACCAATAAGACTGAAAACGAGTTGCATAAATAAGATAGTGTTAACACGCCTTACACAACAACGAACGTCTTAAAAAATAACTAATTAAATGTTTCAAAAAAGCGATGAGGTGCAGATTTTTGGCAATGTTATTCTAAGAAATAGAAAGATCTATGGAAATTTTAACTCCGGAATTCCGTATTTTATCATTTTCAAGTTGTCGATCGATAGTGATATGACTCCGGAGAATGCTCCGGAGTCATATCACTATCATTTATTAAATCAGACGCTTTGGGATGATTAATAATCTAATCTACTACAGGAAAAATCAAAAGATAAATACGAAACAGCCTATAACGATTTTAATCAGTGGAGAACAACAAAAGGTGTCAAGGCTGTGACTGAATCCGTCCTTTTAGTTTGTTTCCAACACTTACATCAAGTAAAGCGAAAAAAGCCTAGAAAGCCCAGTAGCCTATGGTACATTTATTCAGGTATGTATGTATGTATGTATATATGTATGTATTATGTATGTATGTAATTATGTATTTATGTATGTGGGTGGGTATGTATGTATGTGAGTGGGTATGTATGTGGGTGGATATGTATGTCGGTGGGTATGTATGTATGTTCAGCTTTTCCCTCATAATGTCTAAACTACTCATCATAATTTGACAAATGAGGTATCGTTGGAAGCGTCTTCATTGTCCTCTTGTTATAGGCTATGTGACGTCACATTAAATTGAATGACTCCGGAGAATGCTCCGGAGTTTATTAAATCAGACGCTTTGGGATGATTAATAATCTCCCAAACATACACACATACATATATAGAGGACATAAAGATGTTTATTTTTTTCTTTTATTCCGTGTTTTGTATCAAATGAAAGGGATTAATTAGCACATTTAGAAAATATATGTATACCCCAAAATAATTTTAATTTAATTTAAAAATATAACTTCAAAAACTAAAGGGCATCACAGACGATTAAGATATCATCAAAATCGGTCCATTCGTTTGGGAGCAACGATGCCACACACACACACACACACACACACACACACACACTAAGTCATAAACACCCTAAACTTATAACACCCGTCTCTTTATTCGGGGGTTAAAAATGTGAAACAGTAAGCAGATAGTTTAACCAATAAAAACAGCGTCAAGAGGGCGCTTTTTTATGAGGGATTGTAATTTATAAACGATTTATTTCTTTTTTAAACATGCACTTCAGGTAAAACTAACAAATTTACAAAGTAAAAAAATAAAACAAAGTAATGTGAGCCGAATTCGAAAAGTTTGCAGATTTGAATTTAGCGGTTCGCTTGGTTGCAGTGAATGAAATGCTTGCGTGTTTTAAGGTCAATCAGCGCCATCTAGTTAAATTGGAGGCAGAACTTTGATTTGTTTGGTTTATGCGCTGGAGTTGTTGACCAACTCAATCACATTAGCTTTCTACCAAAAAAATAATAACGAAAACACACACACACACACATACAGTGATACACACCCTAAACTTATAATACCCGTCTCTTTGTTCGGGGGTTAAAAAATGTAAAAATAGCGTTATTTTTACAAGATATGTAAATGCTTTTAATTATGGAGCAAAAAATTCCTAGAAGCGCGTGGTTTCGATCCACGGACGTCTGGATTATAAATCCACCTATGTTACCGCCTGGTCACTTGTTACGTAAAGCCAACAACGAAATTTGGTACCGTTATTTCAACGGATGTTTATTACTTTAATTTAACATAAACTTTGGACCCTTTTCCCTTAAAAATCCTTTATTTTGTCGGGAGTAAAAGTATTCTAAATTTTAACAGATAATATAAACTTTGACTATGCCCAGTTACATTAAAATCCGTCCAGTAGTTTCAGCGTGATACGTGTTCTTTTAAATAACTTTCAACCCTTATCCTGCGGGAACCCTTTATTTTTTCGGGATAAAAGTATTCTAAATGTTAATCCATAACATCAGCTATGATTGTGCCAAGTTGTATCAAAATTCGTCTGGTAGTTACAGTGTGATGCGTGTTCAAAGAGACAGACAGACCGACAGACAGACAGACAAAAAATAAAAAAATAACCTTTTTGCACTACATAACGATTTTGAAGTTTATCTCAATTAAAATTTTCAAAAAATATTTAATGTACAGATTTAGCACATTTACAGTTTTATTAAAGTATATAGATAGATATTTTGTATCTTTTACGATATATTTCGTATCTTAAACTAACATCTTTTAAAAAAATCCATATCGCTTGTTATCTTATGATACTGTAAGATGCAAATATATATTATCTTCGCCGTTTGTGATGCTTCATATAAATTGTATGGCGAGCGATATTTTATCTTAAGATAAAATATTAAAGTATCTTAGTTGTCTGTGACGCGCTTTAAACCCGACTACAGTCTTAGTGGACTAAAATGTCACAAACAAAAATATTCAAACGTTTAAGAAATTTAAAACTTTAGGGCCGTAGGAGTACGATATGAATTTATCAGCATTTAACCACATAGGTAAACCCCACTCCCCCGGCTCTAAAGGTTTAAACTTCTAAAACATCTTGTTTGTGACTTTTTAGTCCACTAAGACCATAGTCAGGTTTTAGTTTCTGAACTCAGTTTTACAAGGTTAGGTCCACGCACGAAAATACTAACAAATATTTAAAAGACTCGATTAAATAAACTTATTTAAACATTTTAAAACATAATAATAAAAAAGATCGATCTTTTCAGTTGACAGGATATTTGAATTTTAGAACATGTGTCAACAGTAAAGTGATAGACTATGAAAATGAGGTTTTAATTACATTAATAAAAAGGAAGACTTTGTCACAAGAGAACAAGAAATTACAATAAAATTATTTAAATTGTTTATTACCTGCCACCCTCAAGAAAATTGCACACATTGTCGTCTCTTTTAGACACCAGCTGGAATGTCTCCTTAATAATCTGTTGTTGCATGTCTTCATTCTGGAAACATGTTTTTTGAGACTAGCCTAGAGACTATTGGAAACTTTGTTATCCCTAACATCCTTTCTTTGGAAATTATATAGTATTCCAAAGGTAAGGAAGTAGAGTTTATATCTTAAGGGGATATTCCTTTTTTATAAATATTACAGTCACATATTAGGACTTTGAAAATTTATCAGAAAAACATTTATTACAATAATGATAAATAAATTAATAATACTATTAAGGCTCTCCCACACATCACTGCATTATATGTCTTGGTATGCTTTTTATTAAGATGTGTGCAATCTTCATTTGGCACAACTTCGGAAGCTTGACCCACGATTTTAGGGGTGGGTAGGGGTGGCAGGGTAGGGGGGAGTGAGTACAAACCCCCTTTGAGATATGATTTGTTTTGTATATTTTATTTGTTATTTTTTTCATAGCTTTTGACCTACCATTTAAGTGGGGGAAGGGGGGGAAATGGTAGGGGGGAGGCAGTACAACCCCCTCCCCTATGGGTGGGCCGGCTAGATCTAGCCCCCCCCCCTCTGAGATATGTTTTTATATATTTTATTTGTTTTTTTTTCGAAGCTATACCCAGCTGTTTTTTTATTTTGCTTTCTCATGAATATAAATTAATGATGTTATGTATGGCCCTAAAGACTAGGGTAACAAATTCGATGTATAGTCATGTTCTAACCTAATTAGGTTAGATCATGACTACATCGAACATCGAATTTGATTCACATCAAAATTTTCAGCCAAATTGAATTTATGGCTGTTTGACAAATTGATTGTAAAAGGACGATTTTTAATAAACTGTTTGATGATTTTTATTAAACATAAAACTGAAATATCTCCTAAACTAAGCGTCTACGCGGGGGTTTTTTACCAGGGGTTAGCCTTCCACCTCCCCCCACTCCACAACTCCTGCCCGTCAATTCTATATATTCCCTCCCACAGGGCATGGAGCAGCGAATATGTCCAAACAAGAAAAAAATTTGCAAAAAAATATTTTAATATTTCATATCTCAGAGGGGGAGTTCAGCCCTCCCAAAAAACAAAATAAATTAAACAAATTGTAAGCAAGAGTAAAAAGTAAGAAAAAAACTGAGGGGGAGGCACATCTAGGCCCCCCACTCTCAGGGAGTGTTGTACTCCCTCCCCCTACCTGTTCCCCCCCCAAAAATCGTGGGTGAAGCTTCCGAAGTCATACCCTTCATTTAAATGCTTTGAGTCCAG
This sequence comes from Alsophila aescularia, assembly GCA_946251855.1. Taxonomy (NCBI): domain Eukaryota; kingdom Metazoa; phylum Arthropoda; class Insecta; order Lepidoptera; family Geometridae; genus Alsophila; species Alsophila aescularia. The sequence goes on from OX276374.1 coordinate 19,412,143, forward strand.
TGTGCAGTTGATATTGCACAATTTAATTATTCTATTCAATGAACCTCATAAACAGTGTTATTTTGACTGAATTGTCTTGATCAATTTTCATCAGGATTTAACATGAGACGAAGACATAATATCGGCCAAGCTAATAATAACGCAGCTATGTGGAGAGGATGCAAAACGATTATTGCCTTACGATAATATCTTGGCCTTTTTATCATTTGTCTGGGAGAGCCTTTATGCTAAGTTGTAGTCGGATATCTATAATTATTATCATTTGAGGGATAATCAACTGATGTAAATTTTTCACTGATCAATTTTCCAGCATAAATAAAGGCTCAACTTTCCAAAAATTACAAGTAGCTAGAAGGCTGTTTTAAGGTAGGCCTACACTTAGGAAGCCTAAATCTGAAATGGCGTATTGCGATACAAAATAGTTCTTAAGAAAAATATATTTGAATATTCCATAAATAGCACTATGTAAATGCAAAAATCACTTTAAAATCGCTAATAGACTGTAATTTTCACAACTTTGACAGTTTATTTACATTGACAGTGAAAGTTATGTCACTTTTCTGACAGTTTTAGCCTATAAGTGACAGTAATTACGTGATTTTCACAGAACTGACACAGAGCACCCCAACATGAGTAGGTTAGGTTTGAAATGAGACACAGAACCGACACAGAGCACCCAGACGCCACCTGGTCTTGTAGTCCCACCCCTAGAGATTATATAAAAATCTCGGAGCCAGAAGCTTGCGTAGGAGGTCCTGGGCAACCTCGCGAGAGTTCTGGCGAGAGCCCAAACTAGAGACAAATTTCCATTCCATTTCGTCATTTATATTACTTTAAGGGCGCAACCCTAGAGTCATCATCATCATCATCATCATCATGTCAGCAGCCTTTAGAAGTCCACTGCTGAACATAGGCCTCCCCCAAAGAGCGCCATGACGAGCGATCTTGTGCCACCTCCATCCACCGACTTCCTGTGATGGCTACAATGTCGTCGGTTCAACCCTAGAGTAGGAGGATATTAATGCGGGGTTTTGCACCCTCCCCCAACCCTCCCTGTGTATTTTTTTTACATTTTATCACAAACTAAAATTAGAAAAATAACATCCCTTTACGGGGAGTACCCCTGCCCCACCCCCCATTACCTCCCACCCTCCCTAACCCTTTTACTACTTGTAATTATTGGAAAGTCCTTCCTTAATTAACACTATAATACAAAGAAGACATTTTTCAAACAGTAAAAAAACAAATCTAAACATCGTTACTTTCACTTACGAAGTATTGATAGAATTTCGACAGCCGCGGCTTTCCATGATTATTGAACACTAATATAGCTTTAATCATCTTAAATTAACACCAATAATAACTAATTAATTTACAAATTACTGAACTTTTTCGTAAAACTACGAAAATTTATAAAAAATCGATAAACTTATCTTAACCTACAAAGTTGTTCACGACAGATTGATAGATAAATTAAACTAGAGAGTGACATTTGCTTGACACATGACAACTAGTAACTGTGACATTGACAATTGACATGAAATGTTTAATGCTACGTTCGAATTGGCATTTGGGTATTTTGGGCAGTTTTGAAATGTAAGTTTTTAGCAAGCCGTTTGGTTTATACAATATTTTCAACACTTAAGGCCTCAATAAACCATCCGGATGCAACCAGCAGCCGCGTCCAGCAGGAAGTGGACGGCGCGGCGTCCGCGTATGCTGTCCGCGGATGCCCCTGACTGTGTGTACGGCCGAACGTCTCTCGAAACATGTGGGACGCGGCAGCCGGATGCCGGAGGGCCCAACCCAAGGTCACGTCCACGACTTACGTCCGGCTAGTATGCTCAGTTTATTATAAAATGTACTGCCAGTTCAGCCGGACGCATCCGGATGGTTTGTTGAGGCCTTTAAGGGCGTGCCTGGACGGCAGAGAAAACACAATAATGTTCTGTGAAAAAATATATTTTCCGCTAAAGCGCGGCTGGCTACCCTAGTTGACTAGCAAAAATAAGAAGGCTCAAGCGAGTTCCGCGCTTGAAGTATCTTTACGTATAAATGCGAGAAAGAAAGAGCGTGCTGTGCAAGGAGGATGACAGTACCACAAGTAGATAGGACCAAAGAGTATAACCTAGTAATAAAGGTATATCTAATTATCTATACCTACGGTATATTAGAAGTCTGTGATCTATACTTAGAATAAAGTAAAAAGTACAAAAAAGTCTGAACCAAGAAGATAATTTTAAAAAACAGGTTATTAAAATAAGCTACTGAACAATAATAAAACTGGTCTGTCTGTTTGTCAATATATTTGTTAGTTCGCGAATCATCCTCCACCAGAGGGCGCTAACTGCAGTACTTTGTTCTGAGTGTAGCTCGTAATAAATAATTAAATAAAATTATAAACAGTGCGAATTAACATATTTGTGTACGTTAAATACAAACTTTGGTGTGAAAACTATCGTCTGAATGTATTGTACAATCAATCTGTGCAAGTGATTGTGAAGTAATTGACAATTAATTACGGTGGATTATTAATTCAAAGTCAAAGTAATATATTAATAAAAAATATTTACATGTCAGATCGCTTTAAAAATTAAAGAAATTAAACAATTAGTACATTCAATAAATAATAAGTTCATTTCATATAATTAGTACGTCCAAATAATTGTACACAATTAAAAATTAAAATAAAATTATTAATACAATAAAAATAAACAAAATATGTGAAAATATAGGTAATAATGTCAATTAAAAATAAATCATGAAAAACAAAAAATGTTTGCCAAGACATCATATGATTATGATCAATAAACAATTTATTTATAGGTTACGAATTCCTCAAAACTATAGAACGTCCTCTCAATAAGCCACTGCTTCAATTTGTATTTGAAGGATGCTAGGCTGTGAGCAGCGGTGATGTTGTCTGGCAGTCTGTTATAGACGGCTGGCCCCATCACGTGGGTCAGCTTACTTGACTTGGCGAGTGTGCGCGGCACCGCCACGAGCTTGTCCGCGTTGCGGGTGCGGTAGGCATGCATGTCGCTGTGTTTTTTGTAGTTACCGGGGTTGGTTCTCACAAACACCGCTACCTGTAGGATTACGATGGAAGGCAATGTGAGGATCCCGAGTTGTTTGAAGTATGGTCTCACAGAGGTGTATCGCGGCACGCGTACCATAACTCGAATGGCACGTTTTTGCATCCGAAATGCCCGTTGCCATTCTGCAGAACGGACCCAGAGCTCGGCCCCGTACTGCAGTACGGAGTGAACAGTTGCAAAGTAGCACGCGCGCGCCACCTCCGGAGACACCACTCGGGATAACCTACCGAGCGCGAAGCATGCACTGCCTAGCTTCCCGCATATTTTTTGGATATGATTACCCCATGTCAAGCCATTATCAATTTCAAAACCGAGGAAAGTAGTGTTTCCTACCCCCTCGATTTTAAAGTCTAACCACAACAGCAAGCGACCTCACCATACGACCAGACAGGTTGAAGTGCAGAAAGTGTGTCTTGCTCAAGTTAAGAGCAAGACCGTTCATACTAAACCACTCAGCGAGACGAGCGGATGTCTCATTTAGTCTCTCCTCAAGGCGATTCACCGTAGGCGCCGTGACTATCGCAGCCACATCATCTGCGTACATAAAAATGTCTGCGACAGTCACAGCCCTCGGTAGATCGTTTAACAGGACCGAGAAAAAAATATTAGACACCGAAGAGCCTTGTGCCACTCCCATAGAAGATAATAAGGGGTCGGACTTATTCTTGCCATCCCCTGCATCTACTATTTGGAGTCGGTCTAGCGTTAAAGATTCAACAAGCTGTGTGGCCTGCCCTCTATGCCGTAGTGCGCAAGTTTGGTCGCCAGCACCGTGTATCGACAGTGTATTAGCAACAGTGTATTTGTATTGGGGTATTTTTACAGTGCCTATAATTACATATATGCTGTGAAACTGAGTAATATGCAGACGCAGACCATTTTGGCATATATTTCGCCAGTCTTTGTTCTTTTGTGGTGATATTAGCGTATATAATTTCTTGAAATATTGCAAGTCACTAGCCTGTATTTGCGCTTATCGACAATGGATGGCGCTACTGGTACTAGTAGTTGAAACTGTTTGCGAACAATAAATATTCGAACCATTGAGCGTTACTATCAGAATCCACATATTTCCTATAGATGACACTACCAGTTGTATAACTTACTATATAGATGGCACTTTGTGAATGAAACACGAATTTATTTCACACGACTTATTTCATCAAAATAATAGGCGCTCGGTTCGTATAAATATATTATAAACACAGAAATTAATATTAACTGTGAGGGTTGCCGAGGTGTTCTTATGGCTGATAGTTATTTAATTTGTAATTTATGCAAAAATAAATATCATTATGAATGTCTGAATTTGAAGAATGATCAGTTCATGTGCCTGTCCCTGGACTATCGCGCAACCTGGGCGTGCCCTCAATGCACCAATGTATACGGCGCAATAAATCTAACACTAACACACCTGTACGAATAAATCAGGTTCCTCCTATGGACGATGAGTCTATGAACACATCATGTGATATATTGGATAAGAGCGAGTTAGTCTCTCGTGTGCCATCTCCCCCAGAGTCAATCTCTTTGAATAAATTTAATGAATTGCTTTCTACACTTAATGTTTGGCGCAATGAGATGAGTGCAAATATGTCTCAAATAAGGGATGACGTTAGAGGCACATTAATTGAGATTAAATCAGAAATCGAGTCTCTTAGAAATGACCAAGCTACTATGAAACAGAATATTGCCAACAGATAGTGAAGTTGTGGCTCTCAAGGACTCGGTGAATTTTCAGGCGAACGACCACGTTATTTTAAAGAGTCGTATTGAAGATCTTGAGCGTAGTGTCGGTGAGCAAACTGCTATGGTTTATAATAGCCTGCATTTGAAACTAGACGCATTGGAACAGCAGGCGAGACATTGTTACTGTCAAAATTTGCAACATGCCTGAGCGGCGCAATGAAAACCTGACGGGTATTGTTGAATTTATCGCATCAGCGCTACAGTTTCAATTGTTGCAGAGAGATATTGTCTCTATCCATAGAGTACCACATCCTCAGCAGGGTAGTGACAGACCGAAGAATTTTATCGTGAAGTTGACTACACGTATGCAGAGAGACAACCTGCTAAGTGCTTATCTTAAGGCTAAATCTCTCAAGACAGACCAACTAGGCATTCCTGGGACGTCATCACTTATATTCCTGAACGAATATTTGACCCTGAAAAGGAAGCAGTTATTTCGGAGATGTCGCGAGGTTGCAAAGGAACTGCAACTTAAATATGTTTGGGTCAGAAACTCTACCATCCTTGTTCGAGAGCATGATGAGGCCCCTGCGATTGCAATCCCGAGTGAGGCCGACCTTGAACGCCTTAAATCTAGAGCACAAAAATAGCTGTATTAGCTGTATTTCTGTTTCTGCGTTATATAAGTATCTTTTTTTGGTATTGATTTGTCACTGTTATTATGCTGCTGCTACCGTTGGTTTAATTCATGTTAACTTGCTTCTGTATTTTTTTAAATCTACTTTATCTAGTGAAACGACAACATTAAAACCCATTTTTTCACGTCACTATATTATGAAAGTCACGTTGTACATACTAAGGAACATTTTATGTTATAGGTTATTTTACCTGCCAGCTTTTAAAGAACACGCCCCGCTTTGCTAGCGCTTTCTGCCTAGTTATTAAAAGTTCACGTTCATCAATAATTTAATGTTATTTGTATTGAAGATTACCCTATTACTAATTACAAATGAGCAACATCTCTCAAGAACTTCTAGTTTTAAAGATAATGACAAGATAGTTTTTTATAAGTTGAAACGCTTAAAAATAGCTATAGAGGCTCTCAGGCACTCCATTTGAATTTGTTATGAGAAAATCTTTTGAATTATAGAGTATTTCATTGAATAATTACTATTTTTAGATATAATCTTTACATAGCCCACTCAAAATTCATTTTTACATACTTACCTCAATTGATAGCCATCGTGTGAGCTTCGTAAGTAAATGCGTTGATAGTGAGGATACATTATACCTTCGCAAACGTTGCGTAGCTATCATGTGGCTATGCTACAGTAGATACACCTCAATCAAATCAGTCGCATAAATATTTATCCAAAACGTGAGCAAAACTGAGTCCGTAGTAACGAACGATCGTAAAGACATATTCGTAGAAGAAATCAGTCCGAGAGAAAAGCGAAGGTCGTCGGTTTTATAATGCACTAACAAGATCAGAATTAAATGGTACAATACACACGAATGCAAGCGCAACGGAGTCAATGCATAACTACTTGTGATAACTACTAAAACGTAGTGATCATATTCTCTTTGATAACTACAAAATGCAAAAAGTATTCACAAGTGACATGACATTGTGTGATGTGACAGATGTCTGATATTTCTCGTAGTCCGTTTTTGCTAAGTGAAAAGCAAAATCGTATTGAATTATTTTTAAGAATGAAATAACAAACAAATAATCAAGTCAAAAAATGTTGCAATTTACAAAATTATTTTTAATAAACATTGTGTACATTCACTTTAATTATTTATTCATTTTTCTTTTATAAGTTTTTTTATCATCGTACATACATTTCGTTGAACGGAAAGTAAGACATTCAAAATGTCGTTGATTTTCAGATAGAACAATTTAATTACTTTTAATAGCAGCCCTTTAAAGCCTGGAGTTTTAGACATACATAACACATGCCGTAATTTCTAATTATTTTTTGTGAATATTAATAATTACCTGCAGTCAAAGTACGTTCTAGGCAAAAACTGGCCTTGTCCTTTAATCACAAAAATTAAAGTATTATAAATATATTGCTTTAGTTCCTGTCAAACTGCTACTGTATTTTTTAAACTCTACTTTATCTAGTGAAACGACAACATTAAAACCCATTTTTTCCCGTCATTATAGTATGAAAATCATGTTGTTCCTACTGAATACCACTATATGTTTTGTGTTATTTTATCTGCCAGCTTTTCAATGTAAACACCACCATGTTAATTCAAATCCTAAATTTTATTATAAATATTATCGACTCACTGAATCTGCAGTACTTCTGATCGTCTGTAGAGTAATCAAAAGACTATTACTGTTTTATGCACACTTATACAAAATCTTACAGTTTGATTATGTATAACAGCCGTCCATCTAATAATTTATCCATATACTATCAAAATTGCAGAGGTCTTCGTACCAAACTTAGTACTCTTTATATGAATGTTTTATTGAATACCTATGATGTAATAATTCTTTCCGAAACTTGGTTGATACCCGAAATTGACAACAATGAGTTCATAGATCAGCGCTACATAGTGTACCGATGTGACCGTGATCGCGTTGCTACCAAGAAAAAGGACGGTGGAGGTGTCCTTGTGGCTGTGATGCGTGGACTCAGGCCTGTCATATTTCATCATTCTAATATGACGGATTCTCTGCCGACAAACTATATCGAACAGGTACTCATTGAAATCCCCAGCACGAATCGTATGAAGTGTCATGTTATTAGTACAGCGTATATACCACCTCAGACACCAATTGAAGCATATGAGACTTATTTTGAATTGTTACAAGATACACTAAATAACTCATATATTGACAAGTTTTACATTGTTGGTGATTTTAATATCCCTGATATCAACTGGACTATACAATCTCTTCAAGATACATTGATGCAAGGACAAGTTGCAGGATTAGTGGCTACAGGTTCAAACACAATATGTTCGTTTCTAAATAATTGTATGTCGGTTATAGATGCTTTACAATACAATGGTGTAATCAATTCTAATGGTAAGATACTCGATTTATTTATATCTATCTCACCAACAACAGTCTGCTTGCAATCCGATTCGCTCCTACCTTGTGACCCTAATCACCCGCCATTTATTGCTTATACATGCGTTAGTTATTTCATGCAACCTATGAAAAGGCGTCCCTTAACTAAATATAATTTCTTCAAAGATGACCATGATAGTATTAACTCTAAAATTAATGACATTGAATGGAGTGATTTGCTGCACGATCTCGCTTCTGAAGCGGCACTTGACACGTTTTACAATACCATAGACAGTATTATTAAACAACATGCTCCTATGGCTACCGCTAAGAGCTCTGAATTTCCGGCATGGATCACTAATTCCTTAATTAATATATTTAAAAGAAAACAAAAAGCGTGGTCCAAATGGAAGAAATACAATAATGAAGTAGATTACGAAAAAAATTCAAAATATAGAGCTGTTTTTAAACGAAAATGTAAAGCATGTTATAGTATGTTATATATGGATTCAATTGAAGATGGTATATCCACTAACATTAAACACTTTTGGACGTACATATCAAACCGGAAGGGTAAACCAGAGATTCCATCTACTATGCAGTAGAGAAATGTAAAATCTAATGATCCCGAAATTATATGTAATATGACATACTCTACGAGATTTAGGAATTCAGCTAGATGCTAAACTGTCCCTAAATTTTCATGTAGATAATATAGTCAATAAAGCCTTTCAAATGTATGGTTTTGTAATGAGATCATCTGCTGATTTTAAGCGCACCTCCACTTATCTGTATTTGTACAAAACCCTAGTACGCTCCCAGCTTGAGTATGCGGATCTGGAACCCTTATTATAATAAATACATTGATTCCATTGGGCGTGTTCAACGTAAATATCTATGTACTATGTATTATAGGTGTCACAGAAGATATTTGTCTTACTCACAACTGCTCAGCAGATACAACATCATTTCGCTTGAGTCGAGACCTCAATATTTAGAAGTTTATTTATTATACTGTTCAGAATTACTTTTTCGGAGGAGTTTATTTACACTGTTCAGAATTACTTTTTCGGAGGAGTGGACTGTATTACAATTTTAAATCACGTATTCACTTTTTCGGTCATAGGTCGCTGGTTTATATTAACTAGCAGCAATAACTTATTCGTGGTTCAGGAGCTTCGAGGATTCAATGAATGAAACTACTACGACGGGTATAACAAACCGACTGACTGCCTTTATTTACAAAAATGCTCTTATATTTATACAATACAATTTAGGTAACGGTACCTGCTCGGTCACAGGGAGAGCTCGGAAGCAAGGGCAATTACAACGGTTCTTGTATTTTTTGCAACAACTGGCCATCGTTCGTTACTTGTTTTATTATCAACGGCTTTTACTTTGTCGGCGTATTGCGCTTGTTACTATTCTAAAGATCGTGGGAACGTAGTCGTACTTAGTCTAATGGCAACTGCCCTACCTTCGCTAAGGGCTCCTGTAATAAACACATTGTGCATTGCATTGTCTAACAAGCTTAAACATAAACATTTGGCTCTTTTATCTATTTCTAAACTAACGGAGGTTTTTTCCTTAACGGTAACTTTATTTCTATCTCCCTTAAATTACACGTTAAATCTACCTACTTACTCTAGGTGTACTACTATTTAATCTTATTCTAGTTTTATACAAAATAACTGAAGCGAAGCCTCGTAGCCGAAGTGCTTACACGTCGGTCGGTCGGTCGCGGTCCCTTTGCTCTGGCCGGTGATTCCTGATGACTAATTACACATTCGCGGTCACGTGATCTATGATCGCGGGGTCACGCGGCATCTGGGATGCGGACAGGCTCGGTGTCCTCAACAGTCACACTATACAAAATTGTTAATAATCACATAGACTGTATCGATTTAGTTAATAGATTATGTTATGTCGTTCCAAGAACTGTTCATAGAAGGGAGGTACCCACTGGTCGTTCGTTTGCTCTTGGTTTGTGCCACACAAATAGTGGCCACCGCGCTCCTATTCACCAAATGGTAGAGATTTATAATAGTATATTTGTTGACATTGATATATTTGCACTTAGTTTAAGTAAATTCAAAATGGCAGTTTTCAAGAAGCTCTCCGTATCCTAGCATACGTGTTTTTTTTTAATTTATTACATGTTTTCACTTAATTATATCACCCTTGATTAATTAATTGAATTAATAGCATTATTGGCACTTTTCTTTTTTGTTCTTTCAGTATATTATTCAGTATTAGTAATTTAACTCTGTTATGTTTTTCTGGTGGTAGTTTTAAGTAAATATTTTTATTTAACATGTGAATAGAGTTGTGGGCTACTTTATTGTTACCATGTTTTTGTACAGCTTTATGTTACATTTTAATAGTTGTTTGCTATTTCAAATAAATAAAATAAAATAAAAATATCACGTAAAAACTACTGGATCGATTGCGATACTGTTGGATAGCTTACGGTTTGACTTAAAAACTGGTGTACTTGGTATCTCAATCTGATGAGTAGAAGCCTAGCAATCGATAAAAACTTTTTAACTGCTGAAGGAATTTAGATCAAATGTTGGAATAATGGTATTTTAGGTCTTGGAATAGTAAATATAGTACTTATAACCTAGAAAAATGACCACGCGTGCGAAGCCACGGATACATCTAGTATATTTATATTGTTACGAGCTGGGGTTTGGATAAAATAAATGTATGCCAATTAAACAAAAAATTAACACCTTTATTCGAAAAACCACAAAAATAAATTAAACCGACAAGTAACACTCAAACACTCTTTAACTCGACTGTACACACTAATTAATTATCACTGAATACTCGCTTCGAATAACTATGATCGTTTTGTTCCGAATGCCAAATCAAAACTGTGTCAGGCAGCCGATGCGCGCCCTATTTATACCGACGAAAGTTTCCAGAAGGTACTCGTATGTACTCATATGTACTTACTAGCAGTAGTCGGTAGGTATTTGAACTTTCAAGGTCGGTGGCGCCTTTGAGTTGCCAAGCCGCGCTGCACCTGTAGGTACCTAAGGCCGGCGGCACCTTTGATTTTTCTTCGGTCGTACTTGCGTGCTTCTTTCCATCAGCGGGCCTCCTGGCATATCACTTAACCTGCCCTGAAAAAATAGCCCTTACATATTGCTGTGTGTATGGATGTTTGATTGACTCTAAAATTCACACAATATATCGGTACTTTTACTGCCATCTGACACCGAAAGGAATATACTCAAATAATCAAGGTATCGAGTAGTTATATTAACCTGCGTGGTTTTGCCCGTGTGGACACTTTCCTTGGGGAAAAGAAGCTAATGTATTCCAGGACCAAAAGTAAGATAAAGTACAATTTACCTTTCTTTAAGCTGAGGACCATGCACGACGACACACACGTGTAACACGACGTGTTATTTGAGGACCAAAAGTAGGTACCAATGAAATACCAAATTTCTTTCAACCATCAGACAGTATTTTATCAATTGCTCGGCTTGTAAAATACACCAGTTTTTTAGTCAAACCCTAAGCTATCTAAAAGTGGAAACCGCATCACCCTCCTTTTTTGTAGCTGGGTAAAGACCCACCAGTAGCAACCCTCGGTCTCCAACTGACATTAGACATCGAACTCGAAAACAATGCTTCGATACACTACCAGAGTACATATATTAGCCAGTCTTTCCAGACAGTAATGTATCGAAGCATTGTTTTCGAGTTTGATGTCTACTGTCAGTTGGAGACCGATGGTTGCCACCTGTGGGTCTTTATTCGGCTACAAAAAAAGAGGGTTATGATTTTATCAGAATACCTATGTATCCATGAATGACTGTATGTATGTATGTTCGTCTGTTTTTATATGACCACACTTTACAGCCAACCTTTTAAAGTAGGAATCTTCTATTATTAAAACCAGAGTTTTTAAGCTACTTACATAAACTTACTTACAAAAAAGAAGGCTATCGATTTCACGCGTATGTCTCCAGTCTCCACTCATATTATAAAGAGGAAAAATTTGTTTTTTTTGTATGTTTGTATTTTTGTATCTTTGTTTGTAATGGACAAACGAAAAAGACACTGAACCGATTTAAAAAAATATTGCACGTATTAGAAAGCTACGTTATCAGCGAGTAATATGGGCACTATTTTATTTTTCAAGAAAGTAGAGATCCCTACGAAAATTGCAATATTAAAACCCAAGGAATCAATAACAAAATTTTTCCTAAAAAAAAAAACAACTTCGTATTCAAATGTTCTTTTCTAAACAAACTCCACGGTTGGTTGACTTGCAGTACCAAGTCAACCAACCGTGGAGTCCCACAAGGACACACATTTTATTTTTCTTCACTCCTGGAAGAAAAATAAAATGTGTGTGTCCTTGATATCCCCCGAGTACAATAAAGTTTGTTATTATTAACCTGCATACGACTGTTAAACTGACAAACGAGAAGAAAGAAAATTTCCCATGTACCTCCAAAATGCTCTCAATGTTAACTCGCTTTATAGCCCTTGAAATGTGAGTACCTACTTGTATGATAATTTAGATTGTGTTTAAAGGTATTGTACTGTGGTTTAGGTAATAATATGCTTTAGTTTTACTGTTGGTAAGTAGTATTGTACTTATACTATTATTTATTCTGTGGTATTGTTAATATTCTATTATTCGGGGGTAGGTTGCTTTTGCCGGGTCATGTGTGTTTTTGTTAACAACTGTTGTTTGGTGGACATTATGGTATGGACTTTTTGACTGTAAAATAAATGTAAGTAGGTATCAAATAAAGAAAGGAAAATAATATAATATGTTTTTGGTAGTGCTGTAGTGTGCGGGGATGTGAAATGGTGGTTATTGTTGTTAAGAGGAGAAGCATATCGTTAGTATTATTATTGGATGTTTGGTGGTTAAGTGGTTAGTGGGTTGTATGGGTTGGTAAATGCGGTGTCTGTTTGCTTAAAATTATACGAATAAAATAAATATGTAAAAGGATATGGTGATGGTGACTTGTTAAGTTTTATGTAGTTTTTGTATTCTGATTGAGAAAGATTTTATTTAAGTTATCATTGTATATGCGGGGAACGAGGAAAGGTGGTCATTATTGTTAGTGTGAGAAACGAAGCGGTAGCGTTATGTTATTAGTGGTGTTAAATTTGTTAGTGGGCATGTACGGGAAATGCGTTTGGTTTGATATTTGTAGTTTTTTGTAAATTATGTTTATATTTTCGTTTCTATGTAGCTGTTGTAAAGTTTTTATTGGGTATTAATGATATTGTTCCGGTCGAGGGATGTTATATATGAATGATTTTTGTTAATAATTGTGGGTAAGTAGTAAATTAATTTGTAAATAAAGAGATTGACCCGGTTCTTGCACAGTAGTGTGTGTGTTATATTGAGTATGTATGGCGTTAAATGAGTATCATGATATTCCTTGGAGGTACTATTCAGGTGGTTTGGGCGAATATACTTATGAATTTGTTTTATTTTAATAGCATGTTTTTTTTTTTAATTCTAATTTTATTAAATATAGGTACTAGGTTTTCCATGAGTGCCGGTAAAAAACGATAATCGCCCAAGACATGGTAGGTGATTGTGTAACTATATTAGTAGTTGGTAACTGGATTGATTTGAAAAAAATACTTTATTTATTTATATTTTATTATATCTAAGCTATCAGATTCTGATACTGACTGTACTAGTCGTAACTATATCCAACAGTCCAAAAAAAAACACTATGGTTTGTTTATGCATAAACTTAAAAGTATTTCCTCTATAGGCTATGTGATTCTAATATCTACTGTACTAGTCGTAAATAAGTATATCTGACAGTACATGGGTATATATTCTAAAGTTACTGTATACTTAGATTGTAATGATTAAATTTACTTATTATTATTTATGGCTTAAGTTTTAACTATTAATTGAAAACGCTTATTATATCAAAGGCTAATTTTATATATTATAATAATGAGAAAAAAATACTATGTTTTTTGTTTCTTAAAAGTTATAGCTACCAAACGGAGAATGAATAGAGAGAAACCCAATACCAACTCGCTCCTTTATTTTTTGTTGGTAACGATGCACACAATTAAGTATAATCTTTAATTGATTTATGTTCCTAATATTATTTCTGTATTTTCTACCTATCCTATTCGTTCATCTTACTGATTGATAAGTATCTATGTAATTTTGTTTATTTGTTGTTGTAAATTTTGGTTATTAATTTGTTGTTAATTATTAGTGTAGGCGATTGTCGGGAATGCTAAATAAGCATATTTCGCGTGCGGCAACGACACCGCCCCTAGCACCGACAGTCGCCTCCCAGCAGCCACATATGGCACACTTGTAATAGTCGTTGATAATATGTGTTTCGTATAAACCTAATAAAAGGTATTAGAGCAGAACCCTACCCCGTTTCTAATGCACACACCCACTCTCACACCATACATCCTCACAAGTGGTGACACATCGACGTTTTTAAAAATGGGGTGCGTGCTCAAGTTATATACTAAAAAGTGAACTATAAAGTGCCATGGGAGGCGATTCCCCGTTGTAGCAAGGCGGGTTAAAAACTTTGTTGGAGGAGCACGTGCACGAATCTGGAATGTCTACATCACCAGTGGAGCCTTCAACGCCCACCAGTGATACGACAGCAAGAGTTGCAGAGTTCGTCGTCGAGGTCCGAGACAAGAGAAACCTACGAATTAAGTACAACTACGCATTACCTACGTGTAGTTTATTGTTGCCGATCATATGCCCTTCGCCAGCAACAGTTACATTTTACAAGGACGCCTTAATGTCACTCGAGGATACAATATACCCGGGCCATCTGTGTTAGTCTGGCGCCGGAGGTTAATCAGTTGAAGACTTGGAGAATGCTCAGTCTTGCTATTTTAATGCCGAGGACTGGCAGTCAGAAAATAACTAAACGCTGAGAACGGTTTGCGGGACAGAAAATAAATGCAGAACAGGCATGGTTAGTACTACCTACACAGTTGGACGGACGAATACCAGACTATGAAGATCGCGTTAGAAAGTCAGACTGAAACACAGAAGACAGAACACAACCAGAAGTTATCTAAAAGTTTCGGATATCAGGCATAAAGTGTTATATATTTTTTCTTTGAGTTGTTACAATGGTATTTTAAGTAAGTTATGCTAAGCAATGCGACCTGCAACCTGGGTTGTTAACCGAATATTTCATAAACATTTAATTTTATCCTTGTCTCTACTGTAGTTCAGATACACCGGGCGCAGCGGTTGACTCGCATCGCAGAGCATGATTAGGTAGATACAACATAATATAAATAAAAGTAGGTCACATAAAATAAGCAAAATATCAAATAAAATATGGGGTAAAAGTAGACTATAATCATGTCGTAGGTAAACGTCATAGCACCATTAATAGTTAACGTTGCATTATATATTTTTTGTAGAATAACGGTATACACGGAAGAACCGAAAGATAGTTTCGCATAGAGTGTAGTTTTTTGCAGTATCGGTGAAACAGGCTGACCAGCCAGTTAACCAGCGCAAATAACACACAAGCAGTGCAGTAAACCTAGGTGTAGTATTGTAACGATATTATCCGGTTTATAGTAAATTTCTCTGTGCTGACGGATTCTGATGAAAGATGTGATGAATTGGTTTTTAGGCCAAACTTGCCAACCACCGAGATAGTTGGTCCGATGTCTAACGCCGATAGGGTATTCGCTTAAATCAATGAAAAGTAATTTTGAGAATAAAGGGAATAAAAAAATAAAACGGGGTGAGTCACACCAAGAGTGGGGTGAGTCGGGATTCTTACCCCATCCGGTCGCTTTAAACGTGAGGACGCTATATCTTTCTTCGGAAACACTCAAAACTTAAAATACTCGTTACTACTTGGAAATTAATAATGTTCCGTTCGGTAATGTACTAGCTAGTGGGTACAACAGTGGAAGATAAAACATACAACTCAAATTCACCAATACAATCTTTATTATCCTTGGTTTAACTTTGCCTACTTACTTAAAATCCAAAGAACCGTGCCGTAGGTACGTTGGACGGCCATTCAAGCTAGCATATAATAGTGGAAGACAAAACATGCAATTTAAATTCACCAATACAATATTTACTATTTTTGGTTTAACTTTGCCTGTTTACTTAAAGTCTAAAGAAACCCATGCCTGCAGATCCAACTCAGCAGCTAAGAAGTACTAAGATCTAAGATTACCCTGTTATAACTAGGGTCGATATAGAACCGACAAAATTAAGTATTTACCCTAACAAAACAAGTGATGAGTTGCCGGCCGGCAGTGCAGTCTACTTATTTACCTTTTCCTATAAGATTGAGCCGTTATGTTAGTGAAGGTAAATCTCCATCCGACGTTTCAGCAATGTCCGATTTGCGTGAGAGGTAGCCAGGCTAGACCCCTCAGGCGTTGCAGGTGTCCAGCAGGTCGGTGGGGAACCAAAGTTCAACACTCCGGTTAATGAAATATATGCATAAACATGCCAATACGATACCGCATTCCAAGAACGTGGCAGAAATCGTTGGATATAAAGTCATCGTGGCGTATCGTGACACGTATCTTGTCGTCGTGGCGTATCCTAACACGGCGCCTTTCTAGTTAAATCCGGGGGGAAGAAGTCTCCGTCGTGTGGTATCTCAATCCGGGGGGAAAACCCGCTGTGGATAAATAAACACAACGTTTCTTTAGACTTCGAGACTTCGAAAACGCCACCGCTCTCAGTTCGCTAAAATGGCGTCTCGAAAAATGGATAAAAGTGATTTCACAATCGCAATCATTAGTGTCGACAATGCAAATACCGAAAAATGCTCTCACCTTTTTTACGGGTTTTATAATACGCAGGGAAAAGACTTGTCAGTCCTGCTACCGGGCTCTGCAGCACGAAAAAAACGTTCACGCCTCTCGACTCCATTGCCTCGGTTTCTTTTCTAGATTTTGCTCCTAAGTTAGCAAAATCTATCCAAATAACATTTCGTTTCACCAAGAAACCGATCAGCGCTTACACATGGGAAATTATTATTTGGCTATATTTTTATTTTTTAAGATTTCTCTCCATCAAAACCAAATTTGTCTCATTACTGTTTTTTAACTATTTTTGACAGCTAAACAACTGTCAAGAGACGTCTAAGAATTATTCTAAACTATAGCCCATAAAACGTTCCGTACTAGAAACGATGCCTTCACTTCCAGACGAAAGATACGGAACGCGGTCTCCATGCTTCGGTACTGTTATACTATCATAAAACTATATACTGTCACTATTAAATTATGATATTGTATGGGTTTGCTTTGGAAAAAATCTACGTTCTTAAATTTGACATTCGTTGTATTTAATTGGTTTGTTTAATTTTATTTTCTATTTGCTGACATTACGGGACCATGCCGAACAGAACGCGCCTTTTTGCTTTGATTGCTAATCGATGCAAAGATAAGTAGAACCTACGGTAGAGGTCACTACTTGTCTCCGTGTTTATCAATTGTACTTTATTAATTATTTATTTATTATCTGATTCCCAGTTATTCCTTGTTCCTTTTGTATATATCTCAATCAATTGACCTAATGAGTGTTCTCTTCGATGTGTTCCGTAATGCATGGACGTGTTATATTTATCGAAGTGTTTATAACCTCTGGATATGAGTACTGTTTTCTGGAACTTTTCCTGGATTTCTGATTCACAGGATTATATCATGTAAGTAAACAACGCACGATAATCTATTCTTTGTACCCGATCGTCTGCTTGGTATTTACCAAATACGAACGATAGTATTGTTTCAATCAACTATGTGCGACTTCAATGTCATCATCTGTGGCCCAATTACAGAACTTGGCTTCAATCAGATTGTCACTTTTTTCATAGCAAAATCGACTCTATTGCAAAGCATTATTGAATTTCACGGCATGAAACCGTCACGATCAACATTACGTAATCGCAGTGCTGATACATCCTAACAATAAACAACAACAGAATGGCTTGTCTGTTTAGAGATTTGACCTGTAGTCACAGCTATGCTAAACTTTTATTTAAAGAAAGGGTTTTAGTGTTCATCTGTTTTCGAATTATTATTTTTTATTATGAAAGTAAGTAGCTCACGCTACAGTATGCATGCAAATAAGTAGAGTCGTGGTTTCTGCAGTAAAGTTAAACCAGGCAGACAAAGCCGGTTAACAATCGCAAGTGCCACATGCAGTACAGTATGCCTCAGAGTAATATGTAACCGAATAGTTACAGATCCGTGTTGATATATTTTAAGTCACTATAGAACGTTTATAATATGTTTATTTTTGTATGTCCTTTGAATTTTGAAAACAGGACCCCGATGTAAACCTTAAAATAAGTTATTATTGAAATGTACTTGGGTTAAAAATAGAATACATGGAAGTTTAAAATGTACTTACTTAGAATTAGAACATTGATAATTGCGAAACATGTAAAGTAACAAAACACTCGGAACATGACACCGAAGGAAGTTTGAACAATAACAAAATTGTCTACCTATTGTGAAATTATGAATTGTTAGTCAGCAAAATGCAACTTACAATAAATTGCTTGGAATAAATGTATGTATCAATGTATAGGGTTGTCAACACCCAGAAATGAACTTACTTTTATATAGTATTTTATTGACAAAAAATAATCCTTAGGGGAGGAATATTGTAGGCGATTGTCGGGAATGCTAAATACGCATATTTTGCGTGCGGCAACGACACCGCCCCTAGCACCGACAGTCGCCTCCCAGCAGCCACATATGGCACACTTGTAATAGTCGTTGATAATATGTGTTTCGTATAAACCTAATAAAAGGTATTAGAGCATTACCCTAATTGTTTCCAATGAGCACCCGCACTCACAACACGCATCCCCAACATATCCTCACAAGTAGACATCATACTCTCACAATTAGCTATGTATTTTAAAAATTTGTGTGGAGCATGCTATCCTTCCCTGTTATTTTGTTAAAAAAGTCAAAAGAATTCAAATATGTTTTTTGCTTATATTGTCAAAAATACTTGTTTGTGTAGGTAGGGTACTAATATCTCTAAAATTACAAGTCAATGTGCTAAGATTTAAATGTAGTTGTGTTTATTTTGTGCTCTTCTTTTCGTGAAATCCATTAAATATATTTCAATTGTTAATGTATGTTTTTAAAAAAAAACTTTTATTTTGCCTTTACTATTTTTGATTTTAGTCGATTATTTAAAAAAAAACCTAATCGATTATGACTTTATTTTTTATGTGTTGGAAAGGCACATCTCTTGCGGTATTTCATGCAGATAAAAACCTATAAACCTATAGGTTGTCGCTGACGATCTCAAACAAAAAAATATTGAAAATATCAATCCATAGATTTTGACTTTTCTTCAAATGTCAGCGTGTTTTTATATTATAATATTTTGAATAGAGATGCACTAAACTAACACTCCAAATCTATTGTATATTATTTTAGCTACACAGAACAGTCATTTGTTTCCTAAACAACCGTATGAAGCGGTCTTAAAAACGGTTTGTTTATGCAAGGTAGCTGCCGGCAGATGGGTTTCCCCCCTCCATTTTGACAGCTCCACACCCGGCGCTCCTGTCATTTAAATTAACGCACTTGAGCGGCTAAGTAGAATATAAGTTATGAATTTTAATTTCATATTGATTTAGTCTGTGAGTTGAATTAAATTCTTAATTGTCTGTAAAAAATTGTTTTTATTGTTTTGACCTGTGGTGAATAAAATCTATTTATGGGTAAAAAAAATTAAACTATTCATCATTAAAATGTGGTTTGAAAAGATAGTGGTTCTGTTCTGTGAGTAGGTATTTTCCGCTGGTGCTGTCTTTGTGTTTTACAAAAGAGAAACAAATATATTACAATAGATTTTAAGTGATGTTAGGTTTATAATCTGTCGTGCCTGTAGTTGTTCTGGATGCCATAGCTGTGTAGGTGTTGTATAAGATTAGCGAGGCAGTGGTATTTAAACCAGGTGGACCTGTTACACATGAGGTCTATCACTTTAAATAATTTTAAGCTTTCTTTAACGACTACGTTGTGTTGCTATAAAATAAGTCGTGTCTTATGTCAAGGACGGTGGTTTACATACTAATTTTGGTTTATGAACTGTGTGTAATTAATGGTGAATTTGTCGTTGTTAGGGATCCTCCTGGGATGTAGGCGTGTAGGGTTTTCTAATAGTTTGGGCGCCAAATGTCGTGGTAATTTTGTTTAATATGGTATATATGGGTTATGTGTCCGTCGGGTGGCAGCCGGGCGAACCAGGGGTGGCAGGATCACGTCGAGACTGGCCGCCCGCAGCGTCGCAGCAGATGGAGGATGTTCGGTTTGCCACCGACGGACGACACGATTTGCTGTAGGGAAGGGTTGCCTGGATGATGTGTCAGTTGGAGAGCGATTTGGGCCTTATGACCAGGCCGTACCGCTTGTTGGGCCTCAAAGGCCCACCCCAGGTGAAAAGGGACCTACCTGTGCCTATAGCCAAGGAGAGTGAGGAGATATCATAGAAAAAAAAACGGTATTAACGGAGTAAAAACGGAGCACTACTACAGTTAGTTTAATGAATAATTCTACAACAATGTTTTCATCTACAAGACTTAAATAGTAGCACGAAGATGTGTTGGTTGAGTCCAATTGTCAATAATAGAGAGGGGCACGAAAAACGGGCTTAGGGTTACGTGCGAAATTCGTAGAACGTCTGGTTTTCGCGCACTGGGAAGAATATTTTTTAGGTACCTTTACGTCGGCTGGCATACGTCACTGGACGGGGATGATTTGGGTTGATAGGGGCAGCGCGAGCGCTTGCCCACGTGCTGGAGGTCTTCGCAGCCGGGAGCTCCCTGCACACTCGCATGGGGTCAGCTTGCGGGCGATCGCACCGCTTCCTGGTCTTCCAGCTTCTTGCCAGCTCCGGCTCCCTTTCGCGGCAGTCTGTTGTCACCAAAATAGCCGCCCACGCGGCTGTTTCACTACTGGTATTTTAGGGACGAGCAACACGCTTGCTTTCAAGACGTGGCTGATCTGTTCTGTTCCCCTCCACGGGCGCGAAATCCTTATAAAGCAACCTCCGCGGGGTGAGGCGCGAGCCCTTGTCCGTCTTCCTCCCTCACCCTTCTTTCCCTCCAAATATATTTATTGGAGGGAAAGAAGGGTGATCTGTGGGTGGTGTACCAGTCAATAAAGCCAATGGCGGCAACTGCAATCTCCCTCCAACCAATCATCGTCCGAATTTATTTTCTGTTTTTCTCACTTAGAATCTATCTAAAATGTTGTTTCCATGTAGATAATAAGTATAATTAAAAGTTAATTAGCATCGTAAGTTTCGTAGTGATCTAATAATATGCCATCGCATTGCAATGTGACAAAGACCCTACCGTAAATATCCTTTTTGTTGATTGTAGATCCCTGAAAGAAAATCTAAACTTTGATATTATTTCTCAGCAATAATAGTATGTACCGACTTCAAATAATCATTACGACTGCCTATTTAAAAATATCATATTTTTATAGGTATAGTGATTATTAGTGCTTCTCAATTCAGCAGGCTGATTCCCTAAGGAGAGAGGTTGAGTGATTGCCACCGAGCACCCATTGCGGGTGCGCTTGAAGGTCCTGAAGGTTTTGGAATTCACTAAACAGTTAACGCGCACCCGTCAAGCACCCGCAATCAACACTAATACCGGGAAACCGGTAACTAGGCGGCAGAATTAAGCTAAACCTAGCCTACAAATACTTCTAACAGAAATACGAGTTTTCAAACTTTGCCGGGTTTTATGTTCGAGTGATTATCTATGGGTGGCGCGCCAGCCAACCAATGGCGGCAATCGCCCTCCAACAATCATCGTCAAAATTTATTTTCTGTTTTTTCTCTCTCGATTTTAATACATCTAAAATTTTGTTTCCATGTAGATATTAAGTATAATTAAAAGTTAATTAGCATCGTAAGTTTTGTAGTGATCTAATAATATGTCAATAACCTTTTTGTAGATTGTACGTCTCTGAAAGAAAATCTAAACATTGATATTATTTCTCAGCAATAATTTACTTACCTACTTCAAATAATTATTACGACTGCCTTTATAAAAATACCATGTTCCTATAGGTATTGTAGGCAACTCGATATTATTTTGCCTTGTTGTTAGGCGCATCATGTACCTACTTGTTTGCATAACGCGAGCCGCGCGAAGGACGGACGCGGGGCAAGGAAAAGAGTGCGGGGATGCGCGGGCGCTCGGCCGCCCGGGCTCCGGCCGGCAGCCACGGCGCCCGCGTTTTGCTGCTCGGCCGTTGTAGACTCGACGCGGGGAATCGGTGCGCTCCGTAGCCATTCCTCGACGTCCGGTCGGTTAGGCGGGAATTCACACAATTCGTCACACTCTTCTTCTATTTCCGCCATGTCGAGTGCTAATTTCTTTTGTACTAAGTCTGCTTTAATCTGGGCTAGCTGGACCTCAGCCACGTACTCGGCTCTACGTCTCAGCGTTTCTTTACTAGCTCGACTCGATCGTGATCCGGACGCCACACTTCCACAATGGCGCTCTCAGCGATCGCGCGGGTCAACGCCCCCACCGCGCCCGCCTCCGTGTTGAGTTTGAGTGGAGCGCGGCCGATCGTTGAAGCACCCGCGCTCTCCGCCGCTACTGCTGTCGCGGGAAACATACCGCTGCCAAATATCCGCATGCCGATAGCCGTGCCGATGATGAAGAATTGTTACGAACTCCCCTCTTTCGGTGGAAACGCAGCCGACTGGCTACTATTTAAAAAAATGTTTGAGATGACTACTTCGACCTACCAATTTTCTGAATTAGAAAATATCGCTCGTATTCAGGCAGCATTGTACGGTGAAGCGAAATGTTCAGTAGAAGACCTGCTACGTTCAGGATCGGACTCGGAAAGTATTATAAATATGCTAGAACAGGAATTCGGCCACCCGAATTTATTACTGGAATGCGCGATAAATAAAATCAAAAATCTCCCGCGAGTATCGGAAAGTGGTCGTGAATTAGCGAAGTTTACATCGGTGGTTAGAAACAGCGTATCGCTTCTAAAGAATGTCAAAGCGGATGGCTATATCAATAACCCGCAGCTAGTTAACGAATTGCTGAGTAAGTTAACACCGATCCAGAGGTCGCAATATGGAGAGTACGTTATGAAGCAAGAAGGTAAATTCAGTGCCGATTTAAGAGTTTCACCTAATCTTGTCGTGCTAGTAGATTTTCTCAGCCACTTGTCAAAAGCATCATCGTATTATATCCCGATTAATGCCGTACAGCCGAATACAACTACAACATCGCACAACTTTAACACGTCGAACGCCAACACTCCGCCACGCCGAGTTAACCCTACCGCTGCCAACAGTGGTACCGGTTTCGCGAGGTGGAATCAACAGCGACCACGTTTTAAGCAGCGTGATCGTGTACACACAAGTGTTGAAGTACAGTCGCCGACGGAAATGAAGTGCATTTTGTGCACGGAAAATCATGAACTACCAGAGTGCGTTACGTTTCGTAATAAAAGTAGTGATGAAAAATGGGACTTTATTAAAGACAATAAGTTATGTTTTAAATGTTTGGTGAAAGTACATTCGAGATACCAGTGCCGCGCTAAACGATGCGAAAAATGTCGGGCGTCACACCATACGCTGCTCCACGCGCCACGCGCGTGTGAATCCGCCGCCGCAGCCACGCAGCCGCAGGTGAACGCGCGGGAACGCGCGCCTTCATCACGGGTAATGTCCACTGAGTCAGTGACAAACATTGGTGAGCGATTTACTAAAACATTACTTAAAGTGATTCCGATTGTATTCTGTGATAATGATAATAATGAAAAGGTTGCATACGCTTTGTTAGACGACGGTGCGACTGTTTCCTTGATTGATGAATCTATAGCTGGTAATTTAAGTGGCCCGAAAGTTGGGCCACTTAAATTAAGAATTGTTAGCGCGCGTGGTCAACATGTTACGGATGAAAACTCACGTAGGGTGACCACACTTATTAGCGGACCTAATGGGGAATGTCATAACATCAGTCTCCGAACTATTAGGAACTTGGACCTTCCTCCTCAGAGCATGCCCGCCAGTATCATACATAATAATGCTCATTTGCGTGACTTAGATTTGCCTGTGTATGAGAATGCTAAACCTATGGTACTAATAGGACAGGATAATTGGGAAATAATTGTGAACCAAAGTATTAGGCGGGGTAAATCCGGACAACCCGTAGCTTCTTATACAAAGTTGGGGTGGGCTGTACACGGTCCGATGGGATCTGTTGACGGTTTGGGTAACGAGTCTGTGAATTTTATTTCGGAACGAGATGATTTACACGAATATGTCAAACAGCAGTTTGAGTTGGAATCGATAGGTATTTCTGAAGTGTCTAGGAAAAACGTGGAAACCGAGTGAGCTCTCGAGATCCTGAATAATACCAGCCGCCGTGTGGAAGGTGGTTGGGAGGTGGGACTCCTCTGGGCACGAGACACTGTAAATTTGCCGGACAATTATAACTGTGCGTTCAAGCGGTTACAAGGGATAGAGACAAAGATAAAATGGGGCGCGGATTTCGCCGATGCGTATACTAAACAGATTGATAGGCTGATAGGAGAAAAGTACGCTAAGTTAGTTGAGAAAAAAAGGGGTGAGAAAGGGAGACGTTATTTCTCCAAAACTGTTCACCTTTGCACTGAAAGATATATTCAAGTTTCTGAACTGGAACAGATATCGTGTTAACTTCAATGGCGAATGCATCACTCACCTTCGATTTGCTGATGATATAGTCACCATGGCAGAAACCCTGGAAGATGTAAGCACAATGCTCAGTGACCTGAATATTGTTTCCAAACAGGTGGGTCTTAAAATGAACTTGGGTAAGACGAACATCATGTCAAAAGCCCATGTCGCACCCATGCCGGCAAATGTTGGTAGCGATATTATCGAAGCTGTTGATCACTATGTCTACTTAGGTCAGACGATCTAACTGGGTAGATCCAACTTCGACAAAGAGGTCAACCGACGAATCCAACTCGGATGGGCAGCGTTAGGAAAACTACGCCATATCCTCTCGTCGCAGATACCGCAGAGCCTCAAGACAAAAGTTTA
The DNA here is from genome assembly GCA_946251855.1 of Alsophila aescularia. Lineage (NCBI taxonomy): Eukaryota > Metazoa > Arthropoda > Insecta > Lepidoptera > Geometridae > Alsophila > Alsophila aescularia. The sequence continues at coordinate 19,437,062 of OX276374.1, forward strand.
TAATCAGTGCGTGTTGCCAGTGATGACATACGGTACTGAGACGTGGTGGCTAACTATTGGTCTCATACATAAGCTCAGAGTCACGCAGCATGCAATGAAGACAGCTATGCTTGGTGTTTCACTACGTGACAGAATCCGAAATGAAGAAATCCGTAAAAGAACCAAGATTACCTACATAGTTCTCAGAGTTTGCAAGTTGAAGTGGCAATAGGCAGGCCATATAGTTCGCTGAACTGACAACCGCTGGGGAATAAAGGTTCTCGAATGGCGACAACGAACAAGCAAGCGAAGTGTAGGGAGACCCCCCCACACGATGAACCGACGACATTGTACCCATCGCAGGAAGTTGGTTGATAAAGGTGGCACAAGATTGCTCGTAATGGTGCTCTTTGGGGGAGGCCTATGTTCAGCAGTGGACTTCTAAAGGCTGACATGATGATGATGATGATAAAAAACTTTTTTTTCCCCTTTCACAGATAACACATTTAGAAAGAGAGAAGTACATTATATACACACCTACAAACACACACACACACACACACACACACACACACACACACACACACACACACACACACGAAATAGACCTTACATATAATTAACTATTAGGACCAGGCTCTGCTTTTTCAGGGTTTTTTCCATAAATATGCTGGGTTTACCACAAACCTGATAAATGTGAAACTTAACATACATATTTTTGAGATCTTTATCTCTCAAACAATAAAGATATGAAAACGAATGAATGAATGAATGTCTTTGACAAAACATGATCAACAGAATTTCATTCGATAAATTTTCTAATCATAACTTACGTTATTTTCAGTAATATTTTCATTTTTCTACTCAACGGCTTAAGTTTTATCTATGAAATAAATCTCACAGCAAGAAAATATAATTTATCATCTAATGTTTAGACAAAATTTACCTAACTAAATTATTAGCCTGCCAATAAAATAACTTTTGAGACATTTGTCATTGGGTTCCGAGCTAAATTGTGTGTTCAAACAGCGCTCGCGATATGCAACCTTGTTACGCAGGCACTTCAGTAATTATTGCGGATAGCGGATGGCAGAGTGCATGGGAGTTGGCAGGGGAGTGGGGAATGGGAAAATGTAACCTTGGAGCTTAGCCTTAAGTAACATTAAAAAACAAAATCAATAAAATTAAATGTTTTTAAATAATTCTGTGTGTGTTTTCTAACTGGTAATTACAATAAAGTGTTTCGTATCGTATCGTGTCGTAAATCACATAAAATAAGTCTTATTTCTTATTTATATATTAACTTAAAATAAAATTTAATTCTTTAATAAGGACAATCTTTAAGAAAATAATTAAACTAAGTCGATTCCTAATCAAATTAAAGTAGAAATGGTGCAAATGTATTATTAAGATCCTCTGTCAAGATGTAAAGGGACCGTAATAATAAATCTGCACCATTTCTACTATTTTATTTAACATTTTGTGATCCTAGTCAAGATTATACTTTGACAGTAAAAACTAACTAAGGTTAGAAAATGTTCAATAAAGTCCGCCGTTACCAGATGATTCCCGTAGTCTCGTAGCGCTCGCTCGCAGCGCCTCACTCATTCAACGTCAGACCAAAGCCTAACAAGTAACAATATATTACTCCCTAATACCCAATAATTATTATGATTGTGGTCAGCCTGCCTGTTATTCGCTCAATAGAGTTGAAATAGGGAAACAGTAAGTTTTTGAGAAGTTTGATTCTTTATTAATGTTCTGGTGATAGTATTTTACATAAACCATCATGAAAAAAAAACTCAAAAGCCCCGAAAAACTCGGGGTTTCAACCTTAAAAATGTGAGTTTCAAATCAGTCGGTTATTCGGGTTTTTCGGTTATTCGGGTATCCGGTTTGCATGCCTTATCTTGGAGAGACGGACAAATGGGAGCTCGAAAGTTGATAATTATAGCCTAGGACTTGATAGACAAGTACCTAACTATATTGAATGTTGAAACTACTTGATTATACTAATAATATGATACATTTGTTCCAGGTGGATGCACACAGAACTGCAGTTCATAAGAATGTATAGATCTCCGCTTTCCGCTAGGATACTGTAAATCTCAATTTATGTGAAAATTATAACATTATTACATGATATATAAATACTTACACTTGATTTCGTTTTTCTTATATTTGCTTTGACCCCTCGTTGTCAGTAGAACTTTACATAATTAGGCTTTGTAAGAAAACTACAAGATTTAAAACGAGTAGGTATTTTTCTATTTTAGGGTTAAAATCCTACTCTAGCTATGAAATAGATAGGTAGGTTCTATGAAATACCACATACATACATGTCATTAAACCTACTTTTCACAAAAACAACACAATTTCATGGCACGATAAAACATGAAACAAAGTGTACCTAGGTAGGTGTTAGAACTATAAGTTTCATAATAACTATGCATTATCAATGATCTTCCCTAAACAAACACTGCTAGATATAGTAAATGGAATGAACGCACCGGGTGCTCTTCGGTTGACGAAAACTCATTGCTACTGAATTACTTGTGAATTCTGATTTTGAATTACCGGTTTTGTATTTCCTAGTAAAATGACAGTTTCCGTGCGGTTGAGTGCTCATCGCCTCGATGACGTCATTTCACATGCACACTGAGCTTAGTGAATTCGAAACGAGTGATCGGTGGCAATGAATGGTCCAAGTGGCATTAACCGAATCGCACTTTAACTCTACAGAATCAGGCCCCAGATTCTGTTCAGGTAAAGTTAAACTTCTACATTTATTTCAGGTGGATGCACACAGAACTGCAGTTCATAAGAATGTATAGATCTCCGCTCTCCGAGTTCATAGGACTTATCCTATTGATTGATTTATGTGAAAATTATAACATTATTACATGATATTTAATACACTTGATTTCGTTTTACTCATACCTACATTGACTCCTCATTGTTAGTAGAACTTCCCCTAATGAAGTTCTAGTTCAAGTTCTAGTTTTCTTATAAATCCCAATTGGGAATTATAAGAAAACTACTAGATTTTAAAACCAGTAGGTATATTTATATTTTAGGGTTAAGATCCTACTCTAGATATGAAATAGATATAGGTAGGTTATGAAATACCTCATACATACTTGTCATATAGTGCTTCTACAAGATACCTATATTTCATAAAAATAATGCAATTTCATGGCACGATAAAACATGAAACAAAGTGTACCTAGGTATTAAACTATTTGTTTTTAGTAACTATGCTTTATCAATGATACTCACTAAACAAACACTGAGCGATGGTGGCCTAACGGTTCTATAGCACAAATTAGAATCCAACGATACCGGGTTCAAAACCTAGGCCCCGCACCAATGACTTTTCTAAGTTATGTGCGGTTTTCCATCGCTCCGTGCTTCGGAGGGCACGTTAAGCTGTTGGTCCCAGCTGTTATTGATTAATAGCAGTCGTTAAGCCATGTCAGAGGCCCTCGGGCGGCTTGACAAACTCTGACATCAGAGGCCAGCACTACCTCATACGACAAACAAACAAACAACAAACACTGCTAGATAGTAGTTGTGATGAAAGCACTCAAGTGCTCTTCGGTTGACGAAAACTCATTGCCAATGAATTCCTTGTGAATTCGGATTTTGAATTACCAGTTTTGTATTTCCTATTAAAATAACATTTTCCGTGCGGTGCATTTTAATGTTAATGCTCATCGCCTTGATGACGTCATTTCACATGCTCACTGAGCTTACCGTATTCGAAAGTGAATTTCATCGTCAAGAGATGGCGCTCGCGTAACTTTTGGTATTTAATCAACTGAACGTTGTAATCGAAAGCAGGTAAAAACAGCGTTTTACCTTAAAAATACACAAACCACGAGCGAAACAAAAGAAAGACAAGTTGTTTGTGTAGTGAAATTTGTTATTTGTTTCTTGTTAATGACATTGGCAATTATTACATATTCAGATTTTATTTACCCCTTTATTAAAGCAGATAAATTAAATGTAAATAATACAGTCCATTTTCTTTGTATTATTAGCTGTAATTTATAATAATATAGAATATCAAGAAGGTAGAAAATACTACCAATAAATAAAATAAGTAATGAATTTGTTACAAAACTGACGCACAACTTGCCATAAACAAGGGAACGCAGAATGTCATACCCGCCGTAGTATTTATATACTCTTTGATACCCGCCAGTAAGTGTAATTCAAAATCTTTGGTCATACTAAAGGAAGTTCTATGTACTTATATAACTTCCTTGGTCATACCAAACTACAGCACTGTTATCAAAACTGTCGCCAACGCCATCTAGCGAGAGATAAATAATGCTAAAATGACACTTGGAAAACCGCTCATTAATGGTCCAAGTGGCATTAACCGAACCGCACTTTAACTCTACGGAATCAGCAGCCCGATTACATAACGGCCCCAGGGGCCCCAGGGGCCCGACCACATAACTTAGCTTCAATCGGATTGTCAGTATCGATATCACTAATGCCTTACGATAGAGTCAAAATTGCTATGAACAAAAGTGATAATCCGATTGTAACCAAGTTCTGTAATCGGGCCGCAGGCCGGGACTTTCTTCTTAACAATTTCGACTCTATCGCAACGCATTAATGAATTTGATGGATTGAAACTTATATGATCAATATTGCGTAATAGCAATGCAGCAGTGCAATTCCATATCTTGTCTTAAATCAGATTTTCATTATCACTATCACTAATACGTTGTGATAGAGTTGAAATTTGCTATAAAGAAACTGACAATCTGATTGTATTGTAACCAAGATATAGAATCGCACTGTAGTGGCCGTATAACAGAATTTGGTTTCAATAAGAGTGCCCCGTCCACAGGATTTGATTTCAATCGAATTGTCACTAATGCCTTGCGATAGAGTCGATTTTGCTATGAATAAAGTGACAATCTGATTGAAGCCAAGTTCTGTGGTCGGACCCCATGTATCCTCTTTCTATGTTCATATCTTTATTATTTTTGAGATTACAAGTATTGCAACTCATCTGAAGAAAAATATTATAAAGTTGTAGAAAATTATTTTCTCGTACTTGCAACACTCATGTCAACTTTGCTTTGCAAAACGCGTTCCGCGCACCGTACATATGCCGCGAGTGTCATCGAGAGAAAATCCTAAAAAACTGAATGATTATTGTGTAAAATAAACGTTATTTGTTATCATTCGAGATCTGTTTTACACGGGGCGTGATGTGGAACCGAGTTTGGTGGTCCTTGACGTTGTGAAAGCGAGATAAAGGTAAGCAAACGATGTATGGCTATGCTATGGCAATATTTCTTTATTTGGATCGGAAGCCGGGCTCCAGTGGTGTCGGGTGGCTGATATCCTTTACAGATTTAAAATAATCATAATAGAATTAGTGCGTCAGAAAAAAATACCCTCGCGCACATACTAGGTAAACAGTAGCTGAGGACTCCGATTTTCCACACACCTATCATCAACTTTCATCTGTATCGTAACATTTTATAGCCGTATTCTACAAGTAAATGCAGTAACAAGGTCATTACTAGCTCTTTAAGTCGATTTTGTGTATTTAAATCAAAATTTCGCTGAGTTTTGTACAAACAATGGTCTATTGTTTATATATCCCACGAATACAAACAATTATTAAATTTCACGGTATTATTCTGAACGTGTATAACCGCTGAACCTATTTTGAAACATTATTTGCGGTTTGGAAAGTTGAGAGTTTATATTACAAGCAAACAGTGAGCAAAATGCTAAAATTACACTGGTTGATCTCTTAACATAAACAAAACTCCAAAAGTTGCAAAAATACATATAAAAATATCTAAACTAAATTGATTGAAATTAAATGTCATTTCAATCAATTATTACATGCGCCTACATAAATAGAACAGTTTTATTAATGAAAAATTTAAAAATGCAAGCAGTGTCACAAGGCACAGCTTATATTTATTATATTCCATGACAACACAAGGGCCACATAATTTAAGAAAATATAAACTTTCACTACCAGAGGATTAATATTCCTAACTTGCTGTCTTTGAAACAAGGAGTGAATACAAAAATATAGTAATGAATTCATCCTGGCCTTACTCACTTAATAAGCTAATCTTTGTTTCGAGGCAACAGTAGAATTCATAATGTACAGTTTACTATTTGCTTTATTTATCTATTTTCCAGTTTTCTTCCTCTTGCATTATACCTATTTTCCATTTTCCAGTAAAACTTTTCATGTAAGTTTTCTAGAAAGGTTTCATTAACATTCCTAGGACAATTCAATAATTTTTTCCCGAAAAAATACTATTACCATTGTCCAAAAACTTTTCCATAACATTTTCCCGAAAACAATTTTACTATTCCAAAAAAAAATAATGAAAGTTGCCCAGGAAACTTTTCATTATAATCAATTATATTGCATACTAGGTGTGCCCGTGCCTTTGCCCCCTTTGGTCGCTACTCTGAGTTAGTACCCTGTGTGTTATTCAAGGACCAAACCAAAGTACCTACAAAGTACAATCTACAAAATTTCATTCAGCCGTCACATAGTTTATAATTGATTGCTGGTTTCTAGTTATTGGATTAAGATACCATGTACCCTAGTTTTTATGTCAAATGTAAGCTAACAGCATCACAATCAATCCAGTAGTTTATATGTGAAGTTCACAAACAGAGAGAGAGACACAGAGATTTAAAAAAATGATTAATATTAGCTTACCTCCAATATGCACAATTACATGCATTTTTTTATCCTCTGTTATTGGACACATTCTTAGTATTTTACGCTATCAATTTAGCAATATAGATTAAAGTAAAATTGCTTATTACTCTTAAGGCTAGATTATAATTTTAAGTTACTAACAACCACTATAGAGTGGTATTTTATTACATATTTAAAAAAAATACTTGTTTCTGCACTCAGCGTGAGGCAAACAAATGTGTGCGACGTCTAGTACGATGCAGACAAAATAACAGCATGGCATGTGCATTCAGAAGCAAATATATAAGTAAATGGGATATTACAAAATTGCAATTTTCGCCAATGGACTGCATCTTGACTGAATATAAAATGCGATTTTGTATGACAATGGGTCATCTGAATAAAACAAAAGCAATGTCTTTTAGTATTTAGTATTAGTAATAGCATTTGCTATAAGTACAAGCTTTTACTAATAGATAATATTTTACTGATACTTAGAGATGGGCATTGGTAGCGATTCGGGCAAAAACTAAACTAAACTTAATTTCTTCAAATGTAATTTAAACCTTGTTGGCTTCGTAACAAGGTATTTTTACCCCTGGCATCTTAGCCTCACTCACTAAACTATCACTAAAGCCTGTCAGCGTAAAATCAATTTTGTTTCCATGCGGTGAGAGTCTCGATTTGTCCAAACGCTGTCTCAGAATGTGTCCGAATTTATCCAAAAGCTCTAAGACAGCATGTTAAAAACCTGTTTTAATTACGTAATTTTAAGCGTTGCATCTTAAATTGACGTAAGTGTACAATAGATGCCAGGGGAAAAAAACCGTCTTACGAAGTTTACAAGGTTTAAATTTACTTTTGAAGAAATTAAGTCAAGTTTATTTTACGGAGTGAACTACCAAAGTGCTGCCAATATCGTTAATTTTTGGCATATCGATGCCAAAAATTAACGAATTTAATTAATGAAAATCAAATATTTTATAGGTGTATGTTACAGCTGCATGCATATCGATTTATCATCTTATTTATTAGAGTATATACCTATCTTAGGGCAGGAATTACTGTGACTTAATTCGTCCACCCAAGGAGTAATAATATGTAAATACTATAGCTATATTTACAGGCATCTCGTAATCAGCTCTCAGAATAGAGGTACATCGCTCGATGGAGTGTACTTTCCTATAACGGCTCTCGGGTCCCTGTCATAAACGCCTTTCCAACAATAGTTAGAAAGGCTTTTAATTATTTTATGATCATTATTAGTTATTACCCTTTGTATTCCGCAGCCAAGCACTCACGCACACCGGCTCAATCTAGGTATAAAAGTATGTTGTCGTCCTTGTTGGTCGGCTTGCTTGCACAGCCACGGGTGCGACCGAGAGCGAGCGAGCAAGACTATAATGTTTAGTTGGTCGGCATCGTGCGCTCAGTGGCATCTGTGATGTTTTGTGTTCACGCTTCTCAGAATAGGATGTTGAGAGCATCCGTTTAACATTATATCGGCATCAGATGCCAGCATCATTCACTGGCATCAATGCCTAACAACGTTTTTTTCTGAAACGGCCATCTCTACTGATACTAGTTAGTAAATAATAGCAAATACTTGTAGAAGCACAGAGTATTACATTTTGTCAATGGTCCAAAAAATGCTATAAAGTTCAAGTAAACATAATTATTATTCACTCTATTTTAAGCATTAGCGTGACATTACATTCAATATTTACTTATGTAAATATGGAACAAGATTTTGATCTAGAGGCTCAAAGCGCGCGCGAGCTCAGAAACTGGTATTTGTACGGAGTTTTGGTAACCACAGCTACCGCTCGTATAGTCATATTAAATGCATTTTTTGCCACATATGTTGACGTTTTATGCACATCACCCATCATGTGAATAAAACAAAAGCAATAGTTTTACTAGAATTTTGTAAACAGTACCGTGACCTTAAACATAAAACGTCACAACTACAAACATGCCGATTGGAAATCGTATCATGATACATGTCAAAAAAGTTTTTCCGATAATCTGTGCACATTAAATGAGGGCGATATTCAGTCAATGTATAATTTCTTTACTGAAAAGTTGAACCACGCAGCTGACCACAATATACCATTTTTGAAAATTAATATGAATCCATCACAATCGTTCATACCTAAACCTTCTTGGTGTCCAGATTTATCGCATTCAGTAGCTAAACGCCGCTTGGCCTTAAAAAAAACAGGAAAAATCTAACGCCAAATAATTTTGATATTCTGAATAAGAATGTAGCAGATGCTCAAAAGCAAATCAAAAAAAAAAACAAATCAAATCAAAACATTTATTCGCTAAAACATGGTTTGTTTATAAAACATAAGATGGCAATATTATAATTAGTACAGCATGTTTTATGCTTTGTCAGCATGCAAATATTATACACATGGTTATATTTATTATTCTCATGTCAAAATTCAATATTTAAGTCATAATTACAATCTAATTTAATAATAATATTGTCAAAATTACCTACAAAGTGCCTTTGGTTAATTGTAAGTTTACATTTTCATCAGTCAAAAATTCATTGACACTGTAGTAACATTTAATCATCAAAATTTTATGTAATTTTAATTTGTATAAATTCGTGTTTAGCGATTTAATGTCATTAGGAATTTTATTATAAATTTTTGGAGCCATTCCAAAAACACTTTTGTGGTGTAAAGCCGTATTACAATGAGCTAAACAAAGACGGTCCAGATCCCGTCTACTCCTTGAATGACTAGGCTTGGGAAAAAGATGCTGGTTACATTTAACAAATATTGCTATTTCGTATATGTACATACAGGGCAATGTCAACAATTTTAAAGATTGAAAGTGAGGCTTACAACTATCAGTAGTTTTCAATCCACACATTGATCTTAGGCATCTCTTCTGGCATTTGAAAACAGTTTCTCTTTCGGTACCGTTCCCCCAAAAAATTATACCGTAACGGAGTCTAGATGAGACATATCCGTGATAAGCAGCTTTGACAGTTTTTATATTTACTATTTTCCTCAGCTTGTACAGCATATATGCAAATTTACTGAGGGTATTGCATAATTCCTGTGACTGCAATTTCCAATCTATAAGACAAGCAGTGTCTAGAAGTTGGAAGAACTTCTGTGGCGAGATAAATGATACAACAAGCTCCTCTGAAATGTGGCAAAAAAGGAGATGGATAAAAGGTGTGAGGAAAAATCGAGTTTGTGCGCCAGATGATAAAAAAGTACAATTATTGCGAGATTTAGCTCCTGATTTTGTAGAACCTTCTCCACCAATATTCAGTTCTCAGAATTCTCAGTTAGAGAGTGAGTTTACCCCACAAGAGTTCAAAAACTGCTTAAAAAAAAAAGGACACGTTCAACGAAGGACAAGTTCTCTAACGAGATGGACTGGTAAAGGGCTAGCTCAAGGAGACCCAATCTCTTCTCCTATTTAATATAGTAACATCAAAGATATGTAAAGCAGTTGATAACTTACGTTCATTACAATATGCCGATGACTTTGTTTTTTATGTGCAGAATAAAAACATACAAAATAGTGCCTTAGATATTCAGGACTGTATTGCCTTGGTTTCTGAACTATTAGGACAAATCGGATTAACCATCTCCTTTTCAAAAACTCATCCATGTCTATTTTAAAAAAAAAAATAAAAAAAAATGGGTTCTGGATGGATAGGTTACTGAAGTGGAATAGGCATATCAACGAAATTCATGCGAAGTCATTGAAGTTACTTAATATTTTAAAAATTTTAGCAGGCTCGTTGTGGGGAGTTCACCCAAAACATCTTCGAAGAGTTTACGTTTCTTTAATTAGAAGTAGGATAGATTACTCATGTTTTGTTTATGACAATGCAGCGAAAACCAATTTGTTAAAGTTAGACAGAGTTCAAAGTGCTGCGGTACGTGTAGTAGCAGGGTTTATTAAAACCACTCCTATTCACGTTATGGAGTATGAATTATGTTTACCCCCATTATTTTATATTTATAATTGTAATGGTATTTGCGGCGAAAATACCTAGCCACAAGCTACTGTCTCAAGTTGCAATCTTTGACACATAATGTGACTATACATACATTAAGGGACCTATCGAACTTAACTTCAACATACTCTTACTATAACAGAAATAAAAAACCCTTACTAACACTTGTATATGATGACACCAAAACTGAAAAAGTCAATACTAGTAATCCAATAAATATGTTTAATTTAAATACTTGGGTATCAAACATAAATATGGAATTTATTCAAGTTAAGATTGATAATATAATAAAACCGAAAAATAAATATGATAATAAAATTTTAAAATATAACACACTTCATATGTTAGGCAATAAATATGATGGTTGGCACAAAATTTATACTGATGGATCTCAAACGAAAGATGGTCGTGGAGCGGTTTTTTATGATCCCAGTCACAATGTGAGGGAAAGTTTTAAATGTGTGAATATCTCCAATTACTCCATTATGTTTGTGGAGCTCTTTGCAATCTCGGAGGCGCTGTATCTTATATGGCTGGCATATGTTATCAGTGCAGGACTCAAAAAGGCTATTATTTTGTCTGACAGCAAAAGTGCCTTACAGCATATAGCTCGATGCTCCTCTGGACACAGAGGTGCATCGATAGCTTATACCATCTATACTTATAATAAAACTGTAACAGGTCCAATTCTGTACATTGAAGATATTTTGCAAATTTTTTTGGAGGCTGTTCTATATTTGATACTAAGACTAAAACTGTAAAAATAAACATTTTTGTCTGTCTGTCTGTCTGTCTGTCTGTATCTTGGCTAGGCATCACGCCGAAACTACTAAATGAATTCAAATGAAACTTGGCATAATTTGAGTTCATACTACGAGGTAGAACATAGGATACTTTTAATCCCGATAAATTATAGGGTTTCCGCAGGATAGGGATTGAAAGATTTTTGTAAGAACACGTATCACGCTGAAACTACTGAACGGATTTTGATGCAACTTGGCACAGTTATAGTATATATGATGATTGAAAATTAAGAGTACTTTTTATCGCGAAAATATAAAGAGTTCCTGTGGGATAGGGGTCCAAAATCTGTAAATGAAAGAAATTTAGTAATTTTTTTTGGAGTCCGTTTTATATTCGGTACTGAAGCCAAAACTGTCTTTTATTTTTATTTATTTTCTGTCGGTCTGTCTGTCCGTCTGTCTGTATCTTGGCATAGCATCACGCCAAAACTACTCAATGAATTCAAATGAAACTTGGTATGATTTAAGTTCATACTTCGAGGGTGGACATAGGACATTTTTCATCCCGAAAAATTTAAGGGTTCCCGCAGGATAGAAGTGGAAATGTATTTAAAAGAACACGTATCACGCTGAAACTATTGAACGGATTTTGATGCAACTCGGTACAGTCAAAGTTTATATGATGGGTGAAAATTAACGATACTTTTAATCCCGAAAATATAAAGTGTTCCTGCGGGATAGGGGTCCAAATTCTGTACATTGAAAATATTTAGTAAAAAAAATTTGGAGTCTGTTTTATAATCGAATTTGACGCCAAAACTGTTTTTTTTGTCTGTCTGTCTGTGTGTCCGTCTGTCTGTCTATATTTTGGCAGCATATCATGCCGAAACTACTTAATGAGTTCAAATAAAACTTAGTATGATTTAGACATAGACATAGCTTTATTTATGGCAAAAAACAAGTACCCAAAATAAAAACATTAAAGAAATAAGTTAGTACCTAAGTAGTTAGTCAGGTCTTTTTGCCATAAGCCGACCCCAACTCAGCATAATGCGATGATTTGAGTAGATACTACGAGGTAGGACATAGAATATTTTTCATCCCGAAAAAATAATAAGTTCTCGCAGATGGATTGAACGTTATTTAAAAGAACACGTACCACGCTGAAAATACTGGACGGATTTTACTGCACAGTCATAGTATAAATGATGGGTTAAAATTGAGGATATCTTTTATCCCGAAAAATAATGGGTTCCTGAGGAAAAAGGAAACAAAGTTATGTTAATTTTGAAGTAATCAATGATACATTTTTGTAGGGTACTCTATATTCGATAGTGAAGCCATAACTGTTTTTTTTTTTAATTTATATCTGTCTGTCGGTCTGTATCTTGATCGTGCATCACGTCGAAACTACTGGATGAATTCAATGAAACTTGGTATGATATGAGTTCATACTACGAGGTAAGACATTGGATACTTTTCATCCCGAAAAAATAAATGAAACTTGGTATGATATGAGTTCATACTACGAGGTAAGACATTGGATACTTTTCATTACGAAAAATTAAAGTGTTCCCGCAGGATAGGGGTTGAAAGTTATTTGAAAGAACACGTATCACGCTGTAACTACTGGACGGATTTTGATGCAATTTGGCACAGTCGTCTATCTATACTTATAATAAAGCAAAAGGTACAAAAAAGGCTGTACAAAGAAGTCAAATAAAAAAAATGCTCTTTAAAATGGTCCTTAAAATATGCTACAGAACAATTTTTTTGTTTTTGTTTGTGTCTTTCTGTCTGTTTGTCTGTATTTTTGTGCATTACGTAAAAACAACTGGGCCGATTGCTATGCGGTTTTCAATGTAGGATAGCTTAGGGTTTGACTTAAAAATTGGTATCTCAATTTGGCGATTAGAAGCCGAGCAAACGATAAAAATATTTTAGACTGCTGAAGAAATTTTGATCAAATGTTGATATTTTGTTATTTTCGGTCCTGGAATAGCACATTATGGTACTTTTAATCTAAAGTAATGATCACGCGTGCGAAGCCGCGGGTACAGCTAGTATTAAATAAAGTTCTAGTGCTGGTAGCTGGGGGGGGGCGACCCTGGGATTGCAATGGATTTCTTCACATGTTGGCATACGTGTTAACGAGGAGGCTGATAAACTTGCCAGAGAGGCAATATCAAATGGTACAGAAGTTCATCTGAAACTGGAATACTCAGAAGTACTTATCCAATACAAAAGTATAATTACAACTCATTGGAAGGAGTATTTTGATATTGTCTCTCTCGAAAAGGGAATTTGGTACAGAACAATGCAAAGTGAGCCTCCTCGTATACCATGGTGTGCCGATGTGAAGTTTAGTAGAAAGTTAATTGTGATTGCTCATAGATTGTGCTCTGGACATATTCCTTTAAACAAATTTAAATATTTGATGAAGAAAGTAAATAGCCCCAATTGTGATGTATGTGGTATTACGGAAGATGTTTACCATTTTCTTATGGAGTGTGTCAGTGCATCTATGAGAGATGCAATATTCAAGGTGATAAATGTAAACCGGCTTTATGTGGGTCTGATCCAGAGCATCTTCCTACTACCAATCCACATATAAACTGGTAAAAAGCTGTTAAAAACTGATGCGTACACTATGGGACTGACATAGTCGTTGGACGACTCAAAGCCCCTTAAAAAAAAAAAAAAAAAAACCTAAACCTTCTTTGGGTACCCTAGGGATTCTGTGAAATTCTACTCCTAATGGGGTGATTGGGTTGTCAAAATTTGCATGCAGGCAAAGCCGGGGCACAGCTAGTATTAACATGATTCTAAAAATTACCAAACCCTCGGCAGTTAGACTGTGTGACACAGGAACACAAGGGCACAATGCTTGAAACTGACACAAGAAGAAGAATTATTAAACTTGATTGATTGTCGTATGAGGTAGTGCTGGCCTCTGGTGTCTGAGTTTGTCAGACTGCCGAGGGCCTCTGCGACTGCTGTCAATCTGTTTCTGGGTTGACACCTTAACGTGCCCTCCGAAACAATGAGCAATGGAAATCTGCACCAAAACTTATCTTTGGATTGTAACGCACACTAGTATACTGCTCAGCTACATTACTCAATTCATAGATCAATTAAGATTATCACAAATCATAAAGTTATCGCACATTTAACCTACTGGTCTTATCTGCTCTGTTACAGAAATAGATAGCTACTGTGAGTCTGTGACATGGTGTTAACGTGGACTCATATGATCATTTTTATGCAAAAAACTAGCAGTGCCGTTGCATTTTTTTGCCTGCATGGTCATTTCATTTAAAAGTAGCCCATACGTGTAATTCCAGGACCAAAAGCACCTACCTACAAAATACAATATACTACATTCCTCAAAATTCTTTCAGCCGTTAAATAGTTTTTAATTAATTGCTTGGTATATAATCATCGGATTAAGATACCAAGTATCCCAGCTTTTAAGTCAAACGCTAAGCTATCCAAAAGTGAAAACCGCATCGCAAGTTTCTTCCAGTAGTTTTATTTGATGCGCAAACAAAACTTGTTTCATTTCTTAAAATAATTTTGAGGGGGATTTTTTTCATCAGGGGAAATCAGCAGATATTTCTCCCCAAATATTGTGTTTTTGACATAGGTTATTGGGGAATTTGATAAATTGGCATTGGCAACCCTGATTCTAAATAAATATTAAATTCTAAATAAATTCAATGTAGATTTTCTTGTAAAAAAAAAAAAAACTTTGCATTATATATAAACAACTTGCCGCGGCTTTGCCCGCTTGCAATCTGCCACCCAAGGATGTCATCTCAAACGATCAGCCTGTAAAATTTTCCTTTTTTTTTTTATTTCATTTTCTAGAGTACATACTGATTTTCCCTATTTATATTACTATCTAGCCTTGAACAAGGCTAATAAGCAATTTTATTATAACTTAAACTTTTAAAATGTCTTGTATAATCGCAGGAATTATCGCTAAAAGCGACGCACGGTGGAATTTAGATTGCGCACACGTTAAATAAAGAACGCGGCGGTCGGTCGCCTATTACGCGATCCATTGCCGTGTGGGTGTGGCTGCTGTGTCGTGTAGGTCAGTAGGCTAGCGGTGGAACGCGTCACAGCGATATATTTGTAGGGACGTCAGAGGAGCTTGTAAAATTAGAACGGAGAGTGTCGTCGTCGGTAGCGTCATTACTGAGAGATCGCGTCAATAAAGTAGGTAATTTTTTATTAAAAGTTTATTTTTTTCATTTAGTCAGTGCCAAGCAAAGGTATATTACATGTTGTAAGTTTTTTTCAACATAAATGTAGAGTCCCAGTCAGTCAGGTAGTAAAAGTCTAGTCAAGTCACAATTCAGTTAAGTGGTGGAGCATTACTGAATTTTTCTAGGGAGCTCCGGAGAGAACACGAAATGGCACGTTTTCCGCATTTGTATCTTTTGTCTACACTTGTGCATGTTAACGAAAACACAAGGTTGAGAAAAAAAAACAAAGCAAAACAACCGCCTCGACCTCGTTTTCCTTCAAAAGTCCTCTATTAAACTTCAAAAAGCAGGAGGTTCTGAATGCCAATACTCGTTTTCGTGTATGTTCACCGCCTGGGATTGGGCAGGACATGTAGCCCGAGTGCACCCAGAAAGATGGGCAACAGTTATTACACAATGGGAACCCACAGACGGTCGGCGACGTCGTGGCCGGCCTCGTAAAAACTGGTAAGGATGGTGGCGTGATGATTAAATCACCTATCAACCAAACTTGATGGATTAAGCTTTGGAAAGAGAGGCGTTGAGGACAATAGGGAGAACTTTGCCCAGCAAGTATGATAAATAAGAAAAATTAAAAAAAAAAGCTTTTACGACCTTTTTTTTATTGAATGTTTTGCATATCAACTTTTTAATTTTCAATATTTTTTTACTTTTATTTCTTTTTTTTATTGCTTTGTCATCGATTTGTGAGCTTCCCTTTTCAGGCAGATAGCTAATCGGGAAAAGCTCGAAATTTTAATTGCAAGATTCCAGGACAGAAAAAATACATAGATACATACATACAAGTGAAGTTAAATAAAAGCTTATAAAAAACACCACCTTGCGATGGTTTGGATGGAGTTTCAGAAATAGATATGGACATTTATATCTTTTTATTCCGGGTATCCGTTAGATCGGCCAATCCGGACACCGATTGGGTATTAAATCACTTTTATTCACACATGACCAGGATTTTTAAACAGATTTCGACGATACTTCTTTATTTGAAAGGTGATCTCATTATAAATTTCATCAAAATTGTTTCAGTAGTGGTCTTCGCAGGGATACTCTGAGATTATTTGAGCAGTCGTAAAACGCAGACGCCGCTGGAGAATAATTCCATTCGTTTTTGCCGGAACTAGTAACAAACTTGGAAGATATCCAATTCTTACAGTGAGATTTGCATAAGTTTATATCTTCAGTCATCTCCTGGCACTGTTGGGCTTTATGTGGGCAGATTCTAGTATATTTTTCTGTTGTATACTATCATAAAACGGTATTCACGTAAACGTAAGGTCAGTTGGTTTGGTACACAGTAAAGCTATGTCTTTGAACTAGCTTGTATAAAACTATCCGAGTACCTGACTATAAGCGATTACCAACAAAAACAACAGAAGAAGATCGATTGACTAGAGAAGACACACGGAGAAAGAATATTAAGGATGATTTTAATCCTTGCTTACGTATAGCTGAACATAGTGTCCGCTATCAGGCTGTTAAACTGTTCAATAAATTACCAGTTGAGTTAAAAACAGTTTACAGTGGCTGACAATTTAAGAAAAAAAATAAGAATTATTTTATGACGAAAAATTATTATTCTTTTTCTGACTATTTAAACGACCGGAACAGGCAAATGTAAACATTTTAGAGTAAGTTACAGCCATAATTATATTTTCATATTATTTTAAATTCCTGTTAGTGTATTTAATAAACTTAATTGTAATTGTATTTTATAATTGTAATTAATATTTCGACACAATGAAAATTGTTGATGAATTGAATAAATATATAAATAAATACCCAATTGACTGCCCAACAACCCGATTACCCGACTACCTGAATGCCCAACAACCCGATTACCAAACTACCCTTCCCTTCCCTACTACCAACTAACTAGGATCTCTACCTAACTACTCGAATTGTAATTTTCAGAACAAGTCAACAAGATATAAGTTTAAAAACCCGACTACAGTCGGGTAGCCTATGACACTCTTGTGATGAAGACGAATCGATTGACACCTCGCTTGTCAAAATCGAACCAATAGGGGTGACGTTATGGTGGAACATCCACATACCCACATACGTAGATATAGTAGGCGCAGCGAAAGTATGTGTGTTAGGAAGTTATCTGCTAGTGGCTGCGCAAACTACTATTTTTCAGGCGCAATCCCAATGTTGAAGGTGAAGACAGCATTGTATAACTGCCTCGCTCACTCGCTTACGTTTTTCGTATATTCTATCTCGCTTTTACTTTATGCTATTTTGTCCCCACAGTAGTACCTGCGCAATCGTCACAGAGCCTAACTTCACAAACATATACATTGGCTGCGACTACTGTACATATATCGACTGTTAAACTCATTACCTTTCCCTTGCTTTGCTGTAGTCGGAAAAAAGTGTGAATATGATTGTACCATGTTTTTGCCGGAGTCATCGCTTCACGATTAATTACATTTTGTAATAGACACGTCACACCATTGATTTTATTAAAAGGATCAAAGGTGCTAAATGCACAAAACAGAACATTTTTTTCTATAGCATTTTACATTTAAAATTAATACGCAATGTGCTATTTTATGGCCTGCACTGCACATTGTTATGAGCAGGCGTGACGCTTACCATCAAGCTTATGACCTACTCGTCTAGTCAGACGTCATTCGTTATCGGTTCTATAAAAAATACTTTTGCCCGAAAGAGATGGACGCTATTGATCATGTTCTAAGTTCGACGAGCCGACACGTACGGTAACCTGTGACGTCGCGTGCGAGTGTACCCTCGTTGCAAGACAGCAAGCGACTGAGCGAAAGCAGGCTGATTAGCATACTTTTTCATTGCCAATTTTAGAGCGTGGACAACACATCTCCTTCAGTTTCTATATTTGTTCCCGATAATTATAACCTGGGGGTCTTCAAGTCACGAATGAATAGGTTCATCATCATCAGTCTATATTTGTCCACTGCTGGACGTAGGCCTCTCCTAATGCATGCCACTGAGCTCGGATTTCAACTCTCCTCATCCATTTTCCGGCATGTGCGCTGGTCACATTTCCCAAACAACCGATAACCGTTGGGGTAGACGAGTTTCGAGTGGAGACCACGTTTAGGCAAACGTAGTGTAGCACGCCCTGTGGCCAGGTGGAGTGACGACCTGCGAAAAGCGGCTGGATGTGGAGAGCTGAAGACCGAGCTCAGTGGTGTGCATTAGGAGAGACCTACGTCCAGCTGTGGACAGATACAGGCTGATGATGAAAGCGTACCGTATTTTCCCCCATTTAACTAGATCTATGTTAAACACCGAAAAAACAATCTAACTCGCAGTTTTCATAC
Source organism: Alsophila aescularia (assembly GCA_946251855.1). Lineage (NCBI taxonomy): Eukaryota > Metazoa > Arthropoda > Insecta > Lepidoptera > Geometridae > Alsophila > Alsophila aescularia. The sequence continues at coordinate 19,456,069 of OX276374.1, forward strand.
AGAAAATGAACGTGTTACCAAAAATACATTTTCTCAAATCTTCCGCGGTATGCGTAATCTAAATTACGCGAACACAAGAATAGCACTCGTGACGCTGCAGTTGTACCACAGACTACCTAATAGTACAAGTTGTACAATACTGCTCCACTGACCGACAGACGAGAGTCAATAAATGGCGCCTGACACTCCCACACATACACACGCCAATATATAGAGCGCGAGATAAATATACTAGACATACAAGCTATCTTTAAAGAAATACTATAAAGAGCTTTAGAATTATACAGTTTTGCATACGAGTCCTTGAAGTCACCGAATAGAAAAAATATATGGTACTCTTGAGATTTGTATCTAGTAGAAAAAATTACAAACGAAGTAAAACTATGTATGTGGCTTACTTCCGCAAAACGAGAGTGAAACAAAAAAAACAACCCACGTTATCCAACCCTTTATCAAAAAACAACCCACGTTATCCAACCCTTTATCAAAATCGAACTAACGTAAAATAAAAAGCAACGGGTCTGTAGACTGCGCATCGCAAAGGCGGGGAAATGTGTTTATCAGCCTATGGTATATATGTATGTATGTCTGTTCCTTTGTGGCACTATCGTGGACCGATAATGACTCTTACTTAAATCGATTCGTCTTAATATTGCAATTGCTACTAAAGACATGACAGTAATCAAAATTCAATATGGCGACAACTGCAAGTAGTTGCAATGAAAAAAAAAACTACAAACTTTGAGGGAACTACCTATCTATAAACGGAGTGTTTCTCTTATCTTTTTTTTAACTATAACAATTTAAAGTTGGTTATCAACCATTCGCACTTAATTTTTTGCCTCTTTTTAGTTTTGTTAGCAGTCGAGTTTTTTAAGCACCCGTGCTTGTTTAAAGTAAGTTCAATTTTGATAAAGGGTTGGCTAACGCGAGTAGTTTATATATTTTATTTATAGTTTTCCATTAATTACTTTGACTTATAGTCAGGCGGAAGTAGGCTATATAGTTTTTGTTCTTTCATTTTCAATATGGATTTCCATGAAGTAACGCCTGAGTATCAACTATCTGGAATCGTACATTCAATGATATTCAATTCGTATTCATTTATACTTCACATTATCAGCCGGTACTGCTGAAATTCGGGCGCCCTCACAACGCCACAACGAGCAACATAGTCACAAAAATGATATGTCATTTTGTGGCGGTGGCCATCTTGGATTTACAATGATACTGATTATACATAATTGTATTGTCATCCAGTACTAAAGGCTTGTACCAAATTTCAGATCAATCGGTCAACAGGAAGAGGATAAAATTTCAATTACTAGATTTGACCCAAACAAACAAACAAACAAACACATAATCAAATAAACAAAAATAAACAAACAGGTCAAGCTAAATACCTGAAACCGTTTCATAACCTAGCCTCTCTACAATAAACAAAAACATTTTTTCTTCTCCATGTCTATGACATGGTTGAGCACCTTCCAGCTATCTCTATTCTTGTAGATATAAGCTTATTTTTCCGGCAGTACGCTTGATAGTAAACTTCGACATTTTGCACTTTCGATCAAACTAGACGTTCTATAGAGAGAGTCGGCGTAGGAGAAATCGCGACGATATGTAAGAAACAGGCTCGATTTGTCGCGACTCGCGATAAAAGCGAGACGTAGAGAGATTCGTAGTTTTGGGACTTCAATTCGACATTAAAAAGGGATATTTACCATTGACAATGTTTGTATTGAGCACCGTTGCATTGCAAGCGCCCTGAGCCACACTATTATTTTATACTTTGCTGGGGCCCAATAATATAACTAAAATCGGAAATTAAAAATTCAAAACGACTGTGCCGATTTGAAAACCTCTCCTTCTGGAAATCGGTTAATCAATTCGATAGTACGATTAACCGATTTTTAATATTAACTGTTATAATTTATTCTGTATCAGACGACAGTTCAATCATACAAGTGGCTTATCAGCGGAGTTGCTATGCGTTCGAAGACACCAGGCGACCTCTTTTCTCGGTCAGGGCTTTGCCCCAATGCCACCTACTTCATAGTTCAAATTTACACGATTTTATACCTTGAATGCTAGTACATTGGGTCTAATGTGAAGAAGTAGCTACAAATTCTTAAATGACAGCTTCTTTCAACTTGGGACATTTGATTTGAACCTTAGTTATTAGAGATAAGCATCTATAGATAAGATAAGTTTTAGTTTATCGATAAGCCACAAGTGCTGTATACAAAAAATACCATGGTACAAAAAATCGATTTCAAATGGATTAACAGATAATAACTTTAAAAAAAACTACAGAACCAATTTTGATGAAGTTTATATGGGACTATACTGAAAGTCGACTCTTAATAAAACAACAACAGAAACAGTTTAGAAAGAGATTTGAGCCAATATAAACACAAAATCAAATGGATTTACTAAAAAAACTATTTATTATACTTAACCAATTTTAATACAATTTATATGTGACTACCGAAAAAGACCAAATTCTGCTTGCGAATCGCCCGCGCATTCAAAAATGGTACTGCCCGAAAACATTGTTGTCGTCTAATTGTTGTTAGGAAAAGGATATCTACCCAAGAAGGTTTAAAAAAATCGGAGTAAAATATGCTTGTGTATATTAATATTTTGATGCATTACAAATGCGTTGCTGAATTATAATATTATTAGACATGGAATATTTATGAATTATAATATTATTAAAAATTGAATATTTAAGAATTATAATATTATTAGACATGGAATATTTATGAATTATAATATTATTAAAAATGGAATATTTAAGAATTATAATATTATTAGACATGGAATATTTATGAATTATAATATTCTTACACATTAAAGGACTCTGGCAAATTGCCTATTAGGTTGCTATCTTACTATATCGATTATGTGTATGTCGAATGAGGTAGTGCTGGCCAAGAAGGTTTAAAGGAAGACGGAGACCAGACCGCCAAACAAACGAGTTAAGCATAGCAAATGGCGGCTGCGTATGTGTGCGTGAGTGGATAATTTGTATTTTTTTGTGGATGATACACAATTTCATCACAAAATACTGCATCGGTTTTGATTTTTTGTGTGAACTTAACAGAATTGACATGACTATCTATTAGTCGTGTTAGTTCTGTTAAGATCTCGACGAACAGAACTAACACTAACTTGCTGCGATGTGGCGGCCGATCGGCATAACATGGTGTAAGTGTGTGTCTGAGGCTTGTGGGTACAAGCGGATTGGTAAGTCTTGGGTGCTTCACTTTCGATTCGGCGTGTGGTCCCCGTATTTTTTTTAACCTTCTTGGTGCTGGCCACTATTTGTGTCAGAGTTTGTCAGGCCACCCCGGGGTCTCTGACGTAGCCTAACGACTGTTATTAATTATTATTATTAGACTGGGACCGTGCCCTCCGAAGCATGAAGGCTTGGTAAATTCGCACACAATTTATTAAATGTCATTATACGAGCTCGAGGATCGAACCCGGTGTCGTGGGTTGCAAACCGCACATTTACCGCTCGGCCTCCGTCTGTATCGATGATTTTTCATCGCATACAAAGAAATGAGTAAGTACAAATGTCTTGTCAAGTTCTCATAGATATTTTGGTGTATCTTTTTGGTAGAACTCTTCTAAAATAATACCACTGGGGAAGCACTAGTTACCCTTCACATCATAAATCATAGTACAACGTATCCGTTGCCAGATATTCAATGCCAAGCAGTACTGTGCAATCTCTAATTTACTGTGTTATGGTTTTGGAGAGAACTGTTTCAAGCGAAATTTCTGGGCACCATCATCTCAGCCGTCCACTGCTGGGCATAGGCCTCCCTACTTGCATCCAGCGGCTCCCAGCGCTTCTCATCAGGTCATAGATCCACCCCGTGGAGGGACGTTCTTATGTCCTCCGTCTCCCGGTCCGCGGTGCCATTCGAGAAACTTTCTTCCCAAATGGTTATCGGGTATGTGGCCTGCTCATTGCCTACTTATTTTGCTAGTTACGTCGTTAACTTTAGTTATTTTGCGGATATACCATTTCGGATTTTATCTCGGCGCAGAGATCCCAAGCATATCTATCTACATAGCTCGTTTAGTGACCTTCTGGGACATTGGTTTTTAAATATCTACATGGTATACATTATAATATTATAAACAGGTAAAATTTGATGTTTGTTTGTAATGGTTATACTCAAAAAATACTTAATCGATTAATAAATTTCTTTAAACCATCTAAAGCTACATTAACGCCGAGTACGTACATGGGATGTACCTTATTTTTAAAAAAGAGAGAAAATGGCAGCAATTTGGTAATTTTACTCTTTAAACTAGACTAGACAAAATTTCAAGGTCAAACAAACAAGGTCTTTTTGCCCCTGGCTTCTATTTTAAACTTACGTCAATTTAAGCTGCACCGCTTAAAATAACGTAATTAAAACAGGTTTTTAACACGCTGTCTAACAGCGTTTGGATAAATTCAGACAAATTCTGAGACAGCGTTTGGACAAATCGGGACTCTCGCCGCGTGGAAACAAAGTTGATTTTACGCTGACAAGCTTTAGTGATAGTTTAGTGAGTGAGGATTAGATGCCAGGGGAAAAATACCTTGTTACGAAGCCAACAGGGTTTAAATTACATTTGAAGCCATTAAGTTTAGTTCGGGGGATGTCCGAATCGCTACCAATATATTGCAATAATCGCCCTATCCGTCGTAAAGAGCCACTATTGCAAAACCGGTTTTCAGCGGGAGGTTTTTTCTAATTTTCTCTTAAATTTCTTAGAGAATGTATGTTTTATGGTATCCTAAACGATTAGATGATATAACGAGCATACAGTGATATATTTTTTTATTTAATATCATTAGTTTTTATATATATTTTGTCCCTTAGGACTGTATTCCGCGGAATTTGTTAAGTTAAACGGCATATTTCCGTACACAAAATTAAAGAAAAAAATATGTTTTTCTTCTGTGAACGGACTGATTTATATACTATTGATTTATTTTCAGTAAGTATACTGATAAATAAATAATAATCATTGTATTTTAATTTAATAGGGATATTAATGTTAAAATTAGGATTGTACATATTGTTTATAATATATATGGCAAATAAGTGCCTACTGAAAGTTTACCCCAATTTTATAGGTAGAAAAATGTTACGGAAACATGCAATAGAAAAAAAAACAATCGACTCAAAATATTACTTTACTGTATTGGTAATGACAAATAAAAAAATGACATGTTACTTTTGCATGTTACCATTGTACATAGGATATGTCTATATGAACATGTTACACAAAACAGATCACAATAAGATAGTTGTTATCAGGAAAAAACAAGAACAATTTTATTTTACTTTATTTTTGACTATTTCTATTTATTAAGTATTTCGGAGTTTTTTTTTACAATATAGCACGAGTGAACATTTAAAAATATGATATGAGCCGGAAGTATATTACAATATTATATTATACTTCTATAAGTTGTATGTGCCGTGGCGGTCTCGACTTAGATTAGGACCCGTCCCAATCCTTCCGTGGATGCCGTAAGGAGCGACTAAGGGAATACACACCGGAAGATGGGCAGCAGCGTCCTCCGAGTACATATTTGTAACACTGCGGTCACCAATCCACCTGCCAAGCGTGGTGACTATGGCAAACCCTGCCCAATATGAAAGACACACCGCAAAGACAGCCCCCAGTCCCCGGCGGCCCGGTTACTCCTGGCACCAACAGCAGCCGTGGTAACGGTGGAGCAGGGGGTGCTAAGAACCCCCGGCACAGACCCAGCTACCAACTCCCACGCGGGCAACCTACAAAGCTCGCACCTTGAGGACCGATGATAAGTTGATAGATCTGGAAGAAGTAGTAAGTGAGTTGCGAAGCTGAAGACGGACAGTGGCAGCATCGTCTCGTCGAAGACAGAGATTTTGAGTGAGCTTGAGAAGTTCTATGGCAATTATACACCTCATCACCTCTTAGTACGGCTAGCGATGCAAAAGCCCGTTCGACCCGACATTATACCGAAGATATCCCGGACGTTAGCCTTTACGAGATCAGAATGGCTCTCGAACATCTTAAGAGCAACAAGGCACCAGGGGAGGACGGAATAACGACAGAGCTACTGAAAGTGGGTGGGACACCGGTATTTAGAGTCCTTCAGAGGTTGTTTAACTCCGTCATCCTCGAGGGCACTACGCCAGAAGCGTGGCACAGGAACGTGTGCATGGTGTTGTTCTTTAAGAAAGGTGATAACACCCTCTTAAAGAATTATAGGCCAATTTTGCTTCTGAGCCACGTCTATAAGCTGTTTTCGAGAGTAGTTACAAACCGTCTCGCTCGTAGGTTTGACGACTTTCAGCCTCCCGAACAAGCTGGATTTTGGAAAGACTTTAGCACCGTAGACCACATCCTACGCTTCGGCTGATTATACAGAAGACCAAAAAGTATAATCGGCCACTATGTCTAGCATTTGTGGACTACGAGAAAGCCTTTGATTCAGTCGAGACCTGGGCAGTGCTACAGTCATTACAGCAGTGCCAGAATACCGGTACATCGAAGTGTTGAAGTGTTTGTACAGCAAGGCCACCATGACTATCCGTTTTCAGGATCGGAGCTCGAATTCAATCCAGTTGCACAAAGGGGTGACATAAGGAGACGTTATTTCTCCGAAACTGTTCACCTCTGCACTGGAAGATATATTCAAGCTTTTGAACTGGAATGGATATGGTGTTAAGATCAATGGCGAATACATCACTCATCTTTGATTTTACTACGGACACTTATACGCTTTGCATGCTCCTCGGCCAGAGACTGTTTGTGAGGATTCAAGAGCCACGTTGACTCGCCTCTATACTGATGCGCTACCAGACGTCAGCTCGGAAGAGATAGAGATAGCCCTGTGATAATAAAATAGAAAAACCTCCGGTGAAGACGGAGTTGCATCGGAGCTCTTAAAGGTAAATCTATTCTCAAGGAGTTTCAGGTCTTCTTTTACTCCGTTGTCAACTGTGCAGAATACTCGAGGCATGGCACAAGAGTACATGGTGGTACTATTTTTCAAAAATGGTGATACAACCTTGCTTAAAAAGTCTATAGTCCCTAGACTAGGTATTACCTAGGTGTTTTATTATCAAGCAGGTTATATACCTACGTAGATTGAAGTACCTGGATTAGGTTGGTACCTAGGAGTTTTATTTAATTGTACATTATGAAATCTGATGTTATTCAGTGTGGGCTTATAAGTAGGTCTGAATAGATTCCTACCGAAGCAGGTAGCTAATGCTGACGTCAGACCTGAATTTGTGGTTTAAAAATGATCTGTTTACTGAAGTTCTCGAAGTCTCTTCATTGGTTTAATTATTTCGCCTTGAAAGTGCCCGTGGTCCACCCAGGTGAACTGAGCAGGTGGACCACGACCAATGCCCGACGCCTAGCAATTCCGCTGAGTAAAGGCAGCGATGCGCTTATGACCTCTTCCCCCGACTCCCCGCACAAATATTTGCGTGGAACATAGTCGCTGAGGTGACAGTGACCGTTTTCAACGGAAAAATTCGGTTGCACTGGCGTTAGTGGCGGTATTCGTCGAAGAATATTGTTACGTGGCTGTTTGCGTAAAACAAAAATATATATTTTTTTGTATCAAAATAAGGTCAATTTCTTTTTTGCTAATCTGTTTAGATGCATATGCATTGTAAGATCCCAAAAATGCAATAAAAACATAAAGACCTAACGGCCACTGTGGCCCTATCCCACGGATAGGGCGATATAACCCAAGGTATGAAAAACTTTCTTTTAAAGTCATTAATTGGCTTGCGCTGCGAAAGCTATTGATGATACATAAAATAATGTACTTACTACATGTTTATAGCACTCATCATTACCCACAAAAAAGCCCGCGAATTTCTATATGTTCAAATAAGTCAATCAAAACACTGGTAGATTCGAAATTTTGTATAAATTAATATTTAGAGAAACCTGCAAAGACGCGGCGAGTCGCTTGTATGAGATATAATTAAAAACAATATCTCGAGATGTTCAGGAAAATTGCAGTGCTGCGTAAGACCATCAAAAGTGATACGCGACATTGCATTTTCTGGGCTTGAGTGCCACATACCATAGAGCGGACGACCTGCAATTATAATTATTTAAATCGAAAATCTAGTTTTACAGAAAAAGCAAAAACATATTACGCTGCACAGTATTTCAGATGGAATTATTGACTTTTGATTCGAATAAGATCTTTGAAGGCTTTTTACCATAGAAATATTGATTTTTGAAACAAACCGAAAGTTTTTTTTATTGTTTTGTACAGACAGTTCTTTTAGTTTAGAATGTGGTATTATTGGTTTTTGATCAGACACTCCTCGTGTATACCTCACTATTATTTGTGCGTTTCTTTGTCTGTTTCCCAATTCCTAGATTTCCTAGCTTGGCGTTTAAGTTAGAAATTCAAAAGTTTAAAATAAAAATCCACTATAATCACTACTACTATATACTATAACACACTATATCGTGTACTCACGAGCTTCCCCAATGATAACAGAAACAAACTAAGAACTCAATACAATGCAGATAAATCTTTCATAAACAAAAAAAAAACACTATAACAGTATAGTGTACTCACGAGCTTCCCCAATGAGAACAGAAACAAACTAAGAAATCAATAGAATGCAGATAAATCGTTCATAAACAAAAAAAAACACTATAACAGTATCGTGTGAGCTTCCCCAATGATAACAGAAACAAACTAAGAAATCAATAGAATGTAGATAAAACATTCATAAACAAAAAAACTACTACAAGATCCACTGTTAAAAAACCGGCCAATACATGTCGGAAACGCATTGATTTACAGTTCCGTACAACAAAGAAAACGACATTGCAATCAATCTAGTAGTTTTTACGAAATGCGCGTTTTTTTTTTAAAGTTGGATTCTATCTCTTACTAAGTTATAATATATATGTATAGTTATACTATACTAAGTTATGGAATTTCATCAAAGTTGACTCTATGTTTGTTTGTCGTATGAGGTAGTGCTGGCCTCTAGTGTCAGAGTTTGTCAAGCTGCCCGAGGGCCTCTGACATGGCTTAACGACTGCTATCAATCAATAACAGCCGGGACCGACAGCTTAACGTGCCTTCCGAAGCACGGGGCGATGGAAAACCGCACATAACTTAGAAAAGTCATTGGTGCGGAGCCTAGGTTTTGAACCCGGTATCGTTGGATTCTAAATTGCACTATAGAACCGTTAAGCCACCATCGCTCTATCAGAATAGTAACTTGGTCAGCTATTATTGTAGCTCGTAAACTAGTAGTTTGTCTCGATAATTTTGTTAGGTAGATTCGTTCTATACGCTGGTATCACTTCTTCAGGTTTTTTTAACTGTACTGCAAAAATTAGAGGGAACTTATGGGGTACCTACTTACTATAGCCGAATATTTCGCATACGCCAAATTTCAACCGTGAATAAAATAGCTGTGGCATACAGACAGACCGACCAGATGAAACTATAAGGGATCCCTAAAAGCCACTAAGAGTTTACACTAATACGATATCAAACTTTTTATCTTATCAAGTCACAAAAAAAACAACAATAGTCGTCAACAAAGGGAACAATTCGCCATTGGAGCATTCAAATTGCGAACGTTGCAAAAACGCATCCTTCCTGCTTCCGGATTGGTCAGTTTTTCCCGCGCTTTTTGATTATAAAAGTTTGTCGTGGGTGGAGATGTCGTCAGTCTCAGGGTGGCCGTCATCCCTTGAGGTTGTGCGTGGTTTCCAGTGGTTTGAACGGATTTTCGGTAAGTGATTTTGCTCACAGAGTTTAAAAAATACTAACAGCGCTCTACGATCACTTAAAGTAATGGATATCCGAAACTACTGGAGATATCCGTTTTTTTTTTCAAATATCTGTTCAAAAAACAAAAAACAGAAATTTATAATGTAAATAACAAAAAAATACATCCCCATTATCATATTTTTTCGAAGCACCGGTAGAGTCCGGAGGGTATTTGCTTGTCCTGTCCGAGGTTCAACTCTGAATCGGCTTTCCTCTGAAAAGGAAAAGGAACTTAAAGTAAATATAGGATAGGTACTTTGAAGAATCTAGTACCAGAAAGAACCAAAGTTATTCAGGTTGAAGAGATTAGTCTAAACACTATATATATAAAAAAGAATAGAACAACTTTAGGTTAGGGTAAACGCAACACTGCTCTGTAAACCTGAAACGCTGATGTTCAGAATACCAGAGGTGAGGTGTTAAACACGTTAGTATAAAATCAAATGTTAAAATTACTACAAAGAAATGAGTGTCAGTTTACCACCAGACCCCACACACAGCACAGCATCTACTACCACCATAAATACCTTGATAACCAACACCAGGTATCAAATGCTATCCGGCGACCACCGGCTAAGGCAGTATAATTGTTTACAATTACCGTATAATCTACATTGCAAAGCTTTAGAACTTTTTAGCACCAAGTTTGACGCGTGTCTTGTATCTATTGCAGCTTTAGCAAGGAGAAAAACAAAAATAAACTACGAGTGCATAACATAAGGCATTTTAGCAGGGAAGCTTATCCGCCCGAGCCGAAGGCTAGGCTAGATATTTGAGTCGAGGATAAAATGGGTTTTATATACTCTACTTTTCCCTTCGATTGCGAGGAAATTAAAGTGATGCTATAAGTATTTACCTAATTTACTCATTTCCCGTTTTTCCAATGCATGCATGAAATTGTTTTTGCCTTGATTTTGGCGGCAATATCTGCTGAACTACTTGCGTTTCCTTCTATTAATGTGTAGGAGTAAGTATTTTTACTCTTATCACATTAATAGGGGGGAGGGGGGGGGGAAGGGGTAGGTGAGAAAAGGGGGGTGAGAATCGTAGGTTCCAAACGAATGGACCGATTTAGCTGCGGTTTTTTACGTTTGAAAGCAGGAGAAATAAGATGGGTCTTAGCTATAAGGGGGTGGGGGGGGGGGGGGGTGAGAATCGTAGCTTCCAAACGAATGCACCGATTTTGATGTGTTTTTAATGTTTGGGGGGAGTTGAGCAAACAAAATAGGGTGGGGGGGGGGGGGTAATATAAATATTTAATTTGTTGTGCTTGTTTGGATACATGAACACTGAAGGTAAATAAATTAAAGTAATAGAATTTTATTGCGTTTTGGCTGTAGGTACAAAAGAAATGGAAGTCAAAAAACGTGTTACTTTTTAAACTATTTTAACTGAGTAAAGCTGTTGATTTCCCTACGTGTCATTACGATCGATCTCTTATCGCATTGCATGAATATGTACACTGAGAAGTAGTCGCGGCGCGCCCGACAAGCTATCATAACCTCTCTACATAACCCAAAAAATTACTTCTCTACGGTAGAAACAGACAACCTTATGAAAGAACTAATGGCAGCTCTTTCATAAGGATACGAAAAAACATCACCAGGTTGTTATTGCCCACTGCTGAACACTCCTTTGTTTCTGCCGTCCTCCCCGGTCTCTTATCACTTTATCTTTGCTGTCTTGATACGTCATCAGTTCTTCGCTCCTTAGGGCGCCATTTAAAGGCCGCTTTCTAGCCCGACTGGCTGGCTAAATGCCGCCTCGATAGAATCTTTCACTCAGCCTGTAGTACTATTATTTATTCTGTGGCTAAACCCTTTACTGAACAGGAAGAGCAGTTCTTTAGAGACAGTTCTGAGGAGCCAGTCTCAGATCATACAATATGATCTGATCCAGTCCTATTATAGGCCGCGTGTTTATCATCTTCCACAACATAGTCATTTAGCGACTGGTGAGATTTAGTGGTCACTCAGCCTATAAAAACAACAAGAAACACAATTTAAAAATGTATATATACCCGACCCCCCACTCCCCCTTATAGCTTAGAAGCATCCCGATCACTTCAGCTTTCATACATAAAAAAGAACACATCAAAATAGGTCCATTCGTCAGGGAGCTATGATCCCGACCTTCCTCCCCCCATTAAACTCGTTAGCTAAGAACCATCTCGAACAGATCAGATTTCAAACAGAAAAAAACGCATCAAATTTGGTCCATTCGTTTGGGAGCTACGATGCCACAGACAGACATAAATGATATACATGAATAAAAAATACCCCCTAAAATAAGAACACTCTCCTTTTGAGTGCGGGAGTTAAAAGAAGACTTCGTGAAAACTAAACAGAAAAAAAAAGAAGTATTTGCGAAGCCGCGACATTTAAAGAACTTCCCCGACACAGAGCTCGAAAAAATATTGGTATTACTAGCTGTCCTGCGGCATTGCCCGCGTGGTTATTTTTCCGTGGAAAAAGCATCCTGCGTGTTATTACAAGACTAAAATAAAACAATAAAAGTATCGTTCTGCCGTCCAATAGTTTTTAATCGATTGCTCGGCTTCTTGCCATCGGATTGAGATACAAAGTACACAGTTTTTTTTAGTCAAACATAAGCTGAAAATCGCATGTCAATCGGTCCAGTAATTTTCACGTGATGCGCGAAAAAAAACATCCAGACATTATTTTTTTATTATTTAGTTCAAAAAAACATCCAGACATTATTTTTTTATTATTTAGTACTTGTTCATTAGTTATTTTTTAAATCCCCTAGAGCTTTAGAACTTTTTTTTATTATATTCTTTGTACAGACATTTTGTTACATTTAGATATATAGAGTATTGATATCCTTCGTAACCTAGACTTAAAAATAAAAAATGGAAAAATTAAATGGTTTCTGTTTCTTTGTTCGCGCATCACGTAAACACTACTGAACCAATTTCGATGCGGTTTTCACTGTTGGATAGCATTTGAATTAAAAACTGGGGTACTTGGTACCTCAATCAATCCGAGAATTAGAAGCCGAGCAATCGATAAAAATCTTTTTGACGGCTGAAGGAATTTTGATTAAATATGGTATATTGGTATTTTAGGTCCTGGAATAGCACACAGAGTACTTTGACCTAGATAAATAACCACGCGTGTGAAGTCTGACTGGTTGTTCGTTACCAATTTTATATGTCTGACTGTCAGACACATAAAATTGGTAACGAACACCGTAACCAGGTAACCGATAGCCATCATTACAAAAACTGTTATCGTCCACATTCCATACCTCTAGCACAGAATATATTATACAGATATTTCCTGCGACAGATATTTCCTACGACCGATTACTAATACTTCGGTGGTAATTAGAAATAATTGACGGCTGGTTGATCTAGTGGCTAGTAACCCTAGGAACGAAATCAAACGGTCGCGGGTTCGAATCCTGCAAGTGGCAATCATTTGTGTGATGAGCTAAAATGTTTGTTTCCGAGTCATGGATGTTGATATTCGTATTTATGTATGTTTATCCGTTATCTAGTATCCATATCACAGGGTATCCTAGGTAATTGGTGTGGAATTGTCCCAAATAAAAAATAATAATAAAAAAAAAAACGTTTTACAGTTACATTCGCTTAGGTATTTGATAACAATACCGACCAGAAATAGTGCAGTTTAATTTTACCCGACTTTTAAGAGATGTTTACAACTGAGAGCCTATACTGCTTGACCGATATTGGAAGGCTCTTGACAATTGTAGGAAAAGAAAGCGGGTCGGTAGCAAGACCTCAATAACTCCCAAAATATGGAATTAGCTGTATGAAGTAAATACTGATTATAGGCAATTTTATAGTGCTTAAATGAAAGTCATAAAATTTCTAGATTATTTATTTATTTTGAACTAGCTGTGCCCGCGGCTTCGCACACGTAGTCATTTCTCTAGGTTAAAAGTACTATATTATGTTCTATTCCAGGACCTAAAATACCAATATACCAACATTTGATCAAAATTACTTCTGCTGTCAAAGTTATTTTTATCGATTGCTCGGCTTCTACTCATCGGATTGAGATACCAATTACACCAGTTTTTAAGTTTAGACTTAGGCTTAGGGTTAGCCCTAAGCTATCCAACAGTGAAATCCGCATCGCAATCGGTCGAGTAGTTTTTACGTGATGCGTGAACAAACATACACACACGATTTTTTTAAATGTTGTATTCCTGTTCAGTAACTTATTTTAAGTACCCTAGACCATTTATTTTTTAATTATTTTCTTTGTACAGACTTTTTCGTTCTTATTGCTTTATTATAAGTATAGATGGATAGATAAAAGCAGGTCAACGAAAAATGTGTAACGACGAATACGATATCAATGCAATTTTCACACATTTTAGTATTTTGAATTGCCCCAACGAAATGTTAATACAGCTGTTATACGGTTGGCCATGCTTGCCACTAGATTTCTGAGCCGATGCTAAACTATAAAAATCCATTAAATATTTTATGTATGGTTTTTAATACCAAAAAAAGGTTTTACTTTTTCCTATATTTGTATTGAAATAAACTTTAATTTCGTTTTTATTTTAAAAGGATTGCTCAAATACCTATTTTAAAATTTATCGCGATTTTTATAACCGATCTTTGCGGCCCGGGTTATTTTATGTAACGAAATTACCTATTATTATATTATTCCCATTAATGAAAATCAACAAAAAGCGGAATACATAAATTAAATCAATTTTTATTATGTCCATTTTAATGTTAACGCTATACTCTTGGTCACGTGATAGTTTAAGATTGTGACGTCATACCAGACTATCTCCTATAGTAACTGTGTAATATGCAATATCTATGAATACATCAAAGTTATTTTTATTTTGACATTCATTATGATTGAATTCTGGTAATTTGAGTTACCGTTTTGACTAAATCGAAATAATGAAAACAGCTGATGAATTTAAATATGTATGCTTCAAACAGGTTCCAATCCAACTGCATAGTCCAAGTCCAAAAACAAACAATCAACAAATAATTGAGTCCAATAAGGCCAATAACGATTCATTTAACGACTTGCCACTCTCGTACATTAAACTATACATTAAACTATACTGCGACAAATGATAAACTCTGTACGATAAACTATGTAAATTTTACATAACACGCTAAACTATAGTGCGAAAAATGTTAAACTTTATGCGCTGAACTAACTAGTGTGCATGTTTATTAATTTTCGATATGAAAACATGTAATTTTTAACTATATGGGGAGGGGGAGGTGAGAAAAGTGGGGTAAAATCGTAGTTTCCAAACAAATGGACCGATTTAGTTGTGTTTTCTAAGTTTGAAAGCTAGGGTAAACGAGGTGGTTCATAGCTATAAAGGGGGGATGGGGGGGGGGTGCGAATCGTAGCTTTCGATTGGACCGATTTAGCTGCGGTTTTTATATTTTTTAAAGCGTAGGCAATCGAGATGGTTCTTAGCAATAATGCGGAGGGGGGGGGGGGGGGGGGATGGAGGTGATGATCGTAGCTCTCAAACGGATGGAACGATTTTTATGTTTGAAAACTGATGTGATCGAGTTGCTTCCTAGCTGTAATGGGGGGTGGAAAGTCGGGGGTTATATATTTTTAATATATTTTATTTGTGCTTGTTGCTGATTGTTTTAAAACTTAAATAGATTTCTTAGGAGTTATATTTGTCTGATTTACGACTTTTCAATGAACACGTTAAAATACATTTGTATGCAAGGATAAAGAGCTTAAAACGTACTGCAATTTAAAAAAAAACTCCATTTCTTGGCAATAAATGAATTGATAGGATAATTATAAGAAACAAAAACGTTAAATTAAAAAAAACTAGTGGATGAAGTATTTGTGTACAAAATTTTTTTTTTCGTCGTTTACACGCGTTCGGATTTTAGGATACACATCTTATTTGTCTTCTTGGTCAGGGAACTACCTTAAACTGTCTGATGAAACAAGATATAAGTTCAAAAACTACAACCTGACTACGGTCGGGTATAAAATAGTCTATGACAATACACGTGTCGGACAAGTATAGACGTAGGGTTCCGTAGCCAGAACCCTATCCTTAAGCTACGCATTACATTCGGTCCAGTACTTTTTACGAGATACTCCAACAAACTTGTTTTTACGTTTGGGTTAACTACACTATGAACTTTGTTCAGAGTTGACTAAGGCATAAAATGCTCTATCTTGTCGGCAATAGCTCGTAAACTAGTAAACCTTAGATAGCTACCCTAGATGAGGGTTCTTTGACTACAGCATCCTAAAATCAACCAACCAATAAAAATATCTAAATACCTAAATATCATGTTATATATGTTCACTAGCTGTACCCGCGGCTTCTCACGCGTGGTCATTTCTCTAGGTTAAAAGTACTCTATATACTATTCCAAGACCTAAAATACCAATATACAAACATTTGATCAAGATTCCTTCAGCCGTCAAAAAGTTTTTTATCGGTTGCTGGGCTTCTACTCATCGGATTGAGATAACAAGTTTCTAAGTCAAACCCTGAGCTATCCAACAGTGAAAACCGCATCGCAATCGGTTCAGTATTTTTTAAGTGATGCGCGAACAATCTTACAGACAAACAGAAAGAAACGATTTAAAAAAAAAATTGTTCAGTAGCTTATTTTATACCCTAGACCGTTTTTTTAATTATCTTCTTTGTACACACTCACAAGCAACCTGCGCCGGCGCACGGCGCTAGCTGTTTTTTGACTTCCTCTTTAAAAAATGAAACTAAATCTGCGCCGCGCCGCCGTCTGTCCTTGATATAGGCAAAAACGCAGACTTGTGCACGGATCGGTACTTTGACCCGGCCGTTTTGGTTTGAGCAAACAGTGCGGTGTGTCGATGAACCACATAATATTGTAGGCAAAGTCATAGAGTAGCGAATTGTCGCCGTTTCTCATGATTTATATGGCAATAGAATAAAAATATAGTATAAATTAAAAAAGAAAAACTTTTACCGAGCTTTTTTATTCAATGAAACGCTTTTTTTTTATTGCTTTTACACTTTTTACGTGTTTTTTTCTTATTTTGAAGCATTGTTATCGATTTGTGAGCTACACTAAAAGTTTCAGCAGGGTACTAATCGGGAAGTGCTCGAAGTTTGAATTGCAAGATTCCAGGACAAAATACATAGATACATAGATACAAGTGCAGTTAAATAAAAGCTTTTAAAAATAAAAGGCACTTTACTCAACATACAAAAATTAGTTAGTACTTTTGGCGATGCAGATATTCAATAGGTGGATAGTGAACGTATACCAACTCTCTGTTTCGGATTCACTGTTTGTTTAATAAAAACTTATTGCCGGTGCATTTGTCCAGTTTAGACAAAAGTAACCGAGCGATAAATGATTTCTATCCATCCAAATGTTGTCTGGTAGATATTGCTTTTTAGACCTCAAATTGAACAGAAGATCTTTGAACAGAAGATCTTTCAACATAATAAATAATAGTACATGAATTGACCAATTAAATGTTTTGTATTAAGTATACAAAACGTCAACATCGTTATTTACCATGTTTTTATTAAGTCACTTTCTTGTTTGTCTGCCTGTCTGTCGTTCCGGGTGGAATCTTGCAACTCTAATTTCGAGCACTTCCCTATTAGCTATCCGGCTGAAACTTAGGGTAGCTCTCAAATTGATGACAATGCATTCTAAATAATAAAAACATTCTAAAAAAACATGGTTTTTAGATTTAAAAAAAAAAACAAAACTCGATGCTTGTTATAGTTTCATATTTTCTTCTGCTTTTATCATATACTTTTACTTTATTGCAACGTCTAGTTTAGTTTAAATAATAAAGTTAGTGTAAAGTCCAGCAAAACTAAATAAAAATAAAAACAGATTTTCATACGACATCATTTGTTGACATCGGTTCATCAAAAACAACATAGTTTGACCTCGTGAAGTTGTAAATCACTTAACTGTTCAACTAACTGTAAATTTCCTTCATAACTCACAAAAACTGTTTCCTCGTTCGCAAATGACTCACTACTCTATGCTTTAAGTCACGTAAGAAAGTGATATAACTCAGTTATGTAACTGTTCGACCTTCATACTAGCAAAAAAAACACGAAAACATGAAAAAAATACAAACAATATTATGCTTCCAACCCATAGTCGAGCATCACTGTCCGGTTTGAAGGTCACTATACCACCAAGCGAAATTTCTAGGCATTAGGAGACTCGTAAAGTTGGAATGGAACCAATGTGTCAGGGTGACGAGAGTGCAGTGCCGCGCAAGACTTTGCAATCAATGTTCTGGGTTCTGGCACTGCATTTGTTATGGATAGGAGCTTATACCATCAAACAAATAAAATATCTAATTTGTTAACCCCTCCGTAGCCGCCCTAGAGACATCGTAAGCGATCCGGACGATAAAATCGCTGCCGCAGTGAAGGCAGCGACAGAGTCGTCCAACCCGTCCTCACCATCTGATAACACACTTGACACAGACACCGACCTCGCCGGCGAGGTCGTAGGTCCCTTAATTAAAGTCGATATTATTCGCCTTCGAGTTTTTTTCGATCGAGGGTGCGCTTTCTCAGGGCACCCTCGATCACTACCAAAAGTAGCGATCCAGGGGTGTTAAATCAGACCCCTGTCATCATCGGTAACTGTCCAAGCCGAGGTTCGTACCCCCTGGGTGCCCTTGAGCAAGTTGCCAAAACTTAACTTTGGCGTGCGCCTTCTGCGTCACGCATTACGGCGGAGCGCTTTCGCGCCCGCCCCACCGGTGACGCTGTAGAGGTCAGTTCTATACCAACAGAATATATCGTACCTAAAAAAAAAGTCTCCTTTGCACGACATACTCTCTATGCAGGTATATGTTTCGCCTTATTGTCACACTAGTGACTCGCCCCCGCTTCGCACGGGTGGGTAGCTAAGGATTTCGCTTTATTTCTACACGATTCTACATGTATTTTGACTGACTAATTTGAACAATAAACGGTTA
The DNA here is from genome assembly GCA_946251855.1 of Alsophila aescularia. NCBI lineage: Eukaryota > Metazoa > Arthropoda > Insecta > Lepidoptera > Geometridae > Alsophila > Alsophila aescularia. Next base: position 19,474,891 of record OX276374.1, read on the forward strand.
TTGTGACTTACTACAATAGTTAGACATATAGCCTGGTGGACTTTTTTGTGGGTAATGATAAGTATACTCTAAACACGTAGTACATTACTTTATGTATCATCAATAGTTTTCGCAGTGTACGCCAAATAGTGACTTATAGGCAAATTTTTGATACCTTGCTTGGATTGCAATTTCCTTAATGATCTCAAATTTTTGATAATTAAAATATGGCTTATGCTACTCGCTGATAAATGTAGCTTTCCATAGGTAAAATAATTTTTAAAATCGGTCAAGTATTTTTTGAGTTTATCCATTATACGAGTACACAAATAATCAAATCTCGTCTCTTTATAATATTACTCATAGTATAGATGAGAAATATATAATGTCGCTTAAAAAACAATGCAGCTTAAGGTTTCACGACATACGAACACGTGAAAACGTACGAATTAAGTTTCCATGCCACATAGCTAAAGTAGATAAATCTGCGTGCAGATGTCGTATATGCGAGAATTGACCCTGCTCGGCTGGTTATTGATACTGTTTAATTTTAATCTGCAAACACCGCATGACGTATTAAAGGTGTTAATTGAAACACAATAAATTGACACCTAATTATAATTACAAATGTGTTCGCGGCACACATGTCGTCACATCTGTGTGCGTGTCCAATCGCATTTCACGGTCTCACCAACACAATCTGACGTAGCAATACAGCCTCGCTGTTTTCCTCGCGCAGCACTGCGCGTGGCCAAAGATTAGCGTGCAGAAGGTTAGGAACAGTTTGAAAGGTAGAGGTTGCCTAAACTACTAAATACTAAAAACTAAAGAATATCCGTCGCTTGTAGAAGGATTATATTATTTTAAAGGCTCAAATGGCGTTAAATGTATGCAATAAAGAAAACGTAAATAGATATATTTTGTGGAAGCTACAGTCTACAAACAGAAAGGGACTTTGGACAGGTTCATTATAACGTATTTTGATGTATTTACAAAACATAGTTTTTATAAAAATGCAAATTTAAATTAAACTTACAGGTTAAACGACGTTGTAGCAGCAATCAATAAATCTGAATCAGCCTTACATGATGTCGAAAACAACTATATTATTTTGTTAGTAATATCCTTCATAAAATTTGGCCATATTCTTACTTTAGTGCCTTCATGCTTGGAACGGACCCGTAGCTTTAGGCCATGATGGTTTTTGTTTGAACAATACTGTAATAGTATTGTCTTGTCAATTTATGGAAATTAATTAATATTATAAATAAATAAACAGATTTCACCATTGGAACCTTTGTATTTACCTACTATGTAGTAACAATTAATGAAACGTTTCTCACTTGCGCACGTGAATTCTTCCGCGAATCTAATAAGTACGTGATGATACTATATTATTGATCTTATTTTTATGCAATACATTTATTTTCTTTGAATAGTAGAAAATGAATATTGCTCAAGACCATATAAAGACCTAAAAAGTAGCTGCATCATCATCAGTCTATATTCATCCACTGATCAAAAACCTAGCTTTAAAATATTTTAAAATAAATTAAAAAAAGTATTATTTGAACTTAACCATAGCCTTTTAAGGTAAAGGTTGAACACAATTATGTTTTTACCCTTCTATGAACATTAATCCATTTATTAAGTTACTCTTGTAGTATATTTTATATGAATGAGGAAGCAACTAAAGCTATTAGTAGCACTAATCCTTAAATAAAACACACATATTCAGTTAAAAGTGTTACTCATGATATTTTAACCACGTGTATAATACGTGCGACGAAAGATGAGACTTGACGAGCGTCAGTAGTGGGGAGCTTGCGCATGTATATTCGTGTACGAAATAGTTATCCATAATTTGTAAATCTATTCAGGGATTTTTCAACGACATTCGGAATTATGTGTATAGCAAAACTATATTAAAATTCATCACAATATTTATTTCGAAATAATACAGTTAAAGATAAAAAATGGCAGATTGTCCTAGTCACTGTTATTGTCAGTAAATTATAGTTTTCGTCAGATAACGTTGAACTACCCAGGAACTACCCGGGTTGCTGTCTGGCAAAATCTTCTACTGTCATAATGATCTCAGTATCCGTCAAATTGTCAATTATGTGATCACTTACTATGTAAGCGTTTTTTTCCATTCATTTGGTCCCATTTAATTTGCCTTTTCTGTTACTAACTCTATCACGTGCACGGGGCGAGGAGAACAGGAGACAACTACCGCGCATGCGCAGCGCCGTACCGCGCCTCCCGCGCTCTTTCCGATCTAAAAATCGTCTACTGCGCAAGTCAAACCACGTGGTGTGTCAAGTCTCATCTTTTGTGGCGCGTATTGTACTTAATAGTACACGTGGTTAAAATATCATTAGTAACAGCTAACTACGAAGTAACTTGTAGCGTCAAGAATAATGTTCTTGACATAATAATTGAGGTAATGCATCAGCACAAATAATGCCGCAACATTTCAGAATTTAGTTATAGTAAAAATTACAGAGTGACTAATTAAAAGTTATGTCCTTCCTATATTATGATATCTGATCTGACCGTGTTATAAACACTAATTCATAATTAACAGTATGGGCTCTACGGACGAGCAGCATGTTTTAACTCGGCCACACGAACACGCTTTTTATTGATCCTCCATCTACGATTTTACATGTATCCATCCATTCTATTTATGTTTGGTGTACATATTCACTTCTCTCTTGATATTGCAATATTCGTTTACGCACTTTATAACACACTTAGGATCTCATGTAAACAAGAGGCGATCACGCGTTCATGCGATCATACTCGTACTTCGTATTTGTTAGTTTACGTTGCTTGCATTTGATAATAGGCTTCGACGCTCATTGAATTTAGTTCAGACACGTTGCGACAAAATAGTGAATAATATGATTTTTCAGGGGTGTTACGAGAGACCTCTCTATTCTCTACACTGAGCTTGCACTAAAATTTCCAAACCTTTCGATAACAGGCCCCTGTGGCATCCATTTTAGAAGTTACAGAAATCTTCTGCTGCATATTTTCTGAAGCGAGACATTCCGTAGACGCAAAGGCATCATGTCACGATGTATCATACTGCCATAAAATTGCTGCAGAGTCATGCCAAATATATTTTCAGCAAGATAGCGTGTCGACCGCTCTCAAAATAATTTCGTGATTAGTGTTCCACTTTTAATATTTTAAGATGTTTCATGACTATCCATACTCTGCCGTAAGTTCATTGACTGTGATTTTACACATTTCGTGCCTGTTTTCAGCAAGGAAGAGTTCGAGTTGTTCAATAGTTCCGTCTACGGTGAGATGGGACCTCTTTTAGCTGGAAACGGGTATATTGCCTTTCCAATCATAGATGGACTAAATACCGGTAGTTCAAAATCTAGTTCTCCAAGGCATAGTTATTTCTCTGAACGCCGCCTATCTGTCGAGCCCGGCGCTTACGCGATATATCGAGATTTAATTGTTCTAAACAATGAATCTCGTAAACCGGACTGGAAGGATTAAACTGACAAACAACTGCTTGCAGAATACCTACTGTGGTAAAATATTGGCAAAGCGTTCTACGCCAAGCGCAATGCCAACCACCAAATATATAATAGCAACACCTGCTGCTATCTATTATATATTTTTACTGCATATTATAATTTTCCAGGGCCAATTTATACATAGAGGAACCTCGAGATAATAATAGTTTTTGCAGGACGATTCACGATTCCTCAACTGAATCTAATTCCTAAAATGAATTCCACTGGACATAAGTCATATTTATTACCAAAGTTCTTAAAATTTCGTGCATTATAATACCGCGAATAACAATCATACATATGTTGCGTGAATGATTATTATTTATAGCACAATGACATTAATTACAGTTAAGGGACAATGATGCTTATTTCGATTCCCTAAAGCGTCAGTAAACCTCACTCATCCTCAGACCAGAAGTCCAGACTAAGAAAGTTCTTGGAATCTTACATTGGAACTCAGATTTAATACGACTTGAGCAGGTAAGAGGATCTAATAGGTTAATGTCAATATCATAAATATTGATGTTTATTGACCGGTTTGCTTTCTCAAACTGCAGACTCTACTCATCTTCATGATATGCGCCTTGAGGTATTAAAGTCCAGCAATCAGTCATTTTCAAACGAACTCTAACTAGGATTCCCTGAATCTAGGTAACTTTTAGAACTATGATCCCACAACACCTAGACATAATTATTCACCTTACCTATAGTGGAATCATATACGTTTATGTTTAAATCATCCAAGTAGTTCCAGACAACCTCACGCAAGGTCACTACTCGCACGCTGACTACCTCTATACAATAATAATTCAACGTTTTCACTGCACGTGTAGTGTTCGTGCACACATCAGACGTCGATATTCGATAATCATTGCTGAATTTAAGCCTCCTCCAAAGTAGAGGGATGGTTTTGCCAAGCGTCTTGGTGATCGCAGTAAATGTTGTACTTACACTGTACAGTGTGCACAATATAGCATAAATAAAAAAACAGAAAGTATAAAAAAAAAAAAATTGGTGGAGCAAATACCATCGTTTTTCACGGCCTTATTTATATGTTTAATTTTGATCTTTTTTCTATCATCTCATACATATTGCGTGTCTTTCTCTTCAACTCTCTGTTTGTGAAAACATCCAAAAGAAATAAATCCATAAAATTACGTCATTCAGTTTTCCAACCTCCCACTACTGTACTAAAATAATAGAATCACACACTACTAGGTAGACGTCTCCACTTCAAACAAACGGACATAAATATAATCCATTGATAGAACAGAAAAAAAATGTGCTTCACTGACGTGGGTCGTCAATTGTAACCCTTCTGTAAACATACTCTGTGACGCGCAACGACCTCTTTACGTTACTGGCTAGTCACAACGTAACGGCGGGCGCTCGTTATCGTTCGATAGCGTTATCGCTAGCGGCCGTTCGTGTCGTGAGAGGCGCGCGCGCACTTGAGTTTTGAGTTTCGAAATTGAAAATTTAATTCGTTGCAGTTTTGAAGGTGCTGTATTTGTGTGTTTTATATTTTATGTCAAATTTATTATTTGCTGAAAGCTCGTGCTTGTTTATTATATATATTTTTAGTAATATTATTAATAATTATAACAACAGTTGTTGCGAACATATTCTAGAATTAAGATACCCCCAACGTGAATAGTGACAGTCTCTTCTTAAAATTGCACTTATAAAAAAAAACTATTCCTGAGCTACAAAGAGTCCGTCACAAGTGTTATAAAATTTATGCTAGAAATAAAGTACACAGGGAAAACGAAAGTTATCGTTCAATATGACTTGGTTCATGACATCGAGTCTTCCGACAAAGGCATCACGCGCTGCACGAAGGTAGGTTACTGCGGGATTCGGTCCCATTCCCGACGAAGCGCTGCTTTCAGCATATCCACACTTTCTTATTGTTCACCTGTAAGCGCTGGATCTCTGGAACAATGGTTGTTTGTGACTTTCCAGACAAATTCAAGGCAATCACACTATTGCGTTTAAAATCCTGAGTCATTTTCTCTGTTTTTCTGCCAAATTTCGCTGCGCTGTCAAATGTTGTCAAGTGTTAAATGTTGCAGCAGTGTGAAGTTGGTAACGCTTGTGACTGACCCTGTTTTCAAAAAAGCATTTTTAGAATTATATTATTAGATGTATTTATTTTTTGTATGTATGTTACGCGATATCTCCGGTAATTGTAGATAGATTTCAATAATTATTTCTTTAATTGATTGGGTATGCCTCAGGGGTAGTTCCGTTTAAATTTCATGAAAATATTCTACCTCTAAGGGTGGAAAATTAGGGGATGATTTAATTTTTTAACTTTCGCCCAATTTATGACGTGATATCTCCGTCAAATGTGGGTCGATATTGAAGTTTTTTTTATAGAACAGGATATGCTTTAGGTATGGTCCCACATATATAATTTGGTGAAGATCTGATAAAGACCTTCGGAGATACAAAGGTATTCCTCAATGGATAACAGCAAGTCACTTGCGATTGCTGTAATCGCATGTTCATATATTGTTCAAGCCACTCAAAATTGAGAAATCAAATAGACTTTAGAAAATGAAAATATCGACTTCAAAATGAATAAAATAATCTTACGTGGGAAACAGTTAAGGAAGTCGGTGCCCAATTTTCTTAAATATAACCAAATCACAGACTTCCTTAACTGTTTCCCACTTAAGATTATTTTATTCATTTTGAAGTCTGTTTTTACTTTTTTTTAAGTTTATTTTATTAATACGCAATAAGAACATATGCTGCTATCTTATTATTTTGTCTTGGTCAGAAAACCATCTCAATTATAACTGGCGGATGAATTTAATGTCACAAATAACTATTCTAACATGCACCATCCCTTAGTTTGTAGTGGTAGGCCTCTTACGCACGAGGCCGCCTAGGGAAGTCACACACCATACCTTTGTCAGATATTAAACCACCAAGCAGTAGTGTGTAAACATTTCTGTTTCGGTTTGAGGGGCAATGTTTCCTGCGAAATTACTTGACAACGAGACTTAACAACCGATGTCTGTTGTAAAAAAATAAGCTTTTATGCAGTACCATGACATGGTGAAACTTAGAACGGGCTATCACACTTAAATGCATATACAAAATTTCGTGTCTGTGCTGTTAACCGTTGAGGAGTTCCTTAGTCACGACCCAAACCTCAGTGCAGCAATCATGTAATGGTAAAACTTAAAACCGACTATCATAATAAAATTTGGTGTATGTGCTGTTGACAGTTGAAGAGTTCCTTTATCTGGAGCTAATCCTGAATGTCGATTCAGGTCATGCTTACAATAAAAATACATTGTCATCGAAACTGAAGCAACGTGTAAAAATTCAAGTCCGTAGGATAAGAGAAAGCGGTTCTGATTGAACTTGCAAGATTTGAAATTACCAAACATACATATATACAAACATTGCAAGTTAAATAAAAGCTTATAAAAATGTTAGATGGTATTTAACTATAGGTACTTGCGTTACTTGTTGAGGCATCACATAAGATAACAATGCTATATCTGCTATCACAGTGTGTTCTTGCATTGCAATCCGGTGGAATTTGACATTAGTCAAGGGCGAGCCGTCTTCACAAAACTAAATAAACGCGCCGCGCCGGTTTCGTTTTTGCGAATCAACGTTGACTAACTCGCTGATTTTACTCTGTGGTTATATTTATTAACTCGTGTCTGTCACTTTTAGTATTCCGTAGTCAAACAAGGAACCCTCATAGTTTCGTCATGTCCTGTAATTCTGTATGTCACGGTTGTAATGGTATTCATACACTATCTTACTATTATAATTAACACTATAAGGTTTAAATTTGGGATTTCTAATAACAGCGACACATAAAAATATTGTCTATGTTTTTTTATTAATAAAAATAATGGTGTGGCTTCCATACTTAGTTTAATATGAGGGTATAGGCGCATAATATGAATCAATTCACGAAATGATCATGGATAGCCATTATTACTAGATTTTACTAGTTTACGAGATATAGGTGACCATTTGATGATTGCAATGCAAAAAAATATGTTCGCTAGTACCTAGCCAACATTCTAATCTACCCGCCTATCTATCTATCTAGCTATGCATGTTCAATACGCACTTGGGCATTTTTATACGCTTTATATTAGCTTCACTTGTATGTTTGTATGTTTGTAACGGACTCCCTTGGACGCTATTTTGACCCACTTTAAACGGTCAGACTTCATTCAATTTTTGCACACCTGTCAAAGACCGATGACAATGCAATAATTCGAAAAAAAAAGTAGAAAATAAATAATGGTTTAAAAAAACTAAAAAACACGCTTTATATAGAAAACCAAACTAAAAATAGAAAATAAATTTTAATAGTGTAAATAAGAATACATGTTTTTATTTAAAAAAAGCGTGGGGTGCTTCTCATATCTGTCAATAAAATATGTATAACTATTGACCCATGCACCACACGTTTTTTTTGAAATAAAAGTTTTTTTTCTTATTTACACTATTAAAATTTATTTTCTATTTTTTAGTTTGGTTTTCTATATAAAGCGTGTTTTTTAGTTTTTTTAAACTATTATTTATTTCTTTTTGTTTTTTACTGCTAGTATTTTATATTAATTGAACGCTCTGTTTGTCGTCACATTAGTATTTGTACAGGACGCTCTAATTAATTAACTGTTATATCGAAGGAAAGCTGTTTTATGTTGTCAACATGTTTTCTATAATTTGTTGTAATTAATACATAATAAGAGTGTGCAAACAAAAATAACAAGTATGTGCATACGTTGGTCGTTTTATTGAAATAAAAACATTGAGAATTAGCCAAGCGACTGCATAGCGTTGGAGTAATCTACATAAATATTATATAGAGGTAAAGTTGTTTGTATGTTTGTAGGAGGTAATCTCGGGAACTACTGATACTTTGTGAAAATTCCATCTCTGATAAAAATATTTTTCCCAAGAAAATGAAAGTTTTCTGTAGGTACCTCGTACTCATTCGTAGGGCTGAACAGCAAATCGTAGTAGGTCATTATCGCGTTTCGTTCAAAAAAGGTCGACTGAAAACAAAAAATGTTTTCCTTTTTTTTTTTTTAGTTTTATGTGCTTTCATAGTTTTATGTTCGTTTTCCATCAGAATAGATATCACCTTCGTTAGTCAAATAGATACCTATTTTTAACCCCCGCACTCCAATAGTGAGGGGTGTTATAATTTTAGGGTGTGTATCATTGCATTTATGTATCCGTGTGTCTTCTGTGGCATATTAGCTCCCAAACGAATGGACCCACTTTGATGCGATTTTTTCTGTTCGAAAGTTGATGTGATCGAAATGGTTCTTAGCTAATAGGAGGATCGTAGCTCGCAAACGAATGGACCGATTTTGATGCGGTTTTTATGTTTGAAAGCTGATGTGGTCGAGATGCTTTTTAGATATTATGTCGGGGGTTATATATATTTTTAATTTGTGCTTGTTTGCGATAGAAAGTAATGAATGGAAGGTAATGAAAAACGGCTTTACTAGGTTTACTTTAACGTTTTTACTAGGCAGGCAATTATCATTACTGTCCTAGTGTAGTTCTTTAGAACTACACTAGGACAGTAACAGGACCGAGTACGATTCATAATTTTGATCGCCGTGCCTCCGGATAGTAATGAAGTTTTTTGTCGGACAAAAATTTAACTTTAAATAGTTCGCTTTTCTAGCTAATTACCAATTTTTCCAAATGTGGAAATACCTTTTCCTTTATCATATAGCTACATTCAGTGCTTTACTGTCCCATTTCAAATGAACACCCTGTGTAGATAAAAAAATATCACTTATGCAAATCATGATAACATGCATGTCGTCTTTGTATTCAAGACAAACATAAATCATATAATATTGAGATGTATTGCGGTGACAATGATCTCTTTGTTCAATATATAGCTTTTATAATATTTCTTATGAGTTTATCTCTTTATATTTATCGTATAATATCCATCTTTAACATTGAAAAATCAATATTCTAAGAACAATGTAATATGCTTTATTGTACAGTCAAAAGGCACTACAATATTTTGTTATAAGAACAATTATATGCTTTATGGTACATCCAAATGGAACTATGGCAGCAATTTGGTAATTTTACTCTTTAAACTAAACTAAATTTCTTCAAATGCAATTTAAACCTTGGCGACTTTGTAACAAGGTCTTTTTGCCCCTGGCATTTATTCTAAACTTAGTCAAGTTGTTAAGTTTAAGTTTAGTTGTCAAACTTAGTTAAGCTGCACCGCTTAAAATAACGTAATTAAAACAGGTTTTTAACACGCTGTCTAACAGCGCTTAGATAAATTAGGACACGTTCTGAGACACGTTTGGACAAATCGGGACTCGCCGCGTAGAAACTAAGTTGATTTTACGCTGACAGGCTTTAGTGATAGTTTAGTGAGTGAGGATTAAAAGCCCGGGGGAAAAATACCTTGTTACGAAGCCAACAAAGTTTAAATTACATTTGAAGAAATTAAGTTTAGTTCAGGGGATGTCCGAATCGCTACCATTATCTCTTCAAATTAAACTGTATAACTGTCAACATTCAAGGCATGTTGTTGGGTATAGAGTATAGTTTAACAAAATAACAACAAAAATATGTAAAAAAGTTAAACGTAAAAAACACTGTATACCTATTTATATGTTTTCTCAATTTTATCGTGGCTGACGTGTAAAATAAATAACATTGAATACAAAACTGCAACGTGCCCTCTGCTTGACCTTATTTGCGAAAGTATCAAATTCGCTTGCGATGCAAAATGACCGATCGACTGCCAGATGTATAAAATATATACAAAGGCATTCTCAGAAAGATATCAGAGATAACACTATGTAGAAATCGCTCTTTGTTCTTTGTTTAGTGATTATGAAGTCAACTTTTTAAACTTACGGTTACAAACAATTTATAGAATTCGGTAAGGACTACACCAAATGGGCGTTGACTACTTGCAAATCAAAGAACAAATGAATTTTCAGTTGTTCCGTGAACGTAAATGAAAAATCGAAAATTCAAATTAATATCTGCACCAATATATAAAAGTGAAACGCTGTCTGTTTGTTTGTTTGGGGAGCTTTCACGCGATAACGGCTGGACGGATTTTGATGAAATTTGGAATGGAGATAGCTGGAATAAAACATAGGATACTTTTTATCCCGGAAAATTGTAAGTTTCCACGGAAAAACGGGAAAATATTTGATTACTCGCTGTAAGAAACGGTTGCAATGGAAACGAAATAACAAGAATGACAAAAACATCAAGAGGATTGACTTTTGCATTGGTTTTTAATATCTTAGAAGAACATAGGATGCTTTTTTTCGCGATAAACAGTAGTCCGCGTGGACGAAGTCGCGGGCGGGAAATCTAGTATATTATATAAAGTCTTTGTAGCAATTTTATGTTTATTTTTTAACATTTATTTTCGTGCCAAATTAACTCTTTACGCAATTGCCTCAAAAATAATTAGTACATCAACTACGTCAATCTACCCGTCTCTGTCTGACAATATACATGTATCTCCCATCTCGCTCGCTCGCAACGAATCGCTCACGTTGCAATCGTTACTGCCGTGTCGTTAAACGAGACATGACTCACGCGCTGAAAATAGCTGCGTCAAATTCAATGCGTTGTATTCACTTTGAGAGGTGTCAGTCAAAGTTCCTCTGTATTTATTAAATATTTAAAGTTGAAATTGCCTTGGGTTTGAATAATGGGTTTTTATGGCATGTTTTTTTGCGTCGTTCTTATCTCGTTAGCGGAGGCAGACAAGAAGTAATAATTAATGACGGAGCGCGGACAGAGGTATAAGCTATGTTTTTTATAAGTAAAAACCTGGGGAGGGGAATGAGGAGGTATATACAAAATGCCTCAGTTTTTATTGAACGGTCCTAAAAATTCGAAAATGAAAATAAATGTAAAAAGAAATGCATTCCTGTCGAGACCAATACTTATTTAAAAAGTAATCATAAGTTTTGATTTTTTCATTAATGATAGTTTGCTGGGGTCTCAAATGATCTTTTCATATAATTTTTAATTTCTGCTTATTAAGGCCCTTCATAAAAAAAACTTTTTACTAATTCTTTTCATTTTTAACTTGGAATAATGACCACGCAGGCATAGTTGCAGGTGGCGAGGCACAGTTAGTTTTAAAATAATAAAAAAAAAACTACGTCCCACTCCATAATTATTACAAAAAGGTTAGCTGGGTTTCTATCGAAATAGGTATAACGATAACAGTTTAGTTTTTGTGCAATCATCACAGCCAACGATGACTGTACTTTTAACGAATTCTCGCGTTACCATTCGTTACTCCACCGCCGTTTAACGAAACCTGACTCATGCGCTAAAAATAACCGCACGAATACGTGGTTTCCTCTAAGGAAGTTCAGTATAATTTCAGCTGTAATTTCAAATGCACAGAGTTTAAATTCCCTTGTGTCTAGAAAAATGGTTTCGCAATGCCATTTTTTAATAGTTTTTTCCCCGTTAGAGGTTACTAGCTTTTGTCTGTTACTTTGCTCGGGTCGGCCTGCGGATTCGGACGTCTGGTTGTAGAGAAGAAGTTTAATCAAAATTGGTACAGGAGTTGTTGAAGATAGAAAAAGCGGTAAATTATTAAGGTTAGTGTACCAATACCAAGTTACTTCGGGCGATAAATCAATTTATTACATTGTTTTCATATTTTATGCTCATTAATTTGTAATAAGCAAAAAATATGACGTACGTATCACTCCAACTCCAACTTCTGTACGTATAGCTTGTCTAGGAAGACAAGCTTGCACCGTCGAAGACCACACCATCGATTATCATCGGTCAAACGTAGCAGTCAGCAGAGGCCCTTGAGCGGCCTGGCAAACTCTGACACTAACTACCCTCATCCGACATACATACATCAGTCAAATGTAGAGACACAATAAATAATAGTACCTACTACGGAGAATAAAAAAGCGAACACGCGGCGGCACGTGTTTTCTACAATAGGTCCGTCGAATGCCGACTCTATCAAACTTTATCAGTAATTAACTCGTAAGAACACCTTGCTGTAAATTATAATTAATAATAAGTCTTATTATTTGATGATTTATCCTCTAACTTGCATATTTGTCCGCGAATACGGTAGTGTGCTATTTGCATCCACTATGTTTGTTTTTAATTATATTTTAGAGAGGCTCTCAAGTCGAGATGTCTTGTCTTTGTGTATGTAACTATTTGTGAAATTATTTTTTATTTATACCAGTGAAGTCGCATTTTTAACTGCGTACTGCCACAAATAAATGATTCAGCACTATCCGCGCACTCGTACAGGCTTTTTAGCCTTGAATACAATAACTGCAAACGGCGTCTAAACGAACGCCGTTGTTGTAACGATGAGATGCGTTATGGAGTATATGTCGTGGCGATATCATATTAGAATTGGTCATTTCATGAAATGGTTGGCCACATCAAGAAATAGTTCTATTTCATGAAATTATCGCTGACATCATGAAATGGTTTGGCCAGATGAATTTGTTTTGTTTTGTCGTGTAAGGTAGTGCTGGCCTCTGATGTCAGAGTTCGTCAAGCCGCGCGAGGGCCTCTGACATGGCTTAACAAATGCTATTAATCAATAACAGCCGGGACCGACGGCTTACGTGCCCTCCGAAGCATGGGGCGATAGAAAACCGCACATAACTCAGAAAAGTCATTGGCCTAGCCTAGCTTTTGGACCCGGTATCGTTGGATTCTAAATTGCACTATAGAACCGTTAGGCCACCATCGCTATATGATGAAGGCCAGATGAATGAATAATCAGCTTTTGACGATATGAACTGCTAAACGCACGTCTACTTCATGATATGATCAAATATTAGTGATCATGTCGTAAAATTGAAGGCAAGGGCGGAATCCTGACTTGGCCGTGAGGTTAGAAGCGTAGCTCGCCCCCACCTTCGTTTGTCTGTTTCAACACATTTGATATCACGAAACCCTACATTAATGATATTGATAAGCCCAAACGTGGATTGAAATACCATTAAACGTTGATGTTTCAACAATATGGACAGTTTTAGCTGGTCATTTCATCAAATAGTACCACTTCATGAAATATTATCGACCGAATCATGAAATTATCTAATTTGATATGACTTAGATATATCAAATAATTTCAACCTTTTTTTTTCGACTTCTTTTATTTATTTTTACTCTTTGACTGTCTCTTTTGTTTGGGTTTTGTAATAGAAATATATGTAAAACTATAAATAATGATAAGAAACATTATTTTAATTAAAAGAACTGAATTGAATAGAATTTGATTTTAATAGAACATTATTATGATACACTAAAACCCTACAATCTAAATAAATACATACTACATTCTTCACTCTTCTGTAACGGATAACGCCGTATAACGAACGCCGTTGTAACGATAAGATGCGCTTTTAGTGATAACGTGCGTTTATCTTCAGAGATAGCCGATAGCGGCCTCAAGTTATAAATGCAAGTGAATTATTGTTTTATGTTAGTGATTATTTTGTATGTAAGAGAGGAATCGTCGCGCATTTGAAGAGGTATGTTTTATTTGTTATTCTGGTTCTATATTTTATTATTTTGGTCGTATTTTTTTTTATGTGACGATGTCGTTATGTTGATAGTAAAAAAGTAAAGCAACCCTTCTACAGGGTGTCCAGTGGCAGATTTCAAAGTTCGAAAAATTGTAAAAAAAAACTACACATCTAATACAAAGTATGTTTATAGTAATTTAAAAACAACAAATGCGGATTTAATTTTTTTTAAAACCACGTTCTCCAAATGGCGGCCATCGAGCCTGACACACTCTTCAAGTCTGTTACGCATGTTTTCAAAAACGCGTTTACAGAGCGACTGGGGAATCCTGCTGATTTCAGCTCGAATATTTCCTTTGAGTTATGTCACTGTGCTCGGATTTGTTTTGTAAACAACAGATTTTAAGTATCCCCATAAGAAAAAGTCACATGGGCTTAAATCTGGTGACCTGGGTTGGCCACGGTATGGTGCCGTTTCGGAATATGTTTTTTTCTGGAAATAACTGCCGCACTGCATTCATGTACACATTAGCAGTATGAGCTGTGGCCCCTTCCTGCTGGAACCACGTGTTTTGGTTGAAGTTTGGACTGTTCTGTAGTTCCAGTCTAAAAAAGTCATTTATCATCTCCGTATATCTCTCCGAATTCACAGTTACAGTTTGGCTACGTTGGTTTTCAAATAAATAAGGCCCTATGATTGCAGATGCAGACAATGCACACCAGACTGTAACTTTAGGTTTATGTAAAGGCTCTTGATGCATTTGTCTTGGGTTGCAGACATCCCAGTAACGGAAATTTTGCTTATTCACATATCCTCCGAGGTGAAAGTGGGCTTCGTCACTAAAGAATATGTTACCCATCCGAGTAGCAGAACGAAATCTCAACAACATCACCTCCGCGTAAGTTTTTCTTAATGCAAAGTCAGAATCATGTAAATCTTGAACGATTTGAATTTTATACAGATGGAACTTGAGTTTTTTTTCGCATTATAACCTGTAAAGTTGATTTCGTAATTCCCAATATCGATGAACGTGCACGAAGTGATAAACGGGGATTTTCAGTGACAGAAACCATAACACGTTCAACATTTTCGTCCGTGGCTACTGTTGGTATAGGTCCTGGGTCTGGGTATATTTAATGTTGATTTTGTAGCTCTGAACTTTGCTGCCCATGACTGAATGAGGTTGATCGATAGTCCATCACGTATTATTTTACGATTATTAAATCGACGGTGTGCTTCAGACAGCGAATAACCACTCGAAATGTACGCCTCGATGGAAAAAGCGCGGTGCTCTCCACTCCACTGCTCCATGGCTACTAAAAAATCCGCAGCGCTTGCGCTTTCGACGACGCCCCCCGCGCCCCTCTCACGAATTTCGTTCAGAAACTATGTTTGTTCAAACTTTGAAATCTGCCACTGGACACCCTGTACTTGTTACTCTGGAGCGAAGGTGGCCGAGTGCTATAATAGTGCACGTTAGAATCTAACCTGACAAACTCCTACACCAGCGGCCAGCCCTTCGAACGATAAGCGAGCAAACTTATGATTTTGGTGTGTTTTATTCTGTTGCACTTATGAATTGTCACTTAGCATCACGAAAACATGTAAAATACCTAAAGTAAAGGACCTGGGTGGGTACCCATATTTAACCAACTTCAAAAAATAGAAGTGGCTTGAGTTTGAGGAGCCATTCGAGGCTTTTTTAATTTTCTTAGAACAATTTCTCCAAAATTTCTGGGCCAAATTCTTTTGTTTTAAACCATTTGATGTCTGTATTTTGGTCCAAAATCTATCAATGCGTAGGTAGATTTCGAAGTACCTACAATTTTATAAAGTAAATCTTTGTTGACCAGTCCGAAGCTAGTAAAGTTTTTTTAATAATTATTTGGTATCATTTTTAAAAAAGGAGGTTCATCGCGTATATTTTTGGCTTATCACGATTTGTATATTCAGCCAGTTTCAAGTGTTTTCGTCACGAAATCTTTGCGTGTTCTTTATAAGTAGACTACTTCAGTTCAGTCACCTTATTTCAACATGTATTGATAATTTAGGTCAGCAATACACGTACGGCTTGCGTAATATATTTTTGCAGGTTGGTCTGTTATCTACATTTAGCGAAATTAGATAGGTTGATAATTTTTTATTGGTTATGCGTTTGACCACAATTTCACCTGGTGTTTAGTGACGACGCTGTTTTTAGCACAACTTTTTGAACTTTTTTTTATGAATTCTGGTCATGTGAGCTTTATGTAAACACATTAAAAAACAACTGTACAATTAGGAACAGTTGTCGGACTTATGCAGCGACCTCTTCCACGCAAAAATAATAGTAACGGCTATAAATTTCCGAGTAACGATAGCGCGAATTTACGTTATGAAGTTATTTAATTTTATCAAATTTTAATTGCAATTTGATATATTGTTATAGGAATTCCTAAACTAATAAATGCGAATGAGCGGATGAGTTTTTGTTACATTTCAGCTCCGTGACGGCTGAAACTTTTTTAAGGACTTGACGGATTTTGATTAAATTCTGTAGAGAGATACTTTTGGTCCTGTAATAACACATAGGACATTTTTAATTAAAATCGAACCGGGCAGAGCTGCGGGGCGCAGCTAGTTATTTATATAGTACCTATATTTTTATAAGCCGCCTTTGTTCATATCTTGTTTGTTACCTTGATTTTATTCAATTACTAGTGATAATAACAGTATCAGCGAAACCTAGTATGTATAGTACCTATTACATTTTGTATCTTCTTTCAATAACTATCACGGTCGTGAGTCTCGAGGTGTACTAGAATCAATTAAAGGAATATAAAAAAATGTGGTGGTCCTATTGATAATACAATCTAGCCTTGAATTAGGCTAGGCTAGTAAGTAATTTAATTTTAACTTAAAATTTTAAAATGTCTTAACTAAGAATATGTCCAATAGCACTTTTATTATTATTAAGGCGATGACAGTGTGTTCATGTTTTTTTTGTATATTTTTTTTGTTCATTTTTTTCACTTGCACTTTACGCTAAAATCACTGACACTAAACACTACACTAACTCGAACGGTTTTGTTCTTTTGAGCATTCTCACTATGTCCGTTTGGTCGAGGAGCTGGATCGCTTCGTCATTTACATGATGGTGAAGTCTACGTTCGTGATCTTCTGCATATTTTTCAATAACTTTGTCAATAACCTCTACCTCTTTTACCCGACTGCGGCGAAGTAAGGTTAGGGTAATAAGTTTAACAGTCTATATGTATGTATGTGGATGTTCCACCATAGCGTCGCCCCTGTTGGTCCGATTGTACAAGCGAGGTATCAATCGATTCATCTTCATGTATATAGACTATTTATTTACCCACTGCGGTGGTACGGAGGGTTATGTACAAACCAAAAACTTGGTCTGATTTTAACAAGCGAGTATCAATCGATTCGGCTTCTTCGCAAGAGTGTCATAGGCTATTGTTTACCCAACCGTAGTCGGTGTAGTCGTAGTCGGTATATCTTGTTTAAGTTTTAAACATAAGTTTAAGACAACGACGGAAGTTGATAACAGTGACACCCAGATAACTGAGTGTCACTGTTATCAACTTCCGTCAAAAGCTAAAAACATACAACTTGTGATTTGAAGTACAAACCCTTAAAAAAGGTTTTCGTTCCATAAACAAACTTCGAGTGGTCAGATTAAAGCGAACGTGTTACAAATCCACCAGATAAGGTACGATCGAAAACATGCACACAATTCGCACTATATTTTATCGAGTCAACTTCCGTTGTGTTTGCTCTAGTTTTGATCGATAGACTTCGATAGGAAGCATTATTTATATTATTTTATACTAGCTTTCGCCCGCGACTTAGCCCGTGTGGACTACAGTTTATCGCAAAAAAGCATACTATGTTCTTCTAGGATAAAACCACTGGAAAAGTATAGCAACAACGCTCTTGATGCTTTTGACAGACTTGTTATTATTTCGTTTCCATGCAACCTTTCCTTACAGCGAGTAATCTAGTTTTCCCGAGGAAATTTACCATTTTCCGGGATAAAAAGTATCCTATGTTGTCAAAGTTTCAACAAAATCGGATGAGCTATTTAGGCGTGAAAGCTCCCCAAACAAACAGATGTTTTACTTTTATATATTGGTGCAGATTTTGTAGGTAGTTGTGTATGTGTGTAGGTAGTTGCGTATGTGTGTAGTTTCATATTTACTTTTTAACGGAAGCAACTTTTTTAGAACTGTTGTACAATACGTATAGTTTGCGGATTGAGGTTCACTCGCCGCGACGCGACAGAATAAATATTTATTTGTGCACGTTTTTTCTTATACTCATTTACCTAAGAAAGATAGAGTGGACTATAAGTCAATATCTTAGTATTAGTGTGTATTATATTGGAGGCTAAGATAGAGTGGACTATAAGTCAATATCTTAGTATTAGTGTGTATTATATTGGAGGCTAAGCCGAGACTAAATTTGTGTCAATGCGCCATCCTAGTTAGTATGTACTAGTATTGTATATATTGTACTTTTAACGTACGTTTTTTTTAGATACTGTTTGTATTATATAATAAACTTCGCCAGCGACTTTCTTCGCGTGGACTACAGTCTATAGCGAAAAAAAGGATCCTGTGTTCTTCTAGGAGATTAAAAACTAATACAAAAGTATAGCACTAACGCTCTTGATGCTTTTTGACAGAATTGTTACTATTTCGTTTCCATGGAAACGAGTAATCGTCGTTTTCCCGTGGAAACTTACAATTTTCCGGGATAAAAAGTATCCTATGTTGTTCTCTATATTGTACAGTACCTATTTACAAAGTTTCATTTAAATCGGGTCAGCCGCTTTGGTGTGGTAACTCCTCAAACAAACCAATAAACAGAAAAAGTTTTACTTTCATATATTGGTCTGAATTAGTTCAGTAACTTTATCCACACCGTTTTAAATAGATCATATCTCGCTATCTAGCCTATTTTAGGTTTCCTAAATTTATAATTACAAGGTTGTACTACGTTTACACGCTGTAATTATAGATTTTAGTGCACTAAAGAGTTACCTATCTAACTATCTTTATAAATGTCAAATCAACCATGCTGGCCTAGTGAATTCTCCTAACGTTGTTATCGTGTTGATGGTATTAATTTTTTATATAGAGCTAGGTTTCATATTTGTCCATGTCATCATGTGTGTTTGTGTGTGTTCTTTGGATATCATAGTAAGTCCTGTCCGTGAACTTTATGGCTCTTTAATTGTTTATGTACTTGCCCATACTATACATATATCAATCGCCTTAAATATTAATATCCACAGTACCTAACTCTGGTGTATACTTTGATAATGTCCGTACTATTTGAATAATTACCGTACATCAATAAACACTATTTTTCGGTCGATAAGAGATACAGACAGACATTCTGACCATGGGAAGTTCAAGGTGGCCAACGAATTTAATATTTGATAACTCGCCACTGTCGAAGGTTACAGACAAGGTAACTCATACGTAGAATCTTTGACAAACATGATGTTCACCTGTAAATGTATATTTTTTGGTAGCGAATTATCAAGTTTATAATATTTGATTCTACGATTTTATATATACCTACAATAAAGCAGTAAGCAACAAAAAAAGTCTGTACAATGAAGATAATAATCAAAAAATGCCCTAGGCTATACTTAAAATAAGCTTATGAAAATATAACAATTAGCATATAATAAAATGGTGTCTGTTGTTCGCGCATCCCGTAAAAACTACTGGACCGATTGCGATGCGGTTTTCACTATACACTTATAGCTAGTATTATAATGCTAAAAGTAAGAAAATTGCCTCGGTGTGAGCGCTACCCGTGCTAAGCCGGGGCGAGTCACTAGTCACCGCAACTTGAAGGTGCGATTATCATCAGCGACGATCAGCTCGTCTGGTCACTTATTTGTATAACAGTCAGGCCAATCACTTATAAGGAATGACTTCACGTGCAACCTTGGGTAGAGTCGAGTTATCAAACTAGCTAGCACCTTGAACTCTTCACGGTCAGTCTGTCTGTACGACGCGTTAATGTTAAATCGTTCCTAATAGTTATGAAATATGAAGATATGGAGTAAGCCGAAAACATAGGTATTGTACGTTATAATATGCCGTGTGCATCCGGCTAAATAATCGGGACAACTCTTCTTGGGTGCTGTGAGCAATACGCCAGTAAGTAGAGCCAATACCACCCAAAACCACTTTTCGTATGAGGTAGTGCTGGCCTATGGTGTCATAGTTTGTAAGGTCACCCGGGGGCATGGCTTAACGACTATCATCAATCTATAACAGCCAGTACCGAGAGCTTAACGTGCCTTCCGATGCACGAAAACTTAGAAAAGTCATTGGTGCTGAGCCGAGGACCGAATCCGATATCTTTGGATTCTAACGCGTAGTACGCGTATACCGCTCGGCTATCATATTATATTAAGTACTAGCTGTGCCTGCGGCTTTGCCTGCGCAGTCATTTCTCTGTGTTAGAATTATACTATATGTTTTATTCCAGAACCAAAACTACAAAAATACAATTTATACCAAATGTCGTTCAGCCGTCAAATAGTTTTTTATCGATGGCTCGGCTTCTTCTAATCAGATTGACTTACAAAGTACACTAGATTTTAAGTCAAAACAGTGAAAACCGCATATCAATCGGTCCAGTAGTTTTAAGTACTTGATGCTAACATACAGACAGGCAGACTATTTAAAGAAATGTTATATTCTTGTTCTCACTTAAAGTCGTCCATCCCATATTTTTGTACAGACTTTTTCTTACTTACTGCTTTATTATAAGTATAGATTTCTAGAATAAAAAAAACGAATTTGCGCGTTTTGGGTTTTATAGCTCGTCATTGTAGTTTATACATATAGTTCTGCTTCAAAAATAGACACAGCAGTGCGAACAGCTAACCCCAAAACCACAACTGTATGGTACGGATGTCGCGGGTTCACGTGGAACTTTGTAAGGCCAAGGTTGAGTTAAACAATTCAAGTTTAACTGTTTGTTTACATGAACTGAATTCAACTTAGTTTTAGGAACAATTTAGAATTTAACCGAGTTAACTATTTTAAGTGATGTGTGCGCCCGGCTTAAGACCAGGCTCCAATATTTAAGGGTTTGTTCCATAAATATGCTGGTCAACCACAAACTCGATAAATGTGAAACTTAACATATATGCTTTTGAGATCTTTATCTCTCCGTGATCAAGACAAAAACGTGATTAACACAATTTCATTCGATACATTTACTTATCAAAAATTACATTATATTTAGTTATATTTTCATATTTCTACTCAACAGCTTAAGCTTTATCTCTAAAATAAATCTCACAGCAAGAAAATATAGTTTATTATCCACTGTCCATTGTTGTGTATTCAAACAGCGCTCGCGATATTCAACCTTGTAACGCAGGCACTTCAGTGCTTGTTGCGGGTATCGGGTGCAGAGTGTAGAGGCGGAGCTAGCGTGGGGAAATGTATTAATGGAGCCTGGCCTTAATAACAGGTCCACACCTTCTCACCTCGCGGTGTTGTGAGAACCAGCAAAGGGAGTTCAGGAAATAGACAGGAACGTTTCCTGTGTAAGTATCAACACCTACTGCTATTACCCAGCCGCCTGCCAGAAGGTGGTCAAACAAAACCCCGTCTATTCCTTCCTTTTAAAAGCTCAAACCGCGAGCGCTCGTGTATTATTATTTATTCTGTGCGCTCGTGGTTTTTTTGTATAGTGTAGCTGTAACCAACGTTACCGCTCATATTCAGCCTTTATACCTGTTGTCTTTTAATTTCAATTACTATGTTATTTAGCAAGAATTTATCATATTGACTGACCCTTCGATCTGTACCATATTAGCAAGAATTGATCCTGTTGATTGACGCTTCGATCTGTACCGTATAAGCAAAATTGATCCTTTTGATTGACCCTTTGATCGGTACTATAAAAATACAGTATGTTTTTTCTCATTTGGCCAGTTCCAATCTCGGCTCAGGAAAACGCCTTTCATAAATCTTTAATAGAAGTATTTAAAATAAAAATATCCCTCCATTAAGTAAATTTTCCTATCTTCAATATTTGAAGTTCTCGCTCTCCATGTGGCACATCCTGTAGAGAACGTTCATGTTCAACAGTGGACGTATTCAGGCCGACGATGATGTGATGTGACTGTGTTGAAGCAATCAACATAAAACGCGTAATTAATTGGTGTTGCTAAATATATCTTATATTGTGATGGTTATGTCGTATTACGAGCATCAATGGACCCGGTAGAGATAAATCAATCGGCTAGTCTGCCTGTAGGCCGTTTAGAACATACTTGTTTTTATGTACTAACTCTAGTTTTGGAATACAATATTTTCCGCTACCTAAGTTTGCTAAAGGGATCCTAGCATGTTACTACGGAGCCTGGCTTTCAAAGCCGCCATTTTGAAAAAAAACTAATACGCAGTTAAATCAATAAATCGATAGAGAAATGCAAGGTAGGTACACTAGTATCCTAAAGTGTCGATTTTGTGAGATATTGGAGCTAAAAGACAGCATACAACGGATATCAACCTAGATCTGATCATTAAGCTCTAATCTCAGAAGCGCGACACTTGTTGTTACAAGTCTACACTATAAGGTTTGATAAGGCGGCTGTAATTTCGCGATTGTTTTCAAAATGGCGGATTTGTAAGGGTTGTTGCCATACTCCTTAGTAAAATGTTAGAATCCCCTTTTCACCTCCTCCACCAAAGTTTATTAAACTTATTTTTTATGTGTCGCTGTGTAGTGAACTCATAAAATTAACACATTTAACACCTAGAGCCGTTACGGTCCAGTTACTAGGTAGGTACCTAACTGCCTGCATGCCTACACGTATGTGGAGCGCTTTCTCATATTTTATATCATTTAAACAGTGACAGTTGGGTTTAATAAGAGCTGTGTTAACATAACAAACTATCTTATAACCCTTTGTTAATTGATATCAAAATGGAGGATGAAGAAATAAAGAGAGGGAGGGGAGGTTCTCAATTGTACTTTTTGTGATCATGGGTAATACCGGTGGGATTAGCTAGCAATGTATTGGGTGCCTTATCATGGACGACGCCCCTCAGCGAAGCCTGAAGACCTGGACACGTACTTAATAAGAGGTCTGACATGAGATGGTGCAGAAAGGGGATACTTAGAAGGAATTAGGGGAGGTCTTTGCCCAGCAGTGGGACAGCTTAGGCTGATAAAAAATAGGACATAGTAGATAAGTGTTATCTAAAGAGCTTAAATGCTTCCCTATTTATTTGAAGTCTAACACAGATTGGGCTACGCTCTATACAGAAAGCCAGCATATATTTTTAAGCCTATCTCAATACATTTCTCTACTCTAATTACATTGTTAAGTCATCTATCTAAAATGTTCTAAGGTTCTGGGAACACCATAGTCAGCATGATTTGCACTTTTTAAAGATTTTTGTCTTCCGAAAAAACAGTCTACTCTTAATCTTTGCTTTTATAATATTAAATATAAACCTAACCTAAATTACTCACAAAACAAAGAAAAAGTAAAGAAAAATATTTATTGATACATACGAACAAGTATAAAAAATACTTGATAGAAAAGATGTTTTGTTCGATCGGAAGTTATCGCCGAACGAACATACGAGTCACGACGACTCACGAGCAATGATACGTAAACATTCCCATAATATAATAGGGACATAAGATTTTTCTTAGGATGCTGGCATAGTAGAAAAAAAACAAGATGGCGGACGGACCATCAAGTTTGCAACGCAAATAGAACCTGTACATAACGCACAATGAAACCTGTATATATGCAAATATGAAAAGAAATGTTGTTGTGTTGTTTTTGGTTTTTTTTTCTATTTGTAGAGGAAACATATACGAACAAAGAATATGCTGTAGTATAATGTTCTAAGTTGTCACGTTACAGAGATAATTAGAGGTAAATATATTTAAAATGAACACAACTTTTACACACAACACAATACACAAAAAAAAGTATATGTGTCCTCTATGCATATTCACAGGATTTATTATGCGCCGCAAATTTGCAAAAAAAAACAATGGCGGACGGACTACTATGCCAAAATCTTTCATAATAATATGTAGGTATGTTATTTAATACTATATTTTGCATTTATGTGTGCTCAGAGTTCTATTCGAAAGTATGTAAACATTTGTGTCCAAGTGAACTATACAAGTTGAAGTGGCAATGGGCAGGCCATATAGTTCGCAGAACCGACAACCGCTGGGGAATAAAGGTTCTCGAATGGCGACCACGAACAAGCAAGCGAAGTGTGGGCAGACTCCCCCCACAAGATGGACCGACGACATTGTAGCCATCGCAGGAAGTCGGTGGATGGAGGTGGCACAAGATCGCTCATCATGGCGCTCTTTAGGGGAAGCCTATGTTCAGCAGTGGACTTCTAAAGGCTGACATGATGATGATGATGATGATGATGATGATGATGATGATGATGATGATGATGAAGTGAACTATACATTTTTACCAACAAAACCGTGATGTAAAATGTAGAAGTTATATTTAACACAATTTGTTGTTAAAAGAACTTCGTCCACTTATTTATGGAATATTATAATGTTTAGTTAAATTTGAAAATGTGTATGTGCACATGTTATTCCGTTTTGTACACACAAATCAACACAGATAAGTCTAGTTGACAAGAAAACCTCGCATCGTCCGGCCAATAAATAAATAAATTAGGCTAATTTTCACATAAAGATAAGCGGCCCAGGAAAACCTATTCAAGGCTGTTCATTTGACCTCACCGTGGCATGCAAGCCATCACGTATACGTCAGTCACCAGGTGGTAGGTAGGACAAAATGATTAGGCCAGGTATCACACGATAATATATCTATCTTTGACGACCGGCTGGCGAATGGTTAGTGACCCTGACTTGAAGTCAACGGTCGCAGATTCGAATCCCGCCAGGTGCAATCATTTATGTGATGAGCAGAAATATTTGTTTTCGTATCTATGTATGTTTATCCGTTGTCTAGTACCCATAGTACAGGGTATCCTATTATGGGGCTAGGTAATTAGTGTGAATTGTCCCGAATATATTATATTGCTATACTTATAATAAAGCAGTAATTTAGAAAAAAACTGTACAATGAAGATTATTAAAAAAGAAAATTACTGTTTTTTTTTTATATATTATGTCCGTCTTTCTGTTCTCGCATCACATAAAAACTACTGAACCGTTTGATTCGGTTTTCACGCTTGGACAGCTTAGGTTTTGACTTAAAAATTAGTGTAGTTTGTATCTCAATCCGATGAGTAGAAGCCGAGCCATCGATAAAAAAAACTGTTCGACGGATGAATGAAATTTGGTATATTGCATTAAATAGATTCTTTTGGTCCTGGAATCGCACAGGATACTTTTTCCCCAGAGAAATGTTCACGCGAACAGCTAGATAAGTTAGCTAGTGTGTTATAAAATGTTCACGCTAACAGCTAGATAAGTTAGCTAGTGTGTTATAAAATATTCACGTGAACAGCTAGATAAGTTAGCTAGTGTGTTATAAAATATTCACGCGAACAGCTAGATAAGTTAGCTAGTGTGTTTTAAAATGTTCACGCGAACAGCCAGATAAGTTAGCTAGTGTGTTATAAAATGTTCACACGAACAGCTAGATAACTTAGCTAGTGTGTTATAAAATGTTCACGCGAACAGCTAGATAAGTTAGCTAGTGTGTTATAAAATAACGTAAAAAGTATCACAGAACTGATTCCTCACAAAAAGTCAAACAAGTTGATCGTCTCAGTGCGATTGATCAGTTTTCCAAATAAACGAGTGAACAGCGCAGTGAAACGAATCCATTTCACGCGACCAACGAGCCGTGTCTGGTGTGCTCCATTTGGGTCTAGTTATTTTGTTTATTTGTTTTTCTATTTTTAAAAGGCAGAGGTTCTCATTTCGTCTCTATGTGTTTTTGTTGTTCAGTTCATTCAAACTTACGGGATTTCGCAACCGGTTTTTTTTTGTTAGTCGGAGGGATCTGCATTTTCACATATAAATCAAAACACGTTCAGTAGTTGTTGTTAGTAAATTTATTTCAAGTTTGTTTAAAATTCTAATATATTTTATAGCTGGTTTTAATATCTTCAACAGAAGCTCAATATAAGTATTCGATAAGTAGGGAAACTTATGGATTTATGTAATAGATTATTTCAATGTGTATTATAAATTAATTTACCATAAATATGACGGGTCAATGAGTTGAGGAAATCTTTAGTCTACGTTTCTTATTGATTTTTGCTGCTCAGTCACTGAATCGGAAAACACAATTAACGACTAGATTAACCATTAAAGTCCTCATTCAACGCATCTAACGAGCCATAACTGTCTGCAACGAGTTCCTCGTTATTTACACAAATAATTGAATTATTTGCCATTTTCTTATATATAAAATTGTCAATGGACATACATGGTTAAGAAGCCCCTTTCGGGTTATTCCGGCGGCATTCCATTAGAGTAAGTCTCATTCTTAGCTTAGCATCTTCGGCGGCATCAGCACTTAACACCATTTGAGTTACCTAGTATTTTATAGAGCGATGGTTGCCTAAAAGCTCAATAGTGCAACTTAGAATCCAACGACACCGGGTTTGGCCCTAGGCTCCGCAATGCTATGTGTGTATAGCTATGTGTGGTTTCCCATCGCTTCGTGCTATGGAGGGTACGTTAAGCTCTCGGTCCCGGCTGTTATTGAGAGGCCTTCGGGCGGCCTGACAAACTCTGACACCAGAGGCCAGCACTACCTCATACAACAAACAAACATTACATTAACTATATACAAATACTTTTTATTTTTTTATTTTATTTATCACAGTGCTTGCTTTTCTTGCCGAGTCTCAAGTAGAGCCCATGCCTGATGCCTTCACAGCACAAAACGTCTGACGACTGACCACTAATTATGTAGCACGAGGTCACTTCCAAACAAGAAAAAAGTTAATCTATAGCAATTATGTTTTTTATGCATTTTATGGCTTTTTATAAATAGGTCAGATAGACCCAATCGGAACAAACTGGTTTGCGAATTTGGACGATTGTATCTATCAAGTATTTTTTGACATTGCTCTATTTTTGGACACTATTTTAGTAATCGATTGGTAATTAGGTATTCAGTTTCTAAATACCTACATATCCATTTAAATCTAGCTGAATTAAATAGATAGAAATTTAACAAAAGCTACACATACATTAGATATGACGACACTAGCGCAGTTGCTTTCTAAGCTTAGTATCCCGGGCTTGAATCCCGGCCGTGAAAACATTTGTGTGATGAGCAACGTTTAAAAAAAATACGAATTCCACGCCGCCAAATCAAAAGTGAAGCATCCAAGATATTATGCTTACCCGCTCGTACGCTCAAAACTTACAGACACACTTACACCATGTTATGCCGATTGGCCGCCACATCGCAGCAAGATTAGACGTGTTAACTCTGTAAGTTCTCAATAGAAAAACAAACTCAATGCAGTCTTTTGTGATTAAATTGTGTATCAACCACAAAACCAGAAATTATTCAGTTACGCACACATACGCAGCCGCCTATGCTTCACTCGTTTGTTTGGCCGCTTACTCACTTTTTAAACCTTCTGATGCGGAACATACATTTTAATGTTTGTTCTCGAGTCTTATAGTTTGTGGTGTGTTGATGTGTGGGTTCATGCCACCCGCGACCCATGGAATCCTAATGCGGGATATGAGTTTGTGTGTTAATTGCATATTTTTTTCGAATTGTAGTCGTAATCTCAATACAATAGTTGTTAAAACTCGGCCGAAGCTCACCCGTTAAGGCGGGGTCAGTCCCGAAATCAGCAAAAAGACGAATAGCATAACGTAGAGGACGACGTAATGAAACAACTTTAGCCAAACCAAAAAATACTGTGGATAGAAAAGTGTACATAAAAAATAACCGAACAGAACTTTCAGAAATGACATCCTTGGAAAAAAACACGAACTACCGCATGAAAATAACTTGTCGCATCGCTGTTCTCGTTATTTTCAGCGACAGCGACATATTTTTTTAAAATAATTATATAGCTATACTACCCTATTAAACTAAACAAATGACAGAACACCTTTTTTAATTGAGTTTTAATAAAAGCACAGATTTTATCTTAAATCGACTCCCGAGCTGCGTCACCTCTCCCGCTAACACCTGGACGAGCAGGACAAACATTTGAGAGAGTACCCCGCCTTAAATAGTTCTTCAATAATAAAGTAACTTCAGTCAGTTAACAGCTGTTCATGCATGTGGCTCTATTGTAATCCCGCCACAATACTCCGTAACACATCGTTGAATTGCATTCTAATGAAGTAAACGATGTGTTCAATACAACTCATACAAATTATGTGCAAGTACAAAACAATTTTTTATGGGCTTAGTAGTGTAGTCTCGTTAATATACGTCTATGCATGCAGCAGTAAGATATACAAAGTTACATTGAGTGTTTTCTATTTGAAAGACACCCATACATTTTATTTTTTATTTGACTGTACAAAGTTTCAACTCCACCAGATGAACAAGGCGCGAACGCATATACGACGAAAGACCTCTAATATAAGCTGAACATTTTGGACCTATTTGTATATTATATATTTGTTTACTGTTTGACATATCTAAGTGTGTGTAATGCACCAAAAGACAATAAATAAATACAATACAATACGATGAATTTTCTATGCATGTCCGACACGCACTTGTCTGTTTTTTATTTCAAAAAACTTCAAGCAATTGCCAACAATAACTGTACAAATTTTCAACTCAATCGGACGAACGATGGGCGCACGCACCTCTTACAGACAACAGAACATTAATGTTATAATAGTAGATATTGTATAGAAATTACCTGTTCAAATATATTCCTAAAAACACGGGATTAATTTCAATTTTAAATGTGTGCCTCAGTTTATGTATAGAATGTTATTGAATACAACGGTATTATGTATTTCGATGCCACCGAATCACAAATTTCACAAAGCACAACATAATATTAACACAGCGACATCGCTGGAACAACTGTGCCAGCGACCCCAGCTACATGAACTCAAACACAAAATGTTTTATTAGCCGACTACGGCGAAGCAAGGGAAGGGTAGTGAGTTTAACAGTCTATGGGTATGTGGATGTTCCACCACATAGCGTCGACCCTATAGATCCGATTTTGACAAGCGAGGTCTTCAGGTATAGAGAGAGTGTCATAGGCTATTTTTTACCCGACCGTAGGCAGGTTTTAATTTTTGAACTTGTCTTGTTTTGAATATTAGGCAACATTACAGCACTTTTAAATGTCTCCTAATAAGGAGCTGTTTTTTTTAATTACAAGTTGACCTAATCAATTAATTAGGTCAACCATACATTGAGTTTGAAAAGGAAATTTCCCTTTCATGTGCCGACTCGATTTCACAGGAAAAGGAAGTAACCTTCAGACTCAACCGGTACCCCAGAATAAATAATAGTCAACCGGTACTTCGGGAATACGCTCGATCGAGAAGGGAGCACCAAGAAACTTTATGGGGATGTAATTTTTTCTCAATACTTTGTTAAATGAGTGATGTTTATAGGAGTTGCGGTGGCTAGGTAGATGCTGGCAGGTGGAATTGTACAGTATCCCTACAGAACGTCAGTGCAGGCATCACCGCCCCCCTCATAGAAGAAGAAATAACTACATGCTTTGAAATAACTAATTTTGCGTTTCTTTTGTCCACAGATCGATCGACCAATCGTAAATCAGCAACAACCAATGGAATAAACCTTTAAACATAAGCCTATCTAGAAATAAGAGTAAAAATGTCACACCATCTAGTAACAGTGTGCATGTTCTGCCTCCTCTGCGCAGCACACACCTGCGGATCTCACGTGGACCTCAAAACAGACGATGTTCTCACTTACGAACCTAGGTTACAAGAAAATCATATGGCGATAGACCTAGATGAGAAAAGAAAACATGATTCAAGAGCGAGGTATCATCAAAAACTACAAAAAATTAGGAGTAAAGACATATCGAAGAGAGAGATCAAAAATGTTAATCCAAACACATACGTGGAAAAAATATTTCAACGATACGGTGATACGGAGAGTATGACAATGAATTTGAAAGGGTTTAATGATATGCTGGCGGATTTGGACCTGAAACATCTGATTGATGGTGGGGAGAGGGTTGAAGGCAGACCATACTTTCAACAGAATCCGGTGGATGAAGTCGTCAATGTAAGTTAATCCAGCATTTTAACTATTTTCGGTTCTTTTCTATTAATTTTAGCAACATTTTGAAAAATCCAGTATTTAGAAACGCTTCTTCAAGGTGGTCTAAGCTAAAAGTTATTGAATTTTGAAAACCATGCCAGTGGTGAACATTAGAAATCTTCTAATGTTATGCGCAAATGCAAACTTGGCAAAAATGCTAATATAACAGTTACACATAATTTTGTAAACATATTAATATTCCATTCAAATTAACGTCTACCATAAATCTTGAAAGATTGTTTGACTCTATCACGTTTCCTTTTCAGTGCATGAGCAGCAAAGAGCTAATCACAACCGTAAACACAAGGTTAAAACCACACGATCACGACCATGGTCACGACGACCACTCACGCATAGACACAGAAGCCGTTATAGCAGAAAGCACTCTAAATTCCATCTGCCCCATACTACTATTTCAAAAACTGGACAACACAACCGAAAGATTAGGCTGCGTTCAAGAATCAAACCTACTTAGAAGACAAAACTCATTAGATATCAAAACAGAGAACGCTTACACGAAAGATATGTACGCAGTATGGCTGTACTCCTCTCTAAGTATAGCAGTGATCAGCGCTTGCGGGTTGCTCGGAGTAGCTGTCATACCAATCATGCACAAAACTTACTATAACCACTTGCTGCAGTACTTGGTAGCTTTGGCTGTAGGTACACTTTGTGGAGATGCGTTGCTTCATCTAATGCCTCATGCGATGAGTCCAATGGAGCATGACCATGGAGACGAGACGGCAGTCGGAGAGAGAGCGTCGCATGACGACGGCATGTGGAAGGGACTGGCTGCCATGCTTGGCGTAGTATTCTTCTACTTCACCGAAAAGGGTCTGACAATGGTCGTCGAATGGAGAAAGCGGAGGCAAAAGCTTGAGGAAGACAAACTTCCCCCTCGTGTTAGAGTGCTGAAAGATGAGAACGGTGGAGGCTCGATCAGTTCCAAACCTCCTACAAATTCTACATCGAACACTCTTATGAAAATCTTTAAGCGAGACGAAAAAAACGATCCTACCACTAAAACTTGCAAACACAAATATTCTGAATATCCATACTGCTATGACGAAATCGATACGGACACGCATGACGACCACCATATGAGGGACGGTCAGATACCACCGAGTCCTAAAGCAAACCAGAACCACAACAACTCCGTAAGCGTGGTGTCTTCGAACGCTCTCAACACTGAACAGAAAGAGAGTGAGCCCACGGCTAGAGATTGGCTCTTGAAGGGAGAAGCGCCAGCTGTT
This sequence comes from Alsophila aescularia, assembly GCA_946251855.1. NCBI lineage: Eukaryota > Metazoa > Arthropoda > Insecta > Lepidoptera > Geometridae > Alsophila > Alsophila aescularia. The sequence goes on from OX276374.1 coordinate 19,506,501, forward strand.
GTGGAAATGAACAACATTAAACATAAGGAGGATGGTGCCAAGGATATGAAGGATGGCGACAGTTATACCATTATATTGAGGTGAGTTTTATTTATTCTTGAACAATTTGGGCTTAAATTATATATGTTTCCTCAGGTATAGGTACAGTAACTAATAACATAATAATACCGTCAAAAAAGATTATCGCGATCTTTTCTGTCTTTATCAAGCGGAATGTGGAATGAGCTCCCTGATGTCTTTTCCCGGAGTTACAATATGGGCCTCTTAAAAAAAGGGTTTAGATAGTTTAACATATTGGGTAACACATCAAAAACGACCCAAGTGTTGGCAGATGTCTATTATTATCGGGGTAACTGCTCAACATCAGGCGCGCCATCAGCTTCTTTGCCTCGATGGTAAACAGCTAAGCCTGTACTACCTCAAAACCTTTTGGTATTTTCAGTATGTTCTTGAAACACCCCGCAAAGACAGGCAGAATTTCTGCCTGTGGTTGGTAGCTACTTGTAGCTAGCCAGGCTATGAGAAGTCTTATAGAACTACAAGAGCTTTAAGTTCAGATGTATAAAGAATCGCTGGATTTTTCCAGAGAGCACTCCCGCGCGCACCACGGGCACTCCCACGCGCACGGACACGTGCACGCGCCGCCCTCCTCCATCGCCTCCGTGGCCTGGATGGTCATCATGGGCGACGGCCTGCACAACTTCACCGACGGCATGGCTATAGGTAAGTCTAAATATACCTCAAGTACAAACTTCTAGGAACTCTCTTATGGTCACTCGCAACTTGTAATATAGGTAAGTCTAGGTCCAAAGCCAATGGTTTATTTAAGGAATCACTCGCAAATTAAAGTGGTGTGAATTCTAAACTTGTATGTTAATTCTCGCACTCCCAAGCACTTAATATGTAAGCCACAGAAATGTTGGGGACATTCCTTTAGCGGAGTAACCCAGCCAATACTCGTCCTTGCCTACTTTTGCTCCCCCATACAGAATTCAACAAGCCATCAATTTTAGATGGAAAAATGCAAGCCACACTGGTCTAAGGTCGCCCTTCACAGAGTAGTGAATTATTCAATACTCACTACAACTGGGTTACTTAATATTGTAGGCTATTGTTTAGTCTGTGATTGTATATTGTTGGGACCGTGCGTTGTGATCGCACAATCGGCTGTGATAGTTTCCAAACCGAAAATATGTTCAAATGTAAAGTATAAGTTTAATATTATTTGACGACCGGTTCACCGAGTGGCTAATGTCTCTGACTGCGAAGTCATCCAATGGTCGCGGCTTCGAATCCCGCAAGGTGCAAACATTTGTGTGATGAGCATAAAGTAATATATGTTTTGTTTCCGAGTCATGGATATATTATATTTGTATCTATGTATGTTTGTCCGTTGACATAGTACAGGGTATTTTAGTTTGGTTATCATGAATATATTTTATTTATTATTTATAACTAAATCTGTAATGTACTGAACCAAATTTTATATAATTTCTGATCCGGTTTTATGACTCTTTTTTTACTTAAAAGTGCAATCTGCTAGTCCAGTATAAACTCTAATCCTTCCTCCTCTGACAACCCGTCAGCCACTTTATGCCGATTCCTATATCTTAAAACGAACCGTTTTCTATTACTGTCCGTCAGATTTTGACATAAACGCCGTACAAAAAACGTCATAAGTATACTCGTTGCATATTTATAGGAATGAGGGGTTAGACACAGACACCGACCTTGCCGGCGAGGTTGAATTAGTAAATAAACAGTTATTCGACTTCGAGTTTCTAACCGAATTCTTCTCGAAGGTTATATTCCGAATAGGTGGTTAAGTTTAATTAACCAAAGGGCTCCTAGCCATTTTGTTTGGGCCCCCTGAATCACTACTAAACCTATTAAATCGCTCGCTCTAGCGCCTGCCCTCCAGTCCGGTGAAGCTGTAGAAGATGGTAGAGACCAAAAATACTCAAAAAATCTTCTTAAAAACTGGTTGGATTTATATTTTAAGGAATAATTTGGAGTTCTGCTTTGGACCCATTTTTATTCCCATTGTTGGCAATAAGGCGTACTCTGAAAAAGGGACTGGAATCTAGTCCACACTTAGCTTCGCGGCTCGTGTGACATGCCCTTGCATTCATGGTTTTAGATACGCCGGCTTCCTCACGGTGTTTTCCTTCATTGTTGATTGATCCTTCATTGAGCGATCACAAGCATATTAATAACTACGTAGGTACATTATTCAAATTATTAATTTTACAAGCTGTGTTATTTGACACCTGTGTCATTTTTCTGAGAATGAAGTATCCTATAATGTTATTCCAGGACCAAAAGTACATATACAGTAGTCAGTAGAGTATACATAATTTCGTTCGATCATCAAATACATTGGCCTTCAAAACTTAGTATCTCACTTTTAATGTCTGTCTGTTCGCGCATCACTTTAAAACAACTGAACCGTTTGCGATTTTCAGTGTTGGATAGCTTAGGTTTTGACTTAAAAACTGGTGTTCCCTGGTATCTCAATCTGATGAGTATAGGAGCCAAACAATTTAATCAAAAATCTAAAACTATTAATTTTAAAGGTATGGTACTAAGTATTGGATAAAAGTACTGGACCGATTGCGATGCGATTTTCACTGTTGCATATCTTAGGTTTTGACTTAAAAACTGGTGTGATTGGTATCTCAATCTGATAAGTAGGAGCCAAGCAATTTAAAAAAAAACTATTTGTTTTAAAAGTGTAATACTAAGCATTGGATAAAACTACTGGACCGATTGTGATGCCATTTTCACTGTTGCATAGCTTAGCTTTTGACTTAAGAACTGGTGTAATTGGTATCTCAATTTGATAATTAGGAGCCAAGCAATTTAATTTTTCAAAAACTATTAGGTTTAAAAGTGTGGTGCTAAGTATTGGATAAAACTACTGGGCCGATTGCGATGCCATTTTCACTGTTGCATAGCGTAGGTTTTGACTTAAAAACTGGTGTAGTAGGTATCTCAATCTGATAAGTAGGAGACAAGCAATTTAATTTAAAAAAAATACTTGTAATTTTAAAAGTATGGTACTAAGTATTGGATGAAACTACTGGACCGATTGCGATGCCATTTTCACTGTTGCATAGCTTAGGTTTTGACTTAAAAACTGGTGTAGTAGGTATCTCAATCTGATAAGTAGGAGACAAGCAATTTAATTTAAAAAAAAACTATTAATTTTAAAAGTATGGTACTAAGTATTGGATGAAACTACTGGGCCGATTGCGATGCCATTTTCACTGTTGCATAGCGTAGGTTTTGACTTAAAAACTGGTGTAGTAGGTATCTCAATCTGATAAGTAGGAGACAAGCAATTTAATTTAAAAAAAAAACTATTAATTTTAAAAGTATGGTACTAAGTATTGGATAAAACTACTGGGCCGATTGCGATGCCATTTTCACTGTTGCATAGCGTAGGTTTTGACTTAAAAACTGGTGTAGTAGGTATCTCAATCTGATAAGTAGGAGACAAGCAATTTAATTTAAAAAAAAAAACTATTAATTTTAAAAGTATGGTACTAAGTATTGGATGAAACTACTGGACCGATTGCGATGCCATTTTCACTGTTGCATAGCTTAGGGTTTGACTTAAAAACTGGTGTAGTAGGTATCTCAATCTGATAAGTAGGAGACAAGCAATTTAATTTTTTAAAAAAACTTGTAATTTTAAAAGTATGGTACTAAGTATTGGATGAAACTACTGGACCGATTGCGATGCCATTTTCACTGTTGCATAGCTTAGGTTTTGACTTAAAAACTGGTGTAGTAGGTATCTCAATCTGATAAGGAGGAGCCAAACAATGTAATTTAAAAAAACTATTAATTTTGTAAGTGTGGTACTAAGTGTTGGCCAGTGTAGTTTTTTTTATCGAATTCTCCGCTTCTACTCATCGGATTAAGATATAAACCTAAGCTATCCATATAAAACCGAATCGCGATTGGTCCTGTAGTGTTTACGTGATGCGATGCGCGAACAGACAGACAGACAAACACCATTTATTTAAATGTTATAGTAGCTTATTTTAAGTCCCCTAAACGACTTTTTTTTAATATATATTCAGTGTACATACTTTTTGTTACTGCTTTATTATAAGTATAGATGTACCTTATCATCATCAGTCTATATTTGTCCACTGCTGGACATAGGCCTCTCCCAACGAACTCCATAGACCCCGGTCTTCTGCTCTTCTCATCCAGTTTCTGCCGGCCACCTTCCGCAGGTCGTCACTCCACCGGCCGGTGGACGTCTCACATTGCGTTTGCTATGTCGCGGTCTCCACTCAAGGACTACCTACCTTGTACCTACAAATTTAATATTAGTTTTAGACCTTACTGCAGGGGAAAAAAACGAGCGTGCCTTACAGTAGTGGCATATGATGTGTAACATCAAGCTCTGTTTTATCATATATAACACTAATATGAAATCCGAAGCTCTGTTTTATCATAGTTGGGCTCTGTTTTAACTTAACACTAGCACCGCGCGCGCTCATTGGTCCACTGTTACACATGTCACACTTCTCACGAAATCACTCCCATATATATCCCACATGAAAAACCCCTGTTTCCATTCATCAAATTCATTGTTAGTCCCAATCGTTTGAGATTTTGCGCGTAAGAATTTGCAATCCAAAGTTCTATGTAGTACTTTAATTGTTATGGCGATGCTTTCCTAGTATTCTATTGTGTGGTATTTTATAGTATGTATTAACTATGTTTTTGTCTGTTATTTACAGGAGCGGCGTTCGCGTCGAACATAGCTGGAGGGTTCTCGACGGCCATCGCTGTGTTGTGCCACGAACTGCCGCACGAATTGGGTAAGCGCACTGAATATATTTTATTCAAATTAAATTTTATATAAAATAAACACAATATGTATCTAACCAATAAATTATTTTTATTTTATTGTTTTGTATTTTTTTATAGTTTAGTTATTATTGAGTCCGTCTTCAGTGTCTACTGGATTTTCATTAAGTTGTAGCAACCTTACATTTTTCTATCTTTACAAAATTCAATTTTTGTAATTATATCTTTTTTTTTTAAATCCCTGTAATGCAATTTTAATAAAAAATCTCAATATAGATTCCTAACGACAAATCTTTAACAGTCCATCAACTTAACCAATATACGCAAAACTTAACTTACTTATGTAATGTTCTTCTACCAGGTGACTTCGCCGTGCTTCTGAAGGCGGGCATGTCCGTGAAGCGCGCAGTGTGCTACAACATACTGTCGTCGGCGCTGTGTCTCGCGGGCATGGTGTGCGGCGTGCTGGCGGGCCACGCGCCGTCCGCCACCCGGTGGCTGTTCGCTGTCGCTGCCGGCATGTTCCTGTATATCGCACTGGTGGACATGGTGAGTTGACAATCATGGGCCCACTGATCGTTATAATGGTTACACATATCGCCGACTTGGGCCCACTGATCGTCACAGTGGATCCACAAATCGTCGACTTACAAAAAAACAGACAAAGTCAATTCTGCACACAATTCAACATAGATCTAGTTGGTATTAATTACCATTAATGTTACTGCTCCGCGCTTCGGAGGGCACGTTAAACTGTCGATCCCGAATTATACTGTACTGTTACTGAATTATAGCAGTCGTTAAGCCATGTCTGAGAGCCTCGGGCAGCCATAACCGACAAACAACCATTAACGTCATAGCCGTGCCTCTAAACATCTTGGTCCTGAAACATACTCTACTCGGCCCTGTCGTAGGCATGGTGTGCAGGGCACCCACCGTCTGCTACTGCTGGGTGGATGTGGTAGAAATCATGGGCCTACTCATATTCATCTTAGGCCCACTGATCTGAAACGCGTATCCAGTCTATTTACAGTGCGATGGGACTCTTGAATGCGCTCTTACCGAACTTGCGGAATCTATCATATTTTTTTATTAACATGAATTCTAAAAGAGAGGGGTGTTTTATGTTTAGGATGGGTATCATTGTATGCTTGTTCATATCACCGTATCTATGTGTATGTCGTGGCATCGTAGCTCCCAAACGAATGGACCGATTTTGATGCGGTATTTATGTATTAAAGTTGTTCTGATCAAGATGGTTTTTAACTATAATGGTGGGTGGAGAGGTTATTTTTTTATTTGTGCTTGTATTTCTGTTTTTTTCTAGTCAAAATAACTCCTAAACTAATCCTACCGCCTTCTCCACAGATGCCAGAGCTCAGCACCTCGCACAGCAACGAGGGCACGCTCTGCCAATGCTTTCTACAGCTGATGGGGCTGGCCACGGGCATTGGTATCATGCTGGTCATTGCTCTCTATGAACACGACCTGAAGAACCTGTTCGGATAGAACCACAGTCAAAACATGCCTTAACAGTGAAAATACATAGTGCTGCATCAAAAAGATAACTTAAAAATACAAAAGAGCTACAACAATAAAATACCTTAAAAATGCAAAAGTGCTACATCATGAAGAAATTTAAAAATAAAAAAAAAAACAAAACTATAAATTATATTCTTTGAATCAAAAAATCATGTAAAGTCTACCCTTCCAAATAAAAATGTTTTATTTATTTATCTTTAGCACACAAATAAAATGTACAAGGAGGACTTAATGCTAAGTATCATTTTCTACCAGTTAACCTGGACGTGCAAGAAAAATGGTAGCAGTGCAATAAAAAAATAACGTGAAAGTGATTCCAATAATGATCAAAATCAGTTCAGTAAAAAACTACTAAACATTTTATACAAGTCAATTACGAAATGTTCGTTCGCTGTGGATAAGCGCCAACACAAAAGTTGTCAACAGATATATATTATATGCAGAAAATAGTATAGAAGTTATGAAAAATGATAAAATCTAAAACATCATAGTGTCTGAGAAAAAAACGAATAAACTAAGTTGAAATGTGTTCAGTAGAATGAGGCATTGTAATTTACTGTGAATGAGAGAAAAAGTGCTAAAGTAAGTAAATATTAAAGTTAAACAATGTACTTGAAGGTATTTTGTGAAGTGACAAGCAGGGTTATCGCCTGATGGTAGAGGCAGTTTCTGAAATCTTTTCAATTGTGAAATATTGGCTTAAAATTTTAAGACAACTCCAATAAATGTATTAAAACAACTGCAAACATTTTTGGAATCATGCAATGACATTAGAGCGATGGTAGCCGAGGGGTTAGAATCCAGCGATAATGGGTTCAGACCTCGGCTCTGACCTAATGACTTTTCTAAGTTATGTACAGATTTCCATCGCTCCATGCTTCGGAGGGCACGTTAAGCTGTCGGTCTCGGCTATTATTGATTTACAGCAGTTGTTGCAGTGTCAGAGGCCCTCGGGCAGCTTGACAAACTTTGACACCAGAGGCCAGCAGTATCTCATACGACAAGCAAGCAAGCATGACATTTGACAGAAATCCTGACCATGCACCTTAATAGTTAGCTGTAAATCATCGAAATTATAACGGGTATTTAGGTGCGTTAAATATTTAAAAAAATAACAACGACAAATAAAATGGTATTTATATTTGGTACTTAATAAACAATGTATACCAGTGCTAAAAAATGGTGCGTACATGTGATGCCAGATAAATTTATTGAATGAAAAAAACTAAATATTCCGTGTTTTTAGTGAAACTAAAATTAAGTGAACTCAAGTGTTGAAAGTTGAAACAATTACTTAGTTTTAAGTATCTCGGAATAACAATTTTAGATTATTTCAACCCCTTTAATGGGGATGTGGATAACCCCAAAATTAATTAATTATATATTAATTTAATCTCTAGTTATAAGTCTGGGGTGTTTTCAATTCCGAAATGAGGTTATTTCATTTTGGTTTTAAGTGCCCATTTTAGGGTTTAAAATACCCCCTTTGGTAATTGTACTTACACGTGTAAAATGTATCAATCTATGTGATTTTAGTATGCAATAAATATATAAGAATATAAATATTAAAAATAAAGGTGTTACATTTTTTGCTAAATTAATAATAATTTGCATCCCGAATGCAAACCGAAAAATTTGCTAATATGTATTAATAATATTTTTTCGTGGAGATAATTATGTTCTCAATATAGTAAATTCGTCGCTACATAAATTACATTTTGTGAACACAAAGAAGAATTAACACTAATGGACCACAATAGGCTATTTGACATATTCTAGAAAATTAATTGCTTTGTTATTACAAGTAATATTTTGTTATTCTATTTTTATTATCTCGTAAACTGCTATATTTACAGAAAAAATAAATAAAAAACAGCAATTAAAAAAATGACTTCCGCCAAAACACTCTTTCTGTCATGGCGGCGGGCATTAAAGATGTTTAAAGTAACTTTTTATTAAAATTAATAAATATTTTTACTCTAAGTAATAATAAACTTGTATTTTAATTAGACAAAGGATGACAGGAATCCGAGATATATTTTCACTACAGTCAAATAGCCTATTGATGTCAAAAAAGGGGATTTTATGTAGTTGATTTGACACTTTATGTCAATACGTTGTATGTTCGGAGCATAGACAACTTACCCTCCGTCAGGTGGTCCCAAAGTGCTTAAGTCAAAAAATAATGCGGATATATCGGGTCCAAACATTAGATAATGAGTTCTCCAATAATACATTATACATTTTATAAATATAGATTGTCGGAAATATTCCGGAGGCTTCTACAATTGTAATTAATGTGTACTTAAGTAACAATAATTATTCATTACATTTCTTCATATATTATGCAACACTTCTTCAACATAAATAGTTATATATTATTCTACTCTACAAATGTATAGTATACAACGCTCAAATTAAATTTATATATAATGATGTATTACTATTTCATTACTCGAATATATGTTACTAAAAATTTAATTAAAAAAAATATGTAAAATTAACTCGAATTATCATAGATTTTTCAGTAAAATACTGTTAAATTTTACATGGTTAAATAAACACACTACCATAAATAAAAAATGTATTATACGTAATTTTTCATATGTTTAGTTGTCTAGCTCGTGTATATACCGATAGATCAACAAAAACTGAATTCCTACAATATATAAATAAAAATATAAATATATGTGCTTTTAATATATATTAGGCTTTGGGATTGAAACCACACTAAAAGATTTAAAAAAGGAACACATTTAACTCAACAAAAACAACCTTGCAGTGTGGTTTCACTTCTATGTTTAAACATTAGATTTTCTATGTCAAAACTTTTTCTATAAAACTTATCACGGCTACATACGACCAGTTTTTATTGACAGCTTTGACTGAACTTCGCAGCACAATAACTGACGTGAGCGTGACTAAACCAATCGCCACACAGGCCGTTAGTTTTGAGCCAAATGTCAAAAATAACAATTATTAGAAACGCTAATAATGACCACTTTGGGCGTTCAGTTTGGATAGTTGTGGGCGAAATTAGCGTTTTGAAATGTTTTCGATAACCGTTCCTATTGCAAAGAAAAACAACATCGGAAATACCACTCTATACCCACTTCCAAGGTTATTTTGTCGTTCGGTTTGCAAAGGACAAAAATTTGTAACAAAAGTTGCAAAATGGTTGAAATTTTACAAGCTATTAAAAATGTACATTGCGAAACTGATAAAAACGCTTAAATCTCAACCCAAACCAAACACGATCAGTACGTACGCGCTCTGAACATTTTCATCTTTTCAATGAAAAAAGTACGTAAAAATACTAGAATTAAATGTTCTATCATTTATTAGTGACAGTCCAAAAAATTACACATTGCATGCTACACAACTTCGGTTTTCACTGTCAATTAAAATAACTATTTAGTCAGAACTTTCAGTAAAAACTAATCGTATGTAACCGCCATTATAAGATAAAATATAAAATGAAGATAGTTACATAAAATATCCATCTGTACTTAATATTTTTGAATTTATGTAAATTATTTTGTTCCTATTCTGTAATATTTTGTTCCTATAATCTAATTCCTTTGGACGACAAAATATCGTGCGTATTATTGTTGTACGCCACAGTAACTTCCCATTTTCAAATGTCGCGTCGCTATATCTACAACAAACACAAAAATGCCGCGTAATTTTGTCGTGTCTTGTTTTTAGTAATTAATACGAGGTCATAATTCCATTAAAATTTAAACAACCGGACATATTTGACTTTTTTTTTAATGCATCAACCTTTTAGCTGTTGTACCTATAGTGTTTAGATTTGTATGCATTTGAATAAAAATCGTTCAACGTAAACAGAACATGTTATTTATCTTGGCTAGCTATTACACAGAATAATAAACAAAATTAACTAGTAATTCTTGACTTAACAAAACTGTGTATACTGAAGTTACTTGTAATTAAGTTAATTTTAAGTTACAATTAAGTTATTAATTGGTTTAAGTAACTTTGTGTTATTGATCTTGGGCGAATGTAGTGTAATTATGATGATTGTCGATTATTGTTCCGATGTATGATTAAATCATGGCCAAACTTTATTTTAACCTTTTATTTTTGATTTCCCAGCATTTAAAACCATTCACAGATTGCCTGGAAGACATCGCTTTTAGTGATAAGGTCGATAATTATTACGAAACTAAACAGTTCTATATTTTTGTTACTTATTTGATATATTTAAAAAGACGCAGTGGACTGTTTCTAAGGGTCCGTGCTCAAAGGGTCCAACCAAACGTAGCCATAGCCGTAAGGATTTAAAATTTCATTTTGACGCTCATGAAATGAGTCAAGATAAATCTATACCTAGTGGCTCTGTGAGCTATAGACCTCGCGAGCACAAACTTTTTTTGCAAACAATCTAGTGGTGCACAGTAGCGCCATCTACCCATCATCACCATGCCATCGCCTTATTGTAAAACTAACATTAATAACCAAGGTGCTCCATCAACCCTACTTAGGGGTCGTTCGTTTTTTAGCAAATGGCGAAAATAACTGTTAAAAACGCTAAATATGATCACATTTGGCGTTTTCTTTAGACATTTGTGTGCGAAATTAGCGTTCTGAACGTTTTCGATCACCGTTCGTTTTGCTTGTTTAGATGACATGTTAACATAGGAAAATCGACTATATCACGTAAAAGATAGGGTCGTTTTTCAATTGGTTTAACCGACCCTTTTCAATTGGTTCAATTGGTAAGGGTCGGTTGTGTCAAAGTTACAAAAATGGCAGAAGTGTTGAAAATGTTCAAAGAGAACGGCTTGTCAAAAATGTACATTTCGAATCTGCCCACAACGCTATCTCATCTGGAACGCAGGGCTAGTAGGTAAAGGGCTGATTGCACTGGTAGGAACCTAAAATTGAGCAATTTACTGCATTATGAGGAGTAATTCTGCTCATCACGTCGAAGATCGTCATCAGATCTTCACCAAACTTTTATGAGTCTAACTTAAACTTTCTTTTTAAATAAAAAAAAGAACCATCGAAATCGGATTTTATAATCCTTTTTACCCTTTTTTGGTGGAAGTCAAAAATCCCCGACGGCTAAAAAATTCAAAAAATTATTCTCTGGGCTATGTCGGTTACCTTGGTTCTCTGTCCAAGAGAAGAGATACTCCGACCATAGCTCGCTGAGGGACTTTAAATTTGTGACCAGCCCACGTGAGGGTCCACGTTTCGGCTCCGTAGATAACTGGTAGAACGCACGCGATGAAAACTTTCGTCATTAGGCACTGTGCTATGGACGACGAGAAGAAATTCCCCCTTTCGAAATTGTTCCTACCCATTTGCATAATCTGCCCCAAGTAAAGTAAACCATAGACAACTGCACATTACTGGTAGTAGAGATCATCGCAGGTGTGAGATGTACTCACCATTTATGTTTATGCCCTTTCCTTTCCAATCCAGCGAATTAAACATATCTTCTAGTGAACAATTTCGGGGATATAACATCCCCATGTCTCACTCCCCCCCCCCCCCTGCGCAGCTGGATACATTTACTCTGCTGGTTCTGTACTTGAACGAAATTGTTTCTGTAGGTGCCATTCTTAGAATTTCTACAACAAAACGCAAACATTCAACTACAACCACCAATGACTCCAAAAAGCTAAATGCTACTTTAACATCTATAAAGAACTCATTATTTGTGTATCCAAAGTTACTGGTTCAAACCCATACTAATATTATAAAAGCGAAAGTTACTCTATCTCTGTGTTTGATACCTTATCACGATTAAACGGCAGAACCAATCTTGATGAAATTTGGTATGGAGATAGTTTGAACCCTGCAAAAGCACCTGATACCTACTTTTTATCGCGATAAACTGTAGTCATGGACAAAGTCGCGGGCGAAAGCTGGCTGGCTTTTTTATGCTATTTAAATAAGCATACCTAACTGCGGCCCGCTTTGCTTTGTCATTGTGAGCCCCTTGTCTACTAAAAGGTTGCCGACTGCTGGTGTATTCTTGCTCTAAGGAAGTGAGAACTGTTCCAGGCACCTCATTTACATTCAGCCCCTGCCTCTGTACCATAATTCCCTACATGCTGCCGTAGCAGGATCAAGAGAAGTGTTGACATACTGCCCTACCACACACATCGCTTTCGGCTTTAGGCAATGGTAGACTTCGAAACAAATACCACTCTTTGCCCGTATTTGGTCCGGTTGACCAGCTGACCAGACCACGGATAAATACATTGCGCGTCTTCTTGCAATAGGTACATAATCAGGTTAATTATTAAAAAACAAAACTCAAAATGATTTTCTGCGTAAGGGAGGTTGGTAGTGTAAGCATTAAATAAAACCCAGAATACAAGTTAGAGATTTATATTGAAGCAAATTATAAAATCCATTACATTTAATATGCATGTCAGTGTACATGCTAAGGCGTGACCCGCTTAGGGTCGCGCGGGAACATGGATGTTTTCCTGATGTTGTCAAGTCCGAGGTACAACATCACTACGCGCTCCATGCCGATCCCACCTCCTGTCAACAAATTACAATATTTATTTAATTGTTTTGCGCAATATAACTTATGTGCATGGAGTGACTTAAGGCTCAATCTACCAGTCATACACGTAGGCATAGCAGAGCAGCTATTTTACAATTATAAAAGCTTGTGGAATAATTAGATATAACTAGCTGAACCCCGCGATATCACCCGCGTAAACAACGATGATGGATGATGATGATGATGATGATGATGAAAGTATCCTATCCATCTTGAAAATTGTATCTTGTTAATTTGACTTCATTATCCAAACTAATATATAAAAGTGAAACGTCTGTTTGTTTGTTTGTTTGGGGAGCTTTCACGCCATAACGGCTGGACGGATTTGATGAAATTCGAAACGGAGATCGGTTATACCCTGGAATAAAACATACGATATCTTTTATCCTGGAAAATTGTGAGTTTACATGGGAAAACTGGAAAATGATGATTACTCACTGTAAGGAAGGTTGCCATGGAAACGAAATAACAAGTCTGTCAAAAAACATCAAGAGCATTGGTGCTATACCTACTTTTGCATTGGTTTTTAATATCCTAGAAGAAAATACGATACTTTTTTTCGCGATAAACAGTAGTCCGCGCGGGCGAAGTCGCGGGCGGGAAAGCTAGTTTGTAAGGGAAAGCTTCCTGAACCTCTAGACATAGGTTTTTAATAACCAGATAGATACGTTCTTCTTCTTTTTTTATTAGATGGCTTCTGCGGAGGCACTAGCCTACTAGCAATTTCGCCAATGTCAAGTTTAATAGTGTATAGTAATGTCACAGTCATTCATTGTCAAGTCAAAGTCACGAATCAGTAAAATGGTGGACATTTACTAAAACTTCCGTAGGAGATTTGGAAAAATCACAAAATGCCATTTATATCTGCGTTTGATTATTTTGCCTACACTCGTGCACGTTAACGAACACCTAATGGTTAATATTCCACCAATATTACACATCAACACTCGAAGAAACACAAGATTGAGAATAAAATCAAACTCTACAACACAACATTTTGAATTTTTGCAAAAAATCCGATAGATACGTTGTCTCTTGTCCCTTTTACAGGTGGACAATAAATCAGTAGTGACACCTGTCACATTGACACCTGTCACATTTCTAGCTGCGCCCCGCGATGAATTAAAACGGTTTCATAACCAATAACATTAAATGAAGAACAATAACAATAGTACATTACTGCCGCGGTCTGTAATGTCTGCGTTGCTGGCAGCGATGATGATGGTCGAGAGCGTAGCTAAGTTAAGTTCGAGGCCAACACAACGCGGTCAGGATTGCAGCCCTTGATGGAATGAAGGCCGAGACCAAAGGTCGAGGCCTTTATAGCGCTGACAGCAAGGGCTGCAATGATGGCTAAGCTTGAAGGCCGAGAACTTAACTAAGCAAAGCTCGAGGCCATCATAGCGTGGCCAGCAGGGCAGTTATTGCGGACCAAGGCTTGTATAGTGCTTTACTCAAACAATGCGAGGAATTTAAATAAAACCAGCTTAGTATAATAAGAATTTACTCAAACAATGCAACAACAACGAAAACAACAACGACCACAACAACAGGACCAGAAACAAACAGAAACAGTAACAGAAACAACAACAATCACGATCACATCAGCTTTCAAACAGAAAAAAAAACATCAAAATAGGTCCATTCGTCTGGGACAACGCCTATCTTTTCGCGTTCGGGGTTGACGAACCTACGGAATAAATACACGACAAAAGACGCCTATTCAAACAAGGCGCGGCAAGGTCGACTTTGCCCAAAGGTGGTCGAAATAATGACCACATTACTTTACTAGTATTGTTTGAGTAATAATATTTAATAAAAACAATAAGTCATATTTACAATTATAACATACACAGTGAAACCATAAAAATATAAATAAAATGATTAAATAATAGGTACAATTATACTTATACACATCTCGCATTCACTCTTTCTCACAAAAACGCAAACACTGAAAATATATTAGACCATCCATCCGCAAACAAGTCACAATCTGGGTTGGTGACCAGGAGAGGATGCGAGGTACAGGCGACTTAGAACGCGCCACTGTGCGACTACACGGAACGTCTAACAATCTGTCCTTCTGCTGCGGTTATACTTATTAGGGGCAGAGTCGAGACAGCTCACAATGTAGATCTGGAGCATCCATACTACCTCGAAGCACTTTACACATACTACCTCGTAGCACTTCACACATACTACCTCGAAGAACTTTACACATAACTGTCAGTTGTTTGAAAAGAAAACAATTATGATGAAAAGAATCCTGTTTGTTATTATAGGACCTAAATTATCTACTTAACAAATTTCAGCAAAATCCGTTTGCAATTACAGCGTAAAGCAGTAACAAACATTCATATTACACAAACGCACACACCCTTACAGACACACACAGACAAGCACTAACAAACTTTCGCATTTATAAGTTTAGTGTGACTGTACCTGCGTGAGGCGGACACCCCAATCTGAACGACTCGATGTACGCAGCTATCTTGCTGACATCTGAAACAGAAAACATTAATGGTAACACCTCTGTGGCATACTTCTACAAGTCCGCCATTTTGTACAAATCTGGGTATTTGGGTCACTGATCTAACCTTATTACATCACTACATGACTTCAATACAAACATTTACTCCACGCACACATTTACGCGTTACGCACACAAGCGTGTGTCAGCGTGCGTAGTCGATTACGAGGGGAGTTCAATGTATTCTCGGTATAGGCATGAAAGAATAAGCAGAAAATTCTGAATAAAATTTATTTTTTAATGTAGTCTCCTAGGATCTGAACACACTTATTTGTCCTGGAAAATAACTTTTCAATTCCCTCCAAAAAATATTTTTGAAAAATGATCGTTAATTGCTGCCTTTAACTCTTCATCTGAGGAAAAATGCTTGCCTCGAAGTTCTTTTTTGAGATTTGGGAACAGAAAGTAATCACTAGGGGCTAGGTCCGGGCTGTAGGGTGGTGATTGATTTCTTCAAATCCGCAATCCCGCACAGCAGCATTGGCAATGCGCGCCTTGTGAACAGGCGCGTTGTCGTGCAGAAGCAATACACCTGCGGTCAATTTTCCCCGTCTTTTTTCTTTTATTGCCTCCTTTAAATTGCGCAGGGTGTTAGCGTAAGTTGCGGCAATAATACTCTCACCTTTTTTTGTGTACTCAATAAATAAGATTCCCTTGGAATCCCAAAACACTGTGGCCATGAGCTTTCCGGCGGATGGGCAGACTTTGAACTTCTTCGGTGGGGCTGTAACTTTTTTATGCTACTGCATAGACTCCTGCTTGCTCTCAGGATCATAGTGATGAACCCACGTTTCATCACCAGTAACAATCCGATCATAAATACTTTGCGGATTTTCAACACAGAGCTCCAAAAACTCCTTGCAACAATAAACTCGCGCTTGTTTCTGAAGCGCTGTGAGCATTCGCGGCACCCATCTTGCACGGACCTTTGACAAATTCAGATGGTCATGAAGGATAGTGTGAATGGTACCCACGGATAGCTTGGTTTTTTCTGCTAATATTTTCACTCTCACACGGGCATCTTCGAGTACAAGTTTCTCAACAATTTTTACGTTTTCATCAGTAGCGGCACTAACCGGCCCACCGGCACGAGGGTCGTCTTCAATACTCTCTCTACTTGACCACTTCTGAATTGTAGATAATGAAGGGGCAGAATCTTGGTAAACAACCATCATTTCTTCGTGAATTACTTTTTGAGTCTTTCCTTGTTTTGTGAGGAATTTTATCACAGCGCGATGCTCGATTTTTTCAACATTGTCGTATCAGTCATCGTAGTTGCCTTTCCGAAATAATATTTTGAATACTAATGGCGACAATCAAATAAAATTTTGTATTTATACCCTCAATGAGTGTCATAAAGTAATGAGATAATTTAATTTCCCTCATCATTAGTATATTACCCCGATACCGAGAATACATTGAACGCCCCTCGTAGTTATGGGTGCTGCCCCGGCGCAAAACTATGGATAGCGGCTTTTTACTTTTTATGATGTTTTTAGTTTAGTTACCTATTTGCCAATAAAAGAAGCCGTCTCCACTATGCGGGCCATGCGCGGAGTTATTAAATTGCATGGAGTTTTGGTGGAACACGAATCGGGCGACCTTAGTGAATCCTTATTTAATTTTGTTTCTTTAATCGAAGATGACAGCTGAACGAAATTTAGTATTTTGTACTTTACAGGAAAGTACTTTTTCTGGAATATGTATAAAACATTATGTCATTAAAAAACTATTCCCAAAAAATAAAATTTGCGCGCGCTCTGCAACTTCCCGCCGATTTCTTTAGGTGCTGACGACGACGAATCCGCCATTAGGACGATATCATCGGCAAATCGTAAGTGTGAGATGTTCTCGCCATTGATATTAATGCCCATTCCTTTCCAATCCAGCGTCTTAAACATATCTTCCAGTGCATTAGAAAACAGTTTCGGGGATATGACATCCCCCTGTCTCACTCCCCTGCGCAGTTGGATATGTTTAGACTGCTGGTTTTGTACTTGGACACTCATAGTCGCGGCGTCATACAGAAACCTCAGCACTTCGATGTATCGCCAGTCCACTTGCAAAGACTCCAGAACCGCCCCGGTTTCAACGAGTTGAATTTAGTTGTGAATCCCGATCCCGTAGTGATTCGCCGTCTCAATAAGGAACTCCAGGTCGTGGATACGCTGCGCTCCGCTGAGGATCTCCTCGCCACGCATGAACATGTCGTACGAGTTGGATTTAGTTATGAATACTTACCGATCCCGTAGTGCTTCGCTCTCTCAGTAAGGAACTCCGGGTCGTGGATACGCTGCGCTCCGCTTAGGATCTCCTCGCCGCGCATGAACATGTCGTACGACTTGGATTTAGTTGTGAATACTAACCGATCCCGTGGTGCTTCGCCCTCTCAGTAAGGAACTCCGGGTCGTGGATACGCTGCGCTTCACTGAGGCTCTCCTCGCCATGCATGACCATGTCGTACGACTTGGATTTAGTTGTGAATACTGACCGATCTCGTAGTGCTTCGCCCTCTCAGTAAGGAACTCCGGGTCGTGGATACGCTGCGCTCCGCTAAGGATCTCCTCGCCGCGCATGAACATGTCGTACGACTTGGATTTAGTTGTGAATACTAACCGATCCCGTGGTGCTTCGCCCTCTCAGTAAGGAACTCCGGGTCGTGGATACGCTGCGCTTCGCTGAGGCTCTCCTCGCCGTGAATGACCATGTCGTACGAGTTGGATTTAGTTGTGAATACTAACCGATCCCGTGGTGCTTCGCCCTCTCAGTAAGGAACTCCGGGTCGTGGATACGCTGCGCTCCGCTGAGGACCTCCTCGCCGCGCATGAACATGTCGTACGAGTTGGATTTAGTTATGAATACTTACCGATCCCGTAGTGCTTCGCCCTCTCAGTAAGGAACTCCTGGTCGTGGATACGCTGCGCTCCGCTAAGGATCTCCTCGCCGCGCATGAACATGTTGTACGACTTGGATTTAGTTGTGAATACTAACCGATCCCGTGGTGCTTCGCCCTCTCAGTAAGGAACTCCGGGTCGTGGATACGCTGCGCTTCGCTGAGGCTCTCCTCGCCGTGCATGAACATGTCGTACAACTTGGATTTAGTTGTGAATACTAACCGATTCCGTGGTGCTTCGCCCTCTCAGTAAGGAACTCCGGGTCGTGGATACGCTGCGCTTCGCTGAGGCTCTCCTCGCCGTGCATGACCATGTCGTACGAGTTGGATTTAAATGTGAATACTGACCGATCCCGTGATGCTTCGCCCTCTCGGTAAGGAACTCCGGGTCGTGGATACGCTGCGCTCCGCTAAGGGTCTCCTCGCCGCGCATGAACATGTCGTACGACTTGGATTTAGTTGTGAATACTAACCGATCCCGTGGTGCTTCGCCCTCTCAGTAAGGTACTCCGGGTCGTGGATACGCTGCGCTTCACTGAGGCTCTCCTCGCCGTGCATGACCATGTCGTACGAGTTGGATTTAGATGTGAATACTGACCGATCCCGTGATGCTTCGCCCTCTCGGTAAGGAACTCCGGGTCGTGGATACGCTGCGCTCCGCTAAGGATCTCCTCACCGCGCAAGAACATGTCGTACGAGTTGGATTTAGTTGTGAATACTAACCGATCCCGTGGTGCTTCGCCCTCTCAGTAAGGAACTCCGGGTCGTGGATACGCTGCGCTTCGCTGAGGCTCTCCTCGCCATGCATGACCATGTCGTATGAGTTGGATTTAGTTGAAAATACTGACCGATCTCGTGGTGCTTCGCCCTCTCAGTAAGGAACTCCGGGTCGTGGATACGCTGTGCTCCGCTGAAGTTCTCCTCGCCGCGCAGGAGCATGTCGTACGATTTGGATTTAGTTGTGAATACTGACCAATCCCGTGGTGCTTCGCCCTCTCAGTAAGGAACTCCGGGTCGTGGATACGCTGCGCACCGCTGAGAATCTCCTCGCCGCGCATGAACATGTCGTACGAGTTGGATTAGTTGTGAATACTGACCAATCCCGTGGTGCTTCGCCCTCTCAGTAAGGAACTCCGGGTCGTGGATACGCTGCGCTTCGCTGAGGCTCTCCTCGCCGTGCATGACCATGTCGTACGAGTTAGATTTAGTTGTGAATACTGACCGATCTCGTGGTGCTTCGCCGTCTCAGTAAGGAACTCCGGGTCGTGGATACGCTGCGCTTCGCTGAGGCTCTCCTCGCCGTGCATGACCATGTCGTACGAGTTGGATTTAGTCGTGAATACTGACCGATCTCGTGGTGCTTCGCCGTCTCTGTAAGGAACTCCGGGTCGTGGATACGCTGTGCTCCGCTGAGGTTCTCCTCGCCGCGCAGGAGCATGTCGTACGAGTTGGATTTAGTTGTGAATACTGACCGATCCCATGGTGCTTCGCCCTCTCAGTAAGGAACTCCGGGTCGTGGATACGCTGCGCTCCGCTGAGAATCTCCTCGCCACGCATGAACATGTCGTACGAGTTGGACGTTTTCTGGAATACACACATCTATACTTATAATAAAGCAATAGGAACGAAAAAGTCTGTACAAAGAATATATTTAAAAACGAAATGGTCTAAAAAAGTAAAATAAGCTACTGAACAAGAATATAATATTTTAAAAATTCGTGTCTCTCTGTTTGTTCGCGCATCTAGTAAAAACTACTGGACCCATTGCGATGCGGTTTTCACGCGCGGTGAGATAGCTTATGTTTTGACTTAAAAACTGGGGTATTTGGTATCTCAATCCGATGAGTAGAAGCCGAGCAATCGATAAAAATATTTTTGATGGCTGAAGGATTTTTAATCAAATATTGGTATATTGGTATTTTAGGTCCTGGAATAGCACAAAGAGTACTTTTAACCTACAGAAATGACCACGCGTGCGAAGTCGCGGGCATCAGCTCGTACATCATAAATTTTAGTGGATCGGGCATAGATGAACTACTAATGAATGAGTCGTTTATTTGTTACATTTATGTATGTATGTCGATTGCCAACCTTTGGTGTTAGAGTTTGTCAAGGCGCCCAAGGGTCTGTGACGTGGCCATTTCAGGTCATGTGGGCAGCACTTCCCATAAAAAAAACATACGAGCATGCGAGGTCAGGGCTCGAAAGCACAACGACTGCTACCTGTATCCAACCGGGACCGACAGCTCAACGTGCCCTCCGAAGCACGGAGCGATGGCAAATTCACACATGATTAATTAAAAGTCAATTAAATTTTATCTTTACGACACGAATTTAACTGCAATATTAGCCGTATTGGTTGATTAGTTTAGCTGAGCTGTCAGTAGATGGCGTTAGCGTCCCCGACGGATGTAGAAACTGAGGGAACAATTTGGATAGCGTTGTAGTTGTCACGGTGGCTGAACTGGTAGTAAGCATGTACCGTGCAGAGGCATGGATGATGCAGGTTCGAGTCCCGTCCGTGATACAAATTTTTCCTTTACAATAATGATTCAAAGTCCTTATCTAAAAAGGCCTAAACGCGGTCTGGCCCGTCGCTACTCAAGCTTGCTAATTCTTTGCATTATTATTTTTTTGGCTCCTTGTTGGATCACCTACATACATAATATTATAAACAACTTTTTGACGATCTACTGACAGAGTTGCTAATGACGCTGACTAAAAGTCAATGGTTGTGGGTTCGAATCTCGCAAGGTGCATATATTTGTGTGACGAGCACAGATGTTTGTTTCCGAGTAATAGAAGTGTATATTCGTATCTATGTATTTTTATCCGTTGTCTAGTGCCCATAGTACAGGGTATCCTAGTTTAGGTCTGGTTAAATGGTGTTAATTGTCCTGAATATATTATTATCCATACTAATAATATAAAAGCGTAAGTAACTCTGTTTGTATGTCTGTTTGTTACCTTTTCACGAATAAAAGGCTGAACCGATCCTAACGAAATTTAATATAGAGATATCTTGAACCATGAGGACATACATAAGATGGGACTTTTTATCACGATAAAATGTAACCTAGATGGACGAAGTCGCGGGAAAAAACTTGTTTATTATAAATTGGGATATTATTAATCGGGCGAATAAAAAATGATTTACCGAGCGGAGATAAATACTAAAGCGGGCGAAAACCTATGTTTGATAGAATTGCGCCTAAAAAACTGGGTAGGTTAGTTAGTTGAGTTGAACACGAAAAGTTTCGCCCAATCAGTTTTTTT
Source organism: Alsophila aescularia (assembly GCA_946251855.1). Classification (NCBI taxonomy): domain Eukaryota; kingdom Metazoa; phylum Arthropoda; class Insecta; order Lepidoptera; family Geometridae; genus Alsophila; species Alsophila aescularia. Next base: position 19,528,128 of record OX276374.1, read on the forward strand.
TTTCACCCGCTTTAATATTAAATTCGGCCACTTGGAATTTATATTGCTACCAATTTGTATTTTCAAGTTGCCGTTTTCAATATTTGTATTCGCCCTCAGTCTTTGTATTTCAGTAAGTCATATTCATTATTAACGACACCTTTAATTTGAATTTATATTCGCTCGTTTAAATATTATCCTTATAAATGTATCTCTTTATAAATATGAGATTGTCAGGCCGCCCGAGGCCTTTGACATGGCTTAACGACTGCTATTAATAAATAAAAGCCGAAACCGATAGCTTAACGTGCCATCCGAAGCACGGTATTAGTGTAGTTTGTGTTGTACTCACAGAGTCGTTAGGGTCGGGCATGGTGTAGAACGGGCGCACCGTCAGCGGGTACTTGTCGAGCACGTAGAAGTCGGTGTCGTATTTGGCGCGCACGAGTCTCCCTAAGAGCTTCTCATCTGGAGTCGACAGGTCATCTTCAGCGCCGATCGTTACGCCTGGAAAATAACACGTACCATCGAATGTTACAACTGGGAAAAAAGCATTTTATCGGATGTTACAACGGGTAAATATTGGACAATTGGGAACATTCTGACGAATGTTAAGCCCGAAAGCACGTTTTATCGAATGTTACACATGGGAAAGAACATTTATCGAATGTCACACCTGGGATAGCACGTTTTATCGAATGTCACACCTAGGAGAGTAAATTTTATCTATTGTTACACATGGAAAAGAACATTTAACGTATGTTACATCTGATCTGAGTTTTTTTTATTGAATGTTAATGTAACATTAAAAAAAACTCAGACATAACATAACAAGAATACACATTTTATAGTTTTTCAGAAGAGGGGTTTTGACATAATCACCGCGCTTGGCAGAAGTCTTGGCGATCGCAGCAGTTGGTGATAATACAATGGAAAGTAACTGGCTATTTGCTGAACTCCCTGAGCTGGTGCTCACAGCACCCGCGGGGAGAGAAGGGCTGGTCTTATTATTATTTATTATGCCGGGTCACACACGTCAAAATATTAGTAATCCTTACGAAAGTCGCAATAATGTATTATTTTTTAATCCTCCTTTCGATTTAAGGTAGCCTGGTACTTTATTCAGCTTAAAACCACAGTCACTAACACCAGACTATTTTATATTTGCGCTAACTCTTGTTAATTCATTATATCCTGGTACATATCACTGAAAATTCAAGTTATATATTGATTTTATTGCAAAGTGAATGAATCCACAAAATAAATAATACCTAACAAGGTGAATCTTTCATTATGCCTTCTTCCGATTTATGAGGGCCTGATACTAATTTTGGAGTTAAGCCACAACTTGAAAACAAATATTGAGTGTTTTTCTGTCCACTGTACTAACTTAAAGATAAATTTGCATAACAATAAGCCTCATAAAGTAGAAACAGAGTGAGTATAAACTGGGGGAATAAACCGTATCAAACATTTGTCTACAAAAATGACGATAACCTGCGGAACGGAATGACATATTACCGTGGAAACGAAATAATAACAAGTCTGTCAATATTGAGTAATAATGCAGTTGTCTATGGTCAAAAAGCACCACGATGCCAAAGATTCTGAATGATGTACGCTTACTAGTGTTTTCTTCTTTTATTTTTAAAGTTTCGACTTTTTTATAAATGCTAATAGTAAGAAAAATACCACGGTGTGAGTGCTACCCGTGCAAAGCCGGGGCGAGTCACTAGTATATAATATTCTTATTTAAACCTATAACAGTACCGTGACACACCGACTGACAGACTACGCTCAGCCTAATAAGAAAGAAAAAAAGGCCAGAAAGAAGGACAGTAAGTAGATAAAAAGGTCATTTGGGCAACTAAGTATGAAACCTATACCCACGGTCTACACAAAAAAAATAGGGTGTAGGATGTTTAGATAAACGTCTCTAGTTTACGAATATATACACTCGAGAGCAATGAATCCGGGTCACTTAAAGAAACCTATAAATCTCGGAAACTAAGAATTAAAGTAAAAAAAAACTAAGAAAAAAACCGCGTAAACGCAGTAATGGAAGCACGAGGAGGCAATACACAGTATTAAAATTCAAGAAAATCGTAATGTTGTTCAAAAATTTCATATTTCCTATTTCTGCTTTAAAGCGAGATCAGCAGTTTTTTCTTTGTTTTTTTTATATAGTAAATAACATTTAGTGACTTATAAATTGTATTACTTTCATTTAAGGGGTATTATATTGTCTATAAAACACAATTTATTTCATGAAGCTAGCATTCTTAGTGTTCGAGATTTATAGGTATCTTTAAGTGACCCGGATTCATTGCTCTCGAGTGTATGTCGCATTAACGCAGATAATGGGAAAAACCATAATACTAAATAATAAAAATACAATAATAAGATTAATTATAACAAGGCTTAGCACATTTTATTGGTTTCCTGATAGTAAACATCATTTAAAAAATAAAATAAGTAAAAATAACTGGTTTCTATTTTTCTGACGTGCGAGTGAGACGGCATATGCATGCCACTGACCGCGCACTCTTAGCGCGCAAACGTTTATTTTGTTTATTTAACAGAATTCACTGAAATTGTTTTATCTATACATTTATTACCTATTCATCTTTAACATTTTATTCCCATAATTAAAAAAAAAATAACTATCTAAAATTAAGTTTAGGTTAGGTTAACATTTTAAAACTAATTTGGTTTTTGAAGGAAAACTATCGTTAACTGGGTCAGAAACTGGCCAATGACCTTTGCCTTGCAAATGGTGGTGTAGTAACTTGGATGACGGAAACAAATAAGTTCGCCCGATTCGTGTTCTACCAAAATCCCCGCGCAATTAAAAAACTCCGCGCATGTCCCGCTTAATCACAGACCATATATCGAGATAGACGACGCGAGCTGCTCCGAACTGTATGAAAACCAAGTGTGTCAAACTTTTCGTGCTTACTATGACGTCACGAGAGCAATATAGTGATGGGAAGTTCATGCCAAGCGAATCAGATTAGGCGCACTGCCAAACCGATTCAAAGGTAGTAAAATAATCGATTTTCCAAAAATCCTTATATGTAGTAACTTTCGAGAGTTGGAGCAGGTGGGGGAGTTACATCAAGTTTCGACATAATCCTTCCATTGACTTGCAGTAGTATGGTAAAAAAAAGTCTATGATACCTCATTACTAGTCAGTATTAGTCTATAGTACTATACCTAAAGACAAATCGATTGACACCTCGCTTGTCAAAATTAAACCACTAGGGGCGACGCTATAGTGGAACATCCACATGACTACATACATAGACAATTAAGCTCATTACACTTCCCTTGATTTGTTGCAGTCGGGTAAAAAAATACTTAGCTTAAAATTCTCGACTTTAAATATCGATTCAATCTATTAATCGAACAAAAAACAAAACATACAGCACTATTCACTAAAAATCATAAAAGTCCTCCTAACACGACGGTAATGGCGCCCCAATCTATCAATTGCTGCAATTTCCAATGCGTGTTAACAAAGCGTACCATGTACATCGTGTGAAGTAAAAGCCACAATGGAAGTATATGTCGTGGCGAGACTTTCACATCGTAACATTCGTGTAATTATCGTGGTAGAATCGATACAAATATGAATTAATTCGTTTTAATATTAGGTAACGGGTATTTCAATATAAAAAGTACATATCTATGGGAGGAAATATCTTCGTTCTGTCGGCAAACTGTATTTGTGGTATTTCTACAACTCACTATTGCGCAATTACCCATTTTCGCTTCCGACTGACTCGTGTTGTCTCAGCACCGATCGTGAGCGGACTGGCTTTACCCGTACCTACTCAAGTTCGACAATTTGTCGCCGGTAGGTAAACATGAAAAACCGCAGCTAAATTGGTCCAATCATTTGGAAAATACGAATCTCACCCCTCTTTTTTGGTTCGAAAGCTACGATTCGCTTCAGGATCATCATCCTTTTTCACACGCGAATGTAGCGTGTGGAAAAAGGATGGCACAATATCGCTTGCGATCTTTTGATGACGAACTGTGACGTACGGTTTTGTACCACGGCGACACGCACACCACAAATAGTCACGTGATCGCATTTTGAATAATAGTAAGTAATATGTGCTTGATCTTTATTTGTTTCTCTGATCGAAGTGTAGTAATGATTTTCACATATCAAGTTGTTTACGTCTAGACTTTGGACACTCACCAAATATAAAGTCTCTACATTCAACGGTAAAGAATATACTCGTACGAGTACGTTGTTCCGGCATTGGACCATTTTTAGTGAAGATGCGTTTTTTTCGCTTCTTGTAACTATGAGACTTACAGAACAACTGTGAATGGATTTTTTTTTGCAAAAATTGTCTTTTTTATACTTTTCATAGACACTTTTGTCACATAGCAGAACAAATATTTAGGGGAAAAAAAATGGCCCCTTCAATTAAAGATGGCGGCTAACGCCACGCAAAGTCAAAAATTTGTTATTTTCGTTAAAGACCTCATAACTAAGCAATACAAATCAAACCATCTTCTACTTCTACACCACCATTTTATAGGGCAAAGCTTCATATTTTCCCCCAATGACTGGCCTATAAGCCCGTGGACCTAGAAATTTGAAATTTGGAGGAATATTCTTTGAATACTGTGCGCTAAGACATTTATTAAAATTCCATCGCTAAGGGGGTGAACGAACGAAGGTGGCAAAGGGCAAAACCGCGGGACAGAGACCTACAAAAAAAAACCTTTTTTTTTGTTCTTTCTCCAGGATATTTTTTTTTACATTATTTATACAGACTTTCCATAACTTACTGCTTCATTATAAGTATAGATGGATAAGATATTCCCTTAACAGCTTCCTTCAGCAGTTCAATAGCCTGCGGGAACTCCAACCTGAGCGATGGGTCGAGGAACTTGAACGGCTCTACTTGGTACTGTTGCCCCACTGTTGCTTTTTGTTACTTACTGCTTCATTATAAGTATAGATGGATAAGATATTCCCTTACCAGCTTCCGTCAGCAGTTCAACAGCCTTCGGGAACTCCAACCTGAGCGATGGGTCGAGGAACTTGAACGGCTCTACTTGGTACTGCTGCCCCACTGTTGCTATTTGTTACTTACTGCTTCATTATAAGTATAGATGGATAAGATATTCCCTTACCAGCTTCCTTCAGCAGTTCAATAGCCTGCGGGAACTCCAACCTGAGCGATGGGTCGAGGAACTTGAACGGCTCTACTTGGTACTGTTGCCCCACTGTTGCTTTTTGTTACTTACTGCTTCATTATAAGTATAGATGGATAAGATATTCCCTTACCAGCTTCCGTCAGCAGTTCAATAGCCTTCGGGAACTCCAACCTGAGCGATGGGTCGAGGAACTTGAACGGCTCTACTTGGTACTGCTGCCCCACTGTTGCTATTTGTTACTTACTGCTTCATTATAAGTATAGATGGATAAGATATTCCCTTACCAGCTTCCTTCAGCAGTTCAATAGCCTGCGGGAACTCCAACCTGAGCGATGGGTCGAGGAACTTGAACGGCTCTACTTGGTACTGTTGCCCCACTGTTGCTTTTTGTTACTTACTGCTTCATTATAAGTATAGATGGATAAGATATTCCCTTACCAGCTTCCGTCAGCAGTTCAATAGCCTTCGGGAACTCCAACCTGAGCGATGGGTCGAGGAACTTGAACGGCTCTACTTGGTACTGCTGCCCCACTGTTGCTTTTTGTTACTTACTGCTTCATTATAAGTATAGATGGATAAGATATTCCCTTACCAGCTTCCGTCAGCAGTTCAATAGCCTGCGGGAACTCCAACCTGAGCGATGGGTCGAGGAACTTGAACGGCTCTACTTGGTACTGCTGCCCCACTGTTGCTATTTGTTACTTACTGCTTCATTATAAGTATAGATGGATAAGATATTCCCTTACCAGCTTCCTTCAGCAGTTCAATAGCCTGCGGGAACTCCAACCTGAGCGGCGGGTCGAGGAACTTGAACGGCTCTACTTGGTACTGTTGCCCCACTGTTGCTATTTCTGACGCGAATCTAAACGAAAACACGCAATTGTCGTTTCATTTTTGCTACAAAATAGTTTAAATAGATAGAAAGATAGATAAATCATTATAGTCAACAAAAAAATCTAACTTCAAATCTTAAAACTTAAAAGGAAGAAATAATTCATATTTTTTTAGGTATGTGCTACGCCTAGACCATAGACAACTGCACATTACTTCGTACTCTAGACAGGCTGTTGACAAAAGTCGCAATGAGCGCATTTGATTATCGCCATTTTGACGCTGATAGCAATAGTTTGGTAGTAGTGAGCGTACACGGAACTAACGTATTTGTACATTTTAGCACACCCTGGACACTCGACTAGATTTCTATACAAAAGCCGCGTTCTATCTACCACACGGACACTTTAGTTCGATACTCCCCAAGTAATCAATGGCAACTGTCCAAGCCGAGGTTCGTACCCCCTGAGTGCCCTTGAGCAAGTGGCCAAAACTTAACTTTGGCGTGCGCCTTCTGCGTCACGCATTGCGGCGGAGCGCTTTTGCGCCCGCCCCACCCGGTCCGGTGACGCTGTACAGGTCAGTTATAGACCAACAGCTTATATCCTTTCTAAAAAAAAAAAACACACGGACAGAGTAGACACAGACACTACACACATGTCGTTTTGTACACGCGCAATTGTTTCCGTGAAGTCTAATCAAAGAGTATACAAATACTACAGACACTGTATAAACTATTATTTGTATACTTGCCCAAGAAGCTTTTGACACTAACGTTATTACAAAGTTACTATTTTACAACTTTTTATTTTATTTTTTTATTTATTCAAAACCGGCGGAAGAATCGGTAAAAACACATTAAAAAACCATACATACAGACGATCGTACGACTTCTAGAACATTCTTCTTTTTGCAAAGGTATGGTTCCAAAAGTAAAGAATAAAATTATTCCCATTTACTTTACGCGATACGCCGTTACAAAGTCTCGCTGCGAACGAAGACCGGTATCCACGTATACGCGTGCGAACGAGACAGTTGTGAATGTTTTTGCAAACGAAAGTATTATGACATGATGTTTAAATAAGTAAAATTAATTACGTTTTTTTGAATAGTGTTAGGTACATATACCAAAAAAAAAACAAAGCTAACGTACTTATCTGAAGAATGACACTTATTGTAGGTTAACAAGAATAACTTACTTTATTTTATCCGTAAGGAATCTATAAAACCTCCTGTCCTTGACAAACCGTAAACAGCACAATAACACCCCATTTTCAAGCTTGGATAATTTAGAAACATTTATAAAAAGCTTCTATGCAGTAGCCATGTCATGATGAAACATAGAACGGGCTATTACAGTTAAATGCGTACACAACATTTTGTGCCTATGCTGTTAACCGTTGAGGAGTTCCGTAATCAGGAGCCAACCTGTCATGGTATAACTTCAAACTGGATAGCAATTATGCTAAAAATACGAACACAAAATTTCGTGACTGTGCTGTTGACTGTTGAAGAGTTCCTTTATCTGGAGCTGATCAGGTGATGCTTACCATAAAAATGCATTGCCATCAGAACTGTACCAACATGCAAAACTTCAACTCAGTAGGATAACAGGAAGTGGTTCTAATTCAGCTTGCAAGATTTGACCTAAACAAACATACATACAGACATTGCAAGTTAAATAAAACCTTTTAAAAAAAACAACCACCTTGTTACACCCGGCTCGCGCGTCCCGTCTCAGCTCCTCGACAGCTCAGAGTCGGTGGCGGGTTGAGGAAGCCCCGATGATTGGTTGCGGGGGACACTGTCCGTTCTAGACGTAGTATTATAAGGTATTCTGTGATTTTAGTACCATTTTAGTAGCATGGTCTCTCGGTGGGGCGCTTTGAATCGACACAAACGAAAGTACGGCCGAGCCTATCCATAGACATCAGTGGCCCAAACCGACTGAAGTAGCCTGGCACAGACCTCAAAAGAATTGGAATTATTTCTTACTTTTTAGTTTCGTTAAAGTACGCCTAAGAAAACGATGTACTTATTCCGTTCGCTAAGAAAAAAGCCACACTGGAAACAGTTAACAGTCCATATCTTTTAAACTGAACTATTCCCTAAGTTGAAAGATACTGAAACTATTACAAAAAAATATGTAATCCGACTAGTAATTTCCAAGAAATACGTGGACAAACATTCACGAAATTTGGTATATTTGTTCAGATACTCATATAGACTAGCATATATGAATATTACGCATTTTTGACAATACTGCATACATACACATCAACTAGAGAACCTACTTTTGTTGAAGTCGTTGAACATTATACATAAACAAATTGACTATAAACCTATTGCCACGTTTTTATAAACTCGCTTTCGCGAACTGAATAACATGAGAACTGAATAACAATGAAAAAATAACTACAAATTTAAAAACGTGGCATTCTAAAAAATACATTGCAAGAACTTATTAAACTACGACTAGACGACTTAAGTCTAAGTTAAGGCAGTTAATGTAAGTATAGGTATGATAGGTAGGGTAGTTAAGGCAGTTATGGAAAACAGGACTGTTAGTGTAAGTGTAGGTAAGATAGGAAGAGTAGTTAAGGCAGGGTAAGCAGGTCAGTTAGTGTAAGTGTAGGTAAGATAGGTAGAGTATTTATGGTATGTAAGGTCTACTCACTGATCGCGCAGGCCTCTAAACATCTGAGTGAAAGTCCCAGTGATGGTATCCAGTACTTCGTGGTAGTGGTGCTTGAACGACATTTCCAGGTCAAGCCCCACGAACTCCGTGAGATGTCGGTGCGTGTTCGAGTCTTCAGCACGGAAAACTGCACCTACTGTAAATACCTATTAAAATTAAAAACGTAAATTACATAAATTACATCCCGATTGATAAAAAAACGCATTAATGGAACAAATTATCGTATCTGATGCTTCCGGCTGAGGAACCCTGAAACATTTATAGTACCTTGTCAAAGTCAGCGGCGATGGCCATCTGCTTGTAAAGCTGAGGACTTTGTGCTAGGTACGCGGACGACTTGAAATACGACACGGTAAATACGTTAGCACCGCCTTCTGATGCCGCGGAGATTATTTTTGGCGTGTGGATTTCGACGAAACCTGAAAGAGAAACAAGTTTTTACAATTAAATATTTTTAATTGTTTATATAAATTTGTACCGACCAGACTTACAGACAGGAAAGAGAGTTAATACTGCATTGTAATCCAGTTCTGAGCTTTGTTCAAAGTTTCAACATAGCTCATCGGGAAGTTAGTTTCAACATAGGCTCATCAGGAAGTTAGTTTCAACATAGCTCATGGGGATGTTAGTTTCAACATAGCTCATCAGGAAGTTAGTTTCACCATAGCTCATCGGAAAGTTAGTTTCAACATAGCTCATCAGGAAGTTAGTTTCACCATAGCTCAGCGGAAATTTAGTTTCAACATAGCTCATCAGGAAGTTAGTTTCAACATAGCTCATCGGGAAGTTAGTTTCAACATAGCTCATCGGGAAGTTAGTTTCAACATAGCTCATCAGGAAGTTAGTTTCACCATAGCTCATCGGAAAGTTAGTTTTAACATAACTCATCAGGAAGTTAGTTTCAACATAGCTCATCGGGAAGTTAGTTTCAACATAGCTCATCGGGAAGTTAGTTTCAACAACATAGCTCATTGGGAAGTTAGTTTCAATATAGCTCATCGAGAAGTTAGTTTCAACATAGCTCATCGGGAAGTTAGTTTAAAATCAATTAGAAAATTTGTAACCAACGGTCAAACAGACAAGAAAGCGAGTTAGTAAAGACGTGGAATTCATAAGTCGGTTCTTCATCGTCATCATCAGCCTATATCTGTCCACTGCTGGACAGGAAAGCCGCTTTCCGCAGGTCGGCACAATACCTAGCCACAGGGCGCCCTACACTACGATTGCCTGGACGTGTTCGGTTCATTCATACTTAAACTTCAAGGTACTATTAAATTACAATCATTTGAGCATATGAAAGAAACCACAAGCTGCGCCCGATTTATTCTTCTTCTTCCTTTTCTTCTTAGTTAAGAGCCCAGCTCTTGTCGGTGGAGTACACACACAAACACACACACACACACACACACACACACGCACGCACGCACGCACGCACGCACGCACGCACGCACGCACGCACACACACACACACACATTTACTATTGGCAAGGAAAGGGGCAAGTCCGGTCGGAGTGTCTCGATACTTTCAGGGGTGAGGTGTGGGGAGCTGTTTTTAGATGAGTATTGGAAGAAAGGATGGGGGCGTGAGTATTGGTGGGCGTTTTGGGTGGTATTGTGGGGTGTGCTGTGGGTATGGGGTGTTGGGATGGTAATGGGGTATGAGATGAGTGATTGGTCTTTGGGGAAGTGTGTGGTTGTGTTTGATCATGTGTTTAGTACCTTTCCTCGTCAGTATATTGCGGAAGGGCCTAAGTCCAACTCGATGCACTCTGTTATCCAGCCGAGTGACTGGATACTTATAGGGATGCGATGTAGCGCGGGGGGCTGTGTTAAGGCGTGTGTATTGTGAATGAGGGAGGGGGTGAATGGGACGGGTGAATGTTGGAGGGAGAGGGGTGAGTTTTGGGTGGAATTTTGGGGTGTGCTGGGGGTGTATTGGAGCGGTCTGGGTGAATCATGGAGTTATTAGGGGGTGAGTATTACCTTTCCTCGTGAGTATATCGCGGAAGAGTCGACACACGCCCGCCTCGATGCGGTAGATGGCTTGATTGGCCGGCGTGCGCAGGTCCAGCACTCTGTTGTCCAGCCGAGTGTCTTGGTTCACGCGGATCCGCAGCGCCTCCGGGTCCTACAACAAGGCCCGGCGTCATCGGGTTTCTACGTTTCCACTACAGTCCTACAACTAGGGGCCATAGGTTTGACATTGTAACATGTGTGTTTCACGTTAATTCTGATGTCAGTTCAATCCTTGTTCACGAAAATATACACTAACGCGGTATAAATAAGGACTAAATCAGCTTTAACATACATAGCTTGTCCTGGCAGCCTGTTTACCATCTTGCAACACATCAACAACAAGGGAAATTGTGGTAAAATGCAACTATATATTTTTTTGTTGCCTTTTATTGATAATCTATTTAGAAGAAAAATTAAAAAAACTTACGAGACCCCAGTAAATTACCATTAGTCTGCACTAATATTATGAAGAGGAAAGATTTGATTGAAAGGGGGGGGGGGGGGGTTGATACGCTTTATACGCCTGGTTCAACTCTAACCTGGCCACCTGTCCGTTGAGCAGGCTCGGCAATGGCTACGGAAAGGAGCGCAGGTCGTGTAGACATCCGCAGCAAGTCTGATTGCTACCTTCACGTGGTGCCGCCCTGTTCTTGGTCTGGTCCCCTAAGGAACAGACGTAACCAAGGCAACAGACGCAATTCTAGACTTTCCTAGTCCCACCCAACCCTTCCTATTTTCCTTTCAAAAAGCCCATCTGATTCCATTTACTCCTAATGTCCCTGCTTACCTCCTTTCCAATCCGCTGCAGTGACGAGGTGGTCAGGTCACTGTGGACTTACTATCCCTTAATGTGTGATAGTAGGTGGGGGGATGATCACCCACGTAACTTGGTGCTGAGCGTGGGGGGCCCGTATGGTAGGATGAAACAAACCTGGTGGCTGAGTGGGGAGTGGGTCAGGGTATAGTACCTCTCTTCCGCAACACTCCTCTTTGGTGTGGATTTCAACCAAAACGGGGGTGTTCACTAGCCATCCATATCTATCCAGCACGGGTGGCAGCCTTCAGCTATGCCTAGCGAGAACGGAAGGCCAATGGGGTCTGCAGCTGGCGGTGTTCGTTGGGCTGCGGATTTGGATTGGGTGTAGTGTCGGACGCAGCAGCGTTTAGCTCATGGGCACCTGGGACATCCGTTCTATACCTTCTCTAGTAGCCCTGGTATTGCAACCCAATATCCCCAGTGCGGGCTCCGTGGAGGGTGGGGAGCTAGAGAGGTGAATTTTAAAAACATACTTGTTATGGATATTTATGACGACTCAACACACAATCCAAAAACCCCCCGTAGTGGGGAGGCGGTGAGTACCCTGGAGGAAGCTTTTGCTGCCGACACTGATCAAACTGCAGCCTTTCCTGCTCCTTTTTTACCCTTAAAAAAGGAGCAAGAAATGTGGGGAGACAGCCAGTGGCTGGAACCTCAAGTGCCAGTGCTCCGAACCTTGAGGGGACTAACGCCCCAATAAGGTTAACTAAAAAACAAAAATATAAAATCAAACAAAAACTGAAAAGGGAGCGTTTGGCATCGGGCTCGGGAGGTGTGAAGCCACTGGCTGAAGATACCAGACCTAAAAACCCGGGACCAAGAGCTTACTTTAAGCAACGAAAACAAACGAGGGACAGCAAGGATCCCGTAACCAAGCCGTATGCCCCACCAACTTTTACTAAAGATTCGTCCGAGGTTGTTGACCGTTGGTTGTGTCCACTGGGACCGTTGGTTGTGTAGACAAGGTTAAGGGTGCCCAACAACAAAGCAAGGATCTCGGATCCAAACCAAACGCCCCGCCAGCGAGTACCGTAGACTTGTCCGTGGTGGCTGCTGGGTCTGGTGGTTATAGAGGAGAGGAAATGAGATCTAAGCGAGTATCTAAACACGGAAACCGTTTCAACCGTCAGAAGCGAGCAGCCATTGCGATCTCTAAGTCGGCGCAAGCCCCAGCTTGCACTGAGACTAGCAAGCGTACGCAGTTGGACGATACGGTTTCGCCAAGAGGTGAACATAAGAAAGCAAGGTTGGATACTTCTCATCGTGCCCAGACTAGCTATGCAGATATTGTTCAGAACAAGCTCTTCGTAGCAGTGTCTAGGGCAGATAGTATCCAACTTACCGAAGAACAGACTACCTTAGTGAAAAAGTTCCTGCAGCACAGGATACTTGAGGGTATCAAAAACCCAGCTAATGATTTCTCCACCAACTTCAGAGGTCGGCCCATCATTTCTGATGAAGTTCTGAAGCTGTGGTGTGAGGATGAAGACTCACTAAGGTGGCTTGTAAAAACTATTGACAGCATACCGGCAAACACCTGCCCAAAACTTGTTATAAAAAAACAAAGCGAAATCGCCAGAAAGGAGCGAGCGGCCCTGATCCTCCCGGACTGTGATGATTCCCTAGAGGATACAAACATGGTTCTGGATGGACAGAATAAGTGGGCACTCGTAAATACCTGGACGGTGTACTCGCACTCCTGGCAAGAAGCAAAATCCAAGCATGTTGGACGAACACTGTTCCTGTGTCTGGGTATCCCAGAACATGTTGTCCCAACCATCCTGGAACGTGACCGTAGACTTGTCCATAATTTGGGCAATGTCTACGTGCACTTTTATGCCAGGGACGGAACGTTTACAGATGCTCCACCTACTCTGGATGAGGTAACGATCGGGAACACGGGCCCTCGACCAAAGGTGTGCATTGAACAAGAGTCCCAACCATCCTCGTCTCTTATTGGCGGTGCGAAGGACGTAGTTCCGGACGTGCCGTCGCACTCTTCTCCTAAACCATCAACTTCAAGGGGAGGAGAAGAGTTGAGTGTGGACACGGTGCCACCAAAGGTGGTGACAGTGAGGGACTCCAGTACTGAAGAAGAGTCTGATGAGGATAAGGGTAACCTGGATGATGGTGACCCCGACCTCTCAGACTGAGTTCATCCAAGCTAACCTCCAGCACAGCATTACTGCTACGGCTAACCAGCGCAGGATGCGGGAGGCAACCAACAAAGAGACTATCGCCCTGATCCAGGAGCCGTGGATCAGGAGCGGGCGTGTATGTGGTCTCAGTAACCTGAATGGTAAGTTAATACTAGATAACACTTGTAATAACCTACGCGCATGTTTGTTCATACCGCGTAGTGTTCCAGCAGTGCCCCTCACCGAGTTCTGTTCCAGGGACTTGGTAACCGTTAGGTTACCCTCTGGTGTCGGATGGGGAGAAGAGGCAGTGATTGTCGCGTCGGCATACATGCCCGCCGACGAGGACATCCCACCAAAGGAAATAGCTGACCTCGTAAGACACTGTGAGCTTAACAATTTTAAATTAACCATAGCGGCAGACAGCAATGCACATCATCCGTTGTGGGGGATGCCGACAGCTAATAGTAGAGGTGAAGATTTGGTAAACTTTATTTTCACTACTACTCTCTCATTAGCGAACAGCAGGTCGACCGCGGATGAGCGATCGTTATGGTTTTATTTACGTTTACGTTTACCATTGACGAAAACTATCGAAAAAAAATTGGTACCGCGATGAGTAATCGTATTGTAATGGTTTATTGAACGAATGAATAGTTTTCAATCGTCTGCAGGGCGACCGCCGATACGCAAAGTAAACGTAAACGTTATCAATTTGACATTTTAAAACCATAAACCTCTATATTAGTACTGACTTTCGGCGGGAAACGAAATCGAAACGGGTGTTTTGCTTTGTTTTATTACTCAAACTGCAGGTCGACAGGCGACAGCGGATACGCAAAGTAAACGTAAACGTTATCAATTTGTCATTTTAAAACCATAAACCTCTATATTAGTACTGACTTTCGGCGGGAAACGAAATCGAAACGGGTGTTTTGCTTTGTTTTATTACTCAAACTGCAGAGCGGCAGGCGACAGCGGATACGCAAAGTAAACGTAAACGTTTTCAATTTGTCATTTTAAAACCACAAATTAGTAAACGATTATACCATTAGCAAGGCCATAACCAAGAAAGTTTATAACATTAAGTAGTACCTACTTTCGGCGGGAAACGAAATCGAAACGGGTGTTTAACTTTTTATTATTTTTTAAAGTTGTGTATCTTCGAGTGTTAATGTGTAATATTGGTGGAATATTAACTGTAAGGTATTCGGTAACGTGCACTAGTGTAGGTAAATGATACAAGTGTGCCATTTCGTGTTCTTTCCGGAACTCCCTAGGAAGTTTTAGTAAAGCTCCACCACTTTACTGAATCGTGACATGACTAGACTTTTGACTATCTGACCGACTGAGACTAGACATTTTGAAAATAGGCTCTTGCCGCCACTTACGTAGGTAGATGAACTAAAATTGATTTATAGATCACTTTTCATTTAGATAGTAGATACTAATACTACTAGATACTTTATTTAATAACTGGGTCTATGTTTAGACTTAACATAATCTAAAATGAAAACATTGACTTCGAATATAAATCACAATCAATGTGTATATTCAAAGTATTAACTTGATAGTATGTAGCATAAAAGGTTGCTCATTAGTCACCGTTTTCAACAATCACCATTACGATCGTTTTCAAAGCCGCGAAAGCGTTCGCGGTACCCTTTTTTTGTAACAACAGTCATTTCGTAGGAAATCATTCGTTCAATAGTTTTCCACCAAAAGTTTTTTTCGTAATCGTTTTACAATGGTAATCGCGACAGTTTGGCGGTACTAAATTAATGGCTTATTGTTTTAAAATGTCAAATTGAAAACGTTTACGTTAACTTTGCGTATCCGCGGTCGCCCTGCAGAGGAGCGGAACCAACTTTTGTCACACGCAGATGCCGCACCATTGTTGATATAACTTTATTTTCGGACAATAACAATAATTTTAACACCATTAAGAATTGGAGAGTTTCGGAGGACCACAGATGGATCCGATTTGAAATGGAGCTAAACAGTGTACCACCCGCACCAACTCGAAATCCCCGTAGAACGGACAAGGTGATCTTTTATAATTCCTTAGAACAGCACCACACTCCCATTTCTACGGGTTCACGGCTAAAAAGCAATACTGATATTGAGCAAGCGGTAGTACAATTAACAGACAGTCTCACCAAAAGCTATGAGGAAGCCTGCCCTCACTCCCCACCAGACTTAAGTAAAGCTGGTAGTCATGGTTGGGGTAAAGATTTGGAGAAACTAAAAGCGAAGGTTCGTAAATTATTTAATAGAGCCATGAATACATACCACGATGAGGACTGCGAGCGATACAGAAAGGCGCGAGCGGCGTACAAAAAACTACTTCGCTCCAAAGGTCGTAAGTCATGGAAAAAATATAGTACAAACATAGAAACGAATACTCAAGCAAATAGGGTCAGGAAAATTCTAGCTGCTGATCCTAAGCGTGAGATTGGTTCTTTAAAGAAAGTAGATAACACTTACACTAAAACAGAAACAGAAACAAATGGTCTACTTTTACAGACACATTTCCCAGGATGCCAAATCACTGACACCATTACATGGATTGACAGTGAGGCGGCTATACCTGCTGACGCAGATTGGGATGTTGCAAAGTCAGTAGTAAGTCGGGAAAGAATCAGTTGGGCTATAAATACATTTTTAACTTACAAAACAGCTGGGCTGGACGTTATCTTTCCAGGACTCCTCCAATGGGGAGAGAGACATATTATCGGTACACTGGAAATAATCTTCTGCTGAACTACTGTTCAGCAGTAGTTAAGCAGCACATCGAGTGCGACTCCAAATAGATAAATGAACACAGGTCCGAGTGTTGTGTCTGTTGTTTACTGACGAGCAGCACATCGAGTGCGACTCCAAATAGATAAATGAACACAGGTCCGAGTGTTGTGTCTGTTGTTTACTGACGAGCAGCACATCGAGTGCGACTCCAAATAGATAAATGAACACAGGTCCGAGTGTTGTGTCTGTTGTTTACTGACGAGCAGCACATCGAGTGAGACTCCAAATAAATAAATGAACACAGGTCCGAGTGTTGTGTCTGTTGTTTACTGACGAGCAGCACATCGAGTGAGACTCCAAATAAATAAATGCACACAGGTCCGAGTGTTG
Source organism: Alsophila aescularia (assembly GCA_946251855.1). Taxonomy (NCBI): domain Eukaryota; kingdom Metazoa; phylum Arthropoda; class Insecta; order Lepidoptera; family Geometridae; genus Alsophila; species Alsophila aescularia. The sequence continues at coordinate 19,544,926 of OX276374.1, forward strand.
TGTCTGTTGTTTACTGACGAGCAGCACATCGAGTGAGACTCCAAATAAATAAATGAACACAGGTCCGAGTGTTGTGTCTGTTGTTTACTGACGAGCAGCACATCGAGTGCGACTCCAAATAGATAAATGAACACAGGTCCGAGTGTTGTGTCTGTTGTTTACTGACGAGCAGCACATCGAGTGCGACTCCAAATAGATAAATGAACACAGGTCCGAGTGTTGTGTCTGTTGTTTACTGACGAGCAGCACATCGAGTGAGACTCCAAATAGATAAATGAACACAGGTCCGAGTGTTGTGTCTGTTGTTTACTGACGAGCAGCACATCGAGTGAGACTCCAAATAGATAAATGAACACAGGTCCGAGTGTTGTGTCTGTTGTTTACTGACGAGCAGCACATCGAGTGCGACTCCAAATAGATAAATGAACACAGGTCCGAGTGTTGTGTCTGTTGTTTACTGACGAGCAGCACATCGAGTGAGACTCCAAATAGATAAATGAACACAGGTCCGAGTGTTGTGTCTGTTGTTTACTGACGAGCAGCACATCGAGTGAGACTCCAAATAGATAAATGAACACAGGTCCGAGTGTTGTGTCTGTTGTTTACTGACGAGCAGCACATCGAGTGCGACTCCAAATAGATAAATGAACACAGGTCCGAGTGTTGTGTCTGTTGTTTACTGACGAGCAGCACATCGAGTGAGACTCCAAATAGATAAATGAACACAGGTCCGAGTGTTGTGTCTGTTGTTTACTGACGAGCAGCACATCGAGTGAGACTCCAAATAGATAAATGAACACAGGTCCGAGTGTTGTGTCTGTTGTTTACTGACGAGCAGCACATCGAGTGCGACTCCAAATAGATAAATGAACACAGGTCCGAGTGTTGTGTCTGTTGTTTACTGACGAGCAGCACATCGAGTGAGACTCCAAATAAATAAATGAACACAGGTCCGAGTGTTGTGTCTGTTGTTTACTGACGAGCAGCACATCGAGTGAGACTCCAAATAAATAAATGAACACAGGTCCGAGTGTTGTGTCTGTTGTTTACTGACGAGCAGCACATAGAGTGCGACTCCAAATAGATAAATGAGCACATGCCCGAGTGTTGTGTCTGTTGTTTACTGACGAGCAGCACATCGAGTGCGACTCCAAATAGATAAATGAGCACAGGTCCGAGTGTTGTAACTGTTGTTTACTGACGAGCAGCACATCGAGGGCGACTCCATATAGATAAATGAGCACAGGTCCGAATGTTGTGTCTGTTGTTTACTGACGAGCAGCACATCGAGTGCGACTCCAAATAGATAAATGCGGAAACCGGCTACTTTACTTCCAAAAACAACAAAAGCGCAAAACACCACCGTTTTACCTAGGTATATTATTTACCATACGAGAAAGCGAGATAAGCGAATCATCTATCCATACCAATATATACGTTGTCTGTTTGTTCGTTTGTTTGGGGAGTGTTAACATGATAACGGCAGGACGGATTTTAATAAAATTTAGAATAGTGTTAGCTTATACCCTGAAATAAAACATAGGACTTTTTATCCCGGAAAATTGAAAGTTTCCCTGGGGAAAACTGATTTTGACTACTCGCTGTAAAGAACGGTTGCCATAGAAACAAAATAACAAGTCTGTCAAATAACATCAAGAGCTGTATTCTACTTTTGCATTGATTTTTAATATCATAGAATAACAAGTATGCTTTTTTCGCGATAAAGTATAGTTCGCGCGGACGAAGTCGTGAGCGGGAACGCTAGTTTATACGTATAATAAAGCATTATGAACGAAAAAGTCTGTACAAAGAAGATAATTAAAACAAATGGTCTAGCGTACAAAATAAGCTACTGAACAATAACATTATTTTTTTTTAATTGTGTCTGTCTGTTTGTTTGTCTGTATGTTTGTTCTTGCATCACGTAATAACTATTGGACCAATAGCGATGTGGTTTTTAAAGTTGGATAGCTTAGGGTTTGACTTAAAAACTGGTTTACTTGGTATCTCAATCTGATGAATAGAATTAGAGCAATCGATAAAAAAACCGTTGGACGTCTGAACGAAGTTTGTTGATTTTGTTACATCTAGTTCTGGAATATCACAAGATCCTAATATCCCAGAAAAATTACCACGCGAGCAAAGCCGTGGACACAGCTAGTAATAAAAAAGCGAAGAAAGCTATATTCCTACCTACTATATACTATACGACGCGTACGTACAATGATAAGTTATCAACATTTTTCAAGTAACTCCTAGTGATGAGACAGGTCTGCTATTCCTCAGCACGGGGAGGGTCCCGGTCGACGGACCAACAAATATTTGTTCCTCCGCGAGTTGGACCGACAAATAAATTAGATTCAATATTATATCCAGTATTTAGTCCAGTGTTTAGTATTAGTTTATCTCAGTGTGGAAGCATAGAGATATATGTATGTAGTACATATAAATTCGATGTGTGGAACTAATAAAGTCGCAAGTCCACTCACACATTTGCAGCTTGAGTTTTCGCGTCCATCTTGTATGAGCAAATCACAATTCGAAAGTCCCACACAAAAACTGTTTTCCAAAGTCAATTATTGTTCTGGATATAGCGGAGCAATGACGATGTCTTTTACCGATGGGGCTACGACCTTCGAGATCAGGTTGTAACGGATATAAAATCCATATTCCTTTTTTTTTCTACTACTGTCTTTCTGACTACTCTTTATAGCAAAAAAAAACATCCTATTTTCTTCTAGGATATTAAAAACCAATGCAAAAGTAGGTATAGCACCAATGCTCTTGATGTTTTTGACAGACTTGTTATTTCGTTTCCATGGCAACCACAAACCTTTCTGTGATGGCAATCGTTCCTTACAGTGAGTAATCAACATTTTCCAGTTATCCCGTAGAACTTACTATTTTTCTGGATATAAAGTATCGTATGTTTTATTCTAGGATATAAGCTACCTCCATTCTAAATTTCATCAAAATCCGTCCAGCCGTTATCGCGTTAAAGCTCCCCAAACAAACAGACAATGTATCACTTTTATATATTGGTATGGATTTTTAGGGCACTTCAATATGAAACTTTCATTTTTTTAAATAATAAATCTGTGCAATTTTTGCTGCTACCTTTTCCCCCACAAATCCTCCTCTTCCCCCCTCAAATCCTGTGCCTTGGCAGCGGAGACCACCCACACCTCCTTCCCGGAGAAATCCACGAAGCTGATGGTGCAGCTCTCCACCGGGGACGCTGTCTTAACGTATTACTCACGTCACTCTTCTCCGGCCTGGCTGCATCCTCAACCTGCAGCGGCAGCTGTGCCTTGGCAGCGGAGACCACCCACACCTCCTTCCCGGAGAGCTCCACGGAGCTGATGGTGCAGCTCTCCACCGGGGACGCTGTCTTAACGACTGTGGCGTGCACGTCGATTATAGACTCTTTTGTTATGCTGAAATTGTATATGTTTTGTTTGTTGTACAAAAATGGGTCTATTTTTATTCAACTACGGAAAAGGAGGGTTATGATTTTAGCAGTGTATGTATGTATGTCTGGTCGCCTATAAACCTACTTAACAAGATATTGTTGAAGTCGTTTTTATCATCCGCGTGACAAGCAATTCTTTTTAACAACAAATATGGCATATTAGGTAATCCATCAAGTTATGAACTAAAAAATATATTTAATAAATACTATACCCTCTTCCATAATCTTAGATATTTTATTTAAACAAAGAAATGTCACTATCAAAGTGAAATGCCCGTTGCCCAAAACATTTTTCACTTGTGAAAAATGTTTTAGTTTCTATTTCCCCCGGCTTTGCTCTAACGCGACACCTTTGCTGTACTAGGAGCCTCATTGTCTTGAAAAAGGCGATGAATAATCTGTCTTATAGCAGTCAAGGTAAAATCGACCAATTTTTCCATAATGTTTGTTATTGTCTTCAGAGGCATACTGAATTCATAATTGGTTTTATTCTCAGTAACAATCTTTCTCACAGTTACTGCAGATATTCCCAAAAAAAACTGCCGTTTTCTGGGCACAGTCTGCTAATGGCCAATATTTGTCTATGAACCACGACTTATATGTTTGCTTATAGGCATTCATCACCATCACTTTCTCCGATACACTCATACTTTTGCAAACACATTTTTTAAAGAAGATAAAACAACGCCTGCATTCCGTCTATACAAAAAATCTGACAACAAAGTAATTTTATTATGATTAAATTTAGCTGCCAGTCATAAGCCTGCAAAAAGTATGAAGGAAAGTTCAATTTGATTCATCATTGAACATAATACAGAAAAAATAGTTTTATTGTTTCAATCATAACTCAAAGTAACAAATGTGCTATAAAAATAACTAGTTACAAAAATAAGGAATTTTGAAACTAGTTACTCGTACACACGAAACTGCGTACGACCGACTACGGACCAAATACGTTATGACCCACTCCTACTAATAACAAAATGGTAGAAATGTTTTGAATCCCTGCAGTGTTCCAAGTCTAAGAAAAATAATTGCACGAATATATTTTTTGCTAAGTCTACATTTGTTAAGAATGACTATCATGCAAAAGTAAAAGTTTAAAAACAATGCAATAATTCAAGAAAATCATATTATTCTTTCAAAATAAGTAAAACAAATTTCTATCTCAAATTATGGATTGCACGATTTATAGGCAGTTTTTTGCACTGTTATCCCCTTTGTTTACATAAAATATATAAGATTATGGAACAGCGTATACTAATAAATCAATTTCAGGAATTTTCAAACAAATTACATAGCCCCAAACTAAGATATCCTATATTATATGACGGTACTACATGACGGATAAACATATAAATATGAATATTTACATCCATGACTCGGAAACAAACATTTGTGCTGAACACACAAAGTTTGCACCTCGCGGGATTCGAACCCTCTAACGTTGAGTTTCAGTCAGGGTCACTAGCCACTCAGCTAACCGGTCAAAAAGTAGTTTGTAAAATTATGCAGAGGTGTGCCGACAGAGAACCAAAGTAACCAAATTAAAGCCAAGAATTAGCTACCTGAAGTGGTAACTGGCTGGTCACATAACTCAGTGGAAATACACAATACACCCCAAGGATGATGTCACTGCACCCCTTACCACCCCCATATCGAATATAAATATATACATCCATGACTCGGAAACAAACTATTAATAATGAAATGTCTGTAAATATACTAACTTGCCAGTAAACTTGACCAGCTGCTTGCTGACCCTCTTCTCTTCGCTGACGCTGACTAGCAGCTGCACCGTGCTCGAGGTCTGCCGCAGCACAGCAAAGCATTGCTTGCCTTTGGCACGGGACGTTTGGAGACGGGCTGGAAAACAAAATAATATGTAAAAGTTAGAAAACTAGTCGGAATACTCACACCTCGTCGGACACCTATTTCCGTTTCCGTTTTTAGTAGGGTAGGTACTAGACAGTATACGAAAAAAAAACAACGATACATTGTATTTAATAGATTTTATCTTAAGGATTCCGAAATTCAGCAACAATTAACAACCCTTAATTTTAACCCTTAACTCTGCGTAGTACGCGTGACGTCACCGTTTTGGTACACCTAACCAGCAATAATGACGTCATACGGTCGCCATGACAGCTATGGTCGTTTTGTTGCAATTCCAAACTCTCAATAGTGCAAAAATATAATGATATACGTTTGATTTCTTCGTAATGATTACAATCGAAATAGTTGTTGTTTGTTGTAGAAGGCAGTAGCTTCAAAACACATTAAGAGCATACCTCAAAAAAAAAAGTTTTACTATGCAGGCGTTACTTCTAAAATCATAAATCTGTAGATTTGGTATGCATTTATCTTTACGACGTGAATTATATTGTAATTGTAATATTGGCTTTATATTTCAGCATTAATTCAATAGATAGCGTTACTGATCCCCATAAGTCATAAGACTGTTATAGAAACTGAAGGAAGAATTCAAGCATCTCTCTCCTTCTGGCAATGTTGGAAAATGATAGGCAAAACATGGTGCCTAAGACCAAAAATAGCACTCTGGTTATTAACACTGTGATTAGGACTTCATTAACATAGGGTTCAATTGTCTGGTGGCCGAGAATTAAACAGGCATCTACCTTAGATAAACTACAAATATTCCAGAGGTTAGAGAGGTCGGTTGGAGGTTGGAGATTGTGTAGAAGTGACCGGCTACATGAGAACAGCACCTACTTCTGCACTCAAATCACTGCTAGGTGTATCACCGTTGCTGCTACACATCCAGCAGGAGGCTGCTGCGTCTGCTTACAGACTTAAAGCCTTGGATCAACATAGTCCAGCATTCCACACTACCATCATATGCGATTATGCGGAGGGTAACCCGAACATACTCTCTATTTATGATACACCAGAACAACACCACTTTACTAAGCACTATAAAATACAACTATATGAGGAACAAAGTGATAGGCCAGAACACTCACGAAGTTAGAATGTACACAGATAGGAGCAGGAAGCAGGGACGGGAGCAGATATGTTCTCGGAATACTTGAACATGCATAAAGCAGCAGCACAAGATACCCTCAGCTCTATTTTACAAGCGGAATGTGTAGATGTGATCCAGGCAGATGCAGGGGTGCTGCACAGGAAGGTAACTGACTATAAAATCAGAATAATCTCAGACAGCACTGCAGTCCTAAAAGCACTTTATGAACACTCCTCGGGGCTAACTATCAGTCTCACCGTCATCTGGAGTCATTTGACTTAAAAACTGGTGTACTTAGTATCTCAATCCGATGAGCAGAAGCCGAGCAATCGATAAAAACAATTTGTAGGCTAAACGAAATTTGGAATTTTGTACTTTATAGGTACTTTTGGTCCTGGAATAACAAATAGGTCCAAAGAAATGACCGCGCGGCGCGGGCATGCGATAGTAAATGAATAAAAGATGCACGCCTTCTTTTGCCATATGATTTAAAAATAAGTTACCTCGAACCCAAACATCCTTGCCATCGAGCTGTACTCCCAGATCCTTAACGTCGGTGTAAACTCTGTCACGATGCTCCCCGGTTGACTGAATGAGCTTGAGGGTCCCATAGCGACCTTCCGAAACATCAGGTTCGGCTTCACTCGCTTGGGGCTGCCCTGTTGCTGCCTGAAAGCACAGAATAAATAATAGTGAAAGTAGGAAAGACTCATTTAAGAACAAGTTACTCGTAGTCTAAAAAAACCCCGGCCAAACATGTCTCGCAATATTTAAAACTCTATTTCAACATTTCTTGATGCCACTTTATCTGCTAGTCATCCATCTTCAGACCATCATTTATATGATGATTCAGTTGATGTTTTTCAGTTGGTGAGGGAGGGTTGATGTTTCAGTTTCTGAAAAATTTACATTAATTTGAATACTGTGCATTTACTGTGCAGCCTGGGCATAGCTACAAGGGAAAAAACCGAAAAGACGCGGCCGTTGATCAAACCTTACTAAATTGATAGAAGACTTCAATGCAAATAAATGTAGTGGTAGGCCTGTATGCAAGAGGCTTTTAACATGCTGTCTAACAGCGTTTGGATAAATACGGACACGTTCTGAGACAGCGTTTGGACAAATCGGGACTCTCGTAGCATGGAAACAAGGTTGATTTTACGCTGACAGGGTTTAGTGAGTGAATGAGTTTAGTGTGGCATTTGAAGAAATTAAGTTTAGTTTAGTGTCTGTCCAAATCGCTACCAATGTCTCAGGGTAACGAGCGCAGTGCAGTGATGCACAAGATTTTGCAATTAAAGTTCTGGGTGGTGCTGCAACTGTTAGGAACGCTTACCATCAGGCGAGCGACCTACTTGTCTCATCACACAATCAAATAATATTAATAAATACACCATAGTTAACTGCGCATGAAATTTAACCAAATATCAATTTTGGTAATCAAACATGCGGCTGATTCGACTTCTGAGAGGATCCAAATCCGGTGCATCACTAGAAACAAACACACACAAAAGGGTTCTAACATTTTACTAAGGAGCCAAGCAACACATCAGCCATTTTTTATAAATCGCATATTCGCAGACGCTGATGGAACCTTAATAAATCTATGAGGACTTCAATACAAATGTTATTACACTAGTATTCTAAAGTGCCGCGTTTGTGAGGTATTGGAGCTCAAAAATAGCACATAGCAGTAAGATGTACTTAAATATAGATCTGCTATCTTTGAACTTTACATTAATAAATATTTATAATTATATTTGAGTCATCTACAGATTTATTAAGATTTGATCAGGGGCCAAAATTTTGCGAATTTTTAAACATAGCGGACTTTTTATGTGCGCCACAAAGGTTGGAAGCCTTTTTACATTTATGATTTTAGTATGATAGCATTAGTAGGCATTTACTATTATTGTTAAGCAGTATGCATACTTTATGCTCAGCTTTCTTCTGCTGCTTCTCAGCAGCCTTGGCAGCTTTCTTTGCAGCCTTCTTGCTGTTTGCCGCGTCTCCTTCCATAGCTGGAACTTCCTCCGATACTACCATGGTGTGGAACACTGGAATGGTCAATCATGTCCTTTGAAAAACATTATATGATACATGGGCATAAAGGCTAATACAAACTCTTTGACGTTTGTAAGCCCTCCTCTTCATCTAGGGCTTACCAAACGTCAACTTGTTTGTAATAACCAACAGAATCATCATCATGGGCAATTTTTTTAAACAACTTGATGTTAAGTCTTGGCCATAAGCACCATGCTAGCTAACACTCAACAATTTCTCTTAAGTTGCTGTTGCTGCAGGGGCTGTTATTTTTTCATTTAATTTGGACGTCAGCGCAATTTGAGATAGAAAAAAAATACAAAGATCATATGTAAAAAATATTGTGCCAACTAGTCTTGTCATACAATATAATAAAAAAAAGTAAACATATTATTTTTGATTGTCCTGTTTGTAGACACCTTGAAAGAAGGATTTCCTGTTATGATGTAATCCATTCAATAAATACCTACATATTTAAATTCTGGGGCAATTTACAAGAGGAACACATGAAACTAAATACAGGAATATTATGTTGGGTTAACAATACTTTTGATAAATGAGGATAACTATCAATGTAACAAAGTACAGATGGAAATTTTAGTCAAAGATGGTTTAAAAAAGACAGATTCTACACCGCCAAACAAATGAATGAAACATAGCAAATGTAGTCTGCGTATGCATGTGTGTGTGTGAGTGGATAATTTGAAGACTGCATTGTTTTTGATTTTACGTGAGAACTTGACAGAATTTTCACGACTAACCAGGTAGAGATCTAGCTGCGATGCAGGCGATCAGCACAACTTGTGTAATTGTATGCGTGAGGCTTATGCGTACGAACGGATCGGCATATCTTGGGTGCTTCTCTTTCGATTTGACGTTGTAGAATCTTTTTTATTAACATTCCTGCTTAGCAGTAACTTTGTAGGATGAAAAACTTAGTTTATAGGTATTTAACATTAGAGGTGTAATTATTGCAGGTTAGAAGGAAATATCTGAAAGCTATTTAGAATTAATATAGCGGTATGTTTGTACTATTTATTATCAGAAAAAGAACGGCATTATTTCATTTTCATCGAAGGAATAAAAATTAAATTCAAATTGCATCATGAAAGTTTGAACATAAATTCTGAAACAGTGATCTAGTACAGAGACTTACGTGTTCAACCAACTGCAGTGAACATAAACAGAAAACCTCCAAGTGAAGATAAGAACCGCAATCAAATTGATAAACGTAGGTAAATGTTTGCAAAATAAAATGTTTTAGTTTTAGGTTATCTTACTTGACTTCACCAAAATGTCAAAATCATCTGGTTGGTTGACTTGACATGCCGGCTGCCGGCTGACGTATGTATGACGTGCTTGACGTGTCTGACATTGAAATTCCATTCGATGTTGCTGCAAATAAAAATGCTGGAGGACACCGATAAATACTTTTGAATTTCGGATTATGAAACTTTTTCGTAAAGCTTATCAAAACTCATTATGAAATAAAGTTATAATAACTATAAATGACAAACAACTTGCGTGTCACCGTGGCATAAGATAAAACTTCACAAACAGAAAAATTGTTCAAACACTACAAAAATTCGTGTAATGTTCAAATTTTTTGTCCAAAATGTCCAAAAATATCACTGGCCCTGATAAGAAGTAAATCTGGGCGGAATTTTATTAGTTTTAATTTAGGATAAGCGGCAAAATGCCTGTCTTTACAGCCAACATACCGAGTATCCTGAAAATTGGAGATAGAATCGAAATAGGTGGTAAAATCAAGGAGAACGCAAGGAAGTTAGTTGTTTTTGCAATAATTTATTCTTGGCTTTAGTCATAGTTCTTGAATTTATGCAGAATCCGGCGATTCTTATACTTATCTGTTATAGTGCCTACCTATTACATAATTTACAATTTCAATAACAACATATCTGTAATTAACGGTAGTTATGTCCAAGAAACTTAATTATTCAAGGGCTGTGACATAGACCAACACGCAGCGCAGTGGGCCATCGGGGTGTCCTCACTGTGGGAAGGCCTGTGTCCCAGACGTTTTATCAGGGAACGTACCTACCTAGCAGGCTGATGAGATGATGATGATGATGTTGACGGTGACTCGATATTAAAGACTTCAAACGGAGAATTTCGCAACGTTTTTTTAATTAATAACTCTGCTGAACAATTACGTAACCGAATTTTGGTTAAATTATAAGACTACCCGCAATATATCATCTTCTACAAATCAAAACAACAAATCGAGTTTCGGTGAAATGTTGTGTTATGTAGAACATTTACATCATTTATGTCTTCTTCGTTTTTAGGGTTCTTTACCTCAAATGGAAAAAGGTAACCCTTGTAGATCACTTCGTTGTCCGACTGTCTGTCTGTAAATACCTACCCTTTTTCTCAGGAACGCGTATCAAGTTGAAATTAATAACAATAAGTATCTAATTACTCCTGGTATTAAATTCCTTGGAACTGTGAAAAAAACAAACTTCTAAGTCAACGCAATCTATAAGTAGATACGGCCGTATACGCCGCATATTTTGACACTCGCATCGCACGGGAATCAAATAGGGAATCGGGTAGGTAGGTACTTCCCGTTAACCTAGAATAATGAAAATTGGCAAGAAGCTCCGAGAATCGTAAATTTGAAGTCAGGTAAAAAAAACCGATCTTCTATGCTCCTTTTCCGTGATGGACGAACTATTTAAATATTTACATGTTTGTACGGAACCCTCGGTGTGCGAGTGGCTCGCAAATGGCCGGTTATTTTAAATGACTTAAAAGTATATACCTACATGTTCTTTTTTTTCGTCCTGTCCCAGGATGTCAGTAAACCTGTGCGCGCAAGAAGGCGAAGAACCTCGCGACGTGGTGCTGCACTTCGACGTGCGCTTCCACCGCGACAACATCATCTCGCTGTCGAGGAAGAACGGGGTCTGGATCGGCAGTGGGAACTATGACACCAACTATAATATGTTTGTGCCTGGTTAGTATACTTGTACTATTATTTATTCTGTGGTACAGCTATGCTATGTATAAAACACTAGCATTTGCCCGCGACTTCCGCGCGTTATATAATTTTTTAATTAGTGTTTTGTTTTGTTCTGTCTGTCGGTAGATTTGAAAACTTACATCTGTGCCGTGTATGCCACGCTACGTGCTGTGCTGGTAGATGTGAATCAAGCTTAATGCCTTAATGTATATAACCGTACAACAACTTTCCTTCTCAGGCACAATATTCCGCATAGTCTTCGAGATTAAAGACACTGACGTCATCACCATCTACTGCCAGGGCAAGTTTCACTCCAACTTCCTGCCGAAGATACCTCTCACCATGGCTAAGTACATAGTTGCCTGGGCAGACATCGACAGGGTCACACATTGCTACTTCCATTTGGGCAGTAAGGTGAATGACCTAGACGCACGTTGACTTTGTGAGAGCGGGTCGACGAACTTTTACGCTACGTCAACTTGATGCAGCTTAAAAATGCATTGATCCGCTCTTCCTAAGGCATGCAAAAATCTTAAGGTCTAAGTATTTTGCAGTGGCTCTTTTGGCTGGGTGTAAATTGCGGCTATTGTCTAGCCGGTTTTTGAGAGGTAAAACATCTCGGCAACTTTCTTATAAGATCTGAAGCACATACCAGCGAGCATTTAAGTCGCCGAGTGACTGTACCTGCCTACAGTCAATGAAAATATTTCAGGTGAGCGGAGACGAAGCAGAAGCTCCCGGCTCTTTTGCCCCGCTGTCTCCGAGGTCCACCATGGTTTCAGGAGACAACAAAAGATGGTCAGTAATGATGGAAAATTGATTTTGTAGTTATTTAGCAATACCATTTGAAGTTGGTTTTAAGGCTCCAAGAATTATATTATGATTTTAAACTTTCTTTCCCCGCGCGGCCATTTCATTTATAAGTAGTCCACACATGATATTCCCGGACCAAAAGTACCTATAAAGTATACAATATAACTAAAGTATACAATTGCTCCTTTTGGGCACAGCAGATGCATTAATGTTTATTTCGTTAAGTACTTTACTTTTATATCATGTAACATGTATCTTGTTTATGCACAATAAACGTCTTTTCTTTCTTTCTTTCTTTATATTTCTTTAAAATTTGTTCTGCTGTCATATAGCTTTTTTATCGATTGCTCGGCATTTAATCATTAACATAGGTACCAAGTATCCCAGTTTTTAACTCAAGCCCTAAGCTATCCAACAGTGAAAATATTATCGCAATCGGTCAAGTAGTTTTTACGTGATGCGTGAAGAAACACAGACAAACAGACACGATTTAAAAAAATGTTATATTCTTGTTCAGTAGCTAATTTTAAGTACACTAGAGCATTTTTTTCAATTATCTTCATTGTACAGATTTTTTGGTACCTACTGCTTTATTATAAGTATAGATTTTGATAGTGATGTTTTTAGAAATGTGTCCCAACCTAAGTGCCTTCCTTTTGGAACAAAGTGTAGTTATGTAGAATAGAATAGAAAAAAGTTTATTTGTGACAAGTAGGTACATGATAAAATAACAAGAAAATAAAAATTTGCATGATATGTCCCAAATCGGCCCCAACTCAGCATCATGCTGGCAGTTAACCAGCGAGTCTATTTCCTTCAAAAAATCGAAAGTTGACTGACATGGTTCAATATTAATTTCAGTCCGCGTCCGTACAAGAAAGGCACGGGGTCCCCTCATGGCCACTCCTCAAATGAAAGCTCAGATGATGAGAATCCTCGAGGTAAAGCTGAGGGGAGGGCTGACAGATACTTCTATGAAACCCTGATGTGCACTCCTGATACCAAGTTCAATCCAGAAGGAACGAAGCATAGGATGTGATTGTTGTTAAATATTTGCGCTCGCTTCGCTTAAACCAACCTCATTTTAGAACATAGATATATAGGTGACACTAATATAATACACAAAAAATATTATTGTAATACACAAGTAGTACAATCAGTAGCCTTGTCACTAAGCAGCTATCTCTTCCAGGATACCGTAGATTAGATTTAAATTAATGAAGTTATATAATATTATACTTATAGAAAGTATCTAGTAAATCTTTCCGCTCGCTCTGCTCACGCATCAGTAATTTTATACCTATTAGAAAGTCCTATTACCAAGGTATCCATGTCTAAGCTGTAACGCTCGCTTCGCTCTCACTTCAAATTTATTCAACCATTTTCTTTCGAATTTGTACATTGAGCGAAGTGTGAACATCTTTCTTTGGTTCTTAATATTTTTTGCTCGCTTCATCCCGTCTAAATCAATAATGTTTGAATCAATCATTATTTTTAGGGAAAGTTCAGGCCCAAGAATGAACTATTCAACTAAATACGGAGAAGAGACTGACACGGAGAAGAATGACACAGAGGATTATTCTGAAGAGCTCGCATCTAAAAATATGGATTCTTCTGTGGCGGAGTCAGATGACGTCCTGCAAGAGTTGGGGATGAAGAAAAGGGGTAGAAGAGGGAGACTCGCGCAGGTTGTCAACTTCATGGGCAAGTCTAGTAGGAGGAATAATTAGTGTATTTTTTATGGACATAGTGGAATTCCGTATTTACATTTGTCAATGGAAAGTGTGTTTCTTGTTACTACGAATTTATAAAAGTGTTGTATAGCTACTAGTGAAATTCTGTAGTAGTGCTTAGGTGTTTTTATTGTCATTGGTGCTTAGTATTTTGTACTTTTGTATGTTTGGAAGTTATGTATTTATAAAGACTAATGTTGCTATGATTTTTATTTTCTTTTCATGGATCAGTTAGATATCCGTGGTCAGAATGCTTTGTTAGATTGATCTGACCACGGCAAAATGTATCCGTGGTTAGATTGATGTAGCTCAATTACAGACTACTCTACAATCTACAATCACAACCAAGCTATAGCTAGTGGCACGTAAGTCTAGCGGTGAACGAAACGTGGCGGGGATCTTAGCACAGTCAGTTTTTGGAATAAGAAGTATTCAACATTTTAACACATTATATAAACTTTGACCGTGCCAAGATCCCCGCCAGGTTTCGTTCACCGGTAGACTTACGTGCCGCTAGGTATATATATTTATTCTAGCTGCACCTCGTGGTTTCTCCTGGCAGGTGTCAAAGTGACAGTTGGTGGAGAACAGGTGAATGGGGGAATTTGGGGAAAAGTGAGCAGAGGTTGGGGAAGTGTGAGTAAAGTGGGGAAGTATGGGGAGAGGGTGGGGAAGTTAGAGGGAAGTGGGGGTGGGGCGCAAGGTGGAGATGCAAGTCAAAGTGAATTCAAAGAAAGTTAAAGTTACAAGTCAATAGACACAAGTCACAAGACTCTCATCTCACAAGTCACAGGTAGGGTGGGGCAAGATGATAGGGGAAGTTGAGGGGAAGTGATGGAAATGAGAAGAGGGTGGGGAAGTGAAAGGAGGGTGGGGGGAAGTGAGAGGAGGGTGGGGTAAAGATTGGGGAGGTTGAATAATAATAAACACAGTAAATGCCAAATCTGACTAAATCAGATTAATGTCAATAAGGGTCAAAATCATGTGACGCTTTTTTTATAATGTTAGCTTTAAATTCATTTAAAGCACCCCAACTTGACACCACCAAATTGCATCCCGCATTATCCACTTGTTTCCCCTACTTGCACGCCCCACTTGCTCTCCCCATTTCAAGCACCAATTGCACCTACCACTTGATCCCCGTTGCACCCCCACCCTCCCTACAATTCCTAAAACTTTAACCCACTCTCCCCACCCTGCTCTCACTTCCCCCATCTTCCCATCACCAGGCTACACCCTTACCATACTTCCCCCCGTCCTTTCCCACGATCCATCACTTTTTCCATCCCTCCTCCACTCTTCTTCCTACTTCCTCATACCCTCCCAACACTAACTCACCCTCAACTAACTTTACTACTTACTAGCCTCGTGTAATGGTTTGACCACGAGGAATTGTCTTTACTCGTGGTCTCACTGGTGTGACTACATAAAATATGTAAATGCTTATAAAAGGTGAACGCGCATTCACCGTAGGCGAACGCGCCGCACGCGCCGAAGGAATCGGGTGTATGTACCGACACCCTTACAATGTCGCAACGTGGGGTGTGGACAGAGGCTTATTTTAATTTTAAATCAACGTTAAGTTATGCTAATGGTGTAAAGTTTTTTACGGCCTCACGCACCTATCCGCGCCGAATCGTCAGAATCGTACGAATCGACCGCATCGGTAGAATCGTCCGGCAGACTTTCGACTCTATCGCAAGGCATTAGTGATTGCGATATTGAGAATTCGATTGAAGCCAAGTTATGTGGTCGGTCTGCAGTAGTGCTATTATCTATCTTGGTTTCAATCCGATTTTCAATATCGCTATCAATAATGCGTTGCGATAGAGTCAAAATTGCTATGAAGAAAGTGACAATCTGATTGGAACCAAGTTCTGTAATAGGTCCATAGGGTTGCCAACTCGAAACCACGGGTGTTTGCATGACATAAAAGAAAGTGCTATATATTATTATCTTCCAAAATATTTATTGCTAATTTTATTGAACGAAAATGGAACCCTTTTTACTTCATGAGAATCGAGAATCAAAGGCCACGGTTGATATTTAGGGTATCTAATAAAATTGAGAACCCTTATAGCGGTTCTCAAACTTTTTTGGCGACGCGTTCTGTCGCCAAAAGAGTTCTTTCTTATGGAAAATAAAATATTTGACGGAACCCTAAAATGATCAAAAACTGCTTTTATGTGTATTATTTATTAATAATTATTTTACTTGACATTCATATTTGCATCTAATGGGAGGTATGTTTTTTTTTATATTATTAGTTAGATTTTTTAATCTTTATGTTGGAGTATTTAGATAGATTTTATTTTACTCTGTACCTTTCTAGTACCCTTTTATTATTGTTTTTATTGTGACTAGTATTTTCGCGGAGCCCCCACAGAGGCATTGTGGAGACCTAGGGCTCCACGGAGAACACTTTGAGTATGGCTGCCTTACAGTTTCGTCTGTCTGTTTACACCTGTTTGTCTGTCCTTCCGTCTGTCTCTATATCCATTTGTATGTCCCTGTGGTTTTCTAAGCAAGTAGGCAATAATTACACTATGTGAAAGCCCAACCAAAAAAAACTAATGACGTCATAATCAACGTTATTTTGTTTCTCTTTACTTAACACACTCAGTGTTATAATGCCCGCTCGCATCAGCAATCATCAAGGAAGACGAAAGACTTATCATATTCTAACAGGACAAACAAACTCTGCCAAGTGTTAGGTACGAGTACCTTGCCTTTGTTTTTATTATTTCGCGGGAAATCCTAAGTGTAACAAATAAATAATAAAGAAATATATTCAGGACAATTCACACCAATTACCAGCGCCAAATTAGAATACCCTGTACAACTGTACTGTGTATGGGATGGGCACTAGATATCAGATAAAAATACATAGATACAAATATTACTTACATCCATGACTCGGAAACAAACAATTCTGCTCATGACAGAAATGATTGCACCATGCGGGAATCGAAGCCGCGACTGTTTGATTTTGTAGTTAGGGTCACTAGCCAACCGATCGTCAAAGTATAAAGCTAAAGCAATTTTGTGTTTCCCATGTGGCTTTTTTTCTGTGTGGTAATCAGAAAATAATCAGCTATCAGCTACTTAGGCTGCTATTTTATGTTATACTATTGGTAATTCTGGGGTTTAGAGCTAGATGCTATATGTAATGTTAAATCATTGTGCTAAATTTATGAAAATAGTGACAAAAATAGCCACGAAAGTGCTACGTTGGGAACACTGAACGCGATGCGGGCATGCCGCCGCAGCGCTTCGTACGATTCGGAAGCTTCGAGCCTGCCGAGTCGGCCAAGTCAGGCGCATCGGTTGATTACGTCACCAGAATCCGCACGGGATTTGGTTGCCTTCCGAATTCTTCTGGCGATTCAACGCGTTCAGCTCGGATAGGTGCGCGGGGTTTCATAGCATTTCATACAGCGAATTCTAAAATTCAATTCCTTCGGCGCGTGCGGCGCGTTTAGGTGAACATGCATTTAACTTCTTTTTTTTTTTCTTTTTTACGCATTTTTCTATCCATGAACCTCTGGGTACTGCGCCTAGGCATGCTTCCACTGCGCCACTCAGCTTCGTGGAGGGACGAACGAAATTACGGTAGGTACCCTTTTATAAACGGAACGGATTTATTATTACTTTAAAATTAATATAACTTTGGACCCCTATCCCGTAGGAACCCTTTATTTTTTCGAGATAAGAAGTATTAAATGTTAACACATACTAATATAAACTTTGAAGCTGTGCCAAGTTACATGAAGATCCGTCCAATAGTTCCAGCGTGATACGTGTTCTTTTAAATAAATTTCAACCTTGAAAAACTCAAAGACTTTTTCGGGATAAAAAGTATCCTACATAGCTATGATTTATATTTTAAGTTGCATCAAAATCCGACTGAAAATTTTAGCGTGATGCATGTTGAAAGAGACAGACAGACAAAAATAAAAAAAACGTGTTGGCCTCCATATCGATTTTGAAGTTTATCTCAACTACAATTTTCAAAACATATTTCAAGTAGGTACAGATTTAGCCGTTACAGTTATATATAGTATATTATAGATATATGAACTTTTTTCTGTAGCTATTACAACGGTTATAGGTAGTACCTATCATTACTCTCAAAAAAAAACCTGTATTTTAATTAAGTAAAACATTTTATCAGGTAAAATAAAATAATATATCAGTTTTACATAAGCCAACAATTTAATTCGCTAAAGTAGGTATAAATGCTCTAGCAAAGTCAGAAGCAGGCACTTAACTATTTTATAACATTTTTTTAACATAGTTAATATCAGACATAAAAAGATATCCAATTAATCGTCAAAATATATACAAAAGATTTATTTATTTACATAGAATATCAGATTTGTTATAGTCAAAAAGGCTTAAAACATGACGGAGTCCACAACACCAATTCAAAAGTGAATCATCCTAGATAATGCCGAACCGCTCATACGCACAAGCCTCACGCACACACTCCATGTTATGCCGATCGGCCGCCACATCGCAGCAAGACCTTGACCTTGTTAGTTGTGTTTATTCTGTCAAGTTTTCACGGAAAATAGAAAACAATGCAGTCTTTAAATTATCCACTCAGGCACACAGCCTCCATTTGCTATGATTCACTCGTTTGTTTAGCGGTGTCGACTCTGTTTTTTTAAACTATCTTAGCATTGGTAATTTTTTTACGTACTTATGTACAATAAACTATACATACCTACCCACCTACAAACTTACACAAACATGTATACAACACCATTCATACATAATAAAGTACCGATCTTAAAATCATAAAGCTATACATAATTTGCACACAAAAATTACAAATATTGTAAGTACACAACTTAAAAAAAAACGAAATGAAATCGAACAATCATTGCATCGATTCATGTAAAGTATAATTGTTTTCTACGCAGTTTAGGCACAGAATAAATAATAGTACAAGTATTTTTGGTACAAAAATACGAACCAAACTATTTTGAAAATTGAAACATTATGAACTGGTAAATACAGTTCAAATTAACATTATAATAATTATGGAAAACAAAATCATCACATTTGGTTTAGCTTACAATATAAAGAGCGCCTTGTATATTGGTTCTATTACCTAGCCAAGAATGTAGGTACAGGCCGCGAGGCCTAAGCTTAAGCCACAGAATAAATAATAGTACAAGTAGCTAAGCTGAGCTTTGCATTTGTGTGAGTATACAGTACTTACGTCGCGCGAGGGACGCACCGCACAGGCCCGTTGCCAAAAAACAGTTTAAACCAAGCAAAGGATGCATCGCGCCTCAGTCCGGTTATCACACCTACACTATCTATGTACACTCACACAAATGCAAAGCTCAGCTTAGGTACGCCTCGCAAGCTGTACCTGCCTATTATACATAAACTGAAATCACAATTGAAAAGAGTAAAGCAGTCAGTAAAAATATAGAAGAAAGAGTCAAGTACAATCCGCTACATAAGTCGCTGAAAATGTTCGTTTTCAATTTATTTTAACAACCAAAATGTTTTGAAGGTGAATTTGGTAGTGCCTCTGCCTGCTGAGCCAAGTGCCCAGGTTCCAATCCTGGTCAGGCAATACTGTGACAAGCATAATGTTTTTCTCGTGTGTTAGATTTGTGTGTATTGATATGTATATCCATGCCACACGCGACTCTGGGATACCTAGTGGGGACGGATCTTATCGTACATTACACGTAAGTCTATAAATGAATTTTAAATTTATGTAAAATGAAAGCTTCGTCTTGTGCAGTGATTTATGACGCTGACTATCTACTGCAGTTGGGATTCAATGTCGTGACCGTTCTCGGCAAGCCAATAGAGCTCCCGAAAATACTGTCAAAGTTAGTTTTATCTAACTAAATTGTAGGAGTCTGGTAGACTCCAGGTTTTATTTACCCCGCATGCAAAATCTGATTTGTTCACTCTAACCAATCCAATCAAATTCAATTACAAATGTATTGATATTTATCTAACCTAAAACTGTCTGTCTGTCTCTCTGTTCGTAAGTCCTTCACAACTAATAATTCTACTGAACCAAATTCAATAAAATTTGTAAATAAGATAATTCAGGGTTCAGAATAGAACATAATGCTAGGCTTCACCACAAGCCTCTCCATGGAACGCCACAACGAGCAGTTGCTCTCTGTGTGCATCTGACGGCTCCCCACCAGCGGGATCCTGATGAACCTATGAGCTCACTGGAATCCCCAGGGGGGTCATGCTAGGGGATCCTGGTGGCCAAACCCCTCACCAGGTCATCAGACCACCCCTTTCGTGCTCAGTCTTCTGTTCCGTCGTCTTCATTTGAGAACCTTTCTTTACCGACGGTTATCAGTTCTACTAGCTATTGCTACTTCAAGTTGATATCCACATCCCGGATTTTATATCGCAAACAGATTCCAAGTATAGCTCTCTCCATACCTCTGCATAAGTAGGTAAAATTCTTAAGGATATATAGGAAAAGGCATCGAAAATTTAGCTTCCGCTAGCAAACGCAGCGATAACATCGGCATGAGTCTCACAGACTCCTATAACCACCAGCTGTTCCTTGTTCACGAGTAGAAGAGACTCTCCATCGATTTCTTCTTCTTGAAGCTTGCTTGCTGTCTCCTTCCAATCGTATTTCTCAAGGTGTTCTGCTAGCTGGGCGGTCTGTAAAATATGTTTGGCTTTTTAAACGTTTGATTTGTAATCTCTTGACCAAAAAGGTCCACGGAAGAAAAAAGGAAAGACGGAGTCCACGCCGCCAAATAAACGAGTGAAGCATAGCAAATGTAGGCTGCGTATGTGGTAACGCTATCTATTGGTAGTATTACGAAGTACCAACCAAACAAGGCGTTATCTTTCAGACCCGAAGTTAATCAATATTAGCCGTGTTCGGTTGGTAGTTCGTAATACTACCAATAGATAGCGTTACCGTCCCCATAAGACAGGTTCAAAGAAGCTAGTGGAAAGATTTGGATGACGACGCATAGGTCTCGGTGGCCGAATTGGTAAAGGCACGTGCCGCGCTGAGGCACAGTATGCGAGTTCGAATCTCGTCCGTGATCCAAATTTTTCCATTAGAAAACTATTACATATATTTACGATAAGCAGGCGTTAACTGCTATAAAAAAAAACATAAAAAATATAAAAGTATCCTATGTTGGTCTCTTTATTGTACAGTACCTATTTACAAAGTTTCATCAACACCGGATCAGCCGTTTGGCATTAAATCTGTCCAAATAAACAGACAAAGTTTCACTTTATATATTGGTGTGGATCTAGATTCCAGCTTAGTTTTAAGGATTCCCTACCCAAAGGGTCTGAACAAAAGGCCCTTGACTCCGTTGAAACCTGGACGGTTCTGGAGTCTTTGCAGCGCTGTCAAGTGGACTGGCGATACATCTAAGTGCTTATAGGTTTCTGTATGACGCCGCGTGTCCAAGTACAAAACCAGCAGTCTATACATATCCAACTGCGCAGGGGAGTGGGACAGGGGATGTTATATCCCCGAAACTGTTCACTAATGCCCTGGAAGATATGTTTAAGACGCTGGATTGAAAAGGAATGGGCATTAATATCGATGGCGAGAACATCTCACACTTACGATTTGCCGATGATATCGTCCTAATGGCGGAGTCGCTGCAAGACTTGCAAAGTATGCTGACCAACCTAGATGATGCTTCTCGACGGGTCGGTCTCGGAATGAACATAGATAAGACCAAAATCATGTTCAACGATCTCATTGACCCGGACCCGATTGCAGTTAATGGTATGCCTCTTGAAGTTGTCCAACAATATGTTTACCTTGGGCAAATATTGCAATTGGGTAAGAACAACTTTGAGAAAGAAGCCAACAGAAGAATTCAGTTGGGTTGGGCAGCATTCGGTAAGCTTCGTCAAGTCTTCTCGTCGTCCATACCACAGTGCCTGAAGACAAAAGTCTTCAATCAGTGCGTCCTACCAGTCATGACCTGCGGTGCCGAAACGTGGACACTCACTGTCAAACTAGTCCACAAATTTAAGGTCGCTCAGCGAGCTATGGAGAGAGCTATGCTTGGAGTTTATCTGAAGGACAAGATTCGTAATGAATATATCCGACGGAGAACCAAGGTAACCGACACAGCTCAAAGGATAAGCAAACTGAAGTGGCAGTGGGCTGCTCACATTTCCCTAAGAACCGATAACCGTTGGGGTAGACGAGTTCTCGAGTGAAGACCACGTTTTAGCAAACGTAGTGTAGGATGCCCTGAGGCCAGGTGGAATGAGGACCTGTGAAAAGCGGCTGGAAGAAAATGGATGAGGGGAGCTGAAGACCGAGCTCAGTGGCGTGCGTTAGGAGAGGCTTACGTCCAGCAGTGGACAGATATAGGCTGATGATGATGATGCTTATTACCAAGGTGAGATATCAGATTTTACACATCATATGCTACTATTGTAAGACTCGCTCGTTCTTTTTAATGTTTTTAAATTAACTTATTATTTAGGTAGGTACGTACTTATTAGATCAGAGAATAGAAGATACAAATAATTAAAGAACACATACCGTCCATGGCTGAACTGCAGACTTCTGGATATTTGTAAACGGATTATCTGTAAAAACCAGCACATAATTAATCAAAAATTAACAAAACTCTCAGCAGGCAAAATACACAAGAAGACATACTTTAGTTAATTAACGTAGAAATTAAACTCACAAAAATGATTAGAACCAAAAAACCGACTACAATAGATAGATGAACTCTATTGAAACATCACAGATACAGAAATATACAATTAATAAACTTAGTCTAACAAAAACATGCTACAATTGGCGGACAATGTCATAAGTCAGAGTATTTTTTTCGTGCCAAATACTTGAGAATCTCCGCCTTTTACCCAACTACGGGGAAGAGTAATGAGTTTAACAGTCTATGTATGTATGTCTTTAGGTATAGTGTCATAGGCTATTTTTTTTACCCGTCTACGGCGAAGCAATGGAGGGGTTATGTGTTCAATATAAAACTTGGTCTGATTTTGACAAATGGGTATCAATCGATTCGTCTTCACCGTAAGAGTGTCTTATACTATTTTATACCCGACCATAGTCGGGTTTTAGTTTTTGAACTTATGTATTGTTACAGTTTTTTTTCATACCTTTGTTTTGATCATCGATCATTTTAACCTCTCGGTCGACATTTCCACCTGAGCATCTCCAAGACGTACGAGTTGCTTGTATTTGTTCTTCATTAGCACTATCTGTTTTGTCGTCTGTCTTTGCACGATTATTTTTCTCGTTTTCCTTTGATATGTATATCTGAAATTAACTTTCAGTTGAACACCTGGGCATAGAATAAATATATATACCCTACTTGGGCTCAATTCCAGAAGCAATGGATTTAATAGACAGATCCCTGTTTTGTCTGTTTCAGTACAAACGAAACATAGATAATATATGGACTAAAATTGTATTCTCCATGAAGAAATGAATTGCTTGATTCAGTATGATCAATGTAAGATTTGTAGCAGCAACCAGCAACAGAGTGTGGACGCTTTTAAAAGTAGCTATTGTAATCATGATTGTGCCTATACTATGGGTTACTTACAGGAAAAGCAACGTTAGATTCTTGTATAATATAGCCATCTAAAACGTGCGTCAAAACAGTTATGTCCTTCTTTAGTTTAGGGCCTTTTGAATTCGTCTCTACTTTGAGAACAGAATTATTATGCACAAAATTTGGCATTCTATTCATATTTACTTTGGGTTCAATATTTCCTTTATTAATATCCGCAGATTCATTTTCATTATTGTTATAGTTGTTTTGTTCTAAATCTGTACTTACACCTTGTTTTTGGACTTCAGAACTCGAAGGCTCTGTTCTGATCTCATCTGATTCAGGTGTATTCGATACTTCATGCATTACATTTTCAGCATTTGCAGTAAAATTGCTTACACTGAATTGTTGATTATGTTTATCAGATTGTTGCGAATCAACAGGAACATCAGCTGGAGAACTGACGGAAATATTATTAGATTCTGACATAATTTCAGTGAATTCCACTTTTGCAAATTTATTACTACTGCAAATAGGATCTAGGTCACTTTTTGCATTATTGGCTACTTTTTCTTCTTCTTGTCTGTCGTTAATGGTTCTTTTAGGACTTAAATGAAGAACATCATTCTCGTTTACTCGGCCACGAGCTTGAGAGTAAACTGTATTTCTGATCAATTTCTCTCCAGTTTGGGGCTCAACTTGTGCATTTCTTTCTGTATTTATTTCATTGGTTGTTTTGTCATTGTTTTCACCATACATTTTAACCAAATCAAACTTTGCTTTCGCTGTTACAGTGGCAGCAATTCGTTTACGAACAACGTTTTCTTGATTTTTTGGTGTGGGTTTTTTTTTAAGCATCTGTACATTTATTTCTGCTGGTTTGGGATCTCCTTGGTCGTTGTTATTTTTTTCCATTTGCGAGTTATCTGTGTTCATATTATTTCTCATTTCAGGATTGTTAGGTACTGTCACAAAATTAGGAGTGTAGTAAAAATTCTGCGGACCTGGCATGACATCAAAAGGTCTGAACTGTCTGGGAAGAATAGGTCTATATATAGTTTTGACACTTATGCTGCTAGGAACCTTGCTTCTAATGTGTTGGGGTACATCAGCTATGTTGTATGGAAGTGTTGGTCTTGATATATTAATCACAACATCTTGTTTTTGATTCGTTAAGTATTGAGCATGTTGCATGGGATTGATTGTGATTAATTGTGGTTGCGCGTTTCTTGGTCTGGGTCTATTATTCGCAGAAATATCTGTTTGTACCTGCTGATTTTGCATCATAGGTCTTATTGCATTTACAACTGATGGTCTATTGTTATTAATGTTAGCTGGTCTAACATTAGTAACATTTTGTGGTCTCATATTATTGTTGTTGTTGGGTCCTGTTACATTATTAATATTGGGTGCTGTTACATTAATAACATTGGGTGCTGGTACATTAGCAACATTGGGCGTTGCTACATTAACATTAACTGAAGCACTATTCATACTTGGCGCCGTTACAACGTCAACGTTATTTTTTTGACTGAGCATTTGTGTGAGTAGTGGCATTTTTTCAGTTTCTTCATTGTTTATTTGTTGTTGTGCCACAGTTTGCGCTAGTTGACTTTGAACTGTATTGTAAGGTGCTAAGTTTGGTATTTGCACGAACTGCCTGTTATCTTGTGCCAACATAGGATGCATCTGATAGCTGAGCTGCTGATGGTACATGGGGCTTTGCATTATATTCTGTTGCATGTAAGGTTGATAATTGTTTGGCACTTGTTGGACGTACACCAGCTGGTTTTGAGATCTGTTTTGGATCCATGGCGGAGTGTTTTGTATGTTGAATAGGACTGGTTGATTTTGCTGGATCTGATCTTCTGTGAAATAAAATAAAATTCCTATGTTAATCAATGATAAGATAACTGTATTCCGTTACATTTTCATTATAGCTAAGAACCCCACCGGTGGAGTTAAGTGGAACAAAACTACAAATCAATGTCACAATCATCATCGAGATCACGGAAACGAAAAATATTCTGGTGTCCTGAGGACATAATATCCTATCATGGTTTACATATGAGTATGATGGATGGAAGATCTCACCTTGCGTCCGCGGCATGAGCATCGGAGTCTCGTACACATACTGGATGGGGCACAGCATCATCGGCTGAGCCATTTGCTGCGGGGATCTGTACAATGGAAATTGATTTGTGTCTCTAGTAAAGTAAAATACAGTTCGAAGTATTCTGCAGGAATCAAAACAGCTCCTGGGTAACAAAAAACATTTTGTGAAATGGGTTTGCGGATTAAGTGGAATTAATGGAATGTTGTCGTCTTCGGTGTCAACCGCGTCTGAGTCTGATGAAAATGAGGCAGAAACGTTGGAGATGGGGTCGGGTTCACCATGTCTCTCTCTTTTCAACCCCCGAACAAAGAGACGGGTGTTATAAGTTGAGGGTGTGTATCACTGTGTCACTGTGTGTGTGTGTGCCTGGCTGTGGCATTGTAGCTTCCAAACGAGTGGACCGATTTAGATGCGGTTTTTTTATGTTTCACAGCTGAGGTAATCGTGATGGTTCTTATCTATAGGGGGGAGGAGTTGTGAAAGGGGGGGGGTTGAGAAAAGGGGGAGAGAATCGTAGCTTCCACACGAGTGGACCGATTTAGATGCGGTTTTTTCTGTTTGAAAGCTGGTGTGATCGAGATGGTTATTAGCTATAATGAGGGTAGGGAGGGGGGAGGGAGATGAGAAAAGGGGGGTGAGAATTGTAGCTTCCAATCGAGTGAACCGATTTAGATGCGGTTTTTTATGTTTGAAAGCTGGGGTAAACGAGATGGTTCTTAGCTATATGGGGGGGAGGGAGTTGAGAAAAGAGGGGTGAGAATCGTAGCTTCCAAACGAACGGACCAATTTTGATGCGGTTTTTTATGTTTGAAAGCTGGGGTAAACGAGATAGTTCTTAGCTATATGGGGGGGAGGGAGTTGAGAAAAGAGGGGTGAGAATCGTAGCTTCCAAACGAACGGACCAATTTTGATGTGGTTTATTATGTTTGAAAACTGATGTGATCGAGATGCTTCTTATCTATAATGGGAGTCATATAAATTTTTAATTTGCGCTTGTTAGATCTTTCAAAGAAGTTCTATGGGCCCAACTGCAAATCCCTTCCTTTCCTTTATTTCCTTCTTTATATGCCCTTCTAATACCGCAGGTAATGAGAGAACTAGCTAATGGATTCCAGGAAGTGAGCAGCAGGACTTTTCCTGTGTATTATCACCAGCTACTGCGATCACCAAGGTGCCTGCAAGCGTTGAGAGTATGGCAAAACCCCGCTCAATGTGGCTTTCTATTGGAGGTGATGGACCTTTGCCGGCTGCCAGCCGTTCATGATAATGATGAAGCGGGTTCCAAATATTATTTTACTGTTAACAAGCTAGATTATTCTTAGTGTACTTAGGTTGTTTTAATCTTAGGGTTCCGTAAGATAAGTGACAAATAAAATTATTTATGTAAACTAAAAATTAACGCTTTGTTATATGAACTTCAGCGCATTTGGAGCTTTTAGGTGTCGAACTCACATCAAACCTGAATTTTGGGTCTTATATTGAATCCAAAGCCAAGGTAGCTGCAAAAAAAACTTGGTATTTTGTCTAAGGTTAGGCGGTACTTCACACCGGGACAGCTTTTGAATCTTTATCAAGCACAGGTCCGATCTTGTATGGAGTACTGCTGCCTCCTCTGGGACGGTTCTGCCAAGTATCAGCTCGAGTATTTGTATGCAATTGAGAGACGTGCTATCAGGCTCATTGGGAATGACACTCTGGTAAAGAGTAAGCTTCAAAGTCTGGCGCATCGACGTGAGGTAGCAAGCCTGGCGGTATTCTACAGATTGCACTATGGAGAGTGTGCACAAGAACTGCACAACCTGATTCCCCCATCACCTTTCCATCACCGTACGACTAGACGATCAGCAAAGCGCCACCCTTTCATGGTTGAAATACCTCGCACAAAAACGAAGCGCTACTCTTCTTCATTTATTATAAGAACTGCAAAGGAGTGGAATGCCCTGCCCTCGGCAGTGTTTCCGGTAAATTATAACCCCGGTGTGTTCAAGTTAAGAGTGAATAGGTATCTACTAGGCAAGCGTGCTACACCTTCGACCGCGTCATCGCTTTCCATAAGGTAAGATCGTGGTCGAACGATTGCCTAGTCCGTAAAAAAAAAAAAACGAGCAAAACAAAAAATAAAAAATTAGTTTCTTTTATTAATATATGTAAGTACACTTACCCATATTGCTGTTCCTGTTGTGATATCTGTTGTTGCATCTAAAAAGAAAAAAAAAATTGTTATTACTCAGTAACTACTAACCCATATCGTTGTAAATATAACTGTATTTAATAATTGCGACCAATCAGAGGGCTTGCCATCGCCGGTAAGGGTTAAATCAGGTAAAAATCCAGTCCACCCAGTTTATTCACAATGGGTGTGCGCGTGCGCACATCCTATGGTAATTAAAAATTAAATTTGTGTATGAACGAGCAAGCGCGAAGCGCGAGCGAAGCGTCTCCGTTTTAGCATGGGCAAAAATGCTTTCGTATGTCCGGCTGACCGCCGTCCGCCTGTCCGTCCATATCTCTGTTCTCCTCTATAGGTCGCATTTCTCAACCGATCTAGACGAAACTTGGTATACAGGTTAAACAAGTCTTTAGAATTTTTTAGCCGTAAGGGATTTTTGATTGGGGGGGTACTTCCCCCAAAAAGGGGCCAAAAAGAGGCTACTGCATATCACCACCTAATTCGATCCGATTTCGATGTTTCTTTTTTTAATCGACTTCACAAAAGGAAACGGTTATATGTTCGGTTGTATGTTTTTTTTTTTAATTTATTTATGTCGGTCCATATCTCCGTCAATTGCGGACCGATTTTAAAATTTCTTTTTTTGTTTGAAAGGGTATACTTTACAGGTGGTCCCATATAAATTTTATCAAAATTGGTGTAGCAGTTTTTCGAGAATAAATAATTTTGTTGAGTAAATCCATTCGATTTTGTGTTTATATTGCCTTTTTATTTGAAATGTGATTACTTTACGTTAAAAAATTGGTGAAGATCTGATGAGGATCTTGAGCATGATGAGCAGAATAGCTCCTCAAAAAGCAAGTAAATTGCTCACTTTTAGAGTTAGTTCTACCAGTGGAATCTGCCCTTTCCCCTCTAGGTAGGGATTGATGGAACACCTTCGTTATTAGTGTTAGTTTTACATTAAGGATAATAGATTGCGCTACTGTGCACCGCTAGAATGTTTGCAAAAAAGTTTGTACTCGCGAGGTCTACTGCTCACAGAGCACTATGTATACCTTGGATAACATAGAAGTAAACGAGGAAGTATGACTATATATAGTCATACTGGTAATATTTTTAATAGGTACGAGTATAACCACCGACCGCTAGAGAGAGGGGTGGTATTTAGGGTGAGTGTGTGTTTATCTATAAAGAGAGGGCACTTCCCCCTCCTCCCCCCGGTAAGATATAATAATGCTTTAAAAAATACTTCAACGACATTCAATTTTCCATTTTTTTCTTACTTAGTCACAAATGCAAATAATTGAGTATTTTACAAATTGCTACATTTCAAATATCTAAAAACCTTTCGGCCGAACATCGGGGGGCTTACATTAGTTGCATATTAGCTTTAGCATCCCTACCACGTCCTGCGGGAACACGTCGAGTTATAATTGGCTATATGTTTATGAGGTACCTCGTAATTCGTAATCGTTTTTTTAGCTATGTTAAGTATTCCCGTAAACATAGCTAAAAAAACTTATTACTTTAGGAGGTGGTCAGTCGGCCTAACTATGAATACTTCACTACTGTATACTCTCACCCCACGTTATTGTGAGGATAGCACAAATATGATGGCAGCTAAATAAAGTCCGCCATATTTAACTAGTGGCTTTGTGAGCTGTATACCTCGCGAGATATGCTTAGACGATATACTTAGTAGGTATATATAAATAGTCTAAGGAGACATGTTTGCGTTTATTTTTCAATATTTTTCATCCCCTCACACCCGTAATCCCTTGAAGCTTATGAGTCTTCATAAGGGTACAAAAAAGTATTGTGACATTTTTGAACATTTTGCGAAATGGCTGAAATATGTTTTTTTTACGGTTCCACCACCCATATCTCCGCCATTTTGAAAAAATACATATATAAAAAAAAACTGAACCGACAAAAAACCCATATAATTATCGAACCTGCTCCCAAAATTTCCCGAGTTTTTTTTGAGAAATGTGACCTATAGAGGAGAACAGCCGGACATCCGTCGGACATAAGAAAGCATTTTTGCCCAAGCCGAGCCGAAACGGAGACGCTTTGTGCTCGCTCGGTCAACACAACCAGGATGACTGGCAGAAAATGCTGTCATAGCATTAAGTCCTCCTCTGTACACTGTTTTTGTGCATTAAGTATTAAATATATAATAAATAAATAATCAATTGTCTCGTCTGGAAGTCAGGTCAAAAAATAAAAGTGAACGCAATAATTAAAGAGCTATAAAACCGACCAAGTGCGAGTCGGACACGAATAGCCTTAGGGTTTCGTAGCCAGGATGCCAAGGTAACTATGAAAAATATGAAACATTGCAATCAGTCCAGTAGTTTTAAAGTAATACGCCAATAAAGTTGTTTTTACAATTGGATTCTGTCGTAACTGTAAACTTTCGATAGTCGATAATGTTGATAGTGATTTCGTGTTGTGTACCTACATTTTAAAATTATAGTAATTTTTAAATAACTACCTATATAATCGCGTCGTGCCCGTGGTCCACCTACATAGTTCACCTGGTTGTACCAGGGGCAATTTTTTCTTTCCGTGGTCCACCTCAAGGTAACTGGGTGTACCACGGGTTTTAATTTTTTTCCATGGTCCTCCTATGGAGTTATTAATATAAGGTTTTTAGATTATATTGCCCGTGGTACACCTAGAAAATACCGTTGTTTTCCAGTAGTTCCGTGAGAATAGTTCAGTGACGGAACTAGTGAGACTTATTTTCTCACTAGTGGACCGTGGACCGTTGGAAAAAGAACACATTAAATATAGTATTTTACAATTTCAATAATAACCATGTGGCATTGTCCCCCACTACTTATTATAATATTTCTGTTTCATATCTTTAATGACAGATGTCAAAGTGAGTGGGGGCAAGTTGGGAACAAGTGAGGGGAGAGTGGGGGAAATGAAGGGAGGATGAGGGGAGCTGGGGGAATGGAGGGGTAAGTTGGGAAAAAGTGAGCGGAGGGTGGGGGAAAGTGAGGAGAGAGTGGGGGAAGTTGAAAGCAGGGGTGAGGTAAGTTTGGAAAATGTGGATGGGAGGGTGGAGGGAAGTTTAGGGAGGTTTAGTTTGAAAAACTTAAGGAGAGGGTGTGGGAAAGATAGGAGGGTGGGGGACAGTTCGGAGGGTGGGGGAAAGTTGGGGGAAGGTAGAAGGATGTGAGGGGAAGATGGGGGATGGTAGGGGAAGCTGGGGGATGGTAGGGGAAGGTGGGGGATGGTGAGGAAAGTGGGGCAAAGTCAAATGTCAAAAGTCGTAAGTCACAAGTCAAAATACGCAAGTCAAAAGTCGCAAATCATAAGTCGCAATCTATCGCAAGTCAAAAGGCGCAAGTCATAAGTTTTGAAGCTATGTACATACATTACAAAAATTTGCGTCACACGATTTTGCCTCTTATTGACATGAATTAGATTTAGTCAGATTCGGCATTTACTGTATAATTTAGTCAAAATACGTTAAATGAAACAAGGTTCTTAGGTCATTGTCAATAAGGTCGAAAATCGTCTGACACCTTTTAAATGTTTTTGGAGCTATTTATATTACAAAAGTTAGCGTCACAATTGTGACTTGTAACTTTGAGTTTCTTTGACTGACTGACTTGACTACTTTTTAGTGATGATGTTGTTCTTCAGTACGAAAAAAAAGAAAATTAGTTTGTATGTATCCACTAAGGTGGACCACTGGATGAAAATATTGTCCCTTGGTACAGCCCTTGGGCCATGGATATAAATAAAAATCCCTGGTACACCCAGTTATATTGAGTTGAGGACCACGGGAAGAAAAAATAGCCCCTGGTACAACCAGTGAACTATGTAGGTGGACCACGGGCAGGGCGCGCTTAAAATTACTATAATTATAAATTATAGTGATTTTAAAATACCTATTTAACAAGACTCCACTCGATGGGGTACAAAATCATGCATTGTAGGAGCAACTATAAAACTATATATTTTTAAAATACCTATTTAACAAGACTCCACTCGATGGGGTACAAAATCATGCATTGTAGGAGCAACAAATATCCACATATGTAGCGAATATAATCAAATTATATTTTGTGCCTAACTGCAACCTCTTACTGTTAGCAAAGATAATCGAAAGGATTTCGATTATCTTTGCTGTTAGTAACTGAATAAAACGGCTGTGACATACAGCGGACAAGACGGAACTATAAGGATTTATTGTTTGACTACGGAACCCTAAAAATTAACTAACATTCTCAAAATCTAAACTAAGGAAAGGTATTTGTATGACAGTTTATTTGGACCCATTGTCATCATAAGACCATTACTTTCCCACTGCTGGCACAATGGTATTTCTCTGAGAGCATGGGCCATATTCCACAACGCTGGCCAGTGCGGTTTGAAGGGTCTTTCCCTCGGAGAAAAAAGGTGGGCCATATTCCACCACGCTGGCCAGTGCGGTTTGAAGGGGTCTTTCCCTCGAAGAAAGAAGGTGGGCCATATTCCACAACGCTGGCCAGTGCGGTTTGAAGGGGTCTTTCCCTCGAAGAAAGAAGGTGGGCCATATTCCACAACGCTGGCCAGTGCGGTTTGAAGGGGTCTTTCCCTCGAAGAAAGAAGGTGGGCCATATTCCACAACGCTGGCCAGTGCGGTTTGAAGGGGTCTTTCCCTCGGAGAAAGAAGGTGGGCCATATTCCACTATCCTGGCCAAGTGTGGTTTGAAGGGGTCTTTCCCTCGGAGAAAGAAGGTGGGCCATATTCCACTATCCTGGCCAAGTGCGGTTTGAAGGGGTCTTTCCCTCGGAGAAAAAAGGTGGGCCGTATTCCACCACGCTGGCCAGTGCGGTTTGAAAGGGTCTTTCCCTCGGAGAAAGAAGGTGGGCCATATTCCACCACGCTGGCCAGTGCGGTTTGAAGGGGTCTTTCCCTCGGAGACAGAAGGTGGGCCATATTCCACTATCCTGGCCAAGTGCGGTTTGAAGGGATCTTTCCCTCGGAGAAAAAAGGTGGACCATATTCCACTGCGCTGGCCAGTGCGGTTTGAAGGGATCTTTCCCTTGGAGAAAGAAGGTGGGCCATATTCCACTACACTGGCCAGTGCAGTCTGAAGGGGTCTTTCCCTCGAAGAAAGAAGGTGGGCCATATTCCACTATGCTGGTCAAGTGCGGTTTGAAGGGGTCTTACCCTCGGAGAAAGAAGGTGGGCCACATTCCACCACGCTGGCCAGTGCGGTTTGAAGGGGTCTTTCCCTAGGAGAAAGAAGGTGTGCCATATTCCACCACGCTGGCCAGTGCGGTTTAAAGGAGTCTTTCCCTCGGAGAAAGAAGGAGGCCATATTCCACTATCCTGGCCAAGTGCGGTTTGAAGGGGTCTTTCCCTCGGAGAAATAAGGTGGGCCATATTCCACTATCCTGGCCAAGTGCGGTTTGAAGGGATCTTTCCCTCGGAGAAAAAAGGTGGACCATATTCCACTGCGCTGGCCAGTGCGTTTTGAAGGGATCTTTCCCTCGGAGAAAGAAGGTGGGCCATATTCCACTACGCTGGCTAGTGCAGTCTGAAGGGGTCTTTCCCTCGGAGAAAGAAGGTGGGCCATATTCCACTATGCTGGTCAAGTGCGGTTTGAAGGGGTCTTTCCCTCGGAGAAAGAAGATGGGTAAAATTCCACCATGGTGGCCAAGTGCGGTTTGAAGGGTGTCTTTTCCTCGAAGAGAGAAGGTGGGCCATATTCCACCATGCTAGCTCAGTGCGGTTTGAAGGGGTCTTTCCCTCAGAGAGATAAGATGGACCATATTCCACCACGGTAACATAGTGAGGTTTGAAAAGATATGTTCGTCAGAGAGATAAGATGGCCATATTCCATCACACTAGCCCAGTGCGGTTTAAAGGGGTATTTCCCTCGGAGAGAGAAGATGGGCCATATTCCACCACGCTAACACAGTGAGGTTTGAAGGATCTTTCCCTCAGAGAGAGAAGTTGGGCCATATTCCACCACGCTAGCCCATTGCGGTTTGAAGGGGTCTTGCCCTCAGATAGAACAGATGGGCCGTATTCCACCACGCTAACCCAGTGAGGTTTGAACGGGTATTCGTCAGATAGATAAGATGGGCCATATTCCAATAAATGCACGGCTTCTAAATGCAGCAGCAGCGTGTGGTGCGCCCAAGGCTGATATTGCTAGGGTGCGTATTACCTTGGCTGCAGCGCGCTCACCCTCTGACCGGTCACTCAGACTCTTGCCGTTCACAGCTGATGAGGTTTTCCAAATAGTGACAACGCGTATACCTCCGAAACCGTCAAAGGATATATATGGGCTGTCTATGGCGCTCCTTAGAATGGCAGTCGTGCCTCTCTCCACTGTGTTAGCAATGTTATTTAACATGTGCCTTGGAGACGGATCCTATCCGACCCCTTTGAAAATTTCGAAGGTTTCTCCAATATTTAAAGGAAAAGGCAAACGAGACGACATGGATGGGTACCGACCAGTGTCCATCATCCCAGCCATCGCAAAAGTGTTTGAGAACGGGTTGAGTTCCAGGTTGATGGCTTTTTTGACAGAGAAAAATGCCCTCTCGGTTCACCAGTACGCATATCGTGAAGGTCGATCCACGACCTCTCTAACCCGCGAAGTAATTCGCCAGGTGATGGCTGCACGCGAGCGCAGGCAGCAAGTCGCTGTCCTGTGCTGGGACTTATCAAAAGCCTTCGATGTCGCAGACCACGATGTGCTCGCTGTGAAACTGCAACACTACGGGATAGAAGGGAGAGCATATGATGTGCTTACGAGCATGATGCGGGGCCGCTCCCAGATCGTTGATGCAAGGGATGGCTCTAACAAGTCAGATCCATTATCAGCAGCAATAGGAGTTGCACAGAGCTCGTCGGTCTCGAACATAATGTTTTCTCTCCTGCTTAATGATCTTCCTGACGCCGTGAAATGTGTAGACATCATCTTGTATGCCGATGACGTGGCTGCGATAGTAACTGCGGCCACCGTAGATCGGCTTGAGGAGATGCTGAATGTCACGGCTTCTAATCTCTCTAAGTGGTTTCGGGCGAATGGCCTGGTATTAAACGTAATAAAGACACACTTCATACACTTCTGTCTCTCAGGCTACATCACAAGACCATTGATGGTATCGGCAAACAACAGCACGATCGAGCAAGTGAACAGCATAATATTCCTTGCTTTTGAGATCGACAGGAGTATGACTTGAGAGAGCCAAATACATAAGCTGTGTAGCAAAGTAGGTAGTGCATGCTTTGCGCTCAGGAGGGTGTCCCGAGTAGTGTCAGCGGAGGTGGCGCGAGCGTGCTACTTCTCCACGGTACACTCTTTATTACAGTATGGTGCTGAACTTCGGGGGCGCGCTTCGGATTGGGAGCGTGCCTTCCGAATGCAGAAGCGTGCTGTAAGAGCCATTGTACGAGTGCCGCAAGATACCTCCGCTAGACCCCATTTTAAAAAGCTTGGGATTCTTACATTACCTGCCATTGTTATTTTCCAGGTGGCAGTGTATGTAAGAAATTCTCCCGACCTGTATAAAACCCATAGTGACGTGCACGCCTACAAAACACGTAATGCTGCCAAGCTTGTTGGTATCCCGCGTTCTATGAAGAAGTCAAGCAAACTGACACACGTTATGGGACCGACTGTATATATAACCGCCTACCGGGCAATGTAACGGGGGCCCTCAGCATGAGTTGCTTCAAAAGCAGGTTAAAACGATGGCTTATTGAGCAAACTTTCTATAGCTTTGACGAATTTTTAAAAAGTAGTGTAAACAATAAGAATTGATGATCATTTATCTTTCTATTTTGACATATTTTTTAATTAAATTTATATTATTGACATGTACCTATTTTTTAGATTCGATTTGTGGTATATTATTATTATTATTTTGTATAATTATACACATTTGTATACATACTTGGATGTTGTTGACATGTAAACTGATGTTTATTAATAAAATACTTATGACTTATGACTTATTCCACCACGCCCAGTGCGGTTTGAAGGGTCTTTCCCTCGGAGAGAGAAAATGTGCCATATTCCACCGCGCTTACATAGTGAGGTTTGAAGGAGTCTTTCCCTCAGAGAGAAAATATGGGCCTTATTCCACCACGCTAACCCAGAGAGGTTTGAAGGGGTCTTTCCCTCAGAGAGATAAGATGCGCCATATTCCACCACACTAGCCCAGTGCGGTTTGAAGCAAATCAGTCACTTTATAGTTTCTTGGACTGTATCCAGTTGTATTAACTACATCCTTTATTCAATTACTTCTTAGATTTAATTGTTGTAATAATCAGTATTTTAAAAAAGTTTTCACACTCATGGACAATAACATTGACTGGTACGTTCCATTCCTAAATATCATTTATCTTGATCTACGGTTAAATTATTCGAACCGTGCTCATAGAAAAACGTGTGAGAAAGGGGGTAGATCAATACCCGCCCGCAAGAACATCAGTTAGGCGCCTGCAACGAAGCCGAAATATTGAGAATCCACACCAATACATAAAAGTGAAACGTTGTCTGTTTGTTTGTTTGGGGAGCTTCCACTTGATAACGGCTGGACGGATTTTGATGAAATTTGTAATGGAGATAGCTTATACCCTGGAATAAAACATAGGATTTTATCTTTTTATAGAAACTTTTATCCCGGAAAATAGTAAGTTTCCAAGGGAAAACTGGATAATATTGATTACTCGCCGTAATGCCATGCCATGCCATGTCATGCTCGGTTGCCATGGAAACAAAATAATAACAAGTCTGTCAAAACATCAAGAGCGTTGGTGCTATACTTTTGCATTGGTTTTGAACTTCCTAGAAGAACCTGTAGGACGCTTTTTTCCTGATAAACTGTAGTACGCACGGTCAAATCTAACCCATTTCTAATTATATTATTACTTTTTCCTGATAAACTGTAGTACGCACGGTCAAATCTAACCCATTTCTAATTATATTATTACTTTTTCCTGATAAACTGTAGTACGCACGGTCGAATCTAACCCATTTCTAATTATATTATTACTTTTTCCTGATAAACTGTAGTACGCACGGTCAAATCTAACCCATTTCTAATTATATTATTACTTTTTCTTAAACACTATACTGTAGGTACACAAAAATAATAAGAAAGCAAGCGGCAGCAGTGCAGTGCCCAAGCTACCGTCGGTTAGACTGCACAATGAAGATCCTCGTGACGGTTCGTGGCGCATCGAGGAGTACTCTGCCTGCACCATCAATTGAGCATGTGTCCGGATGGTGATGCTTTCACCAGAATACGTCCAGTGCTGTACACAAGCCTCCGCCATGGAACGCCACGACGAGTTACTCGCTGACTGCACCCAGTCTAGGGCTCTCCGCCACTCTCACCAGGTCGTCGGTTCACAGCGTGGGAGCCATGTTCGCAGCCGTTCAAATTAACCGTCGTTCAAACTAGCGGCTTGAATTAGAATCGCGTCTAAAAACACCTAGTTTTTAGCTTAGTTATGTTGAACATGAATTCTATCAAACATAGTAGTTTGCAAACAGACAATTGTTTATAAACAGTGTTTATGGTCATCCTACCTAGTTTTTTAGGCACTATTCTATTTCAGGCCGCTAGCTGAACGCCACCGTGTAGTAAAAAAGCTAGGCTGTTAAAATTGAATGGCTAATTAAGCTAGCTAGTGGTAAAAAGGGGGCTACTGAATATCTCCGCCCATTAAATCCGATTTCAATGGTTCATTTGAAAGGTAGTAACTATAAATTAGTCTTATAAAAAATTGGTGAAGATCTGATGAGGATCTTCGGCGTGATGAGCAGAATAGCTCCTTATAAAATGCAGTAAATTTCTCACTTTTAGGTTTCTACCAATGGAATCAGCCCTTTACCTACTAGGTAGGGATTGATGGAGCAGCTTGGTTATTAATGTTAGTTGTGCAATAAGGTAACTAGATGGCGCTACTGTGCACCGCTAGGTTGTTTGCAAAAAGATTGTACGCGCGAGGTCTACAGCTCAAGAGCCACTAGTTTAAGTTCTGTATTAATCCCCGAGCTCGAAAAGAGAGGAGTGATAAGTTTAGGGTGTCTGTGTGTGTGTGTGTATGTATGTATCCATGTGTCATGTGGCATCGTAGCTCCCAAACGAATGGATCGATTTTGATGCGGTTTTTTCTGTTTGTAAGGATGTATGTACATGCAAGTTTCTATGAAACGGAACGACACAAACTACTTCCATGATTCGAAAAAATAATAAAAATAATTTATAACAAACATTTTTTTATACATGACTAGGGAAAAAAACAAGCAAAAAGACATTTCTGCTCAAAAAAAATTATTGCACTCAACGGGATTCGAGCCCGCGTCCATTAGTAACCTGGACTTTGAAGCCACCATTCGGCACAGAAGAAATAATAGTGCGGTAAACATTTATTCAGTTTGATGCTATGCAAAGATAGACTCGCGATACTACTCACAGAGCCACTAGTTTAATATACATATTATACCTATCTATATCTACATTAACATTTGAGGAAAGATTTGATTGTATGTTTGTTTGTTTGAAAAAAAAAACTATTCTACAAGTGTTATGATTGAATAATTTGAACAAAAACGGTTATTGTGACTTAACTATACCTAATAGTTAGACATACCTACCTACCTATAGCCTCGTGAACTTTTTTGTGGGTATGATGAGTAGGTATACCTACTATAAACATGTAGTAGGGTACACTATTTTCTGTACCATCAATAGTTTTCGCAGCGCACGCCAAATAATGAATTATTCAAAAAAATTATACTTTGGGTTACATTATTGCAATTTTCGTAGGGATCTATGATTTCTGATAATGTATCTTTCTACAGATGAAAGATTTTTTTAACTCAGTACAGTATTTTATGAATTAATCCATTACAAACAAACATACAAAAAACAAATCTTTTCTATTAATTTTATTAGTGTAGAAAACAAAGTGATACAATATTAGAAATACTTACCTAGGTATTCTATCCTTCAATTATAATTATGTACTATTCGTCCAAAAGTTTCTATGCCACAAAATACTTTATGATAATACTTCTTAGTATTTTAATCAACAGTTTATTATCTTTCGTCGTTTATCTTGGCAACATTAAAAGTTTTATTATTCGATGAAATTCAAACGTAACGGACTTTCTACAACAGAAAGATACAACATGATACTTCTCTCCGTTTCTATTCGAACCCTCATTTTAACTTTTCATAAAGACCCTTATCAAAAGACCCTTTTTATTGCTTCGAAGATTTGATCTCAACCCAAACATACTATTTTTGTATTTTAACTCTTAAATACGAGGTAATAAGACTTTATTTCCATTAGCTACCTACGACTTGACAAAGACTATGTAACTTCATAGGAAATTGGACTTTGCTGTGTATATAATATAAGGTTGAATATTGCATATATACCAAATTGAGGACAAATAAAAGGCCCTTGATTATACTGGCGGGCAGGATGGTAGACATTTTTGTTTTTTGTTATCGAGAGAAAGAATTGAGCTGTAGTGATGGGGCAAGACTTTTATCGAAATTAAATGACAATAAAACTTCAAAGATTTATTGCAAGGCTAAAAAATATATGAAAAATGTATCATTATCTGAACAAATAAATAAGGTGAAAACTATACTAATAAGGTTATACTTTGAATTTGAAAAGGAAATTTATTTTTTCCCATTCAAAGTTAAAACTCGCACAGGATACCTTTCGACTCAATCTGTGGTGCTTCGAAAATAAGTGCTAATGAGATGTCAAATCAAATCGTCAAATCTGGGACAAAATAATATTAATGACAATGCAATGACTGCTATTTACTGTTAGAAAACCGGACAAGTTCAAGTTGAACTCGTGTGGAGAGGGTTCCGTACGATGAATAGGTAGGTATATTATCTCATAATATTGAGAGATTTACTATGCTATTTTAAGACCATAGGTACATCTTATCTTAGGTTATTTATCTTTGTTATCTTATTGACATCTTATAGGTTTTCTTGTAATCTATATGTAAAGAAATATTTTCTATATTTTTTCTATTGTACGTACGGAACCCTAAATAAGGTGGACTTGTGTGCCATCAGTAAATTTAAACAATATTTTTTTTGCAACTCTTCACTTTTTAACCTTTTTTTTCAGTTAGGTACTTCATCATTATTATTTTGATGGCCCTGTAAAATATAAGTTTCTTTTGGATTTCTCTAATAATATTTAAGTTTCGTTTCCAAAATATGAGAAAACACTGCCACACACAAAATACTGAGTCGTTCAAATAAAATAAAATATAATAATATAGGTACAGGTTAACAATTAATTTGATTCGTTCATAAATTTATGAGATATTAATGAATAAATAAATCTTTATCATAGAGCTTATTCAAATTTATTCAGGTTGATTAGTAGGTATATTGTTTTTTTATTTTAATAAAGTATCTAAATCTTTGTTTAGTAAAAGTTATTCCGTTATTACTAGGTATGTTTAATTAATGATGACACATCCCTTATTTGCGGGATACCTACCGTAAGTTCAAAACTTATCTTTGTATGCAGCTCACCAAGTTTTGTTACCAGGGGGACGACATTGCAACCGTTTCATTGTTCAATGTGTAACCGTGTCATTGACATAAAGGTCAGCCAAAGAGATAGGAACTGTCTTAACGAAGAGTTTATGGGTAGAAATAATAATTAACTTAAATCGACAATTCTAATTGTGGGTCAAATTTAAAGCGTAAGATGAAACATCGATTATTTTGTTTAATTTTGTTTAGTATCCACCTACTTTCTATGTATTATTAAGTTTTTTTTTAAACTGATGCTTCTTCAGCCCCTCCTATATACCTATATATGTACTAATATTATTTAATTAACGGTTCTGTACAACATATAATTGTCAATCCCCAATGCGTAATCAAATAATCATTCCACCCCAAACAGCTTTCCCTAATTTCGCCAGAAAATGACATAATCCCCTCTACACAGACTGAAACAAAATGTCGAAATATTGTATAACCCCAGTTATTTACCCCGTCACTAACGTGAAATTTAGGGCAAGCCCCCCGCTGTTCGTCTATAAATAAGTAAAATGGCCGCGAGAGAGAAAGACATACACCAACCCACAAGAGGAGAGAAAGAGACAGGTAACGATGACTTATAAAAATAATGCTTGAACTAATCAACTTTCGTCCTTATAGCTCGGTAATAAGACACTCTCACTACTCATACAACACTTAATATTCACACATAATGTCAACAAGATAATTATATGTACACAAGTATGTACGACTACACAATATATCAAATATCTCAACATACACAATACTGTTATCACAACATCATGAAATATAAATACAATAACAATCGCAAATCACATCAAAATCGTCATATCAATGCGTATCAATACTCACTTCATATTCAACAGAATAGTCCCAGTCAGTATTAGAGTTATTTCAGTCCTCTGATACGCACAGTTCATATCAAATACTAATAAAATCGATTGCTCAGCTTCTAGAGCTCAAACTATACCATAAACACGGTAACTATACGTTAAAATGTAAAAAAATGCTTATGGTACTCACCGTTCTACTAATCCACAGCTGATAACTTTAAAACGTTAAAAAATCATGAGAGCGTCACGATCTCCACTCTGACACCGACATGTTTTGAGCACAAATGGCTGCACGAATAACATAAAAGTCCCCAACTCAGTCCCAGGCCCTCTTACCACGATAACCCAAACGACAGATCCCGAGCGACAGTATTGCTCTACCTGCATACAAATTTAACAATGTGCACTATTGATTTTACTAACCTCGGAAACCGTGGTACGAGTGCCATCGAACCAATGACACCCGAGTGAATAACGACGCACCGCATTGGACAAAGCGCGTTTCGAAATTCAAACACGTTCTATGACCCCAATATCCTCTAGCCAAGAATTTTATTCACACTAAACCACCTATTATCTCTCTCTCGCACGCGGTGAAATCTTACGAGGTAAAAAGAG
The DNA here is from genome assembly GCA_946251855.1 of Alsophila aescularia. Taxonomy (NCBI): domain Eukaryota; kingdom Metazoa; phylum Arthropoda; class Insecta; order Lepidoptera; family Geometridae; genus Alsophila; species Alsophila aescularia. The sequence goes on from OX276374.1 coordinate 19,586,796, forward strand.
ACAAGTATAGTATTTTTTGCGTCCCTAAATAGAACAGCTGGGCGCAAAACGTCTTGGATATTTTTGGACAAGTAGTTATATACTTTATTGTTGGTATCTAAAGTAGAGATTTGCTCTTTGAGCGATGGAGTGAGCCTCTGATGTCATCGATTCAGTATGGCTGCTTCCTTATTAAATTATTCATGTAATTTTGGCCTATCTTTCCTGAGGGGAATAATTAATTCTTTGCTATTTTTATCGTATAACCGCAATGTGTTCTGTTATGGGTGGCCATTGTGCTAAGTTAAGTAAGTATTGTTTGATAAACAACAATGACAATGGAGTTATATCTATAGATGTAATGTAAGCGATGTAACGTAACCTTTCATCAAAATTGCTGCCGTCGGGTGTTGAATATCATTTGCTAATGTCTTTCTAATGACCACTTCGTTTTGTTTTATTACGTTTATTAGCATTTAGGCACAAAATCATGGTGTTTTGTTTTATTTTCAAGTTAGGACTGCCTATGTACTAAAATTATTCCTTATTGCATATTTTTTAGGTTTCAGTGTACTTAATAAATATTATAAGTACTTAGGTAAAACAAAAAAAATATGAAATTAGAGAAAATTTGTGTCAAGTTAAACAATATGCACATAACTAGCTTTTATGAATTATAATAATTTTAAAACAAAACAAAACAAATTTGCTCATTATTATATAAATATATGGGATAGTTCAAAAAGTAATTATAATCACCACTCATAATGTTTTATATGCCATTACCTATGTTTTTGTAAATTTGTATAAAAAATACTGTACGTACTTAGTATAAAACACAAAAGAACAGTAGGTAGGTACCTACCTAAAAAGCAGGCTGAGGAATGTTGAAGTGAAGGAATGTTGGGTCTTCAATATGCATTCAGAGTTACTGTGGACTCACACGCTAATCGTAATATTATCGTAATTTATTTTGAGATGTTATTTCCGTTGCCATATTAGTTAGAGAGCTACACTTATATTAAAAAAAGAATGACTTGACTTGTTGTTTGTATTTTTGAATAAATTAATCATCTACTTATACTATAATAAATAATATTCGGAACAATTCACACCAATTACCTAGCCCCAAACTATAGGATACCCTGTACTATGGGTAGTAGACAATGGATAAACATACAGAGATACGAATATTACATCCACTGGAAACAAACATTTCTGCTCATCATACAAATGATTGCACCTAGTGGGATTCGAACCCGCGACCGTTTGTTGACTAGTCCAGGGTAACTAACCGTTCGGCCAATCGTCAGATAAACTCAAAAACTACTAGACAGATTAAAAAAAAACTTTCATTTATGTAAGCTACATTATCACGAGTAACATGGGCAGTATGTTATTTTTCAATAAATTAGAGATATCTACGAAAATTGCAATAATGTACCCCAAAGCAAAGAATAAATAATAGTACAAGCCCAAAGTGCAATTTGCAAAAATGACGATTACCTACTCGCAGTAAGTAGTAGGTAAGTCGCAGTAAGTATATAAATAAGGAACGGAATGAAATGTTTCACTGAAAACTAAATAATAATAAGTGTGTCAAGTAAATGGGTAATTATGCAGTTGTCTATGGTCAACAGCAAGCACTATCGTAGCAGCCTACTTTTTTTTTCGGCCGTTTTAAAAATGCAAAATGTAAGTAAAATGCCGGGGTGTGAGAGCTACCCGAAGCTAGTAAGAAATGAGTACAAGCAAGTATATAGCAAATCTATCTATAATTATAATAAAACAGTAACAAAAAGTCTGTACAAAGATAATATCATGTTGATAATACTGTTATGTTAATAATACTGGACAGTCCAGTGTATTTAACATAGCAATTGATCATACATATTTCTTTTTCAAGTGGTTTCTGTCTGTTCGTGCTTCATGTATCTATTTACCTACAAGATAAGGGGCCGATTGAAAAGCGGTCCTCACTGTCGGATATATCCGACTATATAATTAAGCTATAGCTTAATTATGGGTTGACTTTCATAGGTATCTCAATCCGATGAGTGGAAGCCGAACAATCGTTCAAAATCTTTTTGACGGCTGCAGGAACTTTGATCTATGTTGGTATTTTAAGTCCTGCAATAACACATATAGGGCACTTTGAACCCAGAGACATTACCACGCGCGTACATTCATCCAAAAAAGTATCGGGCATGGATGATTGTTTATGGTTCGAAATTCAATTTATGTTTTTTCTGTTGTTAAATTGGCACAACTGTTTTCCATTTTGGCGCGGAGTTTGAGTTGCATCTTTTATTTAGATTAAATTGAATACAGTGCTGTTTTTAAATAAATCATATCTAGTGTTTATTGCGAATTTCATAATGGACAAAAACAACGAACAAAGAGATTGTCTTAAATTTTGCATCGGCAATAGCATTTCGTGTTCGAAGTCCTTCAAAATGTTACAGAAGGCTTACAGTGAATCAACTTTATCAAAAACACGTGCTTACAAAAGCGTTCAAAAGCGGTCGAGATGTGATGGAAGATTTGCCTCGCTCTGGTAGGCCGTCAACGTCTTCAACTGAAGTTAACATCGCAAAAGTGAAGGAAAATAGTGACTGAAAATCCTCATTCAAGTTTGAGAGAGATAGCCGCTGAACTTTCTGTGTCTCACGAGTCAATCCGTACCAATTTAAATAATCAATTGGGTATGAAACATGTTGCCGCTCGGCAAGTCCCAAAAGATCTGAATTTTCTCCAAAAACTCAATCGCTTAGGAGTCGCTGAGGACATGCTAGAACGCGAGTTAATTCCGACCCAACATTTATGAAACGCATTGTTACTGGTGACGAGACATGGGATTACTAGTTTGACATGCAAACTAGTCAAAAAGCTTCGGAGTGGTGCCTTCCAACTGAACCGAAACCGCCAAAGTCGATCAAATGTCATCATGTTGACTGTTTTCTTTGGCTATCGTGGTGTTGTGGACTCGGAATTCACCGAATTCACGGACACCCGGAATGTCAAACGGTAAACAAAGAATATTATTTGAGTGTTATGCGGCGTATAAGACAGAAAATTCGACGAAAAAGGCTATATTTGTGGAGAGAAAATTCTTGGATTTTGCACCACGATAACGTGCCTTCGCACAAGGCCATAATTGTGACCAAATTTTTGACCAAAAACTCAACAAATACCATCGAGCAACCACCTTATTCACCAGATATGGCTCCAACCAACTTCTTTCTTTTTCCTAAACTCAAATTACCGCTTTTTGGCACCCGTTTTCATTCGGTAGAAGACAGGAGAATTCACGGCGAGAACAGAACTCAATTCCGGAAAAAGACTTTAAAAATGTTTTGATGATTGGATTATTCGTTGCCGTAGTGTATCGTTTCTGAAGGAGCATATACTTTGAAGGCGATAAAACATATAAATTTGGATGTATATATAACATTTTGGGTATTATTGATCGTTTTCCGGTACTTTCTTGACAGAGTAGTATATAGTAATTCCAGAAAATATTTATTGAAGTCGACGATAAAAATAAAAACTACTGAACTAGGTACCTATAACTTTTATGAAAACTATGAAATTAAAATGGAGGTAAGAGATAGTAATATATTATACTTAGACATGCGTGGAAATAAATGAATGAGAGAGATCTTTGCGCAGCTATGGGACACATCAGGCTGATATGTTTGTTTGTTTGTCGTACGCGGTGTGCTGGTCTCTGGTGTCAGTTTGTCAGGCCGTCCGCGACGGCCTCTGACATGGCTTTATTACTGCTGTTAATTAATAGGACTTAACGTGGCTTCCGAAGCACGGAACTTTTTTTCAGGCTGATAAACGAGATGAGAGTTTAGGTTATCATATTTGACAAATCTCAAATCGTCTCGCGACTTGACGTTTTCCAGCCTCCTGAACATGCCGGGTTACGCGGAGTATTTAGCACCATAGACCACATAGGTACACACAGTGAGGCAGATACAGAAGTCTGCAGAGTACAGCCAGCCCCTATGTCTTGCTTTTGTGGACTATTAGAAGGTCTTTGATTTCGTTGAAACCTGCTGGAGTCTTTGCAACGTTGTCAAGTGGACTGGCGATGCATCGGAGTGCTGTGGTTTCTGTATGACGCCGCGACTAAGCGTGTCTCCAAGAACAAAACCACTAGTCTAATATTATCCAACTGCAATCAGGGGAGTGAGACAGAGGGATGTTATATCCCCGAAACTGTTCACTAATGCCCTATGGAAGATATATTTAAGACGCTGGATTGGAAAGGAATAAGTATCAAAGGGAATCATCAATGGTGAGAACGTCTCACACTTACCTACGATTTTCCGATGATAGCGTGCATTAGGAGAGGCCTACGTCCAGCAGTGGACAGATATAGGCTGACGATGATGATGATATTAGACAAACCAGCAAAGGGAATCTAGGAAATGAGCAAGCATTTCCCTGCGTATTATCACCAATTACTTACTGCGATCAGTAAGACGGCTGCCAAGCAACACTTGCCTTATGATAAGCATATACAACGGCCATCCGCTACAGGGGTTTGTACTACAGAGTGTAAAATTGATCCCTTGAATCGGAGTTCTCCATTTTTTTAGGGTTTCGTACCTCAAAAGGAAAAAAGAGCCCTTATAGGATCACTAAGTTGTCCGTCCATCCACCTGTCTGTCTATCAAGACCCTTTTTCTCAGGAACGCGTGGAGGTGAATTCATATCAAAATCTTACTCAAGTCTGCAAAACTGCAAACCCGTGGCGCTATGAAAAAAACAAACTTCTAACCCTGAGTTCGAGATGATGATTTGGCGTTGTGGGCAGTTTCGAAATGTACATTTTAACAAGCCGTTTTCTTTGAACATATTCAACACTTTTGTCATTTTTGAAATTATTGTACCTGCCGATCCTTTCAAAACTGAATGAAAAACGACCCTATCCCTGACGGAATAAAGTCGATTTTCCTATCTCAACATGTCATCGAAACTTGCAAAACGAACGGTGATCGAAAACGCTCAGAACGCTAATTTGAAATGGCCAAAGGGAACGCCAATTGTGATCATATTTAACGTTTTTAACAGTTATTTTCGACAATTGTTACAAAACGAACGGCCAACGATTGTCAGGGATTCCCAACCAGTGGGGCGCGCCCCACTTGGAAGGGGGGGGGGGGGGTTAGAATGATTCAGGGGGGCGGCGGCTTCATGTTACTTGCTAGCTGTATGTTACTTTCATAAAACTAACTTTTAACTTTTTTTTTTAACTTCAATAAAATAACTGTAACTTTTTATTATAATTGTTCATATTCTCGCGCGTCGCGGACTTGTGCAACCGATGCGAAGTTGGCGGCACGTCACAACACGACCTCCGCTCCCGCCGCACAGCGGTGGCGGCATATCCCCACCCCGCGCGCGCCGGACAAACCGAAAGAATATTAAGTGATGAAAAGCCGAGAACTAAAAACTAAAACGAATTCAGACCAATACAGCAGCGTCGGGTGCCATCAAAAGGTTGATGGCATGCCATCGTTGAAGCATCGTATGAAATTTCACTGCTTATAGCTAAAAAACAAAAACATCACACTGTTGGCGAGACCCTCGCCTCGTGAAGCCTTGTCTGTTAAAAGCAGCAGAAATAGTACTAGGGCCACAGGAGAAGAAGAAGTTGTCAAATATTTCAATTATAATATTTTGGGGACCAATGATTGTAATGTTTTGTAACTGGAGCTTATTTCAATAAAATCTTATTATTATTATTATTTCACTTTCAGACAACACAGTGAAAAGGCATATCGATGACAGTATTCTATCTTCATACAAGCGGCCGGAAAGTGAGGTACGTGATAGTGATGTAACGAATGTCATATTTTGGACATTCGCGAAGGCGAATGCGAATATCTGCTGCCAATATTCGCGAATGCGAATGCGAATGCGAATGCGAATATTCAGTTTTTGTTTAAATTTGGCGCCATTTGTCTATGGCTTGGTGACTTTAGCGGCAGTCCCGTTCGAACGAAGTGCGTTCCGTCTGTGTTTCGTTCCGAGAATAGCCGAGTTAATACGAACGCATCCGATTGAAGTGTCATTCCGCTCGCGCCGGTGTTTTCGTAAACAAAACAAGTGAAGCTTCATTGCCCAAAGTTAAATAAATAAATGATACCAAATGATAAAGAGAAGACTGATAATGTGATTACGAGGTTAAGTTGCTTTTTATTGCATTAAAAAACATAAGAAATTAATGGAATTGGATTTTCTTATATTAACCAACTATTATTACCAACTTAAAAAAATTATACACGCAAAAACATTCGCAATAATTTCGCGAATGCGAATGCGAATGCGAATATGCCAAAATATGCGAATATTCGCGAATGCGAATGCGAATATTCGTTACATTACTAGTACGTGAGTACCTACGCGCCTCGTGTCGGTACCCACTCGGTACACGGCCAGTCGCGAATGCCGCAGTGACAAATCGCACGCTTACTGCTTACAAAAAAACACACCGTTAGGGTGTGTTTTTTGGTAAGCAGTAAGCGTGCGATTTGTGAATATTTTACTGAAATAAGTACAAGTACTAACTTAATAATGGCAAAAAGCACAAATAGTCTATATTGTGCTGTTTTTGGTTGTTTGAGTTCTTCAATAACGCATCCAGAGATAACATTTTTTTAATTACCCTCAATTATGCTTACTTTCATCATCATCATCATCATCATACTTCACTCTCAAACGTCTGAACGCATTTTGTTGAAATTCGGGATGGAGATAGGTGATATCCTGGAGTAACACATAGTATACTTTTATATTCATCATCATCATCACAGTTCACACTCTCAAACGGCTGTAGGTACGGATTTTTATGAAATTTGAAATGGAGATAGTTTATACCATCTTATCATCATCGTCATTATCATCATCATCATACTTCACTCTCAAAACGGCTGAACGAATTTTGATGAAATTTGGAATGGAGATAGCTTATATATAGATCTGTCTATTGGGCAAAGCCTGTTGATGAAGCTGAAAACCGACAGTGGCAGCCATTAGACAATTATACACCTCATCGCGTAGTCCTCCTAGCACGACTAGCGATGCAAAAGCCCGTTTGACCCGACATTATACCGAAGAAATCCGGGACGTCAGCCTATACGAGATTAGAATGGCTCTCAAACTGCTAAAGAGCAACACGGCACCAGGGGAGGACGGAATAACGACAGAGCTACTGAAAGCGGGTGGAACACCGGTACTTAAAGTCCTTCAGAAGCTGTTTAATTCCGTCATCCTCAAGGGTACTACGCCAGTGGCACAGGAGCGTAGTGGTTTTGTTGTTTAAGATAAGTGATAAAACCCTCTTATAAGAATTATAGGCCCATTTCGCTGCTGAGCCACGTCTATAAGCTGTTTTCGAGAGTAGTTACAAACCGTCTCGCTCGTAGATTTGACGACTTTCAGCCTCCCGAACAAGCTGGATTCCGGAAAGGCTTTAGCACCGTAGACCACATCCATACGCTTCGGCAGATTATACAGAAGACCGAAGAGTATAATCGGCCACTATGTCTAGCGTTTGTGGATTACGAAAAAGCCTTTGATTCAGTCGAGACCTAGGCAGTGCTACAGTCATTACAGCGGTGCCAGATTGATTACCGGTACATCGAAGTGATGTAGTGTTTGTACAGCAAGGCCACCATGACAGTCCGTCTTCAGGATCAGAGCACGAATTCTATCCAGTTGCAGAAAGGGGTGAGACAGGGAGACGTTATTTCTCCGAAACTGTTTACCTCTGCACTGGAAGATATATTCAAGCTTCTGAACTGGAACGGATATGGTGTTAACATCAATGGAGAATACACCACTCACGTTCGATTTGCTGATGACGTAGTCATTATAATAGATGGTAATTCTTCAATTAAATACTGTGTGTGTGATGAAACCATTTTAATCATATACGCTTCGTATCCACATTGTTTTGTTAAGTGCTGCCAAAGACTGCTTATCTCTTAGTGATGTTGTTATCGCCGTATAATACCTTCGCTATTAAGAACACGTTAAGAACACGTTAAAAACACGTTAAGAACACGTGCTTATAATCTACGCCGAATGATTGGTGATTTGATGTACAGTTTGACAGCCATATTCCTTTTTATTCCACATGATGATGCCGATGTATGTGTATGAGAGGTGCATAATAAAACGCAACCAGTGACGCTTCAACCGCGGCTCGAGTAACGAGAATTTTACGCCGCTCATATATATAAAAGATGTCTGACGGTCTAATGACCAAATAATATCTCCGCTTCGCTAAATAAATATGTGAATCGGTTATTACGGTGAGAAAAAAAGAACTATAAACGAACGCAAAAATAATGGTGATATTATAAGTGCATTAAAAAGTGATTTAGTGACATTATTAGAACACGTGTGTCGCTCCATACCGGTGCGCCAGTTTCCACTCTTGAAGGACAGGATTTCACATCGCTGCAGGCCTGGTTAGGCCTTCTCAACAATATCGGAGACTTGGACAGAAAAGGAGTTTATCGAAAAGGTCTTTCCACCCACTCTTTCCTTTCACTTTATTTCCACCATCTGCCCTTGGCTGCTAACCTGTCACCAATCTGTCACCACAACGCTTCACCCTATGAATAACAAAATACAGGTCACAAAACGCGAAGGTCACATAATTTTATAATTCGATCCTTCCACACCAGGAATATAATCCTGGTACATTGGGACATTTTTCTGATCACAATTTCCGCAAAACCGCATCCCGTGGAGACATTCCTCGGCGCCTCCAGATGTCCTATAAATAATCATTACATCTCCTTTCTTTTAGAACAATTTAAAGTTATACATAATCACCTAAATATTTTGGTTTAATTATTTGCCTTCCTGACCTACTCACATTCTTATTACTATTCATGTTACAATTATTAGTGTTATTATTATAATTTTCCATTGTTTCCCTTTCTTTCATTAATATCAAACTATCACTATTCTCACCCATCATATTATTATACATTTCAACATTTTCATCTACATCTACCGTTTTTCTTTCATAATCATTTTCTTGTCATTTTTACTTTCAATTAAATACTTCCTATTTCTATCAATTACATTCCCATTTTCTGTTAACAATTGGTATGCATTAGGTCTTTCACATCTTTTTAATACTTCTGCATAGGACAATGACTTCTTGTCAGCTGTTACAATCACTTTCTGTCCCTTATTTATCTTTAAACTTTCTAAGATTCCTATGATAATACTGTTTCTGTTTACTAGCATTTTCATATAGTTTACTTTGTATATTTTCTTTTTTATTATCTTTACTAAAGCTAGGTAGCAACCCTTACATTTTTCTTCCCATCAACAATTCTGCAGGTGTTTTGAAATCTAAGTTTGATATTGGTGTAACTCTATACTCTAATAATGCTAATTATTTGACTTTTCCATCAAAATCGGCTTTTTTAAATATATTTTTTACAGTTTGAATATACCACTCTGCGAGACCATTGGACTGTGCATGCAAAGGACTGCTAGTCACATGAATGAAACTCCATTCTTTACAAAACATATTGAATTTATAATTACAGTAATTAGTCGCATTATCAGAAAATAATTTATCAGGTATTCCATGCCTACTGGACACTGATTTTAGTGCTTCAATAGTACAATCAGCAGTCAAATCATTTAATTTCAGAACCTCAAAATATTTACTGTAATAGTCTACTATAATCAAATATTTTTTGTCTTGATAATGAAAAACACCACTACCTAGCATGCTCCATGGTCTATCTGGCGTTTTTCTTATTGTCATAGGTTCTTTACAATTATTTTTCTTAAATCTATTACATGTACTACATGAAAATACCTTGTTTTCAATATCTTTTGTCATATTAGGCCAATATAAACACTGCCTCGCTCTATTCTTACATTTTTCTATTCCTACGAGTACATGGTTATTATGAACTCTAGACAACATGTCATGTTGCAAGCTTTATGGTACAACAATACAATTATTTTGAAATATTAGTCCGTTATACAAATACAATTCTTCTCTAGATGTGTAATAAAGTTTTAAATTTTCTGGAATATAGTTTATATTTTCCGGCCATCCTTCATTTATATATTCTTTTATTTTTTGCAAATCTTCATCTTTATCTATTTATTCTTTAAACGTCTGATATTTATAATCTGAAATCAATAAGTTACATTTTACTAAACATACCTGTGACTCGTATAACTCTTCTACATTACAATCATCACCATATTTGTTCTTTACATCTCTCGAGAGTGAATCAACTAATAACACATCTTTATCGGATATTTTTTCAATTATATTATTATTTTCCATTTTTTCCAGTTCTAACTTAAGAGGTTCATGCAGTTTTATTGGTATACTACATGATGGAGATACTTTCCTGTACTGCCTTCTTTTAATTTTATATCATAATCATAATTTTTCAACAATCCTAACTTATTATCATTAAATGTGTTACTATGATAATTTTCTATTATTTTCTCATATTCATCTTTTTCACATATTTTATTTAAGTATTTTCTTTCTATTAGTCCTAAATGTTTCACTCTTTTATCTCCTAACACCGGACACACACCTTTTTGATCTATTACTTGAAATTCAATCATTACGTTTTTTCCATTTACCAATTTACAGTTCAATTTAATTTTTCCAGTATTTTTAATGGGGTACCAACATAGTTATACAAATTACTTATTGATCTATCAATTTTATGCTGTAACTTAAGTCTTTCTATAATATTTAATGGTAAAACATCACAGTCGCTTCCAGTTTTTAATTCTTAAATCTACTAACTGTTATATTGTACATCCAAACTTTCAAACTACGACCAGTCTTTTATTTCATTAATGCTAATTGATCCTAAAGTATATTCATTTTCATCATCAAAGTCCTCTTCTTGTTTGATTATTTTAACACTATTGACACATACTCGCATAATGTACAAACTTCTTGCATTTTGCACACCGTTGACCAAATGCCGCGCACTTAAAACCATGTTCATAGCCACATCTTGTACACTTCTTTTTCTCATATTTATTAACTTTACTATCCTGGCTAGCTTGACCCATTTTATCTAATAGTTTCTTTTCTGTCTGATTTACTCAACTCACAGTACTGTTGGTGCTGTTTTCAGTCAAATTTTTGAGATTTCTCGATGCCATTTCCGATGATTTGCATAAATTAATACATTTGGGCAAGTCCAAGTCTGTTTCTTTCAATAGTCTTTCTTTAAGATTTACATTTGTTATTCCTCTTATGATTTGGTCCCTGATGAGGCTGTCTCTTAGACTTTCAATTCCACAGTCACTTGACAATGTTTTGAGAGTGGTTAAAACTCCTCAAAAGTTTCTGAGTCGCACTGCTCACGTTGAAAAAACAAGTGAAGTGACATTGTTAAATTTTTTAGTGGGGTGGAGTAACTTCTAATTTTGTAAGTACAGCCTCCATTGTCACATCATTTTTACATTCAAATGTATTATAGAGTTCAATGGCCTCCTTGCCCATCACGTGGAGAAGTAATGACACTTTTTGTTCTTCTTCTAATTCTTTCTTGCTGGCTCCTGATGCTTTATAGTAAAACAAAAAAAAGTTTGAATTTTCTGAAGTTTTCACAGAGGTCCCCCGACGCCAACAATAATGGTGGAGGCTGCTTGAGATTATCCATCTTTTCTTATTATTTTCCTTTTTATTTACTTCTTATGTCTTCTTCTGCCGGCTGCGCCGTATAATAGATGGTAATTCTTCAATTAAGTACTGTGTGTGTGTGATGAAACTATTTTAATCATAAACGCTTCGTATCCACATGGTTTTGTTGAGGGTTGCCACAGACTGCTCATCTCTTAGTGATGTCCTATAAATAATCATTACAGTCATCATGGCAGAAACCCTAGAAGACCTAAGAACAATGCTCAGTATTGTTTCCCAACAGGTGGGTCTTAAAATGAACATGGGCAAGACGAACATCATGTCAAATGCCCATGTCGTACCCATGCCGGTTTATGTTGGGAACGATACTATCAAAGCTGTTGATCATTATGTCTACTTAGGTTAGACGAGATCCAACTAGGTAGATCAACTTCGACAAAGAGGTCAGCCGACGAATCCAACTCGGATGGGCAGCGTTCGGGATATTACGCCATATCTTCTCATCGCAGATACCGCAGAGCCTCATGACGAAAGTTTATAATCAGTGCGTGTTGAATCTGAAATGACGAAATCCGTAGAAGAAGACATTGCCTGTCATTTTTGACATTGCTTGTCATTTCTGACGTCAGCTGTCAATACTGGATGTTTTGACGTTTGACAGCTGTCACTTGTCAATTTGACTGCTGTCATTTAAAACAAAGACATCAATAAGATCTATCACTTCTGTAAAGAAACTACTAGTCTAGGATCAATGATTTCAGTATAGCCCTTTTAAGTTTGACAGCTGTCATCCAAAACGAAGATATCGATGAGATCTAGCACTTCTGTAAAGAAACTTCTATTCAACGATCAATGGTTTCTGAGTAATAGCTGTTTTAATTTAGACAACTGTCATTCAAAACGAAGATATAGATGAGATCTATCACTTCTGTAAAGAAACTACTAGTCAACGTTCAATAGTTTCAGAGTTATTAACGGTTTTTTTTTGTTTTTTTCCTGAAATCCCCACCGGTGGGGATGATCTGGTGGGGATTTCGGGAATAATCCTTATTAGTAGAACAACCAAGAATATATTTTCCATTTTGTTCTATTGGTGGAACAAATAATAGAACAGATGGTAACTAACCCGTTCAGGAATATGTCTATCTCGGGCAAACTGTGCAATTAGGTACAATCAACTTCTGGAAGGATGCCGACAGGATAATTCGCATTTGGTAAATTTCATCAAGCCTTCTCGTTGTCAATACCACAGTGCATCAAGATGAAAATCTTTAATGCGTGCATAGTTAAATATTTAAACGGGACTTAATCGCGCTGAAAAATTAATATTTAATTTTTAATGCATGCGCCCATGATCTGCCGAAACATGGACACTCACGGTGAGACTCGTCAATAAGTTAAAGTTCGCTCACTGAATAACAAAATCCGCAATGAGGTAATCCGACACAGCACCAAAGTAACTGACATAGCTCAGAGAATTAGCAAGCTGAAGTCGTAATAAGCTGGTCACATCTTTCGAAGAACCGAAAACCGTTGGCGTAAACGAGTTCAAGAGTGCAGACCGCGTGTAGGCAAAAGTAGTGGAGTGCGCCCGCCGGCTTGGTGAAGTGGACTTGCGAAAAACGGCGGGCAGGATCTGGATGACAAGAGCCGAAGATCGGGCTCTGTGGCGTTCAATAGGAGAGGCCTACGTCCAGCAGTGGACAAATATATGCTGATGATGATGAAGTCTAAAACTCTAATTTTGCTTCATATACTTAGGAGAAATTAATTTTTGAAAATTACATCTTTATGTACCGGAAGTTACCTAAGTACCTATATTTTAAAATGTACAATGTAAAAATACTAGCTGCGCCCCGCGGCTTTGCCCGCGTTGACTACCTATGTCCTTTCGTTATAATTTTTGTTGTGTTCTTTGTTTATGTGAAAATAGCCTATGTCCTTCCTCACAATGCACGCCATTTTCTTTAAGCCAACTTTCGCTTTGAATAGGTGTCTCGGAAGCGCGTATGGATGCCTGTCGAGTAGCCTGAGATTGAAGCCGAGCTTGATTTTGCTCTGGCGTCTCGGAGGCACGTAAGGATGTTTGTCAACTGGCTTGCTACTGAGGCTAAGTTTCATTCTGATCTGATGTCTGAGAGGCTCGCATATAGGTACCAGCCGAAGGGTTTGCGAGTATACCCGATCTTGGCTGTGCTCAATCGTATCTTGAGATCGTAGTTCAGCTTGCCGCTGAGCTTGCTCTTGAAGTACCTAATTTCGGTTTGAACCGATGTCATTGTAATAAATCCAGAATTTGTAAACATTAATCTAATTAAATCAGTTGCGAGATTAACGCCTGAGCGAATTCAGATTCCAAAGAGTATACAACTGTTGCTTTGGAATTTTGAAGGAATCTGACATATACAAATATGTAAATTTAAATTTAAATAAACGAAAACGAACATATTACATAGCAACTCTTTATTAACAACAAATTGAAATAAACATTTTGAACTTTTAAAACCATTACCTACCATTCAAATCAGTTGGAACTTCGAACAATAAACACAATTCAGTATTCGACCACTATCAATTTACCATACATATCATCATCATCATCATTTCAATATCCACAATTATCGAGAAACATAATGATAGATCTATAATTAGATCTTTGTACTCGGAAAATCTTATCACCGCAATTCAGAAAATTCGTTTCATTTATCATCGCCATCTAATTTAATTTTTGGGACCAACCAATCTTTCAAAATATCAAAATTCAAAAACTAAAACCCGACTACGGTTGGGTAAAAAGTAGCCATTGACACTCTTACGATGAAGAATCGATTGTCACCTCGTTTGTCAAAATCGGATGAAATATTTAGATTGAACACATAACCCTTACTTTGCTTCAACGTAGTCTGATAAAAATAGCCTATGACACTCTGTACCTACCTGAACTCCTGAAGACGAATTAATCGATCTCGCTTGTCTAAATCGAACCAATAGGAGCGACGCTATGGTGGAACATCCACATAACCACATACATAGATACATACATAGACTTTTGAACTCATAACCCTTCCCTTGCTTTGCTGTAGTCGGGTAAAAAATAATGTTAGACCCAACTTTGTACCCGGAGAATCTTGTCACCGCGATGAAGAAAATACATCACGTGTATTGTATCACCGCCATCTAGTTTAACTTTCGGACCATGCCGCATCTGCTAGTAGGTAATAAAACTACTTGTAATAAAACTTTCGGACCATGCCGCATCTGCTAGTAGGTAATATAACTACTTGTAATAAAACTTTCGGACCATGCCGCATCTGCTAGTAGGTAATAAAACTACTTGTAATAAAACTTTCGGACCATGCCGCATCTGCTAGTAGGTAATAAAACTACTTGTAATAAAACTTTCGGACCATGCCGCATCTGCTAGTAGGTAATAAAACTACTTGTAATAAAACTTTCGGACCATGCCGCATCTGCTAGTAGGTAATAAAACTACTTGTAATAAAACTTTCGGACCATGCCGCATCTGCTAGTAGGTAATAAAACTAGTTGTAATAAAACTTTCGGCCATGCCGCATCTGCTAGTAGGTAATAAAACTACTTGTAATAAAACTTTCGGACCATACCGCATCTGCTAGTAGGTAATAAAACTACTTGTAATAAAACTTTCGGACCATGCCGCATCTGCTAGTAGGTAATAAAACTACTTGTAATAAAACTTTCGGACCATGCCGCATCTGCTAGTAGGTAATAAAACTACTTGTAATAAAACTTTCGGACCATGCCGCATCTGCTAGTAGGTAATAAAACTACTTGTAATAAAACTTTCGGACCATGCCGCATCTGCTAGTAGGTAATAAAACTACTTGTAATAAAACTTTCGGACCATGCCGCATCTGCTAGTATGTAATAAAACTACTTGTAATAAAACTTTCGGACCATGCCGCATCTGCTAGTAGGTAATAAAACTACTTGTAATAAAACTTTCGGGCCATGCCGCATCTGCTAGTAGGTAATAAAACTACTTGTAATAAAACTTTCGGACCATGCCGCATCTGCTAGTAGGTAATAAAACTACTTGTAATAAAACTGTAACAAATCAAATTCTGTATATTGAAGATATTAAGATATATTTTTTTAGAGGTTACTCTTTATTCGATACAGAATACAAAACTGTATTTTTTTTCATTTTTGTCTTTCAGTCTGTATCTTGTATAATGGTGAAATTACTGAATGAATTCAAATGAAACTTGGTATGATTTGAGTTCATACTACGAGGTAGGACATAGGGTACTTTCATCCCAAAAAAAAAAATTGTTCCCGAAGGATAGGGGTTGAAACCTACTTTATAAAAAACGTATCACGCTGAAGATAGTGGATGGGACGGGACTGGTCGGGTTTTGATCCAACTTGGTTCCTGCGGCCTCTATCCCGCAGGAACCTTTTATTTTTCCGGGCTCCAAAGTATCCTTAATTTTAACCCATCATATAAACTATGACTGTGCCAAGTTGGATCAAAACCCGACCAGTCCCGTCCCATCCACTATCTTCAGCGTGATACGTTTTTTTAAAGTAGGTTTCAACCCCTATCCTTCGGGAACAATTAATTTTTTTGGGATGAAAGTACCCTATGTCCTACCTCGTAGTATCCTTAAAATTAAGGATACTTTGGATCCCGGAAAAATAAAAGGTTCCTGCGGGATAGAGGCCGCAGGAACCATTTATTTTTCCGGGATACAAAGTATCCTTAATTTTAACCCAAAGTAAATTTGAAGTAATTAATAATATTGTTTTGGAGAGTACTCTTTATTCGATACTGAAGCCAAAACTGATTTTTTGTCTGTCTGTCTGTCCTTATTTCTGTATCATTACAATTATGGTATATTTTGAGCTCATACTACGAGGTATGACATTACTACATTACTTTTCATCCCGAAAAATTAGAGGGTTCCCGCAGGATAGGGATTGAAACTATTATAACTATTATATATATATATATAAAAGAACACGTATCATGCTGAAACTACTTAACGGATTTTGATGCAACTTGGCACAGTCATAGTCACATAATGAATTAAAATTTATGTTTTTTTTCCTCGTACAATAAAGGGTTCCTGCAGGATAGGGGTCCAAAGTTACGTAAATTTTAAAGTGATAAATATCTATCTATCTATATTTATACTAAAGCAATAAGTATACGAACAAGTATGTAAGTACAAAGAAGATAATTAAAAAAAGGTCAATGGTACTTAAAATTAGCTACTGAACAATAATATAACATTCTTAAAAGTCGTGTCTGTCTGTTTGTCTGAATGTTTGTTCGCGCATCACTTAAAAACTACTGGACTGACTGGCGGTCACTTTTGGATAGCTTAGGGTTTGACTAAAAAACTGGGATACTTGGTAGGTATCTCAATCCGATAAGTAGAAACATAGCAATCGATAATAATATACTTGACGGCTGAAGGAGTTTTGATCAAATGTTGGGTTTTTTTTTATATTCGGGACATTTCCACACCAATTACCTAGCCCCAAACTAGGATACCCTGTAATATGGGCACTAGATAACGGATAAATATACATAGATACGAATATTATAACATCCGCATGATCCGCATGTCGTCAACCGGTTGGTATTTAGGTCTTGGAATAGCACATAGGGTACTTATAATATAGAGAAATAACCACGCGTCGAAGCCGCGGGTACAGCTAGTATATAATATATATAAATATAGAAGTGTTTTTTCCAGTCCTCCAGGCCTTGTCTTTCATTTCATTTTTATTTTACGATAGTTAGATATATATATGAAAAACATATATCTCTATCCAAATACCAAACGTCTGACATCAATACGACACGTGTGTCGCCTCTGCACGAGGCATCCTCGAGTGATGTTGACTCGTCGAGTGCTGGACTGACGACTAGTCAACATAACATACTATACTTCCACCAAACTGTAATTCAGAGAAATGATAAATGAAAAAAAAAAGACAAATATATAAACAACCCACGCCAACCTTTATTATCACATATAATAATTATTTTTTGACAAAAACGTAAACAACCGACTTCAAACGCTCGTACTTCACGAACGCTCGAACCAAATGTTTCTTATTATTGGAACTGGTTAAAAAACTACTGAACCGATTTTGATAAAATTTCTATGGGACCAATCTGAAAGTATATCATTGCAAACAAAAAAATAATTTTTGAAATCGGTTCACTAATAACGGAGTTCCAAAGTGAAAAACATTTTTAAAAAAACATACGGGTTGAATTGAGAACCTCCTCCTTTTATGAAGTCGGTTAAAATAAAAACATACGGCTCGAATTGAGAATCTCTTCCTTTTTTGAAGTCAGTTAATAAAAAGATATGACCAACAGAATTTAACTTCCTACCCAATAGGTATATGAAACCCTATCCACATGTATTGACTATCTTTCTCAATTTAAGATGAAAAAAAACATAGTTTTATTATCAACAAATCATATATTTTACAATCATTTATAACATCGACAATGTTTTATTTTACATTCATTTTTATCAATTTTACATTTATTTACAATATCAACTAAAAAACATATATACCTAAGTCAAAGTTGCTGGTGTTGGTGGCTTTTATTAAGTTCAAATACGAATCAACAAATTATTATTATTTAGAAGTCACGTGTGTTTTGGCTTCATCTTTGGGAGTTTAATGATGGACCCAATGCTTTTCCTTTTCATCATGGCCGCTCGCTTTTTAGTAGGGGATTGCTTAGTTTTCACTTTTTTGGTTTTCGTTTTTTTTCCTTCTCTCTCATTCTCCGTTTCTGCCTTTGATGATTTCTCTACCTTATCTTCTTTTTTCTTCAATTTCTTAGTGACTTTGACTTCAACTTTGTTCTTGCTTGGCTTTCTTTCTTCCGTTTTCTCC
Organism: Alsophila aescularia; assembly: GCA_946251855.1. Classification (NCBI taxonomy): domain Eukaryota; kingdom Metazoa; phylum Arthropoda; class Insecta; order Lepidoptera; family Geometridae; genus Alsophila; species Alsophila aescularia. The sequence goes on from OX276374.1 coordinate 19,605,379, forward strand.
TTTTTTGCCGCTTTTGGTTTTGTTTCCACTTGCTTATCTTTGGTTTTCTTTGGTTTTTCGACCTTTTCCTTCGGTTCTTTCGTTTCTTCTTTTTCTGGTTTCAGTTTTGGCTTTTTTACTTTTTCTTTGATGTCGGCCAGTTTGAATGAACCTGACGCGCCAACTCCCTTTAACTGCACGAAGGTTCCATCTTCGATGCCAGCTTTCAAGTTCTTCTTCAAGAGGTAGTTGAGTTTTTCCGTGTTCACCTCATATTTTTCTTTGAGGTGCTTCTTGATGGCGTAAAAAGAGACTCCTTTCCGACTTTTCAGCACAGTTAGGGCGTCTGTTATCATCATTTTAGTGGTCATTTTTTTAGTTTTGATCATGACGTCATCCGAAGGATTCTTCGGCATTTTCGGGAGATTTATCTGCAGCGCTGATTTCAGTTCAATATCTGAATCGGACGACTCGGAGTCTACGGAATTCGACATTGTAACGTTTTTAAGAGGGTAAACAAAGCCGTGGTTACGTTTCCGCGTTGTGAACTATTGTTGAGCTTTACTTTAAAGAGAGCCTCTGATGGGCTGTGATTGGTTACTTAGTTTTCTTGGGAAGTCGTACTGTAACTAGTCAACAGTAGATTAAAGTTAGTGTAATCTTGCTTGATAGGTATAACTTCAGATACTGCGAGAGAGAGAGAGAGTAAAATCAAATAATTCCAGTGAAATTACTGGTCATATGAGGCAAATTTATAGGGTGACCAGCGCAGTGCAGTGCCTTGCATTACAATTAGAAGTTCTGGGTGGCACTGCGATACTTATGGAAAGGCGTGGCGCATTTTTGTCTGTGCTGGAATCTTGCATTTCTAATTTCGAGCACTTCCCGATTAGCAATCCGGCTGAAATTTTCTTCAGGGTCAGAAATCGAAGACAATACAATAAAAAAAGTGAAAATGCAATAAAAAAAAATGTTCTATTTTAAATTAAATTATTTAAATTAGACTTATTTCTCTAGATTAAGGCCCACTTACTTGCACAGCTGTCTTAGCCCGGGCTAGTGACTATAGTCTGGGCTAACAAGCAAAAATAAAAAATAAAATAACCCCCGACCTCCCACTCACCATTATAGCTAAGAAGCATCTCGATCACATCAGTTTTCAAACATAAAAACCGCATCAAAATCGGTCCATTCGTTAGGGAGCTACGATTCTCACCCCCCCCCTTCCGTCCTTCCCCCTATTATAGCTAAGACCCAACTCGTTTACCCCTGCTTTCAAACATAAAAAACCGCAGCTAAATTGGTCATTTCGTTTGGAAGCTACAATTCTCACCCCCCTTGCTCACCCCCCATCCCCCATATATCTAAGAAGCATCTCGATTCAACAGAAAAAAACGTATCAAAATCGGTCCATTCGTTTTGGGAGCTACGATGCCACATACAGACACATACACACAACACACAGTTGTTTGTTTGTCGTATGAGGTAGTGCTGGCCTCTGATGTCAGAGTTTGTCAGGCCGCCCGAGGGCCTCTGACATGGCTTAACGACTGCTATTAATCAATAACAGCCGGGACCGACAGCTTAACGTGCGACAGCTTACGTTTTCCATCGCTCCGTGCTCCGAAGCACGGAGCGATGGAAAATTGGTGCGGAGCCTAGGTATTGAACCCGGTATCGTTGGATTCTAAATTGCACTACATTAATTGCACACCCTAGATTTATAACACCCGTCTCTTTGTTCAGGGGTTAAAAATGTAAGAAAAGTAGGATAGCTCTCTAACCTACATAAGCAGACAGTAGCGCAAAAGAGATAACAACAATTTATTTTGTAGCGTAAATATTCTAAGCTTTACACCATACATTTTTGACAAATGGTTTGAAAGTTATTACGATGTTTTTGATGAGCTTTCGTGTCTACTGTTATATCTGTCGTGTAGGTAATACTGCAGACACGAGTGCGGGCGGGCCGTGGGCGTGTATGGCGAGAATATGTATATTACTATCCATAATGTCAGATAATGCTTTTGAAAATGAACTGAAAGCTAGGTTGAAATATAATGTTTAGATTGTTTAGTGTGTGTGTTTAAAGTTTAAATCATGTTTTCAAAGCAACTTTTTTAATATTAAGCTGTGACCTGCTGTTTCACTCTAAGGTATTATATTTCCGCGGTATTTTCACCAAAACTCGAAATGACGTTGACAATTAAGCATTTACTGAACCTTTCTGACGGTTTGGCTATTTTTATCAGAAGCTGTATTGTTTTTACTTTTTAAATAGACTAAATGATTTAATATTGGGTTATAATTTGTATTCAAAATTAAATTAAATCTGAAAAAAGTCCTATGTCAAAATCCTTATTCCGATGTATTTGGTCCCCAATTCCGAGTGTACAATATACAAAGTGAAAAGTGTAATTATTCTAAAAGAAAAAATAGTAAATTTTATTATTTTAAATTAGTTTTCGCATTATTAAACTAAAGAAAATTGCATAGTAATCCTAGTAGTGCAGCTTTCTGATTTTTCCTAAGTTATGAAAAAAGCTGAAAGCTGCATTTTAGTTGTGTCTGCCACGGAATAACATGCTTATTGAACCTTTTCCCGACCTACTGTACATCGGAATATCGTTTCATACCAAAATAACACGTTTACTAATTCCGAGTAGGTACCTACTAAAATATATAAGATATTTGCATGTTTTATGTATAGAAAAATGATTAATTTCAATTTCGTCGTAACTATATATAAACTTGCTAACACTCACATTGGATTGTGTATGAACTTTAATTTTCTAGCTCATCTTTTCCACACAACGAATTAATAAAATACTGAAATTGATCACCTATGACATGTTATAAGTAATTAGTGAATGTGACGCAAAAATGTACCTCGGAAATAGATTTTAATATTTAAGTACTATTTAAGTTGTCAAATCCAAACTGAGAAATGCCTAATTACAAAAACAACCCTGTAAACCAAAAAATAAATCAAGTCTATGAAATCGTTATTCCGCGGACATCGGAATAAGAAACTAAAATATTTGGCACCTATAATGCCGCGGTATATTCAAAATGTATTTTTACCCTAATTTACTCAGAAAAATCCACAAAAGTGAAGTGTTTTCGATTAAAAACATAATTTTTTTCATTAGTTTATCCCAAAGAAGTAGACACACAGTTTAAAAATAAGGATAAAAACTCAAAAAAACATGGTACTCACGTGCACAGGGTCCAAAATGTATGAAGCGTGCCATCGGGCCAGCTGCTTACGCAATATTAACTGATTACTTATTTCAAATCGTTTACACATGAAACCACTTTTTTGGTGATATAACTACGCAATTAATAATATTATCTATTGAATAAAAGATCTTGAATTCATTTTTATTAATTAAATCCCTTGTAAGCGCCGTTTTTCTAAATACCTCGGAATATGGTGCCAATTCCAGAACCCCTCGGAATTAGGTGCCTCTTAGGCTACCTTAGATAGTTTGTTTTGCTTTCGTGCAAGCGGGCCAAGTACTAATGCGCTATTCCAGGACCTAAAATACCAATATACCAACATTTTGATCAAAGTTTCTTCAGTCGTCAAAAGATTTTTATCGATTGCTCGGCTCCTATTCATCGGATTGAGATACCCATTACACCAGTTTTTAAGTCAAACCCTAAGCTATCCAACAGTCAAATCCGCATCGACCGACTGACAGACCGATGGACCGATTGGTCCAGTAGTTTTTACGTGATGTGCGAACAACCAAACATGCAGAAGAAGACGATAAAAAAAAAAACTTGTTCCGTAGCTTGTTTTGAGTACATAGACCATGTTTTTATAATTATCTTCTTTGTACAGACTTTTTCGTACTTATTGCTTTGTTATAAGTACCTATAGATTACGCACATTAAAAAAAATACAAATTTGTCAAACCGATCTCAAGATGTGATGCGCTTACCTTAACGAACAGCATTTCTGCGCCCCTCGGCTTCACCCGCGTGGGTGACCATGAAAAGTAGCCTCTCTGTTAATCCAGGATATAAGCTATCCTGATACCAAATTTCACCCAAATCCGTTCAACAGTTTGAGCGTGAAGGAGTAATTAACATACAAACACAATCACATAAACACATAAATACATACATATAATACCATCTTTTGTCTTTATAATATTAGTGTGATAAGATAATTTCATATCTAAGAAAAAGGTCTTTTTGAGGTCTGTATTAGTTTAAATCGTGGACACGCGTTTGCGCGTACGGGCACAGAATAAATGTACGGGCCAAAAGCGCAGAATAAATAATAGCGCCACAGAGGAACAATTCTGAAAATTTCGCAAAAAAAAAAGAAGATTTATTCCTTCCTCAAATGCGTATGGTCCCGACTGTTATTACCCGACTACAGCACTACAGCAAAGCAAGGGAAGGGTAATGAGTTTAACAGTCTATGTATGTAGCCTATGTTCCACCATAGCGTTTTTTTTATTATTATGCTTTTTTATTTCGTTTTTTTGCTATTTTTTACCCGACTACGGCAAGGCAAAGTCAGTGTTATGTGTTCAAATTAAAAACTTGGTCCGATTTTTACAAGCGATGTATAAATCGTTTTGTTTTTCTATTTTTACCCAACCGTAGTCTAGTTTTAGTTTTTAGCCGACTGAGGAGGGTTATGTGTTTGCGTTGTATGTATGTTTGTACGTTTCTTAGGCGCGTCCTACAGCCTAAACGGCTTGATGGATTTTAATAAATGAGGTATCATTGGATTCCTCTTGATCACGAGAGTGCTATAGGATATATGAAGTGTCAAGAAAACTAATATGGAAAGAAAGAAAGAAAGAAAGAAAGAAAGAAAATTCATTTTTTCAACACACACAAAAATAAAAGATACAAATAATTACAATAATTAAGTAGGTACAATAGAAAAGGAAAACAAAGAAAAGATAAAAGTAGATAGTTAAAGTGGTGATGAATGGGCCTTAACTCAGCATTAGGCTGTTTGCCGAAGGCACGCAGCGCTGGTTTTCAGCTAAATCCCAGAGGGAGCGGAAAAAATAAACAAACAAGAATAAGTATAAAAAATTAAATTAAATTAATAAATATGGCGGATTATAGCTGCCATATTGTATTTCCGATGAAACAAAAAATGACCAAAAAGGTATGAAAATACAGGTCTTTAAAAGACGATTTCAAAAATATATAATTCTTATAACTAGTCAGTAGCTATTTTCTTGTAAGCTTCTTAAAAATACAATTTTATATTATTCAAGTTAAGTCGCGATATCAGTTGATACGACTCACTGCGATCAGCAGCCCGATTACATAACTTGGCTTCAATCGAATTCTCAATATGGCAACCACTAATGCCTTGCGATAGAGTCGAAATTGCTATGAAAAAAGTGATAATCCGATTGTAGCCAAGTTCTGTAATTGGGCCACCGGTGACACTCTAAATGGATCGCGCGTTCCGTTGGTACAAACCCAATGTAAATACTTTAATCTAATGTTAATTATTAATTTAATAAATTTATATAAATAATGCTGTGCCCGCGGTTTCACCCGCATCCCTCAGGAACCGTGCATTTATCCGGAATAAGTTTAATAGCCTAAGTATGTGTTAATCCAGGGTATAAGCTACCTCTTTATCAAAATTCATCCAAATCTGTACAGCCGTTAAAGCGTAAAGAAGTATCAAACATACATACACATACAAACGTTCGCCTTTATAATACTATAGTGAGATTATTTTTGCAGGCGGTCAGCTCGTAGTCAATAATATTGTAGGTACGCAGTCGGGTTTTTGTATTTATATAATAATTTTACTAGTTGAACTTATGTCTTGTTGATTAATAACAGTCGTTAAGCTATGTCAGATGCCCTCGGGCGGCCTGACAAACTCTGACACAAGAAGCCAGCACTACCCTAAACGACAAATATACTAGCAAACTATGAGAAAAAGCCAGACTGTGCGAGTTGAACTCGCGTGGAGAGATTCAGAGAGAGGATGTGCCATCACGCTGGCTCAGTACGGGATGGTGGATGTACGTGTCCTTGAGTATTGAGGTGCTGGGATATGCCATTCTAGTGTTATGGTATCGAAATATGCACATTACAAGTCATTGGACGATGTTTTGACGGATGCCGTCGTGAAGACTTAGCTAACTTTCGTTCGGGGGTTCTTGCAACAAACTGCACTGAAAAAAAACTTGGCTAATATAGTTCAAAATATGCTAGATTGAAAAAAACTTGATTAAAACATTCAAAAAAGTATCAGAAATGATAAACGGCCATTTGTTGCGTCAACAAAGCTAAAATGATCAAATGTCTATCAAGTTGAACATATTTAATACTAGCTGTACCCGCGGCTTCGCACGCGTGTTCTGTTCTTTAGGTTCAAAGTATGCTATTCCAGGACCAATTTACTAACATTTGAACAAAATTTCTTCAGCCGTCAAAAATACTTTATCAATTGCTCGGCTTCTTACTCACTGGATTGAGATAACAATTACACCAGATTTAAATCAAACCCTAAGCTATCTAACAATGAAATCCGCATTGCAATCGGTCCAGTAGTTTTTACGTGATGCGTGAACAAACAAACATACAGACAAACAGAAAGAAAGACACGATTAACAAAATAAAATTGTTCTATACCTCTTTTAAGCACCCAAGAGCATTTTTTTCATTTGAATTTATTTAGTAATCAAGATACGGACAAACAGACACACAAAATTAAAAAGTAAAACAGTTTGGCTTCAGTATCGAATACGAGTATAGAGAACCATCCAAAAAATATTTTTTATTACTTAAATAAAAAATATATTAACACCCAACTTAACTTTTTAACTTTGGACCCATATCCCGCAGAAACCCTTTACTTTTTCGGGATAAAACGTGTCCTCAATTTTAACCCATCATATAACTTAAGACAGTGCCAAGTTGCATCAAAACCCGACCATTACTTTCAGCGTTGTACGTGGTCTTTTAAATAAGTTTCAACCCCTAAATAATAACCCATAAATTTTTCGATATGTAAAGTATCCTATGTCCTACCTCGTAGTACGAACTCAAATCATACCAAGTTTCTTTTGAATTCATCCAGTAGTTCCGGCGGCGTGATGCGCGGCTAAGATACAGACTGACAGACATACAGACAAAAATGAAAAAAACATACAGTTTAGGCTTCATAATCGAATATAGAGTAACTTTAAAAAAAAAACATTATATCTTTAATGTACAGAATTTGGACCCATATCCCACAGGAACCCTTTATTTTTTCGGGACAAAATGTAACCATAATTTTCACCCATCTTATAAACTATGTCTGTGCCAAGTTGCATCAACATCCGTCCAATAGTTTCAGCGTGCTTTTAAATAATTTTCCACCCCTATCCTGCAGGAACACTTAATTTTTTCGGGATGAAAAGTATCCAATGTCCTACCTCGAAGTGTGAACTCAAATCATACCAAATTTCATTTGAATTCATTAAGTATTTACGGCGTGGTGCGCTACCAAGGTACAGACAGACAGACGGGCAGACAGACAGAAAGACAAAAATTAAAAATAATAGTTTAAAAAAACTAAAAAACACGCTTTATATAGAAAACCAAACTAAAAAATAGAAAATAAATTTTAATAGTGTAAATAAGAAAAAAATATTTATATAAAAAAAACGTGGGGTGCATGGGTCAATAGTTATAAATATTTCATTGACAGATATGAGAAGCACCCCACGCTTTTATTAATTAAAACATTTTTTTCTTATTTACACTATTAAAATTTATTGTCTATTTTTTAGTTTGGTTTTCTATATAAAGCGTGTTTTTTAGTTTTTTATACTATTATTTATTTTCTACTTTTTTTTATTTTATTTTTTCGAATTATTGCATTGTCATCGGTCTTTGACAGGTGTGCAAAATTTGAATGAAATCTGAGCGTATAAAAACACGTACCAATCCTTTCGATTGTCTTTGCTCGTAGTATGAACTCAAATCATAACAAGTTTCATTTAAATTCATTCATATAGTTTCGGCGTGTTGCCTAGCCAAGATACAGACAGACAGACGGATAAAAATGAAAAAAAATACAGTTTTGGCTTCAGTATCGAATCTAGAGTAACATCCAAAAAAAATATTCTAAATATCTTCAATGTAGGTACAGTTTTATTATAAGTATAGATTATTATTCTGCTTACTAATTTTGAGAACATTAGTAATTACTTACTATCATTCACCTCATACACTCCAATCAAGAAACATGATTGAGGCACGGTAACAATTGCACTTGATAGTTTTAGTCAAGTTGGATTATCGATGCTGAATTATTTATTCAATAATTCGCCTGCATAATACGAGTACAAGTCCTGAATTATTTATTCAATAATTCGCCTGCATAATACGAGTACAAGTCGAAACAAGTCCGACGAACGTCCATTTTGTTTGAGTTGTGGACTTCGCAATCGCTTCGCTTTTTCATTAAAATTTAATAAAATAGACTTCATAGTGTTCTGTGCCTCTCATGGTTTTCACCGCTTTTTATATATTAAGTATTCTAAGTTTTCCTATGTATGTGTGGTTGTATGTTTCTATAGTTAAGTGTACTTATATGTATTGTATAGTGTAGCCCAGTCAAGTTCAGCGAAGGAAATAAACTTAACGTATCACAACAAATGGATGAAGTGTTCGATCTACGCCAGCTTTGGGGGCTGCTAGAGCGGGTACTTGTATCAGTAAGTATAGACCTACCTAACGTTACAGGAAAATTCAAAAACAACATCATATCTATCTACTTTGGTTTCACAACAATAACTACTGTCATGCTACAATTTTGCTTATAATGGAATAAACATACAAGCACTGGCTGCTCTTTCCCATGAGGATATTAATGAGTAAATTCCTCAACTAGGACCTAGAGCCCTTTTCCTAATATTGGAAGGTTTGGCAGGTTGATTTCTCAGATTGTAGCTGGATTATATCAGCTGCTGCCGACTTAATTAGCTATAAGTGTTAGCACCTAGTACATAATCAAGATTTCTCAAAAGCAGCCTGCGGCTTCAGCCCGTCCGCAGCAGCGCGCCTGCAGGCTGCAGAACATCATTATGATGAGTATTCCACCCAAAGCTTTTCGGGCAGTAGCCTAGGTACCTATCATTAACTAGTGATTGAATAAGTGAGATATTTGACTCTGGTATCTATTATATTCAAATCAATAAAGTTATATAAATAAGATAATCAGGTGCTTTGTTAAATGACTAAGTATATTAACTTGTAAGATAAAATCAATTATCTATATTTGATTAACAGGCAATTTCATTCATCGAAAAAAGCAGTATTGTGAATTTTAATACATTAATGTTTGATTCTGATATCGAACATATTTAAATCAATCAAGTAACTTATTTATAAGTAGGAATAAAGTGCTTTGTTAACGAAATAAATTAACTTATAAAAATTAAACACGTGGCATCATTAGAACCACTAAAATACTTGTTAAACATTATAAAGCTCTTGGTGACATCAATAAAGCAGCAGATTATCGGCACAATAACTTGACTTGACACAGTTGACAAATTCTTATTTGGTTTTGATATGTCTGCTTGTTACATCGCTTAATCAACGTAACTTTATTGCTGAAATCACATTACTTTATGCGGTCGTATATAAACAAGTTGTTGATGTGTCTTTCTTGATTGGTTGTACCTACTTAGCCGCTATCTTCATGGAATAAGCCCGATCTGGGGGCGACGGGCGTTTGTTGTCCACGTCATCGAAAAAGCACAAAATAAAAATTATATCACCCCGAACCCCCACCTCATTATATCTAAGAAGTATCTCGATCACATTATAAAGTTATTGCAATAGTAACATTACAGGTAACAGATAGTAAGAAAAATATGTAGATATTTCGCTTTTGTGAAAATTCGTGATTTTGTTATGTAATTTTAATAAAGGCCTGCGCTGCTATTAGCTAATTTCTGTAATTATTTGAAACAAAAAAAAGAGCATGCTAAATTGCACTCAAACGCCGCTCATTAGTTAATATTACAATTAGAGATGCGCCGAACATGGATTTCTAAACCGAACCGTTACCGAACCGAATGTTCGGCCGAACTATTCGGTTCCATTTAGGAGCGCTTTGCCGCACTAAACACGTTTGTACAGTACAGGTCCGCGAGGCGCCCGGCCGGCTAAGCATTTTAAAACCTATATCTTTTTAAGATGGGCATCATCAATTCTTTACATTTTCGTCAAAAATAAGTGTTTTTCGTATGATTAGAGTACCAATCAATCGTTTGAAACTAAGCCACAAACTTCGTAATCTGGGATAAAAGTAAGACCTCCTGCGACCTTATCAAAAACAAAACACTACTGGGATGGAGTTAATAAAAACAATTTTGCATAATTAATTACAATTTGATTGGTATTTATTGTCTATTTCATTATGTTATCTGAGATTGAATGAAGACATACTCATTAACTATTATTCTAATTGTCACCATAAAAATTGCCATCAATGTTAAATAATGTCATGTTTGTCTGATATTACCTACTAGTTGGTTTTATTTTCCAAATAAAAATGACTTAACCAAATTATTTCGGCTCGTAATTAATTAATTGTATACAAATATTATATTACGGCAGTTGACAAATGGGATCCCTGCAGCTACATGAGAAATCCAGCCCTTGCAAGCAGAGTAAAGCACTCTAAACCGCGAGTTGCCAAGTCGGCTGGATTCAGTTTGGTGGGGACATAGCACCATTCAGAATAATTACCTAGTTAGTTCTGACAGCACTAAACTTGCTCTATTTGCTACATAATATTATGTTTTCTATTTATCAAACCTCATTCGTTGGAAGTTCTAGCCATGCTAATTCGCGGCGAGAATTCCGTTTGAGCCATGGTACAATAATATACATGGTTTGAGCGACATGCATGAATATTAAAATATCGAAAGTAATTCGTTTTATCTTTTACCTTTTCACGACTAAACGGCTGAACCGATCTTGATGAATTTAAAGGCCAACAAAGCATTTGTTGCTTACTCTCGCTTCCACATCTGTGATCCTGTAATTTAGTTCGCTTGTTATTAGACTAGATGGCGCTGATTTCAATGAGGTTCTTACGTAGTATTTGTATACTCTTTGGTTGAGGTCGCCCTGCGTATACAGATACTAGCTATTGTCCGCGACTTTGTAGACTAAAGTTTATCAGTAAAAAGGCAAAAGTAACAAAAATGAGTATCCCATGTCCTACCCCAGGATTCAACTATCTCCAGGCCAAAATTCATCAAGATCAGTTCAGCCGTTTAGTTGTGAAAAGGTAAAAGATATAACGAATTACTTTCGCTATTTTAACATTTGTATGGATTGGTTCTGTGAACCAAAAATATTAGACGGTTCTTGATGGATATTTTTAAGAGTTCAATCTAAAAATTTCGTCTGAATTTGGCGAGGTATCAATCGATTCGTCTTCATCGTAAGTGTCATAGGCTATTTCTTACCCGACCGTAGACGGTTTTAGTTTTTGAACTTATGTTTTGTTCGTGGGCTGCACTATTAGCGATGAATAAATTAAGCTACGGCGATTCCAGTATAAAAGGTTTATTCATTGAAATTATCTTATGTTCTAATTTATACACGATCTTTGTTAAACTATACACTTATTTATTATTATTATTAACATAATTATTAATTAAATGATTATAACATAAAACAATTTGGTAAAATGTTTAGAAATTGAAGCTACGGATGCACTTTTAAATTTTAGTACTTGAACGCGCGCTTCGTTAATTTCCTGAAAAAGGTAACTATATCAAAAACGATGGAACGGTTATCGGGAACTTCTTTTTTTTACATATATATACATAGCGTAAGTGTTATTTGTAAAAAAACATTTCGTTTCCAAGTTACAACTCCCGAGCTTCGGAGGGCACGTTATGCTGTCGGTCCCGGCTGTTATTGATTAATAGCAGTCGTTAAGCCATGGCAGAGGCCCGCGGTCGTCCTGACAAACTTTGTCACCAGAGGCCAGCACTACCTCACACTACAATACATTCAAATTATATCAGTTGTACAGCTACTGTTTAAATATTTAGTACTAAAATATTTGTGTTATGTAGGTACTTTTATACACTTATTTCATTTAAAGTGATGAAAAACTAAATCAAAAATGATTTACACCCTGTTTATAGAATTTTCAATTATGCTATTTAACATAACAAAAAAAAAAATGGCGTCTTAACTCTAAAATCAAGTGATAGTTTAATTTTAATGTAATTTTTTTTTATAAATTTCTGAACTGATTGTGATGATTCTCTTTTTACTTGAAAGGCTAGATATCCAGTGTAGTTCCATTTACATTTCATCAAAATTGGTTTAGTAGTTTAAAAAAGTATTTGAAGAAAATGTTACTTATATAATTAACAGGTAATAAATAAACAGGGTGAAAAAAAAATACAACCGGTGCCTTAAATAATGAGAAAACAAAACTCAAAGCAAACATTCCTTAGCTTATTTAAATAATTATTACTGCAAAGATTTTTGTAAACTTGCCTTAGCCAGGAATCGAACCAACACAAAATCCAAAATTATATCTTGTAGTTTTATGGGTTCCAACAACAGGGTCAATGATGAGGTCTCTTTAAGAAAAATCGTGTTTAAAAAAATAAAGAAGACAAGAAAAAGTATTAAATACATTCTTGGCCTAAAGAAGTCATTAAAAACACGATTTACTTAATTGACTGTAAAAGAGTACATAATAGTGCATCTTATTTACATTGTGTATATTTTATTTTTTGAATATATCGATAATTAAAAAAAAACATTTTTACTATAGCCCAACAATCATTAATTAACATACAACACATTTTTACCCTTATTAATAAAAAAAAATATGTTATAACAAAAAAATACAGTAAAGTGTACACTTTCGAAATTTTTACTAATGATGTACTTTTATTAATAATAATAACAGCTTAATAAAAAAATATATTACTTAATAATTCATTAGTTAGGTAATTACAAATAATTATATTATAAAAATAAATCTAGTAAACTTAAATCTAGTTATGGGTGGTTATATAAATGCGTAAACATTACTACTGTCATTTTTTGTGGAGATTTATAGAAAATACCAAGTTTTGTGCAAAACATTATCATCAATGTTTCAGCTTTATTCTGGTAAATCAAATCAGGAACTTTAGTAAATGCTTGATATAGTATTATAATAATAATGATTTTAATATAATATTGGTAATTTTTTATTATAAACATAAAAATAGGTGAGCTTTCTCCTACATAAAAATATATACAGTGTTCTGTTGACCATAATCATCTGGATTAATTGAACACGTTGTATAATTCACAGTTCACTACATTTTATCACAGGCAAAGCCAGATGACGTAAATAGATCTTAGAGGGTAGTTTTTTTTGTCATTTACTATACTATCTGTTATTAGCCCCATCGCAAAAAGAGCTGTGGCGTCGTAGCTTCCTAACGGATGGGCCAGTATTAATGCGGTTTTTTATTTGAATGCTGGAGTTAATATAGTTCTTAGCTTTCACTCTTTGTGATCGATCTCAGGCACTATTGACCTTCTTCGTGGATATAGTGAGGGTTTGATTATGAGAAGCGTGGCGACCTCAAACGGTCATTGAAATCAGCGCCACCTAGTCCAGTATTGGGCAAACTACATGAGCGCTCACAGATGGCGCAAACATCAAGTTTATAAAAGGCTTGCATCGCGCGAACGAAATTCTCGCCGCGAAGCAGCATATAGAATTTCCAACCAGGAACAGTTTCCCTGTCTCCGGGCCAACAACACCTGGCTCGGTCGGCAGTACTTCCCGTAATGATGGAGGAGCTTCGACAGTGGATACCTATACCTACCTACCTATCCACTCCCACGCCTTTACTTTTACACTGTACTATTATTTATTCTGTGTCTTTACCACCCAAGTTAGCATTGGAGCTGAACCACAGTACAAATAACCACAGTACCTACTATCCTTACGGGATAGGTTAGGTTATAAGGATATGTATGTGTTCGGTAATATATATGTATGGAGGGTATCGTGGTGTCAAAAAATTATGAAATGGAGTTTTGAACATTACAACACAGTTTTTAGACTATATTTAGTCGACGTTTTTAAAATTTTGACTAAAATTAACTTGTTTTAAATTCTATTTAGATACAAAAATGCTGCCGAATGCACTAACATAATTCTATAATACATTAAACCATTACATTACAATTCGTACAAACATAGAAACTGGTCATTTAAAGCTCATTAAGCGGAGAGATGGATCGGTATACCCATTGGCGCAGGTTCGAATTCTTCTAAGCCGGCGTGATTTAACGACTGCTGTCGATTAGAAATTGGGAATGATGGTTTAAGGTGCCCTCCGAAGCACGGAGCGTTGCCAAATCCGCACATAACTTAATAAAAGCTTATGGTGCGATCCGAGGATCAAAACCAGTATTGTTGGATTGCAAAGTAAACATAATATGATGGTGCACAGCGATGACAGCCTAAGAGTTTACTAGTGCGAGTTAGAACACAACGATACCGGGTTTGGTCCTCGGGTCCGCACCAATGACTTTCTAAATTATGTGCAGATTTCCATTACTCCGTGCTTCGGAGGGCACGTTAAGCTATCTGTGCCGGCTGTTATTGATTTATAACAGTCGTTAAGCCACAACCGAAGAATACAACCCATCATTTATCTTGCAGTATTGGTGAGGGGCAAAGGATCGAACCCGTTGTCGCTGGATCGTAAAGTTATAACCGCTCAAATATCTCTTACAGTAATGTCTAGAATCTGTTTTGCGCCTTGGAATCTGCTACAAATTTCCTGACGTGCTTGATGTAGTCCAACATGACGGTTGCAAACGCCGCGTCTAAGATGAACTGCGGTATTTTACCTGCAATACAACAACATTAATTGAATTACATAATTCGGTTCAGAAATCCCGAAGACATGAGAGAACATATACATTAAAACAAGTAAATTTTCTAACGAAAACTACTGAACCAATTTTGATGAAGTTTATATTATTATGTGACTACACTGAAAGTCAACCCTTTTCAATAAACCACCAACCATCCACATCTGTTTAGAAATTTGAGGTAACATAAACATAAAATCAATTGGATTTACTAAAAAATCTTTCTCGAAAAATAACTAAACCAATTTTGATAAAATATTTATATGGGAACACCTGGAGAAAATAAGACTTAAAAAAGACGGTCCTCTGATTGACGGAGAAATCAGTTTAAGACCTTAAATCTGTTTTTTAATCAAAGATTGAGTCTTATTAGTTTTGATAAGGTGGGGAGAGGAGGGGGTGCGGGTCCGTCTGTCAAATTGACTGTGACAGACGGACAGACAGACACACACGAGTGATCCTATAAGGGTGAAAAGTTTACATACTCATATTCGCATTAGGATTTCCTGTCGCGTGTGGCATGGACACACACAACAACACACCACACACATACAAGACCCGAGTACAAACATTGAAGCTTATCACACAAATGTTTGCCTGGCCAGGGTTCGAACCCAGGTCGACAAACTCTTTAATAAACATCGTCATATTTTATATCGCGTTTATTGAGATGAATATCAAATTCAAGAGACGTTTCTAATAGTATTTTATGAACCGGTTGCATAACGAGGTCTATGAAAAGACGAGAGTGAGTTTAAAAAACGAGCCCTAGGCGAGTTATTTAATAGTATCACTCGAGTGTTTTAATACCTAGTTATGTTTCATACCCTACTTTATCTACACTCATGCAATAGGAACTTACATTTAATAAAGAAAAACTTAATATTTTCTTGATTTTGTTGGTAAAAGCTCAAATCAAATCAAATTGTTTATTTGCCAGATTACAGTCATATAAAAAAGATCAAATTATTTTGCGGAGACACTGTATTTAGACGTGCAAATGTTTACAATTACCTACCTAATTATATACTTAATAATTTGTAGTTTTATTATAAATATACTTATTTACAATATTCCCTAAATTCCTTAAAACTATAAAAACAATTGCTGAGAAGCCATTCGAGCTCTTTACACATTAAATCAATATGTAACTTCCGTGTTCGTCATAAAAGCACCGGTTTGGCTCCGCACTACGAGGGTTTTCGCCATTTATTATCTATGGCAGCGCGTGTTAGACCGTATGCGCGCGAATTCGCTGTGGACTGAATGTTGGCGCTATAATTTGAAGTAAATTTAATTAGTACCCAACCAATTTAATGTGTTATGTTTTTATGTTGATCAAAAGTTTTATCCTGATTAAAAATGTCAGACAGCAGTGTTAGTGAGAAGAATATGACTCGACCTGACATCACGGAATCAGCAACGAACATGACGAACGAGCTTTTACCAGCAAAATCAAGAAAATATTACGACTTTTTTTCTTCATTAAATGTGAGTTACTATTTTCATGAGTGTAGAAAAGTAGTGTATGAAACGGCACATAACTAGGTATTAAAACACTCGAGTGATACTACTAAAAAACTTGCCTACGGCTCGTTTTTTAAGCTCACTCTCGTGTTTTAATACCCCTCATTATGCAACCATTTCATAAATTACTATTTTTTCGTATTAGAGACGTGCCGTGCGTAAAGTATGTCATCATGCCAACATTTTTGAGTTCATAATCCGGATTTTACGATATGAGTGTAGATAAAATACATAAAACGTGACATGTGAAGTCGGGTTTTTTGTCTATTAAATTTAGCTTGTTTGATAGATAACTCTTTATTACCTAACTAGCTGTGCCCGCGGCTTTCCCCACGTGTTCGTCTGTTCTGGGATAAAAGTGTTATTCCAGGCCAACAGTACCTATCAGGTAAAATAAACCAAATTTCGTTCCGCCGTCAAAAAGTTTTGTTATCGTTTGCTCGGCTTCTACTCATTGGATTGAGATACCAAGTACACTCGTTTTTGAGTCAAACCATCAGTGAAAACCGCATCGCAACCGGTCCAACAGTTTTTACGTGATTCGCGAACAAACAGACATACACCATTTAAAATATGTATGATGATATTGGAACTTTTGGTTCTGGATTACCACAGAATCTTTATATTTTAGAAAAATGACCACGCGGGCTCAGCTATATTAGTCATGAAATAAAACTATCAAATTACTGTCAAATATACGACTTCATATTTATATCTTTTACGGACTAGGCAATCGTTTGACCACAATCTCACATGATGGAAATAGATATAGATGCGAAGACAATATTACCTTTCAAATCGCAGCACATGAGCCACTGAAAGGTGGCGTGTTCCTCTATTTTGCCGCCAGGTGTCGTCACAGTCTTCGGTTTTAGCAGCCAGCACCCAACTTTGTTATGACCTCTGAAATTACACAACATTATATGTTAACATGATATTCTATGTCAATAAGTCAATAATAGACCGAGCGAGCGAAGCGAGCTCAAGTCTGCTTTACTCGTATGTACAATCAATTTGCTTTCTAATCTACAGGTCGTATTTTACAACCGATCTGGACGAAACTTGGTATACAGGTTTAACGAATTTTTGTATATTTTTTTGTCGTCGGGGTTTTTTATTATACTTCCTCCCAAAAGAACAAAAAGGAGGCTACTGAATATATCCGCCTTGTGAGATCTGAATATATCCGCCTTGTGAGATCTGAATATATCCGCCTTGTGAGATCTGAATATATCCGCCTTGTGAGATCTGAATATATCCGCCTTGTGAGATCTGAATATATCCGCCTTGTGAGATCTGAATATATCCGCCTTGTGAGATCTGAATATATCCGCCTTGTGAGATCTGAATATATCCGCCTTGTGAGATCTGAATATATCCGCCTTGTGAGATCTGAATATATCCGCCTTGTGAGATCTGAATATATCCGCCTTGTGAGATCTGATTTCGATGGTTCTTTCTATTTGAAAGGTACTAACTATAAGTTGGTCTTATAAAAATTTGGTGGAGATCTTATGAGGATCTTCGGCGTGATGAGCAGAATAGCTCCTCAAAATGCAGTAAATTGCTCACTTGTAGGTTTTTATCAGTGAAATCAGCCCTTTACCTACTAGGGTATTTAGGTATTATTTGCTACTAAGCAGGGATTGATGGGGCGCCTTGGTTATTAATGTTAGTTTTACAATAAAGTCACTAGATGGCGCTACTGCGCACCGCTAGACTGTTGCAAGAAAGTTTGTGCTCGCGAGGTCTACTGTACGCAGAACTACTAGTTAATATTGTATGTATAAAAAGATCTGCATCAAATGAAATAACTAATAAAACAACTTTGACGAAATAGATATGGGACCAGTGACCACACTAGGTGTTCTAAATATATAATTGTTCCGTTATCATCCAGCTATACTTGCATATGTGCATGTGAGTGTTTATATATGAGGCAATATAAACACAAAATCAAATGGATTTACTAAAAAAGCTATTCTCGAAAAACTACTGAACCATTTTTGATACAATTTATATGGGACCACCTGGAGAAAATAGCTTACAAAAAAATAACTGTCTGCAATTGACGGAGAAATCAATAATAATACATAAAAAATAATACTTGTAAATTTGGATGTGAATGTTCTTAAAGCGTTTTATATTTTTTGTAACGGATGATAATGTGTAAGTTTGTGAATTTGGACGGCTGAATGAATCAACATACTGGCTAGCTTCTTTCGCCAGGGAAAATTGTGTTAAAGCAGCGGGTAAAACAGTAGGAGCGGTTTATTGAACAATTGTTGTTTATATGTACGTACATAAGGATAATTGCTTGTGTAGTTATGTCCGTTTCTATAGTTAGTGTTATCCAAAGTTACTGGACGGATTTTGATGAGGTTGAGGTGTTTGTAATTAGAAAGCTTACGTGTCAATTTAAATTATCTGTAAATATTGTTACAAATCCGAGCACACCCTTCACCTAATTTGTTTGTTTATAAATTAGAACATTAGAAACATTTATTATTACACTGATAATACATTATCCGATTATATTATAACATGGACCACGTTATTTATTTTAGTACGTTCAAGAACCACCGTTAGTAACACGTTTTAATTAATATATTTGATAAGAGATAACATGTCTACGCGTAGGCTTTCTTTATCAAATAAGTCTGATAAGATTTTGTTACTGGGTTAATTAGCTATGATGTAATTGAGAAATTAATTAAGAAACCAAGGAGGGATTATAGAATCACATATGGGCCGCCAGTAAATGATGTCGAAGTACCGATAACCGTATTAAGAACGCAATAGAGCGGAACAAGGGCTCCAAAGTGTTCGCAAGAGATCTGTCTATTGGGCAAAGCCTGTTGACGAAATCCGACAGTGGCAGCATCGTTTCGTCGAAGCCAGAGATTATGAGTGAGCTCGAGAAGTTCTATGGACAATTATACACCTCATCGCGCAGTTCTCCTAGCAGGACTAGCGATGCAAGAGCCCGTTTGACCCGACATTATACCGAAGATATCCCGGACGTCAGCCTATACGAGATCAGAATGGCTCTCAAACTGCTAAAGAGCAACAAGGCACCAGGGGAGGACGGAATAACAAAGCTACTGAAAGCGGGTGGAACACCGGTACTTAAACTCCTTCAGAAGCTGTTTAACTCCGTCATCCTTGAGGGTACTACACCAGAGGCGTGGCACAGGAGCGTAGTGGTGTTGTTCTTTAAGAAAAGTGATAAAACCCTCTTGAAGAATTATAGGCCCATTTCGCTGCTGAGCCACGTCTATAAGCTGTTTTTGAGAGTAGTTACAAACCGTCTCGCTCGTAGGTTTGACGACTTTCAGCCTCCCGAACAAGCTGGATTCCAGAAAGGCTATACACCGTATACCACATCCATACGCTCCAGCAGATTATACAGAAGACCGAAGAGTATAATCGGCCATTATGTCTAGCGTTTGTGGATTAAGAGAAAGCCTTTGATTCAGTCGAGACCTGGGCAGTGCTACAGTCATTACAGCGGTGCCAGATTGATCACCTACATATCGAAGTGTTGAAGTGTTTGTACGCAAGGCCACCATGACAGTCCGTCTTCAGGATCATAGCACGAATTCTATCCAGTTGCAAAAAGGCGTGAGACAGGGAGACGTTACTTCTCCGAAACTGTTCACCTCTGCACTGGAAGATGTATTCAAGCTTCTGAACTGGAACGGATATGGTGTTAACATCAATGGCGAATACATCACTCACCTTCGATTTGCTGATGATATAGTCATCATGGCAGACACCCTTAGCACAATGCACAGTGACCTCAAAATTGTTGGGTCTTAAAATGAACATAGACGAACATCATGTCAAACGCCCATGTCGTACCTATGCCGGTTTATGTTGGGAACGATATTATCGAAACTGTTGATCACTATGTCTACTTGGGTCAGACGATCCAACTGGGTAGATCCAACTTCGACAAAGATGTCAACCGACGAATCCAACTCAGATGGGCAGCGTTCGGGGAATTACGCCATATCTTCTCGTCGCAGATACCACAGAGCCTCCAGACGAAAGTTTAGTATCAGTGCATGTTGCCAGTTACAGTTAGCGACCACGTCTCAGTGCCGTATGTCACTGAGACGTGGTCGCTAACTGTTGGTCTCATACACAAGCTCAGAGTTGCGCAGCGTGCAATGGAGAGAGCTATGCTCGGTGTTTCACTACGTCATAGAATCCGAAATGAGAAAATACGTAGAAGAACAAAGGTTACCGACATAGCTCTCAGAGTTTGCAAGTTGAAGTGGCAATGGGCAGGCCATATAGTTCGCAGAACTGACAACCGTTGAGTAATAAAGGTTCTCGAATGGCGACCACGAATAAGCAAGCGAAGTGTGGGGAGACCCCCGACACGATGGACCGACGACATTGTAGCCATCATCGTACAATCTCGTCGGCAGCCATCATCGCATGTAGCCATCATCTTAGGAAGTCGGTGGACGGAGGTGGTACAAGATCGCTCGTCATGGCGCTCTTTGTGGGAGGCCTATGTTCAGCAGTGGACTTCTAAATAATGACATGATGATGATGACCGATAACCGTTGGGGTAGACAAGTTCTCGAGTGGAGACCACGTTTAGGCATACGTAGTGTAGGACGCCATGTGGCCAGGTGGAGTGACGACCTGCGAAAGGCGGCTGGGAGAAGCTTACGTCCAGCAGTGGACAGATTCAGGTTGATGATGATGATGAGTCCACAGCTGAACAACGGCCTCCCCCACACAACGCTACAACGAAGCTAGCTCGCTGTTAGCTTATCATAAGGGGGATTTATCATAATCACCTCGCTTGGCAGGCAGCGCGGTGAACGCAGCCGTTGGTGATAACATACAGGTGCATACTGCGGCCCATTTCCTGAATCCTCTGCCGGTACTCTCAGCACCCGCGGGTGGGGAGGGGGGTCCTACTATTGTGTCGTCCAAGACTGTTCCGTATACTGACAGAACACTGAAGCTTGCACACGTTCATTGAATTTTGTCGCTGACTGTACCCGGGCACGCTGACGGAGTGTCACTACAAGTTACACAGACTCACCTGACCATGTCCCTCACGGGCGGGTACCCGGGCACGCTGACGCTGACGCCGGAGCTGATGTAAGCATACGCGCTGTCATCCACGACGTCTCCGTCGCGCGACAGTAGCGCAGTGCGGCGGAGGATGATGAAGTCGCGCGGTGCGATGATGCCACGGCCGCCACCCGCTGTCACTTGGTAGGACAAGTCCGTGCCTTCGTCTATTTGCTGGAAAGAGATGTTGGTTGGTTACATTCACAAGCACAAAGCATATCTATCAAATTGTACCTATATTTGACATTATCTTTACCGCCCGCGACTTCGCCCGCACAGACTACTTTTTATCGCGAAAAAAAGCATCCTATGTTCTTCTAGGATATTAGAAACCAATGCAAAAGTAGGTATAGCAACAATGCTCTTGATGTTTTTTGATAGACTTGTTATTACGTTACAATGGTAACCGTTCCTTATAGCAAATAATCAACAATTTCCAGTTTTCCCGTGGAGACTTTAATTTTCCGGGATTAAAAGTATCCTTGTTTTATTCCAAGTTATAAGCTATCTCCACTCCAAATTTCATAAAAATCCGTCCAGCCGTTACTCCAAACAAATAAAGAAACAAACAGACAACGTTTCACTTTTATATAATGGTATAGATGTGACGTAACACTTTTATAACTTTCATCATCTGCCTATACTTTTCCACTGCTGGACGTAGGCCTCACCGCAGGCAAACGTAGCGTAAGAGGCCCTGTGGCCAAATAAAGTGACGACCTGCGAAAAGCGGCTGGCAGAAACTGGATGCAGAAAGTTGGAGACCGAGCTCAGTGTTATAACTTTGTTATTAATAATTTACGATGATCATTATCATCTATTACTGGGAAAAAATATTTGTCCTCATCAGTCATCATCACACAAATACTTGCACCTTGCAGGATTCTCAGTGTCCCTGACTGTTCAGTCAGGGACACTAACTATTCAGCCAGATCGGCCGTCAGCAGTTTTATATTTTTTCAGGTATCTTACTGGATTGTTTTTATGAATATATATTTTTTAGTTTTAAAATAACATTAGACTACTGTACCATTTTTTCCGGTATACCTTTATAAGCTCACTCTTCAGCACAGTAGGATTCCACTCGGGCACTCTCGTGATGTTGTCCTTTAACTCTTGATATAGGAACTTGGCTGGACACTCCACTGTACCCTGAAATAAGACAGATAGATTGATATATTTCTATTGCGCTAAAAACTAAAATTACATGTGATGGCTGGTACACAAGTCATAGTCATGAACGGGTGCTGTTTGTGGGGACTGGTCCAGCTTAGTTTCGTATTATATTGTAGCTATTATTCCAGTTTTCATGAGCGCACACATTGGCACTTATATAATTGGCAGTAATTACGCATTACATTGAGCTTGAATCGGCGGCCTTATCACTAAGCAGCGATCTATAATAAGAGTAGCCCATTCAAAAACTGATCATCATTTCTTGACGCTCATTATAGTCACATTATAGGGAAGGAAGGGTTATAAAAAAATTGAGAAGCTTTAGTGAACCAAGTTTTATAATAGACCATCTACATAATATGTAATTTGTGTCTCATAAACTGGCTCGTCTGTCTGTGTGTCTAGTGATCTGTCATTGTTAACAGAACATGAGTGTTGTAAATAGGTAAGTTCCCAAAAAAGTAAACTTACCGTACGCCTATATAAACCATCTCGCCAAAGTCAGTCTGTTTGGACTCAACAATGTTTCCTTACTGATTTTCTGACATTATAATCTATTCGAATATATAAAAGTGAAACGTTGTCTGTTTGGTTGTTCGTTTGGGGAATTACGGTTAACGGTTGGACGGATTTTGATGAAATTTGGAATGGAGATAGCTTATACCTTGGAATAACACATAGGATACTTTCCACCATTATCATCACCATAATCATCCTTGACGCGGGTGAAACCGCGGGGCGCAACTAGTGGAATATAATAGGTACTTAAATACTTTAGAAATAGTTTTTTTTTCTAGTGTTCATAATAATGATTTCCCCTATCAATCTAGCCTTGAATAAGGCCAATAATCAATTTTCTTTTAAATTAAACTTTTAAAGAATGAATGATGATCTAAGAATGTGTCCAAAAACACTTTTCTTATAGTCTCTATTAAGATTAAGACACTTTGTTCATGCGTTCTTTATCAGTAGCACTTCCATTAAGCACTACTTTGCACTAAAATTACTGTCACTAAACACTACACTAACTCGAACGGTTTTGTTCGTTTAAGTCTTCTCACTATGTCCGTGTGGTCGAGGAGCTGGATCGCCTCGATATTTACATGATGGTAAAGTCTTTGTTCGTGAGCTTCTGCATATTTTTGAATGACTTTGTCGACAAACTCTACATTGAGGTCCCGATGGAGATCGTCATTTCTTATGTACCAAGGAGCATTTACAATTTCCCGCAGTACTTTATTCTGGAATCGTTGTATAATTAATGTATTGCTTTGTTTGGTGCAGCCCACAGTTGTATCCATAAAACTGGCATTAGGACTTGCTTATATAACAGTTTGTGAATTGACAGCTTAGAGTGTCTTCCAAGCAGCCAATAAATACTTTTATATATTTTTTCTAGATCTGCTTTTTTTTTCTTGACGTGAGCTTACCAGCGTAGCTTTGCATCAAGCGTCATACCGGATACTTAGCTGTATTCTCCTACGGGATTAGTTTACGATTGATATAAACTGGGGAATACTGGTGTTGTTTGTTGCTAAAGTCAATGTGTATAGATTTGAACTCATTAAGTTTAATCCTCCATTTCTTTGTCCAGTCGTGGACTTGATTGACAGCCACTTGAACCTTCTCCGTTGCTTCTGCGTGTGAACTTCCTACAGCCATTATGGCTGTGTCGTCCGCAAAAGTACCAATGGTGTTGCTTTCTAATTCGGGAATATCACAGGTGTATAGTAGGTACAGGACCGGACCCAAAACACTTCCTTGTGGTACTCCAGCTTTTATTTCCTTTAAATCTGAGTGGGCATCATCTTGCCGTATTCTAAATACTCTGTTTGATATATACGATTCTAGAATATCCGCGTAATGTCTTGGTAGCATATTTCTCAGTTTATATATAAGACCTTCATGCCATACTTTGTCGAAAGCTTGTGCTACATCTAAGAAAACTGCAGAACACACCCTTTTACCTTCAAGAGCTATCTCGATGTTATTTGTGATTCTGTGCACTTGATCTATGGTTGAGTGCTTTTCTCGAAACCCAAACTGATAGTCTGGAATTAGATTCCTGTTATCTATGATTGATTTTAGTCTTCTGAGCAATAACTTTTCAAAAAGCTTTGACATTATAGGCAGCAAGGAGATCGGTCTGTATGAAGTAAACAACTTCATACAGACATTCATGCGGCGGTTTTCCAGGCTTTGCTATCATTATTACTTCTGCAACTTTCCATATGTCTGGTACATACTTTAACCGTTAGAGCGTAGAGCGGCATTTATTAGGGTTATTATCTTGACAATACCCTTTCTTGGCATACTCGTATTATGAAGTAATTCCCCTGAAATTAGATCATACCCAGATGATTTTGACTTACTGATATTTAATTTTATTTCTCTTAAAACTTATCTGGGTGTAACTAGTTTTACACAATCTTCATTATCATGTGACAGCATGTCAACCAAAGTAATAGCTTCATTTGTTTCACCCTCATTCGGTTGAAAGATGGTTTTTAGGTGCTCTGCAAACTTTTTAGCTTTTTGCTCGTTATTTACCTATTGCCCATTCCCCGTTTGCCATTTACGGTGGAATTTGGGTCATCGGCTTTTTTAAATTCTTAGAAGCCTTCCATAGAGAGTAGAGTCATCGTTAAAACACTGGATTAACCTTTTTACTTGTTTAGTTAGATTGTTGCCTTTTTTTTTGTCTTCAGGACACCTAGATTGATGCCACCTTTTTCTTTGCCTTCTTTTTTCCATTATAAGTTGCTTGATTCTTAAGGGGTACATATTTCCTTTCGTCTTTTTATTAGTTTCTGGTGTGTTTTCCTAAGCTGTTTGTTGGACGAGTCTTATAAACTTATCTATATCTGTGTTTAAATCTTCCGGTGTCTTTAGTGGAACATTGAGGTCTATATGACTATCTAAATCTATCTTAAAGGTCTCCCAATCAGTAAACTTATTAACTAGGGTCAGAGCAGCTTCCTTATGCAAGACCCTTTCACTTATTTCTAAAAGGATTGCAGAGTGATCCGAATTCATATCATTGCTATGTTCCACTCTCAAATAACTCGACGATAAATTCTTGCTTATAAAAAAGCCTAAGAGGTCTGGTATTTTATTGGGATCCGTAGGCCAGTAAGTTGGCTTTCCAGTAGAAAAAACATCACATTTCATCTCTCTTATGGCACATAATAATTCTTTACCTTTTGTGGTGGTTAGTCTGGAGGCCCAGTACGTGTTTTTAGCATTGAAATCACCTCCTAAGACAAATCTGTTACCAAGGCGGTTTAGACATATACTGATCTTTTTAGTCATGTACTGAGGTGGGCAGTATATAGCAGGGGCTTAATTCTCTAATTTTAAGACGCCAATTCCATGCCAATTCCACGCCGCCTGCGTGGAATTTGTTCGTGATTCCACGCTGCCTGCGTGGAATCACGTGGAATTGGCGTGAGTGGTCATACAGAATCCAGGCCCAGATACAGTAAGAGGATATGTCTTGGTTTGGAGACAAATCGCCACAGCTTGAATATATTTTTCTTCGTATTTTGACTCTTCATAGTGCTGGAGATTTTCCTTAACAATAACAGCACTACCACCTCTTGCAGAATTATCTGGGTGTAGTGCATGATAAACTTTGTAACCTTTAAACTTAATCTAGGATTGCTTCGTGAAGTGCGTTTCCGATATTAGGCACACATCCACATTTTCTAAATCTAGGACTACTTGCAACTCATTATGATGGTTTTTTTTCGTCTTAGATGTAGCTGTATTGGTACTATTTTCAAATTTTTTCAATCTTAAGTCGAATGTTTAAATGAACTTTAGGACTTCGTCTAACTTTTTCTTACTATTTGCTACAAGGGGGGCCTGTGGGACCTTTTCTTTGCCTCTTGAAGCTACTTGGGCGTAAGACATATTCTTAGTTTTGGTATCAATTATTGTGTATTGATTTAGCTTTTTTTGGCTAAGGCCGTCCTGTTTTTCACTAATATCATTACGTGTGCGTAATGCAGAATGTTTTTTCGAGCTTTTATTCCGGATTAGCTGAATCTCTTTAGCTATAGCACATCCTCTGTAGTTAGCTGGACGTGGAGCTCCACAGTGGATGCACTTTGGCTTCTCCTCTATTGGTTTTGTGCAATCCTTGGTCAGGTATTTACCGGTGCATTTAACGCACCTCGGTTCTTTGGAGCAGTACTTTTGCGTGTGCCCATTGGACATACATGAATTATAATTTATAAGTTTAAAAAATATGACGTTTGATGAATATAATTATGCTTCTAATGTAGGCACAAGGTTATAATAATAAATTAATTAACATTAATAATACAACAGCTGTGATGCGTACTTAATGTGTAATTTTTAATTTCTAGATTTTAAGGTCAATTTAATTTAATATATTAAATTAACCTTTAATATATTTAATTAACCTTTAATTTAATATATTAAATTAAATATACCTTAAAATCTAGAAATGTGGCATTATCTTAAAAAAAATATGTAAATTGTGCATGCCTAAATTGGTGATGTGTTAAGTTCAGCCGTTATCGAGTTAAAACTCCCCAAACAAACAAACAGATAACGTTTCACTTTTATATTTTGGTATGGATGGATTTTTAATTTCTAGATTTTAAGGTCAATTTAATTTAATATATTAAATTAAATATACCTTAAAATCTAGAAATGTGGTATTATCTTTAAAAAAATATGTAAATTGTGCATGCCTAAATTGGTGATGTGTTAAGTTCAGCCGTTATCGAGTTAAAACTCCCCAAACAAACAAACAGATAACGTTTCACTTTTATATATTGGTATGGATGGATTGGTGTCTCCCACCTTAAGCTGTTCACTTCACACACACTATAACACGAGTGTTATAAATATGTTTCAAAAGTGGAAACTCACCGTAAACCTATACACCTTCCCAAAGTCAGTCGGTTTGGACTCCACAATGTCTCCTTTCTGGGAGCCTCTCTTCTCTACCGTCCAGTTGGGCAGGGTTATGATTCGCCAAGCATTGCGCATGCTCTCGTCTGCTACAGATTTGTATTCGTCTATCTGTGGACATGAAACAGAGGTCTGTAGATTCACCAAAAATGCGACGAGACGAGCTAGATGGTCCCTTGATGGTAAGCGCTACGATTAACATAAGGTATTTAAATAAAATCGGTTCACATATTTAACTTTCTGACAAAAAGAAAGTTCGGCCAATTCAAAAACACTTTATTTAATGACGGAATAAGGTAGAGTTTGCTTCAACCATACAAATGGCGCACTGCCTTAACATTAGCAAGCTGGTTAATACAAATAAATTATTGGGTAAGAGCTGCACCCCGCGGTGCGTTCCGGATTATCAAAAGTATACTATGTGTCCAGGGTATAAGCTATTTCCATACCAAATTTCATCAAAATCCGTAAAGCCGTGAAGAAGTAACAAACATACAATGATACACACGATAACTCCTGGTACATTTCAATAAAAAAACAAACAGTTTTTTTGTTTTTAAATCTTATCCGTGCAATTATGAACATATAGATTGATTAAATAGTATAAATAAAATTAATAAAATAAACTATAGATTTAGGAAGAACGCAAGTTTCTCATGATTGATTATAGACAAATATTTGCCCCGAACAGGATTCGAACCCGGGAGACTAAGCTCAGTATTCAGGGACACTGCCAACAGTGCCACATTGTCGTCTATTGCTAAGCCTGATGATTTTGGACGAAATAGCAAACCGAAACCAGCGTACCTAATATTACACCTCGAACAAAAGTAATTAGATTAGGTATTTTGTTGGCGCATAACATGAGCAGTTTGAAGTGGATACTGCCATTTGAATAGATAACTATAGTACCTACACAAATAACAAATTGACTTTATTTTTGATCCATATTGTACAATGGGCGGTCTTATCTCTAAATACCGCTCCATAACTATACATTTTGTTACATTAACTTTCTAGTTTTATTTCTTACACATGTGTTAGAAAATAAACTCTTCTAGGTTATCATAATACAATATATTCTGGAACCTAAATACTTAACTCAATCATAAAGAAATTGCTCAAATTATCATTAACAGCCGGCAACTGCCCATTTTGTTGAGTATAGGCAAGAATAGGGCATTATTATTATCTTACGGAAAAATCCTAGCCTTTTATTATTGACTAGCTGTACCCACGGCATTGCACGCCATGGCCATTTCTCTAGGTTAAAAGAACTCTATTACTATTCCAAGACCTAAAATACCAATATACCAACATTTAAACAAAATTCCTTCAGTCCTCAAAGTTTTTTTCGATTGCTCGGCTTCTACTCTTCAGATTGAGACAATAAGTACACCAATTTTTAAGTCAAACCCTAATCTATCCAACAGTGAACCGCATCACAATCGCAATCGGTCTAGTAGTTTTTACGTGATGCGTGAACAGACTGACAGACAGACAGACAGACAGACAGACACGAATTTAAAAAAATATTTATTCTTTTTCAGTAGCTTATTTTTAGAAACTGTAGAAGGGCGAGTCGGGCTCGCGTACCGAGGGCTTCTTACTACCCCCTCACTTTTTTTCTTGTGACAGAGATTTGACTCCTCTTTCTATTAGTGCCACTCCTAGCCCTAGAAAACGCGTAGGAAATTAATTATATTTATTTATTATTTTATGATGGAACATTATCGCCATTTATCTATACTTATAATAAAGCAATAGGAACGAAATAGTATGTACAATGAAAATAATAACGGTCTTAGGATACTTAAAATAAGCTACTGAACAAGAATATAACTTTTTTTTAAATCATGTCCGTTTGTTAGTTTGTCTGTATGTTTGTTCACGCATCACGCCGATTGCAATGCGGTTTTCACTGTTGGATAGCTTGACTTCACTGTTAACACTGTTGGATGATTGACTTAAAAACTGGTGTACTTGGTATCTCAATCCGATCAGTAGAAGCCGAGCAATCGATAAAAACTTTTTCAATGGCTGAAGGAATTTTGTTCAAATGTTGGTATTTTAGGTCTTGGAATAGTACATGCAGTACTTTTAACCTAGAGAAATGACCACGCGTGTGAAGCCGCGTGTGCAGCTAAATAAAATTATTAATTAGTAAAATGTGTTTTTTTCCACTGTTTTCACCACTTGTTATGTACAATTTTTGAAGTCCTTCCCATTTCATTTCATACGTTTTTTCATAGTTAACCTCAAAAAATGTGGTAGCCCTCCATATCTGGATGCTAAAGCAAGCCCAAAACCCCTATTAAGGCCAGGCTCCAAGGTTACATTTTCCCACTCCCCACTTCCCTGCCCGCTACCCGCAATAAGCCTAATAATGAAGTGCCTGCGTAACAAGGTTGAATATGGCGAGCGCTGTTTGAACACACAATTTAGCTCGGAACTAAATGTCGTATGTCTCAAAAGTTATTTATTTTATTGGCAGGCTAATTAGTTATTTATTTTATTAGTTAGGTAAATTTTGTCTTAGCCTTAGATAATAAACTATATTTTCTTGCTGTGAGATTTATTTTCGAGATAAAACTTAACCCGTTGAGTAGAAAAATGTAAATATTTCCGAAAATAACGTAATTTTTGATAAGAAAATGTATCGAATGAAATTTTGTTAATCATGTTTTTGTCTTAGTCTTAGAGAGATAAAGATCTCAAAAACATATATGTTAAGTTTCACATTTATCAGGTTTGTGGTTGACCCAGCATATTTATACAAAAAATCCTTAAAAAGCAGAGCCTGGTCTTAAGAGGAAGCCCATATTCAGCAGAGGACGTCTTCCGGCTGATGCGACGAGAATAAAATACTTTGGGGTTCCTACATTTTACTGTGATGCATGTCATAGCTATTTCCCGAAATCCCCACTGGTGGGGACGTTCTGGTGGGAATTTCGGTAATAATCCGCTATAAGTACTGTACAAAATACCATGGTACAAAAATCGTCTTCAAATTGATTCAATAGTAACTGAAAAAAAACTACTTATTCAATTTTGATACTGTTTATATGGCACCAACCTGGAGAACTACTCCTAAAAATAAAAAATAATTTTCAAAATCGGTCTGCAATTGACGGAGAAATCGGTGAAAAAAATATTCATAATTTACATTCAGTCTAACATAGAAATTCCTCCTTTTGTGAAGTTGATTAATAAAACGAAAAGTCACCGATGAAACCACACAAGCAAAAACTAAAAAAAAAAACAAAAAAAAACCGACCCCCCTCCCATTATAGCTGAGAACCATCTCGATCACATTAGCTTTCAAACATAAAAATGCGCATCTAAGTCGGTCCATTCGTTTGGGAGCTAGGATCTTCACTGTATGTATGTTTGTATGTATGTATGTATGTATGTATGTATGTATGTATGTATGTATGTATGTATGTATGTTATTTTGTGGCAATATATTGACCAAACGCGTGTAACGATTTTCATGATTCTTACGTCAATTGTCTTGCGAGTGCTACTAAAGACAAATGACAGTATACAAAAATCAATATGGCGACAACCAGACGCAATTAGTGAAAAAGAAAAAAACGACGAACTTATTTTTTCAGTTTTTTTTTCAATTTTTCTTTATAGCTACCTATTTTTAATCCCTTTACGTTATTTTTCTTTTTTACTGCATCGCTACAATTTTTCTTGCACGTCCAGGTTGACTGGTAGAAAATGCATTAAGTCCTCCTTGTAAATTGTATTTGTTTGCTAAAGAATAAATAAATAACTATGTTAGATAGGTAGGTGCTTCTTTAGGTTTCTCTTATCATTTTTCATTTCGAATAACAATTCATTCATTTTTCATCTATAACGATTTAATTTTGGTTAGCAATAATTTTCACTTAAATTTATACCTCTTCTTAGTTTTGTTCGCAGTCGGGTTTTTGTGAAGGTGCTTGAACGTGCTTGTATCTATGGACAAAGGACAGAAGGCCCATGTGAAAACGAGATAATGTATGTGACTGATAAAGAAATGACTCATTTAATCAATATGCGATTAATTAACAAAGTAGGTACCAGATTGACGAACAAAGAAAGCTGTTGTTTAAATGTTATTATCATTTGGCTTACAAGTTGACCTTGTTATACATATAAGTACAGTTTACGTATACATTAATCACACTAACATTTTATAGGCAAAAGTTAGTATGTTTGTTTCTCTTTCACGCTCAAACGGCTGAACGGATTTCGATGAAATTTGTTACGAGGATAACCTATATCCTGGATTAAGAAATTGGCTACTTTTCATCCTGACTTATTTTGTATGGGGATTTTTGTATTTTTTTATGTATATTAAAGTGACAGGTATCAAAATGAAAGGTGTCAAAGTGACAGCTGCCAAAGTGACAAGTGTCAACGTGACATATTATGTGTGACATATTTTGTTGTGTCAAAGTAATACCTATATATTATACTTAAATGAAAAGTTTGTGTAAGTTATTATGTTTGTTAGAGCGATGTTTTATCATCATCATCATCAATCTACTCGGGTAAAACCGCGGGCGCAGCTAGTGACAATATAAGGATTGATTGAGTGATTTTAACTTCTCACTCACTTCTCACTCTTTTCTCATTCGCTTCTTATAATTTGTCGTACTGTTATTTTTAAACTAAATTGAAAAAAGATGAAGTTAATTAACTATATAATTATATTTCGACAGTACTTTTTGTTTATTATGTGCTGCATCACGTATGCACTTTTTTATTTTTTAATATTGTCATATTATTTATTCTGTGGTATTGTTTTTATATTTTTGGTTGCTTTTTACTGCCTGGTTTTTTATTTTGTAATTTACATTTTACTGACGACTTTTGAGTGTTATTGTAATTATTTAGCCGCCAATTACACAAGATTGATGCCATGTTATGGAGATTTTGGGTTTTTTGTTTAATATGATGCTGAATGTGTTGTTTAATTTGCACGTTGTTGAATTTTATTTAATTATTTTTTGTTGGCTTCAGTGTACTTTATTTTGGTTAACATAACAAGTTGTACTTCGTTATTAAGTTTAGTTTTTGTTATTAAGTAGTAGTTTGTTAATTGTAATTTAATTGCTTTTGCACCATAAAATATAATAAATGAAAGATTTTGCCACACGAAAAATCTGCAATTGGCAAAATTTTATTTTTAGCTTTTTCGTTGCGGTCCTACGGGATTGTTCTACCAGCCCAGGGACCGACGCTCACCGGACAACATTATGAAGTAGTTACAGAGGAAACTCCGTGTTGCGAACCATCCTTTTTGCTTTGGATAGTAGATTTCTCTCTCATAGAAGACAAAAGGCAGCTGAAGTAAAAGCAGTAGTCTTCTCCTAATTTAATATCTTTGGTAAGAGTGTACCATTGAGGCTCTAGTATTGTTATTATCACAGACTTTTCTTTCTTCGACAAAACAAAACAACCATGAACCAAAATACTATCATATATATTTAAAGGACTCCAGATGTAATAAATAAACTTATTTAGGTATACATTTTATCACATAATATTATTTAAAAAAACGAGTTTTGCAAATTCAATGACAATGTAAGAATGACAGGTTAATATTTGAATTTTAGACTAAACTATAGACAAACTATCAAATGAAGTTTTATAATGTTGTTGAAAGAGGATGACACCCTTAAGTTTTAATGCATTTTTGCAAAAAAACTCATGAATTCGGGCCAAAGGGCCACAGGCTATAAATGTACATAATATCTGGTTTATTTATCTCTACATATAGGATTGATTTATATTTTTTGTCAAGACAATAAAATACGGCGTCTTGTGTTCGCGATATTGGACTTCACACATCCTATACATCCCACTTCATAAACCAGGATATTACCCGGAAACTTGTTATGAAGGATCTGGGAGTCACTTTTGACCGTAAGCTCACGTTTCGTGACCACATTGATGCTTTGGCGAAGGAATCATTTAGACGACTAGGATGCGTTATAAGGAATGCTCGAGACTTCCGCCAGGACAATGTGGTCCGGCTGATATTTAACGCGCTTGTAAGAACCAAGCTTGAAACTAGTGCGTGTGTATGGAGCCCACATGAGTCTACATATGCACTGGCTCTAGAGAAAGTGCAAAAAGCATTTCTAAGGTTTCTGTATAAGCGGCTGTTTGGATACTACCCTTTCATGTACCCCACAAAATTCTTTCTGGGTTGCTTGGGATACAACTGTCTGCAAGTTCGCCGAGCAAATGTTCAGATGATGATGGCTTGTAAGATTTTGCATGGAAAAATAGACTGTCTTGAGCTCAGTGACGAGCTGTGTCGACTGTATACCCCGAACAATTACTGTAGTAGATACAGGAGCTGCAAGAGACGCAGATTGTTTGACGTGCCTCACTGCCGCACATCTGCGCGCGCCAATTCCCCTCTACCGCGCACCCTCACCGCGCTCAACACTATTATTTATTCTGTGGCTCAACGCTCTCCTGGCTGCCAATCCTGAAAGTGATCTGTTTGCGGACGAATGGAAGGAAATGGAAGTGTGTCTGAAGTTCTGTGAGAATGATGTATGATATTGTGTTTGTTTGTTTTCTTTTGTTAGCTTTACTTTGACCTAAATCTGTTCTTTTATTATTTTTTCTTTTTGACATTTGTAATTATTATTATTTGTGACTAATTGTAATTGGTTTTAGAATTATTTTGACATGTTTCTTTTTCACATTTATAATTACAATTGATGATACTTTAATTAATGTAATTGATGTTAGTCGTATTAATTAAATAAATAAATCCTGTTACTCTCAAGATTAAAATGAATCCAATGACGCCCCATATATAAAAAATGAGCGTCGTGGGATACCTGGCAGATGTGAAACATCGAATATGGCCGGGCTGAAGCGGAAAGAGCCACGAGCGGCGCGTCGCCACGCAGATCGATCGCCACGCCAAGAGTCGTCGTTACTCCCGTACCACGCCATTAGATGTTTACACATCAAAATCCATGTATCCATTTTGGGTACAAGATGCACATATAAATAACATAGATATCCCACCCCCATACATACCACCCAAGACATATCCCTCCTACTCAGTCAGTCGCTAGGTCAGTCGGATAAAACACATTAATAATAAAAATAATAAATGTATTTATTACATGAAAAATTATACAATGAATTTGCGGCCCTACCTATCAAACTGGTTACATTCAGTACCTACTTATCACATAAACTTTTTGCCATCCGTTTTTGTGTTAGGTATATGTTACTATATATATATATATATATATATTTTATGTTGTTTTCTTATGTGGTTACCTACTTTATACTTATTATCTCGGCGAAGACCTTAGCCCGAGCAAGAGGGTACATTGAAAATCAGCTGCGAACACATGAATATGTGAACGCAGCCCTAGCTGAATCTACCCCTTTTGCAGTATATTAATTAAGTTAATTTGTATTATTATGTGTAGGTATATCAGCAATAAATATTTATGACTAGCTTTCGCCCGCGACTTCGTCCGCGCGGACTACAGTTTATCGCGAAAAAATGCATCATAGTGTTCATCTAGGACAGCGGTCGGCAACCTTTTGGCAGGCAACATAGTTGGCCACTATGGTGAGTTAGTGCGGCCCGCTCCCGCACTTTTTCATAATTTTGACAATCTATCTATATAGGTAAAAGCTGCGCCCGGCGGTTTCACCCGC
The DNA here is from genome assembly GCA_946251855.1 of Alsophila aescularia. NCBI lineage: Eukaryota > Metazoa > Arthropoda > Insecta > Lepidoptera > Geometridae > Alsophila > Alsophila aescularia. Next base: position 19,640,752 of record OX276374.1, read on the forward strand.
GTGAGTGATGAAGATGAAAGTATTATTCCAAGGCAGCATTATACTATGAGTTCCAGGGCTATCAGAGGTTTCAGAGCTAGGGCAGCTGTCTCCATTCAAAAGTGCAGTCTGCCGACGCACGCGCTCAGCGCTACTCTTGAATATTCGCAGGCTCAGTGCACGCGAAAGCGCAAAAACCGGTACGGAGTTTTGGTTACTGCAGCAGCCACGGGGCATTGAGCAAACGTTGCGCCCGCAACAAAATTATTTATTTAGGAATAAATTAGAAAAAAAAAACTGTCGCGAGCCGCAAGGAGGAGGCCCGCGGGCACGCGTTGCCGACCGCTGATCTAGGATATTAAAAACCAATGCAAAGGTATAGCACCAACGCTCTTGGTGCTTTTTGACAGACTTGTTATTATTTCGTTTCCATGGCAACCGTTCCTTACAGAAAGTCCTATCAACATTTTCTAGTTTTCGTAGAAACTTACCAAAAAAAGTATCCTACGTTTTATTCCAGGGTATAAGCTATCTCCATCAAAATCCGTCCAGCCGTTATCGCGTGAAAGCTCCCCACAACGTTTCACTTTTATATATTGGTGTGGTATTTATCATTTCTTTATTTAAAAGACCGTACACAACTTACCGTCAGCCACTCTGTCTTTAACTCCTCCTTCCCATAGTCTTTATTGAAAATAAACTTCATCCATTTGGCCACTGTGGTCCCGATCCTGTCAAGCCTGGACTCGTACTCGTCTTCCGTCTTCGCCTCCTCGACGGCTTTTATCTGCTGCTGCAGAGCTTCCTCGCAGAAAGCAGTGTCCTCTGCTTGCCCCGCAGACGGCAGCGCTTGTACTGATGACGCCATTTCTTTTGGTTTTCTTTTGCACTGATTTATTCACGGAACGCCAGAAAGTTTGGTTTCGTTTTACTCGATTGTTCTGCACTGAGTTTAGTAGTTTTAATTCAAAGAGTGGCGTAAGTAGACACGCAGCTAAATGCAATACTACGTAAAACAAAATAGTAGGTATTATTAAACAAAAAAACCTATTTGTCTCCGCCTGGCCAAGTGCTTGTCGGACTACGCATAGCACAAACGACGAAACAGATAAGTCTACCTGAGATGCGTATACATTTATTTCAAAAAGGTCATCATCAAAAAAAGTACAAAAAATATACAAAACAAAACAAAAGTGTGTATTGAGAAACCGGTTTCAATGCGCAGGTCCGAGTCTCCCTTCGTTTTGGTAAGTTCATTGCCCTTTTGTATTTTTACCACGTGTTTATTAAGTCACTTTCTTGTTAGTCGTTTCGTTTAGAATCTTGCAACTCAAATTTCGAGCACTTCCTGATTAGTTATCCGGCTGAAACTATCAGGGTAGCTCGCAACTACAAGAAAAAATATGAAAATAAAAAAAGGACATTTTGAAAACAAAATATGAAAATATAAAACGTGGTTTTTAGATTGGCTTTTTAATATACATCTGCTAATTGTTTATGTGACTTGCTTGCCCTCTGGGATCGGGTTTATTATATTTTTAACTAGGTACAGCATATTTTTATTTACTATGTATGAGTAAGTATTTATTTATTTAAATTGCACAATGTACAAATTTTCGTAGCTAGAGTTATGAATAAGACAAGTACAAAGACCCTGCTAGGGTGTCGCAAATATATAGAGGAGAGGGAACAATTCTTATTCCTTAGGTACTTGGTAAGTACTTACACGAAATTATATAAAAGTAGGTACTAATTATTTAACTAGGTAGTTATTACTAGTATAGGTAATTATTTTCTCGTTATCTCAGTATATTAGTAGTATTTCCACTGAATAAAAAATAGTATTGTAAATCGATAAAACTTGTGGCTTATTCATATGTTGCCTATAGTATTACATTTTAAGTAAACATATTAGGTTTATTTTATCTATAGCAGCCTTTCCCAAACTTTTTAACCACGGACCCCTAAGAGATCATCGATAACGGCCTCGGTACAACAGAAAATAGTAATAATCATCAATAAGTTTATCATCAGAAACTAGTAATTGTACCGTCTAAGTAAAATTAATGCTTGAACATGTTCAGCGACTTTTATTGCTGACTGTACAAGAAACGATAATATTTTGGTTACAGTCATGTAACCAAAATATTATCGTTTTATGTAAAGCTGAAGGTAACATTTATACATTTCATTATGAACTTAAATTTATTCTCAAATCTGACTTTACCTACTTGTTTTGTATCTGCTCCTGTATGTATTTTTGTTGTACAGCACTCAAATGCAACAGAAGTTGAACGGTACGATGATAAATATACATTTTGTACAATTATTTATTCTGTGACAATGGATTGAAATTTAGATGTTTTAGCAAACCCCCTAGAAAGACCACCACGGGCCCGTGGATCCCAGGTTAGGAAAGACTGACCTACGATATGCTTTCAATTGTACTATCTATGTAATAACACACTGCCGGTTTATCAATCGAAATTCAACTAAAATTATCGCGACTCACGTCCGCACTCCACGCGCGTCGGTTGACTACTAACTACTTGAAGTAGGTAGGTACTTGATAATTGCGGTTCAAGGTTTTTTGCCTTTTGTATTGTACAGTCATAATCTAAAGGCGAAGGTATACCGTTAGTTATTTGTGTTTACAAGCGTAGGTACACCTTAAGTGCAATTGATTACAATAAGTCTTCTTCTTTTTGTTACCCTTTGAGTAAATATTACTATTGTTACCTCATTAAGTGTTTCATTGTTGGATAACCAAAAACCTAACGTCGTTTAACGTTGCGTGGGCTCCACTGAGTGGTGAGTTTAGCCCACAGCTCGTCCGACATTCGGTAGATGTTTCCAGCCCAGTTCCACTTTAAAATTGCAGATTTTAGACCAACGATTGTTTTAATTAACAACAAAAATTAACAAGTACAAATTAAAAAATTATATAACCCCCGACGGGGGGTCGAATACCCCCATTATAGCTGAGAAGCATCTCGATCACATCAGTTTTCTAACATAAAAACCGCAGCTAAATTGGACCATTCGTTTGAAAGATACGATTCTCACCCCCCTTTTCTCGACTCCCCTCTCCCCATATAGCTAAGAACCTTCTCAATCACATCAGTTTTCAAACATAAAAACCGCATATCAAAATTGGTCCATTCGTTTGGCAGCTACGATCTTAACCATGGTCCTTTGTGGCATCCTATAGCAACATGATCCACACAAATATAAAAAAAATATATGTTTGTTTGGGGAGTTTAAAGCAATAACCACTGAACGGATATTGATGAAATTTGGAAGATAGCATAAACCCTGGAATAAAACATGAATATGATAAGTTTCCACGTGACAACTTAAAAATGTTGATTACTCGCTGTAAGGAACGGTTGCCATGGAAACAAAATAACAAGTCTGCAAAAAAACATTAAGAGCGTTGGTGCTATACTCGTAGCTACTTTTGCATTGGTTTTTAATATCCTAGAAGAACATAGGATGTTTTTCTCGCGATAAACAGTAGTCCACGCGGACGAAGTCGCGGGCGAAAGCTAGTACATAATACAACTGAAAAACACTATCTTTTACCCAAAACACAATTGGAATAACTATTTTTCTAATTATATATTTATGTTATCAATAATACTCATCAAATAGACGTATTCTTAGTGTGATGCTCTATGATTATTATAATTATTAGTGCGATGGCCTAAATTCAGGAGATAACTTAATAACCTTTGATCAAGTAAACATACGACAGAACAAAGAAGTTAATACAATGCGCTTGATAAACTGTAACTAATTAGTCCAAACATAATATGTACTTATAATAAAGCAGTTAGTAAGAAGTCTGTACAAAGAACATATAAAAAAATATGCAAAAATAATTTAAAAAAATGTCTAGGGTACTTATAATAAGCGACTAAACAAGGATATAACAAAAAAAATGATGCCTGGATGTTTGTGTTCTCATAACGTAAAAACTGGATCAATTGATATGCGGTTCACTTTTGGATAGCTTAGGATATGCGTTTAAAATCAGTTGTTATTTCCATCTCAATGCGATGAGTAGAAACCTACCAATCGATAAAAAAAAATTGACGGCTGAACTAATTTTCAAGATTTTTGGTTGTACTTTAGGTAATTTTGGTCCTGGGATACTTTTATCTAAGAAAAATGTCCACGCGGACGAAGCTGCGGGGCGCACTAGTGTATATTGTATTATTTATTTTATGTCATTATGTATGTGTATACTAATTTCAAAGGTTATCTGGGAGAAACCGCACTATGCAATAGACCGCCCAATGTAATACCATAATAATAATTATTGTACGTATGTCGCAGGCAAATAGCTTAATCCGCCGTTACATTAACAGGCTAGCCTTTTTACTAAACGGCGCCGTTCAATTAACTGCCTGAATGATATTCAGCCGTAGCGTCTAATACAACATATTTTAATGAACTGGCTGGCTGATTATTAATTTATTGCTTTATGCACAAAAACAGAGTACAGAGGACTTAACCTGTCGGCTATCGGTATCCCGTACGGGATATATGAGGTTATTTTAGCGAATTTTGCAATAAATTAAAAAAGTTAAAATAAGAAAAAAAAACTTGTTTTTTATTTTTTGGTTCATTTACGTTCCTCAAATACAGATTTTGTGTATGGCAAATCTTTTAATCATTCTTTATTTAAAAAATACCCCAAAAACTCAAAAAAACGCATTCGTCCACAGGTTAATGCTATGACATAATTTTCTGCCAGACATCCTGGTCCTGCAGGAAAGATGTTTATCTACACTCATATCGTAAAATCCGGATTATGACATAATGATATACATTACGCACGGCAAGTGATTAATAAGAAAAATAATAACTATAGCACTGTTTTTTGAACTGAACGATGTTATAATATATATATTTTTCCATTAGAGCACCATTAAGGCTCTGCACCTACGAGGGTTTTCATCATTTATTATCTATGGCAGCGCGTGTTAGACCGTATGCGCGCGAATTCGCTGTGGACAGGATTGTGCCGCCATAATTTACTTTATATTAGTACCTAACCAATTTGATGTCATTTATTATGATGATCAAATGTTTTACCCTGATTAAAAAATACAAAGATGTGTTAACCATGTGAAAACAGTGTTCGTGAGGAGAATTTGACTCCACCTGACATCACGGAACAGCAACGAACATGACGAACGAGCTTTTACCAGTAAAATCAAGAAAAGATTACGACATTATTTTTTCATTATAAGTAAGTTCCTATTGAAAATGAACAAAATAAAAATATGTAGCTTACTTCCGCCAAAACTGTAAGTCTGTTTGTTCATTTTAAATATTGATTTCCGCAAAGTAACGCCTGAATCTATCAACTATAAGTTCCTATTGCACGAGTGTAGATAAAGTACCTAGTGTATGAAACGGCACATAACTAGTTATTGACACCCTGGCCTGTCACTTTGACACCTATCACTTTTACGCTTGTCACTTTGACACCTGTCACATTGAGTCATCGATGGCAATTCCCATACAAAATTATCAATTTAGATTTTTTAATAAAATGAAACCTAAATCGGGATGAAAGGTACTCTATGTCCTTTTCAGTACCCCTAACAACGTGTCTGCAAAATTTCATAATGATCGGTTGAGTAGTTAGGGCGTGAAAGCGTAACAAACAAACTTACTTTCGCATTTATTATATTATAGTAGCATTTAAATACATTAAAAATTATATATTTAAACAGCTGGTGATGCTAACGAAAACAAGAATTGCTTAGGCCATTCATACAATAGGGTGATCATGTGACAAAATAAGCACAAATTTAAAATGTATATAACCCCCGACCATGAATAGCTATGAAGCATCTCGATCTCACCAGTTGTTTTCTCACCAGTTATGTTTTCTAACCCTCCCCCCCCCCCCATATCACTAAGAATCATCTCAATCACATCAGCTTTCAAACAGAAAATGCCGCAGCTAAATCGGTCCATTCGTTTGGAAGCTACGATTCTCCCCCCCTTTTTCTCACCTCCCCCTCCTCCCCCTTTTCTCACCTTCCCCCTCCTACCCCTCTTCTCACCTTCCCCCTCCTCCCCCCTCTTCACACTCACAGTGATACATCCCTAAACTTATAACACCCGTCTCTTCTTCTTCTTTTTTTATTTTATTGGCTTCTGCGGAGGCACTGGCCCACTAGCAATTTCGCTAATGTCAAGTTTAGTTTATTAAAGTATTGTCAAGTCACAGTCAATAATTGTCAAAGTCACGAATCAGTAAAATGGTGTACGTTTTACTGAAACTTCCTGGAGAGTTTGAAAACATCACAAATAGTCACGTTTTTTTTTGTTTTTTTTTTTATCCTTTGTCCACACTCGTGCACGTTAACAAACACATAATGATTAATATTACACCAATATTACTCATTAACACTCGAAAAAACACTCATATGAAGAAAAAATAAAAATTTACAACATGACAGCTTGAATACTTTCAAAAAACTCCAACCCGTCTCTTTGTTCGGGGGTTAAAATTACGCAATTCTATCAAACATAGTAGTCTGCAAACAGATAAATGTTTATAAACAGCTACTTAGTTTTTTAGACCAATTCTATGAAACAAAGTAGTTTTCAAACAGACGAATATTTATAAATTTGATTGAATGGCTGAATAACATTCAGGCCGCTAGCTAGTTGATCGGCGCCGTTTTGTAAACAGGCTAGGCAGTTAATTGAACAGCGGATTAAGATATCTAAACTACAGTTTGAATACAATGACGAGTAATTTGGAAAAGATAAGCAGGTTTTTGAAAATATATAAAATGAGGGTGTGCTTTAAAAAAACGAGGCAATCCTACACTAATTAATTATATATTAACCAATTTTGGGCCCCAAACTAGGATACCCTGTACTATGGGCATTAGATAACGCATAAACATACATAGATACATATATTACATCCATGACTCGGAAACAAACATATCTGCTCATCACATAAATAATTGCCCCTTGCAGGATTCGAACCCGCAACCGTTTCGTTTCGTACTTATGGTCACTAGCCACTAAGACCAACCGGTCGTCAATGAATGTCGGAGTGAATAAACCAATTTGTATACGATCCCGTATATAATTTGTATCTTTATTAGTATAGCGCGCTTATCAAGATCAATAATGTTGTTCTAACTTTATTTTTGAGCTACGAACGTTAACCTTAATTAGTTTGGTTTATTTATTTATCTGATATAAGTATATTTTTAGCTTCAAAAGGCGGATATATAGTACTCTCGACAGAGGTTATATATGCGAGCCTTTTGGAGTCGAAACGCTGGGTCCGTGGGGGCCGGAAGCGCACATTTTTTTTAAAGACTTCTTCACGACTGGTCGAAGCAACACGTGACCAAAATGCTGGCCTTTACTTTCAACAAAGATTAAACATTGCCATACAACGTAGCAATGCTGCCAGCATTTTGGGAATCTAGTGGTAGCGGCTTATTAAATCCATACCAATATATAAAAGTGAAACGTTGTCTGTTTGTTTGGGGAGCTTTCCGGATTTTGATGAAATTTAGAATGGAGACAGCTTATACCCTAGAATAAAACATAGGATACTTTTTATCCCGGAAAATTGAAAGTTTTCGCGGGAAAACTGGAAAATGTTGATTACTCACTGTAAAGAACGGTTGCCATCACAGAATGGTCTGTGGTTGCCATGGAAACGAAATGACAAGTCTGTCAAAAAACATCAAGAGCGTTGGTGCTATACCTATTTTTGCATTAGTTTTTAATATCCTAGAAGTAAATAGGTTTTTTTTTCGCGATAAACATTAGTCTTCGCGTACGTAGTCGCGGGCGGAAAAACTAGTTAGCTTATATTCCGTTAGTTTAAATTACATATGGTCGTGTTTTCTGAAATAAATCATGTTTTAGTACATCTTCCCGATATTTCATTTGTTGTTTAACGTTTTTTCATATTAAATATAACCTACTTACAAGTTATATTAATATATTTTTGATGATGTTGCCCAGATGGGACGAAAATAGTGATAATAATAATGGAATAACAAACAAGGAATCCTAGATAGGCTATTAAACACAGCAATTTCAATCTGATTGTACCAACCTGTTTTTTTCTTAACCAAAAAGTACTAGGTTTTTGTTTGTGTGAGCTGAATCAGTTAAAGGTTTTTAAATTGGGCCCTTTAAACACAAAAACTCAAAATGGAACAAAACAATCAATTTGAATGTGAGTTAGGTAAATAGGGAAATGATATGAATGCCTTTATATCTTCTTGCTTATTTTAAAAATCACCTTAAGACATCCATTATTAACATTTATTTCTTCATTATTACATTTTCCCACGCTAGCTCCGCCCGTACACTCTGCCACCCTCTACCCGCAATAAGTACGAGGTGCGCGTAACAAGGTTGAATATCGCGAGCGCTTTGGACACACAATTCAGCTTTGAACAAAATGACGTAAGTCTCAAAAGTTATTTATTTTATTAGCAGGCTAAAACTTAAACCGTTGAGTAGAAAATTAAAATATTACTGAAAATAACGTAATTTTTGATAAGAAAATGTATATAACGAAATTCTGTTAATCACGTTTTTGTCTTGATCATGGAGAGATTAAAATCTCAAAAACATATATGTTAAGTTTCACATTTATCAGGTTTGTGGTTGACCTAGCATATTTATGGAAAAAACCTGGTCTTAATCAACCGATTATACACCGCCCTAATTAATACGGGCTTTATCTTCGAAGTGGTCGAACGCGTTGGAGATTAAGATATAATATTTAATTGTGTCTGAATTGATTGATATTATATTACAATGTAATATTTCACGTAAACAATAATGATGCCATGAATGTAAGAAATTATCTTAAACCCGCGGTTTCGCCCGCATTTGCTATTCTCTTCAATTAACTTTTCACCCCCTAATGAGTTGATTTTACAGCAAAAAAAACTTATTGAACAAATTAGATCTTTCTGATTTTTGACGCGCGCGAGAGCTAGTGAACACGTTTGTTTATAGGTAATGGATATTGGATATTTAAATATAACTACATTATAGTTATTTTTGGATATCCACGCGTTGGTACGAACGTAAACGTGTTATTGAAATTTAAATTTACATAGTTCCCGGTTTTAAATAGATATTGTACAAAATAATATTGTCACAGTACAATAATGATTGTGTACTTTGTTAATCGACTTCTAAAAGAAAGAGGTTCTCGAGCAGCCTGTTTTTTTATATCTCTAAAACTACTGAAACAATATGTTATTTTTTTGTTGGAATTAGTAGGACCCCGATTAGGTCCCAGGTTTTCGAACATAAATAGTGTTTTAGAAAAACCATTTGATTTTGTGTTTATATCTCTAAGATTTCGAAACCAATTTGGACGATTTTGTTTTATTTAAAAGTGTAGATTTTCATTGTAGTCCCATATAAACTTCATCAAAATTGGTTGAGTAGTTTTATTAGAAAATCTATTTGTTTTAGTGTTTATGTTCTCTCGTATCTTCAGGATTTTCGAACCGAATTAGATGATTATTTTTAAGTGAAAAAATAAAAAGTCAGTGCCTTCATTGTGGTTACACATTTCATCAAAATTGGTTTGTGACGATGTCACAACCTCTTTCGTAATAATACTCATTTGATCTCTTAATTCTTTCATAATCCATTTCATTCCATTTGATAGTTTGTCATTATTAATTCTAAATTCAAATAACCTGTCATTCCCATATTGATTGGATTAGCAAAACCGAATTTTACCAAGGTATTATCATATATATTTAAAAGAGTCCAGATGTAATAAACTTATTTAGGTATTTTATAACATTATTTCGTAATATTCGGTTTTGCTAATCCAATCAATATCGGAATGACAGGTTATTTGAATTTAGAATTAATAATGACAAACTATCAAATGGAATGAAATGGATTATGAAACAATTAAGAGATCAAATGAGTTTTATTATGAAAGAGGTTTTCACATCGTCACAGGTTTAGTAGCTTTTTACGAACTTTTATTTAATTCATTGGGTTATTATGTTTGGGACAAGTTTGCTAATAAAATTTGAACCGTTTAACGACGTCCAATGAAGCTGAAGTTTAGCGCACGGGTGTAGTTATGATGACAGTACAATATTATGGTACTATTGAAACCGGCCCCGATTCTTTTAACTATTGAACCGCGATAGTGCAAGTCGATCGCAAGTTTTTTCTCATTTACCGCTTAAAAGTGCTACTAGCGAAATAATTTGGAAAATTTTCAAAAAATAAAAAAAAAACAAAACATAAATAAAAAAAATAACAAAAAACGCTATTACGTGGTAAATAAGAAAATTTCACAAAAAAAAAACAAGCGATCGACTTGCGTTATCGCGGTTCAATAGCTAACAGAATTGGGGCCCTGGTATGATGTGGAGCCGGAAGGTAATCACAGGAACTCGTCAACAAAATGTTGGAACCCCTTCCAGTTAGGGCCCATTTGGTTTGCTTGATGAGTTCTTTGGTATCTATAAGGTTTGATGATGGAACAGGAAGGTAGTCACAGGAAATCAACAATCAAGTGATGGAACAGCTTCGAGTTTGGGCTCATTTTATTTGTCTTGATGAATTCTCTGGTCATATATGGTATCTATAAGGGTTGATGATGGAACCGGAAGGTAGTCACAGGAAATCAACAATCAAGTGATGGAACAGCTTCGAGTTTGGGCTCATTTTATTTGTCTTGATGAATTCTCTGGTCATATATGGTACCTACAAGGTTTGATGATGGAACCGGAAGGTAGTCACAGGAAATCAACAATCAAGTGATGGAACAGCTTCGAGTTTGGGCTCATTTTATTTGTCTTGATGAATTCTCTGGTCATATATGGTATCTATAAGGTTTGATGATGAACCGGAAGGTAGTCACAGCAAATCAACAATCAAGTGATGGAACAGCTTCGAGTTTGGGCTCATTTTATTTGCCTTGATGAATTCTCTGGTCTTATATGGATAAGGTTTGATGATGGAACCGGAAGGTAGTCACAGGAAATCAACAATCAAGTGATGGAACAGCTTCGAGTTTGGGCTCATTTTATTTGTCTTGATGAATTCTCTGGTCATATATGGTATCTATAAGGTTTGATGATGGAACCGGAAGGTAGTCACAGGAAATCAACAATCAAGTGATGGAACAGCTTCGAGTTTGGGCTCATTTTATTTGTCTTGACGAATTCTCTGTTCATATATGGTATCTATAAGGTTTGATGATGGAACCGGAAGGTAGTCACAGGAAATCAACAATTAAGTGATGGAACAGCTTCGAGTTTGGGCTCATTTTATTTGTCTTGATGAATTCTCTGGTCATATATGGTATCTATAAGGTTTGATGATGGAACCGGAAGGTAGTCACAGGAAATCAACAATCAAGTGATGGAACAGCTTCGAGTTTGGGCTCATTTTATTTGTATTGACGAATTCTCTGTTCATATATGGTATCTATAAGGTTTGATGATGGAACCGGAAGGTAGTCACAGGAAATCAATAATCAAGTGATGGAACAGCTTCGAGTTTGGGCTCATTTTATTTGTCTTGATGAATTCTCTGGTCATATATGGTATCTATAAGGTTTGATGATGGAACCGGAAGGTAGTCACAGGAAATCAACAATCAAGTGATGGAACAGCTTCGAGTTTGGGCTCATTTTATTTGTCTTGATGAATTCTCTGGTCATATATGGTATCTATAAGGTTTGATGATGGAACCGGAAGGTAGTCACAGGAAATCAACATTCAAGTGATGGAACAGCTTCGAGTTTGGGCTCATTTTATTTGTCTTGATGAATTCTCTGGTCATATATGGTATCTATAAGGTTTGATGATGGAACCGGAAGTCACAGGAAATCAACAATAATGTGTTTGAAGCAAACATCAAGTTCCACAATCGTAGACCCCCATTCACATCTCTTTTCCCCCAATTTTTTTGTCACTGACGTGTGCCCCTTACTGGTCGTCACGTCTACCTCTGGGTAGATGACCTCTGGTCTGTTAGACCACTTTGGGTATCACTGAGCTAAACGACCGGAGTTTGACTTTCAGACGTCTACAAGCCGATTGACGTATACAGTAATCTAGTAAAATATGATAAAGTATTTGTAGATAATTACTTTAATAGGCTATATTGAATTTTTAATTAGCACGACAAGCCATTTAAATCATCATATTTTTAAATAAACATAACCATGTTAAAAAATGATGGGCTAGGTTTGATGATGATGTCAAAACACTCTTTTTATGTTGTATTTTTGTATTGGAACCACATTTTTACACGACTGCCCAAAAAATGGAATATAATGTTTTTAGGATTCATGTATGTTTGTATGTATGTGAGTTTCTTTATTCCACCATGACTTTTATACGCCCGAACAGATTTAGACGGCCATTGGAAACCGCCATCAGTCATTCTTCCCCAGGTCGGAAGACGGAGCGCAGGACGGCTCCTCCAGGAGGTGGACCGACGACGTGATAATCCCCGGGAACCGCTGGATGCAATCGGCTCCTCGGCAAACAAACGCTCGTTGAGACGTTCTATGGGGACGCCTGGTTCAGCTGTAGGTGCCTTCCTACCAGGGTTGCCAGGTGTTTACTGGACTGTTCGGTATTTCAGTCCCGTGTTCGGTGTTCGGTATGACAAAAATACCGAATTATGAGAGCTTCTGTATTTTTTAAAGTCCTACTACTAACATATTTACTCTTTTTCAAAATCTCTCAAAATCAAATCAATACATAGGTACTTGGCAACTATACCCGTTGCAGTTGCGTTTGTCCACTACGTTATTGTGTGTAGTGCTTAATAAGACAAATAAATACAAGTTCAAGCTTCTTCGTCCACAAAATCGTTTTCGTGGCAATCGTTTTTAAACTGAGAAGACAAAAATAATTTTAAAAAAGGTAATATAAATTGTTTAAAATTTGCTATATGCAATAACTTTCACGCAGCGTAACGTAACAATTTTTTTTAGAAACTTGTACCTATTAAGCCATAACTATGGTGTTTCATTGAGTTCACCCTCATACCTTAGCCCAACCACAGAATTAATAATAGTAAGTACAACAAATCCGTTCGCCAGGCAATGTTCGGTAATTATGAAAATTTGATCTGGCAACCCTGCTTCCTACTGATGATGATGATGATGATAGCTATGAAACTAAATACCCAGTTTTAATTTAACCAGTTGTTTATATCAACCTGAGATGAGTTCAATTAGGAGACAATGAAGAGGCCATCATGACCAATTGAGGTCAAGCCGCGAATTAATGCCAATCAGAGGTCGTACGGATTAACCGACTGTACGAAGGGGGATTAGTAATGGCATTTTTTTTTTATCAAGGAATAATGATCTACATATTCTTATTTGTTTTGTTTGAGCGGTTCAATAGTGCAACTTAGAATCCAATGATACAGGGTTCGGTCCTACTCTCCACACCAATGACTTTTCTAAGTTATGTGCGGTTTTCCATCGCTCGGTGCTTCGGAGGGCACGTTAACCTGTCGGTGCCGGCTGTAGCAGTCGTTAAGCCAAGTCAGTGTCCTCAGGGCAGTCTGACAAACTCTGAGACTAGAGGCCAACACTATCTAATATGACAAACAAACATTAATTGTTTTGCACTATAGAAGCAGCCCGCGGTTTTACCTACGTTGAAGATGAGCCTATGTCAATTTCCGGTACTTGAAGTATACTTATGCAAAAAAACACGTCATTCAATCTCTTAGTTGCTGCGTGAAATAGGAACAAACAAACACACTTTCGCATTAATAATTTAGTTTGAATTATATTATTCAAAAAAGAAACAGTTAATTTTATATTGTTTTTAATATTTTTTCAAATCCTAGCTACCCGAAAAGCAACTTAAAAGTGTTATGCGTTTCAATGTTAGTGTTTTAATGTAGATGGCAACAAGAAGTCGAACACATTTCTTATGAACTAAGGGCAAAAGTCTTAAAATATCAATACCATTATTACATAAACTGACTATACTATATACCATATTATGTTTATATTTTGTGCATGAGGGATTCAGCGCATATATCGTAGTAGTATGCATGGGACATTTTGCGAGTTCGCTTTACAAAATTACTATTCAAAAGTTCATCATGACAAAACATTAGTGATCATATCGTAAAATAGAAGGCGAAGGTGGAAGCCGACTTGGCCGTGATAGATTAGACCTCATTCGTCATCGTGTTTTTTTCTAGTTTTGAAAACCTGTATGTTTGAACACATTAATTATATGGCCAAACGTGTATTGACATATCATGAAATGGTCGGCCACATCATGGAGTGATCCATTCTACGATATGGCTACGCCATAGACATTAATTTTACTCGTATTTTGCGTTTTACACGTCGCGCTCATAAAACAGGAAGTAAAAAAAAACAGGAACAAAAACAGGAGTGCAACAAGAAATCACTTGAGCGGGGTCACAATCTATTTTTCTTTCCACTACAGCGAAAACTTTAGTAGTCAAAACAACAACAACAGTAAAACCATTTAATTTAATTTAACTAGTGGCTCTGTGAGCTGTGTGTGTGTGTGTGTAGCCTCGCGACTGAACAAATGGCCACCGCGCACCTTAAATCAAAAAGCTGAATGACATTTGTCAATTGACTCGCAACCGCCGTTATGTTAAAAGCTTCTTCAATCCAGTAATGTTTTTTTTTTCATTTTTTTTCACCCCCTCACATTCCCGAGGGTAACAAAACAGTTTTGTGACATTTTGAATATTTTACGAAATGGCTGATATATGTAATTTTTTACGTTTTCAAACCCCACATCTCCGCCAATTTGAAAAATTTCGAAAAACTGAGTCGACAAAAAGAAACCCATATAATTATCGAACCTGCTCACAAAATTTCAAGAGAATCGGTTGAGAAATGCGACCTGTAGAAAATCCGAACATCCGCTGGACATGCGAAAGCATTTTTGCCCAAGCTGAAACGGAGACGCTTCGCGCTCTCGCGGGCAAAATAGTGAAGTTATTTTCATAGATTTAATTAAAAGTGGGAAGAATAAGCATCACACCTCTTCGGCCGTGGACCGCATAAATTAGGTGCAAAGCCGCAATTGGCCTTCTTTGGCCTCATTCACAGTCGGAGTGCAGATGTTAGCAGTGACTCATTCTCGCTAAACCACAGAACACCTAATAACTATTGACTCTGTGAACTGTAGACCTCGCAAGCACAAACTTTTCTGCAAACAATCTATCAGTGCACAGAGCGCGCCATCTAGTTACCTTATTGTAAAACTAACATTAATAACCAAGGTGCTCCATCAATCCCTACTTAGGAGCTAAAGGGCTGATTCCACTGGTAGAAACCTAAAAATGAGCAATTTACTGCATTTTGAGGAGCTATTCTGATCATCTCGCCGAAAATCCTCATAGATCTGCACCAAAGTTTTATGAGACCTACTTAAAGTTACTATCTTTCAATAAAAAAGAACCATCGAAATCGGATCTAATAACGCTGAGATATTCAGTAGCCCCCTTTTATCCCCTTTTGGGGGAAGTACCCCCAATCAAAACGTTAAAAAATCGTTTAACCTGTATACCAAGTTTCGTCTAGATCGGTTGAGAAATGCGACCTGTAGAGGAGAACAGCCGGAGATCCGGACAGCGCGCGGACTGACATACGAAAGCATTTGCGGCCAAGCTGAAACGGAGACAATTCACTCGCGCTTTGCGCTCGCTCGGTCAACTATACAAAAACCTGCGTATGTTATCTTTGTTATTAATGCACTTGAAACAGGACAGTGGGAATGGGTGTCCATTACTTGATCACGTGTTATTAAAGTGTGTCGTATCTACCCCCCTTTAACTAGATCTATGTTTATTTTAGAACAATTCTGAAAAGTGAGAGTTGCACCAGGAACACTTATGTTTGTTTGTTGGACTTGTGAAGAATTCTTCTTAATACTGAACCTGGTTGACTTGATTTTATGATGTTCTCATTTTGACGTGATATACACGGTTGGTCTTCGAGCTTTTCATTAGCATGAGTAGATTGACAATTGTGATATTACTTTGAAGTGGAAATTACTGATTACTGCTTTCGTCCGCTACTTCGTCCGCGCGGAGTACACTTAATCGCGAATAAATAATAGTTTAAAAAAACTAAAAAACACGCTTTATAAAGAAAACCAAACTAAAAAATAGAAAATAAATTTTAATAGTGTAAATAAGAAAAAAAAGTTTTATTACACTATTAAAATTTATTTTCTATTTTTTAGTTTGGTTTTCTATATAAAGCGTGTTTTTTAGTTTTTTTAAACTATTATTTATTTTCTACTTTTTTTTTCTTCAAATTATTGCATTGTCATCGGTCTTTGACAGGTGTGCAAAATTTGAATGAAATCTGACCGTTTAAAGTGGGTCAAAATAGCGTCCAAAGGAGTCGGTTACAAACATACAAGTGAAGCTAATATAAAGCGTATAAAAAAGCATCCTATGTTCTAGGATATTAAAAACCAATGCAAAAGTATAGCACCAATGCTCTTGATGCTTTTTGACAGACTTGTTATTACGTTATTTAGCTTCCACGGCAGCGCGTCATTCCGTTCCTTCCAGAAGGTAATCGTCATTTTCCAGTTTTCCCGTGGCAAACTTACCATTTTCCGGGATAAAAAGTATCCTAATGTATATTGTATTTTTCAAAATTTCATCAAAATCGGATCAGCCGTTTTGGCGTGAAAGCTCCCCAAACAAACAAACAGACAAAGTTTCACTTTTATATAATGGTGTGGATAAAAACCTCTTGTTAGAGAGTTAGTAACATAGAGAGGATATACATAATAGGTTACATACACAACACAATAGGGTGTTAGCACTTAGGCACTATTCATATTCAGTACTATTTTTAGTACCTGAATATTAGACCCACAAGAAGAGTTGAGACCAGTGTTGCCAAGCCAAATCCCGAATTGCCGTGTTCTGTCTATCTAACTCCCGCCCCGAGGGTTCCATACAAACCATAATGTAGGTACCCGCGGTCTTGATGATGACATAAGTGGTGACCATAACAGACCGTTCACCGTAAGATGTCACCTGCCGTGATGTTGGCACTATCTATGGCAGGGAACATTTTTACGGTGAACGGTCTGTAGTATATTAATTTAAGCTTGTTACCTTTATTTACCCGATCATGAAAAACGGACGGACCGACAAACGGATAACAAATTGATCCTATAAGGGTTCAGTTTTTTTTCCTTTGGATGTATGATGTAACCTTAATAAATGAAACAAAATACAAGTAAATGAATAAAATAGCAAATTAGTGTTACCACTTTTTGAACGGTGCTATTTTAAATTGGTAATTTCATCCCATATTATGAAAATTGCCGTAGATTCTGCTCCGGCAATGGAGATGCTGCCGTAGGACGGAGTTTTTATTAACATTTGCCCAATTGCCATAGCAAAGCAATGGCATCGCTGGTTGAGACTCTTCATGGCATAGTTGCAAATAGGTTCTATAGTATAGGTAGCAGAATAATATAATAATTCTTTCTTCCGACTGAATTACAATATTCTGTATTTACTTATTAGGATTATAATATGTGGGCCGATCCCGGCGGCACTGCAATGCCGGGCCGACCCGTGACGGGAGTGGAGCGAGCCCCGAACATCCCGTCGAATTAAAAAAATCAGTTTAATATACTGGTCCCTCAATGAGGGAACTTTCAGATATTAAGCTGAAAAGAACAGATACTACACTTTGATCTTAGCCAAAAGGCCGAGAAGCGATGCCAGTTAGGGCATGTTCGGGAAGGCTCGTGTGCTCGCGGAGAATCTTGTCACCGCGATTCAGCTTTTCTCCGCTCGTTTCACAACGCCATCTAGTTTATTTACAAAAAAACTCGACCTACTGCCCGGCTGGCAGTTTTCCAGAAATGCCCATAACCCCTCATAGAGGGCGTGTAAGTCGCAACAACATTCGTATTGTAACTTAAAATTATAATTTCATACAGATAGTACAATTATTATGTTTGACATGCCATCAGCTAGTGGTCAGCAGGTACTGCAGTAATAAAATATGTTCTAGGATTAGAATCTGCCATTGTCATGGGTAATACTGGCTTTCCTGATTAGCTAAAGGAAACTATCTATCGGGTTCCAATAGCTGTTTTTTAAACTATCTATTTGAATAGTGGGTTTTTTCAAATGATTTGCAGAATTCTTAGCGTTGCGTTGACAACAGCGATAGTAATAATATTAATTATCTAATAAATACCGATTATGATGATAGTTGGTGCTTAACAAAATAAGACAGTAAAACTGTACCTACAGTGTACATTTCACATTTTTTGACGCATCATCCTTTTGAAAATATTCTCACAACACAATAGCGTTAATTTGAGACATAATTGCTATCGTGTAAATAAAAACTTTTGGTATCTAATGAGAAACAGGAATTAAGTTTATACACTAAATTAATTAATTAATTTTTAAACTGCACTTTGAGAATAAATAACGAAAAACAGTTTTATCGTAATCATACAAACGAATCAGCACACATACAAGAAAACGATAAATACAGTAACTGAGAGTACTAACTTTGCCAACAGCTGATATATTTCACGAATTCTGGTCAAATATACAGCAAACGGTGCAGATCTTTGCTTTTATAATATACTCGTATTTAAAAAAAAAAAAATGATATAAACTTATCTTTATCGAAAGTCCACTAAAATACCTATCATATAAAAAATACAATAAAACAAGACATTATTTGAGTCCAAGTCCATCATCAACAATAAGGAACACTTGGTACACTAGCTTAGATGGAAGACTTGGTACACTGATTGAGATGTTCAACTGGTTACACTGGGGACGAATCATTTAACGGTAGGCTCAGCGTACGTAGAGTGTGATGAAACTCACGGGTCTAGAAAGAGAGGTCGCTTATTTGTTACAGTACGTATTATATTATAATTTACCTGTTCTTGCGTCAGTATGAGAGTTTTTGGCGGCCGGGGACTAGACTCGGGTGTCTCAACCGGTGAGAACCATTTCACGGTAGACTCAGCGTAAGTAGATCGTGCTACCAGATTCGCTTGCGGGTTGAGGAGAGGCGTTCTTTCGGTTGATGTGCCTCCGTGTTGGACTGTTAACGAACGAAATATAATGTTAGTTAGTTTTAACAGCCTCCTCGACTACTTTACACGTAGATATGAAAACAAGACAAGCAAGCACCTGATACGATCTATATTACTTAAGAATATTTTAAGGGGTCGGCGGAGGATAAATTGTCCATACAAACATAGTACCAAAAATCATTTGTAATTGAAACCTATTCTAACCATATTATGATAGTATATACATTTCATTATAGGTAAATATTTTGAACATAAAATACAAGTGGGAACCTCGATAAACACTATCCGACGCCGAACAGTATGATAATAATATGGTGGAAATAGGCTTCAATTAAAAATTATTTCGGTACCTATTACGTTAGTATGAACAATTCATTGTCCGCCGACCTCTTATGATCTAGACTCACACTTGTGTGTATTTACGAATGTATAATTTAATGTGTTTACGGAAATTCGAGCGCATTATAATTTTGTGTCAAAAGAGATCATACAATGCAAGGTTTATTGCTTGTTATTTTCTTGTTCTCATATTCATATTTATATCTCTGTTTTCACGTGTATAGTTATTACGGCCTGGGCCCTATTTCATAAAGCGACAAATCATAATAAACCTACAAATGTCAGTCGAATACGCAAAACCTGCGTTTCATATAACAAAAATGTACGACATTTCTATAGTTTGACTGACAATTGTCGGTTTGATTGACATTTGTCGGTATACTATAGTTTTATGAAATAGTGCCATGGTCATAAGGCCCAAATTGCTCTCCAACTGGTACACTATCCAGGCTACCTTTCCCTACAGCAAATCGTGTCGTCGGTGGCAAACCGAACTTCTACCACCTGCTGCGACGCTGCGGGCGGCGACCCTCGTCGTGATCCTGCCGCCCCCGGTTCGCCCGAATGCCACCCGACGGACACATAACACATAGATTGCACTCCACAAATTAAAAACCACGACAATAGTTAAATCTGTTTTTTTTTATACTAATTTATGCTTAGAATTGTAAATTCGTGAGGATACTTCACCTGCCATTATAATTCTATCCTTTAAAAGCTCTGGAGGCAACACTGCTCTTCTATCACATCGTTTGGATACCGCTTCCACACATTTCACAGTGGATGCCGCTTCCAGTTATCAATCGTTTTTTGGAAGTCATGGAGGCCTTCAACAAGCGCATGGAGCAGTTTGAAGGTGAGCTACAGAAAACTCTTCCAGCTACCACCACTACAGCTAGCCTAGCAGCAGACTTTGCTGCATTCAAAACATTCACTGCACAAGTTATGCGTGGCTTCCAGCGGCAGATGGAAATGCTTGCTCAGAACATGAACAACATGGAGACGCATAGCCGCCGCAAGATCTTGCTTCTACATGGAGTGCCGGAGGAGAAGCAAGAGGACGCAGCGGCATTAGTTGTTCAGATTGTCACTGGGCACTTAAAGATGTCTGACTTACTACAGGTTCCATAAGCCGCTGTCAGAGAATGGGCCGTGCCTTCAGTGACAATCCCAGCGCTATCTTGGTAAAACTCAGAGATGTCAATGAGCGGAACAAGATGTGGTTCTCCAAAACTTCTCTTAAAGGCACAAACATCACACTCTCGGAGTTTTTAACCAAGTCTAGGCACCAGGCCTTTATGGAAGCGAGGCAGCGCTTAGGTTTGTCAAAGTGTTGACGCGAGATGGGCAGATTTATGTCCGAAGGTAAGCGCCACCGCATCAGTAGTGTCAATGAGTTGCAGAAAATCGCTCCAGAAGGCCTCCTGAAGCCGCAGCCGGTCATTGGGCCTAAAAAAGGCGCTGCGGCAACAAAAGCCAGGCGTGCGGTCGCGGCGTCATCCCTGAAGTAGAGGAGCATTGTTTTTCTTTTATTTATTTTTCCTTCCAGTTGCGTAACTTGTAAGTTTTTAATCTTACCACTTTTCCCTATACCCTATTTTGATTTTTTTGCTAACTTAAATAAATAGAAAGCAAATTATCCTATATCGCAAACGTAGTCATAATTCAAATTCAACATAGATATAGGTAGTGTTTTTAGAATCTAAAACACATAATTTGTTTCTGCTTTCTTATGCATCTTTGTTATGTTCATTTTCGTTTGAAGCATTCGGGTGTTTTGGGCAGTTCCGAAATATCCACAGTTCGGTTTGAACATTTTCATCACTTGCCATTTTTGCCACTAATGATCCATCGAAAAACTACCCTAGTCCTTACGGTGTAATGTGGCATTTCCGATTTCAATTATAACTGCATATCTTTATTATTTTTAATGCGAAACAAACGGTGTTCATAAACATTTCGGAATGCCAAGTTCACCCACAAAGTTCTAAATTGAACTCTAAAGGTGATATTTCACGTTTTTATCATTTGCTTCAAAGCATAGAGAGAGTATCTTCAAAGCGAAAGACCTACACGCACAGAGTAAGGAATTTTCCCTTTAACATTTCCTTCGCAATTGCCTATACGTCAAATAAAATGTCAATGTGTTTTTATTTTTAAATACGTTTGTCAAAGGTTTTGAATTACGTTTGGCCGAGTCTGTACAGGTAATTTTTTTATATATATTTTATTTGAAATTGTGTTTTAATGTTTATATCATTTATATTATTCGGAATTAGGTTAAATACATATTTGATAGGACCTATGTTTAAGTAGATGCCACTCTTTGTTGTGTACTATTTAATGAAGTTACTTGTAAAAAGTGTTTTCTTACGACTAACTGGCTGATGAAGTATGTTTACAGTTATATTTTAGTAGTTAGAAGGTAAATTTAATATTATCAATTTTTTATTTTTTTTAGTTTGTATTATAATTTTATATATATATTTATAAACTTACCTACGTTTAATAATGAGAGCAGTGACAGTGAAACTTTTCTTTCTCTGGCTTCTGATACTGACTCGAATAGTGATGATAGCTTTGTAAGCATTCCATCTTTGAGCGATACCATCTCCAATCAGTTTTCTGAAGTGTCTAAGAACTTTTAATGTTATCCATATTAATGCCCAGTATTCCGGCTCATTACCTTGAATTGTTGGCATCATTTCACAATAAACAACACGTTCATTGCTACAGCCTTCATCCGCAAATGCCGGTGAAAATCTTTTTATTGAAGTCGTACTTTTTCATACCAAGATTCTTCTCGGAGTTTACTATATATAGCCCTTCCCTGCGAGTTAACTATTTCTCTTCCTTTTAAAAACTCTTAGAAGATCTCCTTCCCTTATATACCCATAACATTATCATCGGAGATTTTAACACTTGCCTTTTAAAAAAAGGCGCTCGTTCTTCCACTCTTGAATACATTGATAACTCTTGCAACATGCATATTCTAACTCTTAATGCGACCAATAATTTCCCAAATTGTACTCCCTCTCTTCTAGACCTTATACTTGTATCAACATTGCAGCATGTTGCTAAGCACGAGCAATATTCGGCAGATGCGTTCTCTTACCATAATCTCATCTTTGTATCTTACAAAATTCATCCTCCTAAAGTCAAACCCAAAAAAAACTGCAGCGCAGCTTTGTTGAGTCACGTTATGGATGCTGATACCATTGATGATAAAATAACTGTTTTCAATTCCACGCTGATACAATTGTACGACATCCATGCTCCTTTGCGAGCTGTAAAAATTAAGCACCTTCCGGCACCTTAGTTAACAAATGAAATCAAGGAACTGATGCACAAAAAAGTTGTCGCCAAGACCAACCTCAAATGTCGCTCAAACGATCAAAATAAGGAGAAATATATGCAATCAAGGAACCGCTGCAATAGAATGTGTAGAGATGCACAACGTAGCTATATTCATGAATCGGTTAATAATGAAGAGATCCATCGAAAGTCTGGAAGTTCTTACGATCATTGGGAGTTGGGAAATCTCGTCAAGAATCCCTTCCGCACAATTTAAATATAAATTCTCTTTCTCTTCGTCCTCCAGTATCAATGCAAATGACAAACTTGCCACATTAAATTATCTTTCATCTTTCCCTACTCCCAATTACTCTCCCTTTTTCATAAATCAATTCACCGCTTGTGATGTTAAAAAGATCATCCTATCAATCTCCTCTAAGGCAGTGGGTGGTGACAGTATTAGTCGAAATATGATTATTCCTATATTGGAAGAAATCCTCCACATCATTCTCCACATACTGAATGGTTCCATTTCGAAGAGTGCTGTGCCATCTTGCTGGAAAAAAGCGCAAATTATACCATTGCCAATCCAAAATCCTTTTCTGAATATCGTCTTATTTCTATTCTTCCTTTCCTTTCTAAAGTCCTCGAACGCCTTGTCCATAACCAACTTAGTATCGTCCTTTCCCTCCTATTAAACAAAATAGCCTCCTTAATCCCACGCAGTCAGGTTTCCGTCCAGGCCATAGTACAGTCTCCGCGATCGTTAAAATTACTGACGACATAAGGCTGGGCATGGATACCAGACAGCTAACGATCCATATGCTTGATTTCAGCAATGCCTTCAACACTGTTGACTTTGACATCCTCCTAGGTTTACTCCGCTCTATTAACATATCTCCAACAGTGATTGACTGGTTTCGCAGTTATCTGTTTGGGCATCGGCAGCGTGTCCGCATCGAAGATTCCTTTTCATTCTGGTGTGATACGAGTGCTGGTGTCCCACAGGGTGGCGTTTTTTCTCCTCTCTTTTTTGCTTTCTTCTTGCTAACATCTCTATGCAGACGATCTCCAAATATATTCTCAGGCCCCACTTGATTGCATGACCGAGGCTATTGCTACCACTAATGATGATTTAAGTCACATAGCGAACTGGAGTAAATATTATGGACTCACTTTCAATCCTTTAAAAACACAGGTGATCATTGCTGGAAGCTCTAGATTCATTTCGCGGGTTGATATTAATACTCTCCCTAAATAGTTTTTGACGGTGTCACTATCCCTTATAGCACTCAAGTCAAGAACCTTGGAGTCATCATTGACAGCAGTTTGTCATGGGGTCCTCAGCTACAATCGGTGAGGCGTAAAGTATTTGCGTCTGGGGCTTCACTCAATAGGTTACTTATTTTTTTACCTACTGCTACCAAAGTTGCGCTTGCACAATCACTTCTTCTCCCTATTCTTGATTATGCTGATGCTTCCTATTTAGATCTCACCGAGGATCAGCTGAATAAGCTTGAGCATCTTCAAAATATTGTATCAGGTTTATTTTCGACTCCAGAATTATGACCATGTCTCTGAATTTCGTTTACAACTCAAGTGGCTTCCTATACGTCTCCGCCGGAATACTAATATCCTTTCTCTTCTTTACAACATATTGTTTAATCCTTCCACTCCTCACTACTTCAAAGCACGTTTTCAATTTCTAAGTTGCTCCCATCCTTAGTCTCTTAGATTATCAGACAATCTCCGCCTGCATATTCCGGTACATAGTACCACTTTCTACGGCTCATCTTTTACTGTCCAGGCTGTGCGTCTCTGGAATATTTTCGGACTCCGGAATTATGACCATGTCTCTGAATTTCGTTTAAAACTCAAGTGGCTTCCTATACATCTCCGCCGGAATACTCATATCCTTTCTCTTCTTTACAACATATTGTTTAATCCTTCCACTCCTCACTACTTAAAAGCACGTTTTCAATTTCTAAGTTGCTCCCATCCTTAGTCTCTTAGGTCATCAGACAATCTCCGCCTGCATATTCCGGTACATAGTACCACTTTCTACAGCTCATCTTTTACTGTCCAGGCTGTGCGTCTCTGGAATGCCCTTCACTATTGGTCACTATTAGACGCGCTCAATCGCTAAATTGCTTTAAGGCTCAAGTCAAAAACTTCTACCTTTCCGCTAATGATTTAAAAAAAAACTCCATACTTAAACTGATATAATTATGCTAGGCATTAATTATTATATTTAAGTATATGTATGTATAGTTCTATAAAATATGTATTGTATTTACCTTATGTAAGTAAGTATGGCTTATATAGTTTAGTAAATATGTAGGTATAGTCATTTTTGCATGATTTATGGTATTGTTTTGCACCACCGTCCTTTTTTTAATTTGTGATTTCTGTCCATCCAAAGGTTGTCTGGAAGAGATCGCTTTTAGCGATAAGACCGTCCGTTGTGCCAAGTTTTTTAAAATAAATTCTTGTATTTTTTTTCTTTATATGGTGTAATATAGTGTTTATTATTATTATTGTTTACATAGTCTCTTTTCTAAAACATGTAGTCTAATAATCCGTCAGTAGTTCGTTTAAGTTTAAGTTGTTCATTTAACTATATAATCCTGTATCTGCTTCCCTTGCAGATCTTGCGGTAGTACCATAATCACTGAATAAATTGCCTTAATTCAGGAACCAAGTCTCTCCCACGACAGCACGATTAAAATCTACCTAGATTAGGAACACTCGGTACACTGAATGAGGTATACACACACACTCGGTACACAGTCTGTGCTGCAAGAATATGAGTCACAGCCAAGCAGTGAGAACAAAGTAGTCTGATATTTACCAATAGAGCTCATCGGCTAAGCATGAAACTCTTGCGGAAATACCCTGAAGTCCAGGAACCAAGTCTCGCCCTACGACAGCGCGAATAAAACCAAGATAAAGAACACTTGGTACACTGGCTGAGCTTTAACGCTTGGTACACTGGATAAGGTTTGACAATAGGTACATTAACAGCGTTACAAGAATGAGAGTTCTTTTGTTAGCAGTGTTAACTGCTGGTGATGTATTTACCAATAGAGTCCAGTATTTGCTTCGCTTGCAGTTCTTGCGGAAGCACCCTGAAGTCCAGGAACCAAGCCTCCCCCCACGCTAGCACGAATGAGATCAGGATGAGGAACACTTGATACACTGGTTGAGCCGCGTTCGGCCACTGAAAGGGACAGAAATAATACTATAGTTCTTTAAGCCATACTGTATCACTACATTATTATAAATGAAAGTCACCGAACGCGTCTGTCTGACCACAATTTTCTCAGAAAACATCTTTCAAATTTTGTTGCTGTTTTCTTCTAGGCATAGGTTGATTAAAGAGCAAGGTTTTAAAGTATAATTCATAAGTGTTTCGTGTAAATTTAGTATTACTTATTATTAATTTATTTTATGGCGTAATGTGCAAAGACGCGGGGACTGTACATTATATAGTCCTGGACTATATATTATATGTATAGTCCAGGACTATTTATGGGGTGGGTCGCTAGTAGTATTATAAAAGCAAAAGTAACTCTGTCTGTTACCCTTACACGACTAAGCGGCTGAACCGATATTGATAAAATTTGGTATGGAAATGGTTTGAACCATGGAGAAGGACATGTAATACTTTTATCGCGATAATCTGTAGTCCTCGCGCACAAAGTCGCGTCCAAAGCTTATGTTATAATTATTATACTTTTATTAAATAGTACTTACATCGTACACAAAAACTTTTGCTATTAAAAATGCACAGGTGCCCGCTGTGGAGAGCTGAAAAACAATATTAATAAAACATTATTACAGTACGAGTCTACCCGGGGATGCACCACTGTTTTGAATGGTTATTTGACCGCTAAGCAGTAGTGGGCAACCAGTACAAACTTTGTTTATTATATTTAAAAAGATAAGAAAAAAGATTCTGCTAAGCAGTCGTCACTGCTTAAATCAAAATACTATTACAGATTAAGTCGAAGCCTAAATATTTGGCTGGTCACATTGCTTTTCAAACAAAACATAAAATAATTATTGCACACTACTGCTTAGCGGTTGAGTATGTGGAAGAGGTTCTTCAGGCGACACTAAGCTTAGAAGGCAGATGTACAACCAACTGTGCCACAATGTCACCTAATTATGGACGAGATTCGAACTCACATGCATCCACGCCTCTGCAGTGTCACTATCTCTTCTAGCAATATATCTTACAACGATTACTTTAATTTCCTGCTACAACCACTACTTTTTACTGTTTTTTACTGTATCTATCTATTCTATACTTATAATAAAGCAGTATGTACCAAATAATCTGTACAACAAACATATTAAAAAAAAAGTTTACGGTATTTAAAATAAGCCACTGAATAAAAATATATCATTTTTTTAAATCGTGACTGTCTGTTACTCTCTTTGTCTATATGTTTATTTGCGCATTACGTGAAACTACTGGACCGATTGCGATTCGGTGTTCACTGTTGGATAGCTTAGGGTTTGACTTAAGAACATGTATACTTGGTATCAATCAATCCGATGAGTAGAATTCGAGCAATCAATAGACAACCATTTGACATCTGAACAAAGTTTGATGATTTTGGTTCTTTGGTTCTGGAATATCACAGGATCCTTATATCCCAAAAAATGAAACGCGGGCAAAGGCGGGGGCACAGCTAGTTATGTATTAACAAGACATAAGTAAACTAAACTCCTTCTAGTGTCGGGTAACAAATAGCCTATGGCACTCTTGAAGACTGATACCTCGCTTGTCAAAATCGGACAAATAGAGGCAACGCTATGTTGGAACATCTACATACCCACATACACACATACATACATACATACATACATACATACATAGACTATTAAACTCATTACCCTTCCCTTGCTTAGCCGTAATGTTGTAAAAACGAGGTATGACGTATACTCGACCAAAATATCCCCGTAAAAACGTGGTTTTTACTAGTTTCTGCGCTCAGTCAGCGTGCCACGGTGTTACTCGTATAATACAGAACAAAAGTGAATGAACTGGAACGGTTAATACAAGCGTAACTGTTCAATAGATGGTGCTATTCTAAATTGATTTAATTATTATTATTATTATATATTTTTTTAACCTAAGGATAATATTTTTTAATCGCTAAAACATAATTTGATGCATGATTTTTAATAAAAATGATTAATTAATAAAAATGATTTATTAGTTTTCTTCGACATCGGCCGTCAACACTTTGTTGCTGAAGGAGAAATATAGGAAATAGTACATTCTGGATGCAGGTAGCATCCAGAATGTACTATTTCTTATATTTATCCTTGCTGACACAGATAATGATAATGCTAAAATAGTTCATTCAGTTTTCATAACGAAGCACAAGATGTCGCTACAAACGAAAATCTTTGATCGATGCCTCTACCTCCCAATATAAAAAGTTACTCTATGCGCGTAGCGCGACGCGAATAAAATGTCGGCACGTTCAAAGGCTACTACAATTATGTAGCAAATGCAAACAAATAAAATATCTTAAAATAATTCAATTTAGGCAACGGACTGCTGCGCGACCGCACCACAGACCGAACTTGAAATGCCATTTTGTTGACCATTACCCATCTAAAAGAAAATGTCATGGGTTAGAATACAGTTATAACGAATTATTGTTTATTGCTATTATTTATGTCATTTCTATTTTCTGTAATTTATTTGTACTAACAATACTAGTAATGTGGTCATTATTTCGACAACCTTCTTTGAGCAAAGTCGACCTTGCCGCACTTCTTGAATAGGCGCCAGCAAAGTTGTATGGAATTTCATTATTGTCGTATTTTGCGGCCAGCAATTTCCTTTGAAAAACCATTATTGTCGTGTTTTATTATTACTATACTATTAAAAATAATTTATTTTTAATTCTGTGGTTTGTTTACCAGCGAACGCGAAAAGAGAGGCGTTGTAGCTCCCAAACGAATGGACCGATTTTGATATATATTTTTTCTGTTTGAAAGCTGATGTGATCGAGATGGTTCTTAGCTATTAATGTTGTTTTTGTTGTTATTTTGTTTTGTTGTTGTTGTTTTGTTATTGTTGTTATTTGGGGGTTAACATTTTTAATCTGTGCGCTAGTATTTTTATTATTAGTATTTAAATTACTCGCATTGTTCGAGAAAAGCACTATACAAGCCTTGGCCCGCAATGACTACCCTGCTGGCCACGCTATGATGGCCTCGAGCTACTGCCAGCATCGCAGTCACTACGACCTGTGTGTCAATAGTGTTATTGTATTGTATACTTACAGCTATGACAGCCCAGTTATTGATGTACAATATCGCGTAGAACAGCAATAGTACCAAGAACCTCACTATAGCCACTAGCACTATATCAAATAACGATACTTTGATATTATACTTCACTATTTCTCTGTCAAATATCTGTTCTAACGTCTCTCCGCGCATCTGGAATAAAAATAAGTTAATTAAAAAACGTTTAATGACTTGGTGGAACTTAAAACGGGCTATCACAATTAAATGCGTATACAACATTTCGTGGCTGTGCTGTTGACCGTTGATGAGTTCCTTTATCTGGAGCTAATCTTGGATGTCGATTCAGGTCATACTTGCCATAAAAATGCATTGTCATCGGAACTAAACCAATTTGCAAAAATTCAACTCCATAGGATAAGAGGAAGTTATTCTAATTCAGCTCTCAAGATTTGACCTAAAAAAACTAACATACACGTCCAGCAGTGGACAAGTATAGACTGATGATGATGATAAATATATCGCAACTGAACACTTGATCACTATAACTCCAATAGCTGCTACAGTCCCTGAGATACCTTCACAAAGAGTGATCAGAGCTGAATACCTTGGGAACCGCTGCCCAATTTCTTCCAAATCGCCAACTCCAGCTTACAAATATTAATAACTAGTTTTCCCGCCCGTGACTTTGTGGCCGCGTGGACTACTGTTTATCGCGAAAAAAACATCCTATGTTCTTCTAGGATATTAAAAACCAATGCAAAAGTAGGTATAGCTCCAACGCTCTTGAGTTGTTATTTCGTTTCCATGGAAAAGTATTCTATGTTTTATTCCAGGGTATAAGCTATCTCCGTTCCAAATTTCATCAAAATCCGTGCAGCCGTTATCACGTGAAAGCTCCCCAAACAAACAAACAAACAACGTTTCACTTTTATATATTGGTATGGACTAGTTTAAAAGCTAAAAAAACACGCCTGCCCTGCCAAAAAATAACTTGTGCCAATAAATTATATACTGTTGGAATGTGCTTATCAAGGTTTCAATTTGATGACCGTATTGAAAATTAGAAGGAAAAAAAAACACGCATTTGATAATGGAACCAATGCCGCCAAATTGTTTTTTTTTTTTTTTTCAAATATAGACATTGCTTAAATTACTCGGGATGATGTAAGGATTCTAACGATACCCCGCCCAACCAACACACTAGTGGAAATTGCAGCCTATTTTGTAACTTTAAGATATATAATAGCGCCATTAGAGTTCAGGAAGCAGTTTTAAGTTGCATAACTGATTCCACAAACGTCTTTAGGTACAAAATGTACCAAAAGTGGCAGTATCGGAACCAAATACGTCCCTTGTATTTATAATAGTTTATTCTAGAACCAATTTACCACTTACAACTTTTATAGAGAGTTACGAAGAGCATTTGTCACTGAAAGTTTTATGAGGGTTTCTCTTGTTACTGTTATACGCCGCTCAACTGCATTAAAGAGTTAATTGTGTAGGCCATATAAAGCAGTTGTATAAGACTTCAAATAACTACTCTTGTTCAACTGGAAGTTCCATAATAGGTGTAATAATATACTCTTACATAGACTCAAGTTCCAAAAAGACAATCTATGTAACTAAAGATCTAATTGACATTATTAAGTTATACAATATACATTATTTGCACCGCTGTACAGACTTAGTCTATCCGCCATTTCTCAAGAAAATTTATGTATTTATTTGCAATATTTAGATGTTATAATGATGTTTCATTAAAATTTACTTTGTTTTTGTCAATATACAAACGACCAATTGCAGATAATACACTGTCTATACATAATAATAATATGAAATAAAAATAGTCAAACTATTTAGCAAATATTTCTTCCATTTTGATGTTATTTCGAAAGCGCTTAAAAATTACTGGAAAAACACCATATAAATATAACAGCGCAGTAAATATAAAAGCGTTTTTATCCGCTTGTGTTTAACAAACTAATAAGGCACATATGAATTATTTACATAACAATTATATTTTAATGATGGCCGATTACAATATTAATTACAATTCACCTTTTTGACATACAATACATTCATTCATATTCGTTCACTCGTTCACAAAAGTAGCTTCATATCAGGGTTAGTGTGGCGTTAATCCTCCGTTGCAGCTCTTGAGGCACCATTGTACTACTATTGTGCAGTTGTAATAGAACTAAAGGCTACATAAAATTGTGCCCAAAATGGTAATAAAGCTGCTGCATTAGGCTTCCAGAGCACGCTCTAGCACTTACGTCTTAGCACCTTTGGGCATAATCAGATTGGCTCTAAAGCCGTTATGCAACTAGTTTGTGTTGGTTGGGCCATACATCTAAATCTGTTCAGGCAGTAATCTAAAGTTATGGTGGAATAAAGAAACTCAAAATTACTCTTATTTTGGGACATAATATTGAAATCGGCATAGCTTGGAAGCTACGATGTCACAGACAAAGGGGGGAGTGGGGGGGTAGGAGGAGGGGAGTGGGGGGTAGGAGGAGGGGAGGGGAGAGTGGAGGGGGAGGAGGAGGGGAGGGGTGACATCATCACATCAATATCCTGATGAAACATACAATTTAAATGTAAATGTAGGATTTTACCACGCTAGTAAAGGGGGATTTTACCACGCTTGGCAGCGGCTTGGCTGCTAAGCGGGCCTATGGCACAACTGTACCTAAAGCTTGGATCAACTTACCATCACACAAATGAGCCACATCAAGCTTGTGAACAGTAGATCGAAGGTGACAAACAGGCAGAAGAACCTCCTCACTGTGGACATCTTGCCGTACGGTCTGTGACCCGCTATCAGGTCCTCTGTCATGAGGTTTACTGATTGTGAGTGGGCTGAAATTATACAGAAATACACTTTATACAACAAAGCAAAAGAAGGCCTATGTGTTTGATATGTGTCAGATACCTAGCGTACATGTAGTCTTGCTATCTTTGAGCTCATATATCTCAGAAATGCGACAATTTAGGATCACTAGTATCCCAAAACTGTTTATGTTGTAGTCCTCTATCTATTTATGACGGTTTGATCAGTGGCCGTTTCAATTTTCTTACTTGAGCATACCTCAAGATAAAAAATTAAAAGCCCACTGGATCTATGGTAAAATGTTATGACCCTTTATAGTAAAACTAGCTGCGCCCCACGGTTTCACCCGTGTGGATGATGATGATGATGATGATGATGAAAAGTATTCCATGTGTTATTCCAAGTCCTAAAGCATCTTTATACTAAATTTCATCAAAATCCGTTCATCCGTTTCAGGCAGAAGAAGTGACAAAGATATGGTGTATTATTGTTAACTTATTGGCGCGTTATATCACTTTTATTATATTAAGTATGGATGATAATATAATACCAGAATTTCAAAAATAAATTTAAAATTTGTTAATCTTCATGTATAACAGTACCGTCACATACCAATTGACTGACTGTCAGACAACGCACAGCCTACACCACTGGACCTAGGTATTCGGGAGGAAATATTCCTTGCGTAGTGGAGGGGGGGGGGGGGGGGGTAAACAAAGGAAGGCAAAGTAGCACGCGGGCGAAGCTGCAGGCCGCAGCAAGTAGATGATAATTAAGGGTGTCACAGACAAGGAGAGGCGAGTCGGGTTCTTCAAGTATAACTTAGTATTATATTAGCCTATTTTAAAATTATTGGAGACAGGTACTTGGTAAATTCAGTAGGTACGCAAGTTTTAATCATTTGTTACATGAAAATTTTCGTCGATAATATTCCAAATTTTATTCTTTATTCGCTTATTTTATTTATCAGAATGAGTTGTATCAGCTAGTATTCGATGATTTTTAACAGTTTTTATGATAAACTCTATTATTTTTGGTTCATTTTTACTAAATGAATGCAATGCACGCGATCACTTGTTTACAATTATACCCCTATTATGAGTTTAATCAAACGCTCAAAACTGTACTCGCTACCGAGACTCGTAACATTTTTGTATGAAATCCAGCGCAGCGCCACTAGCAGTAACTATTTGTCGTAGCTATAACTACTATAAACACTATAAATCGTAGCTCTATTATGAGTATTGCTAACTATACTACAAAAGAAATCGACAATACGCGAAACCATAGATATTATGCCGTCATGTTGGCGCCTTGTTAGCATGTGTCTGTTTCTAAAGATATGAAAAACAGCGGCTAGCGAACGCATTGTCATTTTGGCTCCCCCGAATCGAGCTAGATCAGCTAGATGGTGTTGTAAGAGTCTTCATCGAGCAAGCGATTGTGTTTTCCGTTTTAGAGTAAACACATTGCATTTTTTGTTTTTCAATATTTGTCAAAACCAAAAAATCAAATCTGTTTTTTTTATATATTTTTTAAAGTAAAATACGATTATAGTGACAAAAAATACAAGCTGTTGTTTTGCATGCCCGACATATTAAGAGAGTTCAAATTTTCAAATTACAGCACAATAAGTAAAACTTAAAGAAAGTAAAAATGAAAAGCTTTTACGGGTTTTTTTTACAATATTTTTTTGTTGCTTTGTTTGCGTTTTTTTAATTTTAATTTTTCCATTTTTTTGTTGTTTTTCACTTTGAACGTTTTTAAGCTTTTTTCATATATTTTTATTATTTTTTTATATCTTTGTCATCAGTTTGTGAGCTACCCTGAAAGTTACAGCCGGAAAGCTAATCGGGAAGTGCTCGAAATTTGAATTGCAAGATTCCAGAACAGACAAAATACATAGATAAAAGCTTTTACAATAAAAAAAAAAATATAGTGTTCAAATGTTTATTTTATTGGTAGGCACCTGAGGCCAGCACTACCTCATACGCCAAACAAGCAATAATTAATTTTCAAATCAAAGGAATGTTTTCTATGAATAAAATTCCCTACACGTATTTAAGAAGTTTCCCTCCTTTAATTTTCACCCAATATATTCTTAAGGGCTCAGCTAGATTAATTGATTATGAATTATGGTTGAACCATATACTTAGAGTTTTACTTAGTGGTCAACAATAATGTATGGTCACACAGGCCACAGATTAACGAGAACATTTGTGATTGTTAAAACCTCTCCTTAAAAGTTAAATCTTCAGAATACCAACATTGTAATTTTCTAATACTTACTAAGATGTCTGTATGGAGGGCTGGTGACACTGCTTAGTAACGACTCGGCGGCCTCTCTAATGTGTGGGTCTGCCATTTTGACCTCTGGAATCATTAGTTAATCACTGATTAAACAAAACATAAGTAATAGTTTAAACTGATTGGTCAATAACACTAGACTACTATCATGCATGGTAATTTTTCTGGTTAAATTATGTTATCCTATGTGGTCTCCAATACTTAAAAGTAGGTAACTAAACACCAAAGATATATTATTTTATTGCTAAACACCCATCAAAATTAGTTCAACTTTCAAGTTTTTATGTTGATAGCTCATCTTCTTCTACTCAACGCAATCAGATGCAAACTACTTCAGATATTGGGTTTTAAGTCCTAATCAACAGTTACAAACGCGTTTCAATCGGTCCAGTAGACTTTACGTGATGCGGAAACACACACAGACACTATTTTTATAATTGAGGAGCGTCAGAACAAAAACCGATAAATCACATTTTGGTATTTTAAACTTTTTTTTGCAATACGGTAATTTTCATTGGTTTTCACATGAATGTTGTATTCAATCTGTACAAAAACCGCAAACCCCTTTTGAAAAATGAGCTTCGAACGCATGATCTGAGCACAAACCGATAAATCTATTGAATGAGATTGACATTTCTTTTTTTAAATTTTATCTTAATTATGCATATCCAAATTGTGGAAGATGATAATCTGTAGCAAAAATAGTACCCAAAAAACGTCAATTTTGCCAGTCAAAACTAGATGAAACCTGAATGTTTTTTTCAAATACCTTCCGATATATCTGTTTAGTTATGGTTCAGTCTGATCAGAAACTGATATATAAATATTTGTTTTTTTAAAAGTGTTTCGAATTCAATTTTCGTAAGTCCTGTGTCTGCAACGGAAATAAAAAATATCATAGTGTGTCTCAGAAATACAAATGCAGAAGGAGAAGATGGCATTGCTACTAAAGTACTCAAATATTGTAAAGAAGAACTAAATGAAACCCTAGCATTCCTAATAAATCTCTCATTTGAGCATGGCTTATTTCCAGAAAACTTAAAAAGAGCTGTAATAAAGCCTCTTTACAAAAAAGGTGAAAAAGACAACTTGGGTAACTACCGACCCATTGCTTTTATACCAGTTTTCTCTAAGATCTATGAAAAGGCAATGCATAAAAGATTGTACGATTACTTCCTTAAACACAGAATAATAACCCAAGAACAAAATGGCTTTCAAAAAAATAAATCTACGACGTTAGCAGCTTTTAATCTAGTAAATGACATAGTAAAAAATTTAGATAGCAAATATTTGACAACAGCATTATTCTTTGATATGAAAAAGGCTTTTGACTGTGTGTCACATAGACTACTTTTACATAAACTTCATCATTATGGTATCAGAGGGAAAGCATATGAATGGATTAAATCTTATCTTCACAACAGACAGCAATGTGTTGAAGTTATGTCGATAAACAGTACAAAAATGGTAAATAATTCAAGATCAAGTTTCAAAGTAAATGGATATGGCGTACCCCAAGGTAGTGTCTTGGGTCCGCTATTATTTTTATTATATATTAACGACATTGTAAGCATATCTGTGTATAAATCTGTATTATTCGCTGATGATATTTCGATAATAGTGACTTCAAAAAAAAGAAGACAATTATATAATCACGTTCTTGACATTCATAATACAATTAATTCTGTAGTAAATTGGCTGGACATAAATAATTTAAAAATCAACTTATCTAAAACTCATTATGTGAATTTCAATAAACTTAATATTAACGTAAACCATAACGGTCAAGTTATTGAAGGGGCAAGTAAGGTGTCGTTTTTAGGATTAGTATTACACAACGAATTAAACTAGAAGCAGCAAATAGATAAAATTTGTAAAAAAATAAATAGTTATGTCTATGTATTAAATCGTTTACGAAAAACCTCTAACAAAGAGACATCTTTAGTAGCATACCATGGATACATAGGTTCACTTTTAAAGTATGGACTAATAATTTGGGGACGTAGTACTGATTTCTCAAGAGCTTTTGTCGCTCAAAAAAAAGCATAAGAGCTGTTTGTGGAGCAGCTCCTTTAGATTCGTGCAGGCCGCTTTTCAAGCAATTAAATGTATTGCCGCTGCCGAGTCAGTATATTTATGACATTTCTTGTTTTGTTAAACAGTATAGTGATAGGTACACCAAAGCACACGAGCTGTATCCTCGAAATACAAGGAATAGAGAGAGATTAGTGAATAGTTATGCTCCCAAAACTGCACTTTACGCAAAATCTAGTTATGCAATGGCAATACAAATATTCAACAAATTACCACAACATTTTAAAACAATGACATTATCTAAATTGAAAAAAGAGCTAAAGTTCTGGCAGCTGGATCACTTTTTTTATTCTATTAATGATTATTTAACATACAAATACTTAATTTTTTGGAATTAATTTATTGGTTCCTATTATTTGTTGCATGATGCATGGAAAAATTAAATAGTTAAATTTAAATAAATGTCAAATTGTTATTACCTAATATAAGTTTTTGCATGCTATTTTATTGGCAAAATGTGTAAGATCGAATTTAATAATTACCTAACATCTGATATGTACTCCATTTTATGCAAATAAATTATTATTATTCTTAAGGGTATTTGCAAGTGTGATTAACACTTATTAGGAACAATTAATATTCTACACGATTCCTTTTTTGCTCATTGTTATTAATTACATTTTTAGTTAGCTTATTGATATTTAACAAGTCTTTATTTCTTATGTAAGGACTTCCTGCATTAAAGTATAGAAGATGTAAATAGATTTGTAAGTATACTAGCTGTACTATGCATGGTCATTTCTCTTGGTTAAAAGTAACATAGGTGTTAATCTAGGACAATAAGTACAAAATATAAATAATTTTAAGCCTTCAGATAGTTTTCTATCAATTGCTCGGCTTCTCCTCGTCGGATTGAGATACCAAGTACACCAGTTTTTAAATCAAAATCTTAGCTATCCAACAGTGAACCCACATCACAATTGGTCCAGTACATTATGCGCGAACAAACAAAGAGATAGAAAAAAGTTATTAAAATCTTGTTCAGTAGCTTATTTGAAGTCCCCTAGATAGATCTAGACATATTTTTTTTATTATCTTTGTACAGACTTTCTGATAATACTGCTTTATTATGAGTATAGATAAAATCAGAGTAGCACAGGAAGCCATGGAGAGGTCTTTGCTTGGCATTAGACTTCAAGATCGAGTCCGTAATGTTGAGATTCAACGAAGAACAAAAGTTGGGACGTCGGAACCACAGTAATTAGACTAAAATGGAGTTGGGCAGGACACATAGCCAGATGAACTGACGACAGGTGGTGTAGGACGGTAACTGAGTGGTGGCCGAGACAGGGAAAGCGAAGCGTTGGTCGTCCAGCAACTAGATGGGACGACGATCTTCTTAAGATTGCGGGTCGAACCTGGATTCGATTGGCATAGGACCGAGGGGAATGGTGTATTAAAAGAGAGGCCTATACCCAGCAGTGGGACGAGAAAGGCTGTGGATGATGATGATGATTGGTATAGATTATAGCTCTTGCTGGCAACTTTGTCTGCACGTACTGCAAGAAAGCCTAGTGAATGTTTTTTTCATCAAATCTATCCAGCACTTTCAGGTATCTTTTATCAAACATTAAACAGCATTTCTTAGGGTACAATAACTTTTAATAGCCGATGCTGTTTAGTTATTTAATAAAAACAAACTAATAAAAAAAACTGCTAACTGATTTAAATAGTATATAACTTAAAAGAAAGACAATTAAATATTTTGAGTTCAATTTGTTTTGAGTAGGTGCCTACAGTGCATTATTTCTTCAGCCAATCATTAAGTTTCAACCAACTCCTCACCAGTCGCGCGTGGTAGCCCACAGCGACCGCACGCATTGCGATAAGCCTATTGTCGCCGCGTCAACTTTTATTTTCGTCTACCCCCGTCGTTGGGTTAAGATGGAGGAGGAGACTTTGGGGCCGAATTCTAGTGGTAGAAGTGATATAAGTGTAGAAGATATGTATTATTACTAGTGAAAAACAAGTGTATGAGCGGGAAGAGCTGCTGGAGATTATCGGAGGCGAGTTACAACCGAGCACCGTCGGCGATGATTTACGACCTATGAAGAGATCACGAGACGAAAACGACGGACAAGCTAATGATGAAGGCGAAGACGGGTTTACCCTAGTGCAGAAAAACGCGAAACGCTTTGCAAGAAGCAATTCTAATAACAGTCAATCGAGATTGAAAAAAAAGTGCGTCAGAGAAAGATATTACAAACATTTTTGAGGTATGTGTGACATCCAATCAATTGCTACCAAAATAGATTGGTTTTGCGAAGCTGTTAAAAGCTGAAAATATAGAAAACATAACACACATTAAATACAAGAGTCCCTATAAGATACTCATGAAATTTGAGAAAAAAAAAGATGCAAAGAAGTTAGTTTGTTGTGAAAAATTTGCAGAAATGGGATACAGATGTCACCTGACTAATGAAGTTGGCCTGTCGTATGGTGTTGTAAAATATCTAGAGTTAGAAGTAGAAGAGAAAGAGTTGATTGCGTCCATCAATTGCGACTATAAAATAGTATCAATTAAACGATTGAAACGATTATCAGAGGGAGGTAATTGGATCGACAGTGAAACAGTACGCTTCTGTTTTAAGAGCTCAGTGGTACCTACATATATATATGGATATGGCTACAGATTTAAAGTGGATCCCTACACTTTCCCTGTAACGCAGTGCTCTTCCTGTTGGAAGTATGGTCATTTAGCACGAGCCTGCCCTACTAAAAAAATATTGTGCCCAAAATGTGGTGAACGTCACGCTAATTGTGAAACAGAGATATACAAATGCATCAACTGCAGGTAAACACATGGCTTTTGACAAGAAGTGCCCAGTATTCTTGAAAGAAAAACAGATACGTTTGATTATGAGCCAAAACAACTACACATACAAAACTGCACTATCCAAATATTATGAAAATATAAAAAGCACAGGAATTACTATTTACCAACAAACAGAAAAAGTGGTTGGAGGGCATCTTACACTGGGTGCAGAGCCTCGCATGCTAGGTGCACACAGAAAACCAGAACAGGACTTAGGACGACGTCAGGAAAAATCATATAAGGATGCATTAGAATCAGAGGCAATAACGCGTGAGGAAAACTCGATGGAATCCGAGTGTGAGATTGAAGAAAGCCAGCAAGAAAGTGAAGAGGAAACCAGAGATATTCCAGAAGACAATAACTATGATTATTTCGCGCCAAATACAAACCGCGAACAGCCGAAAGCTAAGGGTAAGAATAAGAAGAAGAGTTGTATCAAAATTGTACCTATACCTAAGCTAAATACTGATCCTCACTCTACACCTAAATTTAGACCTATCTCGTTGATGTCTTGTTTGTGCAAGATTTTTCACGTAATGCTCGCCAAGACACTGGAATGGTAAGTTGAGCAAAAGGGCATGCTTGCGCCGACAGTTTCGGGTTTCCGTAGAAGTCAATCATGTTTAGATTGTGTCGCCAGACTAACGTCAAAGATACAAATCGGGTTCTCAAAGAACATACCTACTTTAGCCTGTTTCCTGGATATAGAGAGTGCTCATAATAATGTGGTAGTAGATCAGCTAGCTTTGACACTAGATAAGCTAAATGTAGGCACTCAATTTTGCAAATATATATGGTCATTTCTATCTATGCGATACTTGAAAATACAGGATATCAATGATGATAACACCCTTGAGAGATGGACAAACAGAGGATTGGCTCAAGGAGACCCGATCTCTCCACTCCTTTTTAATATTGCGACATCCAAGATCTGCACTACATTTAACAACATTTATATTTTGCAATATGCGGATGATTTTGTTCTTTACACTCAAAGTGAAAATCTGACAGTTGGTACTAAAATCTTGCAGAATACTATAGACTTAGTCGTAGAAATTTCACCAGAAAAGACACAGTTCTGTATTTTCAGTAGGGGGAGAAAGAGAGACCAAATCACATTGAGGGTTAATGGTAACAATGTTACGCCTGTCAATTGCATTAGATATTTAGGAATTTGGTTGGACAAGTCCCTATTATGGAATAGGCATATTAACGAGACTCGCATAAAAACTATGAAGATGATAAATTTACTTAAAGTTTTAGCAGGCTCCAATTGGGGTTTACACCCC
The DNA here is from genome assembly GCA_946251855.1 of Alsophila aescularia. Classification (NCBI taxonomy): domain Eukaryota; kingdom Metazoa; phylum Arthropoda; class Insecta; order Lepidoptera; family Geometridae; genus Alsophila; species Alsophila aescularia. Next base: position 19,681,129 of record OX276374.1, read on the forward strand.
AAACATCTCCGGAGTTTATACATCTCACTAATTCGAAGTAGAATTGACTTTGACTTTTTGTACAACAATGCAGCAAAAACACATGTGATAAAATTAGATAGGATCCAGAATATAGCATTAAGAATTATAGGAGGATTCATAAAAACCACACCCATTCATGTGATGGAGTGCGAATTGTGCATCCCTCCTCTTGTGTTAAGACGACAATATTTGGGAACAAAATATTGTCTGAAAGCTATATTGTGGTCTAATAATTTGACGGTTAATTTACTGAAACAACTAGCAAACCTTTGTAATCGGAATTATTGGCAACATAAAAAGATACCTCTTTTGGTATCTGTGTATGCAGATGTTCAGTTGGATTGTATTAAATCTAGTAATCCACAAAGGATGTTCACCTTACCAACATGGGTATCTAACATAAATACCAATTTTATCGAAACTGAGGTAGACCAGATAATTCATGCTAAAAGCCACTATGACACAAGAGTACTAAAATATAATACATTACACATGATACACAATAAATATGCAAGATGCCTTAAAGTATACACAGATGGATCTAAAGGCTGTGACGGTATTGGTGCAGCCTACTACAATCCCAGTCACAATGTGAAGGAATGTTACAAAATCATTTCTGATGTAAATTGTATTATGATGATTGAACTGTTTGCAATCTCAGAAGCAGTGTTGTATATTGAAACAATTGGTTATAAGAATGTAGTCATTCTGACTGACAGCAAAAGTGCTTTGCAGCATATAGCTCGGTGCGCCTCTGGAATCAGAGGTGCTTCGATAGCTTATGCGATTTTAGAGAAAATTCTAAAATTCAATGCTAAGGACATGTCTCTGAGATTGCAATGGATCTCTTCTCATGTGGGTATCCACGGTAATGAGGAGGTTGACATGTTGGCCAGAAATGCAATTACCATGGGATCAGATACATATGTAGTTCCAGAATATACAGAAGTACTGACAAAGCATAAGATTCAAATAAATAACAAATGGAAAAATAATTTTGAAAGAGTTTCACTAGACAAAGGGATCTGGTACAGGACCATACAACATGAACCCCCTCATTTACCGTGGCTCCTTATGACAAAATTAAAAAGACAGATGATTGTAATAGCGTGTAGGCTTCGCTCCGGGCATATTCCACTCAATCGCTTTAAACATCTAATGAGGAGAGCTGATTCACCAAATTGTGAAGTTTGCGGCACTGTAGAAGATACTCAACACTTTTTGATGGAATGTGCCCGTAGTGAATCAATTAGATGTAAGTTAAAAGATTTGGGCCTAAATTATAAAGATGTAGGTATATTGCAGTGTCTTAGCAAAGCCAACATCTGGCATTGCTAAAACATTCTACAATTTGTGTCATAAAGTCCTTAACCCAAGTGATGTATAGTTAGTGAATTTACCAATGGGACTGGCATAGCTGCGAATAATGCGGCTAAAAGTCCTTTATAATAGAAAAAAAAAAAGAAAAAAGAAAACCCCTTCTAACCAAGGTCACCTCGGTGTGGGATTGGTTGGCATAACAGGTTTATGATACCCTGTACTATGGATACTACAGCAACGGATAAACATACACATTGATACAAATATACATCCATGACTCAGAAACAAACATTTGCGCTTATAACCTAATTTTGCACCTAACGGGATTCAAACCCGCAACCGTTGACTTTGCAGAGTCACAAGCCCTTCGGCCAAACCGATCATCCATTATATACAATAGATACTTCTTAGTAGATTATTTGTTGGCTTTGTTAGACTAATTATTTCCGAGTCATCACATTGGGCTAAGGAAGGTTATTTATTTTAGATAACACCCCATTCTAGCTATTTAATTCAATGTTAAATAAATTGTATAGGACATTTTGAAATTTATGATAAACCAACAGGATTTACATTTTTTTCTGGGAAAAAGTATCCTGTGTTATTCCAGGACCTAGAGTAGCTATATAGTTTTTTATCAATTGCTCAGATTCTTCTCATCAGATTGAGATGCAAAGTACATTGGATTTTAAGTGAAAGCTATCCAACATTGAAACCCTTATTTCAATCAGTCGAGTAATTTGTATGTGATGTAAGAACGCACAGAAAGACGTACGCTATTTAAAATGTTGGGATAGGAGAATGAGAGGTGTAGAAGCTCCCCTGTGAAGAAAAAGTTTCAGAAGAGATATTGCTATTTTGTTTCATACCAAACTTTTTAATTTAGGTACTGTATCTCCTCTCTGTTGGAAGGGGGTTTTCCTTAATAATCTTTGCCTTCCTTAATAATATACATAAATTATATAGAAATACAGTCCTTAGGGGACTGTATTTATATATAAGGGGTTGGGTCCGACTTGGCCATGGTTGGTTAGAAGGATAAGGCGAGGGTGCGTTCCGAAATTTCTATTGAGATGAGTGTTATTTGGCAACCATAATTATATTCATTGAGGACATTCATAAACAAAACAATATTGGTAATCAGATTTTGAGGATATCTATAGCTATTTCCTGTTAAAACAAGACATGTTATCAAATGATTATATGGGCAAAATGCATTTTATATCACATTCCTACCTATGATTTGTATAATTTTTGTTAAAAAAAATATAACAGGTTTAACAGTGAATAGGATTAGAGAGTAGAATCTTATTAGAAAGTTGGCAAATTAACAGAATTATATGGAGATGTCTATAAATGAGATAATTTCGTAATAATCGAATACAAGTACGATATCTACTTCATAACCAAAATACTAAGTTAAAATATTGCTTCAGTAATACATAGATGTAAGCTATTATGTACTTTAAAATATAACAAAGACTTACGTTTCGAATAGTTTCAATTTAGAATAAACACACGGCATGAGATAAAATCATGTTATGTGCAATGTAAAATTGTAAACTTGATTGTTATTGGTCGAGTTAGCACTGTTATCAAATACACATCTCATTCGACTGCTTTAATTAAAACGTTATCATCACTCAATTTCGTAACAATGGATTAAAAACAAAATTTGTGCAGCGCAGTGGATTCAATCAAAACAAAATCGGAAGAACTGGCTGGAAGAAGGGAGGAGCAGAGAGGGAGGGACGGACTCAAGGGAGAGAGAAGGAACAACTCCTATCCCACAACAATCTCTAACAATAAACAAGCAGACAAGATTATAAATTGACTCTAGTGTAAGTGAGCTAGCATGCTTCTGATGCTATAATTATGGAGATCACTTGAGGAAGTAAAACTGTAAGTAGCCCATACTTGACGTTTTAAGATTGTCAATGCCACAAACCACTGTCAACTGTCAACATGATTTGACGTTTACTATGTTTTGTTCTACGCAGAAAAAATACATCCAACCGTATCTTCTTTGTAGTTTGTGCATCCAACCATGAAAGCACTGAAAAAATGTAGGTACTCATTTAGTTATTTTACTACAAAAATGAAAGATACAAGAAAAACAACATTTAAAATGCATAAAATTTTATTTGAATCTCTCCAACAACTAAAAATAATACTTAAAAAAAAAACCATTCCTTTGGTAGGTACCTGCCAACTTTTTATATATGTAGCTTACGAAAGGTCTAGTGGTTTCACAGCTTCGAGCATATATCCAATGGAGATACTAACGTTTTAATCCGCAAACATTATTTTCTGCCAATTTTTACGGGGGAAGAGGTAAACACGCATTGCACACGCGCAAATCAAAATCTTATTCATGTAAGCGCACAATAAAACAATCTCGCAAACCATAATTAAATACGCACACAGTTATAAAATACAGCATAGTTACGCAGTGTTTAGACGCACACTATTATAATCTCTAGTGATGGGCATTTACAAAGACCGGTAAACCTGAACGATAAATGAAATGAACGTGGTTTTACTAAATACTTATGTCTACGATCCCTTGAAGATGTAAAAAGGAAGCTTTTATGTTAACGAGATGAAAATATATAGCTATTTATAATTTGAGTTTATTTAAAGATATTTATGTATTTGTATTGAATTTTCGACAATCTGAGATAAATAATAAAATAAGGGGTAAGTACTTCCTTTATTCATTAAAGCGATATACCCTAAATTATCTATATTATAGAGTTCCCTATTTTCAACGAAACCCTCGTGGAGCCAATTTTCGCAACTTGGTGAATTTATTTATTAATGCAAACCTTCACGTGAGCTTCCCTGTCAAGAACTTTTATTCCATGACATTATATACTTCGGCGCTTTTTTCCTTGAAATTAATAATAATAAAATCACGGACACAATTCCAGATCTTTGAGGTCAAGAATAGGACAAAAGACCTAGAGGAAGCATTAGCAATCCACACCAGTATATAAAAGTAACACGTTGTCTGCTTGTTTGTTTGGGGAGTTTTAACGCGATAACGTCTAGTTGGATTTTGATGAAATTTGGAATAGAGATAGCTCATACCCTGAAATAAAATATAGAATTCTTTTTATCCCAGAAAATAGTAAGTTTCCACGGGAATACTGGAATGTGTTGATTACTAGCTGTAAGGAACGGTTGCCATAGAAACAAAATAATAACTCTGTCAAAAAGCATCAAGAGCGTTGGTTCGAAAGAGAATACAATACGTTGGTGCTATACTGTTGCATTGGTTTTCAATATCCTAGAATAATATGGGATGTTTTTTTACGAAATAAACTGTAGTCCACGCGGACGAAGTCGTGGGCTAAAGCTATGATTTTATAATTTTAAAATGTAAAATAATCTTAAACTGAATAGTTTAGAATTATCTAAACTATTAACTTAATACCAAACGTTGAGTTGTGTCCCTAACTTAAATAACATGAACTTTAATAGAAACTCAGAACTGATTTTTCACCCTCTTAATCCGGCCCATGCGTAACATCCGTTCGTAATTATCCTTTAAGATACTAACAGGCAAAATTTCAGCGTTGTAAGTGTTTAGTGAGTTAATGGCATATCGCCTTTTAAATGTAGATTAAAAAACTTTTAACCCTAGAGTACTAATATAAATATATTACCACTTACTACTAATGATCGCCTGGTACCCTGCTTTTGGAATAAAACAAAAAAAAACTATCTATCTTTTATTACAATTTTACAAACTTATTTGAAAATAACAGGCAAACCTCTACCTTTTATAAATAACTATACGAAATAATAATTATACCTCTTATTCAGTCAAATAATCATCCCTAAATCATTCAAATCATCTAATACAAATGATCGCCTACCAGGCGATCGCAATGTCTATTTCTCGGAAACGAAGAGTCTACGCTCGACGCGTGTTTTCTCCCCGCCGCGTCATCGGCTATACTAAGTTGACGTGAACGCACGACTCAATACGTCCCTGCAAATACAAAATAATCGAAAAAGTTACTAACACTCCACATTTAGAGATAATTTAACGTTCATTCAATCAATTTTACGCAACTTGTCTCCGCACTACGCCTTCTACCAAGACGATGGCGTCGTAAAACTGTCGCTAATCTGTCGCAACTGCAGCCCGATTCCATAACTTGGCTTCAATCGAATTCTCAGTATCGCAACCACTAATGCCTTGCGATAGAGTCGAATTTGCTATGAAAAAAGTGATAATCCGATTGTAGCCAAGTTATGTAATTGGGCCACTGGTAGTTCATTTGAATCAAAATTATACAAAATTACAACCACAATTCACATAAATAACAATTACTTGTGATAGGAAATAGCGTTTCCCGTAAGTTTGATGTTGCTGATCGCCTTCTGCACAAAAATACCGCACAATTCACCATTTTCACGGAGCTCTGCATTGCGACACGAAACGATACCGAATGGCCGCGGTTGTGAGTGAAACAGTTTTATATAACGTGAATGGCCAAGTCGTGCCATATAGCCAGCAGAGGGGTACGCCTTGCATTAACATCTCCATTGGATATATGCTCGAAGTTTCACAGCTTTGCCGGTCCAGTAGTGCTATTATCTATCTTGGTTTCAATCTGATTTTCAATATCACTATCTCTAATGCGTTGCGATAGAGTCGAAATTGCTATGAAGAAAGTTACAAACAATCTGATTGAAACCAAGTTCTGTGGTCGGGGCCCAGCACTGCTATTCGCAATATTGATCATATCGTTTTCAATCCGTCAAATTCATTAATGCCGTGCAACAGAGTCGAAAGTGCTGTGAAGAAAGTGAACATCTGGTTGAAACAAGTGACAATCTGATTGAAACTAAGATACGGAATCGCACTGCTGAGCAAAGAGATACCCGTATCTCTTTCTGTTTGTGTTCCACACTGCGGATCGCCATACATCTGACAATCTGATTGAAACAAGTGACAATTTGATTGTAACTAAGATACGGAATCGCACTGCTGAGCAAAGAGATACCCGTATCTCCTTCTTAGTTTGTGTTCCACACTTCGGAGCGCCATACATCAACACACACACATCACATGGCATGGCGATTGTACCAAGGAAGTTATATGTACTGTCACAGAATAAATAATAGTACAAGTTCAGAAGGATAACTGAGCAAAGTCATTTAAATACACAGCAACTCTCGCTACAGAGCACTACAGTGCAATTTAACTCGCACAGCGCTGCGAGCTTTCAATTACATATACCTAGAAGGCGCTCACCCATTGCATGCAGGCTAGAATGTACCGTATCACAACGCGCGAGAGCTTCCATTGTTCTAATCGTTTCAGAATCGCTCTGTCACTTTTACGCTCGGTTGGTTTGTATCAAGATATGACTAGGTACTCGTACTAGTAATTATTCTGTGATATAATATGACGAATAAACAATTATGTAAAAATAAATTATTTTATTACATATTGTTATAAATGTTGATAGTTCTATTAACTACATATAATGAAATTCTTATCAGAATAGACCTAGTACCTCATTATTTGATTTATTATAATAGGTTACACTTTGATGAATAAAAGGTGCCTGTCTGACTTCGATGCTTATGAATGAAAAAGAAATGGCTACCTACGTAATACAATGTCGGTATGTAGGTATTTTACGAGATTTGTCAGACCGAATGCCTGTACCTTCAGTACCTTCTAGGTTTCTCCTTGGTATTCATAATTAAGTAGCTAAGTAGGTACTTACCTACATTTTATGATGGAATGTTCAATCGGGCCGATTCGGTTCGTTATCAAAAGGTTCTGAATCGGGGAGTTGCTTACAAAGATGTGCAAATTCAGAGAAATTATAACTTAATATAACTTATAACTTAATAAGTTATAATTTCTCTGAGTGTGCAAATGATGATGACATAGGTGTAAAGCCTATTACTACCGTCAAGATGTAGTACACTGAATACTTTGAGTAATAATAATTGATTATCATTAGGTAGATATAGTATAGGTACCTAGTTAACTAAGTAAATTCCTATTGATGGGTAGCATTACAATACTTTATGTAATCAATATGAATATTCGTTAGTATTAAATATTATTACTTTGAGTAATAATAATTGATTATAATTAGGTAGATATAGTATAGGTACCTAGTTAACTAAGTAAATTCCTATTGATGGGTAGCATTACAATACTATAAGTAATCAATATGAAGATTCGTTAGTATTAAATATTATTACTTTGAGTAATAATAATTGATTATAATTAGGTAGATATGGTATAGGTACCTAGTTAACTAAATAAATTCCTATTGATGGGTAGCATTACAATACTATAAGTAATCAATATGAATATTCGTTAGTATTAAATTTGTCTAATATTTATTTTACATAAACGCGCTACATACTCTAAGATTTGGATTACATAATATACCGATATTCCCACGCACCGGACCGGACCGTTATGTTACTTTCGGATTGGCTTGAGAGCGTTTTGAGCAGTTTCGAAATGTAAGCAAATTTTATTTTTAACTAGCAAGTTCAGTTTGACCATTTTAAATACTTTTTTTGCCACTAACGATCCGTCCCAAACCGAACGACAAACCCTACATAAAGTGGCAATTAAGATGTTATTTTTAACTGTTTTCATGCAAATGTTGTAAAACGAACTCCCTAAAAGTAGGTAAATTAGGTTAGGTTGTGAGGTGATAGAGATTTCGGGAAATACCAATAAAAGTGTTACCGTTTTCACAACTATGACTCATGAGTGGGGAGTACAGTACAGGTATCACTGTTTTTTCCAACGTGATTATCGCGAATCATATTCGACTTACATATTTTCAAGAAATACCTAATGTTGCTCGAGATATGTATAGGTTCTATCCGTACGTCATAGTGTAGGACTACATATCCTTCTTATCCTACCTTACTGTTATCAGAAAGTTCCTAGCATAACAATCTAAGCAGTGCAAGTATGCCAACTGAGGCAAAATTAATTAAACTGATTAGCAAAACTCCATACATGCTATTTTATTACCATGTAGTAATAGGCACCTAACACCAATAAATACCCTATTATATACTCAAGCGATTCCTGGTGATGATCATAGCACAACAGTACGCCAAAGATACGCTTACTGACGCATGACTAAGTTTCAGTATGCTGACGCCACAAACGGCTCCAGATGTAACATACTCGTACGTTAGATTAGATCAGTGTACTGACTAACTAACGTGTACAGAGAAGCCAATTAACTTTAATTACTACTAATACAAAAATAACAATTTAGTGCTAATTAAAGTTAACAGACGTATCTGAGTACGCCAGGTAGTGGCGTTTTAATACCATCTAGCAGTGCCCACAGACACAGACCCCACCCTATTATCAGGCGGGTCCCTAGCACAGCAGTACGACGCCAGTACGCCAACTGACGCGAGGCTCAGAGACAGTATGCTGACGCCACAAACCGCCCCAGATGTGATGTCGTTCAGAGCTGTTCCGGGTAGAGGCTGCATGGAGAGCAGGATGAGGAGTCCTAACGCGCTGAGCAGAGAAAATGATGAGAGGACTATGTATCCTAGAAGAAAAGAGAAAAAACAAGTTAACACGTTAAACACACGTAGTATAACACGTTTGTTATGTTGCTAATTACTTCTTTTTTTATACGCTTTATATTAGCGTCACTTGTATGTTTGTAACCGACTCCTTTGGACGCTATTTTGACCCACTTTAAAAGGTCAGATTTCATTCAAATTTTGCACACCTGTCAAAGACCGATGACAATGCAATAATTCGAAAAAAAAACGCTCTTATAAATAAACCAAACTAAAAAGTAGAAAATAAATAATAGTTTAAAAAAACTAAAAAACACGCTTTATATAGAAAACCAAACTAAAAAATAGAAAATAAATTTTAATAATTTTGAATTAAGAATAGTGTAAAAAATTCTAATAAATATAAATGAATAATAGTGTAAATAAGATCACAAAAGTTTCAAACATCAGCTTAAGAATTTTAACTTGTCATCAGTGTAATTTTTCACTTTTGGCTGAAACTATCTATACCCCATGTATATTATTTATGTACCTACCATAAAATATTTATTAGTTTATTATAATGTTTATATATTTACTAGTATTTGCTATTTACATATTTATTAGTACCTATCATCTTGCTATTTATATTCTGTTCAAATTCATTTTTGTTTTATTTGTTTGTAAGTGTTTCATTTGGTGCAATAAAGTGTTATCTATCTATCTATCTACGTCGTTCTCGACGTTTTGCTATTCGTCTTTTTGCTGATTTCAGGACTGACCCCTCCTTAAGCAATAATGCCACCCATTGTATTCGATTTAAGTTAAATGTATATTCTGTGTTTGTTTTTTTTGGTGTGCAATAGAGCGTTTATCTATCTATCTATCTATCTATGTTTTTGTTTTCTTTGTTTCTGTTTTTATATCGTGTCATAATTAAGTATACTTATATATTTATGTTTTCTGTCATAACTTATATCTATCTATCTATACTTATAATAAAACTGTAACGGGTCCAGTTCTGTATATTGAAGATATTTTGAAAATTTATTTGAGGTTACTCCATATTCGATACTGAAGCCAAAACTGTTTATTTTCCTTTTTGTCTGTCTGTCTGTCTGTATCTTGGCTAGACATCACGCCGAAACTACAGAATGAATTTAAATTAATCTTGGTATGATTTGACTTCGTACTACGAGGTAGAACATGGTATACTTTTCATCCCGAAAAATTTATCGGTTCCCGCACGATAGGGGTTGAAAGTTATTTAAAAGAAAACGTACCACGCTGAAACTACTGGATGGATTTTGATGCAACTTGGCACAGTCATAGGTTATATGATGGGTTAAAATTAAAGACTTTTTATAACGAAAAAATAAAGGGTTCCTGCAAGTAATAAATAATATTTTTTGGAGGCTTCTTTATATTCGATACTGAAGCTAATACTGTTTTTTTTCTATCTGTCTGCCTGATCTCGACCGCGCATCACGCCGAAATTACTCAATGAATTCAAATGAAACGTGGTATGATTTGAGTTCATACTACGAGGTAGGACATTGAATAATTTCATCCCGAAAAATTAAAGGGTTCCCGCAGGATAGGGGTTGACAGTTATTTAAAATAACACGTATCACGCTGAAACTACTGGATGGATTTTGATACAACTTAGCACAGTCATAACTTATATGATGAGTTTAAATATAGGAATCTTTTTATCCCGAAAAAATTAAGGGTTCCTGCGGGTACGAAAATAATTACAATAAATGTCTAGGGAACTTAAAATAAGCTACTGAACAAGAATACAATAACATTTAAAAAAATCATGTCTGCCTGTTTGTTTGTTCACGCATCACGTAAAAACTACTGGACCGATTGGAATGCTGTTTTCATTATTGGATTACTTATGGTTGGACTTAATAACTAGTGTACTTTGTATCTCAATCAGATGAGTAGAAACTGAGTAATCGATAAAATGTTTTTGATGGCTGAAGGAATTTTGAATGAATGTTGCTATATTGGTACCTATTTTAGGTCTTGGAATAGTACCTACATAGAGTAATTTTAATCTAAAGAAATGACAACGCCTGCGAAGCCGTGGCTACAGCTAGTAATATAATATATATAAATCTAATATATATTTTTATGCATATTAATAATATATCTATTAATAATTATAAAATAGTTTTTAAGTAGGTTTGATTAAGAAAAAGGTTAGGTAGGGTTTTTTAAGGAGCTTTGATTTAAGTATGTTTCCCTCTAGATTATTTATATCATATGCACCCTGTCCTTTACGATTATAACTAGATAGCTGCGCCCCGCGGTGTCACCCGCGTGAGGGATGAACTTGATGAAAAATGTCGTATGTGTTATTCAGGGTATAAGCTTGTTGGCGTGGCCATCGAGTGACGTAGTGATCGAGCGGTTCCGCAACGCGAGCGGTCGTAGCTCTTCGGTTCTTTCCGCCTCAGCTCAGCCAAATTGAAGTTATAAGCCATCACATTTTCTTATGTGCAAAGTGTAAACACTCCAGTTGGGAATTGAACTCCGGTACTAAAGATCGGCAGTCGAACGATGACCCCAGACTTATGGTATTAGGCCGAAAAGTTAGTATAGATCAGATGAAGAGTTGCTGATTCACAGTTGACCAATGAAAGCGCGCGGTGCAAATCGGTTGATCGTTTTTTTTAGTTTTTATTAATGTTTACACATCTGCTAGGCGACCCGCGACGGCTCATTTTTTTTATAGTGTGTTGATATATCTACTATATATAGTGTGCGCTACCGGATTCAGTTCTCTGCTCCGCACCAATGACTTTCTAAGTTAAGTGGGGATTTCCATCGCTCCGTGCGTCGGAGGGCACGTTAAATGGACATTTCCATCGCTCCGTGCTTCGGAGGGCACGTAAAGTGGGGATTTCCATCGCTCTGTGCTTCGGAGGGCACATTATTGATTGATAGCAGTCGTTAAGCCATGTCAGAGACCCTCGGGCGGTTTGATAAACTCTGACACCAGAGGCCAGCACTACCTCATACGACAAACAAACAAACACAATTTCTTACCAGATATGTAGTTCCTATTAGGCAAGAGCTGGTGTCTCCTAGACCGCAGACCCAGTAGACCGAGTAGGAAGCAGGTGAAGCCAGACATCACGCCGAAGTCCAGGTAGTAGCGACGACCCATCTGAAATGAGGATTTGATAAGATGATCAAGGGGAAAATGTATTTTTTTGCGGGATTTAAAGCAATTTGCTTCGTCGCTCATCATAAAAAGAGGCGAGTGAAATGTTCTTTGCTCTGTCTGAATTTTTCCGGTCTACGAAAAAGGAGGGTTATGTAACATTCAAACAGTCTGCAAGTCAAGAATGAATGAATAGATATATAACCGTTTGACACTTTCCACAACATCGTTATTTAATTTAATTTAATAACCACAATAAGATAATACGGTGTATTCCCGTTGTCCCCATTGACTGTTTCCCCATTAATAGGGATATCGGGAATTGAATACAAATATTAAAATAGCTAACTTTCATCGCGTTAGTTCTTGACCACGCTTTGCTAGAGACGACTGTCCAAAAAATATATCTTGGTTAGGGAATGTATTGTGAAGAATTAGCTAAAGTGGCAATGGCCCGACCGCATAACTCGAACAACTGAAAACCATTGGGAAAAACGAGTTCTAGCGTGGATACTACGTTTAGGCAAACGTAGTGTAGGACGCCCGCCAGTCAGTTGGAGTGACGACTCGCAAAAGAGCGGCTGGCAGCGACAAGATGAGGAGTACCGAAGATCGGGCTCAGTGGCGTTCACAAGGAGGTGGCCTACGTCCAGCAGTAGACGAATACGGGCTGATGATGATGGTAATGAATGTATTGTGATGAAATTTAAATACAAAAATAAACTAAAAAGCGAAATAGTTCGCATAACCCTCCTCTCTATCACCACAAACTCTTTACCATGTAAGGGATAGAACCATCAAAACAAATCAAATAAGATCAAACCAAATTCAATTATTTTAGGGTTACTTTAGAAGGGTTGCATTATTATTCCCAGCTCTATCATCAGAACAGCTCGATGTTAATTACCATAATTATTGTACAGTAATGATCAGCGACGCATAATCTTACCTACTTATCCTCGATGGTTGGAGAAACTGATTGGTAGGTACTAAGGTCTACAAATGAATGTACTTACTGCATACATCATGTAGAAGCTCAGCCCAGTACTCAATCCCCCACAGAGCGTCAGAAGTAAAGCAGCAATGGTCAGCGATGCGGCGCCACTTGACGTCTTCAGGGTCGAGAAGGACTTATAGGTGGTTTCCTCGGAGTAGGTGGACGGTGGTGACGCTACCCTGATGAAGAAAAGGGGTAGAAGTAATGGTCCGTACAGACACACCGCAACCAGACCACAACCACTGCTTGAGTTGTTTTGTGGCAGCCATTAAATCGTGTGGTCGAGATTTTACACAACTGCCCAAAAAAGGAGTGTAATGTTTTTAGGATTCATGTATGTTTGTATGTATGTATGTATGTATGTATGTATGTGAGTTTCATTATTCCACCATAAATTCCTGAACAGATTTAGACGTATGGGGTATCGTTAGAATCCTTACATCTCTTCTTCTTATTGTGCAATAAAGTGTTGTTGTATTGTATTGTATTGTATTGTATCCCTCCAAGTAACATATCAAAATATATATTTTTTGAAAAATTAATTTTATCGGCACCATTTTTAAACCCCGATTATAAACTTTTTTTTTACAATATGGGTATCAAATTGAACAGTATTATAATTTATTGGCATAAGTTCTTTTTTGGAAGGGCAGGCTTGTTTTTTTAGTTTTTAAGCTAGTTATTGCAATAGCAAAGCTTCATCACTGAATGGTATTTCAGAGAGGTACTACGCTTTTAGAGTTCTAACAGCACGAATTGTTGTTGATATCATTATTGTGATGATATGCGTGCGAGTGATTTCGTTTGTGGCCGTGTTCGTAAAGTAGTTCCTCACTAGCTTCCACATTAACTGCAAAGTAGTTTTGCAAAGGATGTTTACGCATGACAAAGATAAGAGATATTATCCCTAATCTAATCTAATAATGCGTGAACTTCTGATGTATAACTAGCTGCTCCCCGCGGCTTTGCCCGCGTGCTTAATTTGCTACCGCAGTAAGTTTGTGATTAAGGACGGCGTTGTAAAAAAATCCAACTTGGTGCACCTCTAGGATATATTTCTTGAGTACCCAAGAAATATATATTAGAAATTTCAAATCTAGGTCCATCATCTGGCTAGGCTGTGCGTGCGTTGTCTGGCAGTCAGTCAGTAACAGCACAGAATAAATAATAGTACTGTTTTATTGGTATAGATAGATTAATGTAATCTGATGACTGTGTGTGATGCGTGTTCTGTTACAAAACTATCAACCCCTATCCCGCGGGAACCCGTTTGTTTTTCGGGATATAAGATATCTTAAATTTTTATCCACAATTTGAACTACAGTTGTGCCAAATTGTATCAAATTTTGTTCAGTGGTTTCATCGTGATGCGTGTACAAAGAGACAGACAGACAGAAGTAAAAAAAAACAGTTTGTCTTTGTATCGGTAGTGATATTTTTTTCCAATATAATTCACAAAAAAAAAACTGTACAGATTTGGCCCAGTTACAAATAGAAAATAGATTCAGATAGATTGAATAATAATAAAAATAAAAACTTCAAATAGATTACTTATAAAAGGAGAAAGTGTTGAAGGGTCTAAAAATCAAGCTCACCAGCTCCACATTTTTCTTAAACAAAAACTACTGGACCAATTTTTATGTTTTTTTATGAGCCCGCACGTACCATCCTAAAAAAATATTGCTTCAGAAATGCCGGAGAAATAGTGAACATACACACAAAAACAATATGTCAATTGAGAACTAATTGAGAGTTTCGTCTTTTAGGAAGTCAATTGAAAAGAAAATATTGTAATTCTTCTGAAAAAAAAAACACCAATCAACTTACCTAGGCCCAACCACAGCTGTAGTCTTATTGATTCTCACACTGTTCATCCTCTCAAACTCCCTCCTCTCTCTACTTGCATCCCTATCCAGCTCCAGGCTCCTCTCCCTCATGCTGGTTACAAACACATCTGGCCTTTCCAACTCCTCAAACCCATAGCTCAGTTTCTGCTGAGCCTTCGGGCTGATGGGAGAAGTTGCACTCCTATTAAGGGTCAAATTGGCACAGGACTTTGATGGAGTCACCCCTGATGTTGGAGTGCTGTTAATAATTTTCTTTGGCGTGCTGACGTAGCGAGGACTGTCTCTACTTGGAGTCATACGTACGGATGGCTGACTTGCATAGCTCTTCAATTTCCGTGGAGTTGAGAGCAATTCGTGAAGTTTCTGAGTCGCAATAAGGTTTTTCTGGGACATTGCTGGAGATGTGAAGGTAACGTTGCTTCGTATGATAGGTTCTTCGTCTTCTGAAGGTATGATGGCATAGCGAAGAGTTTTTCCGTTTACGGTCTTCACTATTTCTGTTGGAATTTCTTTCAGCTCGTTTTCATCGGGTCTGTCTACGTTGTATTCTTCTATTTCACTAACATCTGCTTGTACGATTCGCTTTTTAGTAGGAGAATAATCTGCAATATCTTCCAGATCTTGTATAACTTCATATCGGTGTCTTACACGGCTGTCTTCAAGCCCATCATCGCTTTCAGCGTTCCGGTCATATTTTAAATTCCTCTGTTGCTTAAATTGGGCCATTTCCAAGTCCTCACTTCTTGTTCTACATCGGACTTGCCTCGTCTGCTTGTGGATTAGTGAAGACTGTCTCTGGAAACGTTTTTGAAATTTGCCTGGTTTCGGAGGCAGTTCTGGAGGCTCATCCCTGCTTCTGAAAGCTCCAGCTGGTGACATCCTTAAAGGATTGTCAGATATATCAGTTCTTAAGATCCTGTTGCTTAATTCTATGTATTTCCTTGGCGAGTTGGCTCCCAAAGGCGGCATCCTCTTCCTTTCTGGTGAGATGATCTTCGTGATACATTGCTTTGCAAAAACTTCGCTTTGCGCGCAAAATGCTGGATTTGAGTAGTACTTATACACGATTTTTGGTGAATCCATGTTGGGTTCTGTAGTTGTAAGCGTATTCTTTCCCCAAGTTTTTGCAAGCTGCGTGCGTTAGACCATGGCTCCGGTTGGATGAAGGGTGTGCTTTGACCGTAACGGGGTCTTTTGCCTATCTTAAACTTTAAGTAACTCTTTAATTTAGTTCATATGCTAATTAGCCAGTATTGAAGATATCAATTATTTCTATATCTCTTAAGAGCAATGATTTCACTATTTAACTTTCTAAACACTATTTATTCACTTTATTTGTACACTGGTGTAATTCCCTTATTTTCAAAACTTCATTCAAAGTAAAGTTTACACAAAAACTATTATTATTAGGTACTTATTCAACGGTGTGCAAAAGTACGTGTGCTTCGTCTAACGGTTACCTTTCAACTGCCAAAGGGGATTCCTTTTTCGAAAAAAATAGGAAACGGCGGCGTCTGCGCACCCCATGCCATGGCACGCGCTACAACTTTGAAAATTAATAAAAATGCTTGCTTTGCTGTTTTGGCGCTTATTAGTATGCTATAAAGATGGATATCGTTTGACTAATGGATAAAAATAGGTCTTCTGAGCACAGTTCGAAAATGTTGAAAGATCATAGACTCTTTCAAATTATTTTGACGTTTCCAGTCATAAGCTTTGAGTAGAAAATTGAATGAATTTTAGTTTTAATATCATGATATTTTGCACAATTATTGAATGAACTTCAATAAAGGGCTGTTTGAAGGGTGAGAAAGTTCCGTTGGTACCTACTAATAATAATAAAGGTACTTTCGTTGATGTTGTAAAATGTTAGTTAGAAATCCAGTGTCATGGCAAAAAATAAAAATGGAGATTGTCAACTCGACTGGTTTTGTTTCAGTGTGTTTTCACCTTACCTCATAAGGTAACTAGGTGGGTATATTAAAGGATTTATGAAGCAATATAGATGATACCATAAAATTTCATGAAAATGGTTTCAGTAATTTTAGTAGGTAAAGAATTATGTACCTTCCTATCTCATATAGACAAACCCTGGGCAATAAAATTTACCCTTGTACGACAGACATTTTTATACATATGCAGTTTTTACTTTATGACCAGCGTCATTGTTTATGATATGCAGATATGCAGAGAGCTTCTGCATATCCATGCCATAGACTTCATCATCATTTGAACATAGAGGCGGATTGCTCTCCTTGACATAGAAGACTTAAAAGGACAAAACCGTTTGAGTTATGATAGTGTAGTGTATTAGTGTAGTGTAGTGTGTAACAAGTGCACTTATAAAGAACACATGAACAAAGTGACTTCGTCCTAATCTATACTTATAATGAAGCAATAAGTACGTAAAAGTCGGTAAAAGATAATTTAAAAAAATTTGGTCTAAGTTACTTAAAATAAGCTATTGATTAAGAATATAACATTTTTTTAAATCATGTCTGTCTGCCAGCGTATTGCGATGCGGTTTTCACTGTTGGATAGCTTAAAAACTGGGGTACTTGGTGTGTCAATCCGATGAGTAGCAGCCGAGCAATCGATAAAAACTATTTGACGGCTGAAGGTTTTTTTTTATCAAATGATGGAATATTGGTATTTTAGGTTTTGGAATAGCACATAAAGTACTTTTAACCTAGAGCAAGGACCACGCGTCCGAAGCCGCGGCACAGCTAGTAGAGACTTTAAGAAAAGTGTTAATGGACACATTCATACTCAACCTAAAATTTTGATTTATAATTAAATTACTTATTAGCCAATTCGTGGCTAGTTGTAATAAAAAAAGGGTGCCTAAGAAATTGGAATGAAAAAAAAAGTTTATTATTATCCATCCAAACCAATACATAAAAGTGAAACGTTGTCTGTTTGTTTGGGGAGCTTTCACGCGATAACGGCTGGACGGATTTTAATGAAATTTAGAATGGAGATAGCTTATGCCCTGGAATAAAACATAGGATACTTTTCATCCCGGAAAATTGTAAGTTTCCACGGGAAAACTGGAAAATGTTGATTACTCACTAAGGAACAGTTGCCATAACAGAATGGTCTGTGGTTGCCATGGTAACGAAATTACAAGTCTGTCAAAAAAATCAAGAGCATTGGTACTATACCTACTTTTGCATTGGTTTTTAATATCCTAGAAGAAAATAGGATGCTTTTTTTCGCGATAAACAGTAGTCTGCGCGTACGAAGTCGCGGGCGGGATAACTATTAATGTATGAAAATGTACGGGGCTCCTCCTGTGGGTATGAAGCGGCACAACTGTCTTCAACTGCAGAGCCAACCAGACCTTAAATGGCAGAGCTTACGAGGCAGTGCGTTGGTGCTCCTCTTCAATGCAGGAGACCGCTCAGTGGGAAATCATCATTATTACCTGGCCACAGGGCGTCCTACACTACGTTTGCCTAAACGTGATCTCCACTCTAGAACTCGCCTACCCCAACGATTATCGGTTCTTCTGGAAATGTGACCAGCCCAGTGCCACTTTAGCTTGCTTTTCCTTAGTGCTATGTCGGTTACCTTTGTAACCCCTTGATAAGGGGGAGATGGCGCTTGCTTTGTTTACTATTTATAGTTTTTCTATTCATTACTTGTCCCGACGAACGTGAGAAAGCTCAAGAATGCTACGAAGTGGTGCTGAATTTCAGATTTTGGATACGATACTGAAGTCAGATAGATAACGGCCAAGAAAAAGTGCCCGTGGTCTACCCTGGTAAACTGAGGTGGACCACAGGCAAGAAAAAGTGCCCGTGGTCTACAGGTGAACTGAGCAGGTGGACCACGACCAATGCCTGATATATGTTTTTTTTTTGACAAAAACGTGAACAACCGACTTCAAACGCTCGTACTTCGCAAACGCTCGAACCAAATCTTTTTTATTATTGGTTAAAAAACTAGTGAACCGATTTTGATAAAATTTCTATGGGACCAATCTGAAAGACCAAACAAAAAAATTATTATCGAAATCGGTTTACAAATCACGGAGTTCAGAGGTAACAAACAAAAAAACATACTGGTCGAATTGAGAACCTCCTCCTTTTTTGAAGTCGGTTAAAAAGGCATGAGTAGGTAGTAGGTACCCACCTGTTATGTTTGTATGAAAAGGTGTACTCAGTCGCGCATCTCTCCACTACACCCTTTGGTCGAAAATGGTACTAAACATAAGTCTACAATGCGATCGGCATTCAAGAACTGCAGCCCACAGACAGACCCTAGAGTAGTGTAAGTAAAGCAAGATTCAAGTAAGTAGGTATGTCGTACCTACACTCACAGAATAAATAATAGTACTACGTACTACAGTAGAGGTAAAGCGTGACCCCTAGGCAGGGGTCGGGGCACGTGCGGCGTAACGGTCGCGCGCAGCTGCCTGCCAGCTGCGGACAGGGGTGCGCAACATTTGGCGACTCGACTGCGATGGCCGTTTATACTATTCGTTCCTTTATTACCTGACTACGTCGAAGCAAGGGAAGGGTAATGTGTTTAAAAGTCTAAAGATTTTATGTTTGTAATATTAGTTCATTTATCCTTATTGATAATTTAAATGGCTTTCCAGAACAGAAACTCAAAACATTATAATCGTAAGCATTCAGCAGGACGATCCGTAAATAAAGAAGGGAACTTGGTTCAACCCGGATAAATGCAGGATACCGCTAACCCGTGTACCTCACACGCTGTAGGCGCGCATAGGCTTGAACTTGTAAAGGTTTAACAATAGACTGTAGCAGCGCGGATGGCACTTGGACTGGAATGAAAGAAGAAAATAATCGGTTAAACGACTTGCATAAGACATACATTGGCTTTTCTGAAATCGGCTACCCTTTTTTGGCGACGCCCTTGACGGAGGCCCATCGCTCTTCAGACCAATTTATGTGTCCACGCGCAAATCTTAAGCGAGCTTGTCTGTGAGCATTTGCTGGTCTAAAAGGGGTAACCCCTTCATTTAGCCTCTTTCTTATTTTTCGTGCACTAACGTTTACTCCACATTCAGCTCTGTTTTTTATCACTGTCTAGGCAATCGTTTGACCACGATCTGACCTGATGGAAAGCGATGATGTGGTCGAACGTGTAGCACGTTTGCCTAGTAGATACCTATTCATTCTTGACTTGAACACACCAGAGTTATATTTTACCGACCGGGCATTCCACTCCTTAGAAGTTCTTATAATAAATGAAGAAGCGTAACGCTTCGTTCTTGTGCGAGGTATTTCAACCATAAAAGGATGGCGCTTTGCCGATCGTCTAGTCGTACGGTAATGGAAAGGTGATGGGGGAATCAGATTGTGCAGTTCTTGTGCACACTCTACATAGTGCAATCTGTATAATACCGACAGGCTTGCGACCTCACGTCGATGCGCCAGACTTTGAAGCTTACTCTTTACCAGAATGTCATCTCCAATGAGCCTCATAGCACGTCTCTCAATTGAATCCAAAGCCTTGAGCTGATACTTGGCACAACCGTCCCAGAGGTGGCAGCAGTACTCCATCCAAGATCGGACCTGTGCTTGGTAAAGATTCAAAAGCTGTGAAGTACAAAAGGTCATTAATGTGCAGTAAAAACAATGTAGCCGAGAGAACCGATCCATGAAGTACACCAGCGTTGATGGTCATTTGATCAGATGAGCAGCCCTCTAGGACTATTCGAATAGATCGTTCCCTCAAAAAATCAGCTATCCAATTGCAAAACCTAACAGGTAATCCATATGAGGGAAGCTTGTTTAAAAAGACATCGTGCCAGACCCGATCAAAAGCCTTAGATATATCAAGGGCAAGCGCCTCACCATGCATCTAGATGGATTCGCTCAATACGTGAGTGGCATACGCAAGAAGATCCCCAGTAGACCGGTTTCGACGAAATCCGTATTGCCGGTCACTGAGGAGATCATTGTCCTCAAGGTATGCCAATAGCCTAATGTTTATGACACGCTCCATACACTTACAGAGTAAGGAGGTTCTCGAGATGGGGCGATAATTGGCCGGATCAGCACGACTACCCTTTTTAGGTACTGGTTGTACATTTGCAAGCTTCCAGCTCTTCGGAACTTTACCTGAGTGAAGAGAGAGGCGGTACAATCGCGTTAAGGTGGGAGACAATTCGGGCGCACAGTTTTTCAACACAATCGCTTGGATGCCATCAGGACCACTAGCCTTGTTCACATCTAGGGCTCAAAGCGTTCTGAGAACCTCCGTCTGGCGAATGCGTATATCGGGCATAAAAAGCAATGAGGAAGGCAGGAAGGTATATTGCCGGTAGCGTCTAGATACGAAGATTCTGCAAAAAGAGAAGCAAATAAATTCGCTTTCTCTCCAGCAGAATGAGCCAGTGATCCATTAGGTTTCAGCAGTGGTGGCAGTGAGGGGCGGCAGAAGTTCACTTTGACCGACTTAGCCAGGGACCAAAAAGGTTTGCTACCCGCAGGGTATGAAGCCAGTTTGGCCCCTATTCGACCTATGTGATCAAAATAAGCCTGCCTAAGAGTGTTTTTGCAGGTTTTAGCGGCAACATTGAATTTTTGTTTCTTAACCCGAATATCAGAGTATTTGCGCTTTCGAGCATCAGCCCAGTTCAGATATGTCTTATGCTTTAGAGCCATAGAACGACCACAGTCGGATCCAAACCAAGGCTGAGCTTTGCTGAGAAGAGGCTTATCACTGAATGGAATGTAATATTCCATTGCCTGACATATTACCTCTGTAACAGCCTACGAATAAATAATAACGTAACAGCAGACATGCAAGTCGACGGGTCCTGGGAATTGAAACATGTTTGCCGCTAAGGGTACGATGCAAGGAATTATCGCATCTCGTCCCATTCTGGTGAGTTATATATCCACACGCGTCTATTACCTTTACGGCTAGGATCAGGTGGGGAGTAAGCAGAGATGGACTTAACCAGACAGTGATCAGAGCTACCAAGAGGTGAGGATACCTACTGACATAGAGTGTCGGTCTGGTTCAGTCGACATCAGCAGGTCAAGACATTTGGCAGTGTCACCGTCATGGTCAGTTACCCGTGTCGGCTCATGCACCAGCTGAGCGAGATCTAACGCTAGAGCAAGTTTTCGCGTCTCTCTACCAGCGTGGTCGGTTTTCTGGTATGGGACAAGCCACTCTTTGTGGTGGGCATTAAAATCACCCAAAAACACCAATTGAGCAGATGGGTAACGCTGTTGGGCCACACCAGCCACCTCACAGAGATACAATAAAGTCGTCCCCCGATCTCTGCTGTGAGAACGGTACACACAGGCATAAAGAATTTTCTCTATGCCCGTGTCCAACAGCACCCAAATTACCGAGAAGTTAGGGTGCTCAACATTTCGGAGACGTCTGCGTCTCGGGCATATGTCATCACGGGCGTTAACGCAACTGATGTTAACTGATGTGAGGAAATGATTTCGCAAGGAAGTTGACACACTAAATCGGTCATCACGCCGGGTTGTTACTCGAGTTCTGACGATACCACGTCTCTTTTAGTAAGAACCTGTCTTTACAAACCTTCTGTACACTCTAGAAACCGTACACTGGTTTAAATTTAAATTTCTAGCAATCGTTCGTTGATCCAAGCCTTGATGACAAATGCCACAATTTGTGTGGATTGTTCGGACGAAGTATCCATATTATTGCACCGAAACTCTTGTTGAGTTAAAAATACTACCTAACAATTCTATTGGTATTAATAATTCAAATAACAAATGAAAAAAAAACAATAGCTATCAATTTAAAACTTTACTATAATAGCACGCAAATCAGAGAACTCGCGTTAAATTTCCTTTTCCCGGCTCTAATTATTTGTTTTGCTGCAGTTCCAATTTTTTTTCTTATTTATTGCAATTTTTTTATTTATGTAAATCTAAAAAGTTTGCATAATTATTAAAAATATTCATTTGAAAGTAATCCTGGATTTCGATCCAGTTTGTGTCCATCAGATATCGTGAAGGCAGATTTAGTTACTAACGTCTTATACTATTATTTATTCTGTGCTAATGTTAAAATTTCGCTGAAGCTCACGAAAGAGCACTTCATCAGCATGTGAGCGTCGAGACTATCCAGCTCCTTGACAACACTTCCTTTGGACATCTTGCTTGAGTAGACTTTAAACGAACAAAACACTTTAAGTTACGTAATAGTGTTATTTTAGAATGCACTCAAGAACAAAGTGCCCTTAGAGACACAGAAAAGTGTTATTGGACACATTTTTAGTCTATCTACTATCTAGTTTACGTTAAAATTAAACTACCTAGGTACTTATTAATCTTAATTTATTAGGGGCCAGATTGTAATTTTAATAAGGCAACACAACAGCGTGGTAGGTACAAGAAATTTATATGTACTTACGTACAACTGGAACGATATCTTCAAAGAAAAAGCGGGGTATCGATTATTTGATTTTAAAAACGATTTAAAAATAAAAAAGACAAGGAAGTTAAGGAGTAGTCCTCGTTGTCTCTTTCTTATTTATAGTGCCAATCTCAGATGACAGCAAATATTTATTACATAAACTGTACTCCGCGTGGACGAAGTCGCGGGCGGGTAAGCTAGTAGTCTATAAAATCTCATCAGACACCAAAGTGGATGTACTATGTAAATATATTAAGTAGGTGACCTCTTTAGTACAGTTGTCTTTGCGATGATTATTTCGCTAGTTTATTTTAGTCTGTGCGAAAACTATGAAACTCTGCACGAGAGAGAAAGAGACTTCCGATCCAATGTATACTTCCTTTTTTCGCATTTTCTTTTTAAATTACGTTTTCGGTGAGACCACTTTTGAATATGAGAGATATCTTTCCAGTTGTACGTAAGTACATATAACTTCCTTGGGAATACCTTCCCAAGGAAGTTATATGTACTTACGTACAACTAAAAAATACGATACCGACAAAAAAAAAATACGATACCTGTCGTGGTAGTTCCGGGCTTTACTCAAAGAGGTTGAATTACGCTTACAGGCTTCCTCTGAGGCTTCATGAAAACTCAAAGCTTAACGTAGCTTACGTTCATTCAAAAATACCTATTTTATTTATGGAATGTTCCCTACCTCTGGCTGCTCACCACTTCGTTGTCGCTCCCGTATCGTCTATTGACATCCCGAACAGGAAAAAAAACAAGATAATAACAGCCTTGAACTTGCCGAATGGTCTGTAACTCTGTACCTCAAAAAACAAATCATTTTGCGATTTACCAGGGCCCCGATTCTGTAAGCTATTGAACCGCGATAACGCAAGTCGATCGCTTGAAATTTTTTCAGAAATTTTCTTATTTACCACTTAAAAGTGCTAGAAGTATATTTTTTTTGGAAATATTCAAAATATAAAAAAAATGGAAAATAAAAAAAACAAAAAAAAACAAAAAGCGAAAATTTTAGCAAAATTTTTGCTTCCAGCACTTTTAAGTGGTAAATAAGAAAATTTCTCAAAAAATCTCAAGCGATCGACTTGCGTTATCGCGCTTCAATAGCTTACAGAATCGGGGCCCAGGTGGCATACCTTACTATATAATTTTGTATATAGAAAATTAGGTAGGTGCATACCTACCACAATAACACAGTAACTCAGTAACCCTTATACGCTATGACCTCTCACACACTTAACTCGTGTCGTTGTGGAATGGTTCGGCAAAATACGAACAATTCTATCCTCCTAGGTTCATAGCGAATAAGGGCGTCCAGTGAGGTTCTTCAGTGAACTTCTAAGTAACTATGTTACCAGATATGGTCTGTGGTTACCAGTTTTGTGACCTTAGGGCATACCTACAGGTACCTCGTACTCGATGAGATAGCAACATTATTATGTTCATACCCGGTTACATAGACCCATGAGCCTACTGTCTAATATGTAACCCAAGGAATCTATTTAGGTATCTATCTAGGTTTGTACAAACAACTGGAAAGACTTCTTCAAAGTAAAAGCGGGGTGCGAACTATTTCACTTTGAAAACGAATGAAAAATAATAGTTTAAAAAAACTAAAAAACATGCTTTTTATAGAAAACCAAACTAAATAATTTTGAATTAAATAAGAAAAAATGTTTTATTTCAAAAAAATCGTGGGTTGCATGGGTCAATAGTTATAAATATTTCATTGACAGATATGAGAAGAAGGATTATCATTTCGATAATATCTTAAAAAGCACCCCACGCTTTTTTTTAAATAAAACATTTTCTTCTTCTTTTTCTTATTTAATTCAAAATTATTAAAATTTATTTTCTATTTTTTAGTTTGGTTTTCTATATAAAGCGTGTTTTTAGTTTTTTTAAACTATTATTTATTTTCTACTTTTTAGTTTGTTTGTTAGTTTGTTTGTTTGTCTGTATCTTGACCGCGCATCACGTCGAAACTACTGGATGAATTTAAATGAAACTTGGTATGACATGAGTTCATATTACGAGGACACTTTTCATCCCGAAAAATTAAAGTGTTCTCGCAGGATATGGGTTGAAAGTTATTTGAAAGAACACGTATCACGCTGTAACTACTGGACGGATTTTGATGCAATTTGGCACAGTCGTCTATATATATATACTTATAATAAAGCAAAGAAAAAACGAAAAAGGCTGCACAAAGAAGTCAAATTAAAAAAATGGTTTAGGGTACCCTAAAATAAGCTACAGAAATGTTTTTTTGTTTTTGTTCTTGTCTTTCTGTCTGTTTGTCTGTATTTTTGTGCATGAAGTAAAAACAACTGGATTGCTATGCGGTTTTCAATTTAGGATAGTTTAGGGTTTGACTTAAAAACTGGTGTAATTGGTATCTCAATTTGGTGATTAGAAGCCGAGCAATCGATAAAAATATTATTGACGGCTGAAGAAATTTTGATCAAATGTTGGTAGGTATATTGCTATTTTAGGTCCTGGAATAGCACATTATGGTACTTTTAATCTAAAGAAATGACCACGCGTGCAAAGCCGCGGGTACAGCTAGTTATTAATATAATTCTTGAAAGAAAATTATAACTGTTTATAGTAGCAATTTTCTTTTAAGCTTTTTGCAACATTTTCAATTTTAGATTATTCAAGTTAATGTAAATACTATAGTCTAATGTTGCAATTAAAATTATTACAGTAAAATATTTAAGTAAAAAGAAACTTAAAAATAAACTTAAATTATTAAATTTATATAAATACTAGCTGCGCCCCGTGGTTTCACCCGCGTCCCTTAGGAACCATACATTTTTCCGGAATAAAAAGTAGCCTATATATTAATCTACGAATAAGTAATAAGACTTATTATTTATTCGTAGATATTAATCCAGGTTATTAGCATGTTTGTTCGTGCATCACGAAAAAACTACTGGACCGATTGCTATGCGGTTTTTGTTGGATACCTTATGACGGTTTGACTTAAAAACTGGAATACTTGGTATCTCAATCCTTTGATAAGATGCCACGCAATCAATACAAAAGCTATTTGAAGGCTGTTTTTTTTTAAGAATTGTTCTATAATGGTACTTTTGGTCCTCGAATAACACGTAAGGGCTATTTTTAAATGAAATTACCACGCGGGAAAAGCCGCGGACACAGCTTGTAGTGATATATCACAACATAAACTGATAGTATGCAAAGAACATAATTTAACTGAAATAACAAATTGCAAAGTAACTTAACAATAAAACTGAGTATTTCTATATACCTAACAAGTTTCATTTTTTTTTACCTAACCAACTATAAATATGAACATCTACCATGCCAGAGCGGCTGTCACAGTTACGACTTTACTTTTCAGTCAGGACTTGTCAAGGAAGTTATATGTACTTACGTACTCATATAAAAAAGTGGTCAAACCGAAAACGTAATTTAAAAATAAAATGCGAGAAAAGGAAGTACACGTTGGACAAGGAAGTTATATGTACTTACGTACAACAGGAACGATATCGTCAAAGAAAAAGCGGGGTATCGATTATTTGACCTTGAAAACGGTTTATATATAAAAAAGACAAGGACGTGAGCGGAAACCCTTGTTGTCTCTTTCATAATTATAGTGCCAATCTCAGATGACAGCAAATACTTCGAAAAACAAACAGGACCAGAACTTCTTTAGAATAGAATATATTTCATTTGCTCCAATTTCTTTAATTCTTCCAATTGCTTTAATTTCCAGAATCTATCTATTCTATTCTATATCTATCTATCTTCTATCTATATCTATACTATAATAAAACTGTAACTGGGCTGAATCTGTACATTAAATATTTTTGAAAATTTTGATTGAGATAAACTTCAAAATCAATATGAAGTGCAAAAAAGTTATTTTTTTATTTTTTGGCTGTCTGTCTGTCTGTCTGTCTGTCTCTTTGAACACGCATCACGCTGAAACTACCACACTGATTTTGATGAAACTTGGCAGAATCATAGCTGATGTACTGGATTAACATTTAGGATACTTTTTATCCCGGAAAAATCAACGGTTCCCGCAGGATAAGGGTAGAAAGTTATTTAAAATAACACGTATCAAGCTAAAACTACTGGACGGATTTTGATGTTACTTGGCACAGTCAAAGTTTATATAATGTGTTAAAATGTTGAATACTTTTTATCCCGAAAAATTAAAAGGTTCCTGCAGCCTATGGGTCCAAAGTTGTGTTAAATTTAAAGTGATCATACATCCGTTTACGACTAGACTGGTACCGAATTTCGTCATTCTGCTACGAGGCTCACTGGCCCAATTGGACATATGCGTGGGTGCGTAATCCAGACGTACGTGGATCGAAGTCACGCGTTGTAGAAATGTTTTGCTCCATAATTAAAAGATTTTTACATGATTTATACGTTATTTTTTACATTTTCCTTGATATCTATCTATACTATAATAAAACTGTAACTGGGCTACATCTGTACATTAAATATTTTATGAAAATTTTAATTGAGATGAACTTCAAAATCGATTGTTTCTTCCATTGAGATATTATAATGTACTACCTACGTACCTACATGATTATATAGTTATATCGGAGGTTTCTTCATAATGTCTTACTGGCAAAATGGTTAGTTGTCGGTATTGAAATGTGTACATACAGAGGTAGGTACATGTATTGTTCTTCACAGAGAAAGTATAGAAAACTTTTATTTTTTCAAATCAATCCTCATATCGTGTTGAAAAAGCTCAAAAAGTAGGTAGGTGTAGGTAATTATTAAGAGCCAGTTAAAATGCCAGTAAGTACGCCGTTCTGTGAAACATCATAAAAAATAATTTGTACTGAGAACACAATGTTTCGTTGCATTAATATTTGATCGTATGGACCTCATAATAATGACCTACCCTTGATGTCCCATCCAATTTACCTCACCACCTTAATTACTCTCTAATCTGTGCCACCATACCTTCGGAGATAATTTTCTCTACTCAATAACAAAACGTTCATGATAACAAGTTACTTTGTTTTAACTAGATGGCATTGTCTACCCTTAAAACACGCAAGCGGTTTGTTACGAAGTGGTTTGAACGTTGAATGAACTCAAACAATACGTTTTCTTCTTTTTTTTACTTTATGGTCCCTAAAGGCTCTTAAAACGTATTTAGATGTTTTTTGTGTTTTTTGATAGAATAAGTCGACTTCAGTTGTAAAACGCGCAGCGAAATTAAGCGAATTATTTACAGTAAAATAGTAATTTATTAATTAAAAAAGTAAATATAACTCACTCATGTCATGAATCTTTCATTATAAAAACCAGGGTTCAAAATACTTTCAAGTGCTTTGTAAACCGAAGCCTTGAAAGAGCATAAAATACTTTGAAAGTCTTGCAAGTATTGCGGGTCCGCACCAGGGCGGCGTGCTTACAAGCCAAAACCTGGTTTAAAAACCTGGTTGCGTAAATACCCACCTTCCCTAATTCCACGCAGGTGGCGTGGAATTGGCGTGAGTGGTCATACAGAATCCAGGCCCTGCTCTCAAGCCCTTGCCACTGATTTAAAAACTGGGGTACTTGGTATCTTAGGCCTTGCACGCACTGCCTTGCAGTGGAACGTGGTGCGTTTATTCTAGCGTTTATTTCACATTGTATTATATGCGTTTATTTCATATTTTATTTTATGCGTTCATTTCATTGCAATACGTGCACTTCTATGAAGTATTATAGAAGTGCAAGTGTGTTATAACGCATATTCTGTGAAGTACGGAGTACCGTACTTCACAGAATATGCGTTATAAAAAGGCAAAGCAGTGCCTTATTCCGATGATTAGATGCCGAGCAATCGATAAAAAACTATTTGACGGCTGAACGAATTTTGAAGAAATGTAGTATAATATTGTACTTTGTAGGTTTGGTCCTGGTCCTCCTGGTCCTCTGGACCAAACCTACAACTGGTCTGGTGGTGGTTTGGCTTTTGGTCCTGGAATAAAACGTGTGGGCTACTTTTAAATGAAATGACCACGCGGGCAAAGCCGCGGGCACAGCTAGTACTATAATAAAACTGTAACTGGGCTAAATCTGTACATTAAATATTTATTGAAAATTTTAATTGAGATAAACTTCAAAATCGATATGGAGTGCAAAAAGGTTTTTTTTAAATTTTTTGTCTGTCTAACTGTCTGTCTGTCTGTCTCTTTGAACACGCATCACGCTGAAACTACCCGACGGATTTTGATGCAACTTGGCACAATCATAGCTTATGTTATGGATTAACATTTAGAATACATTTTATCCCGAAAAAAACAATGGTTCCCGCAGGATAGGGGTTGAAAGTTATTTTAAAAAAAAACACATATCACGCTGAAACTACCGGACAGATTTTGATTTAACTTGGCACAGTCAAAGTTTATAGTATGTGTGTATTAATGATATTTTTAATCACGAAAAAATACGGGATTCCTGCGGGATATGAGTCTAAAGTTATGTCAATTTGAGAGGAATAATAATTGCACATCCGTTTATAAAACTGTACCGTCAATTCGGCACTTATGCCACAATTCAGAGTGGCACAGTGGAAGCGGTGTCTGGCCTGAAACCCAGAGGCACATGGATCGAATCCGCGCACTGCTTTAAATATTTTGCTTCAATATTTATAAGCATTTACATATTTTGTGCGTTTTTTAACATTTTATTTGTTTTTTTAAGGTTTATGTAATTTCCTGAAGTAAACCGTCAAGTTTTGTTTGAAAACAATATATAATGGGATATTGATCATTTATAACCCTTTCGATGCAATATACCAAAGATGTAAAATCTCAAAGACGTAGAATGGTACGATAAATGCCAAATTCTCATTATGCGCGAAAATCGCGAAATACCAAATCCAAGAAGTTATTGTCCTGTTTGTCTTACGAAATATATGATGTCATCTGAGATTGCCACTATAAATAAGAAAGAGACAACAAGGGCTTTTGCTCAACTTCCAAGTCTTTTTTATTTTTAAATTGATTTCAAGGTCAAATAATCGATACTCCGCTTTTTCTTTGAAGAGATCGTTCCAGTTGTACGTAAGTACATAGAACTTCCTTGGGTCCTGCACGCTCATAGGTTCTAATCAGGGAGCACCAAGCCAATGACATGGGTAGTAATAGGCGGACGCATCTTCGGTTACATGTAGATACTTTATTAGGGCAGTACAATCGACTTCAAATACAAATTAATTTATTGACATAAATATGTGACACTGATCAATTATGAATCCAAAGGTTCCTGAACTAGTTATTACTGTTTCAGGAGTCAGTGGCTTCTCCCAATATAAAAAGAACGAAAAATACAAAAATACCAAAACTAAATAAACTACCAAAATGTACAAAATATTCAAAAAATATAATATACCTATTATTTACTACGCATGTAGGTTGCGTATAATGTGTATGTGTAGTATAATGTGTTTGTTTGTATGTATGTGTGACTTTGTTACGGAATAACGCTTCTCTAGATATATAAAGCGCATTCTGTGGTATTCTACTGGAGATTTCAACGAATATCGTTGCACACCCTATGATGTTCACAATTTCTTCCGCTGAGTTTATGAATCTAACCACGTGGTTGTGTTGCTTTCAGTAGTTTTCATCTCATCTGTATTGGTGTGCCACGGAAATTACACCGTATATCCTTTAGTTCATTTACATTTTCAGCAACAGTCATGACGGTGTCACTTACACATTGATTGGATGGCTGGCACAGAAGGAGATGAGGTTAGGTTCTGCTTAGTTTTCTGATGCAGTTTCTTTTTCACAGTTGTTTTCGAACGGCTGTTATTTGTAATTATTAACCTAACCTACATTCGTTTCACTATACACTTCAATATTCACTTTCTGAATGGCTTCAAGAAAGATTGACACTTCTCAAGATATTTTCTGGAGTTCAACTTCATGTTATCTTTGCTTTTTCTCTAGGTCGCCCGGTCGGTTTTGACTATATCTACTGTTGCTGCATTAGTTTTATCTTCTCCGGTAGTATCCATTGTCTTCGTGAACAGTTAAGGATCACCTGTACGTCAACCTGTAGGTACGATTCCTCTATACTATTATTTATTTTGTACATAAGTTCTCTAGTACCCCCGTCCCCCCCAGTCAGCTCTTTCGAAGACGGAGGAATTAACATAGTAGTTAAGGCAAAATACGGCGGTGCATTTATATCACATACATTTTGTTTGGCCATAATTTAAATAACATTGTTTATAATAATGAAGGTATCTACTATATTATTAATTTTCTTTTCTGCAAAAACAGCAACGTATCATATAACAACAACAGCTAAGAAGTCCTAATAAAATACCGCCGGCTGCCTTCGCACCCATGTTGTATTCAGTCCGGTATTCTGGTGGTTTGAACTTCGACATTTCATGTCTAATTTCGTAACTGCTTTGTCCCGAGATTGGCAAAGAACCTGCCTCTCTCAGACACAAAAATGTACACAAAATCAAAAGGTACAGCTGAATCTTTCTGTTAGCCATAGCGGAATACGTCAGGCCTCCTGAAGCGGCTTTACTAGTTTGATCCCGGTCGGTCTTCAAAACTTTATTTATCAATTTGTACTGTTCAACCGATATTTATTTTGTGGTTCGGATTTGTTACTAGCTCGCGTAGGAAGTACGTTTTATCTTGTTGCTATTTCCTGCTAGACTTAAAGTGGTAATATCACAGGGAATTCTATTGCGTGTATGCGAGAAAGATCATGATAATAGTTCTACGTGAAAAACAACGCACTAAGTAAACTAAAAATAATTCCTTCATCGAAATACGTCCCGTACCTACAAGTAATAATTTTTAAAAAGAAATTAAAAAAAGCTTTTACGACCTTTTATTTAATGAATGTCACTTTTAGTATTTTTTTATTTTTTTTATTGCGTTTTCACTTTTACACTTTGTTTTTTATTATTTTGCATTTTCACGTCTTACGTTTTACTTATGTAAGGATTTTGGCATTTTGCGGGATTTTTAAACGAAATAATCAAAATTATCTCTTCGCCACGCGGCGGTGGTGCTATAAAAGAGCGAGCACTTGGCCGGCCGGCTCATTACGTGTATAACTTTTGTAGAGTGAAGAGTCGAGGAGTGAAATATATAAGTGTTGGTGCAAATAAGAAGTTAAATATAGAAGTGTTGGTGTAACTTGGAGTTTTTATTATAATTCAGAAGTGCGATACGTAAGTACACACCCACTAAGTTAATTTTTATACATATTTTATATTTTAAAGGATTTAGTAGTTTTATGCTAAAAGGGGCCAAAAGTCTATCATTTGTTCGTTAGGATTCGCCGTTTCTGAGATAAATGTAGATTTGCGTATACCGTAAATTGAGTTTCTGGAACAATTATGAGCACATGTTAATTTTGAGGTTATTCTAGCGTTTCCACGTGGTTAACAATGATGAGCACGTGCTAATTTTGAGGTTATCCTAGCGTCCCCACGTGGTTAACAATGGTGAGCACGTGTTAATTTTGAGGTTATTTTCGCGTTTTCACGTGGTTAAATAATACTAGTGTACATTTTAAGGTTGTGATAGCGATCCCATGTGTTTGACTGTACGTTATATTAAAATATTATTTATTTTCTTTATTAATATAAGTAAATTATTTTCTCTTGCGAGGTAATGGAGGGCAAAGACAGTCGTGGTAACAGCGGGGGCCAGCAGCGACGATTGCGTACGCCAGATGGAAGAGCTCTACGCCAAGAACGCGATTGCAGTGGCGCGCGCCGCTGTCGCACACGCAGCCGCAGTCCTCTGAGGAGTCGCGACTGTGGCGGCAGTCTTCGGGCCAAGGAGCTGGAGCTGGAGCGCGAGAGGGAACGCTTGCGTTTACTAGAACGTGAGGTGTATTGGGATCGCGAGAAAATTACAGCACCGCGTGGGAGTCGGCCCCGTGAACAGCGCAGCTACGCTGCGAGCCGCCACCGGGAACGTGGCCACAGCGTGAGGCGCCTGGAGCGTGGCCGCTGCGTGAGTCGCGGGAGCCAAGCCGCAGCGTGAACCGACGGGAGCGAAGCCGCAGTGTTAGCCGCCGGGAGCGCGACCGATGCACTACACCGCCGGAAGCCGGGCGGAGCAAGCAGGGTGGTGACGATCAACGGGAGGGCGGCGTACCACAGCATAATCAAAGGTCATGTACACCTTATTTTACTTCTAAAGATGTGGTAGATATAATTAACTCGATAAAAATGGTTTTGTATCCCAGCCGAATACGTCTAGTGGAATATCGAAAAGTATTGACCATAAAAATATTCTTCCAAATTTTGATCCGTCTGCGAAAAACCAACGTATAGATATTTGGCTACGAAAAGTAAATGAATGCACTACTGTGTACGGCTGGGATGACAAGACTACTGTACATTTTGCAATGCAGAAACTCCAGGGCTTAGCTAAGGTTTGGTGTGAATGCCTCAATACGATTTTATACACATGGGTTGAATGGCAAGAAAAATTAATGAAACCTGGTGAAAAGAAAATCCAATCAGTCATGAATTTTCCACGACCAGAAAATGTCCACGGTGTCCGGCAGTTTTTAGGCCTTGTAAGCTATTTTCGCAAATTCGTTAAGAATTTTGCACAAATAGCTTCCCCATTAATGGATCTTTTAAAAAAGGATGCCACATGGGAATGGAGTCAGGGTCAAGAGGAAGCGTTCCAGCTGCTAAAGGCCAAATTGGTTGAGAGGCCAATTTTGGCTTTATATGATCACGATGCAGAAACGGAGCTGCATACTGATGCCAGCAAAAATGGCGTTGGTGGAATGCTTTTGCAGCGTTGCAGAGTTAATGGCGATTTTCGACCGGTAGCATATTGTAGTAGACGCACCTCACCGGAGGAAAAATACTACCACTCGTATGAGTTGGAGACGTTGGCTGTCATCCGTTCCTTGGAGAAGTTCCGGGTTTATTTGCTAGGCAAAGAATTCAAAATAGTCTCCGATTGTAGCGCTTTGCGGTCCACCTTCATGAAACGTGATCTTATTCCCAGAATAGCTCGCTGGTGGTTGTTATTACAAGAATTCAATTGTTCGATAGAATATAGGCCTGGTGTAAAGATGTCACATGTAGATGCACTGTCTCGCTACCCTGTTGTTGAAGAAGGGGATACGGTTGATGAAAATCAACGTCTACGGGTTATGACTATTATTAACAATGACTGGCTCCACACATTACAGTTAGGAGATTCTGAATTAAGCTGCATAAAGCAAGTTCTGGATAGTGATTTAGATCCAAAGAACCTCCAATACATCAAAGACAATTATGTCGTCCAAAACAATAAGTTATTTAAATACTTGAATGAAGACAAAAATAATGTACGCTGGGCAGTCCCTAAGGGGGCGAGGTGGCAAATATGCAGAATGAATCATGATGAGATTGGGCATTTAGGATTAGAAAAAACGTTGGAAAGAATAAAGAAGAATTATTGGTTTCCAAAAATGTCCCGTTTTGTAAAAAAATATGTGTCCGCGTGTATTAACTGCGCTTACGCTAAGAAAACTGCGCATACTAAAGAAGGCTTATTACATCCAATTAATAAGGCAGATATACCGTTCCATACCCTGCACGTTGTCCACCTCGGCCCTTTCGTTAAATCAAAGAGAGGAAACTCGTACTTGTTGGTGGCGGTAGACGCCTTCACCAAATTTATCTTCATAAAGCCGGTTCGCAACACCAATACGCAAAACGTGATCCGTGTACTCGATGAAATATTTTATACGTTTAGGTTACCTGACCGCTTGATAAGTGACCGTGGCAGCTGCTACACCTCTAACACTTTTAAAAGATATTGCTACGATAAAGGCATAAAACACATATTGAACGCTGTAGCAAGCCCCAAATCAAACGGTCAGGTAGAACGTTATAACCGGACGATTCTCAATTCATTAAAGGCACAGAATCTGAGACATGATGAGAAGGACTGGGATAATCAGCTAGGAAAAATACAATGGGGACTTAATAACACTGTTCAGAAAACGACTAATAGGAGACCAGCCGAAGTTATGTTCGGCGTTTCCATGAACAGTGAGATTAACCCTAATTTAAATGAAATAATGGAAGGGACTCGAGAGGACATTGACATGACGACAATCAGGAGTGAGGTAAAGGAGAGGATAGATACCGAACAGGAAAAACAGAAGCAACAGTACGATCAAAATAGGCGTCCTGCTCGGACTTACAATGAGGGAGATTTGGTGAAAATCACCAAGGTAGCCTTAAATAATGACGGGAAAAGCAAGAAACTACTCCCATCGTATATAGGACCCTTCCGTGTGACAAAAATTTTGGGCCAGGATAGATATCATATAGCGTCTATACCGGGTTTTTCAATGGTAATACAAATAAGCGCTCTACTACTGTAGCAGCTGATCGCATACTCCCGTGGGTTCATGTAGCAGCTTTACAGTTGAATGATGATGACACAGATTTCAGCAAATGTAGTGATAATGATGTAAATGATGATCAAGTTAACGAATAGGATGTTATGTTTATTATGCTGTTTATTACAGAATACTATTTGTTTCAGACGGGGCAAGAGGTTCGATTGACTCACGCCCTAGTTGAAGTGAAAAAGATGTGGAGCAAGAATTGATTGGTTTGCTCCCCAAACACTGCTTCGGCCGCGAGAATTGATTGGTTCGCGTTTCGATGCAGCGAGTAAATGATCATACATGAGCGAGAATTAATTGGTTCGTTCATGAAGAGATTTAGTTTTTAATTCTAGTCAGGCATGAGAACTGATTGGTTCATGACCTGAAAGATAAGTTATATTCGAGTGATTTTTTTATCGATATGTTAAAGTTACCTATTAGTTTAGATTAGGTGCTAACTCTCTATATTTTAATAAAATTATCTATGTTATTATAATATTATTGTTTATATAAAATGATGTATAATTTGGTCAAGGCTTATTTGACAATTAATACAAATATATTAATCATATTTGTTGTGTGATAAATAAATACTGTAAATATTCCGGCCAAGTGTAAGGTTGCCACCAGGCTTGTGTATGGGGACATACAGTGTCAGGACGGTCAAGTGTAAGGATTTTGGCATTTTGCGGGATTTTTAAACGAAATAATCTAAATTATCTCTTCGCCACGCGGCGGTGGGGCTATAAAAGAGTGAGCACTTGGCTGGCCGGCTCATTACGTGTATAACTTTTGTAGAGTGAAGAGTCGAGGAGTGAAATATATAAGTGTTGGTGCAAATAAGAAGTTAAATATAGAAGTGTTGGTGTAACTTGGAGTTTTTATTATACTTAAATCCTTTTTTTTTTCTATTTATCATTATTTTTTTGTTACATTTACACTTTTTACGTTTTTAACTTCTTTTTTCTGTTCTTTTTTTTACTGCTTTGTCATCGGTTTGTGAGCTACCCTGAAACTTTCAGCCGGATAGCTAATCTGGAAGTGCTCGAAATTTGAATTGCAAGATTCCATAAGGAGTGAGGTTGAGTGATTGCCACCGAGCACCCATTGCGGGTGCACTTGAAGGTCGTGAAGGTTTTGGAATTCACTAAACAGTTAACGCGCATCCGTCAAGCACCCGCAATCAACACTAATACCGGGAAACCGGTAACTATGCGGCAGAATTAAGCTAAACCTAGCCTACAAATACTTCTAGCAGAAAAAGGACTTTTCAAATTTTGCCGGGATTTTTGTTCTAAGTAGTGATAATCTGTGGGTGGCGCGCCAGCCAACCAATGGCGGCAATCGCCCTCCAACAATCATCGTCTGAATTTATTTTCTGTTTTTTCTATCAAAAATTTTGTTCCCGTGTAGATATTAAGTGTAATAAAATTAAAAGTTAATTAGCATCGTAAATTTTTTTAGTGATTTAATAATAGGCTAATAACCTTTTTGTAGATTGTACGTCTCTGAAAGAAAATCTGAACTTTGATATTATTTCTCAGCAATAATGTACCTACTTACCTACTTCAAATAATTATTACGACTGCCTATTTAAAAATACCATGTTCATAGGAACATGTACCTATAGAGGTATAGTGACTATAGTGCTTCTCAGGTAAAGTTAAACTTCAACTGAAAATAATCTCTGCCGTCGAGTAAAAATGCTGTGAATGAAAACATGTCATTCCTTGTACAATACTTTTGTGCAAAACAATTAAATCAATAAATAATTAAAACGCCAAAAAACGAATTGCGATTTATAAATGTTTTTCTTGATGAAAGCTTTGTACCTATATAAAAGTGTATTGTATCTATCTAAGTCTTATGTATCATTGTAGATTCACAAATCTCAAGTCTTGGAGAGAAATGGGAGCTTGACAGTTGATAATTATAGCCTAGGACTTGATAGACAAGTACCTAACTATATTAAATGTTGAATCTACTTGATTATACTAATAATATGATACATTTGTTTCAGGTGGATGCACACAGAACTGCAGTTCATAAGAATGTATACTCGTAGATCTCCACTTTTCTAGCTCATAGGATAGTGTAAATCTCAATTTATGTGAAAATTATAACATTATTACATGATATTTAATACTTACACTTGATTTCATTTTGCTTATATTTGCATTGACCCCTCGTTGTTAGTAGAACTTCACATAATTAGGCTTTGTAAGAAAACTACTAGATTTTAAAACCAGTAGGTATTTTTATATTTTTAGGGTTAAAACCCTACTCTAGCTATGAAATAGTTAGGCAGGTTCTATGAAATACTACATACATACATGTCATTAAGCGTACCTTTCACAAATACAACACAATTTCAAGGCACGATAAACCATGAAACAAAGTGTACCTAGGTAGTGTTAGAACTATAAGTTTCATAGTAACTATGCATTATCAATGATCTTCACTAACCAAACACTGCTAGATAGTAAATGCAATGAACGCACCGGGTGCTCTTCGGTGGACGAAAACTCATTGCTACTGAATTCCTTGTGAATTCCGATTTTGAATTACCGGTTTTGTATTTCCTAGTAAAATATTGTTTCAGTGCGGTTGAGTTAAAGTGAAGTGCGCATCGCCTTGACGACGTAATTTGACATGCACACTGAGCTTAGTGAATTCGAAACGAGTGATCGGTGGCAATGAATTGTCCAAGTGGCATTAACCGAACCGCACTTTAACTTTACGGAATCAGGCCCCAGGACAGACAATACATAGATAAAACATACATATGTAGTTTTTTTTAATCTAGTTTAAAGGACTTTGTCGCTGAGCGACCACATCGTCCCGTTAAGTCCGCAAAAATAACTTTAAATATTAATAACAACATTTCTACTTATTTGGCTAAGCCAAAATCTGTCAACTTATATAACATTTTGGCTTCCTCGGATATCGGACAAGCCAAAGTACTATTAAGAAGGCCAACGTGTATAGTCTTATCCCTACCAAAACACAATAACCTAAATGTTTCGTTCCGGACACACTCCATCAAAATATGTTGTAAGTTCATCCTTACATCTTCAATTACTCCGCATTCGTTACAATTTGGCGATGGGACTTCTTTCAATAAAAATGCAAACTTGTTTGATGGAATATGTCCCGAGCGTAATCTAAGAGCGGTCTTTAAATAATTTCAGCTTATTAAAATATTATCTATGCACGGATATTGGGGAATTTGTGGATGGATTGTCCTATACCAAATGCCCTTCTCATGTGACCTCTCGTCAAAGTATTCCTGCCACATCACTCTGCATTGATCTTTTATTAATCTTACATGATCGAAATAAGAGGTAACACTGTTAATGGAACTCCATCTTCGATCGCTTGTTTAGCTAGGAGATATACGTCATCATTTTCTTTTAGCTGAATATGTGATGGGATCCATTGAAGAACCACCCTCTTATTGCGAGATTGGATCCTTAAAATTGAATCCAGTATCTGATAGGCAATCGGTATACCTCTCACATGAGAGGTACATCGAGCCAAATGTTGTAGTGAACTTTTAGAGTCTGTCAAAATGACGAATCGGTCGAATTTATTGAATCGATATATGATAGGGCTTCTGCTATGGCAATCAATTCAACGCGCATGATAGAGATATTGGATTCAATCTTAAGTTTCATACTACATCCAATATTAGGATCCAAAAAATCCGAACCTGCTCCAGTTTTATCTTTAGACCCATCGGTGAAGATTTAAGCCAACTTCAAAATTCTTGCTCAATATAGTTAGTACAAATAGTTCTCAAGTTGTGACAGCTGTAGGTATGTTTGGCGCGATCAATTTGCGGGATGGAATCTGATATTACTTGATATAAATTAATGTTGCTGACCCAAGTCTTAAAGGAGTATATCTCAAGTTGGTCACTACTATGCATGGTAACTGAATCTAAAGAATTTTGAGTCTTGATAAGCAAAGGGTTTTTTTTTATTTGACCAATAACGAGAACAACTAAGAGATGCTAATTCTTGTAATAAATTAATAGTGCTGTTGTTAGAAAACTATTTGGATTTTAACCACAATTTTCCGGCCAAGTATTTGCTCCAAATTCGTAGAGGAGACAGACACAACTCATTCTCCATCACATGAATTGGAGTGCTCCGTATGTAACCACCAACTACCCGAAGGGCCTGATTTTGAATTCTATCCAACTTTAATACATTTGTGAGGCAGCTATTATCATACAAAAAACGAGTGTAATCGATTCTACTACGAATAATTGATGTACAAGCGTCTTAAGTGTTTCTGATGAATAACCCATCCTGGTCCTGATAAAACTTTTAGTAGATTAGATATATAGAACTTAGTTACTTTTTCTATAGTCTCATTGATATGTTTTCCCCATTTATGAGAACCATCCAACCACAAACCCAGATATTTAACATGATTAACCATTTTCAAAGACTGATTATTAATCTTAAAATCAACAAACCTCCTAAAAAAACCTTTCTTAAAAATACAGCATTTGCTTTTTGGGGTTGAAATCACTAAACCTAATGTATTTAACATACTATTGAGCTCTTGAAAAGCACGTTGAAGTTCACATACTGCATCATCAACATTATTTTCTGATATGTATAAAACAAAATCGTCGGCATATTGAGAAATTTGTACATTTTGAATATTTTTACAAATATTCATAGTTGCCGCGTTAAAAAGAAATGGGGACAAAGGGTCTCCTTGAGCCAACCCAATACCGGTAGATCGAACTATATCACAATCATCAACGGCTATTTTGAACTCTCTGTGTTTTAAGTAAGACCAGAGATAAAAACAAATTCTAGAACCTATTCCTGCCTGATCTAAAATATTTAATAAACAACTAATATCAACATTATTATATCCGTTATCTATGTCAATAAGACAGGCAGCAGTAAGTAAATCTTTAGAAATACCAATTTGAATTTGACAAACCACGCGAGTGAGACTATCAAAGTAGGACCGAGCTTTACGGAAACCTACCATGTTATCGGGAGAACATCAATTGTTTTTCAAAATACCACTCCAATCTTTTATTCAACATCGTATGTTTTTTTTTACACAAATACGATATCAATGAAATTGGACGAAGCGAAGAATGTAAGTTTGACTCTCTGCTAGGTTAACCTAGCAGAGAGTCAAACTTACATTCTTCGCTTACATTCTTCGCTTTGCCTTAAGGTATGGGAATTATCTTAACCTGACGCCACTGTGTGGGTACAAAGCCGGAAGTTAAACAGGTATTGTAAAATGTAACTAACATATTTTTAGCTACCATCGGAAGGTGAGCAATCATAGAAAATGATATCTCATCAGTATGGTGCAGTGTCAGATTTTTTGATCGATTTGTTTAACTCCTGTATTGTTATTTTTGATTCTATGTTAATGTTTATTGACTGAAATTGAGGTTGAGGTGGGTAAGAGTAATCAGGAGTCAAAAAATTCAACAGTCTTTCTGCCTTAACTTTACTTACATGGTGATTAGAGGCATTCGACCTGTGACCCTTCACCTATCTCATTTTACGCCACATATCTGACTAAGAATTGGTTTCATCTATAGAGTCACAAAAACCATGCCAGCAGTTACACCTTGCTGATCGAATCATTTTCTATGCGTTACATATCTTCTCCTGCAACGTATTTAACTAAAGCTGAACGTCGTCTACGTTCAGCCACCGCTTTCGATAGCTCAGCATTCCAGTATGGTTTGGGGTGAAATTTATCACACATAATGTTGAGGTATCTTCTTAAAAGGAAAAAAATATTTGCCGCTGTTTGCAAGGTGAGTTCAAACATGTCATAAAACTCTTGTGAATCGGTAGGAATATTATGATCAGTAAATTACGTTTCTATGAACAATTTGTTTGAATTCCAATATTTTTAAAATTTCTCTTTTTAATAAAATGTCTGTATAAGATCAAAAAGATTGATATTTTTATGATAAGATGATCGCTACCCAGAGACTCATTGGTGACTTTCCAACAGAATAAAGTAGCCAAATCCGAAGACACAAATAAGATGTCAGGCGCAGACTTCTGCAAAGATTTATTGACCAGTACTCTCGTCGGATCTCCATTATTTAGGTAAATAAAATTGTGATCTAACATAGAATCGAATAGTTAAAAACCTCTTTGGTCCGTTTTACAACACCACATAATTATGTAGATAAGTACAGTGAAGTTAGATCAAAGCTTAATAAAAAAACAAGAATAATTCCAACGAAACCAGTTAGACCTTTCGGTTTTGTACACGGCTGTCGATGGGTAGTATGGTAAACATCTCTTTGAGGGTTCCTTAATCAAACAGTGAACCCTTATAGGTTTTCCATGTTCGACACAAAAAAACACAATACAAACAGAAAACTGAAATTTGACTTATGTGTACATTATTATGTAAGTAAATGTAATTTTTCCTTGCAGGAGATTATGGTAGACCTATAATCTATACTTTTATTATATCTGTTGCAGACTCTCGCGTAGGTGCAGGGTCCCAGTTGCAGAGAAAATTAGACTTGGTTGAGATCAGGATAGGAGGATGAAACGAAAACACACTTGTTGACACTTTAGATGGTATATTCTGCACAATTTCGTAAAACTAGGATAGTATAGAATTCAGCTTTTGTTATTCCGGTTACAAATGTTGGCTATCGGAGCCTTAATATAACTTCGTGGTGCTACTAGTTAATGTTGGTCACTTACAGGAGAGCTTCTTGTCTTCAACAGCTACAGCGAACGGGAACTTGATTAATGCACCATAATTTTTGGAAGTATGGGCTTATATAGTTCGCCCGAAACAAGCGAAGCTCTCCTATTGGGCGATTTATTCTGCTTTATTCATAGTATACGTTAGCCCCTTTGTTGTCGACCCTAATTTTCCCACGCTCGTAAACAGGCACAAAAAGTTGTCCCAGTTTGCTACGGTCGTACCTTGAATCTTCACCACGAAGAAAGCTTAAATGTTATGGTTTTGCTACGGATGCGAGGAGATCGGAAGTTCTCCTCGCACCCGTACGAAGATGGTATCCAAACTTTAGGCATGTTGCTAAAAGTTTGTCCACTTTAGGACAAACTTTTGACAAACGTTTGACATGCCGAAATGGATACGATGACCCT
Source organism: Alsophila aescularia (assembly GCA_946251855.1). Taxonomy (NCBI): domain Eukaryota; kingdom Metazoa; phylum Arthropoda; class Insecta; order Lepidoptera; family Geometridae; genus Alsophila; species Alsophila aescularia. The sequence continues at coordinate 19,723,966 of OX276374.1, forward strand.
CAATTCCGGCAACTGACTCTATTACCAGGAGGGTAACCAGCAGTCCCAACATGGTATCGGGTTTCTCGTCCACAAGGCCCTTGTCAACAACATTGTGAAGATCGAAAGCGTTTCGAGCAGAGTGGCATACCTTATACTCAGAATTACCGAATGGTATTTGTTGATGGTCATACAGTTGCCCCACACTCGAAACGCCAGGACGATGAAGTGGAGGCTATGTATGACGACATTTCTAATGCCCCGAAAACACACTTCACAGTGGACTTCAACGCACGGCTGTGCATGAGGAATGGCTATGAACTGAGAGTGGGGCAGTTTGGATTTGGACAGTGGAACCAAAGGGGTCAGCGATTGGCCGATTTCATGGAGAAGGAGGGACTCTTTATGATGAGCTCCTTTTTCAGGAAACGCCCGTCTAGGAAATGGACGTGGCTGCACCCCGGCGGTCCTAATCACGAGATAAATTTCATTTTGACGACCAATAAGCATATATTCAATTATGTTTCTGTGATCAACAGGGTTAATACTGGCTGTGATCACCGCATGGTAAGAGGCTCATTGAACATGAACGTAAAGGGCTGGAGAGGTCTCGTTTGATGAGATCTACTCTTCGCCCAAGTCTTGCCCAAATCCAATGCCCCGAGAGCTTTCAGTTGGAGCTCCAAAATCGCTTCCTAATCCTTACCGAATGCGATACAGTGGACGAACTAAACAATGGGTTGGTGGAAATTGTTCACACGGTTGGGTCGGAGTATACTCCTCATCGCGTAGTTCTCATAGCACGACTAGCGATGCAAGAGCCCGTTTGATCCGACATTATACTGAAGATATCCCGGACGTCAGCCTATACGATGGCTCTCAAACAGCTTAAGAGTAACAAGGCACCAGGGGAGGACGGAATAACGACAGAGCTACTGAAAGCGGGCAGAACACCGGTACTTAAAGTCCTTCAGAAGCTGTTTAACTCCGTCATCCTCGAGAGTACTACGCCAGAGGCGTGGCACAGGAGCGTAGTGGTTTTGTTCTTTAAGAAAGGTGATAAAACCCTCTTGAAGAATTATAGGCCCATTTCGCTGCTGAGCCACGTGTATAAGCTGTTTTCGAGAGTAGTTACAAACCGTCTCGCTCGTAGGTTTGACGACTTTCCGGAAAGGCTTTAGCACCATAGACCACTTCCATACGCTCCGGCATATTATACACAAGACCAAAGAGTATAATCGGTCATTATGTCTAACGTTTGTGGATTACGAAAAAGCCTTTGATTCAGTCGAAAAAAAAAGTCGAGACCTAGGCAGTGATACAGTCATTACAGCGGTGCCAGATTGATTACCGGTACATCGAAGTTGAAGTACGTTGAAGTGTTTGTACAGCAAGGCCACCATGACAGTCCGTCTTCAGGATCAGATAACGAATTCTATCCACGTGCAAAAAGGGGTGAAACATGGAGACGTTATTTCTCCGAAACCGTTCACCTCTACTTTTGAAGATATATTCAAGCTTCTGAACTGGAACGGATATGGTGTTAACATCAATGGCGAATACATCACTCACCTTCAATTTGCTGATGATATAGTCATCATGGCAGAAACCCTGAAAGACCTAAGCACAATGCTCAGTAACCTCAATATTGTTTCCCAACAGGTGGGTCTTAAAATGAACATGGGCAAGACGAACATCATGTCAAATGCCCATGTCGTACCCATGCCGGTTTATGTTGGGAACGAAGCTGTTGATCACTATGTCTACTTAGGTCAGACGATCCAATTGGGTACATCCAACTTCGAAAAAGAGGTCAACCGACGAATCCAACTCAGATGGGCAGCGTTCGGGAAATTACGCCATATCTTCTCGTCGCAGATACCCCAGAGCCTCAAGATGAAAGTTTATAATCAGTGCGTGTTGCCAGTGATGACATACGGCACTAAGACGTGGTCGCTAACTATTGGTCTCATACACAAGCTCAAATTTGCGCAGCGTGCAATGGAGAGAGCTATGCTTGGTGTTTCACTACGTGATAGAATCAGAAATGAGGAAATCCGTAGAAGAACGAAGGTTACCGACATAGCTCTCAGAGTTTGCAAGTTGAAGTGGCAATGGGCAGGCCATATAGTTCGCAGAACTAAAAACCCCTGGGGAATAAAGGTTCTCGAATGGCGACAATGAATAAGCAAGTGAAGTGTGGGGAGACCCCTCACACGATGGACCGACGACATTGGAGCTATCGAAGGAAGTCGGTGGATGGAGGTGGCACAAGATGGCTCGTCATGGCGCTCTTTGGGGGAGTCCTATGTTCAGCACTGGACTTCTAAAGGCTGACATGATGATGATGATGATGATGAGAGACATTCCTGTGTGTGACTCATCGCAAGTCAACACACTTGACCGATTTTAGAGAAGTTTCTCCCAATAAGCCTCCTCTCGCTCTTACTATCTATATTTTATATTTTTCTTACTGATACCTTGTCCACATTACCTTTAGGTTGGCTCAAGATCGCTTTGCGTTGTAAATCCGTATCTTTTACAAAGCGCGGCTTTCCTGAGCCAACCTGTACCAGCACGCATGCATCCACAGATAGTTTCAGTCTCTCTGTGGCTGCATGTTCGTAGATATTTCCTAAAGAAGTACGCGGCCAGCTCGTATGCTGTAGATGTCATACGGGATGGCACGTAGATTCTACAATGTGTCTGGTCACCGGTGTCGGAGACTTAAGGGGGGTTAATATGGGGATTTTTATCGACAAATCACTATCTCGATTTTCTCTTGGCCTCTCCATACTAAAATGGCAGCCATTTTGTTTTTTTTTACTTCGCAGCTCAGACGCTGATTTAATCATTGCTATCGATGTAGACGTCTTAGGAAGACGAAAGAGGTATCATTTGAAAGCTAACAATGAAGACAATCAATTTATGATACATTTTATTCAATATCTTTTTCACAAAATAACATAACAATATTAACAAAATAAAAATTTATTTATTGCATTTTTTTTAGTTTTTTAAATTTTTTATGAAAACTAACCTGTCAAGCTATTTTTGTTTAATTGTATTATCATAGTACAAAATATTTCCATTAAAATAAATCTTACATCAAGGTCCTAAGTTAAATATTTTCGAAGCTATGACGGTTTAAATATGACCCTTAAAAACTCTATTAATAGCACACGTCAAAGCTATGATGATTGGGATGGGAAAAGGCAAGAAAAGAACAAAGTAAAACCATTAATTATCATTTATTAATTTAATACCATCTAAACTAGGTACTACAGCCACGATTCAAAATGTCCTCCGTTTTGTTGTAGACAAGCAGTTGCCCTAATTGACACATATTTTGTAGCTCTTTTTATCATGGCTTTGTCCGCCCTCATTACATCCCCGACTTGTAATATTTTTTCAATTACTTCTTCTCTTATGTTGGGCACGTTAACGTACACTTTCTGCTTTATTGTGCCCCATAAAAAATAATCTAGGGGTGCCAAATCCGGGGAACGCGGCGGCCAAGCAATCGTCCCACCTCGTCCAATCCATGTTGGATATGTGTTGTTTAAGTAATTTCTCACATTTACCGCAAAGTGTGCCGGAGCTCCATCTAATTGGAGTATCATTCTTGCCCTATACGTCAATGGCAATTCGCTTAATGCGTCTTGATAGTCATTCTGCAGGAATTCCAAAAATCTTGGGCCATTTAATGTAGCGGGCAAAATAAGAGGCCCAATAAGGATATCGTCTATCATTCCAGCCCAAACATTTACCGAAAACTTGTGCTGAAAGCTACTGGGTCTCACTGCATGCGGGTTTTCTTGGAGCCACAGGTGCTCGTTCCGATGATTTGTGTATCCAGATCTTGTAAAAGTTGCTTCATCGGTCCACATAATCCTCTTTAAAAAATTGGGATTGGATCGCGCTTCTCGTAATATCTTCGAAGAAAAAACTGTCCTTCGGGCGACGTCAGGTCCAATTAAATCCTGGACTCTTCTAAAATGAAATGTATGCAATCCTTGCCGTTTTAAAATCTGCCAAACTGTCCATTTCGATAGACCGAGTCTAATCGCAATGCGACGGACACTCAGTTGTGGGTCTTGCGTTATTAAATCCAACACCTCTTCTTCCTCTCGCGGAGACACCAAACGAGTACGTTCGTTAGCGGGTCTTCTTATTCCATATTCGGAGAGATTCGAGTGCAATCTGATGAACGTGCGAGCATTCGGCGTAGGTCTATCAGGGAATCTTCTCGCATACTCTCTTACAGCAGCATTCGCGTTCCCGTCGCAAAATCCATACACAAAATGGATGTTGGCCACGTCGCGGCTTGAAAAACGACGCTCTTCCATTTCAGTTAACGAAAGTTAACTAAAATAACAAAACGAGTCCAAAACACAAAGCAGAGGTTAGAAAATAGCAACGCACAGTACTTCGGCAGATAAGAATGTAATCACAACGCTAGGCGAGGGACGACTACCTGTAATTGTATCCTGACCTGAGTAGAGCCGCAATTTTGTCTCATTCACACCCTATACATGTCTCTTTCTAACATGTTGTCAAAGAACAGCTGCCTGTCTTACGACACGCCAATTGAATGTGGGGTCTTGAGTCTATTGTTTGACGTGTGCTATTAATAGAGTTTTTAAGGGTCATATTTAAACCATCATATTTGATTTTTATTTTGTTAATATTGTTATGTTATTTTGTGAAAAAGATATTGAATAAAATGTATCATAAATTGATTGTCTTCATTGTTAGCTTTCAAATGATACCTCTTTCGTCTTCCTAAGACGTCTACATCGATAGCAATGATTAAATCAGTGTAGGCGTCTGAGCTGCGAAGTAAAAAAAACAAAATGGCTGCAATTTTAGTATGGAGAGGCCAAGAGAAAATCGAGATAGTGATTTGTCGATAAAAATCCCCATATTTAACCCCCCTTAAGTCTCCGACACCGGTGACCAGACACATTGTATACTACGTTTTCCTATTTCCTAGGCCCATACGAAATAATATTTATCTCGCTTACGCGTTAACTTGCTTACGTGCTGAATAGCTCAAAGTGTTCGCAATACCCATGCCGATGCAACTGTGTTCCTACTTTCTGATTATTGCATTTTTAATAACTTAAAATCTAAAATTCTATACATGACTACCCTGCGTATACATATATATACCTATCCTTAGAACTATATAGATAAATTGTTATTGCACTCGTTATCAATATCAGTAAGTAACAAAAAGTCTGTACAATGAGGATAATTTAAAAATAATTTGTCGAGGATAATAAAAAAAAATATGCTACTGAAAATAATATTACATTAAAAATAATTGTGTATGTCTGTCTGTCTGTATGTTCGCACATTAGCGGTTTTCAAAATAAAACTTGCGGTTTCTACTCATCGGATTGAGACCAGTTTTTAAATTTAACTCTGAGCTATCCAACAGTGAAAACCACATCGCAATCAGTAGTTATTACGTGATGCGCGAACTAACAACCAGACAAACATTTAATAAAATGATATATTTTTTCAGTACTTTTTTTTTTTTTTTTTTTTTAGTACTTTATATTTTTTAGTCTCCAAGACCTTTTTTTATGTTCATACTACAGACTTTAATACTTACTGCTTTATTATAAGTATAAAAAAATACCACAGATAGTACAAATCAATTTGAAAAACTTCCTTGTTTTGTAAGCGTTCCAAAAATGTACAAATGTTGTCAACATTCGCACTGGGCGCCGATTCTGTTAATTATTGAACCGCGATAACGCAAGTCGAACGCTAGAATTTTTATGCGAAATTTTCTCATTTACCACTTAAAAGTGCTAGAAGCTATTATTTATGAGAATTTTAAAACTTAAAAAAAAACCTTTGCAAAATTTACGCTTCCAGCACTTTTAAAAGATAAATGAGAAAATTTCACAAAAAGAAATCAAGCGATCGACTTGCGTTATCGCGGTTCAATAGCTTGTCACGAGGTGGTCCCAGGGTTTGGGCTTGTCCCACTAGCCCAGGACCCAAACCTCAGTGGACAACAGAATTACAGGAACAGGAACAACAGGGAGCACTTTGAGAATATCGTGGTGATGATGATGAAAATAATCTCTTATGTAGGTATTATCATATATATATATTTAAAAGAGTAATTCAAGTTGTTATAAACTTATTTATGAATTTTATAATATTATTTCGGTTTTTCCAAAAATTAATATTCGAATGACAGGTTATTTGTATTTAGAATGAATCAATGATGACCAACTATCAAAAATGAAAAGAAATGGATTATGAAAGAATTAAGAGATCAAATCAGTATTATTATGAAAGAGGTTTGGACCTCGTCACAAGCTAACAGAATCGGGGCCCTGGTTTCCAAGAAATTAACAATAATTACCGAGCAGATCGTAAGGAGCTTGTCTTCCGTTATGCTAGCTTCCTTTTGTCTCATGTTTCCTTTCGGTTATTGTGTTTTTTTGTGTTATATCAGTAACATAAGTTCATCGAGTCGACTTGGAGTCGGACATACTGTTGTGTACAGAACATTCCAAACCAAATAATAGTTATTTGTTATGCAAGGATCCAGTGATTTTTTGGCGAGAGTACTTGTATTGAATCCTGAGCGTAGCGAGGGTTTCAAAAGTACGAGACGCCAAATAACTTTGCTGCCGTGCGCAACACAAAACCTCACTACAGCGAGGAAAATGCTAGGTGCAAGAAAAACAGCTAAAATAATATATTAAATTTGTGTTTATAATAATAATAAAAAATGGGCCGTCGCGGGATGTCTGGTAGATGTGTAAACATAATAGAATAGAGTCGAACAGAATCGAATAGAATAGGATCGAAATGAGTCGAATAGAGTCGAATAGGGTCGAATAGGGTTGAAAAGAGTTGAGAAAAGTCGAGTAGAGTCGAGTAGTGTCGAGTAAAGTTGAATAGAGTCGAGTAGAGTCGAGTAGAGTAGAGTAGAAAGGAGTAGAATAGAGTAGAATAGAGTAGAATAGAGTAGAATACAGTAGAATAGAATAGAGTAGAATAGAGTAGAATAGAGCAGAATAGAGTAGAATTGAACAGAACAGAGTAGAATACCGTATAGTACAGTAGAATACAGATAAAGTATTTTCAGTGAATTGTATAGAAAATTATTGAATAGAAAGGTTCGAATTTTAAAAACTCTTTCCACGCTAGCGGGTAAAATGCAGTTTTGCGCTCAGATTTCGAATGAAAAACAGAATCTTTCCGAGCTTGTGAGGTGTGCCAAGTGATATTGTGAACAGTGGTAATATTGTCAATAACAAACAAGCTACAAATGTAGATTAAAAAACTAATCTAACAATCACGTTTCTAAAGGAGCATTTTTATTTATATACATTTCAATGTTATTGATTTGTGAGCTACCCTGAAAGTTTCAGCCGGATCTAATCGGCATGACAGAAATATACAAACAAGAAAGTGACTTAATGAACACGTGGTAACAAGCACAAATTGAAAATGTATATAACCCCCAACCCTCATTATTGCTAAGAAGCATCTCGGTCAGATCAGTTTTCAAACATAAAAAAACAAATCAAAATCGGTCCATTCATTTAGAAGATACGATTCTCACCCCCCCTTCCCTCCTTCCCCCATTATAGCTAAGAATCATCTCGTTTACCCCAGCTATCAAACATAAAAACCGCAGCTAAATCGGTGCATTCGTTTGGAAGCTACGATTCTCACCTTCCTTTACTCACCTCTCCTCTTTCTCCCCCATACTTAATATATTTAAGAACCATCTCGATTACATCAGCTTTCAAAAAGAAAAAACCGCATCCAAATCGGTGTATTCGTTTGGGATCTACGATGCCACAGACATACACACAGTGACACAGTGACATAGTGATACACACCCTAAACTTATGACACAGTGATACACACCCTAAACTTATAATACCCGTCTCTTTGTTCGGGGGTTAAAAACGAGCCCTTGCTGGCTTGGGCAGACAAAACGGTCTAACCGTTTTGTCTGCTCGTAGAAACATAACACCCACCCGCATCTACTGCGGTTTATCCGTGAAACACACCCACATTCTCACCGTCGCTCGTGCTTCATGTGCATCCAGGTATATAGGCAGACTGCAGTGCGAATGAGTCACTGCTAACACGTGCTACACAAACGCCACTCAAACCACGCCAATTGTGTCTAAGGCAACAGAAGGCTAATTTTGTGCGTTGTTCCTAATTTATGCGGTTCGCGCCATAGGAGCTGATACCTAATTCACAGAATGAATAATATTAATCTTTCAAATTTTAATTAGGTAGATCTATGATTTATTGATTTTATTATACAACTAGCTGATGCCAGCGGCTTTGCATGCGTGGTAATTTCTCTAGGTTACAAGTACTCTATGTGCTTTACGAAGACCTAACATATACCAACATTTGGCCAAAATTCCTTTACTCATCAAAAATATTTTTAACAATAATTGCTCGGCTTCTACTCATTGGATTTAGATACGAAGGACGCCAGTTTTTAAGTCAAACCCTAAGCTATCCAACATTGAGAACCGCATCGTATTCGATCCAGCAGTTTTACGTAATGCGCGAACAAACATACAGACAAAATAACAAACAAATAGGCAAAGAGAAAGACACGATATAAATTAATACTATTTCAGTTCTACCATGCTTGCGCGCAAAAAAGCTATCAAGCGCAAGAGCACGCGCATACAGTGTACCATACCCAGACCATTGTTTTTTATTATCTTCATTGTACAGACTTTTTCGTACTTATTGCTTTAGTATAAGTATAGATAGATAGGTGTTACAGACGCTTCAGCTCACGCCGATAAAGCAGACAAGCGGCCTGTTTTTAGGGATCCTCAGTCAAGCACACCTACATCTACACTAATATTAGAAAGAGGTAAGATTTGATTGTCTGTATGTTTGTTAAATTGTTTGTAATAGATAAATAAAAAAAAAAGAAACTAAATAAAACCTGTGTAGAAACCTATACCTATTATCAGCGAGTAACATAAGAAGAATTTTCTTTTTCAAATTTGTGTTCCCTACAAAAATTTAAAGAATGTTTACCCAAGGCACAGTACATATGTACTACCTATACGAGTATAGGTATAGTCCTTATGGACAGTAGTGTATTGAAGCATTGTTTTCGAGTTTAATGTCAGTCGGAGACCGAGGGTTGCCACCTGTGGCTCTTTGCCCGGCTACAAAAAAGGGGGGTTGTGAATTTTCCAGAATACCTATGTATGCATGAATGAATGTATGTATGTTCGTCTATTTGTATATACCCACAATACACAGCCAACCTTTTAAAAAAAAGGAGGCGATCAATTTCACGCGTATGTCTACACTCATATTATAAAGAGGAAAGATTTGTTTATTTTGTATATTTGTATTTTTGTATGTTTGTTTGTTTTTAATGGACAAACGCAAAAAATAGTGATCCGATTTAAAAAAAATACACTGTAGAAAATTAGAAAGCTATATGATCAGCGAGTAACATGGGCACTATTTTATTTTTCAAGAAAGTAGTGATCTCTACGAAAATTTCAATATTGTAACCGAAGCAATAAAAAAAAAAACAAAAAAAACTTTATATTTAAATGTTCTTCTCTAAACAAACACTAAAAAGAATAAAATAATTACAATAGAACCAGAACACTCGCACTTTAAGAAAAGTAAAAATATAATACCGATTCAAAAGTACAACTTAAGATAGAAAGAGTCATAATAGTTTCATACCCCCCCCTTTTCTAAACTCCGCCGAATATCGTTCTATCTAAGTTCACATCACCATTCAAAATTAAAAAACCGCTTCAAAATCGTTCCATTTGTTTGGGAGCAACGATTCTTCTCCCTACGATTCTTATAAAAAATCTAAAAGTACCTAAGAATAATGCCGTGGTGTGAGCGCTACCCGTGCGAAACCGGGGCAAATCACTAGTATGTAATATTGTAAAAAATTGGTAATACTTATTAGTAGTATTCATATTATGTTAGTCTGTATGGGTAGGTATCTAAACGAATGTTACTACTTTGTAGATTTTGACCCGCGGCCAGCTCAGTGGCAACGACATTTTCTGAAAAAAAATATGGGTCTGTGTCGGGGTGCACGGCCATTTGTTTATCGTGAAAATCTACGCCACGTACAAATCTTGAGTAATACCGAATTGCTTCACCTATCCTTACACATTCTCATCCATCCTCACCTATCCCCACCCATATCCACAGATTTAGTCCACTTAGATCAGATTCTGCTTTTGTGCGAATAAATATTAAGCTGTTAGTTTTTGACGAAAACGGAATTTCTTGTGCGTCAGATTCCTTTTTTATTAGGCTGTTATTTTTTCGAAGAAAATGGAATCTCCTTTAAGAATAGTGTGAAGAGGGATGACAGCTGGCTAAACTACGAATCGTAGCAGCGAGTATTCTCTTTCTACGCTACGAATAGTTTCAGATGAATCCGTGTACCTACTATGTAATTTTTGAAATTGCCTGTCATTTTTGTCATCAGCAGTCAATACTGGATATTTTGACGTTTAACAGCTGCTGTCAAATGAAATAAAGATTTCAATGAGATCTATCACTTCTGTAACGAAATAACTAGTCCACGATCCATCATCATTATCATCATCATCATCATCATCATTTCAGCCTTTAGAAGTCCACTGCTGAACATAGGCCTCCCCAAAGAGCGCCATGACGCGCGATCCTGTGCCACCTCCATCCACCGACTTCCTGAGATGGCTACAATATCGTCGGTCCATCGTGTGGGGGGTCTCCCCACACTTCGCTTGCTTGTTCGTGGTCGCCATTCGAGAACCTTTATACCCCAGCGGTTGTCGGTTCTGCGAACTATATGGCCTGCCCATTGCCACTTCAACTTGCAAACTCTGAGAGCTATGTCGGTAACCTTCGTTCTTCTACGGATTTCCTCATTTCCATTTAACGCTGCGCAACTCTGAGCTTTTGTATGAGACCAGTAGTTAGCGATCACGTCTCAGTGCCGTATGTCATAACTGGCAACACGCACTGATTATAAACTTTCGTCTTGAGGCTCTGCGGTATCTGCGACGAGAAGATATGGCGTAATTTCCCGAACGCTGCCCATCCGAGTTGGATTCGTCGGTTGACCTCTTTGTCGAAGTTGGATCTACCCAGTTGTATCGTCTGACCCAAGTAGACATAGTGATCAACAGCTTCGATAATATCGTTCCCAACATAAACCGGCATGGGTACGACATGGGCATTTGACATGATGTTCGTCCTGCCCATGTTCATTTTAAGACCCACCTGTTGGGAAACAATATTGAGGTCACTGAGCATTGTGCTTAGGTCTTCCAGGGTTTCAGCCATGATGACTATATCATCAGCAAATCGAAGGTGAGTGATGTATTCGCCATTGATGTTAACACCAAATCCGTTCCAGTTCAGAAGCTTAAATATATCTTCCAGTGCAGAGGTGAACAGTTTCGGAGAAATAACGTCTCCCTGTCTCACCCCTTTTTGCAGCTGGATAGAATTCGTGCTCTGATCCTGAAGACGAACTGTCATGGTGGCCTTGCTGTACAAACACTTCAACACTTCGATTTACCGGTAATTAATCTGGCACCGCTGTAATGACTGTAGCACTGCCCACGTCTCGACTGAATCAAAGACTTTCTCGTAGTCCACAAACGCTAGATATAGTGGCCGATTATACTCTTTGGTTTTCTGTATAATCTGCCGGAGCGTATGGATGTGGTCTATGGTGCTCAAGCCTTTCCGGAATCCAGCTTGTTCGGCTTGTTCATTAATTGAATAGATAATGTAATACACGTAATCACACACGTTCAGTAGCTCTGTCGTTATTCCGTCCTCCCCTGGTGCCTTGTTGCTCTTAAGTTGTTTGAGAGCCATTCTGATCTCGTATAGGCTGACGTCCGGGATATCTTCGGTATAATGTCGGGTCAAACGGGCTCTAGCATCGCTAGTCCTGCTAGGAGGACTACGCGATGAGGTGTATAATTGTCCATAGAACTTCTCGAGCTCACTCAAAATCTCTGGCTTCGACGAAACGATGCTGCCACTGTCGGTTTTCAGCTTCGTCAACAGGCTTAGCCCAATAGACAGATCTTTTGCGAACACTTTGGAGCCCTTGTTCCGCTCTATTGCATTCTTAATACAAGTAGTATTATAGGAACGCAAATCGTGTTGCATCGACTTTGAGATCTGTTTATTAAGCAAGCTGTAACTCGACATATCCACTGAAGACTGCAGCCTCATCTCGGCTCGTTCTGCCATAAGTTTGAGTGTATGCTCACAGAGTATGTGTTCTTTTTTTGCGGGGGGTCTTAAAGAACTCCGACCCGTCCGCGTGGATAATTTCCACCAGCCCGTTATTTAGTTCGTCCACTTTATCGCATTCGGTAAGGATTTGGAAGCGATTTTGGAGCTCCAACTGAAAGCTCTCGGGGTTTTGGATTTGAGCAGGACTTGAGCGAAGAGTAGATCTCATCAAACGAGACCTCTCCAGCTTCACGTTGATATTCAATGAGCCTCTTACCATGCCGTGATCACTGCCGGTCTTAAACCTGCAGATCACAGAGACATCATTGAATATATGCCGATTGGTCGTCAAAATGAAATCTATCTCGTGCTTATGACCGCCGGGGTGCAGCCACGTCCATTTCCTGGAGGGGCGCTTCTTGAAAAAGGAGTTCATCATAAAGAGTCCCTCCTTCTCCATGAAGTCGGCCAATCACTGACTCCTTTGGTTCCGCTGTCCAAATCCAAACTGCCCCACTCTCAGTTCATCGCCATGCCTCATGCCCAGCCGTGCGTTGAAGTCCCCCATCACCACTGTAAAGTGTGTTTTCGGGGCATGTATGGCATTAGAAATGTCATCATACATAGCCTCCACTTCATCGTCCGGGCGTTTCTAGTGTGGGGCCTACACCTGTATGACCTTCAACGAATTCAGTTCGGTAGTTCTGAGTATAAGGTATACCACCCTGCTCGAAACGCTTTCGATCTTCACAATGTTGTTGACGAGGGTCTTGTGGACGAGAAACCCGACACCATGTTGGGACTGCTGGTCGCCTTCCCGGTAATAGAGTAAGTTGCCGGATTTGAGGGTCATCGTATCCTCTCCCTCTCTTCGGACTTCTGACAACCCTATAATACCCCAGCGCAACTTACTTACTACTTCTTCCAGCTCTATCAACTTCTCATCGGTCCTCAAGGTGCGTGCGTTATAAGTTGCCAGGTCTAGAGATCGTGGGGGTTGGTAGCTGGGTCTCTGCCGGAGATTCTTAGCACCCCCTGCTCCGCCGTTACCATGGCTGCTACCGGTGCCAGGAATAACGAAGCCGCCGGGGACTGGGGGCCGTCTTTTTGGTGTGTCTATCATATTGGGAGGGGGGGGGGGGGGGGTTGCCATAGTCACCACGCTTGGCAGGCGGATTGGTGACCGCAGTGTAGCAAATGTGCTCGGGGGACGCTGCTGCCCATCTTCCGGTGTATAATCCCTTAGTCGCCTCTTACGACATCCACGGGAGGATTGGGAGGGGTCTTATTCTAAGCCGATCATAGTGTCCGAGTATAGCTGTTTTAAGTTTGACAGCTGTCATCCAAAACGTAGATATCGATGAGATGTTTCACTTCTGTAAATAAACTACTTATCTACGATCAATAGTTTCAGAGTTATAGCCCTCTTCATTTTGTTCGATAATTTCGGTAAAATTACCGACATTATATCGACAACAATTGTCAAAAATAAAATTCACGCTTCCTTTTGTTGATATAAATCTATATATTAAATATGATTTATCGAATTCATGTCGTTGTCGATAAGTACGTTCCGTGCTACTGAACTCGTATTATCGAATATTAACGTGAAACTTAATTTAAAAAAAACGGTAAATTTATCGATCGATAAGATCCATGCTTGCACTGCTGTAAGGAAACTAGTAGTCTAGCTAGGATCATTAGTTTCAGAGTTATAGCCCTTTTAATTTTGACAGCTGTCATACAAAATGAAGATATCGATACATAATATTGAATATTTTACTTAATACAACTAAATATGCGCAAGCGAAGCAGCGCATATAGTTAAAGTTATTTCTCTCTATCATTTTAGAAAATTAAATGTTATACGAGGCTGAACGATCTGTGGATGCTCAATGTTCATAGGGAAAGGAACTGAAAGGGTAAAGGAAGACCCTGATATCTATCGACAATTATTCATTTTGGACAATAACCCAGACCTCAATTTTTTTGTATTAAAGTTTTTTCCTATAATCTAACCATTTTTACATAAGATGGTATATAATGTGGCTAAGTGTAACAAAACAATAATTAAATTGTATAAAGCCAACACGCAACTGCACCCCCTTGCACCCGTCCTCCCGGCGCCCACGATGATCACTAATAGATAATAATTGATTTTGCTCGATACCTTGGTTGTAGACAGACTTGCATTTGTTGTAAACTAAACAATTGTTTTCTTTAATATTCAGCGATCGGTAGCCTCGTTATCTATGTCAAGACTGTAGGAACTGAGCTGTTGTTCGGCCGCCATCTTTAAATATTTTTCAACTATTGAATTTTATGAATAGTATAATTTTATATACTTCCTACTAGTACGTCATATCCGTTCCATTCTGTACGTCATTTCCGTCTCATGCACGTCATTTCCGTCTCATGCCCACTTTTAGTCATATCTGTAACAGGCCACATCTGGGCTACAGTGCTGGTACTACGTAAGGCACCGATATTCATGGATAGATTAATATTTTAGTCCATATAAATTCATTTTGAAATTGATTATTTGGCTCCAAGTTTTTTTTGTCCTTATACATAGATACAGATAAGCAAACCTTGCACTTTTGTTCTTAACCGATTAAAATATCAAAAGATATAAAATAATATAGACCATTATGTATATCAGATAATTATCGATATTATTATCAACTTTAGATAAAATACCGATAAAACTTCAATTCGCTACAGTGATTTGCTTGTACCAACATTGGAAAGTTCAAAACATTGGAATTTTAATATCGTAATATAATATAATTTCGGTGAGTGATAGTTTTAATATTTATATATCAAGTAAGCAATATATATCAACTTTGTTGTGTTTATCAATTATTATTTAAATTGACGCACCGTTTTTACATTGGAGTATTGAAATATCTATTTAACTGTAACTGTTCGACGCCCTGGAAGATATTTATGACACTGGACTAGAAAAGTACATACATAAATGGCGAGTACCTATTCTCAAATCTACGATTCGCTGATGATATCGTTCCATAAGGCGGAGTCGCTGCCTGAACTCGAACGGATGCTGACCGATCTAGCTGACGCCTCTCGACGTTATGTACTATTATTTATTCTGTGGTGTTGGTCTCGGCATTAATATCGACAAAACGTAGGTAATGTTTAACGACCTCATTATCCCGAGAACTGCTGTCGTCAACGATGTACCTCATGATGTTGTACAGGAATATGTCTACCTTAGGCAGACTGTGCTATTGGGTATAAACATCGAGAGGGAAGCCGTTAGAAGGATTTATCTGGGATCGTAGCATTTGGTAAACTTCAAGTCATCTCGTCGTTTATACTACAGTGCCTTGAAAATCTTCAATGCGTACAGTACGGCCGATAAGTCGTGGCCACTCTGTACTTCATGCAAATGGCTGCGCAATTAACATGTTTAGGTTCCGAATGGCGGAATGAGGTGCATCTCTAGCCTAGACCACAGCCCCGTGCATGTCGCCTCATCCCGCTATTCGGTTCTTGAAAATGTTAATTGCACAGCTATTTGCTCGAAGCTCAGAGTGGCCACACTTATCGGCCGTACTGTACAACCTACTGGTTATGACCTACGGTGCCGAAACGTGGACACTCATGGATAGTACTATTATTTATTCTATGCTCAAGGTGAGATTGGTTCATAAGGTCAAGGTCGCTCAGCGATCTATGGAGGGAGCCATGCTCGGTAATTCTCTTAGGGACAAGATCCGAAATGAGGTGATCCGGCAGACTTAACGACATAGCTCAAAGAATAAGCAAGCTGCAGTGGCAATGGGCAAGTCACATATCTCGAAGAACTGACCACAGTTTGGTAGACGTTCTGGAGTGGAGGAGACACCGCACCGTAGTGTAGGGCGCCCGCCGTCTAGGTGGAGTGACCACTTGCGCAAAGCGACGTGCAGGAACTGGATGAGGAGAGCCGAAGATCGGGCTCAGTGGCGTTCACTAGGACTAGGAGAGGTCTATGTCCAGTAGTGGATGAATATAGGCTGATTATGTTGATGATTAAAATATAGATGCTAACCTGGTTAAGTTTAATGCTACTAAAACGCAGGCATGTTTGTTCTCTGCTAAAAAGAGTCCTCTAAACCGATCTCCGTCTTTCCGTAGTGTAACAAAACCAATAGGTGACCATCTGGAGCTTTTGGGTGTCAAACTCAAATCGAACCTGAATTTTGGATCTTACATTGAATTCAAAGCCAAGGTAGCTGCAAAGAAACTTATTTTGTCTAAGCTTAGGCGATACTTCACACCGGGACAGCTTTTGAATCTTTACCAAGCACAGGTCCGATCTTGTATGGAGTACTGCTGCCACCTCTGGGACGGTTCTGCCAAATATCAGCTCGAGGCTTTGGATTCAATTGAGAGACGTGCTATGAGGGTCATTGGAGATGACACTCTGGTAAAGAGTAAGCTTCAAAGTCTGGCGCATCGACGTGAGGTCGCAAGCCAGTCGGTATTCTACAGATTGCACTATGGAGAGTGTGCACAAGAACTGCGCAATCTGATTCCCTCATAACCTTTCCATTACCGTACGACTAGACGATCGGCAAAGCGCTATCCTTTTATGGTTGAAATACCTCGCACAAGAACGAAGAGTTACGCTTCTTAATTTATTATAAGAACTTATAAAGAGTGGAATGCTCTGCCCTAGTCAGTGTTTCCGGTAAAATATAACCCTGGTGTGTTCAAGTCAAGAGTGAATAGGTTTCTACTAGGCAAACGTGCTACACCTTGGACCACATCATCGCTTTCCATCAGGTGAGATCGTGGTCAAACGATTGCCTAGACATTGATAAAAAAAAGAAGTTTTTACCACTTTTTTTAAGTCACTTTCTTGTTTGTCTGTCTGTTTGTCTGTCATTCCGGGTGGAATTGCAACTCATCGGATTGAGATAATAAGCACACCAGTTTTTAAGTAAAACCCTAGGCTATCCAACAGTGAAAACCGCATCGCAGTCGGTCCAGTAGTTTTTACGTAATGCGTGAACAGACTAACAGACAGACATGAATTTAAAAAATGTTTTATTCTTTTTCAGAAGCTTATTTTTAGTACCCTATATATATTTTTTTTAAATATCTTCCTTTTACAGATTATTTGGTACTTAATAAAGCAGATTATAAGTATAGATGCCCTTCACTTTTAGGCAGAATAATAAAAATATGTGTTTTATTACATTATTTTAATCATGCCTATAAAACAATACCGTGACATACCTACTGACTGACTGACTGACAGACAACGCCCAGCCTTAACCGGTGGACCTAGGTATTTGAAATATGGAGGAACATTCCTTGAGTATCCTAGTGGTGAACTACGGAAGTAACTATACTTAAACCATAAAACATGAATACCAACTCCAAATAAAATACCCCTATCCTACGGGGACCCTTTAATTTACCGGTATGAAAAGTATCTAATGTTATACCTCGTAGTATGAACTCAAATCATGCCACAATTTCATTTGAATTCATTCAGTAGTTTCAGCGTGATGCGCGTCCAAGATACAGACAGACAGACAACAGACAAAATGAAAAAAAAAACAGTTTTGGCTTCAGAACTAAATAACAGAACTGCCTCCAAAAAAAATTTACTAAACATTTTCAATATATAGAATTTGGACGCAGGAACACTTTTTTTTGCAGTATAATAATCCTCAATTTTCACTCATCATATTAAATATGACTGTGCCCAGTTGCATCAAAATCCGTCCAATATTTTCAGCATGATACGTGTTCTTTTAAATACTTTTCAATCTCTATCCTGGGGGAACCGTTTAATTTTTCGGGATGAAAAGTATCCTATGTCCTACCGCGTAGTATGAGCTCAAATCATACCAAGTTTAATTTAAATTCATTCAGTAGTTTCGGCGTGATGCCTAACCAAGATACAGACAGACAGACAGACAGACAGACAGAAAGACAAAAATGAAAAAAAAAAGTTATGGCTTCAGTATGGAATACAGAACACCCTCCAATTTTTTAAAAATAAATATATATATATATATATATATATATATGTATATATATATATACTTATAATAAAACTGTAACGGGTCCAATTCTGTACATTGAAGATATGAGTTTGTCAGGCCGTCTGAGTGACTGAGACGTGGCTTTACGACTGCTATTAATCAATAACAGCCGGGACCGATAGCTTAACGTGCTCTCCGAAGCACGGAGCGATGGAAAACCGAACATTACATGAGCAGGACCGAACCCTGTATTGTTGGATTCTAAGTTGCACTATTGAACCGTTAAGCTACCATCGCTCTATCCGCGGGATGAGAGACGGCTAGCTAAGTCGCTAAACGGCCAAGAATAAATCCTTAATCATTTATTATTAACTGACTGTGCCCGCGGCTTCGCACGCGTGGTCATTTCTCTAGATTAAAAGAACTCTATATGCTATTCCAAGACCAATATACCAAAAATATAAAAAAATAACAAAATTACTTGAGCGTGGATAAAAATCTTTTTGACGCTGAAGTACAGCATCAAAAATCGATTGCCCGGCTTCTACTCATCGGATTGAGATACTAAGTACCCCAAAGGGTTTGACTTATCCAACAGTGAAACGCATCACAATCGGTCCAGTAGTTTCTACGTGAAGCGCGAACAAAAATACATATTGACAAACAAACAGACAGAAACGAATTTAAAAAATATGTTCTATTCTAGGTAGCTTATTTTAGGTAACCAAGTTTTTTTTCATTTTTATATTATCTTCTTTGTGCATACTTTTTCGTATAAGTAGATGATACCTACTTACAATTTATATGTTGATTCACTATCATTTTTATAACAAGCTATAAATAAGAGAAGATAAAAATCAAATGCATTTTGCAATGAAATATAACATGAAAGTCCCGACCCAATTATAGTAGTAGGTATCTATATTAAACTTTTCCGACAGGCACTTTATTATAGTGTAACAAACGATAAGTGATAAAAATACCTAGAAAATCGTCGTATAATTTTGTAGTCAAGAATGTTTAAAAAAAGACGGCTTCCACTTCGCCAAATCGAAAGTGAAGCAACCAAGATATGCCGATGCGCTCGTACGCACAAGCCTCAAGCACACACTTGCACCTTTTTATACCGATTAGCCGCCATATCGCAGCAAGATCTCGACCTTGTTAGTCGTTTTAATTGCGTCATGCTATCACGAAAAATACAGTCTTTTGTGATGAAATAGTGTATCAACCACAAATTATCCACTCAGGCACACACACACGCAGCCACTATTTGCTATACTTCACTCGTTGTGAATTCTATATTTTTTAAGCCTTCTTGCATGTGTCTTGTCTTTTCCCCGTTTTATGGTCCAACCGCGTGGTTATACTTCGGGCAAGTCGTCTAGATGCTACACGTTCACATTTGCCTATTTATCCACGGAATTATATATTTTTTTCAGGAACCTGCTCAAAATAACGGGTTAATTATGGGTTTGCTGCCGTGCATAAAGTCTAACGACGAAGATGAAGACCATTCGAAGCAAATAGACAGAGAAATCAAGCAATGGATCAAATCTTACAATGAGGTAACACAGGGCCGTCTTTAACCCATTGGAGGCCTTGGTCACATTAGGATAATGGGGCCCCTATGACCTTGACAGAGCACTATTTTGTTAGAATAGACAAAGAAGGTAGATAAGCAAAGTATTAGAATTATTTCTATTTTTTTTACAATTACATTATTAAATCATCATCATCATCATCATCATCATGTCAGCCTTTAGAAGTGCACTGCTGAACATAGGCCTCCCCCAAAGAGCGCCATGATGAGCGATCCTGTGCCACCTCCATCCACCGATTTCCTGCGATGGCTACAATGTCGTCGGTCCATAGTGTGGGGAGTCTCCCCACACTTCGCTTGCTTGTTCGTGGTCGCCATTCGAGAACCTTTATTCCCCAGCAGTTGTCGGTTCTGCGAACTATATGGCCTGCCCATTGCCACTTCAACTTGCAAACTCTAAGAGCTATGTTGGTAACCTTCGTTCTTCTACGGATTTACTCATTTCTGATTCTATCACGTAGTGAAACACCGAGCATAGCTCTCTCCATTGCACGCTGCGCAACTCTGAGCTTTTGTATGAGACCAATAGTTAGCGACCACGTCTCAGTGCCGTATGTCATCACTGGCAACACGCACTGATTATAAACTTTCGGCTTGAGATATGGCGTAATTTCCCGGACGCTGCCCATCCGAGTTGGATTCGTCGGTTGACCTCTTTGTCGAAGTTGGATCTACCCAGTTGGACGTCTGACCCAAGTAGACATAGTGATCAACAGCTTCGATAATATTGTTCCCAACATAAACCGGCATGGGTACGACATGGGCATTTGACATGATGTTCGTCTTGCCCATGTTCATTTTAAGACCCACCTGTTGGGAAACAATATTGAGGTCACTGAGCATTGTGCTTAGGTCTTCCAGGGTTTCAGCCATGATGACTATATCATCAGCAAATCGAAGGTGAGTGATGTATTCGCCATTGATGTTAACACCAAATCCGTACCAGTTCAGAAGCTTGAATATATCTTCCAGTGCTGAGGTGAACAGTTTCGGAGAAATAACGTCTCACTATCTCACCCCTTTTTGCAGCTGGATAGAATTCGTGCTCTGATCCTGAAGACGAACTGTCATGGTGGCCTTGCTGTACAAACACTTCAACACTTCGATGTACCGGTAATCAATCTGGCACCGCTGTAATGACTGTAGCACTGCCCAGGTCTCAACTGAATCAAAGGCTTTCTCTTTGTCCACAAACGCTAGACATAGTGGCCGATTATACTCTTCGGTCTTCTGTATAATCTGCCGGAGCGTATGGATGTGGTATATGGTGCTAAAGCCTTTCCGGAATCCAGCTTGTTCAGCTTGTTCATTAATTGAATAGATAATGTAATATACACGTAATCACAAAAATAACTCTTTTAGCATTCACAGGTTAGTGCTTAAAAAACTATGTTGATTGAAGATTTGAAGAGGTTTGAGATGGGTTAATTAATTAATCACTTCTTCAAAATCTGTGTTTTTGAGATTATCACATTCTATGGATATCAGCGACAAACTGGTTAATCTCTCTTTAAGCATTGTTCTTCTTAATTCATTTTTCATTCGTTTCAATTTGGATAAGGAGCGTTCCCCACTGGAGTTACTTTTACACTGTTTACTTCAAGCCAGATAAGTCATCATAGATTGCCTATGTGCTGGGCTATTTCCATGTGTTAAAATTATGTGATTAATGTGCTTCCAATCATTACATCCACTCGGAGAGCATAGATTTACATCAGAACAGAAGGGTTAAATTAGCAGCATTATAAACAAAATACAGAGATTTTGGAAGGCGAGTACAGGAACTTTTCTTTCAACACTTTCATTGTTTTTTAATTTGCAAATAAATATAGATAGATGCGAAATAATGCTTTGTTGACATACCTAGTTACTGATTTACCATCATTATTACCATCTTTGTAGGTTCTGGATGCCTCGAAAAAAACAGAATCTTTATTTTGAAAACATACAGGTCCCTTACGAATCAAAATACGTTTTTTTGAAAAACAAAAAAAACAGGGTCTTTTCATATATTATGCCTTCTGGGTTGGAAAACGGTAGTTGTTCATTTTACAGTTGTTATTAGTTATGTCACCGAAGTTGTTGGCTAATTCTCATCGCCACGATTCTCATCGTCACCTTCGTGGCAAATATTATTTTTTGCTTATAAGAATATTTTTGTAAAATAACTTATAGCGCTTGATAAGACGAGTAAATTCATATGTAAATTAATCAAATCGTTAGTCTCGTTTAGTATAATAATGGTTTTAAATTGTAGATGCCACGAAAGTGACTCCGTAACTTTACAGACATTATTATTTCATTCACATTTTTATTCACAATTTACCTGTTCATGAGACTATAATGTTCATGAAATAACAACTTATCCATTTTCCATAATTAAACAGCTAAATACATGATATCAGTAAACAAAAGAGACAATTTATTATCAGTTCGGTCATATGTTCGGTCATCCTACGAAATACGTATACTGATATGCTACGTCAATTAAAACTACACAATTAAAGTGAAAGGTTTTTATTAGAAACATTATTAATGTAGATGATAAATAGGAACTGAACTGAGATATTATTAACCAGGTACAGAGACATACATACCAAGTACATTTTAGAGTATGTTTTTACTCTAAAATACCCTCTTAAATAAAATATTATCACATACTTATATAGTAACATCAAACTGAAATGATGTATCTATCTAAACCTATATTTTAATTATTGCGCGTCATTTGAGTACTTATTAAATTGTAATGTCACAAGTTATTTATAAAATTAAAAATATTCAGTTTACGGGGATAAAAAATATCAAAACATTAGCCAAATTGGTCGTAATATGAAAAAGTTTTTCTTAATTAAGAAGTATATGAGTCCTTAAAAAGTTTGTAAATGCACCACTAGTCGCTATATTTCTAATTAACGTTTTAAATCAAATACTATATAAATATCTCGCACATTTTGGGGATTCGCTAACTTTGATTTCAATTTCTAAAATACAATGCACAAAAATGTTGTCTTCGGAAGTGATAAAACCTACTTATACCACCTATGAATAAATATAAACTTGACAATTATTATTTTCTCACGGTGCGATGAGCCGCACTTCTTACGTCTGCGATGCGGGAACATTACTTACGTTCGATTATATCGAACTCTGTGTTTGATTGCTGATGTTGTGTTTAGCAGCCAGCCGTTATACTACGCAAATCTAAAGTACCTAAAATCGTGTGACCGACGGATATGTTGTTTTGATAAAATGTTTTTTCTTAGAGTATTGGGTGCAAAGTGTATTTAATTGCGATGACTTTAGTAGCACATAAAAATACACGGAAATTTGGTGAAACAGTAACCAAATGTTTTAATGCAACGGGAAGTTTGACTCGATGAGAATATGAAAAATGGCCCCGTTTTTGACCATTCGTGTTAATTTTTTAAGTTATTTTTTTCTATTATGACAAGCTTTATTTATTTTGTAGCCTAATAGATGTTTAATCCTCCAATTTACACATTCTGTTTCGACCTTATACCGTTTAGGAAATATAAATGTCCATCAAAATTGAGTCAAAATCCATCAAAATTGAGTTTCGATGAGAATTACGCTGTTGCACTTTCGTCCAAGGGACGGTTGCTTTCTGAATCAAAATGATTAAAAAAAAAGAAGTTATTCGGTGAACTTAGAAAAAATAAATTGCAAATTGTATTTTTATATATTAACATTTATCTCAACATGCTGAAATCGGAAAGCCTGATTTTCGGGCGAGAGTAGAGTAGCTTCGCACATGCAAAAGCTAATAAGCAAGTAGGTATTATAGTCAGTCGTTATCGTTTGTTTTTACGAAATAAATATGTTTTTCGGCCTGCTTTTGGTAATAAATATTTGGTGATCTGGCAGGAACTAGGGGCCCCTATCACTCGCGGGGCCCTGGGCCACGTGCCCAGAGTGTCCAGTGGGAAAGAGGTAACAACCGTAAAAAAATATGTAAATATATTCGGGACAATTCACACCAATTACTTAGCTCGAAACTAGGATACCCTGTGCTATGGACACTAGACAACGGATAAACATAGATAGATGCGAATATTACATCCATCACTCGGAAACAGACATTTCTGCTCATCACACAATTAAATGCAATTTGCGGGATTTGAACTCGCGACGTTGGTTGACTTCGCAGTCAGGGTCACCAACCAGTCGGCCAACCGTTCGTCAACTAGATGAATGGTTTATTGCAGTGGCAGGTCTTTAAAATGATGGTAAGCGTCTCACCTGCCCATACCAGTTGCAGTGCCACCTTGCAAAATCTTGCACTGCACTGTACTGTGGCCCAAGCATTGGTTTTAGCCTCAAATTCCCTGTAATTTCACTGGAAACATTGCCATTAAATCCGGAACCCAGTAATGTTTGCGCACTGCTTGGCGTTGCAATATCTGGGAAAAGTAGATATAGGGGGCTCGGCAGAGAGATAACAATCTATAATTCTTTCCACAGTAACAACTCGAACGGATATGACTTAAAAACGACTGAAACGATTTTTATGAAATTTATATATAATCACCAGGAAGGCCTACTTTTTAAGATTCCGTACGTCCGATTGAAAAATAGAAACCCTTATACTTAGGATTACTCGTAGTGTCTGTCTGTTACAGCCACAGCCAATTTGCTCCGCATCTACTGGACCGATTCAGGTGAAGTTTGGTACACATATGAATGCATGAAATTGTAACATAAATAAATGAATTTTGAATTTTGACACTTTTGGGGGAAAAATAGAAAATTAAAAATAAAGTTTTTCAAACTGTACCGTGTGATATATCAAATGAAAGGGCTCGTTGTGAGGGTATTTTTTATTATTTTAAATTAACCATTATTACCTCCGTAACTACTGAGCCTAAATTTTTGAAAAATATACTGTACTAGTTATCCCGCCCGCGACTTCGTACGCGCAGACGACTGTTTAACGCGAAAAAAGCATCCTATTTTCTTCTAGGGTATTAAAAACCAATGAAAAAGTAGTAAGGTATAGGCACCACTCTTGATGCTTTTTGACATACTTGTTATTTCGTTTCCATGGCAATCATTTTTTACAGCGAGTAATCAACATTTTTCCAGGTTTTCCAGATTTCCCGTGGACACTTACGATTTTTCGGGATTAAAAGTATCCTATGTTTTATTGCAGGGTATAAGCTACCTTCATTCCAAGTTTCATCAAAATACGTCCAGCCGTTATCGCGTGAAAGCTCCCCAAACAAACAAACAAACAAACAAACATACAAACAAATCAACAAACAAACACAGAAACAGACAACGTTTCACATTTATATTGGTATGGATACAGTTCTTCACTAACAGATTACAGGATAACCTATAAGAAGTCTATAGTCTTACAATAACATGGTAAATCTACCAATATGTATTGTGACATAATATATTCATCGTACGAAACCCTCTCCACACGAGTTCAACATGCACTAGTTCGCTTTTTAAATAATAATTATCAATACAGAAATGCCGGACTGTGAGAGGTACCCTTACACCGCGCTAGCTATAAATATTTTGGTAAACCTCCACATACCCCCCATTATAGCTAAGAACCATCTACTTTATCTCAGCATTGAAACATGAAAAACCGCAGCTAAATTGGTCCATTCGTTTGGAAAATCCCCTTTTCTCAACTCCTCCCCCCCCCCCATATAGCTAAGAACCATCTCGATCACATCAGATTTCAGACATAAAAAACCGCATCAAAATAGGTCCATTCATTTGGGAGCTACGATGCCACAGACAGACACACACAAACACACACACACACACACACACAAGCACAGAGTGATACACACCCTAAATTTATATCACCCGTCTCTTTGTTCGGGGGTTAATAATACTTATTTTGGTACAGTAATATTCTCAGACCATAATTGAAAAATTGTGCATGATGATGCAGTTAACGCCTGCTTAGCGTAAACATATTTTCTAAAGGAAATATTTTGATCACGGACGGGATCCAAATTTTTACTCGACTGAGGAGGGTTATGTGT
Source organism: Alsophila aescularia (assembly GCA_946251855.1). Lineage (NCBI taxonomy): Eukaryota > Metazoa > Arthropoda > Insecta > Lepidoptera > Geometridae > Alsophila > Alsophila aescularia. The sequence continues at coordinate 19,749,855 of OX276374.1, forward strand.
TTGGGTTGTATGTATGTTTGATTGTGTGTACGTTTCTTAGGCGCGTCCTACTTCCTAAACGGCTTGATGGATTTTGATAAATTAGGTATCATTCGATTCATCTTAATCACGAGAGTGCTATAGGACATATGAAGTTCAAGAAAACTAACATGGCGGCTTACAGCTGCCATATTGTATTTACGATAGAACGAAACATGACTAAAACCTATCCAATGAGGTATCAAAATGAAGGGCTTTAAAAGACCATACCAAAAATATATAAATCTTTTACCTAAACAGTAGCAATTTATTTTTAGTTTCTTACAAAACTTCCCATTTTAGATTATTTCAAGTTAATGTAATTACTATAGTCTAATGTTGCGATTGTAACTATTAAAGTAAAGCAAAATATGTAAGTAAATAGCAAACATTATATATAATTCTATTACTTTAGGACAAAGTAACCCTGGAATCGGGCCACCTATTCTACTTCCGAGAGGGCGATCAGCAGTCTCAGGGTGACGTGGGATTCCTCGTTAACAAAGTCCTCATTGACAATGTTGTAGAAATATCCAGTGTGTCGACCAGGGTAGCGTACCTGGTTCTTAAGCTGACCGAAAGGTATAGCCTTAAAATCGTACAGCTTTACGCACCGACCTTGGCACAATCAGATGATGAGGTAGAAGATATGTTTTATGATATATCTTCGGCCTTACATAACACCACAAGGGCCCACTACAACGTTATCATGGGAGACTTTAACGCCAAAGTGGGAGTACAGACTTGCAGTGAATCGAAAATAGGTCCACACGGCTATTCGGGGTTCTTTTTGATGAACTGTTTCTTCTAAAAGCAACCCCAGAGGAAGTAGAGTCCCGATGGTGTGACTAAAATGAGATTGACTTCATCATGACGGACAATAACCACATATTCAGGGATGTCTCAGTGATTGCAAAGTTTAATACCGGTAGTGATCACCGACTTGTCCGACGCTCCTTGAATATCAACCACAACCTTGAAAGATGCCGTCTGGTGAAGTCTACGCTCTGACCCAACCTGCTCTAGGCCGCTGTTGGATCAGAACAGTTCCAGCTCAAGTTGGAAAATTTGCTGCGTTGGAAACCACCAATGACGTGAATGAGGAACTCCAAAAAGTTGTGGGAATCCTTAGGGAGGAAGGCACTAAATTTTAACAGCTGCATTGTACGGGCACGAAGTCTAAAATCTTAGATGAGGCTCTTCAACTTATGGACGAGCGACGGGAGCAACAGCAAGCCACACCGTCAGAAAAAAGGGAACTCAATCAAAAAATCAGTAAGCTGGTGCGACGTGACCTCCGATGCTCAAATACACGCCAAATAGAAAAGGCAATTGAGCAAAATCGGGGGTCAAAAGTCTTCGCCCAGCAATTGACAATTGAGTAGATCCCATCTGACGAAGCTCAAGAACAATAATGGCACAACCGTCGTCTCTAAGCCGGAGATCTTTTCTGAGTTGAAGACTTCTATGGCCGATTGTACGACTCGCATGCTTCTAGACCCAAGCCCAGCACAGAGGATTCCCGTGCAATACTGAACCGCCACTACACTGACGAACTGCCCGACGTCAGCCTAGACGAGATTGAGATGGCGCTCAAACAACTTAAGAATGGGAAGGCCCCCGGTGAGGATGGTATAACTTCGGAGCTCTTGAAAGCAGGGGTGAAACCCGTACTTCGGGAGCTTCAAGGGTTATTTAGCACCGTCCTTAATAGTGGGAGAACTCCAGAGGCGTGGAGCAGGAGTTTGGTACTCTTCTTTAAAAAGAGGATAAAACCCTTTTAAAGAACTACCGACCTATTTCACTCTTGAGCCACGTCTATACCTAAGTTGTTTTCGAGGGTAATCTCAAATCATCTCGCAAGAAGACTTGACGAATTCCAGCCTCTTGAGCAGGCCGGGTTTCACGGAAGATTTAGCACCATAAACCACACACACATAGTGAGGCAAGACATCTGAAGAGTATAACCGGCCCCTGAGAAGGCCTTTGACTCCGTTGAAACCTGGGCGGTTCTGGAGTCTTTGCAGCATTGTCAAGTGGAGTAGCGATACATAGAAGTGCTTAGGTTTCTGTATGACGCCGCGACTATGAGTGTCCAAGTACAAAACCTGCGCAAGGGAGTGAGACAGGGGGATGTTATATCCCCGAAACTGTTCACTAATGCCCTGGAAGATATGTTTAAGATGCTGGATTGGAAAGGTATGGGCATTAATATCGAAGGCGAGAACATCTCACACTTACGATTTACCGATGATATCGTCCTAATGGCGGAGTCGCTGCAAGACTTAAAAAGTATGCTGATGCTTCTCGACGGATCGATCTCGGAATGAACATAGATAAGACCAAGATCTGTTCAACGATCTTATTGACAACGGAACGGATTGCATTTAATGGTGTGCCTCTTGAAGTTGTCAAACAATATGTTTACCTTGGTCAAATTGGGACAACAAGAACAACTTTGAGAAGGAAGCCAATAGAAGAATCCAGCTGGGTTGGGTAGCATTCGGTAAGCTTCGACAACAAGAGAAGTGCCTGAAGACAACAAAAAACAATCAGTGCGTCCTACCAGTCATGACCTGCGGTGCCGAAACGTGGACACTCACGGTCAAACTAGTCCACAAATTTAAGGTCGCTCAGCGAGCTATGGAGAGAGCTATGCTTGGAGTTTCTCTGAAGGACAAGATTCGTAATGAAGATATCCGACGGAGAACCAAGTTTAACGACATAGCTGAAAGGATAAGCAAACTGAAGTGGAAGTGGGCTGGTCACAATTCCCGAAGAACCAATAACCGTTGGGGTAGACGAGTTCTCGAGTGGAGACCACGTTTAGGAAAACGTAGTGTAGGACGCCCTGTGGCCAGGTGGAGTGACGACCTGCGAAAAGCGGCTGGAAGAAAATGGATGAGGAGAGCTGAAGAACAAGCTCAGTGGCGTGCATTAGTAGAGGCCTACGTCCAGCCGTAGACAGATATAGGCTGATGATGATGATGACTTTTAGTTTTGCGGTCAGATATGGTCAGCTTTGAGTCCGTCCGCTAATCGCGGCTGAATAGCAAAAACGCGATTTGTTTAAAATTTTATTCAATAGACAGACACATGTACAGTCACACAGTCGTGTTTTTGTATTTTTCTAATAATTTTTACTTGTTCCTTTAGAAAATTATCAGTAAAATTGTTATTAGTTAATAACTGTTTACATGTTTTTTTTATTTCAGGCTATAAAGCTATTGTTACTCGGGACAGGAGAGAGCGGCAAGACAACCATCATCAAGCAGATGAAAATATTGCACGTACAAGGCTTCTCAACAGGGTCAGTTAACAATATACCTTCTCCTTGATTTATATTACACTCAATAAATATTTAAAAAAAACTATTATCTTCTCTTGTATTTATAACTATATAGAAGACTACCTATCTGTCAGTCCGTATGTTACGGGACTGACACATCGCACAGCCTAAGCCGGTGGTCACAGAGATTTGAAATTTGAAGGAGATATTCCTCGAATACCCTAGGGAAGCACCTTAGTGAAATTCTTTCCTAAAGAGGAGAAAGGGGGCTGGCAAAGTTTGCACGCAGGCAACACTGCGGAGCTAAGCTAGTATTGTACAAAACTGTTTACAATGTTCGATAAGCTTTATGCGACAGTTCTTTGAAACCTAGAATGCCCGCGTGATGAAAGAGCTACAAAAAACTAGGACGTAGATACAAAATATTGCCAGTTTTTTATACAGATTGTTTGATTTTCCAGCTATTTTTACCCAACTGCACGGAGGGTTATGTGTTTGGGTTGTATGTATGGTTGTTTGTTTGTTTCTTTGTACGTTTCTTAGCCGCGTCCTACAGCTTAAAAGGCTTGGCGGATTTTAATAAATGATGTATCATTGGATTCGTCTTGATCACATTGAGAGACACATGAAGTATCAAGAAAATTAATATGGTGGCGTACAGCTGCCATTATAAGTTTTATAACCTATTTCATATATATACAATATATATATAAATATAATTCTTACAGCTAAACACTATCAATTGTCATAAAAGCTTCTTATATAATTTTCAATTTTAGATTATCCAAGTTAATGTCAATAATGTTGCAATTTACTAGTTTTCATATATCCTAAAGCAATGAAATTCGAAAAGCATTTAGAGGTATTGCGACGGTGATCATTATTCTTATTTTTCCAAAATGTTAGTGCAGTAACTACAAAGATATTAAGTAATAAATCTCAACCAAGCAGAGTTCGGCGGAATGATAAAATAAGTTGCCTGTAAAGAAAAAAAAAACCACGCTAGAGCCTGACTTTGACAGATACATAAATGTATTTTTTTTTCGAATGTGGCTTTAGTAATCTTGTTCATACCACCAAACTCTGGCAGTTACATCCTTTTACCCCATCCACCATCCATCTTTTTTTTTAGAAAGGATATGTGCTGTTGGTCTATAACTGACCTCTACAGCGTCACCAGGGTGGGGCGGGCGCAAAAGCGCTCCGCCGCAATGCGTGACGCAGAAGGCGCACGCCAAAGTTAAATTTTTGGCCACTTGCTCAAGGGCACCCAGGGGGTACGAACCTCGGCTTGGACAGTTGCCATTGATTACTTGGGGAGTATCGAACTAAACACCCCTCGATCTCTACTGTTAGGTAGTGATCGAGGGGGCCCTCATGAAATGGCTGGAGCCCTTTAAATGAATTGCATAACTGACCACCGATTTGGAATACACCTTCGAGAAGAATAGGCAAGAAACTCGAAGGCGAATAAAGTCGACATTAATTACGGGACCTTCAACCTCGCATCCGGCGAGGTCGGTGTCTGTGTCTAATTGTGTTGAAAGATGGTGAAGATGACGGAGTGGGCGAATCAATCACTGCCTGCACTGCGGCAGCGATTTTATCGTCCGGATCGCTCAAGATGTCTCTAGGGCGTCTACGAAGGGGCCGTGCGTCTGTTGTCGCGTCTGTCGTGTAGTCAGAGGCCTGAACTACTAGGGGGTTGGGGTGATGGGGTGCCGCGTCAAAGTAGCGGTGAGAGGCATTTTTCATATATTGAACTATCGAGAGAAGCTCGAGATCACTGTGCAGGTCGATGTTCCTCTGATACCAGGGGGCATCTAATGCACCGCGAACGAATTTATTTTGTAAAATCTGAAGTTTCTCTAGGGAAATGCGGGAGGCGTGAGCAAATGCTACGGACGAGTATGTCATTGTCGGTCGGACGCAGGTTTTGTAGAGTGTCAACTTATTTCTAAGAGACATTTTACTGCGCCTGCCTAGGAGTAACGCGAGGCGGTATAGATAGAATGCCGCCCTTTTGTGGACGGCGTGGATGTGATCATTGAAGTTGAGTCGATAGTCAAGGGTGACTCCTAAGTATTTAACTGACTTGTCCCATGGGTCGGTCATTGATCCTGACTTGTTTAATTGGGAAATAGCGTTTAACCCCGTGAGTGAAACGCATCTCTACGCTCTTCTCTTCTTCTTCTCGTCCGCAAAGAGAGCGATCTCTACTTTGGGGATGCGGGGGAAAACGCTTGTGTAAAGCGTGAACAGAAGTGGAGATAGCACGGAGCCCTGAGGGACTCCGGCTCTGATGGGGTGGGGGGAGGATTGGTTGCCCTCGACACGATAGCGGCTGGTGAGGTAGTCATTTACTATGAGCACAAGACGATCTGGCAACCCGAGCTGATACAGCTTGTATATGAGCCCGGCGTGCCAGACCTTGTCAAAAGCCTTCGCCACATCTTGGAAGACGGCCATCGTGGTTTGGGGTTTTGGTTTCCTATTGAAACCCTTAAGGATGTTCCGTGATGCGGTGCATCACGGAACATCCATCCCGGTGCGGATGAGCAGTTCGCTCTAAAGCCGAACTGCTCATCCGGTATGAGCTTTTTGATTTTCGCGATGGATCGGAGTCGATTCAGAAAGATTCGCTCGTAGATCTTCCCCAGAGAGCTGAGGAGACTGATAGGACGGGAGCTGGAAGGCTCGGATGCCTTTTTGCCTGGTTTGTGAATGCCGATGACGTCAGCACTCTTCCAAGCGTCGGGGAAGGAACAATTGCTCAAGGCTGCTTTGAAGATGCTGACTAAGAGATAAACTAACGGGACAGAAAAGTGCTTGAGGACCCTGTTACTGACGCCGTCAGCACCGGGGGCCTTTTGCACTTGGAGGCCCTTGATGATCGACTCAACCTCTGCGGCTTTAACGGGCTCGAGGGGGGGGGGGGGGGTCGGTCGGAGGTAGAGAATTCCTACGTTCTATTTCGCGGTCCACCGCGGCGATGTGGACAGGATCAACGTGATCGTTAGCGGGGGTGGACTCGGCTGCGAGGCTCTCCGCCAAACATTCGGGCTTCTCCTCGTCTTCAAATGCTGGCGGGAGATCGATTCTATTGAGAGGGGGCATTATGGTGATGGTGTCGGATTTAAGCTTTCTCGCCAACCCCCAGTAGGCCTGGTGGGTCGGTGTGATTTTGGATAATAGGTTTTCCCAACGCTGTGCGCGCAGACCAAACGGTGGTAGTAGCTCAAGGTGGCTTTGCCTTCAGCGTTGGGGAATGCATCGTGGGCTCTAATGGCTGCTTTTCGTGTCGTCATCAGCCTCTTCACGTCCTCAGGTAGGACCCAGCGGCGGATACCCTCCGCTGGGACCTCCCTAGAGCACTCACCGATAACGGTGTTGAGGTGGCTGGTGAGGGCATCGATCGAGCGAGCAACGTCATCGGGGGTGATTATGTCGTCAGGGATACGGTCGAGGTCGGGTGAACTGATAGCTTTTAGGGCTTCCCCCAAACGCTTCCAGTCCACTATCGTCTTTGTCGGTGGATGGGAGGATGGGTCTGTCGGGTCGGGGCCTAGGCGCATAACGACGGGACGGTGGTCGGATTCTAGTTCTTGGAAAACTTCGATTGAGCGGAAGCTAAGATTTATATTCTTTAGGAGAGGTATGTCTAGTATGTCAGGTAAATGGTCGGGATTTTTGGGGTAATGAGTCCACTCCGAGGGTGGGATAATATCAAAAGCGAGAGGTTCGCTAAAATCGAATAGCCTAGTGCCGTTTGTGTTGAGTCTTCGGCACCCCCAGATAGGGTTTTTGCTATTGAAGTCGCCAGCCAGAATGACTGCGCTTCCCATGGAGAGGAGTGCCTCTAGATCACTCTTTAGTAAGATTTTACTGGGGAGAGGTAGCAGGAGGCTATAACGATTGATTGATGACCGGTCATCGCAAGTTGGCAGCAGGTGGCTTCTAAATTGGTCAGAGTAGGGGTGTCAATCGGCATACAGTGGAGTGAGTTTTTGTAATAAATTAGAGTACCGCCAAATTTGGTGACTCTATCGTTTCGATGGACGCGGTAATTGGCAATCCCGGGATCGCTGTTACAGGGTTTGAGAAAGGTCTCTTGTATTAACATGATGTCGACCTGATGGGTCTTACAGAACTCGTGCACTGGGACACGCTGTTCTCTTAGGTCGTCAGCGTTAAAGAACGTTAACACTACGGAGCGGGATTTAAAACGTTTTGGTGTATTATTCATATTGGTTCGTTAATTGAGGTTACAGAGGGCAGTAAGGAGCGTACGGTGCTCATATAAAAAGTGGACTTTTTCCAAATCGGATTTACACGAACGAAGTTTGGCAGCGAGTACATCCACTTCGTTCAAGTCGACCGTATTTACGTATCCGAGTACATAAGACAGGTTGTCTTGACCTGCCTTAGGTGGGGGAGGAGTGGGCAAGGGCCCGTGGGGGGTTGGGACTTTCGCGCGGGCTTGAGGAGGCCGGTACGGACCGACGGGCGCGGGTTGCGGTTTTGGGGTGGGCTTGGTCATGGCCGGAACCCAGGCGTTGACCTGCGGCTGAGGTGCCGGCATGAAGAGCGGGGCCTGCATGAGAGGCATGGGGGGGGGGGGGGGGGCTAAGGACACCTTAGGGGTGTACTTCTGCAGACGTGCTGAGATTGGAGGCTAACTGAAGGTCGCTCGCCGTCCGGGCCCTTTTACGCTCCTTGGAGCCTTTGGACAGCCGCGATAGTTCGCGGTGTGTCCTTCGGACTTGCAAAGAACGCAACTGGGTGGTGCGCAACGGGAGTGTCACGGGGGCGGGTACAGTCGGATGTGCCGTGGTCGCCCAGGCACTTTACGCACCTGGGATGGCCAAAGCAAAAACGCGCGACGTGGACTAAAGTTGGCATTTATGGCACTGACTGGGTGTTCCGTTGCGGTTTGGGGGCTCTACGTAGATCCCGGATAGGTGGCAGACCGTCTTTATGTTAAAGATGGCCATCCCCTCCGGGGTACGTTCAAGAACGACAAGGACAAGAGGGAGGGGTGTTTTAGGGTTTCCCCTGTATAAGCGATGTACCTCCACTACGGGGTATCCCTGAGACTGAAGGTCCTTGAAAATGAGCGCTGTCTCAAATTCGCTGGGGACACCGCGCAATACTACACGGAGGGGTTTTTGTTCTTCGCGGGCGTACGTATAAAAACGCACGTCTTCGTCGCGAAGGATCTTTGTTATCTCGCGGTGGTCGTTCGCGGTAGGGACTTGCACTTTAATGCCCAGTTGGGTATTGTGTGCAGATGTGAACGCCGCCCCCTTTGAGGCTAGGAGTCGCGTGACCGCGTCCCACTTCTCTTTTTCAGTAATGAAAAAGGGAGGCGGGAGTTTGGTCCTCGCGGGCTCTTTTGCCACAGAGTTGGCGGCAATCTGAGTGGGAGGTGGCGTGGCCCTGGAGGCAGGGCGAGCCGCTTTGGCCGAAAGGGCATCCGCGCTCGAGAAATCGTCATGTGGACGCTTTCCTTTCGCTTTCCTAGAGACGAGGGTGAAGCCGTCGTCCGTGCTCGCGGGTAGGGATTCGACCTCCATCTCGGGTTCGGAGGCCTGAGGTGGATCGGGGCTGGCTGGGGAGTCCGGGATGGGGCATACTATCGGAGAGCGAGAGCGAGACCGGCGCGGTCCGGCTGACGACGCGCGCCTGTCCGATTTACGATCGGACTTTGAGTTGGAGGCCCGAGCGGCCTTGTCTGCGTTTTCAGCTTTTGTGGCTTTAGGAGCCTTAGTCGCGATGGGAGCGGGGGGAGCGCGGGGCTTAGCGAAAGAGGGAGACGCGGGGGACGCGGGGCGGAAAAAGTCGAGCAGAAGTTTTTCCTGCTCGGAGGAAATGCGTTGATTACGGGCATAACGCGACAGAAGGCCGCATTCTTGTGCCCAGTTTAGGAAGCCTCTGCAGGCATCCTTAGCGGTAAGGGGTCGGTCGGAGTCCATAGTGGACTACGTGGGGGGCTACGACCCGGGGGTAAACCGGGAAGTGAGTTTGTTAAACCTGGTCCCCTCCGTCGGGATAGACAGAGGGGGTGTCCCTATAGTGAGTCCCTAGTGTGGCCCTCTGCCGATCTTATTGTGCAGAGGGATGTGTGCTTTCCTAGCGACCGAGAAAAGGTGACCGGCAAGCCGGAGGTACCAGTCCAAACAAATCGCTAGGGGAAGGAGGTAAGGTAAGGGTGGGTGGGAGGTGGGAGATACGTGGGTGCTCTCTAGTGCTCTACACAAGGAGAATGACTTCCCACGCCCATCCAAATTCTTGTTTCCCCCCTGGAAGAGAAGTGGAAACAAGCGCTTTGGGTCAGCGCCCAACCGTTCCTCGAGTTGGACCACGAAACTGTGGATTTAATTTGCGACTAGAAGAGTCCAAGGTGAATTTTTAGTTTTGTCCAAAGGAATGAATAAATAGTTTTGTCACCGAGATGACTCCTCCGACTGCCGAGACAAGGCACCGTTCTTAAAAGAACGTTTGCCTCAGCAAGCCGTCGGGTACCGTCTGGCTTACCGAGACAAAGAGCGCTCCGTAAGGAGCGATTGCCTCGCTAAACCGTCGGGTGTGATGATAGCGCCCCGCTAGACACGAGTGCCTATGCGGGGGCTTAAGCGAGCGCGGACTGGACCGGCGATAGCTGCGGGCGAGCGCAGCTGGGAGACCGGAGACCGAAGACAGAAGGCGACCGCTCAGCTCGGCGGCGCAGGGCGAAGTGCCACTATCCATCTTTTTTTTTCTTTTTTTTTTTAGGAATGTCTAATGCTGTTGGCCTTATCGGCCTCTACAGCTTGAGCCGGACTTGGGGGCGGGCGCTTACAAGCACTCCGCCGCAATGCGTGACGCAGAAGGCGCACGCCAAAGTTAAAATTTAGACGACCCGCACGAGGGTACCCAGGGGGTACGGCCCTCGGCTTGGACGGCCGTCTGATTACGGGGGTAACGAACTAAACACCCCTGGATCGCTACCGTTAAGAACCACTATCCATCATTTTTACCATCCTTTTTAAAGCTACCTTTTAATAATTAATTTCTCGGAAAATATAGCTTAGATTGGAAAAAGAAAAAATACGTATACCTTATTTTTCAATATTCCTTCAGAGAAAAAATAAAATGGTAATGTTAAAAATTTGAAATGTTGTCAATTGAACGATTAAAGCAAAGTTAAATATGTAAGTAAATAAGAAACATTAAAATTTATATAAATACTAGCTGCGCTCCGTGCTTTCACCCGCGTCTTTCAGAAACCGTGCATGTTTCCGGGCAAAAAGTAGCCTATATGTTAATCCAGGGTATAAGCTGCCTCCGTGCCATATTTCATCCAAATTTCATCCAAATACACACACGCATACACATACACACACACACGCACACACACATTCACACACAAACACACACATACAAACACACACACACACGCACACACACACACACACACACACACACATACACACACACACACACACCCTTACATAGACACAATGTTGTTTGCAGTCGGGTTTTTTGTATTTTTATAATAATTTTAATTTTTACTATTTATATTTGCTAAAGTTGCCTGGAACTGATCGCTACTTAGCGATAAGTCCGTTGAATATACTATTTATAAGGTCAATTATAATGAGCGTTTATTTTAGTTTTTTAATTCATTATAGAAATATATCCATATATGTTATATCCATATAGCTAGACACCATAAATTGCCTGTTACCACAGAATAAATAATTGGTGTTACTAAAAATATTTTAGACCTTTGTCTAAGCAAACGTAGTTTAGGTCGCCCTGTGGAGTGAAAACCATCGAAAAATTCCTGGAAGAAAATAGATGAAGAGAGCTGAAGACCGAGCTCAGTGGCGTGCATTAGGATAAAAGCATATCCAGCAGTGTACAAATATAGGCTGATGATGATGATGATGATGAAAAATACTTATCTAATTTTGATTATTTCCAGAGAAAGAATTGAAAAGATAAAGCATATAAGGCACAACATTCACGAATCAATGTACGACATCGTCCACAACATGTCTCCGCTCAGCATCGCCCTGCAAAGCCCTAAGAATGTCCAATCGCAGCAGTTTATCCTGCGGTTTGGACCGACAGGACCTTTTGAATACACTGAGGTAATAGAGAAAGAACAAGCACAAATTAAAAATGTATATAATCCCCTACTTTCCATCCCCATTATAGCTAAGAAGCATCCCGATCACATCAGTTTTCAAACATTAAAGTCGTTCCATCCATTTGAGAGCTACGATCGTCACCCCCAACCCCCCCCCCCCCATTATTGTTAAGAACCATCTTGTTTACCTTACCATTTGAAACATGAAAAACAATTTCGTCCAACAAAATTGGTCCATTCGTTTGGGATCAACATTTCTCCCCCCCCCCTCTCCCTTCCTTCTTTCCCCCATTATAGTTAAGAACCATTATTTTGAGAGCTACGTTCCTTACCCCCATCCCCCCGTTATAGCTAAGAACCATCTCGTTTACCTCAGCTTTGAAACATAAAAAACCGCAGCTAAATTGGTCTCATTAGTTTGGAAGTTACTATTCTAACCCCCCTTTTTCACCACTCCCCTCCCCCTATCCCACCCCTCGCATCAAGTAAAAACTACAGGACCAATTGCGATGCGGTTTTCACTGTTGGATAGCTTATGTTTTGACTTAAAAACTGGGGTACTTTATATCTCAATCCGATGCGTAGAAGCCAAGCAATCGATATAGATAGATATAGCAAATATTTTTGACAGCTGAAGGAATTTTGATCAAATGTTGGTATATTGGTATTTTAGGTCCTGAAATAGCACAAAGAGTACTTTTAAACTACAGAAATAACCACGCGTGCGGAGCCGCGGGCATCAGCTAGTAGATAATAAATGACGAAAACCCTCGTAGGTGCGGAGCCACATAAGCTTTCAAACTTTATGTTATGTTTAAAAGCTTGCTTTGATCAAGATAGTACTTAGCTATAATGGGAGGACCGAGGAGGGGCGAGGGGGAGCGGGGATCGTTGCTCCCAAATGAATGGTAAAGTATTTATATCACAAGTGTGGTTGCAGTTAGTAACCTACACGTACATGTTAGGTAAAATGGTATTATTTTTGCTTTTCAGGAATATTTCGACCACGTTCGATCTCTTTGGCGGGACGCGGGCGTAAGAGAATGTTTTAAGAGATCAAACGAGTATCAGCTTATTGATAGTGCTGAATAGTAAGTTCATTTTATTAAAGTTTTGAGAAAAAGCAAAATTCAAGTTTGAATATTGCAGACATTGTTTGTAAATATATAGCGCCACCTATGTGTTGGATAGCAAACATATTGGGCGTATTCTAAAATGCCTTATATCATCAACCTCGGTCAGCGCCATCTAGTACCTGTACGTTGAACTAAACTAGCTATTCGTCAATAGATGGCGCTGTACAGGAATAAAATATTTTTGCCCGAATAATAATTGATCTAAAAATATAAATTGAGATATTCTTTGAATAATTTGCTTTGTGGTATTTTTTTAGCTTTTTAGATAGAATAGACCTTATAGAGAAACCTGATTACATGCCGTCAGACGCAGACATCTTGAGGTGTCGACAGAAAACCACCGGCATTCAGAAAATTGAGTTTAAAGTCAAGGTGAGTGATGGAAACAGGATTATAATAACACGGAAATAGAGTATTTAAATAATTCAGCAGAACCAAATTTCGTGAAATTTGGTTCTGCTGAGTATAACAAACAAAAAATTAGTATAGTTTTTTTGATGATTCCTTCACAGTTAGTTTTTTCAAAAATACCTTATTGCAGTTTTAATAAATCGCAAACCTCTAGATTTGATTGATGGATTTCTATGAACAAATCTTCGTATATTAATTATATTAAATGTTATAATAAGTAGCTGCCTTTTAGATCCCTGTTAAACATCTCATTCTGTATATGGTACTGCTACAAAAGTACCTTCATTATTTATTAATATAATTATATCTGCAATCTGTGATATTTTTGTGTTGTAGGTACCAAAATCAATGCACGGTGGCGTTCAAGATTTTTGGATGTTCGACGTCGGTGGCCAGAGAGGTGAAAGAAAGAAATGGATTCAGGTAGCTGATGTATTTAATGTTTTATTCTAATAATTAGAGCAATTTCTTTGTTCTTCCTCTAAAAAACTACACAAATGAAATCACATTATAACGCCTGATCTGAAATCATCTGCGCTTCACTTAATGTGTGCTCAAATTTTTTTTCAAGGAAGATTATAGTGTGAAATTGTGTTTTGTAGAATTTATTTTCCTAAATAACTAATTACAATAACTAGAGGTTTAATCCTATCTACGTGGAGTATGTTATATCCCCGAAACTGTTCACTAACGCCTTAGAAGATCTGTTTAAGAAGCTGGACTGGAAAGGATCGGGCATAAACATAAAGATCGAGTTCATCTCGCACCTCCGTTTCGCCGATGATATTGTCCTTATGGCGGAGTCGCTGCATGAGCTCGAGCAAATGCAGACCAACTTAGTTCACGCCTCTAGTCGTATCGGTCTCGGGATGAACAGGGATAAGACCAAGGTTATGTCGACCTTATTATCCCACAACCGATCTTCGTTATCGGTGTCCCCCTTGAAGTTATTCAGATACCCATATATATACCTCGGGCAGACTATGGAATTGGGTAGGGATAATTTCGATAGGGAAGTCGTTAGGAGGATTCAGTTGGGATGGGCAGCATTTGGTAAACTAAATCAGTACCCCTAGTTGTTGTGTTGTGTAGTTTCGTTTAGTTCCATACATTTACTAGCAGCGCCTCTAGCGGAAACTTTCAGGAACTAAAGAAAATGTATGGAAACTAAAAGAAAACAACATTTCGTTAAAATCTATAAAAACTCGTACAAAACGACGAACATGCCAACACCCCTAGTACGGGCATTTTCGTCGTCCATACCTAAGTGCATAAAGACTTCAACGCGTGCGTCCTACCCACGGAGCCGAGACGTGGACACTCACAGTGCGACTGGTTCACAAATTTAAAGTTACTAAGTGAGCTATGGAGAGAGCTATGCTTGGAATTTCTCTAAGGGATCACATCCGAAACAAGGTGATCCGACAGAGAACCAAGGTAAGCGTCATTGCTCAAATAATTAGCAAGTTGAAGTTGCAATGAGCCCGCATAACTTGAAGAAACGACAACCATTTATGGGTTCGCGAATCCGACTTGCACTTGGCCGTTTTTTATTGTTGACCAGGATTAACTGTGCTGTACAACACTGCTGTGCTGTGTATATTATGCTGTATGGGACGCCATCTGGCCAGGTGGAGTGACAACCAGCGAAAAACGTCTGGAAGAAAATGGATGAGGAGAGCTGAAGACCGAGCTCAGTGGCGCGCATTAGGAGAGGCCTTCGTCCAGTAGTGACGATGACGATGATGAACTGTGCTTCAATTTATTTGGAAAACCGTTAGTAATTGTCTGGTTACCAGGTATTCGAAGGGATCCACGCGATTTGGTTCGTGGTGGCCTGCAGCGACTATGACCAGACCCTGAGGGAAGACAACTCGCAGAACAGGCTGAAGGAAGCGCTGGTGCTGTTCGAAGACGTCTGGCAGAGCAGGTGAGATAAGCAGATGGAACCTGCAGGGCTTTGTGGGTCGAAACCAGCAAACAGAACCAAAAAATTCAAGGACATCTAGGGCCCAGACACAAGGACTGCATTCCGACAGCTGCCAAATGCAGTTTCAAACAGGGTTTTGTCGCGGCAATTGCGATTGCATGTGCAGTCCATCTGCAGTTACGATTCGGTCGACACAACTGCAAGCCTGCCAGTTAACCACATTTACAGAAGAGCTTTAATGTCGAATCTCATATTGACTGTTCTAGAAACAATACTTACGTGCGTTTTGTAATGTTGCGGTTGGAACAACCACAATAACCTCACAACTTCCGAATTCATGCTGCAGTCAGTTTGCAGTTGTGCAGACCGCTTAGCAACTGCACGTAGATTGTCATACAGATGGCAGGCACCACGCAGTTGCACCTACATTTTAACTGCATTCAAATAAATAAAAAATAACCTGAAAATATAAGGTTCTTGAATGACATCCGCGGGCTTCGGAAGAAGAAGGCAGCCTCCCCACGTGGTGGGCTGAAGACCTGCTGGTGGGGTTGCGGGGAGTCGCCGGTTGTAAACAGTGAGCAACCTCTCGTTGTGGTGTACATTGGGGGAGGTCTATGTCCAGCTGTGGACGTCTTCCAGCTGAGATAAAGATGACGATGAAACCAAAGTCACACACACACATCACACTAATCATACTAATGTTATAAATCAGAGAAGTATAGCCACCGTCGTAAACAGCTTAGAGATTTAAATATGAATGATCTCTTATCGAGCGGAAAGCTTCGTATGCGCGATGCAGAACTCCATACATTAGACTAACAGTCCATACAAAACGTCATAAAATGCTTAAAAACCGTTCAGCGCCATCTATCTAGAAGTGTGTGGTATGTTTTGTTACTCGTTCACGCTCAATCCGCTAAACAGATTTGGACGAAATTTGTTGCCAGGATAGCTTATAACCTGGATTAACACATACGCAACTTTTCATCATCATCATCATCATCATCCACGCGAATGAAAACCGCAGGGCGCTGCTAGTTAATTGATAAGCACCTTGCTTGCCTAACTATATCAATTGTAGTGTCACCCAGAACTTTTCAATTTTCAAGGCTCACACAGAGATATCTCAAGCCTTCTCTCACACCCATCCTCCCCAGATTCCTCCTCGAAGCCGGCGTGATCCTGTTCCTCAACAAGCAAGACATACTGCAGAGTAAGGTGGAGACAGGGCGCGGCATCGGGCACCAGTTCCCTTTGTATCATCAGTTCCACGACGGACCTGATGAGTATACCAGGACCAGGATGTTCATAAGGAATCTCTTTGCTGTGAGTAGACCAGATTAACTTGGACTCCTTGGATGCTATGATTCCTGTAAGAATCTGGTTTAGGTAGGCCAGGGTCATTATGAGAGAAGTTATCGATATGACGTTTTTTATGTGGAGATTAACATAATATTATTTAGAAAAATATAATGAAGCAACAATAAAACAGACGACTTATGTAGATGTAGATATGTATTGTGCAACAATGAACAGTAAAAATAACAATAGCAGATAATAATTTATTTAAACACATAGACTTAAAAATTAGCAATTTTTGAAATTTCCATTCCATTCATTCCATTTCATGTATGTGTAAGATTATCTATGTATGAATATACGAAACTGTCCAAAGCTTTTATTTCGTACTAGCTATGCCCGCGGCTTCGCACGCGTGGTCATTTCTCCAAGTTAAAAATACTCTATGTACTAAGCTATTCCAAGACCTAAAATACCAATATACCAACATTTAATCAAAATTTCTTCAGCTGTCAAAAAGATTTTAATCTATTACTTGGCTTTTCATTGGATTGAGATACCAATGATACCAGTTTTTGCGGGAACTCTATAAGCTATGTAACAGTGACAACCACATCACAATAGGTTGAGTAGTTTTTACGCGATGTGCGAACAAACAAACATACAGACAGACATGTTTTAAATCAATGTTATATTCTTGTTCATTAGCTTATTTTAAGTATCCTAAGACCACATTTTTTTATTTTAACCCATCATATAAACTATGACTGTGCCAAGATGCGTCAAAATCCGTCCAGTAGTTTCAGCGTGATACGCTGTTCTGTTCTGTTAAAATAACTTTCAATTCCTATCCTCCGCGAAACCCTTTAATTTTTCGGGATGAAATGTATCCTTTGTCCTACCACATAGTATGAACTCAAATATACCAAGTTTCATTTGAATTCATTTAGTAGTTAGATGTCACGTGTCCTTTTATTACATGACTGCCCAAAAAAAGGAGGACATTCCCCCAAGTTACATAGTATTTTTTTTGGCGAAAAAATATATTTTTCTTTTAATTTTACAAATGGGTATCAAATTGAAGGCCTTGTTAAGCACATTCCAACAGTATATAATATATTGGCATAAGTTTTTTTTTGACAGGGCAGGTGTGTTTTTTAGCTTTTATGCTAGTTTGCTTGTTTTGAAGTTTTCTTTCACCGTTTTTGAGCGATGGCATCGAAATCCACACATCTTACATTACTGCAGGACCGAGGTTTAGAACCAGGTACCTGAGTTGTAAAGCGCATGGCCAACACCAACATGCCTAATTACAATAATTACAATTATTTGTGTAACAGGACGTAACAAAGAAGAAGCGCGAGCGGAAGAACCTGTCAGCATCTGCGGAGCGGTTTGTGCTGCTGGAGGCGACGCGGCCCCGCGAGTGCTACTTCCACTTCACCACCGCCACGGACACGGACAACGTGCGGACTGTGTTTAGGGACGTTCACCAGATGATATTAACGCACATACTGAATAATATTGGAGTTTACTGACAGTTTGTACGGAATTTGAATAAAAAATACGTAATAACATGTTTTTTGTATGTAGGTTCATGCCCCATAATGAGGTGATCTGATATAGAACCAAAGTTACCGATGAAGCTCAAATATATTGCAAGCCGAAGTGGCAATGGGCCAGTCGTATATCTCGTAGAACCGACAACCTTTGAAGTAAACGAGTTGCAGAGTGGAGACCGCTGTTAGTTAGAGGTAGTTTTGGGCGCCCGCCGGCCAGGTGGAGTTACGACATGCAATAAACGGCTGGCAGAGACTGGATTAGGAGAGCCAAAGATCGGGCTCAGTGGCGTTCACAAGGAGAGGGCTACGTCGTACATTGGCTGATTCTGATGATGACATAGAATTACCTACATGATCGTGTGGCCAAAACGGCGCGGGCGCATCGAACATTTTAGTTAAGGCTACACTTACCACGAAAACACGATGGTTGTTTTGCATCTATGAGTTTGTATGTTTGTTTGTCCGTTGCCTCTATGCTCCCAATTTTAATGCTCAAAACCTCTGAAAAGAACACTAATCGAGAAGCTAACAGGGAATTTAGCAGAGATTTACATATTGCAGAAACATAGGAAAATGAAGGAATACTAAAACATATTTTCAGCCTCGCAAACCTTCTGTAACATATAGAACGTAACAAGCCAACTTAAAACCCTCGCTAGTCGCGCGATAATTTAAACAATTATTAAACAAAAGATTTGCGTAAGTAATCAACAGATTCGACGTGTTAATTTCCAAGTTTGAAGTTGGTATACATCTTGCCAGTTTAAATGTTACTCAAATCCAAAATGGTGGATCAAGTCATAGCAAGCTGGTCGCGTGGTACGCGTTCTTATTCAGCAACAAGTAAAATTGTTATTATAATTTAAAAAAACCGACAGCGAACAAAATTATTGAATACGAGCTGACCGCCCGCAAAAATAATAAATTATTGAATACTTACGAGCTGACCGCCCGCAAAAATAATCACACTAATATTATAAAGACGAAAGTTTGTATGTATATACTTCTTCACATTGTTACTTCTTCTCGCCTAAACGGCTGAACGGATTTAGATGAAATTTGGTACGGGGGTAGATTATAACCTGGATTAACATATTTAGGCTACTTTTTATCCCGGGCAAAATGTATGGTTCCGGGTGAAACCGCCGGACGGAGTTATTATTTATATGAATTTAATGTTTCTTTTTCAATTACAATACTTTACTTTAATAGTTGCAATTGCAACATTAGACTATAGAACACAAATAATTCAGTTCTTCTAAAACAATTACTTAAGTAATATTATTTTCAGACCTAAGCCAAAATGTTTTTTTTTAATTACTTTGATTGACGACACGGGCTGGTCGCTCGCCTAATGGTTAGCGTCCCGCCTGCCCATAACAGTCGCAGGCGAATTCAAATTCTCCTTTTCATACATGGTAGGATACATACTTTTTTGTATAACATTGATTGACGTAACGGGCATGACGTTCGCCTGATGGTAAGTATCACGCCTGTCCCTAACTGTAGCAGTGCCACCCAGACTTGGTGGACGGGCTTCTTATCCGCAACTAGGCCGATCATCGGTTCCTTTTGCGTGAAACGGGTGGCGACAGCTAGTTCAGCCACCCGATGTCCCTCAGGAAGGTCAGGAGCTCACGAATTCCGGCGCAGGATGGAAGTTGTTCCCAGGAACTGTTCCCTTTGCATCGCCACGCTCTCGCACTCGAGGAGTACACGCGTGCGAGACTCCTCGAGTGCGAGAGAAGTCATACTAATCTTCTACCCCCATGCATCCTCTGCACAAGGGGTACCTGTCTGTGATACCTAATCTGTGAAGGTGTTTGTTAAGAGGAAGGAAAGTGCCACCCAGAACCTTGGTTGCAAAATTTTGCGCGTCACTGCACTGCGCTCATCACCTGAGACTTTGGTTGTTAAGTCTCATTGCCCAGTAATTTCACTGGAAACATTGCCCTTCAAACTGAAACACAGAAATGTTAAAGACTATCCAGTCTCTATAAATCCACCAATCACCGTCATGGCCTGATTTAACACTTTTCCTATTTTGTATAAATGGCTTTTCATACTATTATCATAAAAATATCAAAAGCAATGTAGTCTGCTACGAATAATCGAAACATAAAGACGCCTAAGATGCTTTAAAAACATTGAAGAACTTTAGTGTTTCTTCACATGTTTCATTTATATGTCGAGCCCATTTTAATCTTCTATCAAGCCACATACCTAGGTACTTTACACTTTCTGTTCTCTGTGTTTAAAGTTAAGCCATCATCTTTATTCAAATTTGTGGGATTTCCTCTAGTAAATACACATACCTAGGTACCTTTGTTTTTCTGTGGTATTATCTGTCATGTCATACAAAGTATACAAAGCATCTTGAGATGTTCGACTGGTGTAAATTATGAAATACGAGTACCTATGTTGTATAGCACCACTCTGCGCAAGACCACCGGACGAGAAAGGAAGTAGAAAAATGAAGTCGTACTCTTAAGAGCTCGTCGTACGGGACGAGACCGAGGAAGAACACGAGACAACCAGGAGGAGAAGAGCTGAGGAACGGCCAGGTGTGGATGTGGTCCGTTGGGTCACATCCATCGAGGACTGATTGCCCAGGTCGTGAGTGATAGTTGGATATAATTCCCTTCATTATTCGAGAATGACAAACGCCTTTCGCCCCCAGATCGATCACGGGCCATAATGATACAGGCTAAAAGCCACCCAAGTAGACCCATTTGTAGTTGCAGGTGGAGAAAGGCCAAATGCAGTGGGCAGAGCTCCGAATCATTTTTTCCCTGCACCAGTTGGTGTAAGAAAAATAATTCTTCCAGAGTACTCTTCCGTAACTCGTAGGTTTCGTATACAGATATATAATTATTTTTAGCTACACTCGTATCGTAAGATCTGGATTATGAACTCAAAAATGGTGACATAATGACAATACTTTACGCAAGGCACGTCTCTAATAAGAAAATAAAAAAAATAACACTTGTATCTTTAAACTTTCGCGATTTGAACTCATAGTTATAAAGTTAAACAAAAACGCCGTCTTCAATAACATAAAAGTTAAGTTTTTCAGCGCGATTAGTTCCCGTTTAAATGTATAACTATGACATTTTAACACTGTTTCATGAACTAAACTAAAGTATAATATATGTAACTATTTTCCCATAAAAGCACTGGGGTGTCTCCGTACTACGAGAGTTTTCGCCATTTATTATCAATGGCGGCGCGTGGAAGACCGTATGCACGCGATTTCGCTGCGGACTGGATATGGCGCCATAATTTACTTTACATTAGTACCTACCTTACAAATTTAATGTGATTTGTTGATCAAAAGTTTTATCCTGATTAAAAATGTCCGACAGCAGTGTAAGTGAGGAGAATAATAAGTAGCTTCCTATTGCATAAGTATCGATAAAGTAGTGTATGAAACGGCACATAACTAGGTTTTAAAACACTCCAGTGATAGTATTAAAAAACGAGCCGTCAGGCGAGTTTTTTAAACTCACTCTCGTGTTTTCATAATCCTCGTTATGCAACCGTTTCATAAACTACTAGTTCAAAAGTTTCGTCAAAAGGTCATTTTTTTCTTATTCGTAACTGGTTACAAAAATACCGTTACGTAGATGGCAGAAGGGAAGGAGACAACTATTTGTTCCTAGGAAGCTGAAATTTTGAATAGTTTGGGACTTAGTATGAAAACAAAAGGACATATTTAAAAGATGACACTTTCTATCTACCAACGGAACGGAAGTAGCGATATTACAAACATGTATTTTTAGAACTTTCAAAGAAGTTCCATGGGCCCAAATGCAAAGCTCATCTTGTGCAGATCAAATTTCTAAAATATCTTACAAAAATATTTAACTGTTAGAAAAGTTTTATTTTTATTTTGAAGGTTTCTAAAGATAATTTTACTGTCGAGAAGAATATCAAATTATAACAGCAAAAAACATAAATATTCTATGTAAATTATATCTCAAATTGTTTGTATCCACAGTTACTTATTGTGATATGGAAGCAAGATTTTGACAAGCACAAGACTGCCTCAAAATTGGCACTACTTCAAAACCAGGAGCACAGAATAAGTAATAGAACTACGTACCAGGAAGTCACACAATGTCGTGAGGTCTATAATTACAGCTCGTTAACATACCCACTAGTTGCAAGATCACAGAATTCTACATAAACACTCAAGTTTCGTCACTGTCAATAATTGAATCTTACAGCATTATTCACGGAACCAAGGAGACATCAGAAAACTAAATGGCGACCAAAGGAATCAAGAAGAACAAGTCCCGGTCTGCACGCGCCGGCCTTAATTTTCCTGTTGGAAGGATCCACAAGATGCTTCGCAATGGGAACTTCGCCCCAAGGATCGGCAGCGGAGCATCAATATACCTTGCAGCCGCCTTGGAGTACCTATCAGCGGAAATATTGGAGCTAGCAGCCGAAGCAGCAAAGGACAACGACAAGTCGAGAGTAATTCCAAGGCACATCTTGTTCGCGATCAGGAATGACGAAGAGCTGAACAGGATGATGTCAGGAACCATCATCTCTCAGGGCGGAGTCCTGCCGGCCATTCAGCCTCAGCTGCTTCCCAAAAAGACAGCGAAAAGTAGCTAAATATAGTATCTCGTTTTGTATTTCGTGAGCCGGTGATTTTGACAAAGTCCCTTTAGGGACTGCAAGGTTTTTGTTTCAATGGCTGAACTGCAAATTCAAACTTTTAAGTATAATGTGTACAATTGATGGTAATAAAAAACAGAACAGTTGGGTATGCTACTTGTTAATGAAAACAATGCTTAAAACGTAAACATTAGAATATGGTACATATACATTACATATGGTACATATACCATAGTGAGTGTCCGTTTAAACATTATATATATATTGGATTCATCATCATCAACATCATCATCAGCCCGTGTCAGTCCACTGCTGGACCTTTCCCAAAGCTCGCCACTGAGCTCAATCTTCGGCTCTTCTCTTGCAACTGCTGCCAGCCACTTGTCATCGCTCCACCTAGATGGAGGACGCCCAAACACTACGTTTATATTGAATTGGTTGATAATAAATAAATTCAATTATTTGACTGAGGCCACGAATGTCTGGAGGATGGTATGCCCAAATACCAATATCCCGAAGGCTTTGTCATTAAAGAAGCTGTGGATCGGCCACTCTGCAAACTAGCACGGACGAATCTACGTACCTACGTCCTATCGTCGCAGTTCGTGCTCGTCTTGCAGTTTCTGTGTGGGAATCTGGGCTTTCGATGCAGACCAACGCTTCTTTTAATACTGGTAACGTTTTAGACCCGTCTACGATCCGTCTCGCTATTAGCTTACGTTTGGATGCAACGTGCTATAGTGCCCATTGCTGTCAGTGTGGTACTGTCGATCAGCTCGATCATCACGGCCTCTCTTGTTCCAGAAGTGCTGGGCAAATTTCCCGTCACGCCAGGCGTAACGATATCATCCAGGCTTTTACCAGCGCCAATGTGGCAGCTATTCTCAAAGCTAACGGTCTGATAGGTGACGATGGTAAAAGACCTGACGGTATGTATGACCCTTGTCCCACCGAAGATGGGGCGGCCTCTAGTGTGGGATGCTACGTGTGTTGACATACTGCCATCGTCACATTTCTGAGATACAGTGGGGCGGCTACTTCGGCAAATCAGTTCAAGCGCCAAAATATGCTAATAATGCCTATGTACATTCCTATGTACGTACATTTTTATGTATTCCTACTTATGTAGTGATTACATATTTGAGACGTTTGGTATTGAGAAATTTGGACCATGGGCAGGCTGGTCGCACTCCGCAACAAGTACAAATATTATACCTACACTTCGAGGGCGCAATATTCGGGTCAGTTCAGTAGAGTGTCAAGCGTGCGCTCGATGAGTCGCGTGCCATGTGCTTAGCGATAAAGTACCTACTTATGTAAAGTTATTGACAAATTTTATTCGTGTTTTAATTATGAGTACCAAGAAGTAACCTAGAAGGTACTGCATAGCTTTCGGCTGTTTGAATAGTGATAGAAATGACGACTTTCACTCATTATAAAGCAAGGAGTTCAGACACCATTATTCATCAAAGTGCAATACCTATCCATACCAATATATAAAAGTGAAACGTTGTCTGTTTGTTTGTTTGTTTGTTTGGGGAGGATTCACGCGATAACGGCTGGACGGATTTTGATGAAATTCAGAATGGAGATAGCTTATATTCTGTAATAAAATATCGGGTACTTTTTAACCGGAAAATTATAAGATTCCATGGGAAAACTGTTGATTACTCGCTGTAAGAAACGGTTGCCATGGAAACGAAAAAACAAGTATGTCAAAAAACATTAAGAGTTTTGCATTGGTTTTTAATATCCTAGAAGAACACATGATGTTTTTTTCGCGATAAACAGTAGAAAAACTAGTAGGATATAATCATAATCAACCAGCGACACTTAATACGTAGGTAGGTATCTCACTAAACTTATCGACGTTCTGAAAACGGGATAAGTAGGTAGTAAAAATGAGGTAGTCGGTCTATTCTGATAATAATGTAATTGTATGTAATAGAACTATTATAATTTATAATAATAAGTAATAACATAATACATTATTACTTATTTATTCTGTTACATCTAAGTCATAACATATCACAGAATAATTAGTAGTACAAGTACCTAGTCATATCTTAATACAACCCTACCGAGACCGAAAAAGGGACAGAGCGATTCTGAAACGGTTAGAGCAATGGAAGTTCTCGCGCGTTGTGATACGGTGCATTCTAGCCTGCACGCGATGGGCGAGCGCCTTCTAGGTAAATATAATTGAAAGCTCGCAGCGCTGTGCGAGTAAAAATGCACTTTATAGCGTTGTAGCGAGAGTCGCTATTTATTTAAATGACTTCACTCAGTTATCCTTCTGTACTTGTACTATTATTTATTCTGTGCCATGGGGCACCTGGAGCTCATCGTATTTTTACCCGACTGCGGAGGGTTATGTGTTAGAGTTGTATGTATTTATGTTTGTACGATTATTTGGCACGTCCTTCAGCCTAAACGGCTTGATGGTTCATGATAAATGAGGTATCATAGGCTTCGTCTTAATCACGAAAGTGCTTTATATGAAATGTCTAGAAAATTCATATGGTGGCCATATTGTATTTCATATGGAACAACTAGCTTAAAAGCTAAAAAAAAAACGCTTGCCCTCCCATAAAATAACTTATGCCAATAAATGATATACTGTCGGAATGTGCTTATCAAGGCCTTCAATTTGATACCCGTATTGTGAAATTCTAAGTTATTTTTCTCATTTGAAAATGGAACCATACTGGCGCCACATAGAATTTTTTCAAAAAAAATTATAGCCTTTTTTACTCGGCGGGATGTAAGGATTCTAACGATACCCCAAACGTCTAAATCTGTTCAGGCATATAAAAGCTATGGTGAATAAAGAAACTCACATACATACAAACATACATGAATCCTAAAAACATTACACTCCTTTTTTTGGGCAGTCTTGTAAAAAATGAACCAAACTTATCGAGTGAGGTATCAAAATGAAGGTCCTAAAAAGACCACTCCAAAAACATAACAGAAACTAAAATATATAAATATATATGTATAAAAACCATTAACCCGACTGCGAATAAAACAAAAAGAGGCAAACAAGCTTTAGATTATTAATTTTTAGATATAGGATGCAGTCGGAGGCATGAGCAAGTAGCTCGCCAGGTTCTAGCTGAGCCCGTCAATGGAGAAATAAAAGTCGGGTTTTGTGTCTTTATTATAATACCTAATTAAAAACCTATCTGAACCCCTGGTAGATGCGCCGCGTGATCAAAATGCAAATTCATCAATATAGCATTAAATAAATAAATATATTCGGGACAATTCCACACCAATTATAGCCCAAAACTAGGATACCCTATATATACGAATATTATAACATCCATGACTCGGAAACAAACATTTCTGCTCATCACACAAATGATTGCAGCTTGCAGGATTCGAACCCGCGACCGTTTGATTACGTACCTAGGATCACAAGCCACGAGATCAACCGGTAGTCCGAAAAAATTCGTCATTGAAATTCAGCGGGGCAATGCTGCCAGCATGTTGGGTATGCTGCCAAGTGGTAGTGGGCTAGAACATTTGGGCTACCTGTGAGACACGTATGGCTTGTAGGTTGTCAGAATGTTTTATATTTGTTCGGATCGATGGTGACCTAGCGGTATACCAGTGCGATTGAAAACCCAACGTTTCCTTCCTAAGCTATGTTTCGGTTTTCCGTCGCTGCCAGTACCGGCTTTTTTAAAATATTTTATATTTATTGGTTACTATTCAATTACTAGGTATCCAAATATATATTCAGTACATAAACCTAAAACATTTGATGTATTTATTAACCAAACTTCAAAATTTGTTCAGCCGTTTCTACGTGAGAAAGTAACAAACATACACACACACACGTATAACTTAAGTGAGATCATGTGTACTAGTGTGAGTGTTTAATTTTTTAACAAATTAGCCTAAGAAAGCATACCACATATTTGTGGATGATCTTGTGTTATTGTTAATTCAAATCTCTTTCTAGTAAACCTACCGCTCCTTGTACTATTTTCAATCATGAATCAATTAGTGAAAATAGTGTAATTTCTGTTGTTTTTGGATATTATTAAGGAGCTAGTTACTCAAGGTACTCAAGGCTCCTACGAGACAGGACAGCCTAGCGTGGCGACCGCAAGTAAATTTTGAAGAATGAACTTAGTTTTCAAAACACCTAGATACGCCCAGCGGCATTGTACGCAGTAATAAGAAAAAAAGAGTAGATTGGACTGTCTTTTACCAGTAAGTTTTGTTATGAAACAATGAGAAATTGCAGCCCTGAAAAGGGCTTTGTCACTATAAATTATTGACAACATATTATTATTACTTTTCGTAAACAGCAGGTATCCACATTTTTTTGTGTCTTAGATATTTTTTCTTTATTTTTGAAATCATTTTACGCTCGTTCACCTCTCACCCTTCTAGCCAGCTGAACGTCCTTAGGCATAATGGTGACCCTCTTTGCATGAATCGCGCAAAGGTTCGTGTCTTCAAAAAGCCCAACTAAATACGCCTCACTAGCTTCTTGAAGCGCCATAACTGCTGAGCTTTGAAAGCGCAAATCAGTCTTGAAATCCTGCGCTATTTCTCGTACTAGCCTTTGGAACGGTAGTTTTCGGATGAGCAACTCTGTGCTCTTCTGATAGCGTCGAATTTCGCGTAAAGCGACGGTGCCGGGGCGGTATCTGTGAGGTTTCTTGACGCCGCCGGTTGCTGGAGCGCTTTTTCGAGCTGCTTTTGTTGCTAGTTGCTTCCTTGGCGCTTTCCCTCCGGTCGATTTACGCGCGGTTTGCTTCGTGCGCGCCATTTTAGTTCTTGCTGATGAGTGAGTGATGACAGAATGAAGAGTGGTGAGAAATTGTAGGCAGTGACGCTTTTATACTGTTTTTGTATCCGCAAATCGTAAAAACTATCTATTTTGAGGGTAGTTTGGATAAAATATCTGGTGATGTTATGTTTGACTACCCACGGTTTTGTTATTTTTGGTTTGTTGTATCGTCAAGAAATATTTTTATGAATGAAACTACAATTGATCAAAGTATACAAGACGAGCAAAGGGTTTTTTTGATAAAATGAACGTAACGAATAGAAAATAATAATTATTCATTAAACAAAACTTTGTTAGGCAAGTAGTTTTTTTAAAATATATAAATGATAATAAGACTAAAAAAACAATTACTATACTAACCTAAAACAAAGTAATACTAAAACTAGTCTAATAATCTGCTGCCAGTGGGCAATGCTTAGTATTTGGGCAAAGTAAAGGCCAGCATTTTGGTCAAGTGTTGCTTCGACCAGACGCCCCGATAGATCTTTGTATATTTGATGAGCTCCTGGTCCCCACGGCCCTAGTGTCTCTACCCCAAAAGGCTCAAATATATATCCGCTGTCGAGGGTACTATATTTGCGCCTTTTGAGGCTCTCAGCTGATTCAGCTGCCTCTCCAGCCTTATTTTAAGTTCCTTGAAGATGAGACGGCGCAAGGGTGTCTACACAAGTAGTATCCCACCACCAAACGCCGTCCCATCTTCCATGGAATAAGAGTCATTCCGTCAGGTATTTTACCATCGTCGCGTATGAGGGTTATAAAATAGCAGCACAGTTGGCGGTGGTAAAAGCCCGACGGATGATATCATTAAGGCTGGAGTGGCGAGGAATTCTTCCTGCGCTTCTGCAACAGGATAAGCCGGTCAACAGCAGAGCCACACTGGCAGAAGTGATGCTCGGAGTGACGCTGCAATGCGAAAAGCTGACGAATTTAACAAAGTTCCAGTGTTTGGCGATGGGAGAGCCTGCAGCCACAAACCCGATTCCCACTCACCCACGGCAAGGAGACGGGCTCGATCTGCGGAGCTTATGTACGTGTTAATTAGACGTTTCCGTACTAGGTCACAGACTTCGCAGGACAAGTATGTACCTCTGTTAGACAAATAGTTTTAAAAAATATATAAATGATAATTGACAAGTATGCACCTTTGTTAGACAAATAGTTTTTTAAACTAAATAAGTGATAATTGACAAGTATGTACCTTTGTTAATGAGTAATTTTATTTGCATCTAAGATGATTATTGCGTTATTAAATTGACATCACTGCGAGAGTGACGTATAATTATACCTAGGTATGCATTTAAAAGGCAGTAGATATCCATACCACAGTAGGTACATACATTCTACATATGTACTGTGTCCATACCCATATTAATATTTTAAAAAGTTTTTTAATGTAGGTTACCTATCTATTCTTACAATAAACTTATAAAATACTTATAATTTGAAAAACTTGGTCTAGGTCTAGGATATTTAGTAAAAGCTACTGAACAAAAATAGATCATATTTTTAAATCGTGTCTGTCTGTTTGTTTGTTAGTTTTGTCTGTATGTTTATTCGCGCATCACGTAAAAACTCCTGGACCGATGCAGTTTTCAGTAATAGATAGCTTAGGTGACTTAAAAACTGGGGTACTTGGTATCTTAATACGATGATTAGATGCCGTGCAATCGATAAAAGCTATTTGACGGCCGAAGGAATTTCGATCAAATAATAATAATAATTTTTATTATTCGGGACAATTCACACCAATTACCTAGCCCCAAACTAGGATGCCCTGTGCTACGGGCACTAGATAACGGATAAACATACATAGATACCAATATTACATGCATGACTTGGAAACAATCATTTCTGCTCATCACACAAATGATTGCACCTTGTGGAATTCGAACCCGACCGACCGTTTGATTTCGTAGTAGGGTATCTAGCTCTAGCTATTAGACCAACCGGTCGTCAAATGTTGGTATATTGGTATTTTAGGTCTTGGAACGACACATAAGTACTTTTAACCTGGAGAAATGACCACGCGTGCGAAGCCGCGGGCACAGCTAGTTGCAATTATAAAAGTTTTGACTTTGAACCAGAAACAAAAGAACATATTCGGCCCTGAAAAGGGCCTTGTCATCTTCAATCAAAATATCAATACAAATATGTGGTAATTAATTATAAATATGTTTTTTTTTTTATTACTATAAATCAGCCGCCGAAGCCGTATAACGTCCTCCCTTGCCTCTTCAGAGCATAGACAACGTCCATGGCGGTCACTGTCTTTCTTTTGGCATGTTCGGTGTACGTGACAGCGTCACGAATCACGTTCTCAAGGAATACTTTTAGGACGCCTCTCGTTTCTTCGTATATTAATCCAGAAATTCGCTTGACGCCACCTCTCCTTGCTAGTCTTCGAATAGCTGGTTTCGTGATGCCTTGGATGTTGTCTCGTAGAACTTTCCTGTGACGCTTGGCACCTCCTTTTCCGAGCCCCTTCCCGCCTTTTCCGCGACCTGTCATTTTGATATTTTTTATGTGGCTGGGTGAAGGTCGGACACTGAATGACTGTTGAATTTTGGTACAAGCTGTATTTATAGGTTTGCGAGATGTTTTTTTTGAGGGTAGATTTGAATTTACTTGAGTAAATTTTTAACTAGGCTTGTAATTTGTTATTCTCCGACGCAAAAAGAGCCTTTCTCTTTATGTCTGGTGGCATCGTAAGTTTCAAATCGATTGACCGATTACAATGCGTTTTTTTAAAAGCTTTTATTTAACTTTACTTTTTTCCTGGAATCTTGCAACTCAAATTTCGAGCACTTCACGATTAGCTATACGGCTGAAACTTTCAGGGTAGCTCACAAACCGATGACAAACCATTAAAAAAAAAGGAAAAAAATAAAAAAAACAAGCTTTTTAAAAAAAAAAAAAAAAACAAAACATTAATTAAAAAATGGTCATAAAAGCTTTTTCTATTATTTTTTTTTTTTAAATTATACTTATTCATAAATGAAGATGGCGAGCTGTTTCTTAGATTTGTTTGTAAGAAATCGGTTCAGCGATCCCAATATTTAGCTCTAATCTTTTATAGCATATGAAGATCTGAATCGAGGGGATCTATAGCATCATGAATCTTTGAAATATTATTATGGGACAGAATAATGATAATAAACATCCTGTTAATGTCTATCTGTCTAAGGAAGCAAACAGACAGACAAACCCCACCATTGCTATGTGCTGTCACCATCGAAGTTCGTAAACGGATGAACCGATTTTGATGCGTTTTTTTTAGTATGAAAGCTGGTTTATTGGGATGTTTTTTTTAGCTAACTATGTTTGATTATGGGAGTTTGTTATATTTTACACTAAAATGACTCACATGCATCATACATTTCATATCTCCTTTGACGGGATTAGTTATAGAACCTGGCAAGCTAGCTCTTCATGCCTCCGTCTGCATCTTATAGTTCAAAATCAAAAAATCCAAAGCTTGTTTGCCCCTTTTAGTTTAGTTGGCTGTCGGCTTTTTTGTTTATTATAATAATTTATTTTATACTTTTTAGTTTATATTTATAAGAATTAGTGAGAATGGTTGCAATTCAACTTTATATCTTATACATCCTAAGCTAAGTGGTCATTCGAAATGAAAAATTATAAGAGAAACCTAAAGACGCTTTTCAAATACCTGTCCCCACTTGACATAGTTCATCGCCTTTTTTTTTCTTTTTCTTAAATAGCGTCTGGCTGTCGCCATATTCAGTTATGATTAATGTCATGTCTTTAGTAGCACTCACGAGATTAAGACAAAACGATTGACGTAAGAATCATAAAAATCGGACGACGCGTTTGGCCTATATAGTGCCACAAAGTAACAGACATACATACATACATACATACATACATACATACATACATACATACATAGGCTGATAAACACATTACCGGGCCTTTGCGTTGCGCAGTCTGATAAAAATATATTTATCTACGAGTTGTTGTTATTTAAGTTATATATCAACATTTTGTATTTGTGCTTACTTATTAAATACAAAATGTTCTGGTGGCCAGTACAAAAAACATTTAAAAAAAACATAAAAAAACGTGGACAAATATTTTGAACTGAAATGATCATTGCTATGGGTGCATTCCGAGACGCGCAAATATCGATAAAATCGATATTATCGCGCTAAAACGCGTACCGAGTCATCGTGAGCGCAACAACTATATCCCTTGTGACGTCACGGATTACGTCTTTACATCCGCCATTTTACGATTACACCGACCATGCCCCAAACCGATATCACCGTGAGCGCTACTGTCAAAGTGACAGACTGACGGTTGTTTACAAAGAAAACTGTTGTTTGAATTCAGTTGTGTGTGATTTTCGTACAGTTTTCCAAATATTACTACAGATAATTGACCAATTTTTAGACAGACTACTTTGCACACGAGTAATACTTTGTATTTTGAACAAATTTTGAGGTTATGTTGTTGTGATCTTGTAATCACGCTCACGAGCGTTCCGAATCAACTGCAGCACTCAACTACCGTGAGCGCGATATCTGAATCGGTACGCAAATTAGCACTGTGATCGCTCACAGCGATATTATCATGAATCGGAATGCACCCAATATATCATTGAGATATAAGTACTACCACAGAATAAATAATAGTACGTACTAGAGAAGCTGTTCCAAACAAAAAAACGTCACGCAACTTGTGCAAAAAACGTAATGCAACAAAAAACGTCATGACTGCGGGAGTCTGCACGTAGAGTGACTGCAGCTTTGCTCAGCGCTTAAAATTAGTTATGTCATCTAACCAAACTAAGAACATGCAGCGCTAGATCGCTTAGGGCCAGTTCCTATATCTTAAAACGAACCGTTTTCGCTTACTGTCCGTAGGCTTTTGACATAAACGCCATACAAAAAACGACAAAAAGTAACGAGACGTTTGAAAAACGACTCGTTTCCTTTTTATAGGAATGGGGAGTTAAAGTATAGTTTGCTCGCTCCGTACGCGTCCACACTGCATGCATGTCGAAGCCACACTAAAGTAAGATACGAATTGCAGTACAGTGCAGTCGAAAAAAGTATGTGTTCGGATGATGAAATCTAGTACGTACGTAGTACATATATATATATATATATATATATATATATATATATATATATATATATATATCGATGTAATACAGTCATTGTTACTTCACCCGCTGGAAGACGTCCACTGCTGAACATAGACCCTTAATAGGGGGTCTTAATAGGGGGTCTTTGCCATAATCAGCAAATTTGGCAGGCGGCTTGGTGATCGCAGTAAATGTTAAGTTAATACTTATACAGAAAAATACTGCGGCCATTCCCTGTGCTGGTTCCCACACCACCCGCGGGAAGAGAAGGGATGAACGAATTATTAAGCTGGGCCGACACAGCTTAAAAGGATTCTTAGATTAAACAGAACAATAACACTACTAGATACCTACTATACTTAGTTCAAATGCTGCTGAGGTCGAGCATAGTTGTTATTTTACAGTAATTGACTGAGCGAGGGAAGCGAGCGAAGCGTCTCTGCTTCAAGGTCAATTTGCTTTCCCCTGTTAGTTTGTTGGTACTCCTCTTCAGGTCGTATTTTACAACCAATATGGACGAATTTTGGTACACAAAATTTTACGAATTTATAGTTTTTTTAGTCGTCGAGGATTTTTGATTAGAGGGGTACTTCCTCCAAAAAGGAGCATAAAGAGGGCTACTGAACATCTCCGCCTTATGAGATCCAAATTTGTTGTTTTATTTGTACTTGAAAGGTACTATAATTTGGTCTAAAATTATAGTAAAAATTGGCGAAGATATGATGAGGATCTTCGGCGTGATGAGCAGAATAGTTCCTCAAAATGCAATATATTGCTCACTTTTAGATTTCTATTGGATAGGTATATTCATTATAGGGTTCTAAACTGACATGGTTATTTTAAAATAACTGTAGGACTATATTGATTGTTGCAAAAAAGTTAGTGCTCGCGAGGTCTACCGACTGTTAGCAGAACTAATAGTAAAGTTAGTGCTCACGAGGTCTACCGACTGTTAGCAGAACTAATAGTAAAGTTAGTGCTCGCGAGGTCTACCGACTGTTAGCAGAACTAATAGTAAAGTTAGTGCTCGCGAGGTCTACCGACTGTTAGCAGAACTAATAGTAAAGTTAGTGCTCGCGAGGTCTACCGACTGTTAGCAGAACTAATAGTAAAGTTAGTGCTCGCGAGGTCTACCGACTGTTAGCAGAACTAATAGTATAGGTATAGTGTGTTCATTTATAATGTATTTTATTGCTTCATCATTGTCAATGTTTATCTTATGAGAGCTGGTTTATGAACCAGCCCAAGTTTGTCTGAAAGAGAAGCGATAAGACCGCCCTCTAAACCTTCCTTTTAAGACGTTACTTCATTATATTTTCATTTACTTTTTGTGTTCAGTAAAGAGTCAATCATTCAGAACACTAGTTGGTTGGTTGGTTAGTTATACACGTTAATCTAATATTTTTACTCCCGCTCCTCTCACTAGATGCGAGACCAAAAAAATGCACAAGTTCAACGTGCAAAAGTGCAATTTACTTATGAGTGTAAGAAGAAAGAACAAGACAAAGAAAAAGAAAACAAGATGGCTCCCGTAAAAGTACCGAAAAAAGCGCTGAAGTCGATGGAAAAACCGATCGAGAAGCCCATAATAAAATCAAAAAAGAAAATCAAAAGGAACTATACGAGCTTCTCGAGCTACCTCTACAAGTTGCTACGGAGCGTGGCCGCTGAAAATACCACTGGAATTTCAAGAAAAGCCATGCTGATAATGAACAATTTTGTGAACGATATGCTGGAAAAAATAGCTTCCGAGGCGGGGAGGCTAGTCGCACATGGCAAGAAAACTACTTTGAGCGGGATGGACATTGAAACAGCGATTAAGCTACTTATACCCGGGGAGCTGGCAACACACGCCAACATTGAAGGCAAGAAAGCCATAGCAATGTACCGCTTGGACCAAAAGAAAACTAAGGACATGAAAAATACTTGATTTGACAACTTTTTGATTAATTAGGTCATTAAATAAATTATTGTATATAAAATTGATTATTGTTACTATTTTTGGAGATTGTACAAAGCCCTTTTCAGGGCTGAAAAGGTTCTTGTTTCTGGACAAACTATTTCAAACATAAATAAAAGGGACAAAAAACTACAGACGACAGAGAAAATCTAACACAATATTCACAAGCATAAATAAAATAAAATGCCCCCGACCCCTCTCCCCCATTATAGCTAAGAACTATCTCGATCACGTCAGCTTTCAAATATAAAAACCGCATCAAAATCGGTCCATTAATTTTTGAGCTACGATCCTAACCCCTTTCCCCCTCCCAATTATAACTAAGAACTATCTCGATGACAACAGCTTTCAAACATTTTAAAAACGCATCATAATCGGTCCATTCGTTTTGAAGCTACGATCCTAACCCCCTTCCCCCCTCCCAATTATAACTAAGAGCTATCTCGATCACATCAGCTTTCAAACATAAAAAACCCCATCAAAATCGGTCTATTCGTTTGGGAGCTACAATCGAGCATTTCCGCATGCTCCTACTGGGTTTTCCTACTGCACGAGGACCAACATATCCTTATGCTCCTTTTGTGATGTCATATTATGCAATATGTACACTCAAGAACAGCTATATATATATTATGTTTACAATCAATATTAAAAAAGGGTGGGGTGGGTGGGGAATTTGGGAAAATGTTATTGCTAAAAGCCACCTCGATCACATCAACTTTAAAACAGAAAAAAACGGCATCAAAATCGGTCCATTCGTTTGGGAGCTATGATGCCTCAAACATACACTACGAGTATGATATATTGATACATACATAGCTTATAACTCTTTTGAGTTAAAGTTGAATT
Organism: Alsophila aescularia; assembly: GCA_946251855.1. NCBI lineage: Eukaryota > Metazoa > Arthropoda > Insecta > Lepidoptera > Geometridae > Alsophila > Alsophila aescularia. The sequence goes on from OX276374.1 coordinate 19,785,004, forward strand.
AAATGAAATACTTTTTAGTGTTCCGTACCCAAAGGGTCCAAACGGAACCCTATTGTTGTGGTAACACTGTCTCTCTGTCTGTCGCCGGCTTGTAGAGCCTAAACGGTTTGACTTAGAAACTTGAAATTTATTTTCGAAACTAATCATGCTTTATATTTTCACAATAATACATGTTTTTTTGTTGATATTCAGCATTTCCTATTGCCAACCAAGTATATTTTGCGGCTATGTAATGAACCTTCATCATTATCACGGTAATGTTATCAATACATTACCGTGTCATTATCATTATCATCAGGCCGTATTCGTCCACTGCTTTGCGTAGGCCTCTCCTGGTGATCGCTACTGAGCCCGATATTCGGCTCTCCTAATCCAGTCGCTACCAGCCGCCTTTCGCAAGTCGTCACTCCACCTGCCGGCGGGTGTTCCACACCATAGTTACTATTTAGTGATCTGTACGAACACCAAGTTTTCCTAAACGCTGGCTGTCTTCACTCTAGAACACTAGCGAATCACTTCATTACGGATTCTGTCCTTTGGAGAACATCCAAGCATCTCTCCATAGCTCCCTGAGTGACTCACCATGAAAAATCCTGAATCGATCTTATGGCTATACAAATAAAGATGTCTTAGAACAACTTCTTAGTTTATGCACAGAACAAAGTATTTAATCAATAGTAGGTAGGTACTAGGTACTCATAGTAAGTAGTAGGTACTACTCGTAATGGTACATTTGTTGTTTTCTTAAACCACCCTAACATCCACTGAGCTACATTCACTTAACGCCTCGGCACATTTATATACTAATATATATAATAACTAGCTGCACCCCACGGTTTCACCCGCGTGAGGGATGATGATGATGATGAAAAGTATCCAATGTGCTATCTATCTCCATTCCAAATTTCAGCAAAATCCGTCCAGCCGTTATTGTGTTAAAATTCCCCAAACAAACAGACAACGTTTCATTTTTATATATTTGTGTGGATTTAAACGCCGTAATTTAAAAAAAAAACTCAGGTATGTCAAAGATTTGGGTATGTATAATTCTAAATCATTGGCAGCAGTGCTTTTTTGAACATGAAAACTGCATTATTACTCATTTACTTGACAGTCTTGTTATTATTTCATTTTCATGGTAACGCCATTCCATTCTGTGTTTTTGATAACTTGAGTTACATTATTGCAATTTTCGTAGAAATCGCAATTTTTTTAACAATAATTTTCTGTATATGTTACTTACTGATAATATGGCTATAGATGAAATAATTTTTGATATCAGTTGATTATTTTTTGAGTGTATCCATTACAAACAAACAAACAACATACAAAAAAGCACAGGTCCGATCTTGTATGGAGTACTGGTGCCACCTCTGGGACGGTTCTGCCAAGTATCAGCTCGAGGCTTTGGATTCAATTGAGAGAAGTGCTGTGAGGCTCATTGGAGATGACAACACAAAGTCTGGCGCATCGACATGAGGTCGCAAGCCTATTGGTATTCTACAGATTATTGCACTATGGAGAGTGAAACGGTAATGGAAAGGTGATGGGGGAATTAGATTGTGCACAAGCACTGTACAATCTTATTCCCCCATCACCTTTCCATTACCGTACGATTAGACGTTCGGCAAAGCGCCATCCTTTTATGGTTAAAATACCTCGCACAAGAACGAAGCGTTACTCTTCTGCCCTGCCCTCGTCAGTGTTTCCGGTAAAACATAACCGAGGTGTATTCAAGTCAAGAGTGAATAGGTATCAATAGGCAAGCGTGCTACACCTTAGACCACATCATCGCTTTCCATCAGGTGAGATCGTGGTCAAACAATTGCATAACCGTTATATAATAAAAAACATACAAACCATCAAATCTTTCCTCTTTATAATATTAGTGTAGAAAACATACAAACAATCAACAATATGAGTGAGTTTTGATCAACAAAAGTAACAATATGAGTGTGGATTTAGTCAAATTTAAATTAGTTGCATTCTATTACTAAAAGCGAATTAAAGCAGCCGCCGCGATCATTGTGCAGTTCCTGTTTCTTAGCGAAATCATAATCATATATTCAATGCATTATAAGGTAGAGGTAATGGTAAAGGACCTATTTCCGCGGTATTTTCACCAAAACTCGAAAACACATTGAAAATTAAGCATTTACTGAACATTTCTGACGGTTTGGCTATTTTTATCATAAGCTTGAATTATTTTACTTTTGAAATAGACTAAATGTTTGATTATTGGGTTAAAGTTTGTATTCAACATTAAATTAAATCAGAAAAAATACCTAGACACCTAATTCCGATATAAAAATCCTTATTCTGATGTATTTGGTCCCAAATTCCGAGTGTACGATATACAAAGTGAAAAGTGTAATTATTATAAAAGGAAAATAGTATTTATATTATTTTTAATTAGTTTGGCATTATTGAACTTAAGAAACTGCATAGTAACCTGTACAAAGTAGTGGAAAAAAAAGCTGAAAGCTGCAATTTAGTTATTTCTATGCCGCGGAATAACGTACTTGTAGAACCTTATCCCGTACATCGGAATAGCGTTTCATACCAAAAAAACACGTTTCCTAATTCCGAGTACTAAAATATGTAAGATATTTGCATATTTTATGTACAAAAAATGCCTAATTGCAATTTCGTCGCAAATATATATAAAACTTGCTAACACTTATGTTGGATTGTGTATGAACTTTAATTTTCTTTCTTATCTTTTCCATACAACGATTTATTAAAATACTCAAATAGATCACCTATGACATGTTATAATTAGTGAATCTGACGCATAAATGTACCTCGTAAATAGATTTTATAATATTAAAGTACTATTTAGGTAGTCAAATACAAACCGAGAAATGCATAATTATAAAAACAACCCTGAAAGTCAAAAAAATAAATCAAGGCTATGAAATCTCTATTTCGCTGCATCCATCGGAATAAGAAACTGACTAAAATATTTGGCACCTATGACCGCGGTTTATTAAAAATGTTTTTTTACTCAGAAAACCCCACAAAAGTAAGTGTTATCGATTAAAACTCTAATTTTATCAATAGTTTAACCCAAAGAAGTAGACATATAGTACAACAATAACGATAAAAGCTCTATTTAAAAACACATGGTATTAACGTGCACAGGGTCCAAAATGTATGGAGCGTGCGTTCGAGCCAGCTGCTGTCGCAATATTAACAGATTATTTCAAACCGTATACACATGACACCACTTTTTTGATTATATATCTGCGCAAAGATATTTTATCAATTGAATAGAAGGTCGTGCATTCATTTTTATTTATTAAATTCCTTGTAAGCGCCGTTTTTCTAAATACCTCAGAATATGGTGCCAATTCCAGAACCCCTCGGAATAAGATGCCTTTACCTTATATATATATAAATAATTATGTGAAACTATTAGTATTTGGGTTGCGGTTATTTTATTTGAGATGGGGACTTCCCATCGGATCAATATCAGAATTTCTAATTAACGGATCTTGCTTGGCGTTCCCATCGGATCTCGAGATCCGTTGCAACTCAAATGAATATTATTTTTTCTTCCCATCCGGATCCGGTTGAACGGATCTCGAGATCCGATGGGATGAAAAAATAATATTCATTTGAGTTGCAACGGATCTCGAGATCCGATGGGAAGAAAAACTAATATTCATTTGAGTTGCAACTGATCTCGAGATCCGATGGAAACAAAACATCATATTCATTTGAGTTGCAACGGATCTCAAGATCCGATGGGAACGCCGAGCGAGATCCGTTAATTAGAAATTCTGATATCGTGATCCGATGGGAAGTACCCGAACGAAAATATACTTGAATGACTATCTTGAATCTTGATACGCGAGGTTTCGAATCACAAAATCTTTTAAATTAGGCTTCTAGGCTGATTTTGAAGTTTTTAAATAAAAAAAAAAATGTAAAAATTAAAAATACTTTATATAAAACTACCCACCATTGTATCAGCAATTTTTTTAAATGTTATATTCTCGCACCCATAATGTTAGTCGTTTTTTTCAATTATCTCCGTTTTACAGACTATTTACTTATTTCTTCTTTATTATAAGTTAGATACCTGGATAGATAAGTGTGCCTAATGTCTATAGAATGTTAAACACAATTTATACTACAAATCTACGGGATAGCTACGGGAATGCTACGGGATAGCTAAGGGAGTACTACGCCGAGCCCAAGGAGAGATGACGTCTACGCCACGGTGTACCAGTATCCCATAAAAATATGCTGCAGTAAGTTTTAAAAGATATGTATGAGGATTTAATAAATAAATTTACCTCTTCATGTCAGCCTTTAGAAGTCCACTGCTGAACATAGGCCTCCCCCAAAGAGCGCCATGACGAGCGATCTTGTGCCACCTCCATCCACCGAATTTCTGCGATGGCTACAACGTCGTCGGTCCATCGTGTGGGAGGTCTGACTACACTTCGCTTGCTTGTTCGTGGTTACCATTCGAGAACCTTTATTCTCCAGCGGTTGTCGGTTCTGCGAACTGTTAGCAAATTACAAGTTGGTGCTTCTGTGTTTCATCTTTGAGACAGACGGGGCTTCAGGGAATTAAAATCCCTGTAATCCAGTTACTGGAAACTCTGGAAAGAAAAATTAACAAACAAAAAAAACACGGAACACATACATAACACCATACGGAATACCAAAGCGCGACTACTGGGAATACACTAAGTCTAGACGTCAACCAGGCTGCCTAGCTGTCTTCACCCCGGCGTAGCTGGGTTGACAACGCGGTGATCTGGAGCCGTTCCGGTGCCGAGGCGTGAAGTGGGCGGTAACCCTAAATCCTCCCTATATTTAGTTTCTCACTAACTAAAAACTCTAAAGGGAAAACTTCTATGCTAGCAGATTTCCATTTTCAAATTCATGCAACAATTATAATCTGTCACTTAAAATGTCACTACACTATGCAATCCTCAATCGACTACAACTTTCTTGTTAATAAAAACAATCCTATTATTTCACGTGATGATACCATATCGAAATTGCGAAGTATTCGCTAGTGTAATATTCTATTTGGCTACAAAAATTATCTGTTTCTTTTTCGAAAACTTTACGATGTACAAGCATAGTCAGCTTTCAAGCATCCCAGAAATAGAGGTGGATGTAGACTTGGGCCGAAAATGGGTGCCGAAAAAAAAGCACGAAGTTCTGAAAGCCAAGTACAAGTGCTTGAAGAAACTGTTTCAGATTTACGACGCGAGTGTTATTGGTAAGAAGCATCTAATAATAAAATATTGGTTAGTATTTAGCATATAATAATGAAGGATGATAAACAGGATGATCGATGGACCGACGACATAGCCATCGCAGAAAGTCGGTGGATGGAGGTGGAACAAGATCGCTCGTCATGGTGCTCTTTGGGGGAGGCCTATGTTCAGCAGTGGACTTCTAAAGGATGACATGATGATGATGATGATGATGATGATGATGATGATGATGATGATGATGATGATGATGATGAAAGAGGGCCTCTAAATAACTGATCCACAGCCGCTAACGCCTTATGTAAGTAACCAATCATATTATAGATATTAAGGTACATTTTGGGCTGCACCCGTAGCTTTACCCGCGTGATCATTTTTGTGGGATAAAAGTATACCTGTGTTATTTCAGATCAAATTCGTCCTGCCGTAAGTCAAATCCTAAGCTGTCCAACAGTGAAAACAGCATCTCAATCGGTCCAGTAGTTTTAAGTGATGATAGAACAAACGTGCCATTCTAAAGCTGTTATAGGTATTCGTGTACTAGCTTATTTTAAGTCTGCTAGACTTTTAATTATCTTCATTATACATGACTTTTTGGTACTGCCTTATTATAAGTTATAGCATTAAGATTAAAAGTAGCTAGAGAAACTTGTTCCAAAGAACAATGTCGTCGATTAAAAAAATCTGCATTCAAAGATTCTCGAAACCCTAACACGACTCGGAAATCGAACCCGGTCATTTCTGTATAAAAATCACGTGGTGTATCAACTCGTCTCAGTTCAGGTTGATTATTTATTCTGTGGTTCAACCCGAACCACTAGAGTACCATCGCAAACTTATTACACACTTATTATTATGACTTTTGCAGGCATTCTTCCCGAACCAAATCCCGAGAGCGTAATAGACGATACGAAAGCGTACCGACGCCGAAAACGCTCGCACCGCACTAAAACCGACGCGTGCGCCGGCACCAACGAAATCACGAGCGGGGACTACAGTATCGATGAATACGAGAACACCTCCGTCGCGACCGCGGTCATCCGCGAACTGCAAATAGATTCGTGCATCTCCACTCAAGTAGATACCAAAATCGATAAGTACGCGGATACTATCGATTCCAACGACTCTAACGCGAGTGAGAAAAATTTCACGCACGAGGAAGTAGACAAGAAGGAAGCAGAAATAAAGGAAGATTTACCACCGCATTCTTGCAATTGTTTCCCTCCCGGTTTCCCTTACTTAGTTTTGAACGAAAAAAGGAAGCTTACGCGTTTTCAGTGTTTCGTTCAAAGATTGTTTGGAATAAGGAGAGATTCTTATATTTTTCCGAACGACCAAATGCATGCGGCGAGTGATCCTACGTTGATATATAAGGAAAAGCGTAGACGGCGGGGAATGAGATTTCGAAGGCTGAGAAGGCCACAGAAGATAAAATCCGAGAGTGCGCTTAAAGATATGAAGAGTCCTGCAATCCTGTCGTATGTACAGTCTGTGCAGAGGAGCTGTCTGATGGATATGACGCCGAGACAGTGTCCTATTCTAGGCTGTAACATGATTTCTTACGGTAAAACTTTTGAATATTTTGGTGTCGATAAATTGATATACCAAACGGATTTAAAGAATAACTGAACCAATTTAAATGAAATTTGTATGGAATCACACAGTAGATGCAACTCAAGTTCTGTTTAGTTTAGTTCTGTACTCATATGTTATTGATTAAAAGCAGTCGTTAAGCCATGTCAGTGGCCCTCGGGCGGCTTGACAAACTCTGACATCAGAGGCCAGCACTACCTCATACGTCAAACAAACAAACATGGCAAAGAATTAAAAAAAAACTTAAAAAAAAACGAATATAAGAACAAACTTAACACGCTAGATAACGCATTTTATGCTCCCGTCAACTGTGAACAAATTCCATAGAGACATAAACCTACCGTAAAAAACTTTGTTGGCGTATAACGTAAAACCTACTGGACCAATTGCAATGGGTTTTCACAGTTTGGTAGCATAGAGTCCTGACTACGGAACCCAAAGACTATGCGTGTCCGACACGCATTTGTCCAGTTTTAAATGTAAGATCCATTGTAACGCCAATTAAAAATGTATAGCACGCATTCAGAGCGCCGCAAATGACTTTGTGATCAGGCGTTAAAATCTGAATTCTTTCAACTCATTTTTTGGAGTCACCATATAGATTAGACTTTAATTACTAGAATAAAATATTGAAAACTAAGTCTTTGCGTTTCCATCACTCAGTCGGTTTTTTTTCTGTATGGAAGTTTATGAAATATTGAATGTATTGTATGTGAATTGCATGTCGTCGTCGTCGCCCAACTGATAAAATACAAAAAAAATGGGGTCTTGCGCATAATAATTATTTACTAACATAATTTCCACGGCTATCTAGAATTAATTAGTTTACGCTATATAGCTAACCAAGTTAGACCAACTTTGATGGCATAATACGAGTACGTAGAAACTGCTGGGCCGATTGCAATGTGGTTTTCGTACTTGGGTAGCTTAGGATCCTGGCTACGGAGCCCTAAGTCTGCGTGTTTAATATGCAGTTGGCCGGTTTTTATTTTCATTATAATTGGTTCAATAGTTTCTTAGTAAATAATATTTTTTATTGTATTATTATTTTATTTTCAAAGTAAATGGTTTTATAGAAAACAAGAGAGCTCTCAGGATACTTCAGGCTTTATGGAATCCCCAGGGGATCCATGTGAACAAAAAATCCAAATGAATCTCCCAGGGGATCCGTGTGGACAAATAATCCAAATGAATCCCCCAGGGGATCCATGTTAGGGAAGTCAAGTGGACGGAGGTGAATTATAACATCTTATTTTCAGGCATAATAAACTACAATGACCACCTAAACCTCTGCCACTTCAAAGACAGAAAATTCTTCTGTCACTATTGCCACGAAGGTTTCGAAAAGGAGATGGACAAGATTCTCCACGAGAACGAGCACATAGGCATAACAAAGTTGAGCACAAACATGTCCACGCTGTCCACTGCTGGGCAGACTTGCAATATCGCTAGCAACACCCAAACTGAGCCAGAAATGAAGATACCCGAAGAAAAACTGAAAAAGATCGTGTCTTTCTTTGACAAATTCTCGGATTCTAATCAACTGTTTACGGAGGTTAAGAAGAATAGAAGCTCAGAGACGAATTTAACGTATGTTTTATCTATCTTCTATACATACTATTACTATTGTACTATTATTTATTCTGTGCTATTACATACAAATAAATAAAGTTGAAGTGTCTGTTTGTAATATCAAAATAACAGCTTTTTACTAAATGCATATGCACTGAATGGATGATTTAAGGTCGCCTAGCGAGCTGTATGCTTGGAGTTTCTCTGAAAGACAAGATTCATAATGAAGATATCCAACAGAGAACCAAGTAACCAAAGTAACTATAAGGATAAGCAAGCTCAAGTGGCAGTGGGTTGGTCACATTTCCCGAAGAACCAATAACCGTTGGGGTAGACGAGTTCTCGAGCGGAGATTATGTCTAGGCAAACGTAGCGCAGGACGCCCTGTGGCCAGGTGGAGTGACGACCTGCGGAAAGCGGCTGGCAGAAAATGGATGAGGAGAACTGAAGACCGAGCTCAATGGCGTGCATTAGGAGAGGCCTATGTCCAGCAGTGGACAAGTATGAATGAATGCTGATGAAGATGATGGGTGACCATCGGAGAACACCTGGCTTTTTGACGGTTTCGTATTTTCGCGTGTTTTTTTTTTTCATAAAACCTAGAAATTGTCCACAGGCCTGTAATTAGTTCGATGTTTTTCTTTAGTAGGCTACGAATAAATTTGTCGGTATTTGTATCATCTTTGAGGCAGGCCTTCAGTAAAGTCTTATATACAACTTCATAGAATTTGGTTCTCATGTTATTTTAATAAATTCATTTGAATGGATTTACTAATAAGTATAATATATTTAAAAAAAGGAAAGCTTTTAGGAGTTTTTTTTGTAATGAATGTAACTTTATATGTTTTTTTTATTACATTTTCACTTATATCGATCTATTTTTTTTCTTTTGTTATTGCTTTATCATTGGTTTGTGAACTACTCTGAAAGTTTCAGCCAGATAGCTAATGGAGAAGTGCTCTAAATTTGAATTTCAAGATTGCAGGACAGACAAAATACATGGATACATCGGTATATAGATACATACAAGATAATACAAGTGATGTTAAATAAAAGCTTTTAAAAAGTAGTTTTTTTTAAATAAAGTAGGTAGAATTTTGTCGGGGCCATGCCCACAACCAGAATCTCCTTGTCTCCCCAATGGAGTCAAAGATTATTGTCTGCCCGCTCAGGGTAACCAAGCCCACGAGCAGGATCTCCTTTTAATATGAACCCTTATATCTCAACAAGGGGGATACAAGGAGATTCAGCCAAGTCTGCGTAGCCAATAATTAAACGAAAATTTATATTGGAAGGTCAAAGGTTGAGACTGACAGTACCAACGAATCGGAGACGAACAAGACGCGTACGATCAGCTGCTGCAACGTGATAAGGAGGAATCACAACCAGTTCACATCATCTCCGGAGTCAGACGCGAGCTCGAAGACATTCATTCCGCTGGTTTGCCACTTCTGCGGCGAGAACTTCCGATACAGGCAAGTATGGTTTATGCATATATTGTCACAACGAATAAAAATCCATCATAAGCGAATATTATTATTTTAATAGCAAATTTACAAGCAACGTTATCATCACTAAGTATAGAAATGAGCTTGTAGGGCAAGATTTTACAAGACTTCTTTATTACACAACTGCCTAAAAAAGGAGCGTAATGTTGTCAGGGTTCATGTATATATGTATGTGAGTTTCTTTATTACACGACTGCCCAAAAAAGGAGCGTATTGTTGTCAGGGTTCATGTATATATGTATGTGAGTTTCTTTATTACACGACTGCCCAAAAAAGGAGCGTAATATTGTCAGGGTTCATGTATATATGTATGTGAGTTTCTTTATTACACGACTGCCCAAAAAAGGAGCGTAATGTTGTCAGGGTTCATGTATATATATATAATGTGAGTTTCTTTATTACACGACTGCCCAAAAAAGGAGCGTAATGTTGTCAGGGTTCATGTATATATGTATGTGAGTTTCATTATTACACGACTGCCCAAAAAAGGAGTGTAATGTTTTCTAGGGTGATTCCCCCGAATTTTGAAATAATCAGTTTTTTATTTTTTAAGTTTCTGTCGGTGAGATGGGGAGTAGCTCGCCAGGTTCTAGCTGATCCTGTCAAAAGAGAAATTAAATGCATGTTGCCTCCAACTGCATCTTATATTTCAAAATCAAGAATGTAAAGTTTGTTTGCCTCATTTTAGTTCGCAGTCGTTTTTTTTAATCGTTTTTTTTTTCAAACAATTTTGTTTTCCTTAATTTTTTTTAGAACCTTTTTTTCAGAACCTTCATTTTAATACCTCACTCGACAGGTTTTGGTAATTTTTTGTTCCGGTGGAAATACAATGTAGCAGCTGTATAATAAGCTGCGCCATAATAGCTGATGCCCGCGGCTTCGCACGCTTGGTCATTTCTCTAAGTTAAAAGTACCTACGGTCACGGACACACTATCAATCTTTAAACTACTTACTGAAAGGGGACTTGCGAACTAGCTTACTGACGCTATCTAGACTATATACTAGGAGAACACAATCCCTTTGATAAGGGCCAGGCCAGGCCAGCACCACGACTAGACAGCGGGGCTAGCGGGAAATAGGGCGTGAGGGTTCGCATCTCTGTTGGTGTCTGTTGCAGGGTCGTGACATGTTAAATGCCTAGATACCTACTCAAGCTATAATTACAAGGGGCGGGGGAAGACAAGAAGGAAATGTATAGGTTATAACAGGGTATATTAGTACATAACCCTAATATAAAAGAGAGCTAGCACTGTAGGAATCCCGTCTTACTCATTACTACACGACGGGTCGCCGTATCGAAGGAAAAGCGGGTGTTCAGAAACGTGTCGTCTCGGCGTTGCGGCTCACAAAGCTGCCTCAGGGCTCCAGGGACACGTTGGCACAAGTGCTCAGCTGTCGGGGGTCGCGGCGATGATTCGAACAGGACTCCGGAACAGAACAGCGCCAAGCTTCTCGACTGGGAGAGACACCTTTAAAACCTTTTATACCAACGTCTTCCTCGTTTCCGAGCCGGGGCTCAACTGCCGAGTCCTTGGTGGCAAACTCTTTTCTGTCTGTCATCGGGGGACGCTCAATTATCATCCCCCATTGGCTGCTGCAATCAGGTCCACCAATATCAATCAGTCAGGTCAGTCAGTCAGTCAATATCAGGTCAGTCCCAATGACTGTCCACTTCTCTCCTGTCATTCGCTACCGTACTCAAGGCTGCCAACCCGTGGCTCCAACGCGAATGCCCGCCCAAACTGTGAGCCTGTAGGTGGCGCCACTTGAGGTATATTGTTGCCTCCCACCGGAACTGGGGTTTTCAACATTGCCGGGGGTCCATACTCAACGACAGAGTCGACCACGCGATTCTATTGCAATCGATTGCAATTGCAACTCTCGACGAAGATCGGAACCATAGATAACAAAAACACAAACAACGCTATACTACTCTATGTGTTAGTCCAGGACCTAATATACCAACATACCAACATTTGATCAAAATTCCTTCAGCCGTCAACAATATTTTTATCGATTGCTCTGCTTCTACTCATCAGATGGAGATACCAAGTACGCCAGTTTTTAAGTCAAACCCTAAGATATCCAACAGTGAAAACCGCATCGCAATCGGTCCAGTAGTTTTTACGTGATGCACGAACAAACTACATACAAACAAACAAACAGACAGACACGATTAAGAAAATGTTCTTTTCTTGTTTAGCAGTTTATTTTAAGTAAGCTAGACAATTTTTTTTTATTATCTTCTTTGTACAGACTTTTTCGTTCTTATTGCTTACATTTAAAGAAAAGAACAAGAACATTTAATAACAAGAAAAGAACATTTTTTTAAATCGTGTCTGTTTGTTTGTTTCTTAGTTTGTTAGTTTGTCTGTATGGTTGTTCGCGCATCATGTAAAAACTACTTGACCGATTGTGATACGGTTTTCACTGTTGGATAGCTTAGGGTTTGATTTTAAAACTGGGGTACTTGGTATCTTAATACAATGATAAGATACTGAGCAATCGATAAAAAACAAATTGACGGCTGAACGAATTTTGAAGAAATGTAGTATACTGTACATTATAGGTATTTTTGGTCCTGGAATAACACGTATGGGCTACTTTTAAATAAAATGGCCATGCGGGCAAGCCGCGGGTACAACTAGTTATATTATAGATTTGATAGTTTTGTTGTTGGAGCAACGCGTTGATGTCTTTTGTTTGGAGAATGTAAACAAGATGCGTGGCGGCAAACTGCTCGAGACTACTGACTACCTTTTTTTTAAACAGAGTTTTGAAACTGAGAAATATTTGAAAAAGTCTCATCCAATTTCTTGCTGGATCGTCTCGAAAGTTTTTAATTGAGAACAGTGGTAGGCATTTAACTTTCACGAATGCACCCTACTTAGGGCCCTAGTAAATAAACTTCCTTTCACGCGTGCGCCTTACTTAAGGCCCTAGTAAATAAACTTCCTTTCACGCGTGCGCCTTACTTAAGGCCCTAGTAAATAAACTTCCTTTCACGCGTGCGCCTTACTTAAGGCCCTAGTAAATAAACTTCCTTTCACGCGTGCGCCCTACTTAAGGCCCTAGTAAATAAACTTCCTGATTTGATGCGAGTTGACATCTGACTTCGCCCGCTTCGACAGTAAAAGTATCCTATGAACTATTCTAGGGCCTAATGTATCCTACGAGTATACTCAACTTCATCATAATCTTACGTTACATATTACGGAACTGAGTAAGTGATATCAAAACTGTGGCAACTGTTTTCAATTTTAACTCAAGAAGTTAACCCAGATTTACGCTGCCCATCCACCCAGAAAAACTCTGCTCTGCTGTGAAGAGAAGACAGGAAAAGAATGACAAAGCGTGTGTGTGGATACAGGATCGAGGCGGAAACAATCCAGCGCGAGCGAGTCTGGGAAGCAAATCAAGACGCTTACCACCCTCACTGAGGACTCGTGACACGCCGCAAGACTGAGGTCACTTGTGAGCCCTCTAAAACATAGGTGTTTATTGTAAACAATTGCAAAATAGGTACATGCAATGCATTTTTGTGTCAAGGTTATCCTAATTTCACTCAGTATTATTCCATTCCAGACGGCAACTGCTTTTGCACGTGGACCTTGAACATCGCGTCCATGACAAATTCACAAAGTTCCACAGCTGTGCCGGAATCATCAACCGCCCTCAGTTCCGTCCCGAGCACGACAACGTATCCTTAGATGGGAGTTTCAACGTGAGCGGAAATGAGTCCAGCACGAGCGAGACTGTAAAGCGAGTCAACACCTCGACTACCCTCACCGAGGACTCGCTTACACGCCGCAAGTCCGACATCACTTTCGATCCTTCCACTAACATAGGTTTGTACAGAAAGCGCTTGTAGCCCAATTATTGTAGAATACTGGGAAACAAACAAAGACTACAAGGCAGTATCAGCTTGCAAGTGAATCAGTCTAACGCGAGTCTGTAAAGTGTGTCAACACATAGACCACCCTCACCGAGGACTCTAGCATGCCACAAGTCAGATGTGATACTTCCTCCAAAAAGGGGCAAAAAGAGGGCTACTGAATATCTCCGCCTTATTAGATCTAATTTAGTTTTTTTTTTTTATTTAGTAATTTTAAATTGGTCTCAAAAAAATATGTGAAGATCTGATGAGGATCTTCGGTGTGATGAGCAGAATAGCTCCTCAAAATGCATTAGATTTCTCACTTTTAGGTTTCTGCCAGTGGAATCAGCCAAAGTGACAAAGGCAGTGGCAAAGGCCCACTAGGTAGGGATTAATGGAGCACCTTGGTTATTAATGTTATTTTTACATTATGGTAACTAGATGACGCTGCTGTGCTTTGCTAGATTGTTTGCAAAAAAGATTGTACGCGTGAGGTCTACAGCTCACAGAGACACTTGTGTAGTTTGTTATTCTTCTATGCGTTCGCGCATTGTTCATCCGGCTGAGTTGAAACTTTGTATACAGTTGCTGTTGGTACTTGCAACGCTAGATTGTTTGTGCGCTTTAAAAAAGTTTAAACTGTTTTTTAAAGTTTGTGCGCGCGATGTCTACAGCTCACAGATCCACTAGTTTTAAATTGTTTGAAACTCAAAGGAGACTTAAAATTACAGTGTCAGGTATTTCTTTCTAAAGAATAATTATAAAATCCGAGATACACTTTTTTTTTTTTGCCATTTTCTCAAATGCATGAACTAAAACTAGCCTAAAAATACAAATGAGTGCTGGAAAAACAAATGTTTAACGAATAATCAAACTTATAACATTAACAAACTTATAAGTAATACTTATCACTAATATTTTCTGGATGTTAGATAGATTAACTCTTTATTTATACCAAAAAATTACTTTAGCAAATGAACTTAATCTAAAATTTTGTGATGATAGTTACCTGACAATAAGTTGAACAAAAAGATCAAACCTACAAAAAGTTTAAGCTAGATCTTCCGTGATCCGGTCAACCGAACAGCAGAAGAAAAAAAACTTCCTTAGTTCGCTCAACTGTAATAAGTAGGTATGTTTTTTTCCGTAGTCTATTTGACTGGACAACTGAACCGTACTACGGGCAAGGAGGGAAATTTTTCAAGCGCAATGCCAATGTTGAAGGTGAAGACCGCATTGTATAACTGCCTCGTTCACTCGTTTACATTTTTCGCATGTTCTATCTCGCTCTTACCTTATGTAGTTTTATCCCCACAGCAGTACCTGCGCAATCGTTCACAGAGCCTAACTTCACAAACATATAGATTGGCTGCGCCTACTGTAATTGCTGTTAATTGCTGCTATAAGTTTAGGGTGTGTATCATTGTATGTATGTAAGTATCATTAAGTAAGTATCCGTGTGTCTGTCTGTGGCATCATAGCTCCCAAACGAATGGACCAACTTTGACGCGGTTATTTGTGTTTGAATGCTGATGTGATCGAGATAGTTCTTAGCTATAATAGGTAAAGAGGAGGGGTGAGGATCGAAGCTCCCAAACGAATGAACCTATTTTGATGCGTTTTTTTCCGTTTGAAAGCTGATGTGATCGATATGCTTCTTAGCCATAATGGGGGTAGTGAGCCGAGGGTCCAGGGTTATATAATATTTTAATTTGTGCTTGATACCAGGAAAGCTTTTTGCAGAGCAACTTATTAAATCAATTTTGTCTATATATTTTCTGTGAAGTGATTGCGACTAAATTGTATTTTATTGTATAAAATACAATAAAATACAATTTATTGTATTTTATACAATAAATACAATAAGTTAAGCGGAAAGAACTTCTGTTTAATTTTTATTTATTTTTGTGTACAAAAGCATTTTATATTATATTCTCCCTTTCTTCCTCAGTGTACTACACATCCACGGAGTCATTCCGAAAGCCGTCGGTAGTAGATTCGCTCGTGAAGAAGGGTCGTGCGTACCAGTGGGAGCCGGGGACGAAGATTATTCGTGTTTGAACGTGTCTGTCTATCTGTATGTTTTCAGTGGTTTGTGGTGTGCAGTGGAGTGGCATTGTTCTGTTCTTGTTATAATAGACGTAAAGTACACTTTGGCTTTTATTATTTAACATGGCGTTCCTACCTTAGAGAAAAATCTTTGGTTAAAGAATCAACCAAATCGACTTCAAATAGATTTTCAAAAAAACTGCTGAACCGATTTTTGTTTAGCATGTCCTTCGCCTGATAGATGGTAAGCGGAATATGTAGCGCCCCTGGCGGTTGTTTCTGAGATTACTTAGAAAAAATGACAAAACTGCCTGCGAGATACAAAGAATAATTAAAATGGCGAGATCCACACACTGAAAAGTGTATTAATTCTATTTACCATCGTAGTTCGTTAGTAAACTTATAGATGGCGCTGTGGAACAATTGACTCGCTTTGTTTTGAAAATAAACAAAAGGCACATGCGTGCAGGTCACAGACTTCTAATATATAGGTGAAGGTATAGCAGCAGCGACTGGCTAAAAGTGGTTTCGACCTACGAAGAAGGAAGGTTTCGTCCGCCAGGACGTTAATATTGTATTCTCTTTGTCGCCAGGAAGTAGTGTGCAAACATGACTGATAATTTGTGATGAATTTTTTAAAGACACTGTTTCCAGCGAAATCACTGAATATTGTCTCAGCTTCTCAACTCAAGGCCACTGCGCGCCACTACACTTAGGCCCGTATTAATAAATCGCTCTTGGTTGAGCTCTCAAGTGCGATCAACTGATACGCTCTCAAGTTGTGATCAGCATCTTAAGATCGTCGCTGATTAATAAAGACATTTCAAGAGCATCTCAGATCATGTCGCTTTCAAGAGCCGCATCTCAAAACGCTACGCCACGAACCAGAATTTGAGAGCAAGATTGAATGAACTACGAATGAACGATTTATTTTCTTTATTGAAAGTTCGGTTTTTCCTCAAATAAAATATATCGTAAGGTTAAAATTTATTACTTCGATGTAGTTGAATTAAATTAAATGCAATTATATTAAAGGTAATGTTTATTTTCTACATAATTGTCATAACCTTACTTTACTTTCTTTGTAGAAAGGATGTAAGCCATTATATTTGTCTATATTTTCAAAGTTACACTGTGACGATGTCAAACCTCTTTTGTAATAATACTCATTTGATCTCTTAATTCTTTCATAATCCATTTCATTCCATTTGATAGTTTGTCATTATTAATTCTAAATTCAAATAACCTGCCATTCCGATATTGTCTTTTGGATTAGCAAAAACTGCAATTTTACAAAATAATATGTTATAAAATACCTAAATAAGTTTATTACAACTGGACTCTTTTAAATATATATGATAATACCTTCGTAAGTGGTTGTTTTGATCCAGATTGTTGAAGCACGAAAAGTCTGTGATAATAATGCTCCTACTGTTTCTGTAATTTAGTGTCCACTGAGGTTTGGTCCTTGGGCTAGTTGAACAAACCCAAAGCCTAGGACTGCCTCGTGACAACACTATCTATTAAAGAACTTAACGCAATTCATCAATGAATAACTATAATTTATGAAAATAAACGTTCGTTTATTAGCCATGCAGTATTTCCAGCGCGTATCCTTTTTACGATTTCGGATCTTTTTAGACTTCAGCGAGTTCTCGCCAGGTTCTGATATCTACCAAATCTTCGGATCTTTTCGCAATCATGCCAAATAAATTTGTTTATTCCCAGAGGAATATAAAAATATTCTTGTAATGATGGTTAATATAATTATAATTATCAACTTCTGACATAATATTTTCGAAATCCTTGATTCTAGCAACTGGAAATCACGCTCTCAAGTCACGGATCGACTGCACTCAACATTCTGTATCTCAAAGCACATCGCAAGTGCGCCCTTGAGAGTCGAGATTGATTTATTTGAATTATTATGTAATTATTTTTTTAATTGATTGATTGATTTATTATTAAATACTAACTCAGCTGATTACGGCATCTCAATCAACAGCTTAAGATATGTTTAATAATTAGATTAGCATCTTGAGATCGCTCTCAGAGTTGAGGTCGGTTTATTAATACGGCCCTTAGTGTCATAATGACAATAGTAGATTGTATGTATTACTTGTCAATAATACATACAATCTACTATTCTAGAGTAGAATCCTGAACGTAGCGAGGGATTCAATATACGTCTCCCGAAGGAAAATAATTTTGCGCCCGAGTGATACACTCTACTTTTCATCCCCCTCTATGAGAAAAAGAAATAAAACGCACTTTTAGATACTTTACAGCTCATATATTTATTTACAAGCACAAATTAAATATGAATATAACGTGACCTAATTTGCACCGCGCGCTCTCATTGGTCAAGCCTTCATTTATTTCGTGATACGTAGATACTAACTTTTCGGCCTAATAGATGTCTGGATAGCTACCACGCGACATACTTCGACTTCAGATCTTTAGTACCGGAGTTCAAATCCCAACTGGAGGAAATGTGATGTCTCATAACTTGAATATGGCCGAGCAATGGCGGAAAGAGCCGGATTATTACCTAAATCCCCACAAGACCGTCGCCGACGCCACGGAAATTCATTACTGCCCTCTCGCCCTCTCTAAAAGTCTTGAACAGAAAAGACCTACTTTGCTCCCACTTTTCCAGGGACCAATCATTGTTTTTCGTATAGATATAAAAATTCATTATGGCTTCGCAATATTTTACATGACACAGTTCACACTACGGTTTTTATGTGCAGGCATTATAGTGTATTATCTATGGCAGGCATGGTGCTTACCATCAGGCTGCAACCTGCTCGTCACTAAACTTAGTTTTATGAAAATATATTTAAGGATGACTTGCCTTATATCTCTCATCTATCTTCCATCCGTAATTTATACTATCTATACTTCTATACTAATATTATAAAGAGGTAAAGTTTGCGAGTTTGTAGGGGGTAATCTCTGGACCTACTGAACCGATTTTGAAAATTCTTTTACCAATAGAAAGCCACGTTATTTGTGAGTGTCATAGGCTAAATGTTAAAATGACCACACGTGCAAAGCCGCGGGCATCAGCTAGTCTATTATATTATCACTATTATATTATCGCACAAGAACGAAGCGTTACGCTTCTTCATTTATTATAAGAACTTCTAAGGAGTGGAATGGCCTCGTCAGTGTTTCCGGTAAAATATGACCCAGGTGTGTTCAAGTCAAGAGTGAATAATTATCTACTAGGCAAACGTGCTACACCTTCGACCACATCATCGCTTTCCAACAGGTGAGATCGTGGGCAAACGATAGACTTACTACTTCGTCAGGCCCCGATAATTAAAGCCCAAAACTTGTCAAAAATTATCAATTACTTTAAAAAAAACGACTGAATTTGTTTTGATGAAATTCATATGAGAAAACAGACATATCTACACTTTTAAATATAAAAAAGGTATAGTTTAAATCGGTCCATAAATCCAAGAGACAATAAGTAATAATCAAATCACACCAATAATAAACTGAAACGTATGAACGGATTTCAATGTAATTCGGTGAGGAATACCCACAAAATACATAGATACCTACATGGATATATACCTAGATGCATAGATACATAGCGTCTCGTCGAACAATGTCACGTTCTCAAAATGTCATAATGTCACATTCTCAAGATGTCACGTTCGCTGTTTGTCACACTCGCATAATGTCCCGTTCGCTGTTTGTTACGTTCGCAATATGTCACGCCCGCATAATGTCCCATTCGCATGATGTCACGTTAGATACATCGATACACACATAAATACAAGTGAAGTTAATTATAAGCTTTTAAAAAGGTAAGATATTATTATTGGTGTGGAGTGTAGTGTTTCCAAACTTTTTCTATCTCATTCTACAATGAGACAGAAAAAGTATATAATAGACGAGCTGTGCCCGCGACTTTGCCCGCCTGGTAACTATTCTGGAGGATCCTATGTTTTATTCTAAAACCAAAAATACCACTATACCCATGCCATACCACATTACACTTCGTTCAGATACCAAGTATACCAGTTTTTAAATCAAACCGTAAGCTATCAAGTAGTAAAACCGCATCGCAATCAGACCAGTAGTTTTTACAAGATGCGCGAACAGATAGACAGACATCTTTTGTAAAACTGTTATATTGTTACGAGCTGGGGTTCAGATAAAATTAATGTACGCCAATTACACAAAAAATTAACACCTTTATTCGAAAACCACAAAAATAAATTAAACCGACAAGTAACACTCAAACACTCTTTAACTTGACTGTACACGCTAATCATTTATTCAGTTTATAATACTCGCTTCGAATCACTACGGTCGTTTCGTTCCGAATGCCAAGTCAAAACTTCCCAGGCAGTCGATGCGCACTCTATTTATACCGCGACGGAAGTTTGCAGAAGGTACTCGTACGTACTCGTATGTTCTAGCAGTAGTCGGTAGGCACTTGATGTCGCGCCGCGCCTGTAGTTACCTAAAGCCGGCGGCGCCTTTGATGTTGCCGCGCCCGTAGGTATATACCTACCGCGCGCTCTGGAAACTTATGTAAGTACCTACGCTCCACTGGTGTGTTCCAGAAGGTTCCTAAAGATGTAAGTATTGCGTCACCGGACCGTGGCTCCTCGAACATTTTAATACCTACTGTTTTTCAACCGTTAAGAATCAACCGGCCGGCGTAACATATTCTTGTTCAGTAGCTTATTGACCGAGCGAGCGCGAAGCGCGAGCGAAGCGTCTCCGTTTCAGCTGGGGCAAAATTTCTTTCGTATGTCCGAAAGTCCGGTTGTTCTCCACTAGAGGTCCGCATTTCTCAACCGATCTAGATGAAACTTGGTATGCAGGTTAAACAATTTTTAGAATTTTTTAGTCGTCGGGGGATTTTTATTGTTTTACTTCCCCCAAAAAGGGCAAAAAGGTGGCTACTTTATAGCTCCGCCTTATTAGATCTGATTTCGATGGTTCTTTATTTTAAAGGCAGTAACATAATTGACGGCCGATTGGTCTAGTGGCTAGAGACCCTAGGAACGAAACCAAAACCCAAGCCGCTACCAATAGGTATAGTAATTTACTGATTTCCATGAAATAAAGTGTTTCTTTTTTTTTTATAAGTACTTAATAAAATAAAATATTTTGAATAATATAATAATTTATTAACAATGAAACAAATTACGTTAAATGAATAATACTAATGTATAAACAAATAGCATTTGGGAGATTTCGATAATATTTTAGGATATTTAAACTGTAGCCTGGCAGCACTGAATACGTAGTAGGCACAATATAAAAGGGCCTCAGTGCAGCAGTGATTCAAACAAAATAAACCCGTTAGTAACCTGTAGTCTGTGAACAAACAAACCTACAGTAAAGTTGTTGTATGTAAAATTGACGTCCTATTGTGTTGTGTTTTCTTTTGTGCTGTTTTAAAAGAGATCTAGTCCCAGTTTTGAAAAACATAAGGTGAAGTATTTTTTTCATAATACCTTCATATATAATTTAAAATACTTTTTCGAGCTATAGGTAATGATAATTTGTAAGGTTGTGATCATGTTGATTCAGAAAAACTTTTTTTTAGCATTTGTGCAATATCAATTGAAGGGGTGAGATCTAGAAGGGTTTTAACTGTTATTTTTCTTCAAAATGATCTAAGGGTATCGTTGGATTCAGCGTGAAATTATGTAACCTTACTAGATTTTCAAAATTACGAACTGAGGCCTAAATCTCGAGATTGTCAGTCTAAAAACGATTTATCTGACACAGGAATCGAGCACTTAGTTTGTAAATGATTCAATGTAATATGTATAATTTTAATTTATTACAAGACAAAAATGAATTAATAAACAAAAACCTGTTATTATATTGACAAGTAAGTTTGTGAGTTTGTGAGCTTTAAAAAGAAAATGCCATTACCTTTCGTTGAACCCCTAAATACGCGGGATATAGACTTATGTAGGTACTTGAAATTCCTCGAACTCATAGCAATAAAATCCAGAAGGTATGTTTGGTGGTGTTGTTCTATTGTATGTACTTTGTACACGTGCAATAGTATTCGTGAAACTTTCCAAGTAACACACATGTGTACCTGTGGTTTGTTTATGTTTGGGCTCATTGCTTAAAGCACTTATTTGGCTCACACTACGAACCTAAGTTGAAAGATGTAATGATATCGAAGATCATGGTAATCGGTTCATTGTGAGAAATTGAAAAACAAAATTATTAAAAAATCTGTAAATTCCTTAAATCCAATGGAGATATTGATACCTACGTTTAATTACAATACAAAATATTGTATTTTTTTGTAGTTGTTCGTTCAGTTTACTTACTAATCATTTGTTTCAATAAATGCACCATAAAACTTAAGTTGTTTTTTTAACTATGACACGTCAATTAAATTCGAAAAATATACTTACAATTTATGCCTTTATAAGTCGAAATTTTAGCAATTAAGTAAATCCTTTCATCCCGAAATTATTTTTAAGAAAACTGATTATCTCGTAAGTTTTACACTACTGCCCAAAAAAGGAGTGTGATGTTTTTAGGATTAATGTATGTATGTATGTATGTATGTATGTATGTATGTATGTATGTATGTATGTATGTATGTATGTATGTATGTATGTATGTATGTATGTATGTATGTATGTATGTATGTATGTATGTATGTATGTATGTATGTTTGTATGTTTGTATGTTTGTATGTTTGTATGTTTGTATGTTTGTATGTTTGTATGTTTGTATGTTTGTATGTTTGTATGTTTGTATGTTTGTATGTTTGTATGTTTGTATGTTTGTATGTTTGTATGTTTGTATGTTTGTATGTTTGTATGTTTGTATGTTTGTATGTTTGTATGTTTGTATGTTGGTATGTTGGTATGTTGGTATGTTTGTATGTTTGTATGTTTGTATGTTTGTATGTTGGTATGTTGGTGTGTTGGTGTGTTTGTGTGTTTGTGTGTTTGTGTTTGTGTGTTTGTGTGTTTGTGTGTTTGTATGTTTGTATGTATGTGAGTTTCTTTATTCCACCGTAACTTTTAAATGCCTGAACAGATCTTGACATATGGAGTATCGTTAGAATCTTTATATCCCCCGAGTAAAATAAACTATTTTTTTTGTTGAAAAAAATGGCTCTTCTTTGTTAGGTTATTCTGCCGCGGTAAATTATTATTATTCTCGCTACAAGTTGTTTATATTCCTATTAAAAATTGGCTTTTACGGACAGGAACCAAATCTAACTCAGAAATTTAATACTTAGTCACGATATAGAAACTAATATCACAGTCGCTAAGCCATGTCAGAGGCCCTGGGGCTGCCTGACAAACTCTGATACCAGAGGCTAGCACTACCTCATACAACAAACAAACATACCGCAGAATAAATAATCTTACATCTAATAGGCATGTGTTTCCAGTTAAATTACTTTACACAGGGACCTCACCTACCTATATGAAAGTAGTTTTAAAATGCACGTACTAAATTTTCAAACAAAAAGGGTCCGTCTGTACCTCAGGACCTGTACTGATCTACATAATATCGTTGTCTAGATAGGTATCTACTAAATTGTTTCATATGGAATATCATCAAATATCAATTAATAATTACCTATGCATGTGAAAAAATTGTTAGTGCAGCGAGTGTGGCAAGAGCGATGCGATTAGGGAAGTCCGTAAGCTAGTTTGTATGTAGATAATCGCGTTTTAAAGTTTTTATCTTCTTCTAATCGGCATAATTCATCAACGCACATAGGATACTTTTTATCCCGGAAAATGGTAAGTTACCACGGAAAAACTGGAAATTGTCTGAAATGTACTCGCTGTAAAGAACTGAATGACATGCGTTGCCGTGGAAACGAAATAATAACAAGTCTGTCAAAAAGATCAAGAGCGTTGGTGCTATACTTTTGCATTGGTTTTTAATATCCTAGATGATTGGCTATTTTTTCGCGTTAAACTGTAGTCCGCGCAGATTAATTCCCGGCGAAAGCTAGTATATAAAAAGTTATTCGAGCATATTCAAAAATAAAAACTTAGGTTGGGTTTCCTTTAAATTAATAAACTTTAGTTAAATTACGGAGAACGTGCGATTACCTTCATATAAATTACTTATGATCTGTGGGTGACTGTAACCGGATAACAGAATTTCATTTTATTCAAAAATTTTCCTCTGCCATTAACTAAAAGCCAATAATAATGCAGTGCTGCCCCAGTAATTGATAAAACGTTAGTAAAACGATTGACATAATTACTCAAGAACCGTTATTTAATTTTGAAAGCCTGATTTTTTGCTTGACAAGTAGTTAAGTAATTCTAAAATTGTTGTATATTCGGAATTAGTATAACAACAGCTCCTAATATATTTCTCTAAGTTAGATGGGTTTAAATATACTTTGACATCATTAACTCATTTTAAGTAAAAATATCAATAATTACTTCTCGCTGGGCAACGAAGGTTTGAAGTCAAATGATTAGATTTTCATGATATATTTTCTTAAACAGTTTGAAAAATATTTAATTTACAGATTTGGCCCAGTTACATTTTTTTAGTACAATAGCTGTGTCCGTGTGGTTATTTCCCTGGGTTAAAAGTTACCTATGAGTTATTCAAGGATCAAAAGTACCTATAAAGTACAAAATCTCAACTTTCGTTCAGCCGTCAAATAGTTTTTTTATCGATTGCTCGGTTTCTACTCATCGGATTGAGATACAAAGTACACAAGTTTTTAAGTAAAAATCCAACAGTGAACTGCATCGCAATCGGTATAGAAGTTTCTAAGTGATGCGCGAACAAATAAACAGACAGAAAGACACGATTTAAAAAAAACTTGTTATATTCTTGTTCAGTAGCTTATTGTACCCTAGACCATTTTTTTATTATCTTCATTGTACAGACTTTTTGGTACTTACTGCTTTAATATAGGTACTAGCTGTGCCGACAGCGTTAAATTTTTTGCTAGGATATAAGGATTCTATGAATCATTCCAGAACAAAAGGTATCAATAGGTATACCAAATTTTAAAAAACTTCGTGCAGACTTCAAATAGATTTTTATAGATATCTCGGAAACTGCTCATTGGATTGAAATACCAAGTATAGACGTTTTGAAGTCAAAGTCTAAGCTGTGTAGTTTTTATGTGATGCGCGAACAAAAAACAGAAAGACAATATTAAAAAAAAAAAAACCGTAGCTATTTTGAGTACCGTAGGGTCACAGAATAAATAATAGTACAAGTACAGAAGGATAACTGAATAAAGTCATTTAAATACATAGCAACTCTCGCTACAACGCAATAAAGTGCAATTTAACTCGCACAGCGCTGCGAGCTTTCAATTATATTTACCTAGAAGGCTCTCACCCATTGCGTGCAGGCTAGAATGTACCGTATCACAACGCGCGAGAGCTTCCATTGCTCTAACCGTTTCAGAATCGGTCTGTCACTTTTTCGAACGGCAGGGTTGTATCAAGATATAACTAGGTACTTGTGCTAGTAATTATTCAGTGATATAATATGACTTAGATATTGTAACCGAATAAACAAGTATGTAAAATTGTATTATTTTATTACTTATTGGTATAAATGTTGATAGTTCTATTAACTACATATAATGTAATTCTTATCAGAAAAGACCTAGTACCTCATTATTTGATTATATCATAATAGGTTACACTTTGATGAATGAAGGTGCCTGTCTGACTTCAATGCTTAACAATGAATGAAAAAGAAATGCTTACCTACCCGGTTAAAGCATTTTGAACCTTAAGTCAAGTGTCAAGTCAAAAATCCTCAGAATGGGTAAAAAACGCGAAATCAATTTTAAATCAAAAACTGGCTGGCGCAGCAACCAGGTGCATCGGCGCGTTTTCAAATGTCACATTTGTGACAAAGTGTATCGGAGGTCCGGGGATTTTGGCAACAAATGTGCCAACATGTATTTAGGGGCTACGTAATAAAATGTCGGTATTTTACGAGATTTGTCAGACCGAATGCTATGCAGTACCTTCTAGGTTTCTCCTTGGTATTCATAATTAAGAAAAGAATAAAATTTGACAAAAACTTTACGTAAGTTTACGTAAGTAGGTACTTTATCGTTAAGCCTACGACGCGCGACTCATCGAGCGCACGCTTGACACTACTGAATGAACCCAAATATTACGGCCCCGAAGTTTAGGTATAATATTTGTACTTGTTGCGGAGTGCGACCGCCCTGGTAGGGTGCAAAAAAATGCAAAAAATGTGCCAAATGTTAAAGAACTATTTAGAAAAATACAAATTTTGGCCCCTTCAATTCAAGATAGCGGCTAACTCCCACCCCTCGAAGTCGAAAATTTGTTTTTTTCGTAGAGACCTCGTAACTAAGCAATACAAATCAAAACATCAACTTAACCACTATTTGTAGGGCAAAGCTTCATATTTTCCCCCAATGATTGGCCAACCGTTATTTTATAGAATGTTCTATTAGAATCATAAATTGTTTTCATATACTTACGTATCTTCTATCTATCTATCTATCTATACTTATAACTAGCTGTACCCGCGGCTACGCACGCGTGGCATTTCTCTAGTTTAAAAGTACTACAATAGTATGTTCTATTCCAATACCTAAAATACCAATATACTTCCACGAATTCCACGCCGATTCCTCGCTGCCTGCGTGGAATCACGAACAAATTCCACGCAGGCGGCGTGGAATTGGCGTCTTAAAATTAGAGAATTAGGCCCCTGGAGGCAGCGTTGCCAGAATGTTACTTTTGTAACATTTAACGTTACTTTTGACCCTCTCATGTTACTTTTATGTTACATGACTATAAATGTTACTTTTCCGTTACCTTTACGACTAAAACAAATATATTCAAATTTTATCCAGCATTAAATATATAATCGTGAAACGGAACGCACCAAAGGAAGTTTTCGTTCGTCGTTGGCGCATAAGATTTTGAGCCATCTTCGTCTCGAATTGGATCAATCGCGAATAAGTTGAATTGTTGCTATGAAGCGTAGCTATGAAGACTTTTTGACCGAGTGAGCGCGAAGCGCCTCCGTTTCAGCTTGGGCAAAAATGCTTTTGTATGTGTTTCCGTCTGCCCGGCTGTTCTCCTCTACAGGTCGCATTTCTGAACCTATCTAGACGAAACTTGGTATACCTACAGGTTTAACAAATCTTAATTTTGATTAGGGAGGGGGGAGGGGCGGTTAATCCTCATAAAATGGGCATAAAGGGGGCTGAACAAGGTCTGACATCTGGACTTACGAAAGCATTTTTGCCCAAGCTGACACGGAGATGCTTTGCGCTTGTCCGGTCAATAAAGTGCCATATTACAGTAATAGAGTAGTTTCCTAAATTAAATAAGATAATGTTACTTTTCTCGTGAAAATGTTGATTTTAGAGCTGTCTCGTGTTACTTTTGACTATCGGCTACTGGCAACACTGCCTGGAGGTCGTGCTAGTGCTAGTGTGAGCCAAATCCGAAAAACTTTATAAATTTGAATTTAGTGGGACCCTTGGTTGCAGTGAATGAAATGCTTGCGTGTTTTAAGGTCAATCAGCGCCATCTAGTTAAATCGGAGGGAGAACTTTGATGCCTTTGGTTTATTCGCTTGAGTCGGACCATTTGTTTGGATATATCCCATTATATATATTGTTTTCAAATAAAACTTAACGGTTTACTTCAGGAAATTACAGAAGCCTTAAAAAATCAAAGAAAATGTAAAAAAACGCATAAAATATGTAAATGCTTATAAATATTGAGGCAAAACATTTATAGCAGCGCGTGGATTCGTTCCATGTGCCTCTGGGTTGCAGGCCGCTTCCACTATGCCACTCTGACTTGTGATATGAGCACCGAAATTACGGTACCGTTTTATAAACGGATGTCCTATTATTATTCCTTTCAAATTAACAAAACTTTAGACTCATATCCCGCAGGAATCCCGTATTTTTTCGTGATTCAAAATATTATTGATTTTAACACATAATATAAACTTTGACTGTGCCAAGTTACATCAAAATCCGTCAGGTATTTTCATCGTTATATGTGGTTTTTTTTAAATAACTTTCAACCCCTATCCTGCGGAAACTATTGTTTTTTTTTTCGGGATAAAAAGTATTCTAAATGTTAATCCATAACATAAGCTATGATTGTGCCAAGTTGCATCAAAATCAGTCTGATAGTTTCTGCGTGATGCGTGTTCAAAGAGACAGACAGACAGACAGACAGACAGACAGACAGACAGACAGACAAAAAATAAAAACATATCCTTTTTGCACTCCATATCGATTTTGAAGTTTATGTCAATTATAATTTTCAAAAAATATTTAATGTACAGATTTAGCCCAGTTACAGTTTTATTATAGTATAGATACTGGCTGTACCCGTGGCTTCGCACGCGTGGTCATCTCTAACTTAACAGTACTCTATGTACAATTCCAAGACCTATATATACCAATATACCAACGTTAGATCAAAATTCCTTCAGCCGTCAAAAAATTTTTTCGATTGCTCGGCTTCTACTCATCGGGTTGAGGTACCAAGTACCCTAGTTTTTAGGTCAAACTCTAAGCTATTCAACAGTGATTGCAATCGGTCCAGTGGTTTTTACGTGATGCACGGACAAACATACAGACTTACAAATAAACAGATAAACAGACAAACAGAGAAACAAACA
Source organism: Alsophila aescularia (assembly GCA_946251855.1). Classification (NCBI taxonomy): domain Eukaryota; kingdom Metazoa; phylum Arthropoda; class Insecta; order Lepidoptera; family Geometridae; genus Alsophila; species Alsophila aescularia. The sequence goes on from OX276374.1 coordinate 19,813,513, forward strand.
GACAGACACGAATTTACAAAATTCTTGTTCAGTAGCTTATTAAATGTACCCTAGACCATTTCTTTTTTCTAATTTTGTTCTTTGTACAGACTTTTTCATTCATATTGCTTTATTATAAGTATAGAATAGATAGATAGATAAAGCAATAATAACGAAAAAGTCTGTACAAAGAAACAAATTAAAAAATATAGCTTTCCTAAAACAAGCTACTAAACAAGAATATAACATTTTTTAAATTCGTGTCTGTCTACTTGTCTGCTTGTCTGTATTTTTGTTCGCACATCACGTTAAAACTACTGGACTGAATGCGATGTGGTTTTCACTTTTGGATAGCTTAGTGTTTAACTTAAAAACTGGGGAACTTGGTAAATGCCAAGCAATCGATAAAAACTTATTTGACGGCTGCAGGAATTTTGAAGAAATGTAGTATATTGTACTTTATAGGTACTTTTGGTCCTGGAATAACACGTATACTTCTACTTTGAAATGAAATGACCACGCGGCCAAAGCCGCGGGCACAGCTAGTCGTAAATAAATATCCCTTTCCCGTCATCCTCTCCTAAAACCCATCCAACTCATTCCACTGTCAGATCCAATTCTATTCATCTTACTATCTCGTATTCAACATCGTTATAGTTTGATCAGTAGTTTTACATATGAGTAATGGAGTTCAGTTTGATGATGATGACACACAAAAGTCAGTGGAATCCTCAAATATTTTACCTACAGTAAAGTGTTCGGGGTTTGGGCTCATTTTGCTCAGCTTATAATTTAAAAGCTGACTGTCTGGACAGTCAGCTTCAGTGTAACAGTTAAAGAGGTGTGCGAACAAGACGAATGGCGAGATAAGAAAAAGTCCACCAAGAAGCTACGCTATGCGAAGAAAAAAATAATTGATTCTAGATACCAGCTAGAATGTAATTTATTATTGCAACGGGTTACGAGTATTATTTTGATGCCTTAGCATTAGCGAAAGCTGAAAAACACGACTGCTATATTAAATCTTTAATCAGCTTTTCTTTCAACTCCTGCAATACAAAGTAGATGTAAAATTCAAATAAATAAAACATTAGTTTATTTAAAAAAAAAAACTTATAGTAGAAAAATATAGCGCGAGAGGTAATAACAACAAATATAGCGCGAGAGGTAATAACAACAAATATAGCACGAGAGGTAATAACAACAAATATAGCGCGAGAGGTAATAACAACAAATCTGGAACCAATAAATTCTTAAAATAACAAGTTTAAAGTTTTTCTTTTACTCACGGTCTTTTTATGTTGCTTGCTGGTGCTAGGTACGATTGAGCCAGTTTGCTATTTGGACGAATGCCATATGCAACTTATTATATTCCTTATAGTTTCTTTTTATGTTGCTTGCTGGTGCTAGGTACGATTGAGCCAGTTTGCTATTTGGACGAATGCCATATGCAACTTATTATATTCCTTATAGTTTCTTTTTATGTTGCTTGCTGGTGCTAGGTACGATTGAGCCAGTTTGCTATTTGGACGAATGCCATATGCAACTTATTATATTCCTTATAGTTTCTTTTTATGTTGCTTGCTGGTGCTAGGTACGATTGAGCCAGTTTGCTATTTGGACGAATGCCATATGCAACTTATTATATTCCTTATAGTTTATTTTTATGTTGCTTGCTGGTGCTAGGTACGATTGAGCCAGTTTGCTATTTGGACGAATGCCATATGCAACTTATTATATTCCTTATAGTTTCTTTTTATGTTGCTTGCTGGTGCTAGGTACGATTGAGCCAGTTTGCTATTTGGACGAATGCCATATGCAACTTATTATATTCCTTATAGTTTCTTTTTATGTTGCTTGCTGGTGCTAGGTACGATTGAGCCAGTTTGCTATTTGGACGAATGCCATATGCAACTTATTATATTCCTTATAGTTTATTTTTATGTTGCTTGCTGGTGCTAGGTACGATTGAGCCAGTTTGCTATTTGGACGAATGCCATATGCAACTTATTATATTCCTTATAGTTTCTTTTTATGTTGCTTGCTGGTGCTAGGTACGATTGAGCCAGTTTGCTATTTGGACGAATGCCATATGCAACTTATTATATTCCTTATAGTTTATTTTTATGTTGCTTGCTGGTGCTAGGTACGATTGAGCCAGTTTGCTATTTGGACGAATGCCATATGCAACTTATTATATTCCTTATAGTTTCTTTTTATGTTGCTTGCTGGTGCTAGGTACGATTGAGCCAGTTTGCTATTTGGAGGAATGCCATATGAAACTTATTATATTCCTTATAGTTTCTTGGTGAACTGACACTAATAAAAAAAACGTGTTTTAAAAACAAACAATCAATTTACGCTTTGTGCGCATAAAATAGAAGAACAACGAAGAAATTAGATAAAACTTGGTTTAGAGACGTGGACAGGGAAACGGTACAATACAAAAGAAGAAATCTTATATATATATCTCGCCGCCCGTCTTGCTCATTTCTGGTGGACATCCAGCCTAATGCTATATTTTTCTATCTCGCCGCCCGTCTTGCTCATCTCTGGTGGACATCCAGCCTAATGCTATATTTTTTTATATAAAATTTGGTTTCAGAAATGGATTCTGCATTCATGGAGTTCTACATCCCAGCTCTCAGAGCCACGGGTGGATATAAAGACATCTACGATTCACTCGACAGCGACGACTTGGCAGACGTCGTCAGAGTAGCTGTGAGTGCTTTAGACAAATTCCACAACATATCCTCAGTAAATAGAGCAAATAAATCCGCAAGAGAGTCCAAAAAGCTCCTGGAACAAGGGAACGTACATTATGGGAAAAGCGAATACAAATCCGCCATACTATGCTTCAACAAGGCATTAGCATTCGCTCCCCTAAACTCCCTAAAACTTAGATTAGCATACTCCAACATTTCTGCAGTGATGCTAACTATAAAGGCATACCAAGCTTGCGAGCAGAATATTGATATTTGTTCCGCTAAGGTCTGTCCACAATTTCTAAGAGAAGATATGGAAGAACGAAAAAAGAAAACTCACAGGTTCATCATGGCAGAAATGGTGAAAGACTCGATTTTTCATACAAGTAGATTTGTCAATGAGTACATTAACTTTAATGTGAGAAGAAACGCTGAAGTTCCATGCGCAAGCGACGATGTCTACGTAGTAAACAACGACGGGATCAAGAAGATAGTTGCGGCCAGGGACATCAAAGCAGGTAGGTATTTATTTACTTAGGTGTGTACGCATTTGTTTAAGTTGTTTGTTAGATTTACATAGTAAAGAACGATGGGTACATTGGGACCGTCCAACCAATAGTCATATAGTAAGTAATTTTGCGTTGAACAGTTGTGACGTTGACACCTTATCTCAATTCATTGTATGTTCCTAGTTATACTGTCATGAACATGGCATATTGAGTTTTTGGTGGGAAAGCTAAAATGTGACGTTGATTTCGTTTTTTTTCTCAAACATGTGTTTCTTACTCGTAGAATGTACTTGTACTATTATTTATTCTGTGGAATGAGTGAGATGTTTACTCTAAACTAAACATTTATTTATTGATTATTTATTGTACTAGCTGAACCGGCAAACTTCGTACCGCCTTAGAATCAATAAAAATTGTTACTTATTAGCTGTTTTTTTCTCATATATTTTTTATAGAACGGCCTTTTTTTTTGATATCTCGAGATTAGATTAACTGATTTCGATGGTTTTTTCTTTTTCGTCTTCTGGTGACAGCTTACAAATTTTGCTCCCATCCTCCTCTCTCTGCCCCCTCACTCCCTCTAAAACCCGTCCCCTCAATTCATTTTTGTATATGTATAAAGATGTCACTTTCACACCTGTCACTTTATATAGAATTTGCCAAAAATTGTGATTTGATGAGGTTTTCACTGTTGGATAGCTAAGGTTAAGTCTTAAAAAATTGTGTACATGGTATCTCAATCCAATGAATAAAAGTGGAACCATCAATAAAAAACTATTTGACGGCTGAAGGAATTTAAAGTATTCGTATTTTAGGTTCTGGAATAGCAAGTTGGCAATCATAAACCAGACAAATGTCCATGCGAGTAAAGCCGTGGGTACAGCTGGTACAACAGCTGGTATATTTCATATTATTATTGTGTATCAGTCACGTGTATGCTCATGACAGTATAACTCCAAACATACAACGCATTAACAAAGGTGTCAAATAAACTATTGTTCTACACAAAATATGCATAAAATTACCTATTTTTTACCCAACTGAGGGCTTAAAATACAGGTCTTTAAAGACCATTTCAATAATATATAATTCTTCTAACTAAACAGTAGTAATTTTCTGTAAAGCAACATTTTCATTTTTTTGATTATTCAAGTTAATGTAAATACTATAGTCTAATGTTGCAATTGCAACTATTAAAGTAAAGTAAATATGTTAACAAAAAAGAATCATAAAATTTATATAAATACTAGCTGCGCCCGCAGTTTCACCCGCGTCCGTCATGAACCACACATTTTTCCGGGATAAAAAGTAGCCTGTGTGTTAATCCAGGTTATAAGCTACCTCCGTACCAAATTTCATCCAAATCCGTTCAGCTCTTTAAGTGTGAAGTAACAAACATACACACACACCCACGCACACACACACACACACACACTCAAACACACACACCCACACACACACACCCACACACACACACCAACACACACGCACACACACACACACGCGCACACACACACACACACACACACACACACACCAACACACACTCTAACATAAATACAAACTTTCGTCTTTACATAAATTTTAAATTTGTTATTGTTTGCTAATTACATAACCTAACCTACTTTAAATCGTTATAGATCCTACATGGTTATTTGAAATGAAAAATGGTAAGACAAACCTAAAGATGAGTTCGTCAACTTTTTTATTTTATTTTTCACATTATGGCGTCTGGTTGTCGCCATAATGAATTTTAATTACTGTCATGTCTTAGTGACGTTCGCAAGATAAATCGATTGACGTAAGAATTATTAAAATTGACCCTCGCGTTTGGTTTCTAGAGCGCCACAAAGAAACAAACATACATATATAGCTGATAAACACATTACATTCCTTTGCGTCGCGTAGTCGGGTCAAACTGGTAACTCCTTGTAATTACTAAAATTTAAGTGGTTTTCTTGGTGAGGCTGAACTGTGGTATAACACGCGGGAGCAAAAAATATGTGACACAGTGTGAACTGAAGGAAATAGATTTAGATGCGCTAGTTAAAGAAACACAACTGTTCTACCCCGCCATTAAACACGCGCTTTCTAAATGGAAAGAAAAACACTTGCGGTCAACAGTGACAGAAAACTGGCTTGTCGGCCTCTACATGAGTCCTTGCAGGCCTACTACTTATCGAGTTAATTTACTTTTGCCCCACCCTTAAAGAAATACTGGGTACGCTCATGCTTGGCAAGATTACTATAGAGTTCATCAGTACTATTTCTTTGTTTCTAGGTACGATGGTTGCAATGGAGCGTGCGTTCGTCAGCACCCTGACTGATCCGAGCCAGTACACCTCCTGCTACTATTGTCATAGGATGTCTCTTGTCTTCGTACCCTGCGAAAGGTGCCATGCTCTGTTCTGCACGGAAACTTGTAAAAACAAATGCATGGAAGAGTACCATGGTATCGAGTGCCAAATTGTCAACCTCTTGGGCGCTGTGTATGATAAACCAGAAATCAAACTCATGACGAGAGCCGCTATTAAGATGTCTTTGAAACTTGGCTGGGGAAAGTTAAGGTAGGTAAATACTAAAGTGGTTGTTTGAAGTGTCATGCTCTACAGCAGCGCCACTTTAATTTATAGGGATCAGTCATAGCGGAAAGTAGTGTACGTTAAACGTACATCATGTACGTAAGCCGATAATTGCTGTACGTATAACAGAAAACGAAATAATGATCATTCCAGCAGCGCCATTTTGAATTCGTACTTAGCCTTAGTCATTAAAAACTATTTAATAATGAAAACTAATGTACGTACGCTCCTTATAGTAGTATCCTCCTTATAGTGTACGTGCTCAATATATTATGATTTAGTAGTATTAAATGCATTTAATTAAATTGGGGAAAATTCAGGTAAGCAATATCTTTTCTGACTGAATTTGTGTAACCATAAACATAGATCAAATTAGATACCTAAAAGGTGTTGCTCCGTTAATTGCAAAAACAAAAGACAATATTGTCAAATCCGTTCAGTCCACCCGCTACAAGCCAATAACGTTTGCAGCGAGAGTCGGTGCATTTTCATTAAGAAATAAAATAGGTTTATGTAAAAAAAAAACATAATTATGAATGATGCAGATAACGAACTATAAGGTAAAAAAAATATGAGCCGTGGTGGCACGCCTGGCAGGTGTGAAACATCGAATATCATCGAGCTGAGGCGGAAAGACGAGCCACGAGCGGCGCGTTGCCCAGCGCCGTGGCCGTTTTTTGGCAACGACACAACCAGCCACACTACCAGTAGTGTCGTCTACAATTAACGACACTACCAAGCGCATTTTTGATAAAATTGTAAAAGTAACACAACAAAGTACAGGGCCATTATTCTCTATGAACAGTCACACGCGTAACGCGTCTCGCTGTGGAATCGTTCGGAAAAGTACGGCAATTCTCGAACATGCACAAACAATTCCACGCAGATATCTTAACGCGACGCGTTACGTGGCCGAGTGGCAATAAAGAATAAGGTCCCAGGACTATAATATATTATGACCTACATAAAAAAAAAGGAATTTTTGACCTGTCTCTTAGAGGTTAGTCTGGTTCTACTATTTGTTCTACTATAGAAAAGATTGGATAAAAAAAATACAACCTGTTCTACTGAGCAGTATGACTTATTGGATCCGAACAAATTGTATATTGGCCGTCCATGCTGTTCTACGATAGAACAGATTGGACAACAACAAAATAACATTTGTTCTACTGAGTAGATAGTAAGAAATTTTAAAGTGACTGGTGTCAAAGTGACAGGTGTCATCAAAGTGACAGGTGTCAAAGCGATAGCTGTCAAACTTAAAACAGCTTTTATTTTTGAAACTATTGATCGTTGACTATTAGTTTATTTACAGAAGTGATAGATCTCATTGATATCTTCTGTTTAGAATGACAGCTATCAAACTTAAAAGGGCTATAACTCTGAAACTAACGATCCTAGAAAATAAGTTTCTTTACAGAAGTGAAAGACATCTTCGTCTGTGAAACTGAAAAGGGCTATTACTCTGAAATTAGCGATCCTAGACTAGAAGTTTCTTTAGAGAAGACATAGGTCTCTTCAATATCTTTGTTTTGAATTACAGCTGTCAAACTAAAAAGGGCTATAACTCTAAAACGAACGACCTTAGGCTAGTAGTTTCTTTACATGAGGGATAGATCTCATCAAGATCTTCATTTTGATATGACAGCAGTCAAATTGACAGGTGACAGCTGTCAAACGTCAAAATATCCAGTATTACCAGCTGATGTCAGAAATGACAAGCAATGTTAAAAATGAGAGGCAATGTCAAAATAACAGTCAATGTTAAAAATAACTGCTAATGACAAAAATGACAGACAACGTCAAAAATGACAGGTGATATTTACAATGAGAAAGTATGCAGTCTTACTTATAGTCCAATTTATTACCTATAGTAACTACGAATTAGTTTCGGATAAATCCGTGTAATATGTATTTTTTTACATTGTCTGTCATTTTTGACATCAGCTGTCAATACATGATGTTTTGACGTTTGTCAGCTGTCAGCTGTCAATGTGACAGCTGTCATATCAAAATGAAGACCTCGACGAGATCTATCCCTCATGTAAAGAAACTACTAGTCTAAGATCGTTAGATTTAGAGTTATAGCCATTTTTGGTTTGACAGCTGTGATCCAAAACGAAGATATCGATGAGATCGATCACTTCTGTAAAGAAACTACTAATCTAGAATCGTTAATATCACAGTAATAGTCCTTTTTAATTTGACATTTGCCATCAAAAACGAATATATCGATGAGATCAATCACTTCTGGAAAGAAACTGCTAGTCAACGAACATAGTTGCTGAGTAATAATAGCTGTTCTATGTTTGACAGCTGTCACCCGACTTCACATTATCCCTCATTTTTCTCATCCCTCCTCCACTCTTCTCCTTACTTTACCATACCCCCTCCCCCACACTTTACCTTACCTTCCCTACACTCCCCCCTCTCTCCTTCCTTCCCCTCCCCTCCAATCTCCAACCTCTTAAGGGTTTCTGCTGTCATGGTAATTTGTGACTATCTATACTACTAAAACTACTACTATCTAAAACTGTAACGGGTCCAATTCTGTACATTGAAGATATTTTGACATTTTCTTTTGGAGGATACTCTATATTCGATAGTGAAGCCACAACTGTATTTTTGTAATTGTTGTCTGTCTGTCTATCTGTCCGTCTATCTGTCTGTACCTTGGCAGCACATCATGCCGAAAATACTCACTGAATTCAAATGAAATTTGGTATGATTTGAGTTTATACTTCGAGGTAGGACACTGGATACTTTTCATCCCGAAAAATTAAAGAGTTCCTGCAGGATAGGCGTAGAAAGTTATTTAAAAGTACACGTATCACGCTTAAACTACTGGTCGGATTTTGTTGCAACTTGGCAGTCATAGTTTATATAATGGGTAAAAATTGAGAATAATATTTATCCCGAAAAAATAAAGAGTTCTTGCGGGATAATGTCCCAAATTCTGTAAATTGAAGATATTGTGTAATTTTTTTTGGACGCCGTTCTATATTCAATATTAGAGACAAAACTGTATTTTGTACTTTTGTGTATCTGTCCGTTTGTTCGTCTGTCTGTACCTTGGCAGCGCATCACGCCGAAAATACTCACTGAATTCAAATGAAACTTGGTATTATTTAAGTTCATACTTATAGGTAGGACATTGGACACTACTACTTAACTTACTTTTCATCCCGAAAAATGAAAGAGTTTCTGCAGGATAGGGGTGGAAAATTATTTAAAATAACACATAACACGCTGAAACTATTGGACGGATGTTGATGCAACTTGGCACAGACATAGTTTATAAGATGGGTGAAATTTATGGATACTTTTTGTCCCGAAAAAATAAAGAGTTCCTGCGGGATATGGGTCCAAATTCTGTACATTAAAGATATTGTGTTGTTTTTTGGAGGTTACTCTTTATTCGATAATGAAGCCTAAACTGTATGTTTTTCATTTCTGTCTGTATATCTGTCTGTATCTTGACTGCGCATCACGCCGCCAGAACTACTGGATGAATTCAAATGAAACTTGGTATGATTTGAGTTCATACTACGAGGTAGGACATAGGATACTTAACATCCCTAAAAAATAATGGGTTCTCGCAGGACAGGGGTTAAAAATTATTTAAAAGAACACGTAGCATGCTGAAACTATTGGACGGATGTTGATGCAACTTGGCACAGACATAGTTTATAAGATGGGTGAAATTTATGGATACTTTTTGTCCCGAAAAAATAAAGAGTTCCTGTGGGATATGGGTCCAAATTCTGTACATTAAAGATATAGTGTTTTTTATTTGGATTTCTCTCTATGTTCTATGATGAAGCCTAAACTTTATGTTTTTCATTTTTGTATGTATGTCTGTATCTTGGGCGTACTTCACGCCAACTACTGATTGAATTAAAATGAAACTTGGTATGATTTGAGTTCATACTACGAGGTTGGACAAAGATTTAAGGGCGTTACAGACAATTAAGATACTATATACTATATTTGATGTTACGATATCTGCATATAAAATATTATAGCATCTTAGGCTAGATCTTAGAGTATCACACACGGCTAAGATACGATAATATATTGAAATTATTCATTCGCTCGCAGGCCGTCCTAGGTGCCACACGTATTTCTTCACCGCTTTCTATATACAGCATGATAAAATATGGGTAGTACAGTTTCACTATTAGATTTATCAGATAGCTCATCAGACGACGATTCTGATTATGAATTTGACATGCAAATTGCATTAGCGCACTGTAAAAGGTGATCAATTTGGATAGAAAATCACATTAAATTTAGAAAAAGCTGCAGTGAATTTAATCTTTACGCAGATGATTCTACAAAAAAATAATACTTATTTTAATAAGTCGAAGGAAACTTTTCTCGAAATTCATAATTTTAATAAGGAAGATTTAGTGAAACAAAATGCGAACATGCGCGGGAGCATTTGTACAGAACAACGACTTGCAGTATGCTAAGAACCATCTTGTTTACCTCAGCTTTCAAACATAATAAACCGCAGCTAAATCGGTCCATTCGTTCGAAATCTACGAATCGCACCACTCCCCCCCCCCCTTCCCCTCCATCCTCAAATTATAGCTGCGAATCATCTAGTTTACCCCAGCTTTCAAACATAAAAAAACACAGCTAAATAGGTCAATTTGTTTGGAAGCTACGATTTTCACCACCCTTTTCTTTATCACCTCCTGCCTCCCTCTCCCCATATATCTAAGAACCATCTCGATCTTATCAGCTTTCGAACTGAAAAAATCGCATCAAAATCGGTCCATTCGTTTGGTAGCTACGATGCCACAGACACACACACACACACACACACACACACACACACACAGCCACACACACTCATACACCCCTGAGCACCCTGTAGAGCAGATTATGATATATTTTGTATCTTAAGATAATATATATTTTGTATAAGATAATTAGAAGAGCATTTTACGATATATTTCGTATATTAAGATGACATCTTTTAATAAATTCCATATCGCTCAATATCTTAAGATAATGTAAGACGCAAATATATATTATCTTCGCCGTTTGTGATGGTTCATATAAATTGTATAGCGAGCGATATTTTATCTTAAGATAAAATATTATCGTATCTTAGCCGTCACGCGCTTTACATCCCGAAAAATTTAATGGGTTCTCGCAGGATAGGGGTCGAAACTTATCTAAAAGAACACGTACCATGCTAAAACTAATAGACGGGTTTTGATGCAACTTGGCACCGTCTTAATTTATATGATAGGTTAAAATTGAGGACATGTTTTATCCGGGTTCACTACGCTACTTCGAAACACGTTTCTCCTAATTTTCTGAAAAATTAAAGGGCTTCTGCGGGATATGGGTCCAAAGTTATGGTAATATTTAAGTAATAAATAATATTTTTTGGATGGTTCTCTATATTCGATTCTGATGCCAAAACTGTTTTACTTTTTATTTTTGTTTGTCTGTATGTCTGTTTGTCCGTATCTTGACCGCGCATCGCACAGGAACTACTGAATGAATTCAAATGAAACTTGGTATGATTTTAGTTCATACTACGAGGTAGGACACTGGAAACTTTTCATCCCGAAAAATTAAAGGGTTTCCGCAATATATGGGTTGAAAGTTATTAAAAAGAACACGTATCACGCTGAAACTACTAGATGGATTTTTTGATGCAAATTGACACAGTCATATATCTATACTTATAATAAAGCAATAGGTACCAAAAAGGCTGTAAAAAAAGAAGATAAATAAAAAAATGCTCTTGGGTGCTTAAAAAGGGTATTAACGGGTCTTTCTGTCTGTTTGTCTCTATGTTTGTATGTTTACGCATCACGTAAAAACTATTGGACCGATTACAATGCGGTTTTCATTGTTAGATAGCTTAGGGTCTGATTAAAAAACTGGTGTAATTGGTATCTCAATCTGGTGAGTTAGAAGCCGAGCAGTGGATAAAAGTATTTTTCACGGCTAAAGAAATTTTGATCAAATGTTGGTATATTGGGCCTGGAATAGCACATTATGGTACTTTGAACCTAAAGAAAAGACCACGCGTGCGAAGCCGCGGGTACAGCTAGTTTTAAATATTATAATAAATCGATACGTTTTAGCCTCGTGTCGTGGTGTGACCAAGATAATAATAATGAACAATCAGTAAAGAAAAAAAGAAAAAAAAATGATAACATCGTGGCAAACGTTATTGGCGTGTGGCGAAGATGATTGATGATTGATTGATGATTGTGGTGTGTTTCGATCTAAGGCTACTCAAATTCTGACAGAAAATATTTTGCTTACCTGAATTTATCCTAATGTAAATAATTGCATAAAATACTACTAAATCATGATATTTTCAGCACGTACACTATAAGGAGCGTACGTACATTAGTTTTCATTGTTAATTAGTTTCTAATAAAAAAAATAAGTACAAATTCTAAGTGGCGCCACGATAAAATATTCATTATTTCGTTTTCTGTTATACGTACAGCAATTATCGGCTTACGTACATGATGTACGTTCAACGAACATTACTTTCCGCTATGACATCATGACTGATCTCATAAAAATATGGTGGCGCTGCTACAGAGCATCATTGACTTGGTTTATGATAATTTAGGGAGTTTTATTGTTTGATGTATGGTTAATGACAAATATTCAGAAGAGCTATGGTATCGATAAAACAAAAGAGGCTTTGTATATCATCGTTCACATTGCTACCTTCAAAATAGTGAGTCTATGTCTGTCCGATGAGTTGGATGGTTTTCTAAATCATACCAATGCACATGATCTGTACCTTGTTCTCCAACTTGAAACATACGTTTTTATTATTTCAGTGTTGCCTCACAAGAAATCGGCGAGAAGAGATTAAAGAAGAGCACAGTTAAGGAAGCATTCGATTTCAGCAACCCTGTTTCTATACTGAGCTATGACGATCAAAAAGCTGTCTATCCTGGAAGGATATTCAACGGTAGCATCGTTTGCGGCACAATAGTGCGCTGTCTTAGTACGGTGCCGGCCTACTTTCCTGAAGGTAACTACAACTAGTTACATAATTATTACTTAAGTAGCTGCTAAGAAACTTGGTGTTTTGTCAATATTAGAAAGTCAGAACAGCTTCTGCACCTTCACTTATTACAGGTCCATTCTTGTTTACTCTAATTCCCTTTGGGACGGGTGTGTCAAGTATCAGCTTGAGCTTCAATTGACAGACATTCTAAAAATCTATCAGTGGCGACACATAGGACGAAAAAAGCCTCCACAGTGTGTAAGGCTGTCGGTATTCTTTAGGATACAATACGGAGAGTGCGCGCAAGAACTGCGCAACCTGATTCCACCATTACCATTTCATCGTCGGAGAAACAGTCGATCGTCGCAAAGCTCTCTATATAATGAAAATTCTATCGATCTACTCAGCCCGTATCAACCCACAGCTGGGTAAATGCCTCCTTTCTTCACGCCATTTGTTCCAGTCCTGTACATGTCTCATCTATTCCTGCATGCTTAACAATGTCATGTGACCATCGGGCTGGTCTGGTCGGTCTGCCCCGTGAACGCTGCACTCCTTTAGGCCACCAGCCACCACTCCGTTATCGCCTAGGTCCACATTTAATCATCCCGTCTTGCCAAGTGCCCTGCCCATCTCCTTTTATGCTTTGCTATCCGTATACCTACATCATCGAATTTATCAGTATACGGTAAAAAAGTAGGGGTCGATCTCAAGAATGAACAGATAAATTTGGCTGAAAGATAACCATGAGAGGCAAACCAATTCAGATAAAGACTCTGCAAGGAACTATCAACACTAAGGACCAAAATCGGCCTATTATGGTTTGCTTATCAAGGCGCGCAACTCGTGACGAGTTGTTAAAAGCAGCTAGAAGCTGCAAACCCACTACAGCAGTGAACGTCGGTGTTGGTGACCAACCTGTCAGACTATGTTTCAACGAAAGACCCAGGAAAACCGTATGTTATTTCGGGAGACCCGGACTAGATCAGTCCAGGCAGGTTTTAAATACTGCTAGCAACGGCTTTATCAACGTACGGCGAAGAGAAGGTAGTCCGGCTATACGGATCAGAAACTACGAAGAGCTGGCGGAGAAGCTCGGCGTCTCCGCGTCAGGAACAGGAGCCACATAGTAACATAACATTTTGTAGTGGCATCTTTATTTTACTTATATTTTTATTGCGTCTTAGTTTAAATCTAGTTCATCTTATGTCTCTATCGGCTGTTTTGTGCACTATTTTAGACACAGATATTGCGCGATTTCTGTTCCAATTCAAACATAAAAATTCGCAAATACACACATTATTTGTATCATACTCATTACACAACCATTATTCTTACACAACAAACTCACACTTCTCAAATACTCTTGCATTCATAATTATTAAGCTAGACGTGGCAACATTTATCTGCACTGAATGGACTCTTACCCACCTTTTTCATATTTGGCCACTATGGCCACTTTAGATCTTGTAACGGAAATCGATAAATCATTCTCTGTTGATTGCCACGTTTTAGAATCGATGGAGTCATGTAGAAATATCCTAAACGACCAATATAATTTTAAAATGTTAGTTTTTAATATAAGAAGTCTACAAAAGAATTTTCATTCGGTTTTGGTTGTTCTAAAAAGACTACAATTAATTTTGACTTAATTATACTACCCGAGTGTCATTTGGGCAGTTGTACTCTTATAATAAAAATACCTGACTATTTGCATTTTAGTACCGCGAATATAAACAACAAAGCTGGAGGTGTAGTCGCCTATGTTCGATCAGTGTGGAATGTTGTTGTCAGTAAACCAACAGTTCTGGAGTCCGTTAGTCTCATGATCGATTTTCCTAACTTTCAATCAGTTCTGGCTATTTACCGTTCTCCTTCATTTTCCAATATAAATAATTTTCTTACTTCTATGGAGCTAATCATGAGTGGTAAAATCTCTAATAATAGGAAAATAACGATTGCTGGTGATATAAATATTAATATTTTGCAGGAGAACTCTCAAATCAGTGACTATCTCAGCCTAACAACCGAGCTCGGTCTCAAACACGTAATCACTAAATCCACCAGAGGGCCCTCCTGCCTAGATCACATCTTGGTTGGTGTCAAATCGCAGGTTATTGGATTAATTAGCAAAACTGGTATTACTGATCATGATCTTGTCATGGTATTAAAACGAATGTTACTCCTAACTGCCGCAGTAAAACATTTACAAAAACAGATTATTCTGCAGTATCTGGTTAGTTGAGTAGTATAAACTGGACCGATACTTTCAGAATAAAAGATGCCTCACTTGCAGCTTCAAAATGTTCAATGACACTGGTTGGCACTTTTGGGAAAACATACAAAAATAGTCTCTAACACCCACAGAAAACATAATCTGAAAGATTATCTTACAAACGTTAACGTAATGTTTTTTCTGCTTTACTCAAAAATGTTAAATCTGTGCACAATAATCGCCAACAGAACTGCTAGAGAATAAAAACAACCCTAAAACATTGTGGAAAACAATTAAAAACGTTTGTGAGCTGAATAACAAGAAAGACTCTAATTCTCAACTCTTAAACGTCTCATTCACCTGTAGCGTCATTAAATTTATGCAATGAGTATTTTACAAATGTCGGACCGACTCTAGCAAATTCTATACTGCAAAGTTTAGGCAAAATACAAGACGAGCTTGCTGCTCTTGTAAATGTATCCTCAAATTCACGTGGCTCTTTCTTTCTTACGCCTACCAATATTTTCGAGATTGGGAATATTATTAAAACACTCAAAGATGGCACTGCCCCGGGAATGGATGGACTTAAAAATACTTTAATAAAAATAATCTGCCCTAATATCTTTGACCCACTCACCAGTGTAATTAATTTAAGTCTCTCTACTGGCATATTTGCAGACTTCTGGAAGGTGGCCACAGTGGTGCCATTTTTCAAAGATGGATCCAAACTTAACTGTTCAAATTTCCGCCCAATCTCGCTACTTCCAGTTTTTTCCAAGATTCTGGAAAGAGTCGTCAGTAAGAGACTTATTAAATTCTTGGAGCAGAATAATATTCTGACATCATCCCAATTTGGGTTTCGGCAAAAAAAGTCAACAGATGATGCCGTAACTCTGTCGTTAAAAACTGTGTCTTCATCACTTGATAATGGGGATAAATCCATTGGCATATTTTTGGACTTGACCAAGGCGTTTGATACGGTTTCTCCAAAAAATCTTATCAGAAAGCTGGAGCGTCTTGGGATCCGTGGAATCGCTTTTGACTGGTTTCAGAGCTACCTCACAAGTAGAGGACAATGTGTGTCAGTGGACGGAGTTAGGAGTGACATTAAAAATGTCTCTTTTGGTGTGCCACAGGGAAGCATTTTGGGCCCAACACTTTTTATAATTTATATAAATGATATAGCAAACCTGTTCGCATCACAAGAAAACACTAAAATTATTTGTTACGCCGATGATACCGCACTTCTGTTCAAGGGAAAATCTTGGCTGGATGTTTTCAGACGAGCTGAGGATGGCTTGGCAATTGTAGCTGCTACCAATATTAGATGTTAATTTATTGACACTTAATGCTAGAAAGATAAATTATATCTGTTTTCACAAAACCAGTCATTCAAGCCCACCTAAAACATTGCAGATCAAAATTCATAAATGTAGTTTAGCTAAAGTTTGCTCTTGCACTACCATAGACCGTGCCTCAAAAATCAAATATTTGGGTGTAACTTTGGATGAAAAGCTCTCGTTTGAGTCTCATATCAAAGCTCTTTCTAGCCGAGTCAGGAAACTGATTCATGTAATTAAGTTGCTTAGAGATGGAGCCGACAGGGAGATTCTCATTTTGGTATATAAGTCTCTTTGTGAATCGGTTCTGTCTTATTGCATATTGGCACGGGGAGGTGCTGCTAATACCCATATGATCACACTTGAAAGGGCTCAGAGGTCAGTGCTTAAGGTCATGTTCCGGAAACCTTTCAGGTATCCCACTAAGTTTCTCTACCAAGAAACGAATGTCCTTACAGTGCGTAAGCAATTTTTTCAAAAGGCCATAACCACATATCACAAGTCGTTGTTGCGCTCTTCAGATCCTACTGACACCTCTGTCAATCACCGACGTATGAAAATAAAAGTCCCTATAGTCAAGTCTTCTTTCACAAAACGTTTTAGTTCGTTTTCCTTACCATACCTTTATCGTCATGCCATCAAAACTTTAAATATCAAAAACTGTAAGTTTCTCGATGTTAGGGATAGGATAAGGAAATGGCTCGTTACTCTTGACTACAATGCCACTGAGTCCCTTTTGGTCGTTTTGAAGTAGGTAACCATTTTAGAATGCGTTCCTAACGGTTTTACCAACTTGCTTTTATTACTTTCACAGTCTTACACTATCACTTCATTTCATACAACATAGAGTGCTAGAGTGCTATCATAATCACAACTCATGCACTCATACACACATTTTCATTTAATTTTTATATATATATATGTTATATTATAATAATGTTTTGTAAAATTTTAAATTAGTCACATACGTTACCTTCTGTGTCAAGAGTTGTTTCTCCTGTTTTTAAAATCTGATTTGGTAATTTTTATCGGCCTCCCGCGACACAGGCTTGACCTAGTGCGGGGACCACTGGCAATTTTATTTATTTGTAATTTATTTTGGTTAAATAAACATTTTGTATTTTATTTTTTTGTACGGTATAGCAGGCGGATGCCTAGCATGGCGCGCTCCATTGCTCTCTGAGCAACTCAAACATTTAGACTTATACGTGCTTATACATACGCTCTTTTGTGAGTGGCCATGTCGTGGTATTCAGGCATTGCGGGATGTTTGATTTGAGAACGTCATCAAGTCATGAAAATTGATGTACCAAACTCGTACTCGTTTATCATAGGATTGGAACGCCCTGTCAATTTTAGTGTTCCGGGTTAAATATAACATAGACGGGCGTGTAGTCATGAGTGAATAAGGTGAAGAATGTTCCTAGGTACTCAAAGTTCTGCACCTTTGATCTTGTGGCTCATCGTTTCTTCTTATCATTTGAGATACGGTCAAACGCTTGCCTACCCAAGAGTAAAGAAGTACTAACTTACTAAGTATATAGATAATTAATGCTGATTTCTTATAATATGATTAGATATAAAAAAAAGTTTTTGTTACCACAAAAATGGAAGTGTTCAAAAGTGAGTTAAAAATTTAAAAGGTAGGGTAAAGAACGAGCTTAATTAGAAAATTAACATACAAAAATACTTGTTGCAGCGCCAAAAGACAAGAAAGAAGCAATTGAAACGATGAGTCGAATAATGCTTCACCTGTACGCAACATTCACAAACAGAATCGAGATACTGTGCTCGGCATTAGACAAGCAATCACACAATTACAAGTGCGGGGTCCAACGCAACTTGGGTTGGTTCTCATTCACGAGCAAGTTGGCGCACTCCTGCGAACCCAACTTGTTCGTGATGGGCCTGAATGATCAAGTGGCTTTAGTCGCTTTACAACGCATAAAAAAAGGAGATGAGCTCACTATATCTTATATTAAGTAAGTACTACAATTTTTTATGGTGCATTCGTAAATAGTAGTCAGTGAAAAGTCGCTGATCTTCAGCGATTTCTTCCAGAGCGGTTGTGCTGTGCTGGCCGAGCGGCTTAGGTTCACTTTTCAATTTAACTAAACCACCATCAGTATTACAGAATTCCTAATGCAACATGCATGTTAAATTGCACTTAAATTTCTCATTGTAACTTTATTATTGCGTGCATGCTAAATTGCATTTAAAAGCCGCGCATTAGAGTTGATCTTACTTTACGCCATATTATGATTTTCTTATTGCAACTAAATTATCGCGTCCACGCTAAATTAAACTTATATTATATGCCTTGCATTAGAGTTGAAATTACTTTGCGCCGTATAATAAATTTCTTATTGCAACTTGGAATGGAGATAGCTTATGCCCTACACATAGGATCCTTTTTATCCTGGAAAATTGTAAAGTGGAAGAAAACTGAAAAGTGTTGATTACTCGCTGTAAGAAATGGTTGCCATGGAAACGAAATAACAAGTATGTCAAAAAACATCCAGAGTGATGCTATACCTAATTTTGCATTGGTTTTTAATATCCTAGAAGAACATAGGATGCTTTTTTTCGTGATACACAGTAGTCCGCGCGGACGAAGTCGCGGGCGGGAAAATTAGTATGTAATAAGGCTGCTATACCTAATTTTGCATTGGTTTTTAATTTCCTAGAAGAACATAGGATGTTTTTTCGCGATAAACAGTAGTCCGCGCGGAAGTAGTCGCGGGCGGTAAAACTAGTATGTAATAAGGCTAAGTTCCATCCGCTGCCCCGCACCTATGAGTTATGTGCAGATTTGTCATGCCATCTAGAGATTATTTTAGATATTGTAAAAAAAAAACAAAAAAAGGAATAATACAAAAAGGAATGTCTGTTTGAACACTACCCAAAATGCACGGTTGATCTCTTTTTTTGCGAAGAATTCACCGTTCCTGGCACGCTCAGTATAGTAATAATACAACACTACTTAAATTTAAATTTTGTTCCAGCGAGCATTTCTATGACACGAAATTATTGCATAAACATATAAGTGAGACGCGCTATTTGATGCGGCAAAAGAAAATCATCAGGGACATCCAATACTTATGCGAATGCAGAGTTTGCGTCCAGGAATGGGATACCAACTCCCACGTCATGGCAAAAACGCTCACGCCCCTTCAAAACAAGACGTATGATGAATTTAGGACTAGAATTGGAAGAGGCGGCGCGGGTGGTGGTGTCGAACATGACTTCATCGTGGCGGCCAACGCGCTCGACGTCCTCACAGGGACGACAAACACAACGCAGCACAAAGCTGCTTACGAGGCGTTTAGAGCCGAGTTGAACTTGTTTCAATGTATTAAAACTTTGAACAAGACCTACGGCAGTTCTTCATACTATACATACTAATGTTCTAATGGCAGCCATCCATACGCGATCAAGTTTAGCGTCCAATTCCCATTGACTTGAGGCTTGATCCAAATACGAGTACGCTAATTAATATTCGGCGTTTTGGCGTATAGTGGTGGTCGTATAATTAGGATCGCTTTTATAACGACATTTTTATGAAATAAAACTTGTTTGGACTTGCTTCTTATATCTCCGATATAGCACTTTCGAGTGGACTACTAGCCAATACTATGACATTTATTTGAACAGGATAAATATGAAGCCAGTACCTACCAACAAATGAAACAAGGTAGGTACTACTAACAAAGATTAAAAAATATGCTTTCACTCAACACCATTCTTCTTTATTACAAGGCCACCACTGTATGTGACGATGCCAATATTTTATTATATGGCCACCACTGTATGTGACGATGCCAGTGTTTTGCCAAATTGGACAGCTTACCCTATTTATGTCTGAGATATTGTTAATCGAGCTCGTCTTTTGGCTTACAAAGTGCATGTTGTTGTTTTGGCCGATATTTGGATAAAATACATTTTAATTTGTTGTCATAATTCACATTTAATTATTATCATGTAACATTTATTCATTACTGATTTGTTATTTAAGTTCCTACCTATTAAAATTATTTTATGATTAAGGTTTGTATCATTTTACACATTAAATTACTACCATATTTCGTTTATTCATTACTGATTTGTTATTTAAGTTCCTTCCTACAAAGCGAAATGCTTTGAATGAAACTTTTTGAAAGTGTCAAAATTTAGCGGCAGAGCATGTAATTTTAAATAAAAAAAACATTGTTTTGCTTGGCCTTGCGGTATAAGTGTAAGCTTTTCGATAATTATTTTAATTTCCTAGTTTTAAATTAATTGGGATGAGGGAATGGTGTACAAAATTAAATAAAACAGTAGTGCTATTATCTATCTTGGTTTCAATCCGATTTTCAATATCACTATCACTAATGCGTTGCGATAGAGTCGAAATTGCTATGAAGAAAGTGACAATCTGATTGAAACCAAGTTCTGTAATATGGCCACAGTTGTGTTGAACAGCAACACGTTTCACTTGTAGATGTCAACCGTGCTAACATTGCCGGTTTTTCGTAAGAGAAACGCTGATTGAGCGCTAGTAATTCGTGTTAACACAAATGGTATAGCATTTATAGGTGGACGCGGCATTAAATTCTTGATTTTCAAGTACCTATAGGATGCAATCAAAAGCCATAGAGTCGTTTAGGCAGTAGGACGCGTCTAAGAAACATACAAACATACATACCTACAGCACAAAAACTTAACCATCCGCAGTCGAGTAAAAAATATGGAGAGATTTCTAAAGAGTAAAATTTTCGGGAAGTTGTTAAAGAGCTTAGCAACACTGTTAAACATACAACAAACAAATCCAACAATTTATTATATATTTAGAGTTATTAGAAGTCTGTGTTAGTTCTCTGCAGTCTGCGCACAGCCCCCTATGCAGCTAACAAACCTAACCAGGGGCCGTATTCAGCTAGAAAACCTAACCTGCACTGCAACGGTATCGCTGCGCGATCGTTACCTTTCGGTGTGGCCATACTTAGAAAAAATAAAAAACTGGGGAAATAATGGGGAGATGAAGGTTTGGGGAAGTGAGGGAAGGTGGGGGAAAGTAAGGGGAGGGTAGGGGGAAGTGGACGAATAGTGGGGGTTGTTGGGGAAGGTGGTGCAAAGTGGGGGAAGACTGAAAGGAAGGGTGGGGCCAGAGTGGGAGAAAGGGGGAATGGTAAGGGGAAAGCCCCTTCTCTCTACCCTCCCCTAACTTTACCCACCTTCCCCCACATCTCCATACATTTCCCCAGTTTTTTATTATTTCTTAGTATGGCCACACCGAAAGGTAACGATCGCGCAGCGATAACCTTGGTTAGGTTTCTTCAGCCCCCGTATGCAGGTAACAAACCTAACCTGCACTACAACGTGATCGTTACCATTCGGTGTGGCCATACTCAGAAAAAAATGTGGGGAGATGTGGGGTAAGGTTTTGGGAAGTGAGGGAAAGTGGGTAAAGTTAGGGGAGGGTAGGGGAAAGGGGCTTCCACCTACCATTTCACCTTTCTCCCACTCTACACCAACCCTTCCTTTCAGTCTTCCCCCACTTTGCACCACCTGCCCCACTTCCAGCACACTTCCCCGACACCCCCCACCATTCGATCACTTCCCCCTACCCTCCCCTCACTTTCCCCCACTTCCCCAAACCTTCATCCCCCAATTATTTACCCAGATTTTTATTTTTTCTATGTATGGACACGGAAAGGTAACGATCGCACAGCGACAACGTTGCAGTGCAGGTTAGGTTTTCTAGCTGAATACAGCCCCAGAACACTTACTCCTAGTAAGTGTTTCCATGTCAAAAATCAGCTCAACAATGATTCCATTTTAAAACAACGGTAGATTCTAAGAAATTATAGTAATTGTGCCAAGAAAAATATGGTGTAAAATACGGTTTACAATTTTTAAAATCTTATTTATCGGATGGTATATATCTAACATTGCGCAGTACTGAGCGCATACATGCACGTGCGCGCGCTGTAAGCAACTGGCTAGGTAACTTCACTTGTATGTATCAATGTATGTACTCGTATCTATGTATTTTGTCTGTCCTGGAATCTTGCAATTCAAATTTCGAGCACTTCCCGATTAGCTATCCGGCTGAAACTTTCAGGGTAGATTTGTTATTAATTCCGAGTGAGGGTGTGCTGAAATGAAGTAGTCATTGCTTGCAACTCATTCGTCTGATTTATCTCCTGGCTAATAATATAAACTTTACATAGCGTAGCCGATCTAAAAACTTATACAATGTGCCGTTAAGCCACCCTTAGTTTCTACCCTACCTAAAGTGGTAGTAAAAAACCATAATGGTATATATATAATGAAACTAAGGTAATGAATATTCAAATTACAAAATTTAATTTAAAAAAAAAAGCTAAGTTATAATAAAATTTATGGTTAGTACAGTCAGTTTGCACGTTCTCAGAATGCTGTGGTCACAAGTCGTCCCGGAAGACAAAAATCGTGTGGCTATTGTGTTTTAAATCATGAAAGATTGCGTTGCCCAGCGTACGGGCAGAGATGCGCTAAGTTTCATAAAATGAACCATTTTACTAGGGTGTGCCGCGTCGTGTTTGCAGTGCAGGATAACTCCACTGATCAGGTACGTGCTGAGGTTAATGCGATTATTGGTGATGAGTAGTTAGTAGATTTGTGTATAAATAATAGCAACATTAGATTCAAGCTGGACACCGGAGCTGACGCAAACGTGTTGCCATCCAGATTTCTGTCGCTAACGGGAGTTAAAGAGAGTGATCTTACGTCAACAAACACTAGACTAGTTAGCTACTCAGGTGAAACTCTTACAGTTAAAGGCAAATGTTCACTAAAAGTACAATGTAAAAATAAACAATACATAATCAAATTCGTAATAGTCGATGTGGACTCGCAACCTGTATTAGGGAAGAAATTGTATCAAGAGATGAATTTAGTCAAGCGGATTTTAGCGATCGAGGGGCAGAATAAACCTAATTGTATATTAGACGAATATCCGATAGTTTACGAAGGTATGGGTTGTCTGCCGGGTGAGTATAGGCTACAGCTGAGTTAGGGCGCGCGGCCGGTGGTACATGCGCCACGCAAGCGCTCCGCTATTACGTCAAGCAGAAGCTAGATGAGATGCTGGAGCAGGATGTCATTCAGAAGGTTGAAGGTCCCACGGATTGGGTTAACAGCATGACTGTTTTTGTCAAAAAGCAAAACGGTAATATACGTATCTGTTTAGATCCGCGAGACCTGAATAAATATATAAAACGTGAACACTTTAAGTTGCCGACGTTGGATGAAATAACCTCTAAACTCTCGGGAGCTAAGTTTTTTAGCACTCTAGACTGTAAACAATCTTTCTACCAGACAAAATTACATAATGAGTCAACTGATCTTTGTACTTTTAACACGGCATTTGGTAAGTATAAATTTAGATGATTACCATTTGGAATTTCGTCAGCATCGGAGGTATTCCATAATAGGTTATTTGAATGTTTCGATGACATACATATGGAACTGTTCGTTGACGATTTGCTGGTGTATGGTGCAACGAAAGCGGAAGTGTATTTTTTCTTTCTTTAGTTCACTTTAATTTTATTTTCCAAGTTCAGGTATACTTTCACAATATTTTAAAAGTAGACTAGGCCGAGGTCACATGATTTAACTATAAAATGATTTCGCTTCCTACTGGCAGATTTTTCTATTTGCCATGCCTTTCAATTGCCCTTGAAAAAGATCATTGTAATTCTGTATAGTTAATTTATGTTTCTGGTTTTCTAAGTAAGTATATAGCTTATTTATGTTGTTTAATTAAGTGTATTTATTATTTTTATATCTATATGTATTTTAAATAAATTCGCACCTTCATTTTTTTAACATCACCCGCGCGGGGCCTTTCTGAAAACCAGCGTCCAGTGTCTAGCCGCTCATGTGTGGCGCGCCCCATCTATTGCGAGTTTGGAAATCCTAACGTGCGGCACGCAACAGCTGTTGCGTTTTTACGAAATTTGTAAACTTTTCGATTTATTTCCAATTTGGGTGGTGTAAAAGCTCTTTATTTGGTTTATGGTACTGTTTAATAGTGTGGCAATCCAATTTAATTACAAAATTCAAAAAAAATAGTTATTCCAAATTTTAAATAAAAAATCTGTGACGCGCACGCTCTGGAGAAATAACATTTTACGTTGAAATATTTTGCAAATTCTGCAAATATGTCGTTAGTTTATGTGATTCAAGTGTTATATACTAAATAAATCGATGTTTCACCTATCGATTAAATCATTCGTATGAATAAAGCTTTTTTAGTTGCAAAATAATTAAAACCCTATTGCATCATGCTTCTCTAGTTGCGAGCCGAACATGTTATCGATTTATTTATAAGTTATCGAATTTAGGGCTCATGTTATCGATTTATTTAAAAGTTATCGAATTTAAGGCTCTTTGATTATTACATAGATATTTCTAGAGAATGATTGTAGGCTATTGGAATGCCGAAAGGCGAACCCGCTATCATATATGTCAAGTTAACAAATTACTTAAACTATTACACAATCTTTGTTGCTACCTTACCACCCAGATAAATTACTTAAAATTATTACAGTAAAGCATTGCTACTGTCTCATTTCACATTATGAGAACCAAGTAGACAACGGTCAGTTGCTTTGAAACCATTTCCTTCTAGCCTCACACCTGCTGCACATGAGACAGGCTAGAAAAAGCAAAAGACTTCAGCAGTTCATTCTTGCATTGCATGTATTCCATCAGGTACATTATTTCATAACCATAATACTGTACAATCTTAATTTCTTCATTGCATTAGTTCATATATACATTATATTATTTGATAACCATAATACTGTACAATCTTAATTTCTTCATTGCATCTATTACATTACATTATGTCAATCATAACACTATCGAGTCAGAAATTCAGTTTTTTTACGTCCTAGTTAAATTCGTCCTTTTATTCTTTGCCAATAAAGTCTAGTCCAATCAGCTTAACTCTAGAAGCTGCGGTATGCTGCCTGGGTCTTGAGGGACAGAGAACAGTAACCGAACAGAGGGTTAACATTTTTTTTGAGGTATTATATATGTCACAGTCATTAGTTAATTCGTTTAAACAGTTATTCATTTTAACTATTACATCACAACATAATTATTTTGTAACATGAATCTTAACATAGTATTTTCCAGTAAATAAAAATAAAAACACTTCATTCCATCTCAATTAAAAGGAATTTTCTCTTACCATTCTTCCGATCAGTACATAAATATATAAACAAAAATCCTTTTTCTAAAATAATTACCAAGAACTCTTAGAGCACAGTCAATTTACCTGTTACAGAAGAAACAAGCTCTTACAGACTACAGTAATTTTTTTGTTTTTGATAATGCTGTTTACAAATTTTCAAACTCAATGTAACCCGTTTGGCCAATCTTGACAATTCAAATAATAATATCACACACCTAATTTAAAAAAAAACATAGTTTTTATTTATTGTTAGTATAAATAATAATAAAGTACTTTTACAAACGGAAAGTTTATGAAATTGTTATAGGTAGACCAAATCAATAAATTGGGTACTTTTATTTGACTACTACTATACTTTGAGTTTGATTATGACATTTCATTTCATGTGTTGTTTTTCAATGTTGAAATCCGAACTGTAACTACCGCGGCTATTTGAGTAAAGTGACTACATGACTCGAATAATTAACAAAAAAATATTCTCGGTCCCAACTTAAAAAGTACCCTTTTTTTTTA
Source organism: Alsophila aescularia (assembly GCA_946251855.1). NCBI lineage: Eukaryota > Metazoa > Arthropoda > Insecta > Lepidoptera > Geometridae > Alsophila > Alsophila aescularia. The sequence continues at coordinate 19,839,591 of OX276374.1, forward strand.
TTGGTCATTAGAATAGCAAAATGTATTAATTATTATACATTTTTTTATGTATTGTTTTATTTACCTAGTCAGAGTAAGTGATAAACTGAGTTAAAAAAAAAGCCTGCCTAGGGCCTGAATGTCCCTATCGTTTTTCGTACAGACTAAACCAATGTAAAATGCATACGTACTTTTGAATATATATAAATAAGCATGTTCACAAACAGGCTAGCGTACTATAACGTTTAATGCAAAAATAAGCTCTTGAATATAAATTACACCTAAAAATTGATCCGTTTTATGGTTAATCGACTTTATTATCATGATTCACAGCGTTGTCTTTGATTATAAAAAGTTACTTCAGTGGAAAAATCTATTCAATTGTTTTGATTAAAAACAATTAATAAGCAATAAACCCCTAAGTATTTTATATCAAATAGAAGAGGAAAAAATAATACTCTGAATTGTTTAAAGACGTTGAAAATAATGGTATGTTTCCAACTCATAAAGACAATATTTACCCTAGTAAGAACCTGTACATTGGGCACAATAAATTCATGGACTTAGTTATTATTATTAATAGAGATCACCAAATTGAGTAATGCAAGACTTTACCTAATACCTAGATAAGTTCATAGCCACCAAAGTACGTAACCATTTACATTTGTATGCTTTTAACAAAGAGAAATAAAAGCTTGCTTGTTATTTAAAAGTTTTCATAACCTAAATGAGTATTTTGATAGATATGCCGCGTTCCACCTATAAATGCTATACCATTTGTGTTAACACGAATGACTAGCGCTCAATCAGCGTTTCTCTTACGAAAAACCAGCAATGTTGGCACGGTTGACATCTACAAGTGAAACGTGTTGCTGCTCAACACAACAGGGGCCCGACCACATAACTTAGCTTCAATCGGATTGTCAGTATCGATATTACTAATGCCTTGCGATAGAGTCGAAATTGCTATGAAAAAAAGTGATCATCCGATTGTAACCAAGTTCTGTAATCGGGCTGCAGGGCCCGACCACAGAACTTGGTTTCAATCAGATTGTCACTTTCTTCATAGCAATTTCGACTCTATCGCAACGCATTAGTGATAGTGATATTGAAAATTGAATTGAAACCAAGATAGATAATAGCACTATTCTATTTACTTTTGTAGCACCATTCCCTCATCCCAAGTAATTTAAAACTAGTAAATGAAAACAATTATCGAAAATCTTACACTTATGCCGCAAGACTAAGCAAAACAATGTATTTTTTATTTAAAATTACTTGCTCTGCCTTTAAATTTAGACACTTTAAAAAAGTAGCATTTCGAACCCACAAAACAACATGGGTCTGACGATGCTAGTTTCCGAAGCTAGAAATGTTAACATTTTGCATTGTGGAACGTTTGACGTTTGTTATTTGTGCTAGCATCGGAGGGCTTGTGGAACGACATAGGGGCTAAAAAAGTTATCATTGCTAGCATTTTGCTCTAAGTGTACGCGCCTATAGTTTCATAGCAATTTGCAAAACTACCTACACTTCTACTACCATACTTGTTAACAACACCTTACACAATGTAAACGTACGGAGCGGTGCGAATCGTAGCTTTCGAACGAATGGACCGATTTAGCTGCGGTTTTTTATGTTTAACATCTGAGGTAAACGAGATGGTTCTTAGCATACTGCAAGTCGTTGTTCTGTACAAATTTTCTCGCGCATGTTCGTATTTTGTTTCACTAAATCTTCCTTAATCAAATTATGAATTTCGAGAAAAGTTTCCTTCGACTTATTATAATAATATTTTTTTTGTAGAAACATCTGCGTAAAGATTAAATTCACCGCGACTTTTTCTAAATTTAATGTGATTTTCTATCCAAATTGATCACCTTTTACAGTGCGCTAATGCAATTTGCATATCAAATTCAAAATCAGAATCGTCGTCTGATGAGCTATCTAATAAATCTAATAGTGAAACCATACTACTCATATTTTATCATTCTGTATATAGAAAGCGGTGAAGAAATACGTGTGACAAAAAAAAACGTCCTAGGGGACGGCCTGCGAGCGAATGAATAATTTCAATATATTATCGTATCTTAGGCGTGTGTGATAGTGACCCTGTGATGATATGATATGATGATGTGATACCCGCGGGGCGCAGCTAGTATGCAGATATCGTAACATCAAATATTATAGTATCTTAATCGTTTGTGACGCCCTTTAGAACCGCAAATACTTTCGAACATATTGCTTTTTTTTTCCTATTTGAGAGTCGACTGTCAACGACGCCTGCCCTCAATCGTCTGCCCATAGAGGCCTATCTTCGCGCCCGATAGGGGTAAAGCTCAGTGGCGCCTCTGTATTTAGCTAATGGAACTAATGCTTCATGAAAAGTTTTTGTTGAGTGCAAAAGCTTTTGAGGCTACTTGGATACGAACCTGGGAACGACGGCACGTGAGTTGGGTACTGACACCACTGCGCCACGAAGGATCTTAGATATAGGCCGAAAATTGAGTGTCCGCTTCTGTCTTTACACTTTGTTTGTAAACCATAATAATTAAAAAACTACCATCGGCAATATTAAGTAACAGCGACATCTCATAGAGACTAAAGACATTATAAATGTGTACATTTTGTTCTAAGATTGTGGTGCCGCCCGCTTTCGGGTCAAATACTTAGCTATGTTCCGATCCCCGCCACACCGCACGTTTATTCTCCCGGGGCCCCTGCCTTGGCGCTCGGCCGGGCGGCGCGGCGCGGTGGCACGCAGAAAGTACAGAATAAATAATAATAGCACCCTGATACAGTAGGTAGGTACATCGCGTGAAAACGAATGCATTATAATAGTTTTAAGCCGTTTTATTTCATTTAATTACGTTATATTTATAACTTCATAATTTAATATAACTTTCGTCCCCTATCCCGCAGCAGCCCTTTAGTTTTTCAGTATAAAAGTATTCCAAATTTTAACCCATAATATTAGTTATAACTGTGCTAAGTTGCATCGAAGTCCATCCGATAGTTTCAGCTAGGTGCGAGCGTTTTACCATAACTTTGGTAAAAATATAATCAAGGAAAATGTAAAAAATAATGCATAAAAATGTAAAAATATTTTAATTATGGAGCAACATATTTCTAGGGCGCGTGATTTCGATCCACGGACGTCTGGATCACGCATCCATGCATCTTCCGACTGCACCACTGACCCTTGTAGCGGAATGACGACATTCGGTAACGGTCTATAAACGGATGTATTTTTACTCTAATTTGACTGTGCCAAGTTACATCAAAATCTGCTCAGTAGTTTCAGCTTGATACGTGTACTTTTAAATAACTTTCTAACCCTATCCTGCGGGAACCGTTGATTTTCCGGGATAAAAAGTATCCTAAATGTTAATCCATTACATCAGCTATGATTTTGCCAAGTTGCATCAAAATCCGTCTGGTAGTTTCAGCGTGATACATGTTCAGAGAGACAGACAGACAAACAGACAGACAGACAGACAGAACAAAAATTAAAAGAAAAAAGTTTTACACTCCATATAGATTTAGAAGTTCATCTCAATTAAAATTTTCAAAAAATATTTAATGTACAGATTTAGCCCAGTTACAGTTATATTATGGTATAGATAGATAGATATCTTATAAGATATCTTCCGTTGAATGTTATTCGTGAGGTGATGTATCATTTAACGTTCGACATCAATACGTAAACAATTTTGACAATTCAGTTTAAGTAATATGAGCATACATGTACTTTCCCTATCGAACATTATGCTCCAAGGATGACTAAGTCACTTAATTATCACATTTATAACACAATGTTCGGTCTATTTGGATGTAGGTAAATAATAGAAAAGCTTTCTTTGCTTGGAGAAAATATCTTTCACGATAATATAACATACAAATTCACATGTGTAAACTATAGAAACGTAGACCCTTTTAGGGTCTTACCTGTCGTTGCCATAGCCATCTGTAACACTGCTCCAGTTTTTTGTGAGGATCTCGTCGTTTTTGTAACAGGGTTCAGCACGACCGCCATTGTGCATCAAGATGTCAGCATATCCCACCATCGTGAGGCTTCTCGAATCACAACGAGGTTGGAGGCCGGATAAACTGAAAATGACATCGTATTACAATCTATTTCACGTGGACACGATAGAATATTAGTAGGTGTGGACACTATCCCACTTCTGATGATAGATTTAGGAACATAAGTTGATATAAACATACCTAAGTTTGGTTATGTTATCCTTAGGTTAGGATAGGTTTGACAAGCCTACAGTTAGGCTAAACCTTTTTAAGCATATTAAATAACGTTTTATCGCTATGGTGTTGTTATTCATTATCTTTTAACCATATAGCAAGTGAAACTTATTCATAACCTGACAATATACAAGCAAGTTGCTATCTCATAAAAGCTTGAAATTTACTCAGACGTTAAGTACCTATCTAAAATATACTGAATAGAAAAGCATAACCTAAGGAGTATTCATAGAAACAAAGAAATGTAATTGTTATATTTTTTATTGATTCTACCACCAGATTCGGAATACACTACATAGAAGAACTGGCAAGAAACTATGTTGCAAATATATTTTTTATCATCATTACTTACAATTATAATTAACAATATTACTATCATACTAACAACCTAACTATCACCATAGTTACACCTGGTACAATAATAGCATTTAAACAAAGTGATCCTGACCTGTTGTTTGTTTAAATATATAGCATTTCGAACACAATCACGTTGACCATATTGGTTATGACCATATGATGCAGCTACCCAGTCGCCTCATAACAACAGTCAGCACCTAGCGGTAGATTACCGAGAATATGTCGTGGGTGGCCGTACCATCGTCCATCCGTTCTTGCAACTTAGCATTTTAAGTTCCTTTTGTTCTAGTTAGTAATAAGACGTGATTAAGAAGATCGATTCGTGAATCGAATTCTTTGCGGTCGCTCTAATTAAAAATTATATTAACATTTAAAATGTTATATGAAATAATTTAGTTTTTAAAAAGTGTTTTTGTGCTCCCGCAAACTTATCTGGCGCAGCCGGCAGGATTACCGGTTGTTGCCATCGCGAAAGTACGCGTTTGTGTAAAATCCAAACCATCAAGTGTGAAAACTTGGAGTTCGCGAGTGGCATCTGTTGGTGCGTTATCCCTGTGTTTTACATAAATCAGTGAATCGTACTACACGGCAATCCTCGAACCAAAAAAATCTGACGAAAAAGTTCCGAGACGACAATGGTGACTGGCTGGTGAGTACAATTTTTCACCATCCTTTCCCTCACCTTAGTTATTTTTGGAATCGAACTTATTCCACCATAACGTATTTGGCTTTTCTGTATGATTTTTGTGTTAACGTTTTGTTGTTTGTTTAAATATATAGCATAAATTCAATTCTTTATAGTATTTAAGTAATAAAAAATATTTTTTAGATGGTTCTCTATATTCGACAATGAAGCCAAACTATTTTCGCACCGCACAATCGCACCGAAACTACTAAATGAATTCAAATGAAAAAATGCTCTTGGGTGCTTAAAAAAGGTATTAAACAATAATATTTTGTTAATCGTGTCTTTCTTTCAGTTTGTCGGTATGTTTGTTTGTTCACGTATCACGTAAAAACTACTGGACCGATTATAATGCGGTTTTCATTGTTAGATAGCTTAGGGTTTGATTTAAATCTGGTGTATTTGTTATCTCAATCCGGTGAGTTAAAAGCCGAGCAATTGATAAAGTATTTTTGACGGCTGAAGAAATTTTGTTAAAATGTTGGTATATTGGTCCTGGAATAGCACATTATGGTACTTTGAACCTAAAGAAAAGAACACGCGTGCAAAGCCGCGGGTACAGCTAGTAACAACTTTATCTATGATCTTATCACTGTGCTATTAGGCGTTTTCCAATCCTAACTAATACACACAACATAAAATCAATATGGTGGATATGAAAAGAGAGTTCAGAGGAAGGTGAAAAGATTTACTCACAATTCCATTGTACTTCTCATGTCATTTGAATTACTATTTAGCCTTTGTTGGTCCTCCGTTATTGTCCAGTGTGGGTCCTTAATAAATTTGTTTGTTCGTTGATTCTTGCCAAACCGTAGAAACGGACGTCAATTGCTTCAGTTAATGTCCTCAGCGCCAATTAAGTAACGTACTACTGGTTTAGTTAAAAAAAAACACTTTATTTAAACGATCAGAGTGGCAACATAGCCTTAGTAAATAATAATTAATTCTATTTTACAAAATTTGGGATCTTATATACTAGTTTAATGTAAATTCAGCATTTCCCCACCAGTGCCACATGTCCTACTTAATTATCTCGTCTACGCTGATCTCGTGGTGTGGTATGCCACGAGATCAGCGCTAATTACGAAGCTGATTTGGGCGTATTGAGGTTCCTTAACTCATGCCACCCTGAGGTCCTAGCTGGGGTCTATAACCAAACTGTTGTGGTTGAGAGCTATTGAATCTGAAGCCTTGATTTTTAAATTGAGGCAAGCTATGTTGGTTGTTATTTGGTATGCCGAAATTTAGGCGTGGAGGTGGGAACTGTAACGGCCTAAAACCTAGTGCTTGGTTGGTGGACAGGTGATGGTTGGTGATGGTTGTGTAACACCAAACTTAAATGGTGCGCTGGGCGTGGGTTGCATAACTTGCGGTTGTGGCTTATTAGAGTTAACTCCCATTTTATTTCGCAATACCAAGAGCATTTTTTCATTTGAATTCATTTAGTAGTTTCGGTGCGATTGTGCGGTGCGAAAATAGTTTGGCTTCATTGTCGAATATAGAGAACCATCTAAAAAATATTTTTTATTACTTAAATATTAACATAACTTTGGATGCATATCCCGCAGAAACCTTTTACTTTTTCGGGATAAAACGTGTCCTGAAACCCATCATATAACTTAAGACAGTGCCAAGTTGCATCAAAACTCGTCCATCACTTTCAGCGTGGTCTTTTAAATAAGTTTCAACGTTAAAGTTTAAATTTCATCGATGCAAAAAGCTTTTGATAAACTAGTAAATACCTCTGAAATAATAGATTCAAATATGAAAGACTTAGGTTTAAAGAATAGCAAAATGGAAGCGGTAATACAAAATGAATCCAAATTTAACCAAATAATACACTTCATGAATTCCTTGTATCAAATCCTAAGTAACTTTCGAACTTGTTACGAAAATATTCAAGAGGTAGAGACAGCAATAGCATTTAGTAAGCTACATATACTACACCAATCGATTATAAATAGCACTGAGTTATTTAATGCCTTATTAGTCATAAGTAAACATGCAAGAACAATATACCCAGTAAGCAAAGAAAATTTATTGAAACTAGAACGTAATATAATATTAAAATCATAATATAGATATTACTAAATTAGTTTTTGTGTTAGAAATTCCTCTAATAGACACCGAGACATATAATTATTACAAGGTTATTCCCATTCCTATTTACAATTCCTTTAATACCCATGTAATTATTCCCAAATACCCTTATTTACTGGTGAATAGATTGAAATACATGCCCATAGCGAGACCCTGCGAAGAAATGGAAAACAATAGATTCCTGTGCGAGGGAAACAACTTGATCCATTACCCCATGGAAACCTGTATGGAGCAGATAATGCTTTTGAAAAATAATTATAGTCAATGCCTGTAAAACCATATCAAAATAGAGAAAACGAAAATACAGAAGGTGAACGACAACAATTGGTTAATCTATTCCGAAGAAAACCTAGCACTAACGGAAAATTGCAACAACGAAGTTCACAAACATAACATTCAAGGAACGTACATTTTAACATAGAGTCTACAGTGTGAAATACAAATAGAAGATATAATTATAAATGCCAGTACAAACACGACAGACTCCAGTCTTCAACTTCCAGTTATTCAGATACCAGAGCTACAGTTCAACATCGAAACCAGGACCAAGAAAATGGACTTACGAAACGTAGACTTTACTGATATCGCCCTATCCGTCGTAAAGAGCCACTATTGCAAAACCACAGATTTCCAGGGGGGATTTTTTCTAATTTTCTCTTAAATTTCTTAGAGAATGTATGTTTTATGGTATCCTTAACGATATATTTTTTTATTTAATATCATCAGTTTTTATATATATTTTGTCCCGTTAAGACTGTATTCCGCGGAAGTTTAGCGTATTTACATGAACTCAATCGCCATAAGGGCTTTATTCTACGGAAAATGACTAGCACGCGTAAATTTAAAAGACGTTAGGACTTTTTTCGACGGAAATACCAACGTGGTGGCTTTTTACGAGCAAAGTGTTAAGTTAAATGGCATATTTCCGTACACAAAATTAAAGAAAAAAACTTTTTTCTTCTATGAACGGACTGATTTATATACTATTGATTTAGTTTCACTAAGTATACTGATAAACAAATAATTATCATTGTATTTTATTTAAATAGGGATATTAAAGTTAAAATTAGGATTGTACATATTGTTTATAATATACAACAATTAGCTGAAGGTTTAACCCCAATTTTATAGGTAGAAAAATGTTAGGGTAACATGCAATGAAAAAACCAAACGACTCAACATATTGAAAGGACCGTTTGCCTAGCTAAGGAAACGGACCTCCTTCTCAGGTAAAGGCGAGGAATTAAAACAAGATGGTAAATTCAATAACAAAGGGCTTTAATACAAAAAATAGAAAAAAGACACACATGAGTTATCAAATATTGGTACTCTCCCCTTTACTGAGGAATTCAAAAAGAAATATTTTACACTTAATTTAATTTGTTCTGCATCAAAATAATTCTAAACAGCAAGATCTTATAATAGGAAATACTACTAACTTAATACTCAAAACTCAAAATTCTCAAATATGATTACAATTTCCTCAAACATATAAATTTTAGTACATAACTTCGGCCTGTACGATATGAATTTACAATAGTACTGGAGAATCCTAGGCTAATAAAAACTTAGAGGGTCTGTGCTCAGCAGATAAACATGTATTGGTCACAACGCAACGGAATAATCTTCTCTTTGCCTTAGAATGTTCTAAATTAAAAGAGAACTTGTGCAAACAGAGTGTGTGTGTGTAAGATTGTGTTTCCCAGAGGGATATTAAACTCCAAAACAGAAAGTAAAACAGAAAGTATCTTTCAACAGTATAATTAACACGTAAGAAGGCGAAGACTTCCCTCACTAGCGTAGCTCGCTGACTCAAAATGATTTGGAGTGGACCAACCTGGAAGCTTCCTGGGACGCCGTACCGTCGTCTCGCGTGCCGCCGCGGAACGCCTCCTTACTCCACTCGATCACCTCCTACTGCTCCACGAACGGTGCCTTCCGCTGCTCTCGAACGGTTTCAGTGTCTCCCACGATCGGTGCCTGGTGTCTTCTACTGGACAGGTGGTGTGTTGGAGTCCTTCTGGAGTCCCTCGTAGACCGGCTTCTTCCACGAACGGTGGTGAGCCCCGGGTGATCGCGACAGCAGCTTGCAGTGGTGACGACAACAGCCGTCCGTAGATGCACGATTTTAACCTGAAACCCACGTTCCTTTGTGTTCAAATGTGTCTCGAGATGCCCGCCTTAGATAGACGCGGTGCAAAATCAAAACAGATATTTCATTAGTACAATACTGAAATCACGGGAAATCCCACTAACCTGGCTTTTGCACTCGTATACTTATTGCGTCTGTAACAGAGCAGCTTCGTTCTGGACTGCGTTCCTCGGTCGTTTTGTCCACACAAGAGAACTGCGTGCTCTTTTGCTGCCCGCGCCGATCTCAATCACGTGCCAACTATGTAAACTAAATGAGTTTACGTCCGAATTCAAAATCCAATCCACAGGCTTCTCTCTTGTATATATACGAACTTTGGTTTGCACGTCGAGTAGCATTCTACTCAGATATCGAACTTCCACTTATCTAGAATAGTCTAGAAACAACTCTGCCACTTGCATCGTAAAGCAGACCTTGTCGGCCTAGCTATACAGGTCACTGTCCTCCAGCCAGTTCTGGTACATTCCAATCAGCATCCGGTGTTTACTTCACAAACTTCATACAAAAAAATAATCTCTCCGGAACTTTGATGTGATTTAGACATTACGTCAAAACATTCCATGGTGTGACCATCGCAAGCGATTTGTAGATGTAAATTATTTTCGACATATGAATCGCTGCCCTCTGAATTTACGATTTGTTAGCCAACTTAAAGATGCGACCTATTCCGGATTTTTAAACAACCTGTTCCTCGTCCAAAGTTATCCAGAGCCCGAAATATTCCTGGAACGCCAATTTATAATAGCAACACTCCAAAAGCCCTGCTACTTGCCGTCAGAGGCTACCGCTTCGTTTACACCTTCCTTCTAGTTCACGCCTCTTGTCGCTAGCTGTCGCTGCGTGGATTAACCATTTTATCTATTTTTAGGCAGTAGATGAAAACTTTTCCCTTTCACTCGCAGAGGCAAATTCAACCATTATTTCTTGATTCTTAGATAGGCGAAATTATCAATCTGTCTTCAACAAGAAAAGCTTTCATTATTCCTTCAACGAAGAAAGTGGCGCGCGCGTGGTGGAGATCGGCGTTTTTTACAAACTCGGCGTTTGGCTTTCAGATACGGAGAAAACACATCTTGATCTAATAGAAAAGACGCTGCTCCTCGCCAGATGGCGTTGTACCCAATACATTCTATTTAATCAGGATCTATAACAAAAATCTAACTTGGAGTCATGATTTAACATGTCACAATACACCCTAACCTGCCAGAGTTTCACATGCCAACGTGAAACACTCGCTGCCCTCAGCGATAACAGTCACTGGAACTATTTCAAACAAGAAATAAAAGCAAACAGAACCAGATTAACTCGCCCACCCGAGGACCAAGTCTAGGTCCTGAGCCAGTATAGCATTGAGATGTGCGCTTGCACGCTTGCACCACGGCTGCCCAAAAACTTGTGGCATACGAGCCCTAAGCCCTAGGGTAGTAGACAGGAACAGTGTGACGATGAGTCAGCCCTCAATAATACGCTGTTTATTTTTTTAAAGTGGGTCCTCTCTTGTCAATACGTATCTACAAGTTATTAGTAATTCTGTGCTACAGGTAAACTAGACTTTGCATACAACAGTTTTGTTTGAAACAACTTCCATGTTGTCTACTTAACAGAGTCAAGTATAATTTTTCATCCCATCTATTCGAAAAACGGCTATTACTAATAATGACATTCAAATCGAAATCTACACATTTAGAACACAATATCTGAAGAGACTGTCTCAAGGACGTAAATCAAAGAAGTACAAAGTGAATATAGTTTTTTAGTACAGTAGTCGCAGCGGAAGTATGTGTCTCGGAAGTTGTCTAGTAGTCACTGCGCAAACTGCTATTTTTCAGGCGCAATCCCAATGTTGAAGGCGAAGACAACATTGTATAACTGCTTCGCTCACTCACTTACGTTTTTCGCATATTCTATCTCGCTCTTATTTTATGTTTTTTTATCCCCACAGCAGTACCTGCGCAATTGTTCATAGAGCGTAACTTCACAAACATATAGATTGGCTGCGACTACTATAATTACCTAGTTTATTTTAAGTTGTTTATTTTTAGTCCCTTTAATACTCTTTTATCCTCCTCAGACCAGAGATCACTTTGTTTGTTCTTTTTTTTTGTCTCCTGAGACTGGTATCTACATTGTCTCGTATAGGGGACGCCAGGACCGAGGAAGTTAAATAAACAATGAGCTGTATAATATCATGATTTGTAGTGGTAGGCCTCTTACGCAAGAGTCCGCCTGGGGAAGTACCACACCTTTGTCAGATACTCAACCGGCAAGCAGTAGTATGCAAACATTTCTGTGTTTCGGTTTGAAGGGCAATATTTCCAGCGAAATTACTGGGCAATGAGACTTAACAACCAATGTCTCAGGGTGACGAGCGTAGTGCAGTGACGTGCAAGTTTTTGCAACCAAAGTTCTGGGTGCCACTGCAACTGTTATGGACGGGCGTGACGCTTACCATCAGGCGAGCGACCTGCCCGTCTCGTCATTAAAAGAAATAAAAAAAACTAAAAGCGAAAAGTTGTTGATGAAAGTAGAGTGTATCGGACGCAAGATTATTCTTCCTCGGGCTACGTATATTGAATCCCTCGCTACGTTCAGGATTCTACTTAAGAATCCCTTACTGGGCTCAGGATTCTACTCTAGAATCCTTCACTCCGCTCTGGATTCAAAATAGCGCCCCCGCCGTCAAAATATTATTTGTCATACAATCTACTATTTCGACCTTGAGAGGTAAGTGGTATAGTTAGTATAGCCAATATGAAATTGAAGGTACCATTTAAAATATATAAAACTTTTGGTTATTTTTTAAATAATGCTTCAACAGGGGCATTATTTAAAAAATATATCCAATAAAAAAAATATATATGGTTTATAGTTATAAACTATAAGATGAATCACTAGAGGTAACTTTTTCACAGGTCCAGAGAGGAGAAAGAAAGCAATTGACGCGATGAGTCGAATCATGCTGCATATGTATGCAACATTCACTAACAGAATAGATATACTCTGCTCAGCATATGACTACCATTCAAAAACATACGAGGCCGAGGTTCAAAGCAACTTGGGTTGGTTTTCATTCACGAGCAAGTTGGCGCACTCCTGCGAGCCCAACTTGGTCGTGTTGGGCCTGAACGACCAAGTGGCTTTAGTCGTGATGCAACGCATCAAAAAAGGAGAAGCGCTCACTATATCGTATATGTAAGTATATACCTACTCTTTAGGGTTTTTAGACAAACAAGTTGGCACATGTACCTAAGTATAGTTATTGATAACCGGTAAGGTGCATATAAAAAACATGCAAGTTTATTTTTGGAATGTGATAATGATAATGTAAGCCTAGCTCACGTATAATAAATGGAAAGTAATGATAATGTAAGCCTAGCTCACGTATAATAAATGGAAAGAAATTAATTTTGAACCCCATCGAGTCTTGTTGAATACGTATTTTTAATCGACTTCTACAAGGAGCCTCCTCCTTGTAGAAGAAAGTATATTTCTTTAAAAAAGAAACTGTTTTTTTACCTTCTTCTGTTTTTTAAAACTACTGAATCGAATAGGATATTTTTTTTTTGCTTGAAATGGTAGGACTCCGATTAGGTTCCATTTTTTTCTTATCGAAATTGGTTCAGTAGTTTTTCGAAAAAAAAAGTTTTTTGGAATAATGTTTATATTCAAAAGTGTAGATTTTCAGTGTAGTCACATATAAACTTCATCAAAATTGGTTTAATAGTTTTGGATAAACAATACTATTTGTTTTAATTTTTATGTTCTCTTATATCTTCATGATTTCTTAACCGAATTATATAGTATTTTTTTCTTTAAAAATAGATTTTCAGTATGGTACTGTGTAAATTTCATCAAAATTGGTTAAGGAGCTAGCTTTTTACATTGGGATTAGTTTGTAAGACAATTTTGAATCATTTAAAGACGTCCAATTAAACTGAAGCTTTGCACATTAAAATGATAAAACCCCTTCGAGATTGGGCTCATTTGGTTTGTCTTGATGAGAACTCTGGTTTTATGTGGTATCCAGGGTCTGATGAAGGAGCCGGAAGCTAGTCAAAGGAACTCAACAACAAAACGATGGACCCCTTTGAGTTTGGGTTCATTTGGTGTGTCTCGATGAGCTATCTGGTTTTATGTGCTATCCAGGGTCTGATGATAAAGCCAAAAGGTAGTCACAGGAACCCATTACAAAACAATCAAATAATGAAACCCCTTCGAGTTAATTCTTATTTGATTGGTATCAAAAAGTTCTCAGCTCTTCCGTGGTACTTATTGTATTTGTTCCTTATATGGTGTAATAAAGTGTTTATTATTATTATTATTACTTACCGGTGATGGCTTATAAAAGCTTGATTAAAAAACATTGTTATTTTAGTAAATTCATTTGTTTTTATGTTCATTCTTATCTACGAGATTTCTTACTTTTTTATTTAAAAGATTTCTAGTGATTTCACAGACAATTTTCATCAAAACTGATTCAGTCGTTTTATAAGTAACTAGCTGATGCCCGCGGCTTCGCACGTGTGGTCATTTCTCTAGGTTAAAAATACACTATGTACTATTCCAAGATCTACGAGTAAAATACCAATACATACAACATAATAACATTTGATCAAAATTCCTTCAGCCGTCAAAATGTTTTTATCGATTGCTCGGCTTTTACTGATCGGATTGAGAAACCAGTTTCTAAATCAAACCCTAATCTATCCAACCGTGAAAACCGCATCGCAATAGGTTCAGTAGTTTTTACGTGATACGCGAACAAACATACAGACAAACTAACAAACAGATACGTTTTAAAAAAAACTTTTTTAGTTGCTTATTTTAAGTACTCTAAACTTTTTTTTTAAATTATATTCTTTGTACAGTTTATGTTGTTGTTCTCATTTCTTTATTATAAGAACTAGTTGTACCCGCAGCTTCGCACGCGTGGTCATTTCTCTAGGTTAAAAGTACTCTATGTATTATTCCAAGACCTAAAACTGTGCCTAAAATACCAATATACCAACATTTGATCAAAATTCCTTCAGCCGTCAAAAAGTTTGTATCGATTGCTCGGCTTCTACTGATCGGATTGAGCTACTAACCAGTTTTTAAGTTTTCCAACAGTGAAAACCACATTGCAATCGGTAAAGTAGTTTTTACGTGATACGCGAACAAACATACAGACAAACTAACAAACAAACAGATAGACAAACACGATTTTAAAGATTGTTATATTCTTGTTCAGTAGCTTATTTTAAGTACTCTATTTTTTTTTTTTGATATTATCTTCTTTGTACAGTTTTTTTCATTCCTATTGCTTTATTATAAGTATAGATAAAGCAATAAAAACGAAAAGTCTGTACAATGAAGATAATTAAAAATAAATGTTTTAGGGTACTTAAAATAAGCTACAGAATAAAAAAAAACGTGTCTGTCTGTTTGTTTCTTAGTTTGTCTGTATGTTTGATCGCGCATCACGTATAAACTACTGAACCAATTGCTATGCGGTTTTCACTGTTAGGGTTTGACTTAAAAACTGGGGTACTTGGTATCTCAATCTGATGAGTAATTTTGCTGAAGGAATTTTGATCAAATGTTGGTATATTGGTATTTTAGGTCCTGGAATAGCACATAGAGTACTTTTAACCTAGAGAAATGACCACGCGTGCGAAGCCGCAGGCATCAGCTAGTTGCTTTATGATAAGTATAGATAATTTATGATTAGCACAGAATAAATAATCATACTACGTAATCTTTGGTTTTAATTTGCAAAGCTTCCTAAAGTGAGTTTAACTATTTTAGTTAGCGTACATTCCTTTCGATGCTTGCTTGCCACTCAAAATTAAGATTAAAAATATCATTCCAAAACAAAAAACGACTTCTTATCACAAATGATATTTTTTAAACTACTACTAAAAATAATTAAATAATTATAATGTAACAAGAACAACATCACTCCTTCAAAATTTAAAATGTAATACCAATACAACATTAGGTAGAGTTTTTTGAAGTCGGTGCCATCATTTTAACACCTGGCTATAATTTTAATCTAATATCTTTATAACAAAATTAATACACACCTATCTACACTTACGCACCCTCATAAAACAAGAAACACAGAAGAGACAGCTACCACAAAAACGGATTTTGACTTTCACACGTCACAAACCGATTGACACGTATACAGTAATCTAGTCTACACTAATATTATAAAGAGGAAATATTTGTTTGTTTGCATGTTTGTGTACGTTTGTTTGTTTGTAATGGGTAAACAAAAATACAGAACTGATTTAAAAATTCCTTCATCTATAGAAAGCTACATTCTCAGCGAGTAACATGGGCAGTATTTAATTTATCAAAATATTAGAGATCACTACGAAAATTGCAATAATGGTATCAAAAATACATTAAAAAAAACACTACAGTTGTTGCCAGAGATTTTGAATTACGCTAAAAAACCAACGCCAGATTGTTTTTTTAGAAGTTACGAGGTATAAAAATGCTAAAAGTATGTAAAATTCCGCGGCGTAAGCGCTACCCTTGCGAAGCCGGGGAAATCACTAGTAAATGTTAATGTTGTGTTGTTGTTATGTTTGTAATAATTACTTTAATAGGTTATTAAATTTTAAATTAGCACCTCAAGCCGTTTAAAAAAACATATTTTAAATAAGCAGTTTGGTACCGACTACCGACTTCAAACAACTCTTTCTAATGTTTTATTTTTGTATTGGTATTACATTTTAAATTTTGAAAAAGTGATATTGTTCTGGTTGAATTGAAATTATTTTATTCTTTTTAGTGGTAGTTTATAAAATATCATTTGTGATATGAAGTCGTTTTTTTTTGTCGAAAACTTTTTTATGAGGCTTTCTTGTTTTTTTTTTCATTTAAGGAATATTCGGCTCTATTCGCCCCCCCTCTCTTAACTCTTACATTTCCTGTGATAAAATACTGTCTATAATATACGCAACACAGACTATCTAAGTACATGTCTATCAAATGATATCCAAATTTATTCTGTCTATCTATGATTGGGAAACAAATATCCACATAACACTTTTTTGTTTCAGCGAGCACTACTACGATATGATGAAAGATTATGAGAAACACTCTATGATCCAACAAAAGAAGATTTTCAGCGCTATCCAGTATCTCTGTGAATGCAGAGTATGTGTTCAAGAGTGGCATGGAAGCTCTATCGACATGGCTTCGATCGTGCTGACGTACCGTCAAAACAAGATGTTCGAAGATTTTAGGGCAAAACTAATTACAAGAGGATTCAGCGCCGGATATACCTTAAAAGATGCCGCGACAGCCGTTGATGGCCTTACGGGGCTAACATACACGAGAGAACAAGGCATGGCTTACCACAGATTAAGAGTTGCTTTAAACCTTTGTCAATTTGCAAAGAACTTAAACAAGGCATACGAAACTTAATGACCGATCATGATTTAATTATAAACTTGACACATTGACATGATCGGAATTAAAGTGAAGCTTGATCGGTTCATTTATGCAGAAACAGCACAGATATAAAAATATGTAATAAATATTAAATAACTTTTTCTTTGCGCGTATATACGATAAGCGTGAAAACCTGCCGGTGAGGGCCCGTGTGTCTGCGGGCACGCTTCTCTTACATAAGCTAGATCTGAATTCACCCAAAGATAATGTGGGTACAAGTATTTAATACTATTTTTAACACGCTCTTATTAGCTTCACCTTTAACGTAATGTATGTAACGGAATCTTTGAACTCTATTTTTACCCACTTTAAAAGGTCAGATTAATTCAAAATTTTGCACGCTTATCAGAGCCCGATGACAATACAAATATTTTAAAAAAACTTTTTAGTTTGGTTTAATGGTATTATTTTTAGTTTTTTAAACAGTAATTTATTACATCTGTGCTGTTACGCGTCTCTCACGGATCCCTTCAAATGTGACAGGTGATATTGAAAACAACGCTTTGCTTCGTATTGACTTGAGATTGTATTTTGGTTTTCAATTTGAATTTTATTTATTGGCCTGACGCGCATACACTAGTACCGATTCGCGCGTTAGCATCTGTATTTTCTTCTAGTCTGAGAATAAGATACTAATCAGTAAAGAAAAAAGTTTATGTAACGTAATAGGTACATTAATAATTAAAAACATTTTACTTTTTAAAACTATTATCTTATAAATTACCTGTTTGTGCAAAATTAGTGCAAAATTATAATGATAGTAAAAATGTAATGGTTGACTGGAAGAGGTTACTTTTAATCATAAGTCCACCCTTTGAACTTTATTTTCAAGTTTGTTCCTTTGCACTGTATATTTGTGTACAATAAGGTTTTTTTTCTATCTGTCTATCTAATAATTTTCATTTGATTTCTTCATAAATAATGTATGTTTTTGCTAAACTAGACGTAACTGCTATTTACAAAATTTTATTAATATATTAAAGTCATGTACCATGATGATCCTAGAGGATTTCCGGTGATAATTCGATTAAAATGGCTTAGGAATACATTTACAAGAGTGTCGGAATGTCTGCTATCCCAATTGGACAGATTCCCTAAATAGAAATCGATGATGATGATGTTGATGATGTGTATTCTCGGGATGTCTAGTGCCCTAACAAAAACGTGATAATGTTAAAATAAATATAACACAAAATAGTATCGTTTATAAGGTAAACAACTTAATTAAACAATAATTGCCACTTGCATACAAAATAGCTTTGCTCAAATTTTTAATCAATCATGTTTAAAAAGTACTAAAACTATATTAATAACGAAATAATCAGTCTGGTTTTCATCCTACGCTCAACAACGTTATTCTGTTGAAATTCCGTGACACCATTTTGTATACTTCTTTTTTTTCAATTACTTTATCTACTAAGGATCATTTAGTACGCAAGCAGAAGGTTCGTCTCACCCCAAACCTAACTTTTTCATGTACCATACAGTAGTTTCTAAGATGCATGTGCTGCTTCCGCGCCTTATTTAAATGAAAATTGAGCATTTTGTAAGCCACAAATACAACAGTTTCCTCAGTCAGTCATAACTTAGATCAGCACCACAACATTTATATTTATTTTTGCACATAACACGGCACTCGTCGCTCGCGCGCCGCCAGTGGTTCACCAGGCGGCTGGGGACCGGGGACTACATGTAATCCAAAATTCAACGGAATAGCATTAGTAGTTTCATCACCCTGACAACCGTTCAGCATACCCCGAGGGATCATCACGCGTACACCTTTCCTCTAACTGTGTAGTTTGTTAACACAGATGAGATGCCAAGAGTGTTAATAAATTCCTTGCTAATATTATTTCTTTCTGTATTGTAGAACTTGAGATGATACTAGTATTTTGGAGCACTGTGGATATTTTGTTAAGTAAAAATTTATTTCGTATGTTTAATTTTTATGTGTAAATACCTAGGTACTAACTATCTGTTATTGCTCACGGCTCCACTCCCATAAGTTACAGACGTAGGTACCTCAAATTTTTAGACGAACTGCAAATCCTTGATGCGAACTCGCTAAATCGACGACGAAGATAATATATTCTTCAAGATATGATAGTACTCCGATGATATCAAACTTTCCCTGCTCTAAAAAATGATCCTACGATAGGGTATTATCGTAAGGAAAGCAGATATAATATTCGGGAACTCGAGATGAATGACATCAAATTTTTTGTTTTGCGTTAAGAGCGCGCCATAACAGCGCTTCGAGTTGGACTTCATGTATTCCTTCCCCCCTCACGTCTCTACATTATTACGCGCGGCACCAGCACTACAGTGCGACCGAGTGCGCGTGTTCGAGTTACGCGGCAACGCGTTTTAACTCGGCCGGTTTATACTCAGTTCAGCACACCACACTAAAATCACAGAAGACATATTAGTACTAACTAATATGTGCATGTATTGACATATACCTATACCAACCTACATGAAACAGTTGTACTTATCTAGGTTATGTTGCAAATAAAATGCTATGGAGACCTTATGAATTTTTCGACTAATTATCTACCAATCAAGATTAGGTGCAGGTAAATCTGTGTTACAAATAAAATACTGTAGGTAGTGATATATTCAATATTTAATCTTTTATACATCTAAGCAATTAAATTAAAATTGTACTAATAACAAACACGGAACTAATAAAAACTTTGTCTGTTTGTTCCGACTAATCTCCAAAACGGCTGGACCGATAATGTTGGGACTTTCATTGGCAGATAGCTGATGTTATAAGGAGGCTACTTATATTTTCGAACAAGAATTAGGGTTCCTAGCAAAATAAATAAAAAACATGTTTTTTTACCACACGGGAAAAGCCGCGGGCACACCTAGTATAACTGTGTTTTTTAATTTGATATAATCAAGAAACTACGTTGCCTGTTTGTCTGTCTGAATAAATCGTCAAGAGCGTGTCGCGCACGAATTATTTTGGGTTCCGATCTCATAATATCATGTCCACTTGCCTGTCTTTCTGTTTGTCCGAATAAATCGTCAAGTGCGTGTCACGCACAAACGTGACATTGTACGACGAGACGGAATAATTCAGGGTTCCGATCTCATATCATGTCCACTCGTATGTTCTTTTGTTTATTTGAATAAATTGCCAAGTGCGCGTCAGAGCACGAAAAATGTAGGGTTCCGATGTAATATCTTGTCTATCTGCCTATTTATCTATCGGGCTGTTTGATTGTCTGTCTGTCTAAATTGTAGTTGTAATCAGACTAATATTATAAATCAGAGATTACGACAGTAAACGCTGTCGTAAATAGGCTAATCAGTAAATGAATTCTCTCTTATCGAGCGGAAAACTTCGTTTGCGCGATGCAGAACTCCATTCATTAGAACTAACAGTCCATACAAAACGTCATAAAATTCATAAAAACCGATTAGTGCCATCTATCTTATTTTGTTTGTTTGTTTGTTACGCTTTCACGCCTTTACTCAACCAATTATCATGGAATTTTGCACACACGTTGTCAGGGATGCAGAAAAGGACATAGGGTACTTTTCATCCCGAATAAGGCTAAATAATAATAAAAGAGAATCAACATTGTTAATTTGGTATAGGAATTACAACCTCAATGTCAAAGTGACAGATAAATTGAACCCTGGCGAAGAACATAGAATGCTTTTTTAACTGACTTAAAAAATGAGGTCCTCAAGTTGCTGTGTTTGTATGTAATATTGTTGGAAATGCATAATATTCACATACAGAAAAATTTAACAGGGGACGGACAAAACTTTTTAATATATGTTAGAGTTGCTATTAAAATAAAGCAAAAATGTAGTTGGTAGATATTCAGTTCATTTTTTAAAGGAAATTAAAATATGAGAAGTCTACTTTGGCTTTTTTCAAATGAAACGAAAAAAACTACTTACGAAGAGACAATTTCAAAAATCTCACGAACGTCAAGTTACGACAAATCAGCTCAATCAGTCAATGAGGCAAGTTGTCATAAAAACTGTGTTAACCTGCAGGTATAACTATTCATAATCAGCCTTTACTCAAACAATACTAGTAATTGTCCCGGTTATAATTAAGGGGTACTGTTGTATGCCTTCTTACCTGCTTTCTTCCCTCAGGATGGGGGTTCAGAAATAAGGCAGAAATATACGGGCATAAAACATTTAATTTTGCCAAGGGCCGCTCAGTAGTAGGGGGTACACGAAAGTGGTGGTATCGGCCGGACACAGTATGGCTGATTCTACTTCTCTGGTCCTGGTCCAGTACTCTCCTGACTGAGGCCGCAGGTGGAAGGGGGCGCTCGTGGGAGACCAGGTTCTCAGATCGTAGCCGGTTCGAAGTGATGGCTGTCAGACCAGCAAGCCGGACGTAGGACCCCAAATTCCGGGGTGAAACAACAACACCAAGGTCTCGGAGAACGTGTAGGGACGAACAGTTTTATATTTGTTGTCTCTAAGATCCTGTCTTAATTCAAGCAGAGACCAATAAAATTGACGTACGTTCTATTAAATTAACCTTTCGGCGTGTGTGATGGCGGCGGTCTCCCGGTTGCGTCTCAGCTCCCTTAGTAACTCCTAATTAAACTGCACTGCAGCGAACAGGTCGGGGTGCGGCAAATAAAATGACGCTGCGAATATATTGAACGTATTGATGAATTTCAAAAGCTATTTAATTAATATTTAATATATGATTAGTAGGTAAGGTAATATACGTGTAGATAGTGTTTTATAGATATTAAAATTAGTTGTAACGATTTTAAGTTTTTTTTTTTTTTTTATAAATAATATGTAAATAATGTAAACATGTACGTATAACGTTACATAATGTGGTCATTATTTCGACAACCTTGTTTGGGCAAAGTCGACCTTGCCGCGCTGCTTGAATAGGCGCCAGCAAAGTTGTATGGAATTTCATTATTGTCGTGATATGCGGCCAGCAATTTCCTTTGAAAATCCATTATTGTCGTCTTTTGTCGTAGCACTATTATTTATTCCGTGGGTTCGTTAACCCCGAACGCGAAAAGCGAGGCGTTGTAGCTCCCAGACTAATGGACCGATTTTGATGGTTTTTTTTCTGTTTGAAAGCTGATGTGATCGTGATTGTTGTTGTTTCTATTTCTGTTACTGTTTCTGTTAAATTCTGATTATACTAAGCTGGTTTTATTTAAATTCCTCGCATTGTTTGAGTAAAGCATTATACAAGCCTTGGTCCACAATGACTGCCCTGCTGGCCACGCTATGATGGCCTCGAGCTTTGCTTAGTTAAGTTCTCGACCATCATCATCGCTGCCAGCAACGCAGTCATTACAGACCGCGGCAGTAATGTACTATTATGTGTCTACTGTTGGAGGCCACTCCTAATGCACGCCACTGAGCTCGGTCTTCAGCTCTCCACATTTATTTTCTACCAGCCGCTTTTCGCAGGTCGTCCCTCCACCTGGTCACAGGTCACAAGTCATACGCTACGTTTGCCTAGACATGGTCTCCAGTTGAGAAATCTTCTACCCAACGGTTATCGGTTCTTTGGGAAAAGTGACCAGCCCACTGCCACATAAACTTGCTTATCTTTAGAGCTATGTCGGTCATTTTGATTATCTGTCGGATATCTTCATTACGAATCCTGTCCTTCACAGAAACTCCAAGCATAGCTCTCTCCATAGCTCACTGAGTGAGCTTAAATTTTGTGGACTAGTTTGATCGTGAGTGTCCAGTTTTCGGCTCCTAAGGCCATGACTTCAATGCACGGCTGGGCATGAGGAATGGCGATGAACTGAGAGTGGGGCAGTTTGGATTTGGACAGTGGAACCACAGGGGTCAGCGATTGGCCGACTTCATGGAGAAGAAGGGACTCTTTATGATGAACTCCTTTTTCAAGAAGCGCCCGTCTAGGAAATAAATGGACGTGGCTGCACCCTGGCAGTCATAAACAAGAGTAAGAATTCATTTTGGCGACCAATAGGCATATATTCAATTATGTCACTGTGATAAAAAGGGTTAAGACCGGCAGTGATCACCGCATGGTAAGAGGCACATTGAATATCAACGTAAAGCTAAAAAGGTCTCATTTGATGAGATCTTCTCTTCGCCCAAGTCCTGCCCAAATCAAAAACCCCAAGACCTTTCAGTTGAAACTCCAAAGTCGCTTCCAAATCCTTACCGAATGCGATACAGTGGACGATCTAAACAACGGGCTGGTGGAAATTGTTCACGCGATCGGGTCGGAGTTCTTTAGCACCCAACCCAAAAATATAATACAGAAACTCTCTGAGCACACACTCAAACTTATGGTAGAACGAGGCGAGATGAGGCTGCAGTCATCAGTGGATATGTCGAGTTACAGCTTGCTTAATAAACAGATCTCCAAGTCGATGCGACACTTATATCCTTTAATACTACTTGTATTAAGAACGCAATAGAGCGGAACAAGGGCTCCAAAGTGTTCGCAGGAGATCTGTCTATTGGGAAAAGCCTGTTGACAAAGCTGAAGACCGGCAGTGGCAGCATCGTTTCGTCGAAGCCAGAGATTTTGAGTGAGCTCGAGAAGTTCTATGGGCAATTATACACCTCATCGCGTGGTCCTCCTAGCACGACTAGCGATGTAAGAGCCCGTTTGAACTGACATTATACCGAAGATATCCCGGAAGTCACGAGCCACGTCTATAAGCTGTTTTCGAGAGTAGTTACAAACCGTTTCGCTCGTAGGTTTGACGACTTTCAGCCTACCGAACAAGCTTGATTTGGAAAAGCTTTAGCATCGTAGACCACATCCATACGCTCCGGCAGATTAAACAGAAGACTGTATAATCTTCCGGAGCGTAAAGATGTGGACAGAAGAGTTCAATAAGTATAAAGAGTATAATATATAGACTGAAGAGTATAATCGTCCACTACGTCTAGCGTTTGTGGACTACGAGAAAGCTTTTGATTCAGTTGAGACCTGGGCTGTGCTAGTCATTACAGCGGTGCCAGATTGACTACCGGTACATCGAAGTGTTGAAGTGTTTGTACAGCAAGGCCACGATGAATATCGGTCTTCAGGATCGGAGCACAAATTCTATACAGTTGCAAAATGGGGTGAGACAAGGAGACGTTATTTCTCCGAAATTGGTCACCTCTGCACTGGAAGATATATTCAAGCTTCTGAACTGGAATGGATATGGAGTTAACATCAATGGCGACTACATCAATCAACTTCAATTTGTTGATGATATCTCATCATGGCAGAAACCCTGGAAGATCTAAGCGCAATAGTCAGTGACCTCAATATTGTTGCCCAACAGGTTGGTCTTAAAATGAACATACTCGTAGGTAAGACGAACATCATGTCAAATGCCCATGTGCACCCATGCTGGGTTATGTTGGGAACGATAGAATCGAAGCTGTTGATCACTATGTCTACTTAGGTCAGATGATCCAACTGGGTAGATTCAACTTCGACAAAGAGGTCAACCGATGAATCCAACTCAGATCGGCAGCATTCGGGAAATTACGCCATATCTTCTCGTAGCAGATACCGCAAAGCCTCAAGACGAAAGTTTATAATCAGTGCGTGTTGCCAGTGATGACATACGGCACTGAGACTTGGTCGCTAACTATTGGTCTCATACACAAGCTCAAAGTCGCGCTGCGTGCAATGGAGAGAGCTATGCTCGGTGTTTCACTACTTTATAGAATTCAAAACTAGGAAATCCGTAAAAGAACCAAGGTTACCGACATAGCTCTCAAAGTTTGCAAGTTGAAGTGGCAATGAGCAGGCCATATAGTTCGCAGAACTGACAACCGCTGGGGTATAAAGGTTCTCGAATGGTGACCACGAACAAGTAAGCGAAGTGTTGGAAGACCCCTACACGATGGACCGACGACACTGTAGCCATCGCAGGAAGTCGGTGGATGGAGGTTGCACAAGATTGCTCGTCATGGCGCTCATGGGTAAGCTTATGTTCAGCAGTGGACTTCTAAAGGCTGAAATGATGATGATGATGATGATGAGGCCATGACTGGTAGGTTGCACTGTCGGAAGACTTTTGTCTTCAGGCACTGTCTTATGGACGACGAGAAGACATGACGAAGCTTGCCGAATGCAGCCCAACCCAGCTGAATTCTTCTGTTAGCTTCCTTCTCAAGGTTGTACTTACCTAATTGCAATAATTGCCTAAGATAAACATATTGTTGAACCACTTCAAGAGGTACATCATTGACAGCAATCGGTACCGGGTCAACAAGATCGTTAAACATGATCTTGGTCTTGGTTTTATTGCATTTAAATTTTGAATTTGTTAATAAACCTAATCTGTTTTCGTCTATTAGTTCCATATTTACTATACCACAACCAAAGGCTTTCGAGTGGTTAGGTATTGTTTTTAATTCATGAAGAAATAATCTAAATCCACGATTCTTCTGTCATCGAATTCTCCACTGAAGTTTTTACTGGATGTCTCCACAACGTTCGTCTTGAAATAAAATAATCAAATAATTATTATAAAATAATCACCACACATTTACAATTAACAGTAACTCATGGACAGTGGACATACTCATATTTAAACTCAATACTCAGTTTAGCTAGAATACCAACTAGGGAGATTAGTAAAGAGGTAAGTCGGAATATTAGGTTTTTTACATTCTCATTTTTTAAAATTTTAGTTATCATTTCACGTGTTGCAAGCCCATCGCCACTTTTTGACTATGAAACCCTAAAATATTTGAGTCATATGTGCTATTTAGTATGTAGGTAGATAATATATTCCAAAATAAACTAGATAAAACTAAGGATTTCTAGTTTGACCACGGAACACAATAAACATTGAGTCAAAGGCACTATTTAGTAATTAGGTAAGTAATTCATACAGACATAAATTTGATGAAACTGTTAGGGTTCCTAGATTGACTACGGAACCCTAAAGTATATTGAGTCATAGGCTAGAATAAATATTTTATCATAGGTACTAATAAGTATGTTGGTAGGTAATTCATTCCCACATAAACTTGATGAAACTGTAAGGCTTCCTAAATTGGTTACGGAACCCTAGAATATATTGAATCAAAGCTACTAATTAGTATGTAGGTAGGTAATTCATTCCAACATAAACTTGATGACACTGTAAGGCTTCCTTAATTGGTTACGGAACCCTAGAATATATTGAATTAAAGCTACTAATTAGTATGTAGGTAGGTAATTCATTCCAACATAAACTTGATGACACTGTAAGGCTTCCTAAATTGGTTACGGAACCCTAGAATATATTGAATCAAAGCTACTAATTAGTATGTAGGTAGGTAATTCATTCCAACATAAACTTGATGACACTGTAAGGCTTCCTAAATTGGTTACGGAACCCTAGAATATATTGAATCAAAGCTACTAATTAGTATGTAGGTAGGTAATTCATTCCCACATAAACTTGATGAAACTGTAAGGCTTCCTAAATTGGTTACGGAACCCTAGAATATATTGAATCAAAGCTACTAATTAGTATGTAGGTAGGTAATTCATTCCAACATAAACTTGATGAAACTGTAAGGCTTCCTAAATTGGTTACGGAACCCTAGAATATATTGAATCAAAGCTACTAATTAGTATGTAGGTAGGTAATTCATTCCAACATAAACTTGATGAAACTGTAAGGCTTCCTAAATTGGTTACGGAACCCTAGAATATATTGAATCAAAGCTACTAATTAGTATGTAGGTAGGTAATTCATTCCAACATAAACTTGATGAAACTGTAAGGCTTCCTAAATTAGTTACGGATCCCTAAAATATATTGAATCAAAGCTACTAATTAGTATGTAGGTAGGTAATTCATTCCAACATAAACTTGATGAAACTGTAAGGCTTCCTAAATTGGTTACGGAACCCTAGAATATATTGCATCAAAGCTACTAATTAGTATGTAGGTAGGTAATTCATTCCAACATAAACTTGATGAAACTGTAAGGCTTCCTAAATTGGTTACGGAACCCTAGAATATATTGAATCAAAGCTACTAATTAGTATGTAGGTAGGTAATTCATTCCAACATAAACTTGATGAAACTGTAAGGCTTCCTAAATTGGTTACGGATCCCTAAAATATATTGAATCAAAGCTACTAATTAGTATGTAGGTAGGTAATTCATTCCAACATAAACTTGATGAAACTGTAAGAATTCCTAGGTTGATTACGGAACTCTAAATTTTAGATAGGTATTTCGGCGTGTTGACAATAGATTCCAGTAGCGGCAAGTCCTCAGCCATCCTGAAGACAAGGTCAGCGACCCTGCCACCGCCGTCGCTGTCTAGTTCCTGCTATCCGCGCCACTTCCAGCTCCTCGAGTGCTTGAGCAGGCTCGTTCGTCGTCACATTCACAAACTCAATTTGGTTTTCTGCAAATATTTAGGTAGACGTATTTAGTAGGTACACATTACATTACACATATGACTTCTTTTTGGGTGACATTATGTAAGAAACTAAGAAAATTGAAGTTGTTACATACTGTATTGTATGTAACAACTTCAATTTTAAGATAATTAGAATAGAATAATTAGGTAATTAGATAATTTAGTATATAGGTACTTACTTCTTCTTTCTTTGTCTCATTTTACGGGCTTTCTCCTTCAAATTATTCTTTTGCAGGCATATTTCTTGTTTTCGCCATCTTATCTGCACTACCACAAACAAGAAAAACAAATCTAATATTTATTCTATGCTACTACAATAAGTGTAAGAAGTTTTAGAGCGCAGGCCGGCAACGAAACACAGGTCCGCTTCGCACAAATGCCACAGGCATGAACATGATTGAACAAATAGAAAGTCACAGCGTCCAATGATTCCGCATGCGAAGAAGAGACAGAGTGTGAGAGCGCGCGCGTCTTTGTAAAGGTCGTAAGCGCCAAATCAAATAATTGATTCTTACAAGAAAACTACACAATCAATCAAAAAACTTATAGTTTACAGAACTGAAGAAGTAGTTATTATCTACGTATCAAGGTAAAAATCATCTTTAAATATTATAGCGTTCCTGAGATCCACATCAAAACGTGTGCGAAACAGAGATTTTTCATAAGTATTATTTTATTTACAATCGTGTTTTTAGTTTTTACGTTTATGGAACCAAAGAAAAAATTACAGAATTTCATATTTTTGTCATTTTCAACTCTTAACTCCCGTAGTTATCGAGTTATAGGTCGATTTTGGTAAGCAAAATCACCTACTACGGCCTCTAGTCAAACTGCAAAATGAGGGAAGGGAGGGCGAGCAGGGGGATGGGAAGATGAGGGAAAGTAGCAGGGAGTGGTGTTGGAGAAGGGGGAAGGACGGGGGATTTCGCGCCACCCTATATAGGTAGCCAACTGAAAGGAATAGGTTTGAAAAATCACAAGTATTGTTTTAAGTCATACATTTAATTATATGCCTTCACTCAACACATTAAAGCAAACTTAAATTAAATCTACTATTTTCTATGCAAACTGTCGACAGTAATTATTATTACTACTAATCTAGGTTACTGCCTATTCTAGTGGTAAGGAACTGTCCAAGTTCAGTTGCAGTACTTCGTCACTGTTTACCGGAACTCCGCCCTGTAGTGACAGTTGTACGTTCAAATCTTGAATATTCTGAAATACGAATACACAAAGTTACGGACGGTTTTTAACGGCCGGAGGATGAACTGGTCATAGTTCCATACAAACGTAATACCTAATTCATTAAATGTAATTGAGTAATATTCCCACCATACAATTATATGGCAGTACTGGCGCCTGGTGTCAGGGTCTGACCATTGGCCTCTGAACTGGCTTAACGACTGCTGTCTGCTATTAATCAATAACCGAGCCGACAGCTTAACGTGCCATCCGTAGCACTGAGCGATGGAAATCCTTACATAACTCAGAAAAGTCATTGGTGCGGAGCCGAGAACAGAACCCGTTATTGGATTCTAACATACACTAGTTAACCCTTCGGCTACCGTCGCACATTTTATTATAAAAATGGTGATATATCAAAGTCAACTTGAAATCATACAGTAGTGTTGCATCAGCTATATAGGGGGTTTGGGGGGCTGCCCTTTGGACAGGGAGCCCTACAACAATGTCTAGTGGAAAATGATTATTGTCAAATCACCATACCTGAGTATTAGGATCCAGTATTTGTGTGTGTGTCCGACCGTTGCGGTATGGCGGGCCTTCGGATGTTTGGGGGCAAAGCGCCACTGCGAGGCGGGTACTCTTCTAGCGGACTCACTGTACATCAACAATAAATCTCACTGTTTTACAATTTTAGCAGTAACGCTTGCTTACCGAAACCATTTCATTACTATTCAAAATTAATCCATATCCATACTATTATTATATAAAAAAAAACTTGACTTCATATTCAAAATTTGTTTTGTAACCAAACACTAAAAATAATAAAATAGGTAATTGTAATTAAACGATTATTTTTTTTGAATTCAAGTAGATGAACATTCATAAATTATTTACAGAACATAAGATAAGAAAGAGTTTTGAAGCCAAGCCGAGCCATAACTTATGTATGTCGTAGCCGACGACTACTATTTATTCTGTGGTTATGTGCGGTTTTCCATCGCTCCGTGCATATGTCCTTCCGGATGTCTGTTCTCCTCTACAGGTCGCATTTCTCAACAGATCTAGACGAAACTTGGTATACACGTTAAGCGAATTTTTAGAATTTTTTAGTCTTCAGGGGTTTTTGATTGGGGGTACTTCCCCCAAAGAGGGTAAAAAAGGGGCTACGGAGGGCACGTTAAGCTGTCGGTCCCGGCTGTTATTGATTGATAGCAGTCGTATATCAGAGGCCCTCGGGCGGCCTGACAAACTCTGACACCAGAGGCCAGCACTGCCTCACACGACAAACAACTACTACTAACTCTACTACTATGTGTGTGATTTACCTGTGCTTTGATGCGGCGGCGGCGGTCGTGTGAACGGCACTTGCGTTTTGGGAACGTTGCTCAGCATTGACAGTGCGCGCGCGCAGTTGGGAACTATGTGCGTAGTACCCTGGAATGTACCGAATACTGCGCTGAAATAAACGAAACTACCGCAGCTTTGCCCGCTTGCAAAGTTTGCCAACCCCGTTCACCCCCAAGGAAGGAATTTCAAAAAATCCTTAATAATCTATACTTATAATAAAACTGTAACAGGTCCAATTCTGTACATTGAAGATATTTTGTAATTTTTTGTTGGAGGCTGTTCTGTATTCCACACTAAAGCCAAAACTGTTTTTTTTTCATTTTTGTCTGCCTGTCTGTTTGTCTGTCTGTATCTTGACTATTGGCATCACGCTGAAACTACTGAATGAATTTAAATGAAACTTGGTATGATTTGCGTTCATACTACTATACTAAAATTAAACGGTTACCGCAGAATAGGGGTTAAAATTTATTTAAACAAACTGAAACTACAAGACTGATTTTTATGCATCTTGGCATAGTCATAGTTTATATGTTGAGTGAAAATTGAGGTTACTTTTTATCCCGAAAAAATAAAGGGTTCCTGCGGGATAGGGGTCCAAATTCTGTAAATTGAAGATATATTGTAAATTTTTTTGGAGGCTGTTCTTTTTTCGTACTGAAGCCAAAATTGTTTTTTTTTTTCTGTTGTCTGTCTGTCTGTCTGTATCTTGGAAGCGCATCACGCCGAAACTACTGCAAGAATTCAAATGAAACTTGGCATGA
This sequence comes from Alsophila aescularia, assembly GCA_946251855.1. Lineage (NCBI taxonomy): Eukaryota > Metazoa > Arthropoda > Insecta > Lepidoptera > Geometridae > Alsophila > Alsophila aescularia. Next base: position 19,870,257 of record OX276374.1, read on the forward strand.
TTTGAGTTCATACTACAAGGTAGGACATTGGATACTTTTCATTCCGATAAATTAATGGGTTTCCGCAGGACAGAAATTGAAAGTTATTTAAAAGAACACGTATCATGCTGAAAATACTGCACGGATTTTGATGCAACTTGGCACAGTCATAGTTCATATGATGAGTGAAAACTGAGAATACTTTTTATACCGAAAAAATAAAGGGTTCCTGCGGGATATGGGTCCAAATTCTGTACATTGAAGATATTTAGTATGTAATATATTTTTTGGAGTCTTTTCTATTTTGCGTACTGAAGCCAAAACTGTTTAATTTTAATTTTTGACTGTTGTCTGTCTGTCTGTATCTTGGATGGGCATCACGCCGAAACTACTGAATGAATTCAAATTAAACTTGCCATGATTTGAGTTCATACTACGAGGTAGGACATTGGATACTTTCATACCGGTAAATTAAAGGGTCCTCGCAGGATAGGGGTACTTTATTTGGAGTTGGTATTCATGTTTTACGGTTTATAATTACTTCCGTAGTTCACCTCTAGGATACTCAAGGAATATTCCTCCAAATAACAAATACCTAGGTCACTGGTTTAGGCTGGGCGTTGTCTGTCAGTCAGTCAGTCAGTCAGAGGTACCTATATTACGGTACTGGTTTATAGGCATGATTAAAATAATGTAATAAAACACATATTTTTATTATTCTGCCCATAAGTGAAGGTCATCTTTACTTTAAGTAACAAAAAATCTGTGAAAGGAAGATATTTAAAAAAAAAACTAGGGTACTAAATGACCTCAATGCTCAGTGACCTCAATATTGTTTCCCAACAGGTGGGTCTTAAAATGAACATGGGCAAGACGAACATCATGTCGTACCCATACCGGTTTATGTTGGGAACGATATTATCGAAGCTGTTGATCACTATGTCTACTTGGGTTAGACGATCCAACTGGGTAGATCCAACTTCGACAAAGAGGTCAACCGACGAATCCAACTCGGATGGGCAGCGTTCGGGAAATTACGCCATATCTTCTCGTCGCAGATACCGCAGAGCCTCAAGACGAAAGTTTATAATCAGTGCGTGTTGCCAGTGATGACATACGGCACTGAGACGTGGTCGCTAACTATTGGTCTCATACAAAAGCTCAGAGTTGCGCAGCGTGCAATGGAGAGAGCTATGCTCAATGTTTCACTACGTGATAGAATCAGAAATGAGGAAATCCGTAGGAAATCCGACGACATTGTAGCCATCGCAGGAAGTCGGTGGATGGAGGTGGCACAGGATCGCTCGTCATGGCGCTCTTTGGGGGAGACCTATGTTCAGCAGTGGACTTCTAAAGGCTGACATGATGATGATGATGATGATGAGGGTACTAAATATATGCTACTGAAAATTAATAGTTTTTTTTTTTAAATTCGTATCTTTCTGTTTGTCTGTTAGTCTGTACACGCATCACGTTAAAACTACTGGACTCATTGCGATGCGGTTTTCACTGTTGGATAGCTTTAGGGTATGACTTAAAAACTGATTTACTTATTATCTCAATCCGATGAGTAGAAGTCGGCTTCTACTCATCGGATTGAGATAATAAATCACCAAAATACGATGTAGTAAGTGATGTTGCTCGGGCAATCGATAAAAACTTTTTGACGGCTGAAGAAATTTTGTTTAAATTTTGGTATATTGATATTTTAGATCTTGGAATAGTAATAGAGTAGAAGCCGCAAGTACAGCTAGTAAATAATAATAATTGTGTTATTCCAGAACCATAAGTACCAATATCATCAAGCTTTGTTCAGACGTCAGATGGTTTTTTATAACTTAGCTTATATTTTATTTTCGTTGTTTTTTTTTAACTACTTGTCTCTTCGTGCCTTATCTATAATCATCCTCAGCCTGTGTCAGTCCACTGCTGGACATAGGCTTCTTCCAAAGCACGCCACTGAGCTCGATCTTCACCTCTTCTCTTCCAACTGCTGCCGTGCACTTTGCGTATATCGTCGCTCCACCTAGCTGGAGGGCGCCCTACGCTACGTTAACCGAGTCGCGGTCTCCACTCAAGAACTCGTCTACCCCAACGGTTCTCAGCCCTTCAAAAAATATAACCAGCCTACTGCCACTTCAGCTTACTAATCCTAAGGGCTATGTCGACAATTTTGGTTCTCTGCCAGATAACCTCATTCCGAATACGATCTTTCAGAGAAACTCCAAGCATAGCCCTTTCGACAGCCCGCTAAGCGACCTTATATTGGTGGACTAGTCGTACCGTGAGTGTCCAAGACTCGGCTCCGTATGCCATAACAGGTAGGACACACTGGTTGAAGACTTTTGTCTACATACTCTGCTGTATTGGCGACGAGAAGGCTCGACGAAGTTTCGCAAATGCTGCCCAGCCGAACTGTATTCTTCTGCGGGTCTCTCTCTCGAAGTTGTTTTTACCTAACTGCAAAGTTTGCCCCAGATATACAAACTCCTGAACAACTTCGAGAGCAGTTCCTTTAACAGCAATTGGTTTCGGAATAACATGTTCGTTAAACATTACCTTGGTTATGTCCAAGTTCATCCGGAGACCAATTCGTTAAGACGAATCAGCTAGACTGTCGAACATCTGTTGCAAGTCCTGCAACGTTTCTGCCACAATGACGATGTCATCCGCTCACCTTTAAACCGCTTGCTTGTGGCGCGCTTCGCCAGTAGCAAGTTTAAGTATCTACACACACGCCACCAGATAATGTTAATGCCACATCCTTTTTCGTCCAAAGTCATAAACATATCCTCCAATAAATTCGAGAACAATTTCGGAGAAATATAGTCCCCTTGTCTCATACCTCTATGCAGGGGGATATGCTTAGTCTGCTGGTTCTGTACTTGGATGGTCATTATTGCGGCGTCATACAGACATCTCAACACTTGGATATACCGCCAGTCGACTTGGCATAGTTGCAGGGACTCCTAAACAGACCAAGTCTCGATAGAGTCAAAGGCTTTCTCATAGTCCACAAACGCTAGGCTCAGGGGCTGATTATACTTTTCCGTCTTGTGTAAAATCTGCCGCACTGAATGAAAACCGAAACCCGGCCTGCTCTGTTGGCTGGAATTCGTCCAATCTCCGCGCAAGACGATTTATGATGATTCTCAAAAACAGATTGTAGACATGGCTCAGGAGGTTAAATGCGCCGATAGTTTTTCAAAATGGTCTTGTCACCCTTTTTGATAAACAGGACGACCACACTCTTGTTCCATACCTTTGAAGTTCTCCCATAGAAGAGGACAGAATAAAACATACGCTGAAGCTCTTTAAGCGTGGGAGTACTTCCTTCTTTCAGGAGCTCCGTAGTAATTCCGTCCTCACCAGGGGCTTATCAATTTTTGAACTGTTTCAGAGCCATCTCGATTTCGACAAAGCTGACTTCTGGCTGCTCTTCGGTATAGTGGCGGGTAAGAGTGGCTCTAGGTTCCTCGATATCGGGTTCGGGTGGTGACGCGTGTGACACGAACCTACAGTCGGCCATGAAATCTTCAACTTCCGCGAGAATCTCCAGCTTAGATACGACAACTTTCCCACTTGATGTGGTCAACTTCGTCAGATGTCTTTAACCAAACTGATGTACGAAAACTTTTGACCCCCGATTTTACTCTATCGCTATTTCTATAGCGCTTGTATTGGAGGGTCAGAGGTCTCGCCTTACCGTCTTTGATATTTGCTTATTCAAAGCCCACTGACCTGACGAAGTGACTGCTGGATCTTCACGACGTTTCTCAATGAGTTGCAGAAACTGCACCGAAAGTTTTGATTTCCTGGCTGTACGCCGTATCTCGCCAAACTTCGTTCCCTCTTCCCTCAGGATTCCCACCACTTGGTCAACATTCTTGTCAATTTCAACGTCAATTATCTAGAATACTTTGTTTTATTTTATTTATTTTACCTTTGAAAACGACATCAGCTGTATTTCGACGACTCTGTCTACAGAGATACTGTTCGTGCTTATGAAGTTCATCACTACTTCCGGGCTAGGGTTGAGTCCTCCAATCTGAAATTGAACAAATTCAATGTTTGCCGCGTGGGTCGGGCATAGTAACAGGACCACCCCTCCTCACCCCGCGGCTGCTGGAGAACCAGCAAAGGGAACTCAGGAAATGACCAGCAGCTTTTTCTTGTGTAGTAGTTGGTATCTACTAGGGAAGCGTGCTACACCTTCGACCACATCAATCATCGATTCATCATCATCGCTTTCCATCAGGTGAGATCGTGGTTAAACGATAGCCTAGCTAGAGCGTAATAAAAACATATAAAAATGTATCAACAAGTAATGCGATCACTAAGCCGCCTGCCAAGCGTGCTATTTATGGCGGGACATCCCAGGGACGCTCAATAACTGAAAAACTTGCGAATTAAACGTGCAATCAGCAGGGAAAAATATTTTTTCCTTTATAATGTAACTCCTTAAGCGTTGAAGCCAAGCAGATAATATTGGGGCTGAATCGGTAGCAAATGGCCCCAGCTGCCCACCATTTTCCTGGCAGTCCTGGCAAACCATTTACTATTGAAAAATTATATACAGAATGTCCCAAGAAGTAGTAATAAGTGGAGGTCCCGAGGTAGAGCATTCTCAGACGCACCTGTATATTATGTAGTTCGTTCTTCTTCTATGCGTTCGCGCATTTTTCACCCGGCTGAGTTGAAACTTTGTATACAGTTGCTGTTGGCACTTGCGTGAAAGATTCTTACATAAAATAGGCAAATCATCACATTATTCCAAAGCCAAGGTAGCTGCAAAGAAACTTGGTATTTTGTCTAAGGACAGGCAGTACTTCACACGGCTAGAAACATTAAACTATCCTGCCTATTACCTCTATAACGGCGACGTGTTGCGGATGCTTGGTCCTCGTGTGCGCGCGCAGCTCCGACCGGACGCGGAAGCGCTTGGGGCACCGCCCGCACGCCCACGCGCGCCCTGGCGCGCTGGTGCCCAGGGGGGGCAAGGCGGCGCACGAACTGATGCTGAACAAAAACATCATTGTAAATTTGAAATTTAAAAAAACAGTGAACCTAAAGCATAAGTTAATGAAAAAATTAAAATAGCCTGCTCTGTCAAAAAATAAGTTATGCCAATAAATTATATATTGTTGGAATGTGCTCATCAAAGCCTTCAATTTAACACCCATATTGTATAATTCAAATATATTTATTTCGTATTTATATTTGGAGCCATAAAGCAGAAATTTTGTTTATTTTTTAAATAAAAGTATAGTTTATGTTACTCGGGATAATGTAAGAATTATAACGATACCCCATACATCCAAATCTGTTCAGACAATTAAAAGACATGGTAGCATAAATAAACTCACATACATACTCGTACATACAATGGATGTAAATGGTGCGACGTCACCTGGATCTCTCATTTCAAAGGGGAGTCCCACGGGGTTTAATACTGGGCCATTCTTGTTTTTGGTTTACATTAACGATCTTCCCGTTTTTCATAAATAACTTATTTGATATTGTCTTATTTGCAGATAACCTTTCTTTTTTTCTTTCCTTTTTTTTCTTTTTGTCTCTTCTCTATTTTTTTAACAATTTTGACGATGTTAACAAGACAATGGCAGCAATTCGGTCATTTTACTCCTTAAATTAAAACAGACTAAATTTCATTCAAAACAATTTTAATTTCATTTCTTCAAATGTAATTCAAACCTTGTCGACTTCGTAACAAGGTCTTTTTGCCCCTGGCATATATTCTTAACTTACGTCAATTTATGCTGCACCGCTTAAAATAACGTAATTAAAACAGGTTTTTAACACGCTGTGTAACAGCGCTTGGATAAAATCGGACACGTTCTGAGGCAGCGTTTGGACAAATCGGGACTCTCGCCGCTTGGAAACAAAGTTGATTTTAAGCTGATAGGCTTTAGTGATATTTTAGTGAGTTAGGGATAGATGCCAGCGGCAAAAATACCTTGTTACGAAGCCCACAAGGTTTAAATTACATTTAAATAAATTAAGTTTAGTTCAGGGTATGTCCAAATCGCTACCATTCACGCTAGTTCCTAATTGGTTTACAACTAATAATTTGATGTTAAATCCTAAGAAAACTAATTGTATCAAATTCTCACTATCTAATGTCATAGGAGTTCCTACGAATTCAAGTATTTTAATAAATAGTGAGCCTGTAGACCTTGTGCAGTCAACCATGTTTTTGGTTATTACTGTATATTCAAAATTACAGTGGGGTTCTCATATATCGTTGATGGTTGGTAGATTGATCTCTGCAGCCTACGCAGTATGTAAAATTAGACAGTTTACCCATATAGCCACTTCAAGTTTAGTATATTTTAGTTATTATACTTTCACAGTATTATGTCATATGGCATTTTGCTGTGGGGTAAGGCCGCGGAAATTCAGTCAATATTTGTGCTGCAGAAGAGAGCAATTCCTTCCATATACAATTTGAAATCCCGCGATTCTCTGAGGGAACGGTTTAAAAAGATCAATATTCTTTTCACAGGGAGCGTCGATTACGAGAACTTTTTTGAAACTTTTTTTTTAACTTTTTTTCTCCGTATTGTGTCTGTTTCTCCCTACATTGGATGCCGCATTATTTTGCTCCATTCTGTATATTGTTTATTTTATATACTTAACACACACTCGTAGCATACTTTTCATCGTCATCATCGTCCAGGCGGGTAACCGCGGGGTGCAGCTAGTACCAAATAGTTATATCTCATGCTACATAGCACGTATGCTATCTTTAAAGGATTCCTGTTCTAGGGTTTTGTTAAGCTAACTGTGCCACTGTGGTCACCCTACCTTCCTCCTAAGATGTTCCCAGTGTAGCCAGTGGGAGCGTCGGTTTGTTCTTGCAACGTCGCGTCGCTGTGTTCCTTCTTTCTATGTTTGTATAACGCGTTCTTATTTGGCAACACTTCCTCACAGTCTCGGCAGGGGATCCTGAAATATATCACACTTACATTATGCGACCGTAACTGTTACTTTTTCACGATTAAACGACTTAACCAATCTTGATGAAAATTGACATAAAAATGATTTACTTTAAATTACTACACATTTTTTACGTTTTTTTTATGGGATTACACTAAAGGTCTACACATTCATTTAAAAAATAAATAGTTCAAATGTAATAAGGGATCCACGAGATATATACACATAAAAAACACCATCCAATTGCAGTACAAAAACTTCGTTCCAGCTTTTGTACTGCCTAATGTATATTTGTATTTATATGTAACACATAAATATGAATATCCATCCATGACTCGGAAACAAACATTTGAGCTCATCACAATGTTTGCACCTTGCGGGATTAGAACCCGCGACTGTTGGCTTTGTTTTTAGTTTTACTTTTGTAGAGTTAAACCAGTTTTTAAATTGGGAGCGCACTATTATTTATTTTGCGCTATTGTGTTATTTTTAACCGACATAGAAAACGGAGGAGGTTCTCGGTTCGATTATTTTACCTACACCGATTACTGCGGCTACTCTGCCAGGCGCGGATCCAGCACTCATAAAAGGTTGTGGTCACAGCCATCCGAAAATCGGCCAAGTGCAAGTCGGAGTATGAACGTTTACAAAATATATGACGCCCTGACGAACGTTTTGTACAGCCACGTGGGCAAAGCCGTGAGGCGAACACTAGTAAGTTAATAAACCCGTAAAATGTTAGTTTGTTCGCTCACGAAAATATCAAAAGTAAATGTGTGTTTGTTTGCACATCTCAGTGTCACATTTAGACTTTAAACTACTAAACCAATTTTGATGAAATTTATACAATTTCAAAGGATATCTAATTAAATTAGTTGTATACATTTTACATTAAATAGTTTCATTTACATACATTACAAATTCAAGCTTACGTTTCTTTTTCGCGAAAAAGGTGATAATTTCATCTATGGAATGATCATAAGAGCTGTTTTTTTAGTATAACCGATAATACAACTGTGGGGTTCCTAACAGGATCTTCAATCAAAATAACACTTTTCTTCTTTGATAAATGGACTGTATTTCTTCTTTCTTCAAAATAGGTTTTCTTCTAGTTGTTCACTGTTCGCCGTCTAAACTTGTACTGAACTCGATCACATTGCAGTCACATTATTTTATTTTTTTTGGAAGGACTACTTGCTGTTGACCTCTAACGGCCTCTACAGCGTACCGGGCGGCGGGGGGCGGGGGGGGGGGCGCAAAGGCGCTCCGCCGCAATACGTAACGCAGAAGGCGCACGCCAAAGTTAAATTTTAGCGACTTGCTCAAGGGCACCCAGGGGTTACGAACCTCGGCTTGGGCCGTCGCTTAGACTACGGGACATCTGACTAAACTCCTCTGGATCGGTATTAATGATTAATAGAGATCCAGGGGGGCCTGAACTATGGCTAGGAGACTCATAAGTGATTTAATAACTGACCACCATTTCGGAATACATCTTTGAGAAGAAATGGCAAGAAACTCAAAGAAGAATAATAATCATGACTAAGTGTGGATCATCGACCCCGCCGGCGGGGTCGGTGTCTGTTTCTAGTCTGTGCCATTCGGCAAGAAACTCGAAGGCGAATAAAGTCGACATTAATTACGGGACCTTCGACCTCGCATCCGGCGAGGTCGGTGTCTGTGTCTAATTGTGTTGAAAGATGGTGAAGATGACGGAGTGGGCGAATCAATCGCTGCCTGCACTGCGGCAGCGATTTCATCGTCCGGATCGCTCAAGATGTCTCTAGGGCGTCTACGAAGGGGACGTGCGTCTGTTGTCGCGTCTGTCGTGTAGTCAGAGGCCTGAACTACTAGAGGGTTGGGGTGATGGAGTGCCGCGTCAAAGTAGCGGCGAGAGGCATTTTTCATATATTGAACTATCGAGGGAAGCTCGAGATCACTGTGCAGGTCGATGTTCCTCTGATACCAGGGGGCATCTAATGCACCGCGAACGAATTTATTTTGCAAAATCTGAAGTTTCTCTAGGGAGATGCGGGAGGCGTGAGCAAATGCTACGGACGAGTATGTCATTGTCGGTCGGACGCAGGTTTTGTAGAGTGTCAACTTATTTCTAAGAGACATTTTACTGCGCCTGCCTAGGAGTAACGCGAGGCGGTATAGGTAGAATGCCGCCCTTTTGTGGACAGCGTGGATGTGATCATTGAAGTTGAGTCGATAGTCAAGGTTGACTCCTAAGTATTTAACTGACTTTTCCCACGGTATGGGTCGGTCGTTGATCCTGACTTGTTTAGTTGGGAAATAATAGCGTTTAACCCCGTGAGTGAAACGCATCGCTACGCTCTTCTCGGGATTAATCGTTATTCGCCACTTACGAAACCATCCATCGAGCGCTCGGAGCGTTCGTTGGATGTCTCTTTGTAGAATAGTTGGATTCCATCCGGTGGTATAAATCGCGGTGTCGTCCGCAAAGAGAGCGATCTCTACTTTGGGGATGCGGGGGAAATCACTTGTGTAAAGCGTGAACAGAAGTGGAGACAGCACGGAGCCCTGAGGGACTCCGGCTCTGATGGGGTGGGGGGATGATCGGTTGCCCTCGACACGATAGCGGAAGCTCCGGCTGGTGAGGTAGTCTTGTACTATGAGCACATGACGATCTGGCAACCCGAGCTGATACAGCTTGTATATCAGCCCGGCGTGCCAGACCTTGTCAAAAGCCTTCGCCACGTCTAGGAAGACGGCCATCGTGGTTTGGGGTTTTGGTTTCCTATTGAAACCCTTTAGGATGTGTTCCGTGATGCGGTGCACTTGCTGAGGGCAAGAGTGTCTCGCTCTAAAGCCGAACTGCTCATCCGGTATGAGCTTTTTGATTTTCGCGATGGATCGGAGTCGATTCAGAAGGATTCGCTCGTAGATCTTCCCCAGAGAGCTGAGGAGACTGATAGGACGGTAGCTGGAAGGCTCGGATGCCGTTTTGCCTGGTTTGTGAATGCCGATGACGTCGGCACTCTTCCAAGCGTCGGGGAAGGAACAATTGCTCAAGGCTGCATTGAAGATGCTGACTAAGAGATAAACTAACGGGACAGAAAAGTGCTTGAGGACCCTGTTACTGACGCCGTCAGCACCGGGGGCCTTTCGCACTTTGAGGCCCTTGATGATCGACTCAACCTCTGCGGCTTTAACGGGCTCGAGGGGGGGGTCGGTCGGAGGTAGAGAATTCCTACGTTCTATTTCGCGGTCCACCGCGGCGATGTGGACGGGATCAACGTGATCGTTAGCGGGGGTGCACTGGGCTGCGAGGCTCTCCGCCAAGCATTCGGCCTTCTCCTCGTCTTCGAATGCTGGCGGGAGATCGATTCTATTGAGAGGGGGCATTACGGTGATGGTGTCGGATTTAAGCTTTCGCGCCAACCCCCAGTAGGCCTGGTGGGTCGGTGTGATTTCCGATAATAGGTCTTCCCAACGCTGTGCGCGCAGCTCGCTAATGCGCGTCCTGACCAAACGGTGGTAGTAGCTCAAGGTGGCTTTGCGTTCAGCGTTGGGGAATGCATCGTGGGCTCTAATGGCTGCGTTTCGTGTCGTCATCAGCCTCTTCACGTCCTCAGGTAGGACCCAGTGGCGGATATCCTCCGCTGGGACCTCCCTGGAGCACTCACCGATAACGGTGTTGAGGTGGCTGGTGACGGCATCGATCGAGCAAGCAACGTCATCGGGGGTGATTATGTCGTCGGGGATACGGTCGAGGTCGGGTGAACTGATAGCTTTTAGGGCTTCCCCCAAACGCTTCCAGTCCACTATCGTCTTTATCGGTGGATGGGAGGATGGGTCTGTCGGGTCGGGGCCTAGGCGCATAACGACGGGAAGGTGGTCGGATTCTAGTTCTTGGAAAACTTTGATTGAGCGGAAACTAAGATTTATATTCTTTAGGAGAGGTATGTCCAGTATGTCGGGTAAATGGTCGGGATTTTTGGGGTAATGTGTCCACTCCGAGGGTGGGATTATATCAAAGACGAGAGATTCACTAAAGTCGAATAGTCTAGTGCCGTTTGTGTTGAGTCTTCGGCACCCCCAGATAGGGTTTTTGCTATTGAAGTCGCCAGCCAGAATGACTGCGCTTCCCATGGAGAGGAGTGCCTCTAGATCACTCTTTAGTAAGCTTTTACTGGGGGAGAGGTAGCAGGAGGCTATAACGATTGATTGATGACCGATCATCGCAAGTTGGCAGCAGGAGGCTTCTAAGTTGGTCAGAGTAGGGGTGTCAATCGGCATACAGTGGAGTGAGTTTTTGTAATAAATTAGAGTACCGCCAAATTTGGTGACTCTATCGTTTCGATGGACGCGGTAATTGGCAATCCCGGGATCGCTGTTACAGGGTTTGAGAAAGGTCTCTTGTATTAACATGATGTCGACCTGATGGGTCTTACAGAACTCGTGCACTGGGGCACGCTGTTCTCTTAGGTCGTCAGCGTTAAAGAACGCTAACACTACGGAGCGGGGTTTAAAACTTTTTGGTGTATTATTCATTTTGGTTCGTTAATTGAGGTTACGGAGGGCAGTAAGGAGCGTACGGTGCTCATATAAAAAGTGAACTTTTTCCAAATCGGATTTACACGAACGAAGTTTGGCAGCGAGTACGTCCACTTCGTTCAAGTCGACCGCATTTACGTAGCCGAGTACATAAGACAGGTTGTCTTGACCTGCCTTAGGAGGGGGAGGAGTGGGCAAGGGCCCGAGGGGGGTTGGGACTTTCGCGCGGGCTTGAGGAGGCCGGTACGGACCGGCGGGCGCGGGTTGCGGTTTTGGGGTGGGCTTGGTCATGGCCGGAGCCCAGGCGTTGACCTGCGGCTGAGGTGCCGGCATAAAGAGGGGGGCCTGCATGAGAGGCATGGGGGGGGCTAAGGACACCTTAGGGGTGTACCTCTGCAGACGTGCTGAGATTGGAGGCTGACTGAAGGTCGCTCGCCGTCCGGGCCCTTTAACGCTCCTTGGAGCCCTTGGACAGCCGCGATAGTTCGCGGTGTGTCCTTCGGACTTGCAAAGAACGCAACTGGGTGGGTCGGGAGTATCGCGGGAGCGGGTACAATCGGAAGTGCCGTGGTCGCCCAGGCACTTTACGCACCTGGGATGGCCAAAGCAAAAACGCGCGACGTGGCCATAGAGTTGGCATTTGTGGCACTGACTGGGTGCTCCGTTGCGGTTTGGGGGCTCTACGTAGATCCCGGATAGGTGGCAGACCGTCTTTATGTTAAAGATGGCCTTCCCCTCCGGGGTACGTTCAAGAACGACAAGGACAAGAGGGAGGGGTGTTTTAGGGTTTCCCCTGTATAATCGATGTACCTCCACTAAGGGGTATCCCTGAGACTGAAGGTCCTTGAAAATGAGCGTTGTCTCAAGTTCGCTGGGGACACCGCGCAATACTACACGGAGGGGTTTTTGTTCTTCGCGGGCGTACGTGTAGAAACGCACGTCTTCGTCGCGAAGGATCTTGGTTATCTCGCGGTGGTCGTTCGCGGTAGGGACTTGCACTTTGATGCCCAGTTGGGTATTGTGTGCAGATGTGAACGCCGCCCCCTTTGAGGCTAGGAGTCGCGTGACCGCGTCCCACTTCTCTTTTTCAGTAATGAAAAAGGGAGGCGGGAGTTTGGTCCTCGCGGCCTCTTTTGCCACAGAGTTGGCGGCTATCGGAGTGGTAGGAGGCGTCGCCCTGGAGGCAGGGCGAGCCGCTTTGGCCGTAAGGGCGTCCGTGCTAGAGGAATCGTCATGTGGACGCTTTCCTTTCGCTTTCCTAGAGACGAGGGTGAAGCCGTCGTCCGTGCTCGCGGGTATGGATTCGACCTCCATCTCGGGTTCGGAGGCCTGAGGTGGATCGGGGCTGGCCGGGGAGTCTGGGATGGGGCATATTATTGGAGAGCGAGAGCGAGACCGGCGCGGTCCGGCTGACGACGCGCGCCTGTCCGATTTGCGATCGGACTTTGAGTTTGAGGCCCGAGCGGCCTTGTCTGCGTTTTCAGCTTTTGTGGCTTTAGGAGCCTTAGTCGCGACGGGAGCGGGGGGAGCGCGGGGCTTAGCGAAAGAGGGAGACGCGGGGCGGAAAAAGTCGAGCAGTAGTTTTTCCTGCTCGGAGGAGATTCGTTGATCGCGGGCGTAACGCGACAGAAGGCCGCATTCTTGTGCCCAATTTAGGAAGCCCTTGCAGGCATCCTTAGCGGTAAGGGGTCGGTCGGAGTCCATAGTGGACTACGTGGGGGGTTACGACCCGGGGGTGAACCGGGAAGTGAGTTTGATAAACCTGGTCCCCTCCGTCGGGATAGACAGAGGGGGTGTCCCTATAGTGAGTCCCTAGTGTGGCCCTCTGCCGATCTTATTGTGCAGAGGGATGTGTGCTTTCCTAGCGACCGAGAAAAGGTGACCGGCAAGCCGGAGGCACCAGTCCAAACAAATCGCTAGGGGAAGGAGGTAGGGTAAGGGTGGGTGGGAGGTGGGAGCTACGTGGGTGCTCTCTAGTGCTCTACACAAGGAGAATGACTTCCCACGCCCAGCCAAATTCTTGTTTCCCCCCTGGAAGAGGAGTGAAAACAAGCGCCTTGGGTCAGCGCCCAACCGTTCCTCAGGTTGGACCACGAAACTGTGGATTTAATTTGCGACTAGAAGAGTCCAAAGTGTATTTATAGTTCCGTCCAAAGGAATGAATAAATAGTTTTTGTCACCGAGATGACTCCTCCGACTGCCGAGACACCGTTCTTAAAAGAACGTTTGCCCCAGCAAGCCGTCGGGTACCGTCTGGCTTACCGAGACAAAGAGCGCTCCGTAAGGAGCGATTGCCTCGCTAAACCGTCAGGTGTGATGATAGCGCCCCGCTAGACACGAGTGCCTATGCGGGGAAGCGAGCGCGGACTGGACCGGCGATAGCTGCGGGCGAGCGCAGCTGGGAGACCGGAGACCGAAGACAGAAGGCGACCGGAAAAGTGACACAGCGATTCTGAAACGTTTAGAGCACTGGAAGCTCTCGCGCGTTGTAATACGGCACATTCTAGCCTGCACGCAATGGGTGAGCGCCTTCTAGGTAAATATAATTGAAAGATCGCAGCGCTGTGCGAATTGAATTGCACTTTATTGCGTTGTAGCGAGAGTTGCTATGAATTTAAATGACTTTACTCAGTTATCCTTCTGTACTTGTACTATTATTTATTATGTGATATGCTGCAACATTCGACAATTCAAGGGGTTAAAAGCCTAGTAACACTGAAGTCAAACATCCGTATAGCGATTGCACGTAGTGATCAAAGAGTATATAAATACTACGTAGTAGTGATTATATTCTCTTTGGCATAGACATAAATATTTACTTCGCTCTTTGGCGATTGCTTCTTTCGCTTCAAGCAAGATTTCTTTCTTGTCAGACGTTGATATATTTGCTTTGTTTACGGCATCGCGGATAGTGTTCGTGTGTTTTTCTGTGATTGTTTTGTTGTTAATGGACTCTGATATTTCTGCTTTGTATTAATGACACATTGTTTGAATTGCGGTATTGATGTCTCGCAGGCTTGTCCTTGCCGAGGTCGTAGTTGTTTTACGCCAATGGATTGCTTCGCAAGTGGTTTTTACCTACACCATCGTCCTATATTAAATACTAGCTGCTTTCTGGAACGTTCAATAAGCTAATTATAAATGCCACACCAATATAACACTAAAATGTAGATTAAGTATGTGATTTACAGGTTACCGTACTGGCACCTTACCCAGTAGCACCTTAGATTAAGGGTTTTACAAGTGTCCTGACAGTTTAATATTTTGCTATTATATTCCATAATGTACTAGTTAATGAACCCAAATTAAAAATATGCTGTAAAAAATGCTTAAGTGCAGGCATAATCTTCTATGGAAATGGACATTGTCCTTTCATATTCATCTACAATAATATTATAAACAGAAAGGTTTGATTGTTTGTATGTTTGTTTGTAATGGATAAACTCAAAAAATAAAAATAAACTATTTAAAAAATTATTTCACCTTTAGAAAGCTAAATTATCATCGAATAACATGGACAGTACATTATTTTTCTAAATAATGAGTTCCCTTCGAATATTGCAATAATGTAACCCAAGACTAGGAAGGAAAAAAAGGAACCAAGGTATCAAATATACCGTTGCCATGGAAACGCAATAATAACAAGTCTGTCAAGTACATACGTGGGTTGTCTATGGTCAAAAACACCACGATCGTTGCTGTATAGATTTTGAATTAGGCTTCATCATTATCATCATTTCAGCCTTTCGAAGTCCACTGCTAAACATAGGCCTCCCCCAAAGAGCGCCATGACAAGCGATCTTGTGCCACGTCCATCCACCGACTTCCTGCGATGGCTACAATGTCGTCGGTCCATCGTGTGGGGGGTCTCCCCACACTTCGCTTGCATGTTCGTGGTCGCCATTCGAGAACCTTTATTCCCCAGCGGTTGTGCGAACTATATGGCCTGCCTATTGCCACTTCAACTTGCAAACTCCGAGAGCTGTGTCGGTACCCTTGGTTCTTCTACGGATTTCCTCATTTCGGATTCTATCACGTAGTGAAATACCGAGCATAGCTCTCTCCATTGCACGCTGCGAAACTGAGCTTGTGTATGAGACCAATAGTTAGCGACCGCGTCTCAGTGCCGTATGTCATCACTGGCAACACGCACTGATTATAAACTTTCGTTTTGAGGCTCTGCGGTATCTGCGACGAGAAGATAAGGCGTATTTTCCCGAACGCTGCCCATCCGAGTTGGATTCGTCGTTTGACCTCTTTGTAAGTTGGATCTACCCAGTTGGATCGTCTGACCTAAGTAGACATAGTGATCAACAGATCATAGTGATTACGCTTACTGGCGTTTTTTTTTTCTTATTACTACGTTTTTATTAAGTCACTTTCTTATTGGTCGTCCCGGGTGGAACCTTAAATTGCAACAAAAATTTCGAGCACTTCCCGATTAGCTATCCAGCTTAAACTTTCCGAGCAGCTTACAACTCGATGAAAATGCAAAAAAAAAAACATTCAAAAATATACGGCAGGTATAAAAATGCTAAATAAGAAAAATGCTGCGTTGTGAGCGCAACCCGTGCGAAGCCGGGGCGACTAGTAAGTAATATATTAAACGGGGAAGGCCTATGTCCAAGAGTGGACTCCTCTCAGCTGATGATGATGATGAGGTGTGCGTTTAACCTCTATCTCACGTTGATGTTAAGTCATGTTGCGGTCTACGGTATCTGAGAACAAGTAGGCTTTACCGGTAGTTCTGTGTAGCATGCTTAGTAGTATCGCCTTGTGTGGGTTTGGTGTGCAGTTTCTTGCGATGATACGCTAAGCTCCAACTGAAAAAAAGGATTTTGTTATTCAATTACGTTTATTCATGTGGGCTCTAAGAGGGCACTGATAGGAGTTAAACTTTAGGAACGGCCGAAAACATTCATCATCGAGTTCGCCATTGGTTTCTCCATTTTAGGGTTCCTTAGTCAAACAGGAACCCTTACAGTTTCGTCATGTCCGTCTGTCTGTATGTCACCGCCATTTTATTCAGACAATAATAACACTAAAAGTTGAAATTTGGTAAACGTATAGATATATATAGCCGCTATATAGGTTTATAAAAGAGATGAAATCATATTTTTTTCGCGAGTCTACTTTAAAAGAGAAGATGAATTAATTATTTTTGTACTCCATCGAGTTGGGTATCGTTGAATAGGTAATTTTAAATCTTAATGAGGTTGTTGCATGTCCCCACTCTAACTCATAAAGTACTGAACAAAAAAAGCACTAGCACATAATATGAATGTACTAACAAAATTATCCGATCTCCGACCAAGATAACGCATTTTATGTCCGCATCAACTCTGAACATATTCCATAGTGAGAGACATCTTCCAACAATAAAAAAAAACTTTGTTTGCGTAAAACGTACAAGCTACTGGACCGAACGTAATGCGGGTTTAATAGTTGGTTAGGACTATTATTAATTCTGTGGTTAGGATCTTGGTTACGGAACCCTTAGTCCATGCGTGTCTGACAGGCACTCGGTCGTTTTTTTTTTAAAAGTAAGTTTAATATACAAGGCAGGATGAAACCAATATTAGTAGGTCGAGCCATGCTTTATATCAAAGAATAATTATTAACTCCTTTAAAGTAAGTTTTTTTATATTTTTCTACACACTTGCTTGTAAAGTGACTCTTATGGCAACGCATTTAGGTTACTTTACATTACCACATAACCACACTAGTGTTTGTTACTTTACATTTTTTTTCAATCTCCGCTAAGAGTTTTACTTCTGTCTAAAAACAATGAATTATTATTTCACACAATTTATTTATTCAAACTACTTATTTTAGGTTACACTTATTAAAGAAGTATTACACATACACATACATTTAGCTGAGTTTTGCTTTATTAAAGAAAAAATATTAACTACTCTAAAGTAAGACTTTTTTAACCCCCGAACAAAGAGACGGGTGTTATAAGTTTAGGGTGTGTATCTTGGGGCGCGCGCGCGCGCGCGCGCGCGCGTGTGTGTGTGTCTGTCTGTGTGTGTGTGAGTATGTGTGTCTGTCTGTGGCATCGTAGCTCCCAAACGAATGGAGCGATTTAGATGCAGTTTTTTCTGTTCGATAGCTGATGTGATCCAGATGGTTCTTGGATATAGGGGGGAGTTGAAAAAAAGGGGGGGTGTGAATCATATCTTTCAAACGAATGGACCGATTTAGCTGCGGTTTTTTATATTTGAAAGTCGAGGTAAACGAGATGGTTCTTAGCTATAATGGGGGAGGGGGGAAGGGGGCTTGGGAAGATCATTGCTCCCAAATGAATGGACCGACTTTGATGCGGTTTTTTATGTTTGAAAACTGATGTGATCGAGATGGTTTTTAGCTATAATGGGGGGTGGGAAGTCGGGGGTTATATTTTTTTTTTATTTGTGCTTGTTATATTTTTCAACACACTGCTTGTAAAGTCACTCTTATGGCAAGTATTTAGGTTCATAATTCAGCTTATTATTTTACTCATGTTTTTTACTTTACATTACCGCATAACCACAATAGTGATTTTACTTTACATTTTTTTTCAATCTCCGTTAAGTTTTTAATGTCTAAAAAAAATGAATATTTTTGTCATTATCATCATCATGTCAGCCTTTAGAAGTCCACTGCTGAACATAGGCCTCCCCAAAGAGCGCCATGACGAGCGATCTTGTGCCACCTCCATCCACAGACTTTCTGCTATGGCTACAATGTCGTCGGTCCATCGTGTGGGAGGTCTCACTACACTTCACTTACTTGTTCGTGGCCGCCAATCGAACATTTTTGAATAACATTTTCATCAATATTTTGTCTGGGTTTTGAATATTTTTGTGAATATATAAAATTATTTTAGGTTACATAATAATAAAACAAGCATCAAAATTATCATCATTTCATCAAATTATATATTTTCCCTACATTTTGACCTTAATTGGCGTATTCAAAACATCATTTTTGTGTTTATTATATTTTGTATACCTACTTATAGGCTGTTAAGCGGTTTTGCCAGTGCTTTATTTACACATGCGCGCGCATCGCTAGCGCAGCGCGTGGGAAAAACAAAACCAACGCGTCATTTTCCATAAATATTTGTTAATGTTTCGTTGTGTGGTTAATTATTATCAAAAATGTCGACTTCACGTAAGGAAGAAGAGCAATACGTAGATTTGACCCCGCCGGAAATACTACCTAAAATCGAGACACGACACGCGAGTGATAGCTTGTTGCCAACAAAATCGAGAAAGAAATGCTATCAAAAACTGTTCGGTATAATTTTGAGAATTGTAGTTCGACTAAATGTTTCAATAATTAAAAGTTAATAACAATAAAAGTCTGGTGTTGAAAACGTCGTATGAAACGCGTGTGCATTGCAATGGTCATTACACACTCGACTCCCTTATCGCGCTCGCCTCTTACAGCTCGCGCGAATTGAATAGAGGTGATTTCTCTAGTGTAATGACCAAATTGGCACACTTTTATCAATAACGTACTAATACATACCTATTAGGAAAGACCATTCCACAGAGAGTGCACTTGTGTTGAGAATTCTCAATGGGGTGTTTCATTCTTCTGTGCACTTGTAAATAAGTCCAGTGGAGGTAAGACCGCCCGCAGTCCTGTACAAACAGACAAATATTACAATGAAGCGGTCTACATAGCTTTAAGAAATCATGGTTTTAGTGGAGGTACACAATATTTTTATAATTAAACTGAAATCTATCAGAATAATGTCCACGTGTCTGCGCATGCAAAGACGCGAGCGCAGCTATAGTACTACACTTATAATAAAGCAGTAAGTACCAAAAAGTCTGAGTTAGTCTGGGTTTGATATAAATCTGGTGTACTTGGTATCTCAGTCCAGAGAGAGAGTCCATATCCAGCGTGCGTATGTGTCGGCGATATAAGCACCATCACTCGGACAAATACTAAACGTATAGTTGTCGCAATTTTTCTTGAGCTCTCTGAACTTAGTCCGAGCCCATGGTACAGTTGAGTGCACAATCGTTATTGTAAAAGGTGTTTTTTTATAGTACCTACCCAGTCCCAGGAGTATATCTGAGCTGAAAAAGTCTGCTAGATTTAGTCATTTGTAATCCACGACGAGAACTCATATTTGCCAAATAAGTATATACAGAATATTGAGAAATTTTCAAAATGGTTACTATGATGGTGAATTAATTGAACCTACAAGTACTAAATATTAGGATAATTAGTTATGTACCTAAACTAAAAAAAAAAACATTTAAAAACTTGAGCATATTATATTAATTCATATTGGACGTCCGGGAGGCATGATTAACGAAAATAACAACAGTAACAGTACACTGCGAGTACCAGTAAGAAACAACAATAACAGAAACAAATAACGGAAATAGAGAACAAAAATTAACAGCAACAATAAATAACAGAAGATTATCGCACTCGTCTCACGACTGTACTTTAGAACGGCAACGCGCATGTGTTCAGTTTACGTACGTAACACTCACACAGACGCGCGGTGCTGCAAGACACAAGCAGATGTGCGGCGCGGGGCGAGCGGGCGGTGCCCTTCTCGGTGCACTTCTGCGTCCCTCTGACACCTAAAATATGCATACTGCGCAGCCACTCGCGCTATCTTCCGAGAGCTCAAGAAAATTTGCGCGAGCTATACCTATTTTCAGAACAATAGCCATGAACACTTTGATTTTGGTGCTAAGTTTAATGTTATGCGAGCGGAATACCCGGGCCCGAAGTTTACCAAAAGCAGCTGATGCATTGATCTTTGATTCTGCCATTGATCTCCGAGTTAATGTCGCCTTTGGCTATTACCAAAGATGATCAGAAAGGACAGATAGCTAACGTCATACCTTAGTACAAAGCTCACGTAAAACTTATTATCGTCGCCGGTACCTAGTAGTTTACCTTAATATATTAGATGGCGTTACTATATTAGCTGAAGTGTGATACACCTAGTGCCATCTATCGAACAATTGCAAACTAAAAATTCGTTGTAAGTGTGTGTAAAGGTATGTATAGCTTAACATATGAGTGGGTGTGATGGAGTGTAAGTCGACTAGCGAGTGAATCTAATTAGATGAAGATGTGGCCAGCATCATATCTTACTAACATTATAAAGCGAAAGTGAGTTAGTTTTTTAACCCCCAGAACAAAGAGACTGGTGTTATAATTTTAGGGTGTGTATCACTATGCGTGTGTGTGTGTGTGTGTGTGTGTGTGTCTTTCTGTGGCATCATAGCTCCCAATTAATAAGTATATTCGGGACAATTCCACACCAATTACCTAGCCCCAAACTAGGATACCCTGTACTATGGGTACTAGATAACGGATAAACATACATAGATACGAATATTATAACATCCATGACTCGCAAACAAACATTTCTGATCATCACACAAATGATTGCACTTTGCAGGATTCGAACCCGCGACTGTTTGATTACGTACCTAGGATCACTAGCCACGAGACCAGCCGGTCGTCCAACGACCAATTTTGATGCGGTTTTTTTCTGTTTGAAAGCTGATGTGATCGAGATGGTGCTTAGATATATTGGGGAGAGGGGGTTGGTGAGAAAAGGGGGAGGGGAAACGTAGCTTCCGAACGAATAGACCAATTTAGCTGCTGATTTTATGTATGAAAACAGGGGTAAACGAGATGGGTCTTAGCTATAATTGGGGTGAGAATCGTAGCTCCTGTTTTTTTATGTTTATAAGCTGATGTGATCGAGATGGTTCTTAGCTATATGGGGGTGAGGGGGGGGGGGATCTTAGCTCCCAATCGAATGGACCGATTATGATGCGTTTTTTTCTGTTTGAAAGCTGATGTGATCGAGATGCTTTATAGCTATAATGGGGGGTGGGGAGTCGGGAGGTTATATATTTTTAAAATTTGTGTTGTTTGTTTTTACGCTTTCACGCTCAAATGGCTGAACGGATTGTCATGAATTTTGGAATGGAAATAGCTTATTCTCTGAAATAACATGTAGGATACTTTCACCATCATCATCACTCACGCGCGTGGAACGGATTTTGACGCAAAATTTGGAATGGAGATAGCTTATACCCTGGAATTACATGTACGATACTTTCATCGTCAACATCATCATCATCCCTCACGCGGGTGGAACGGATTTTGACGCAAAATTTGGAATGGAGATAGCTTATACCCTGGAATTACATGTACGATACTTTCATCGTCAACATCATCATCATCCCTCACGCGGGTGGAACGGATTTTGATGAATTTTGGAATAGTGTTAGCTTATACCCTGGAATAACATGTAGGATACTTTTCATCATCATTATATCATGATTATATCATTATATCATGATGAAATAATGATATAATGATGATGATGATGATGATAAGTATCCTACATGTAACTCCAGGGTATAAAGCTATCTCCATTCCGAATTTCATCTAAATCCGTTCCACCCGCGTGAGTATGATGATGATGATGAAAAGTATCCTATGCGAAACAAACAAACAACCTCACCTTAGCATTTACTCGTATAATAGTACTATTTTTCGCCCGCGATTTTATCCGCGTGGACTACAGTTTATCCCGAAAAAACCTACTCGCATTGCTATGTACTAAGGATGATTTAATATTCTGAACGTTGGTACGCTCTTGATATCCTATTTACCAATAGTACCTATTTACTAAGTTTCATCAATATCTGATCAGCTATTTGGGCGTTAATGCTCCCGAAACAAACAAACAGACGTTTCACTTTTATATATTGGTGTGAATATACAGGGATAGGATTGTTTACAATTTCTTTTTGACAGACGTAACTATGTGACTAAATCTTATATAACTTCACTCCAAAGCTTAAACTTTAATAAACTGTAGGTAGGTACTATAACTTTCTAGGTATTCATGAAGCGTTCCAAAACAGGTACTTACTAGGTAGGTAGGTCGGCTTTATTGGGATCTAAAAAATACATATGGTCCCTATATATATTTTTTAGATCCCATCTTTCATTGAGTGAGGTTGATAGGTATTATTTTTTATCGTTAATAAATATGAAAGTGAGTTTGTATATCTGTATATGTGATACTAAACTACTGAACAAATTCGTATTTAGGTAACAGATACTACCATAGACACCTAAAGCCTGGAGAAGAATTATATTACCTAAGTACCTACACACACAGCTTCCCAATGAAAATACAAGATTGGATCTCGAATGTACCTATCAAAAGGAAACTATGTATTAGCACAGAATAAATTATGGTATTAGGTAGCTGTTGTGGATAAAGGTTACGGGATGAATTAAAGCTTCAAAGTATAGTTTTTCATCATTCTTGAATCATGCAATACGTACCTAACTACCTAGTCAGTGGTTTAGTTATAAGAAAATATAAATCTATGAATTTAGTTTGTACTTACCGTGATCCAGTGTCAAGAATGGGTCAACAGTTTAGCAATCTTCAAAAATCCAGGGACAAGCACCAGTAATCATGTTAACAGAATCTCGGAAACCATAGGTCATATCACAGTCACAAACAAAACAGAAAACAACGGAACAAGAATCATAAAACGCTCGACTCCTATGATCCAAATCATCCAAACAATGACAAAATGACAAACGCGCGAAAATCTAAACACTTTCAAATGTGCGCCATCTTCCGGTTTTTTGTTTAACTAACTGCATGCTCCTTCAGCTAAATCGTGATATTGGTTCAACAAATCAACTGTTAAAAATATCTGATTATGAATTTCCTATTTTCGTTACTAATGCCATGAAATTTTTGTATTTTATGCTCAGAATAAATAAATATGATAAACCAGAACCATAAAATGCAATATTTCGTCGATTTCAAATCTAGCGAGCCAAATTTTAGATCTAGCGAGCCAAGTAACGCCATCTAGCAACATTTTTTAAACTTCTGTGAGTGGAATAAGGAGTGAGTGATCTTTCCTTTCTGATCATCTTTGGCTATTACTGTACTTCGTAAATATTTAAATTTGTCTACCTGCTTCAAAACTTTCCCACAAAGTTGTACATTTAGGGATGCAAGATCTGGTGCATCCATTTCCATCACCTCTGTTTTGGTAATCTTTAAGCCAAATGTACAACACATAGCATCAAGTTTCTCAATCAGAGCCTGTAGACCTTCCAGGGTTTCCGCGGCAAAGAACAAGTCATCAAAATACGTAATCTCGGTAATCAGATCGTAAGAGACCTTGGTGCGAGCCTTTAATCTGGCTAGATTAAAGATTCCACCAACTGTACGAAACCTCATAATATGTATGTCTTCTGTAGTGTTGTTTAAGGTCTGGCGAATGACCACTGAGAAGTAGAGAGCAAAAAGGGTAGGCGCCAGCACAAAACCTTGTTTAACACCACATGTTACTGAAAACATCTGTGATTGCTCTCCATTTACAGCCACATAGCACCTCATGTCATCGTGTAGAAGCCTTATCATTCTGATAAACTTGTCTGTGCAACCCATCTTAGCCAATACTATCCATAGTGCCTCTAGAGATAAGCTGTCGAAAGCCTTCTCTAGATCGACAAAGCAGAAGTAAAGTGGCTGCCCTATTCTCTGCTCTTTTCATGCAACTGTCTTAAGGAGAATATCGCTTCGCAAGTACCTCGGTTAGGATGATACCTAAACTGGGTTCTCTGGAAGCAGACTCTCGGACAATCGTGTAAGCCTGCTGAGAAGCAGCCTGGCAAAGATTTTTCTAGGGGTTGAAAGTAGCGAGATGCTCCTGTAAGAGTTACAGTCTGCTCGATCTCCTTTGTTTTTATATAGAGAGCGTAACAGCTTATGTGAAGGGATTTCTTCTTAATCCCACATATGAGGAAAGAGGTGCCAAATCGCCTCATGCTGCTCCTCTCCACCACACTTCAGAAGCTCCCGAGGAATATTGTCAGTACCACTGCCTTTTTATTTTACCAGGCCTTGATGGCATTGACAACTTCCTCCAGAGAGAAGCTCATCAAGACTGTCAATTCGTGGATTTTCTGGTAGTGTCGATCATAATATTATATGATCGAAGTTGAAAATAAATAGAAGAGTGGTGATTAGTTGTTACATGCCTTTGATAACTATTTTATGAAATAATTCATCGATTTAATTGTTACACAATGTTTATCAAAAAAATATTAAAAACGCGTTATACTTCCTCATGATGCACAGCATACTGTGTCCTTGTCTAATTTCATCAATATCGGTTCAGTCAGTCGTGAAAAGGTAATAGACAGAGAGACAGAGAATCTTTCGCATTTTAGTTTCATGCAATGACTTATTAAATATAATTATTGGTGTAAAGGTGAAGGCAAAGAGAAAATCATAATTTGTATTTTCATCATCTTCAACCTTAAAAAATGTTTATACCTATAGTACAACTTTCTGTTCGTGTTATGAGCAGACTCAATTACAGGTTCCTTTTATCTTTACTTTTTTCTACAAAGAAACTACACATCACTTAGTAATCTCTATATTTATGGAACAATTTTGATAAAGGAAATAACAAGTGGCCCCGCAACAGTGTATTTACTATCAGTGTTGCCAGGCAGATATTTTTCCGCCAACACGCCTCATCGCGCGCATACTGCGCGTGCGCACGCGGCAAGGTACTGGATAATAAGTAGGTACCTTCGTACATTCAAAATACTTTCTTGAGCTACGATAATCCCCACTGTCGTCACTTATATATATATATATATATATATACAAGTGAAACATTGTATGTTTGTTTGTTTGTCCCAAAAAATGGGAAGTGTCCACGGGGACGCGGGAAAATATCGATAACTCGTTTTCACACAAAATCAGCTAAGATGAAATTTTGAATATAGGTAGGTACTGCACAATACAGAGATCAACATAAGTAACATACATTTATCTCGGAAAATGGAAAGTTCACACGGGAAATTGGTCAAATTTTGGTAGATTGGTTGTACTCGCTTTCACATCGAAACGCAAACTGATTATGATTACACAATGCCACTTGCCACTAATCCCCATCCGAACTATACAGGTGAATTTTTCAAGTGGGCGTGGATGGCTAAATCAGAAACTATGAGGAATAGCGAAAAGTACTCAAAAGAGTCTCGGGCCCGATTTTGATGAAAACTAAAACTGCATCTTTGAATTTTTGAAAAAAAAAAACAATATTTTTAGGCAGGAGTCGAACACGTTGATTTTGGAAAAAAACACACACTGTATTATTACACCATTCGATAATGTCGCTAATAAGGATTGAGTTCTGGGAAGAAATGACATACGGCAAACGTAAGGAAAATGTTGTATTTTAATAAACTGATTCATATTTTGAAGTACTGTTTTAATTCATACCTGCATTACCTGTACCTACCTTGTCCGAAATGATGCTCAATATTTTTCTCAATACAGACCAGCAGCGCGGTCATCTTCACAACATTATGTTAAAAATTTTATTATGTCTTCGCGGTTAAAGGCAACAGTAAAAGAAAAAAATGTAAACAATTGAAATTAGAACGTAGAGTAAATTGGCGCCAATAATTTAGATTTTGTTCCACGGTTCGTTGATTATTACTAACTGTTTGCGTACTGTTGCGTATTAATATTCGTATAGTAAAAGAGACGTTGATTCAGCAGTTTGGTGAACATTTTATTGCAATTTATGGTCCTGTGCCGTGGCCAGCGAGGTCACCGGATCTTACCCCTTAGATCTGGGGAATTTATTTACAATTTAAAACATACAAAAAACAAAAGTTCATTTTAAAATATTAAAAAAAAAAAAAAAAAAAAACTTAACTATTTACACAAAACTATCTAGCCTGGGAGCACTTTATAAACCTTCCCCTATAGAATTTTACATGTTTCGAATAACCCTTTAGATACAACATCCCTTACAAACAGAATAAAACAAAACTGCATCCAAAATTCAAAATCCCTCCCAAATTTCTCTTTTACATCACGTTCACATGCAGCTCAGTCTTCTGCTATATCTTACCATATGGTAGAAAACAGGTTGAGTGAAGGTGACATAAAAGGTTCAGCAAGAATTTTGTTTTCTAATGACACTATTGCACCAAATACTCCTGAAACCTTGTTGGCACTAAAGGATAAGCATCCTGCAGCTAATGCCAATATGCCTTTGCCCCCAGACCGAGATGAGGATTCTTTAATGGCAACACCTGAAGACGTAGCAAATGCCATTGCGTCATTCCCCAGTGGGTCTGCAGGTGGTCTCGATGCTCTCTCACCTCAGCACCTTAAAGACTTAATAAGTGGTGTTTGCGGTGAGATCGGTGACGCTCTTTTAAAAGAAATAACAAATTTGACTAATTTCATGCTTTCTGGAAAAGTGAACACCTACATTGTAGATATTTTATATGGGGCAAATTTATGTGCGCTCTTAAAAAAGGATGGGGGCATTAGGCCTGTTGGCACAGTTTATCGTCGTCTTACAGCCAAGATTTGCTGTAAGTCAATAAGTGAATCCCTCTGTACATACTTCCAACCTGTACAGTTGGAATTCTGTTCGCGTGGTGGCTGTGAGGCGGCGGTTCATGCTTTAAGTTTTTTTTTGTGCCACAATGGAGGTAATGTGCTTTTGAAGGTGGATGTTAAAAACGCCTTTAATTCAGTCAATAGAGGCGCCCTTTTGACTGAGATAAAAGACAAAATTCCTCATTTATACAAATATCTTTGGCATTGTTATGGTCAACCCTCAAAATTAATATACAAAAATCATCTCATCTCTTCAGAAGTAGGTTGTCAACAAGGAGATCCACTTGGGCCGGCTATTTTCAGCCTCGCTATACATACAATCATTACAAAATTAGAATCAAAATTTAACGTATGGTATCTGGACGATGGAACTTTAGGAGGCGATGTGAACACAGTCGCGAAAGATTTCGAAAATTTAACAAGGCAATTCAAAACAATAGGTCTTACTCAAAATTTTTCTAAATGTGAATTATACATTTCAAATCCAATCATTTCAAAAAACGACACTATAGATATTTTTAGAAAAATTGCTCCAAATATTAAAATGTTGCAAAACAGTTCATTTCGTCTTTTAGGGGCTCCGATTCTCGATGTATCATTACCAGATTTCGTTGAAGAAAAAATTCAAAATTTTTGATTTATTGATGACCGCTTGCATAAAATTAATACACATATGACATATTTTATAATTCGCTACTGCCTTTTTGTCCCAAAATTTATGTATTTCTTAAGATGTTGTCAACTTTGGTATCATACCTTACTTATACAACAGTTTGACAGCATTTTAAGAGATACGCTCACCGCCATCTTCAATGTACCTTTCGATGATCGCTCTTGGTGCCAGGCCTCAGTACCAATAAGGTGCGGTGGTCTTGGCATATGTAAAATTTCTAGTGTATCTCTACCAGCTTTCCTATCCTCAGTTTATTGTACACAAAAATTAATCGGAGTTATTTTATCTCCCTGTATTGCAAATTACGAAATAAGTTTTTGGACTGAGGCTAGGGATGCTTGGAAAATAGCCTGTCCAAATCAGTCATTGCCCAAAGCGCCTCCTTCCCAGAAGCATTGGGACGGGCCGCTCTGCGAAATTGAACGGAAAAATCTTCTTGATACATCTGTTTGTTCTGCAGAGCGTGCTCGCCTCCTCGCTGTTTCACGTTGGGAATCAGGCCTTTGGTTGCAAGCACTTCCATCAAAAAACATTGGCAATTTACTAGACAACCAGACATTCCGATTAGCCGTTTCTCTACGTCTGGGCGTTTTTTGCCATGTCCCACACCGTTGCCTGGTATCGCCGCAATTCGGATCGGCTTGGCCATCACGGACTATCTTGCTACAGAAGCGCAGGAAGGATTCCTCGACACGCCAGTTTGAATGAAGTCATTCGTCGGGCCTTTGTCAGTACCGGCGTTCCGTCAATCTTAGAACCAAACGGCCTGATGCGGGACGACGGTAAGAGGCCTGATGGTATGACTTTAATTCCTTGGAAGATGGGACGGCCTTTAGTTTGGGATGCAACTTGTGTCGATACCTTGGCGCCGTCTCATCTTCCAGAGACAACAATTCGGGCTGGCGGCGCTGCAACCAAAGCAGGAAACCTCAAGCGGCGCAAATATGGGAACCTAGACCGGGGTTACATGTTTGTGCCGTTTGGGGTTGAAACTTTGGGTCCGTGGGGGCCAGGTGGCCACGAAATTTACAGGGACTTGGCAAAACGTTTAGTGGAAGTGACATGTGACCAGAATGCTGGCTCCTATTTAGGCCAAAAAATTAGTATTGCAATACAGAGTGGCAATACAGCCAGCATTCTGGGCACTTTCCCTTCCCCCTTAGATTATTTTCTCTGGGGGTATATAAAAAACGAAATCTATAAAGACACGTATAATGCTATTGATGACTTGAAACGAACTTTGGAAAATATTCTAAGCGGAATCAATAATATTTTAATACTGAATGCAGTACAATCCTTGAGACGTCGAATCCAGCTATGTATTGAAAACAACGGTCATCATTTTGAACAATTAATCAGTTATGGTTTAACTATTTTCGTTAAAAATGAGCTCTTTCCTTAAGTTTGGCGTATGTCATTTTTTCCTAGAATTCAATCCTTATTAGCGACACTATCGAATGGTGTAATAATACAGTATGTTTTTTTTTCCAAAATCAACGTGTTCGATTCCTGCCTAGGAATATTGTTTTTTTCAAAAATCCTAAGATGCAGTTTTAGTTTACATCAAAATCGGGCCCGAGACTTCTTTGATTACTTTTCGCTATTCCTCATAGTTTCTGATTTAGCCAAGCACGCCCACTTGAAAAATTCATCCTGTATATATGTCGCAGGTATATTGTCATCATCATCATCATCAGCCTATATTTGTCCATTTTTGGCGTGGATTAGCACGCCACTGAGCTCGGTCTTCAGCTCGCCTCATCCATTTTCTTCCAGCCGGCATCCTATACTACGTTTGCCTAAACATGGTATCCACTCGAGAACTCATCTACCGTTATCGGTTCTTCTGGAAATGTGACCAGCCCACTGCCACTTTAGCTTGCTTATCCTCAGAGCTATGTCGGTCACCTTGGTTCCCCGTCGGATAGCTTCATTACGAATCCTATCCTTCAGAGAAACTCCAAGCATAGCTCTCTCCATAGCTCGCTGAGCGACCTTTTTGTGGACTAGTTTAACCGTGAGTGTCCACGTTTCGGCTCCGGAGGTCATGACTGGTAGGACGCAATGATTGAAGACTTTTATCTTCAGGCACTGCGGTATGGACGACGAGAAGACTTGACGAAGCTTGCCGAATGCTGCCCACCCAGCTGTATTCTGCTGTTGGCTTCCTTATCTTAGTTGTCCTTACCTAATTGCAATATTTGTCCAAGGTAAACATATTGTAGGACCACTTCAAGAAGTACACCACTAACTGCAATCGGTTACGGGTCAATAAGATCATTAAACATGATCTTGGTCTTATCTATGTTCATTCCGAGACCGAAGCGTCGAGCAGCATCATCTAGGTTGGTCATCATACTTTGCAAGTCTTGCTGTGACTCCGCCATTAGGACGATATCATCGGCAAAATAAGTGTGAGATATTTCGCCATTTATATTAATGACCATTTCTTTCCTATCCAGCATCTTAAACATAATTATCTTCCAGGGTAGTGAACAGTTTTGGGGATATAACATCCCCCTGTTTCACTCCCCTGCGCAGTTGGATATGTTTAGACCGCTGGTTTTATATATTGTCAAAGGCGTGATATTATCATTGAACTAGTGAAATTATAATTTATTTATTAAGTTTTCCAACAGACTAAAAATAACAGATTAAATATAAACATGAACAAAAAAAACAAAACATAATTGCACGGTATATTGTCGATAGGCTCATTTACGTGTCTATTTATTTCTTGGTCAATATGGCCTCGGCAAGCAACTACATTGTTGGTGTTTCTCAAAGTTTGATTGCGTTCACGCAAAAAAATAGTAAGTACCTACCTACAAAGGTAGAGTGTATTGTCAAAAATAATGTGAATTTAGCTGTGACTCGTCTGTTCGCAAACTACTATGTTTGATAGTATTGCGATTAAAAACAGGTAGGTTAATTAGGTTGCTATGTATGGCAGCTCCACGTAAATTGCTACCCTGCATTATACTTCCGCTGAACCAGTGACCTCAATGCAGACCACGAGGCGCTGATGCAACACGCGCTGCTCGGCGGCGCATCTCTCAATTCTGCCACTTCGGTACCTAGCATTGGGCCGCAAGTACATATTATTTTAGGTTAGATTTAAAATGTAGTTTAAATATATTAATAAACCTAGTTATAGCACATTTGGGTTTCTTTGTATCCTCCGTAATTAGGTTGAATGAAAACTGTTTACAAATATTTGTCTGTTCGCAAACTACAATATTTGATAGAATTGCGCCTAAAAAACAGATAGGTTAGTTATGTTGAACATGAAAACTGTTTACAAATATTTGTCGGTTCGCAAACTACAATATTTGATAGAATTGCCCCTAAAAACAGGTAGGTTAGTTAGGTTGAAACTGACAACTGTTTATAAATATTTGTCTGTTCGCAAACTACAATATTTGATAGAATTGCGCCTAAAAAACAGGTAGGTTAATTAGGTTGAACATGAAAACTGTTTACAAATACTTGTCTGTTCGCAAACTACAATATTTGATAGAATTGCGCCTAAAAAACAGGTAGGTTAGTTAGGTTGAACATGAAAACTTTATAAATATTTATCTGTTCGCAAACTGATCTATTTGGTAGAATTGCGCCTAAAAAACTAGCGTCTAAAAACTAGGTAAGTTAGGTTGAACATGAAAACTATATTATGAGGCGGTCACTGATTGGTTCATTTTCCAATGTTTATTACTCGTATGCAATCATAGAGTTAGTAATAAATAGATGCGTAAATGGAGCCTCGAAGGTGTTATGTGAAGGTCATAACACCGTCAGCACCGTCATTAGTTTCTCCACCCTCATTAGTATAAGTAATTAGTAAATAAGTAGTAAGTCCATTAGTAAATAGCCATTATTTCATAGAATATACTAATAAGTTGTTTTCATGTACTTATCGTAAATAAATATCCCTTTTCCGTCATTCCTTCCACTTATACGACCCTTTATAAGTTCCTTCCAACTCATTTCGCAGTTAGTTCTAATTATATTCATCTAACTATCAACATCGTTATAGGTTAATAAATAAGTTAGTAGGTTAGTGGTACATTTACATGTGAGTAACGGAATCCAGCTCCTAAGAGTAAGTAGTTACAGACCTACTGTTACTAATTATGCAATAAGAATAAGAATAAGAATAAGAATAAGAATAAGAATAAGAATAAGAATAAGAATAAGAATAAGAATAAGAATCATTCCAAGTTTCATTTTAATTCATCCAGTAGCCGGTGGCGTGATGCGCGTCCAAGATACAGACAGACAGACATATAGACAAAAATTAAAAAACATACAGTTTAGGCTTCATTATCGAAAACAGAGTAAACTCCAAAAAAAACACAATATTTTTAAAGTACAGAATTTGGAACCCTTTATTTTTTCGGGATATAAACTATCCTTAATTTTCACCCATGTGAAAATCCCGCAGGAACTATGACTGTGCCAAGTTGCATCAACATCCTTCCAATAGTTTCAGCGTGCAACGTTACTTTTAAATAATTTTCCGACCCTATTATGCAGGAACTCTTTAATTTTTCGGGCTGAAAAGTATCCTACCACGAAGTATGAACTCAAATCATACCAAATTTCATTTGAGTTCAGTGAGTATTTTCGGCGTGATGCGCTGCCAAGGTACAGACAGACAGACAGACAGACAGACAGACAGACTGACAGATAATAAATACAAAAATAAAGTTTTGTCTTTAGTACTGAATATAGAACGGCCCCAAAAAAAAATACACAATATCTTCAATTTACAGAATTTGGGGCATTATCCCGCAGGAACTCTTTATTTTTTCGGGATGAAAAGTATCCAGTGTCCTACCTCAAAGTATGAACTCAAATCATACCAAATTTCATTTGAGTTCAGTGAGTTTTTTCGGCGTGATGCGCTGCCAAGTTACAGACGGACAGACAGACACACAGACAAAAATTACAAAAATACAGTTTTGGCTTTAGTATTGAATATAGAATGGCCTCCACAAAAAAATACATTACATATAGCTTCAATTTACAGAATTTGCGACATTATCCCGCAGGAACTCTTTTTCGGGATAAAAAATATCTTACATTTTTACCCATTATATAAACTATGACTGTGCCAAGTTGCAATAAAATCCGTCCAGTAGTTTCAGTGTGATACGTGTTCTTTTGAATAACTTTCAACGCCTATCCAGCGGGAACGAGTTTTCGGGATTAAAAGTATCCCATGTCCTACCTCGTAGTATGAACTCAAATCATACCAAGTTTCATTTAAATTCATTCAGTAGTTTCGGCGTGATGCCAAGCAAAGATACAGACAGACAGTCATACAAAAATGAAAAAAAAATACAGTTTTGGCTTCAGTATCGAATATGGAGTACCCTCCAAAAGGAAATTTCTAAATATCTTCAATGTAAAGAATTGAACTCGTTACTGTTTTATTATATATATATATATATATATATATATATATATATATATATATACTTATAATAAAACAGTAGTATATATATATATAGAGATTCGGGCCAGATACAAATCCAAAAAATCAAAGATCATAAAATGACAGTATGTCAAAATCGAAGAAAAATAGAGGTTGAAGAGACAATATTGGTTCCACTTGAAAAAAACTGCATACAAAGATTTTCGAAAATCTCACACATGAGTCGGGAATCGGAACCGGTAATTTTTCTTTAAACAATCGCATGGTAAGGTCCAAGGTCGTTACCAAGCTATAGTATGGAATACAAATATACATAATTGATATACTTAAATCATCTAAACTAAAGTACAGTAAAGTAGGTACTAATATTTATTCGGTATTTTTGTGGATTCCAACCTCATTTTCACCTATTATCTCTACTATTATTCTACTATTATATATATACTATTAGTCTACTATTATTTATTCTGTGCTTGCGTGTTTACCACCATACGTATTATTTATATACTCTTTGCCACCATCGACATCGTCGTCATCGTCACTGAATTACTTAGTAGGTAGGTACAATTAATTTTATCTATCATAACAGTGGCATAACAGTGAAACTTCTCAAATACTTTACTATGAATCACCAATAAAATGTTTTAAACTAAATTAACAAGATCTGACGACTGAGAAGTCAAGAAAATTATTTTACTTTGAACATATTATTTTAGAAACAGAAAAATAAATACTCACCTAACCTTTGTATTAGTTATTCTGTGCTTTTATGAAAACTAAGAACAACACATACTGAACACAGTAAGTACAACAGACACAGGAAAAAATACCACTAAACGATAAGATTATTTTGTAGGCGAGTTTGACTGACTCAATAAAAAATATGACGATTGTCGAATGATACTGGATGAGATTGTATTGTAATCTGTTCTTGATGTTTCAGTCAGGGTTGTTTTATCAGACCCCCGTAATCCAGGCGACGGCCCAAGGCCATGTTTTGGGGGCCATTACGGGGGTCTGATAAAACATCCCTGGATCACTAGTGTTAGTAGTGATCCAGGGGGCCCTGACAAAATTGGCTAGGAGATCTTTGATTGATTTTAACTAGTGGCTCTGTGAGTTGTAGACCTCACGAATACAAACTTTTTTGCAAATAATCTAGCGGTGCATAGTAGCGCCCTCTAGTTACCTTATAGTAAAACTAAAATTAATAAACAAGGTGCTCCATCAATCCCTACCTAATAGATAAAGGGCTGATTCCACTGGTAGAAACCTAAAAGTGAGCAATGTACTGCATTTTGAGGAGTTATTATTATGCTCATCACGCCTAAGATCCTCATCAGATCTTCACCAAATTTTATGAGACCAATGTAAAGTTACTACCTTTAAAATAAAATAAAAAACCATCGAAATCAGATCTAATAAGGCGGAGATATTCAGTAGCCCCCTTTTTGCCCCTTTTTGGGGGAAGTTATAGCGTAGCGTATAAAAATTCGTTTAACAGATATCCGGATCCGGCTGGATCTCTGTTCTCTACAGGTTGTATTTCTCAACCAATCTAGACGAAACTTGATATAGGCACAGGTTAAACGAATTTTTAGAATTTCTCGAGGGACTATCACTTATAACAACAAAACATGGTTATGAAAAAGAGATGACTAGAAGAGAAGACTAAATAAATCATCTATCACACAAAAATGGTTAGAAACAATCGTGCACATAATTAAATGAGGCTGACAGTACATGTAGATTGACCGCACTGAGTTGTATATTTTTCCCACTAAACGACGCCGGCTATTCAGAACGCCACACTATGTGAGACTGTTAATTAGAGTGCTGGGGACAATTCCCCCCACATGCAGTCTCGCTAGATGGCACAAGTAGTTTTGATGCAACAGTCGGGGATCATTTCACCTCGAGGGATATACACATCTCCCCTGTAAAGGCAACATTTGACAAACATAAAGGGGATTCCCGCGAAAATATATTTACAATCAGTATTGCCAGGCAAGTGATGTTCCCCCACATAATTTTTACCGGCTCCACATAAATATGAAGTATATTTTTTCGTTTTAAAATTTTGTCTAATGCCTTATTTGACCAAGCCACACAATAAATAATAGGTGACCAAATAAAATTCTCCGTTTGTATTTATGAGTCGTAATAAGGCAGCGTAAACCGTAAATTCACGTGTAAACGAGAGATTTCATGAAAACTCGTAGGTATTATCGCAGTCTTCCTTTCGCGACCCTACGGGAAGAAATGTATTGTCATGTGGAGCGGAAACATAGGCTGTCGTATTTTCAATGTCAAGATTCAAGTTTTTGTTTTCGCGGACTTAACTGGACGATGTGGTCGCTCAGCGACAAAGTCCTTTAAATTAAATTTAAAAAAAAAAACTTTTCTAAAGTCAAAGTTATTGAAGCAAAGTTCAAAATACATTGTTAGCAAAAGTTTTGCGTAGTTCCATTAGTGTGAGAAGCTGAAATAAATATTATTAATAGGAAACAAACAAATGGGAAAATCTAAAATGTGAGACTTTCTGTCTAACAAAAAATCTAGCGGTATTACAAACCTATATTGCATATTAAAACTATCAAAGAAGTTTTATGGGCCCAACTGCAAAGCTTATTTTGTCGTTTTGTACAGAGTTCAAACGACTTAACTGATTACAAATATTATTTTACTATACGAAGGCTACGTTGTCGTACGTGTGAAAACTACTTTCTATAGAAATAAAAACAACGCTATCTTGAATTTCAGCTATATAGTGGATAATTTCTTTTTTCTCAATTTCTTTTTGTTTTTTTTTTGTTTAATTTTTACTGCCGTTATTTTTTAATAACACATTAGTCAAATGTGGACCGGAAAGAATGGCGTGCACATGAGGAGGCCTATACCCAACAGTGGGTTGATGTGGGCTGATATAGATAGATAGTCAAATGTGACAATATCAGTAGCTACACCGCGAGCTCTCAATTCGGCGGCTACGTTCTATAAACAAATATTTTAACGGAACAGTTCTTGTATCATATTATTTGTTTTACTTTTTTATTTAACGATGACAGATACACATTATTTTATTGCAGAGAATATATTCAAGCCCGACTTTTTAAAGTAACAAGTTAACAAAAATTGGGGGCTTTATGTAAATTTTTCGGGAAGTTATAATGGAGCCGGGCAACCCTGACTGAAACATCAAGAACAGATTACAATACAATCTCATCCAGTATCATTCGACAATCGTCATATTTTTTAATGAGTCAGTCAAACTCGCCTACAAAATAATCTTATCGTTTAGTGGTATTTTTCCTGTGTCTGTTGTACTTACTGTGTTCAGTATGTGTTGTTCTTAGTTTTCATAAAAGCACAGAATAACTAATACAAAGGTTAGGTGAGCATTTATTTTTCTGTTTCTAAAATAATATGTTCAAAGTAAAATAATTTTCTTGACTTCTCAGTCGTCAGATCTTGTTAATTTAGTTAAAAACATTTTATTGGTGATTCATAATAAAGTATTTGAGAAGTTTCACTGTTATGCCACTGTTATGATAGATAAAATTAATAGTACCTACCTACTAAGTAATTCAGTGACGATGACGATGGTGGCAAAGAGTATATAAATACTACGTATGGTGGTAAACACGCAAGCACAGAATAAATAATAGTAGACGCAAGGTGGAAATGAGGTTGGAATCCACAAAAATACCGATATATTAGTACCTACTTTACTGTACTTTAGTTTAGATGATTTAAGTATATCAATTATGTATTTTTGTATTCCATACTATAGCTTGGTAACGACCTTGGACCTTACCATGCGATTGTTTAAAGAAAAATTACCGGTTCCGATTCCCGACTCATGTGTGAGATTTTCGAAAATCTTTGTATGCAGTTTTTTTCAAGTGGAACCAATATTGTCTCTTCAACCTCTATTTTTCTTCGATTTTGACATACTGTCATTTTATGATCTTTGATTTTTTGGATTTGTATCTGGCCCGAATCTATATATATATATATATATATATGGAGTACCCTCGACGAACATGGAGACGAATATGGAGTACCCTCCAAAAGGAAATTTCTAAGAGTTCAATTCTTTACATTGAAGATATTTAGAAATTTCCTTTTGGAGGGTACTCCATATTCGTCTCCATGTTCGTTACTGTTTTATTATAAGTATATATATATATATACTTATAATAAAACAGTAACGAGTTCAATTCTTTACATTGAAGATATTTAGAAATTTCCTTTTGGAGGGTACTCCATATTCGATACTGAAGCCAAAACTGTATTTTTTTTTCATTTTTGTATGACTGTCGTGTCTGTATCTTGGCTAGGCATCACGCCGAAACTACTGAATGAATTTAAATGAAACTTGGTTTGATTTGAGTTCATACTACGAGGTAGGACATGGGATACTTTTAATCCCGAAAACTCGTTCCCGCTGGATAGGCGTTGAAAGTTATTCAAAAGAACACGTATCACACTGAAACTACTGGACGGATTTTGTTGCAACTTGGCAGTCATAGTTTCATAAAAAATATCTTACGTTTTTACCCATTATATGGTAAAAATGTAAGATATTTGTTATCCCGAAAAAGAGTTCTTGCGGGATAATGTCGCAAATTCTGTAAATTGAAGCTATATGTAATGTAATTTTTTTGGAGGCCATTCTATATTCAATACTAAAGCCAAAACTGTATTTTTGTAATTTTTGTCTGTGTGTCTGTCTGTCCGTCTGTAACTTGGCAGCGCATCACGCCGAAAAAACTCACTGAACTCAAATTAAATTTGGTATGATTTGAGTTCATACTTCGTGGTAGGATACTTTTCATCCCGAAAAATTAAAGAGTCCCTACAGGATAGGGTCGGAAAATTATTTAAAAGTAACGTTGCACGCTGAAACTATTGGAAGGATGTTGATGCAACTTGGCACAGACATTATAAGATGGGTGAAAATTATGAATACATTTTGTCCCGAAAAATAAAGGGTTCCTGCGGGATATGGGTCCAAATTCTGTACATGAAAGATATAGTGAACTTTTTTTTGGATGGTACTCTTTGTTTTGAAGCCTAAACTGTATGTTTTTTCATTTCTGTCTGTATGTCTGTCTGTCTGTCTGTATCTTGGCCGCGCATCACGCCGCTGGAATAACTGGATGATTTCTAATGAAACTTAGTATTTTTTGAGTTCATACTACGAGGTAGGACATAGGATATTACGACCCGAAAAATTAACGGGTTCTCGCAGGATAAGGGTTGAAAATAATTTAAAAGAACACGTACTACGCTGAAACTAATGGACGGGTTTTAATGCAACTTGGCACCGTCTTAAGTTATATGATGGTTTAAAATTTTGGATACGTATTGTCCCGAAAAATTAAAGGGTTCCTGCAGGATAGGAGTGGAAAAATATTTAAAAGAACACGTAGCATGCTGAAACTATTGAACGGATATTGATACAACTTGGCACAGACAGAGTTTATAAGATGGGTGACAATTATAGATACTTATTATCCAGAAAAAATAAAGAGTTCCTGCGGGATAATGTCCCAAATTCTGTACTTAGAAGATATTTTGTATTTGTATTTTTGAGTTCTGTTCTATTTTCAGTACTGAAGCCAAAACTGTTTTATTTTTTATTTTTGTCTTTTTGTGTGTCTCTTTCTATCTGTATCTTGACAGCGCATCACTCCGAAAATACTCAATTAATTCAAATGAAAATTGGTATGATTTGAGTTCATACTTCGAGGAAGGACATTGGATACTTTTCATCCCAAAAATTAAAGGGTTCCCGCAGGATAGAGGTGGAAAATTGTTTAGACGAACACGTAGCATCCTGAAACTATTGAAATGATGTTGATGCAACTTGGCACAGTCATAGTTCCTGCGGGATTTTCACATGGGTGAAAATTACGGATAGTTTATATCCCGAAAAAATAAAGGGTTCCAAATTCTGTACTTCAAAAATATTGTGTTTTTTTTTGAGTTTACTCTGTTTTCGATAATGAAGCCTAAACTGTATGTTTTTTAATTTTTTGTCTATATGTCTGTCTGTCTGTATCTTGGACGCACATCACGCCACCGGCTACTGGATGAATTAAAATGAAACTTGGAATGATTTGAGTTCATACTACGAGGTAGGACATAGGATACATTACATCCCGAAAAATTAATGGGTTTTCGCAGGGTAGGGGTTAGAAACTTATTTAAAAGAACACGTACCACGCTGAAACTAATGGACGGGTTTTGATGCAACTTGGCACCGTCCTAATTTATATGACACATTAAAATTGAGGACACGTTCTATCCCGAAAAAATTAAAGGGCTTCTGCGGGATTTGGGCCCAAAGTTATGTTAATATTTAAGTAATAAATAATATTTTTTGGATGGTACGCTATATTCGATACTGAAGCCAAAACTGTTTTACTTTTTATTTTTGTCGGTATGTCTGTGTGTCTGTTTGTCCGAAACTTGACCGCGCATCGCACAGAAACTACTGAATGAATTCAAATGAAACTTGGTATGATTTGAGTTCATACTACGAGGTAGGACATTGGATACTTTTCATCCCGAAAAATTTAAGGATTTCCGCAATATAGGGGTTGAGAGTTATTAAAAAGAACTCGTATCACGCTGAAACTACTAGACGGTTTTTTTGATACAAAATGGCACAGTCATATATCTATACTTATAATAAAGCAATAAGTACGAAAAAAGCTGTAAAAAGAAGATAAATAAAAAATGCTCTTCGATGAGTTCATACTACGAGGTAGGACATTGGATACTTTTCATCCCGAAAAATTTAAGGATTTCCGCAATATAGGGGTTGAAAGTTATTAAAAAGAACACGTATCACGCTGAAACTACTAGACGGTTTTTTTGATACAAAATGGCACAGTCATATATCTATACTTATAATAAAGCAATAAGTACGAAAAGCTGTAAAAAGAAGATAAATAAAAAAATGCTCTTGGATGCTCAAAAAGGAACACGAATATATTTTTTTAAATATATTCGTGTTCAATACCGTGTAATAATCGTGTCGCTCTGTCTGTTTGTCTGTATGTTTGTTTGTTCACGCATCACGTAAAAACTATTGGACCATTGCAATGCGGTTTTCATTGTTAGAAAGGTAAAACTGGTGTAATTGGTATCTCAATCTGGTGAGTTAGAAGCCCAGCAATTGATAAAAGTATTTTTGACGGCTAAAGAAATTTTGATCAAATATTGGTATATTGGTCCTGAAAGAGAACATTATGGTACTTTGAACCTAAAGAAAAGACCACGAGTGCGAAGCCGCGGGTACAGCTAGTAGGATAATAAATATTAAAACATCGAAAAAAAAGTAGATATTTTTATTTTCTCATTTTGACATACTGATTTAAAGCAATGGTTGGGCAGCATACATAGCAGATCAAATTCAAATTAATTTATTGTAATAAGAACGGTGAGACCAATTAAACATTATTGCACAATAATTTACCAAATAATTAATATCAGAAAATTATAACATAAAGTATTACAAATAAAATAAGCAAATGTCAAAAACATAAAAAAACTAATATAAATTATAAATTACATGTCAGCAGATGTCAGGGCAAAATTAAAATATATAAATAATAACACAATGATCAGTCATGGATTAAATCAATGATAATAAAAAATCCAAAAATTAAACATGTTCACAAAAAGACCAACAAATGGACACAACAGTTTTCAACTTGAGAACAATGTCAATGACAATGTTGATCTTTTTCAGATTGTACAACAAGTGCATAAAACGAGCTATTTTTATCCCCCGAACTCCATAGATAGGAGTGTTATAAGTTTAGGGTGTGTAGCTTCGTAGCTCCCAAACGTTTTTTTTTTTTTATTTCTCTTTGTATCTGAGATATTTATCCGCCAGAGCCGTTGGCGATGGTAGGTGTAGTCGAGGTTAAAATGCCTTATTTTAAAAACGAGTTATACCTACATTCCGCTTTTCAATTCGGTTGCGAGGAAATTAAACAGTGATATCTTATTTAAATACTGCTAAGAAAAGTCGAGAGCATCTTCAAGACGAAAAAAAACTGCATGAAACTTTAAAACTTTTTTTTAATGTATTGACGAGAACAGAAGGGCTCTCGCCTTACCATCGTAAATGTGGCAAAGGAGTAGTACTAATTTTATTGGTGGCTTTTTCCTATTTCCCCGTTCTTCTTTCTCGCACAGCTCTGGTGTTAATCCACAGTAATACTTAATCTGGTTTCAGTTTAAACGGAGTTGGATGCTTTATCGCAGGGTTTCAAATATGGATTCTGCATTCATGGACTCCTATATTCCTGCACTCAGAGCAACGGGTGGATATAAAGACATATACGA
Organism: Alsophila aescularia; assembly: GCA_946251855.1. Classification (NCBI taxonomy): domain Eukaryota; kingdom Metazoa; phylum Arthropoda; class Insecta; order Lepidoptera; family Geometridae; genus Alsophila; species Alsophila aescularia. Next base: position 19,911,669 of record OX276374.1, read on the forward strand.
CTCTCTCGACAGCGACGACTTGGCTGACGTCGTCAGAGTAGCTGTTGACGCTTTAGACAAATCCCACAAAACATCCGCAGTAAATAAGGTATATAAATCTGCCGAAGAATCCAACAAGCTCAGGGAACAAGGGAACGTACACTACGTGAATGGAGAACACAAACAAGCCATACTATGCTACAACAAGGCGCTGGCATTCGCCCCCATGAACTCCCTAGAAATGATAATGGCATACTCCAGCACGTCTGCAGTGATGCTCACTATAAAGGCATACCAAGCTTGCCAACTGAATATTAAGATTTGTTCCGCTATGGATTGTCCACAATTTCTAAAAGAAAAGATGGAAAAACGAATGGCAGAAACTTACATATTCATCATGGCAGAAATGATGCAGGACTTTCGTGCACATTCAAACAAATTTCTCAATGAGTACGTTAAATTTGATGTGAGAAGAAACACGGAAGTTCCGTGCGCAAGCGACGATGTCTATGTACAAAACAACGAAGGGATCAAGAAGGTAGTTGCTGCTAGGGATATCAAAGCGGGTAGGTTTTTATTTACTTATGTACTTAAGTACTTAATTATTATGTTAAGTAACTTACCGATGAGTAAGGGAAAGGAATTAATCGAGAATGAGTAGGTACAGTACTCGCAGCCAATCTATATGTCTGTGAAGTTAGGCTCTGTGAACGATTGCGCAAGTACTGCTGTGGGGATAAAACATCATAGAGTAAGAGCGAGATTTGAATGTGCGAAAAACGTAAGTGAGTGAGCGAGGCAGTTATACAATGCTGTCTTCACCTTCAACATTGGGATTGCGCCTGAAAAATAGCAGTTTGCGCAGCGACTAGCAGATAACTTCCGAGACACAAACTTCCGCTGCGACGCCTGCGACTACTGTAGGTTACCCACTATGAGTAGGTACCTACATCATTTCAGCTTAATCACAAACTGTTGATGTAACTTCGTCCACAAAATGTGTCTGGACACAGGTTTCGGAGACTTTAGCAGTGTATTAGGCCGAGGCCCGCACCGCTGCAGGGGCGATAAGCTAGGGAATCGCGATTACGTCACGTAATGGGCGGCGTCGGTCAAGCGACTTTCTAGTAGGTGTCTGCCGGTGCGGCCTCAGAGCTTGATTCTACTTATACTCGGTCCGCAATTGCGTCTTTTCCCGCACTGTAATGTACTATTTCTGTTTCTAGGTACAATGGTTGCAATGGAACGTGCGTTCGTCAGCACCCTGTCGGATCAGAACCAGTACACGTCCTGCTACTATTGTCATAGGATGTCTTTTTTCTTCGTACCCTGCGAAAGGTGCCATGCTCTGTTCTGCACGGATATATGTAGAACCAAATGCATGGCAGAGTACCATCGCATTGAGTGCCAGATCGACTACTTGGGCTCTGTTTGTGATACACCTGAAGTCAAACTCGTGACGAGAGCCGCTATTAAGATAAGCTTGAAACTCGGCTGGGAAGAGAAGGTAAATACTGAAGTGGTTGTTTTGAAGCCTGATTAAACATTTCTGAACCATTGTCTTGGTTTAAACGGATACAATGGAGATTCCAGATAGGTGAATGGTCAAGCAATAGATAAAATTATATTATCAATGAATATTTAAAACAATAATGTAGCAGAACTAAAGAAACGCTATGAATACAGTATAGAGTGCGGCGTATTAATGGATAACTCGTCACCTGCTGGTGGGTGTATCTCCACAGATCAGAAAATTAATATTCATATTTAGTAAAAGTATCACAGTTTTGAATTATTGGCCATTTTTAAAAACGAAAAAAAGCACTATTTCGACGCCATGATCACAAATCAAGAAATTTTATCAGTCTGCTTTTTGAATATTATTCTCTGATGAAATGGGCTTTGCTATTTTTGTACTAATGCCATAGAAAAACTATATATAACTAATGCCTATTTTTTTTTAGAAATTATCTTAGTTTTTGAACAAAAATTTATGGGTATCTTAACCATCTAATAGAAAATTGGCCAGCTTCATTGCGAATTTAAAATGGTATAAAACATGATATTTTTAAATTAGTCCGATTAAATAAATTAATAGGATCGATGTATCTTTTCCTAGTGGTTCGAAGTTTTTTTTTTTACGGACTAGACAATGGTTTAACCACGATCTTACCTGATGGAAAGCGATGATGTGGTTGAAGGTGTAGTACGCTTGCCTAGTAGATACCTATTCACTCTTGACTTGAACACGTGGGTTATAATTTACCGGAAACACTGACGAGGGCAGGGCATTCACGCTTCTTCTTTTATTATAAGAACTGCAAGGCCCTTGCAGTTCTTATAATAAAAGAAGAAGCGTAATACTTCGTTCTTGTGCGAGGTATTTCTAACATAAAAGGGTGGCGCTTTGCCGATCGTCTAGTTGTACGGTAATGGAAAGGTGATGGGAGCATCAGATTGTACAGTTCTTGTGCACACTCTCCATAGTGCAATCTGTAGAATACCGATAAGCTGGCGAGCTCACGTCGATGCGCCAGACTTTGAAGCTAATGCCTTGGATCAGCGCCTATTTCTTATGACAATAATTTTCTTAAAAAATATGCAAAGAATGTGTTGTTGTTACTTCATAGTGTACTATCCAACATACACATGCAATTAATAGTTAATAAGACACAGAGAGAAATAATCCCACAGCCGGATGAAAATAATAATATTTCAACTATTCCTTTCATATTACAACCTTATCTGCTTGAGTTCCATTTTAATAAAACTTGTTAATAATTGTTTTGCTTTTAGGCTATGAAGTAAAAACACCAACTTTTTCTTTTTATTACCTCATATTAAATGGGCGCTGATCCAAGTCATTAGAATTATTCATGGAAACACAAGTCATGTTTTATAACATATTAGAATCACAATGAAACTGGTCACAATTAATTTGGTTTTTGTATAAAAAGAGCATTGCCGACTTGGTAGTTGAAAATAATATTAAAAAAACAGACATAAAATTCCTTGATTTGTTATCATGGCATCGAAAAGAGTGAAAGGTAATATTTATAAATTTCTAAATTGGCTGTCAACTCTATAACCGTGATACTTTAACTAAACATGAATTTTAATTTTCTGATCATTCTGATAATCTGTCACTCGCACGCGACGTCACCATTAATTACGCCACACCTTGTATACCTCATAGATCTGTATTCTCCAATTAGAGACTTGAGAATGTAAATTTTTATTATTTCAGGGTTGCCTCGCGAGAAATCGGCGAGAACAGATTTAAGAAGAGCACAGATAAAGAAGCTTTCGATGTCAGCAATCCTCTTTCTATACTGAGCTATGACGATCAAAAAGCTGTCTTTCCGGGAAAGATATTCAACGGTAGCATCATCTGCGGCACAATAGTGCGCTGTCTTATCACCGTACCAGGCTATTTTCCTGAAGGTAGGTATATACTTATTAGTAAGTAAATAAAAATAAACTTGTTATTTTGTTCAAACACTTTAAGAGCGAAGTTGCTTGTGTTTTATACGAGGGAAGTTATTAAGCTTAGATTTTAAGTATTCGGGTGAGTAACGGTCATTTAGAACGTAAAATAAAAGAAAATAAATTCTAAGTTTTCGTCGCTCAAGGATAGAGAACCATTACAGTTTGGTTCTGTACTAACTCGAGACACATGATCACACTTTCTGAGGCCATAAATGAAACGGATGCAGCAATTAAGCAAGGGGTCTAATATGTTAAGCTCTTCAGTAAGGTCTAAAGAACATACGTTATCGTAATCAAGATTCAATTTAGAGATGAAGTCGCCCATCGGTCTTCTTTATACACTAAGGTGTGCACAAGAACTGCATAACCTGATTCCCCCATCACCATTTCATCACTGAACAACCGAACCGAACCAAAGACGCAACGCCATGCCACCCTTTTATAGTGAAAATCCCAACCTTGCCTACGTACCAAACGTTTAATTTTCGTTATCGTAAGAACAGCAAGCAAAGACTAAGCACATTATAAGATTATGTTACAATAGCCATAAAGATTATTTTTGTTAAATAAAAATAAAAGTATTAATGTTAACACAGTATAATAAACACTAGTTTAAGGTGGACGATTAATATTACAGATAAAACTCATTAAATGTGGTATTTTTTTTTAAACTGCTATACTAATCTAAAAGGCTGCCCCCTGGTACCCCTACCCCCACAGGCGACGCTTAGTTTATGAGATATTTCAGTTTTAAGTTTATAAAAAATCTGATGTTTGAACCAGGCGACCAAACAGCCGTGACAATTCGCCGTAAGTTATCTTCGGCGCTCGCTCGGCTCGCACTATGTCCCGGAGTAAATAAGTACAGAAGTTGCAGTACTTTGTTCTTGAAGGTAAAGAACTGATTCCACTGGTAGAAACCCAAAAGTGAGACATTTACTGCATTTTGAGGAGCTATTCTGCTCATCACGCCGGAGATCCTTGTCAGATCTTCACCAAATTTTTTTGAGACTAGCGTAAAGTTGCTACATTTCAAATAAAAAAAGAACCATTGCAATCGGACCTAATAAGGCGGAGATATTCCTTTTTTGGGGGAAGTACAACCCCCCTCCCCCAAATCAAAAATCCCTGACACTTAAAAAATTCTAATGGTATACCAAGTTTCGTCTAGATCGGTTGAAAAATGCAACCTGTAGAGGAGAACAGAGATCTGGACTGACATCCGGAAGGACATACGAAAGCATTTTTGCCCAAGCTGAAACGGAGACGCTTTGCTCGCGCTTCGCGCTCGTACGGTCCTTTGTTTTGCGCGGGTCCATGAAGCAAAATTAAATAAGAATAATAATAAATCTAGTTGTTAAATGCCATATAAAAAAACAATGTAGGAACCTATCTAGGTACAACAAACAGACTCCGCTTGCATAATTGCGGGCAAAACATAGCACACCTATAAATAGGTATTTACTATAGATATATATTTTTACCCGTTCAGTCATTCAGTAGACAGTTCCGTGATAACTTTGTAATGTAGGTGTATTGTAGACAGAAAATAACTTTGAGTCTTTTTGCCTCCTAAGGCATCCCTTCACACAACAATTGTTATTATTGTTACGTTTCGCAATTACTAGCGATAGTTCAAACAAGCGATGAACCCTTGATGATACCCTAGTTTTTGGGGCCATACATAACATCTTCAATCTTTCTGGCGAAAGCAGCCAAAAAAACAGGGGGTAGTGGTAATTTTTGTGGAATAATACACCACAAAAATTATGACGAACTGAAAAACTGGAAAACTTGAATGATGGCCTAAACTACCTGCGCTCAACATAACAGGAGACAATCATGAGTTAAAGCTTTACTTATTGGAGAAATAAAGTGTACAAAAAGGATAGTTAGTATTTTTTGGAGTTGACGAAGACGAAAAACTTATTATCACCTTCAAAACATAATAACGAATGTCATCAAAACAAAACTCCAAATACAAATATAGAAATCTGAAGTAAGTATAATTAAGAAGTCTAGGAAAAAAAAAAAAACTGCGAACATTAATAAAAAGAGGCCAACAGGCTTTAGATTCTTGATATCACTTTGACACCCTTTTTTTGAGTGTTTCCGGTAAGCTACTAGGCAAGCGTGCTACACCTTCGATCACATCATCGCTTTCCATCAGGTGAGATCGTGGTCAAACGATTGCCTAGTCCGTAATAAAAAAAAAACTCCTATCACTTTAACACCTGTCACATATATAAACGATGTTTGGCAGAGGTTTTGTCAATCGTGGTGGGCGTGTAGGTGGATCTATTTTGAAAATACAAAATTAGTTTTTGATATGAACAGTAATCAATTCTCTACGGAGATCCATTCACGGAATTTGTGGGCTCATTAGTACCGTTGACGGAACTACTGATAAATAAGCACAATAAAAGATTAATAAAAATAAGCTTTCATACAGTAGCCATGTAATGTCACGCTCATCAAGCCCTTTCAAGTGTTACCCATATCATAGGGGTTACCATGGAAATTATAAATCGCCATTTTGTGATGGTGCCATGTTAGATTTAAATTGGCGTCATTTTACTTATTGTATTTCGCTCATCAAGCCCTTTCATTTGATACCCATATCATAAGGGTTGCTGTGGAAATGATAAATCGCCATTTTGTAACGTCCGCCATATTGGATAAAAAATGGCGGCATTTAAGGTAGGTAATTACGTGTGTGCCAAATTTCAGCCCGATAGCTTCAGTGGAAGATAGTGGAAGATGGTGGAAGATGGTGGAAGATGGTGGAAGGACAATTATGTAGTCGAATACCCATTATCTGAGGTCATCAGAAAATCTCCAACTGAAACTTCTCGCACACGTGAGTTCTTTTTAACCGACTTCGGAAAAAGAGGAGGTTCTCAATTCGACCCGTATATGCGGGAATTTTTATAGTAAGTCTTTTACACACAAGCAGTCCGGATTTGGAACTCTCTTCTCTATTAGGAAAGCGACATCACTACACATTTTTAAGGCCTTTTCAAGGAATCTGTACTTATCAAGTTGTTATTCTGCTGAATGTAAGTATGTAATGTATGTATATTATATGTATAATTATTTTATGTTAACAGTAGGTGTATGTACGTAAGTGTGTTATTATTATTTTGTATGGTATTAAACATTTGTGGAAGGTATATTTTTATAATTCTGCACACTACCATCCTTTGTAACAGTCTATGTGTATCTATTCAGCCTACGGTTGCCTGGAAGAGATCGCTGCTCAGTGATAAGGCCGCCGATTGTTTATTGTATCATCATCTAACCCTATATTCCCCTATATACCCTAAACGTCTCGTTACTTTTGACGTTTTTTGTATGGTGTTTATGTCAAAGTCTGACGGACAGTAAGCGAAAGCGGCGAAAGCAGTCGTTTTATGATATAGGAACCGACCTTAAGTGAAATTAAATAAAAAAATAAGGAAGTGTCACTAGTTCAGTTACGGAACTTCTCTCTCGGAACTACTGGGAACAAACACATGAAACTTGATACATAGTAGATTCTTTCATCATCATCATCATCATCATCATCATTATCATCATATCAGCCTTTAGAAGTCCACTGCTGAACATAGGCCTCCCAAAAGAGTGCCTTAGCGAGCGATCTTGTGCCACCTCCATCCAACGACTTCCTGCGATGGCTACAATGTCGTCGGTCCATCGTGGGGGCTCTCCCTACACTCCGCTTGCTTGTTCGTGGTCGCCATTCGAGAACCTTTATTCTCCAGCAGTTGTCAGTTCTGCGAACTATATGGCCTGCCCATTGCCACTTCAACTTGCAAACTCTGAGAGCTATGTCGGTAACCTTGGATCTTCTACGGATTTCTTCGTTTCGGATTCTATCACGTAGTGAAACACCGAGCATAGTTATCTCTATTGCACGCTGCGCGACTTTGAGCTTATGTATGAGACCAATAGTTAGCGTCCACGTCTCAGTGACGTATTTTATCACTGGCAACACGCACTTATTATAAAATTTCGTCTTGAGGCTCTGCGGTATCTGCGACGAGAAGTTATGGCGTAATTTCCCGAACGCAGCCCATCCGAGTTGAATTCGTCGGTTGACCTCTTTGTCGAAGTTAGATCCACCCGTTGGATCGTCTGACCTAAGAAGTCATAGTGATCAAAAGCTTCGATAATATCGTTCCCAAAATAAACCGGCATGGGTGCGACATGGACTTCTTTACTTACTAATTAAGATCAAAAATATTTTTTTTCAGGGCCAGTAGAGAGGAAAGAAGCAATTGACGCGATAAGTCGAATCATGCTGTGTCTGTACGCAACATTCACTAACAGAATTGAGATATTCTGCTCGGCATTAGATATGCAATCCCAAATATACAAGTGCAACGTCCAACGCAACTTGGGTTGGTTTTCACTCACGAGCAAATTGTCCCACTCCTGCGAACCCAACTTATACGTGTTGGGCCTGAATGATCAAGTGGCTTTAATCGCCATGCAACGCATCAAAAAAGGAGATGAGCTCACTATATCGTATATGTAAGTACTTATTTACTTTAGAGGATCTCCAACGTAGTCAGCGAGGACTTTATGGACGAGTAACCCTGCGTCGCCATGGGATTAGTGGTCACCCTACAACTACCTAGTTAGTACATGAGCTTTTCTTTCGGAGCTAGATCACAAACGCCAAATTCGCAAGACCCGACCCAAACCCTCTTATAGTTACACCTACAACGGCGCGGGCGAGCTCTTCTGCACTACTTGTGATCGAAAATTCATAACGAAGTTCGGATTTGCCAGCCACATCCGAACACATTTTAGAAGATAAGCACAAATTAAAAATTGATATAACCCCCGACCCAGTTGCAGTTTTAGGACGCACAAGTGTTAGCATAGCTGAACCGCAATACGCGCACACTACAAATTTACAATTTCTTCTCTTGAAACTACAAATTTTATGTTAAGATTCACATTTAACACAAAAAAAATGTAGAAAATTCCGACTTTATTTTCACTATAACGTCTACTGACAAGCGACCGACTTTTGATTGCGCAATGTAAATTCAAGGTCAAGATGATCATTGACTTATCGCAGCTGATTATTAAGCAAGTACTATTATTTATTCTGTGCTACTATAGGGTTTGATGTACATTGTTTTTAGCGTAATCTTTCAAATTAAATTCATTAATTAAAAATTTCGAAATTTCAGAACTCGTTGAACTAACGTTATTCGGCCTTCCGAACCACGTACCCCACCCCGGTATCTAATAGGTAATTATGTTACATTCTGTAATCGGCCATAAAAATCCACGATCTATCTCGGCGAGAATGTCCGATTTTGACACAGCGGTTTTTATATCAGCTATCTTTAGCATTGTCAGATGACTTCTCCCAAGTTGCTGCAAGAAAAGCTTGGACCCTCGGTTCTACTCGATTGCCTTTTGCGTAAGGCATGTGTTGGATTCCTGAGGGTCACGTTGCGTCACGTCAGTTTTTTTTGTTGTGAGTCACCTACTCTGACAAAGGGGCCTGAGTATTTTCCCGTCTTAGTATCATCATCCGGAGAGTGGCGTCTGAGAGCCTGAATTTTGGACCCTTACGCTGTAAACTACAGAGATTACGGCGACTCTTCTGTGAGAATTCTTACCACAGTGTTAAGTCCATCGTTAACGTCATTTGTGGTTTCCACCACAACGAATCATTTCCCCAAATTTTCCTGGAATTATCTACTCTGATTCAACAATAGTTTGTAGTAGATTCTGTGGGAGCATACTTCATCATGCGGATTCGCTCAAGCCGATACAAGGAATGCCTCCGAGATAATAATGTACCAAGCCGAGTATGGTGCGGCTGACCTGTTTGTACGATGGATTGATCGTACTAATGAGCCTGAGATGCTCATAGTAACAACACTAACGTAGAAATTTTGTTTCAGGCCTCAATTCTACGATATGTTAATATTGCATAGATGCGAGAAGCACTCTTTGATGCGGCAAAAAGTTATCATCAGTGACATCCACTACTTATGCGAATGCAGAGTTTGCGTCCAAGAATGGGATGCCAACACCCACGTAATGGCGAAAACGCTCACAAGTCTTCAAAAACAGACGATTAATGAATTTAAGACTACAACTGCAAGAGGCGGCAACGTCGAACAACAACTCAACTCAGCTGCCACGGCGCTCGACGTCCTCACTGGGTTGACAAACACAACTGAGCACAAGGCTGCTTACCAGGCTTTCAGACAGCAGCTGGTCATTTGTCAATATGCTAAAATTATAAACAAGACGTACGAGAATAATGTATTTATTGTTTATTTATTTTTATTCATATTTATCGTTTTGCATTTATAGAACTATACATATATACATATATATATATATATATGTATATCTTATGAACTATGTATATTGTATTGTATTCATTTTTCATCATCCTTTTTTCATCATTTACATCACCCGCATGGTTGATATGAAAACCAGAGTCTAGTGTGTTGCACTGGGCATTTGTTGTGCTGATTATAAGCCCCTTTCAACACACTGATAAGCATATTTTATGTATGTTTTTATCTATGTTTTTTTTCACATGGGCTTCACACGGGTTATTTTTTTATGGCATTGCGTTAAGAGGGTAGGGCACGCACGCGGCTTCTACAGGTTTTGCCATACATTTACGTTTTGGGAGAAAACGTTTCTACCATACTAAACCATAACCAAATCCAATAATTCTGGTCTCTTTTTTATTTAACGTTTATTTTATTATTTTTCACATTGTATAATATAATAATTGAAATAGCAAATCATATAAAAAAATATAAATCTGTTTTATTTTATTCCGAGTGCACGAAAAAGTAAAGTTTTGTTCAACTTTATATCTAGGAATATATTTTGTTTACGAAATGGAGGCTCAATAAAATATAAATTACATATATTTATGTAGCCCATATTTAAATGGGGTATATATCATAGCTGTTGTATTTTCTCGGAATAAAGTACCACTTCTGAACATCTCCTTTATTGAGAATATATCGTCGTTGGCGAGCGAGAAGTCATTAAGTGCAAAAAGCTAGTTAGTAGATAATCTTTTTTTACGTTTTTATGTTCTTACTAGCTGTACCCGCGGCTTCGCACGCGTGTTCGTTTCTTTAGATTCAAAGTACCATAATGTGCTATTCCAGGAAAAATATACCAACATTTGAACAAAATTTCTTCAGCCGTCAAAAATACTTTATCAATTGCACGGCTTCTAACTCACCGGATTGAGATACCAATTACACCAGATTTAAATCAAACCCAAAGCTATCTAACAATGAAAACCACATTGCAATCGGTCCAGTAGTTTTTATGTGATGCGTGAACAAACAAACATACAGACAAACAGAAAGAAAGAAACGACCAAAAAAAATTGTTCAATACCTTTTTTAAGCACCCAAGATCATTTTTTTCATTTGAATTCGTGTAGTAGTTTGGGTGCGATGCGCGGTCAAGATACGTACATACAGACAGACAAAATTAAAAAAGTTTGGCTTCAGTATCGAATATAGAGAACCATCCAAAAAATATCTTATATTACTTAAATATTAACATAACTTTGGATCCATATCCCGCAGAAACCCATTACTTTTTCGGGATAAAACGTGTCCTCAATTTTAACCCATCATATAACTTAAGACAGTGCCAAGTTGCATCAAAACGCGTGCATTACTTTCAGCGTGGTACGTGTTCTCTTAAATAAGTTTCAACCCCTATAAACCAATAAATTTTTCGATATGTAAAGTATCCTATGTCCTACCTCGTAGTACGAACTCAAGTCATACCAAGTTTCTTTTGAATTCATCCAGTAGTTCCAGCGGCGTGATGCGCGGCTAAGATACAGACTGACAGACATACAGACAAAAATGAAAAAACATACAGTTTAGGCATCATAATAGAACAAAGAGTAACTTCCAAAAAAAAAAAAAAAACACTATACAGAATTTGGACCCATATCCCACAGGAACCATTTATTTTTTCGGGACAAAATCTATCCATAATTTTCACCCATCTTATAAACTATGTCTGTGCCAAGTTGCATCAACATCCGTCCAATAGTTTCAGCGTGCTAAGTGTTCTTTAAAATAATTTTCCACTTCTATCCTGCAGGAATACTTAATTTTTACGGGATGCAAAGTATCCAATGTCCTACCTCGAAGTGTGAACTCAAATCATACCAAATTTCATATGAATTCATTAAGTATTTTCGGCGTGGTGCGCTGCCAAGGTACAGACAGACGGACAGACAGACAGACAGAAAGACAAAAATTGAAAAAATACAGTTTTGGCTTTAGTATTGAATATAGAACGGCCTCCAAAAAAATTACAAAATATCTTTAATTTATAGAATTTGGGACATTATCCCGCAGGAACTCTTTATTTTTTCGGGATAAAAAGTATCCTCATTTTTAACCCATCATATAAACTATGACTATGTGTCAAGTTGCATCAAAATCCGTCGGGTAGTTACAGAGTGGTAAGTGTTTTTTGAAATAACTTTCAACCCCAATCCTGCGGGAACCCTTTCATTTTTCGGGATGAAAGTATCCTATGTCCTACATCGTAGTATGAACTCAAATCATACCAAGTTTCATTTAAATTCATTCAGTAGTTTCGGCGTGATGCCTAGCCAAGATACAGACAGACAGACAAAAATTAAAAACATTACAGTTTTGGCTTCAGTATCGAATCAAGAGTAAAGTCCAATTTTTTTTTTTCTAAATATCTTCAATGTACAGAATTGGACCCTTTACAGTTTTCAAGGCACTATTTCAAATCGGTTTAGAAATAGTGCCTTATACTCCCAATAAAAAAATACCGAACCAATTTCGGTTAAAAAAGGGACCCAATCGGAGCCGTACCCTTTCAAATAAAAAAATAAATCAATCAGTTCTGAAGTTTTAGAGATATAACGATACCCCATTCGTCTAAATCTGTTCAGGCATTTAAAAGTTATGGTGGAATAAATAAACTCACATACATACCTACAAACCTACATACATGAATCCTAAAAACATTACACTCTTTTTTTTGGGCAGTCCTCTAAAAAATACAGACGACGTGAGAACCTCCTCCTTTCGTAAGTATTTTAGTACTCAGTATTCACTTCTAAATGTTCCTGTTTCTTTGCTGATAATCATCACAATCTTAATGACAACAATCGCAGCATTTTATTTGTCAAATTTGAAAAATCGCATGTGTTTGGCGACCTGAGTGACAAAGAACAAACAAACAGCTATACAAACTCCATATAAATGCGTAACACCCCTTTTTCAGTTGGGGGTTAAAAGACTGTTTGTTATATATTACTAGTTTTCCCGCCCGCCATTTCGTACGCGCGGACTACTGTTTATCGCGAAAAAAAGCATCCAGTTTTCTTATTTTCTTCTAGGGCATTCTAAAGAATACCCTAGAAGAAAATAAAAAAAAATAGGTAGAAATGCAAAAGTAAGGTATAGCACGAATTCTCTTGATGTTTTTTGACAGACTTGTTATTTCGTTTCCATGGCAACCACAGACCATTCTGTGATGGCAACCGTTCTTTACAGTGAGTAATCAACATTTTCCAGTTTTCCCGTAGAAACATACCTACAGTTTTCCGGGATAAAAAGTATCCTATGTTTTATTCTAGGGAATAAGCTATCTCCATTCTAAATTTAATCAAAATCCGTCCAGCCGTTATCGCGTGAAAGCTCCCCAAACAAACAAACAGACAACGTTTCACTTTTATATATTGATATGGATTTTGAATGTTTTGACCTACGAGTAAAGCATACAATTTTGCCCAATTATTAAAAATCTCAAGCAGCAGTGCAATTACCAGTAATTTCGTTGCCCATTAGTATGGCAACATTCGATAAAAATAAACGGGAATTCCCGCGAGAAAATACTTAAAATGAGTGTTGCCAGGCAAGCATTCTCCCACAAAATTGTTAACGGCACCACATTGTATGTGTACCTATGTTTTATTTGAATGTTATTATTTATATAATTACATATATAAATACACATATTTAATGTTTTTAATCCTATTTCAACCCTATTTTCCGTGAGTGGTCACTATCCACAGCTATATTACTCAAAAATCATATCAACTACTCCCTGCTGGCTCCCTCTGGGCCTTGACTGAAAATCAGCGCCAAGTGTGATGAAACTCGGCATTTGGCTGAGGCTTGCATGACCCATTTATTCCACACTTCCTAGGTTATGATTTATTTATATAATTTGTCTTTATTGTCATATTCGCTTATTTATCAAATATTTTTCAGTTCTTGTGTTATTTTTCTTTCTTTTTCTTTTTTCTTTCGTTTTAAAAACTAGCAATATTGTTAAAACCGTATCTGCAGTTTAAAACGAGGGATTTCATAAAAACGCACAGGCTTAGTATCGCGACCCTGCGGAAAAATAAATATTTTCATGTTGACCCGACACTGGGTCCGTATTATCTTGAAATTACGGTTTGAGCAAATTAAATCGTCAAAACTTATTAAAACTATTTAAAACTACTAGCGGGGGCGAGGCAAAGGAAGTATCGGAAAAAATATTTTTCTGTAAAAAAAATATCAATTTCATATTAAGAAAAACTTTTGTAAACCAACAGTCAAAATAATTAAAACTGAACCATAGCTTTATTAAAAAAACAATTAAAAATGAATTCAACTATAAATACAGTTGTATAAAGTGGGAGCCCAAAACTACGCTTATGTACTTAAAACATGCGAAATCGAGGATCAGAAGAAAAAAATGCGAGTTTTTGTTTTTTTTTTTAATTTAGAAGTACCTTAGCGAAATAATATTGAGATCTTTCTGTTCTGTAAAAGTGTTGGGAAGTTAAAATGGAGTCTACTGGCAACCCTGACTTATACGTCAAGTCAAGAATGAATTACATTAAATTACGTAGATTACGAGTAGACAATCCTGAATCCAGTCATGTCATTTGACAATGAGCATTGAGTAAACAAACTACAATCTTGTGTTTTTACAAGGAATTTAATTTAGGTACTATCTATCTATCATTACTTTTTTTTCATAACTTGTGGTATTTTTTCCGGTGACGTGCAGAGTTAACGTGAACTGTGTTGTTTTGTGTTCTAAAAAGTTTAGGTGAGTATTTGTTCTGTTTTTATCAATGAGATTTTCCTCAGTTTATATATAACATCATTGGTTTTTATAAATTACCTATATAAAATTATTTGGGTAGTTACCATCTTGCTCAAGTTTTAACATATTAGGTACCTATTTATTTTGTGGTTATGAGAATTTCATATGTGATCTTGTTATTTTAGCAAAACATTAATAAGTATCGGTACCTATTGGTTATTCATAATGTAAGTAGGTACCTAATTAGTTTGAGCCACAAGACAGATAAATAGGTTACAACATACCTAATATGTAATGTACTACGTAAGTTAAGCTTAGCTTAAAGACGACGCTAATTCTGTTGAGGAACTCACTAAACTAAACTAAGCTAAAGCAAATTTTTTTTTTTTTTAGTTATTCATAAAATTTTATTAGTTGTTGATTTCAACTAAACTAAGACGTCATTGTGATAGGACTAATTTGATTTTGACAACGACTAAATTTAATTGCTAGTGTTACCCACATTTAAATAATGAACTAATGTTTGCGTAGCGTTTGCATAGAATTTTTCAAAAGCCGCTACGCGAACGCGCGATCGAATGTTTCGAGTGGGGGAGTTTTGAAATGAAACGTCAATAAAATCACTCCGAAACATAGGGGTACCAGGTTCTAAAAGATGACCATCACGAAATGAGCTATATCGTCTCGCCTTTATTACTGTGTAAATCTAAGCTCCAGAGATCGAATATAGGTGTCATTTTTCTGGGTGGCACTGCAACTGCAACTGTTATGGGCTAGCGTGACGCTTACCATCAGGCGAGCGACTTGACCGTCTCGTCACAAAGTATTTACAAAAATACTATTTTTGCCCTCTATTGTTAGCTCGATGTTGTGATGTTAATATTTGTCAAAAGACAAATATTAAACATTACGGGGGGAGGCAGGACGCACAGAGCCAAATCAGCGAAATTGATGTTTTTGTGGTTTTAATTCGGTATAACTCGAAATTTTGCAAGCATATTGATTCCGGTGTTTTGGTAAAGATCTAGTTGAGAAAAAAAACGATTCAATATGCTAAGTTTGCAAAAACACTAATAAATTGTAAAAAAATGGGATTTAATACAAAAGTGGCTGCAGCACCCGGAAAGTCCGTACTAAAATAAAGATTATACACATTTTGAACTCCAGCATAGAGCAAACGAGACGTTTTCAGGACCGGATCAAATTGTACGTGGCGTTGACGTTTCATGCCAAGCAAACGACCATGCACCCCAACACAGCCATCCGGTTTTTCAAATGTTTCGACGGTCACGCATGCGCATAAGGGCTGTTGAAAAGTTCTAAATTTAATCTTCGGAGTGTGACATCCATGAATACATGTTTACTTTAACGATCACGCATGCGCATCTCGATCACATCAGTTTCAAACAGAAACACCGCATCAAAATAGGTCTATTCGTTTGCGAGCCACACGGATACATACATACACACACAACACACACACATACCCTAAACTTATAACCCCCCCTCTCTTTTCAAGTTCAGAGGTAATAAAGATTTTTATAATAAAGCAGTGAGTAACAATAGCAGCCTTATTGTCTAACTCTGGTGATAATGAAACTGACGTTCATTTACACCATTATGAACATGAATCTCCGAATTCGAATTGTCTAACTATCCACCGGTGATCTTCTCGGTGATCTTCACCGAGTCCCCACTATCAGCTGTTTTTAAGCGAAATGAATGAACGAAACATCATATTTTGACATATATTGGTATTGTCTAAATTTTCATCGCCACCGAGACATGTCAAATGAAAAAGGTTGCTCTGTCCTAACCTTTCGTATCAACTGGCTTTGAGTTTGTGACGAAATTATAGTTTTATTGAATTAAAAGTTGACTGTTTGCGTAAGTTCAAAGGGAAGGGGTAATCTAGGTATCATAATTAATTGCGGTTTATTAATTTCAGGCATTAATTCTCCGAAAATTCGACTTCCAAACTTGCGAAAGTCAAACAGAAAATTCACTGGTTTTTTGTGATATATATAGTTCGATACAAAGAGAATATTTCGATATTTACTTCTACTAGCACCTAATTCAGTTTAACATATCTAATTTATCCGATTACAGGCACTATAAGTACCTAACCTACAAAAACATAAAATGAAGAATATTTTGATGGGCGAATTAGAAACTGCAGAAAAACAACATCTCCAAACTAATGGACAGGCTCTCAAGCCCCTAATATTGGTGCTGACCATGTGGCTATTATAATATCTATGGATGTTCAATGTTTAACAACAAATATCAACAAAATAGACCAATAAATTATTATCTCTATGCACTTCAAATCAGAAAAGTTTTGATAACAAGGTGGACAGTGGAAACTAAATATTTCCCAAGTAACACCCAGGTGGACAAAGGTAAGCTATTGTAAAAAAAAACTTTCCACGGTTCACCCAGGTGGTCGTAAGAGATGAATTGGCTAGTGCCCTGACTGAGAGTCAACAAATGGTTGCAAGTTCGAATCTCGCAAGGTGCAATCATTTGTGTGATGAGCACAAATGATTGTTTCTGAGTCATTGATGTAATATTGGTTTATATCTATGTATGTTTATTTATAGAATATTTTTGATGACAGAATTTGTAGCCAGCTGCAGAAGAAAAACATCTCCAGAAGGTTTTGAGGAACAATCACAGGCCTATTTACACCCTAGACCATTCATTATGAAAGAATTTGCAAAAATAACAGTCAAAATGTATTAAAAGTATCGACAAAAGATATCATATTAACAATTAAAACAAAATAAGTACAAAACCTAAAATGATACCTTTATAGGTAATCAGTTAAAATTTCATTGGGAAATGCCTACTTTCAACCCATATCTAATGCACCTTTTTTTTATTACGTTTTATGCAATTGTTTGACGATGATCTCACCTGATGGAAAGCGATAATATGGTCGAAAGTGTAGCACCCTTGCCTAGTAGATACCTATTCACTCTTGACTTGAACACACCTGGATTCATTATATTTTACCAGAAACTGACGAGGGCAGGGCATTCAACTCTTTTGCAGATCTTACAATGAATGAAGAAGCGTAACGCTTCGTGCTTGTGTGTGGTATTTCTATCATTAAAAGGTGCCGCTTTCCCAATATTCTAGTTTGTGCGGTGATAAGCGAATCAGATTGTGCAGTTCTTATGCTCACTCTCCATAGTGCAATCTGATAACTTGAATTTTGCACATTGTCATATTTGTCGTTCAAAAAGGAGGTGAAAAATTCATTTTGTCATTTACATTCAGTGCCACTACATTTGGCAACCAGTTGGCCGAGCGGCTAGTGTCCCTGACTGAAAGTCAACCAATGGATGCGGGTTCGAATCCCGCAAGGTGCAATCATTTGTGTGATGAGCAGAAGTATTTGTTTCCGAGATATGAATGTAATATTCATATCTTTGTATGTGTACTCATATCTATTGTCTAGTACCCATATTTAGTGCATTCAGTGTTTCAGTGTTATGTCAGCGTACAATACATACAAAGTTTTATAAATTTTTATTATTTGTTCTGATTGAGTGACATGAATACTACTGGCATTTACTCTGGTTTGGAGATTGCTGTAAGCTATAAGACTGCCGATTGTGTTACCGCTACTTCTATATTATATTATGTACAATGTACGATTTACTTCTAAATATATACAATAAAGAGTTCTCTATATATGTTTTGTTGTTATTTTTTAACTACAAATTATTATGTAAGTAGAAACATACATTGATACCTATGAAATAGTATGTCACAAGCGACATAGGTTGGTAGGTACCAACTGATTCACAGACAACACACAGCCTAAACCGGTGGACCTAGAGATTTGCAATTTGGAGGAAATATTTCTTTAAATTTCGAACGAGGCTGGCAATGTTTGCACATGAGCAAAGCCTCGGCATGCAGCTAGTTTTAGCATAAATACAGACTGGGTATGGATAGAGAAACAGAAAATTAAACAAATTTTATTAAATAGCATGTTTATTTTATTGTAAAAACCTTTCTAAAAAAAATATAACGGGCAAGTGTCTTTATTAAATAAGGACTATACATAAAACATTCTAAAAACTTACAAGCCATTACTGGGTCACTGGTAGCCCACTAATTACAATGTAATTATATAGTAATTCACAACAACAAAGTAAATATTTCCAACACCATTTTATTCAAATGGTATAAAAAAGTGCAGTAACTAGGTATATACCTACATATTATAATACAAATATAACAAGTAGATTTGACAAGCAGCATCCTTTTGCATTTTATGGACATGCTATGAATCTCTTCCCGCTGCAATCCGACTTGAAATGATTCTGTTTACTGTGGTAGACAGGTACTGAACTGAATCTGAAAATAAAGATATAGCTATGATCATTTGTCATTATCTACATAACCAGTACTACATTGTCAATATTGTAATATGCAGTATTACTTTTGTAAAGTTAGATCAAATTTGTAAACAATTCAAAAGAGAGGTTAATTTGTTGTACCTACAGCTACATCAGGCTTTGTGATAGTTGGAAATGTTCATACTTGACACAGGTGCAAGCTGCAGCCCATCTCCTGAACCCCGGCTGGTGCTCAAAGCACACGTGGGGTGAGAAGGGATGGACCTATTATTACTCCGGGCCCACAAGGCACCTTACATTAACAGTTTCTTAAGGTGGTGTCTAACTGTGTAGCTAGAGTATTATATAGTCAATTAATTACCTATGAGACTAAATATAGACAGATAGATAACTCTTTATTGTACACCAAAAATATACAATGTCCCGCTTGGGGGGTGTGTATTATGCATTTCTCCCTGCCAGCCTTTACCCAAGCCAGTCAATAATAATTATTAGGTGGTACATACCTAGTTAATAAATATTATACAAAATATAGGTACCTACTTGCGAGACTACAGAAAGCTTGAGTTCTGTTGATGAATGTTTTCTTCTATTGGGGAATGTTTTACAGAAGTCAACATTGGTTATGCAGCAGTATCTTATCTGTATATCTCCTTCTTAGTTTGTGCTGTGAAGTAAAATGACACAAAACATAACCGATTATGTATGCATTGAAATGAGGTCAAAATCCATTAAAATATGTATGTTGTTGATGAGCATTTGTGAAAATGCATATACCTAGTATATATGTCTATTTACCTAGTAGGTAAATTAAACTAGACTCGAATAGGTGCTTAGATAATATTCATTATCCACCAAAATTCCTGTAGCCAAGCCAAAGACTGTTAGAACTTGCGATATATTTGTTCAAAGTTTCGATCTAACTCGATGACCAATTTAGGTCTATGCAAAGGCCACTTTATCAGATGACATTCTGAAATACAATATGGTACATAGGTACGTATTTGTTGCTAAATCAAGGCATATTTGTCAATTTTATATCCGAACACGAACATAACCTCGACATACATCTCACAAAGCAATTCCACTTTTAGTTTATCCACGTTTCGCACAAACTCACACAAATCTTGTGACTATAACCTACCTACTTAATATATTTATTGTTTTCCATTTGATTTTCATTTCATTATTGAATGCTAAAATAAACAACAAACAAACACATACTTTAGTTAAGGTCCAGCAGCCCGATTCCATAACTTGGCTTCAATCGAATTCTCAGTATCGCAACCACTAATGCCTTGCGATAGAGTCGAATTTGCTATGAAAAAGTGATAATCCGATTGTAGCCAAGTTATGGAATTGGGCCACTGAATAAATAATAACTTGCAAACCAACGTTTCGTTCTACGCAACGTCAGGCTATAATATACTTGAATATTATTTTTTGAAGAATATCCATTTATTAAACAGCATAACTAATAAAAATTAGATTATAATAAACAAATAAAACACTACACGTGTTTAAATGGCTAAATTAACATTTTACAACCATTAGTTCAAAAAAGCACTAAACAGTGCTCAAAGCTGTTCTTCATGAAATGAAACGCAAGAGCATATGTTTTTTGTGTTATGTAGTCTGTGGAAAGAACGAAATGGCCTTCACTTTTTCAAGACGATTACCACCGAAAATATTAGACAATTCCCCTGGACGGCGAACTGGAACCGCCAATGGTAATGGTAATGGATTTGATCGCCATTACCACCAGAGTTAGACAATAAGGCTGCAGGTATGTACAA
Source organism: Alsophila aescularia (assembly GCA_946251855.1). Classification (NCBI taxonomy): domain Eukaryota; kingdom Metazoa; phylum Arthropoda; class Insecta; order Lepidoptera; family Geometridae; genus Alsophila; species Alsophila aescularia. The sequence continues at coordinate 19,932,439 of OX276374.1, forward strand.
AGGAGATAATAATAAAAAATGGTCTAGTGGACTTTAAATAAGCGAATGAACTTTAAATAAACGAATATACTTATCATTTTTCAAAATCATTTGTCTGTTCGCGCATCACGTAAAAACTAGGTTTAGAATTAAAAAAGGTTTTGGTGCTAAAGGTTATGGTGTACTTGGTATTTCAATCCGGTGAATAGAAGCCGAGCAATTGATAAAACATATTACCTGAAAGGTACTTTTGGTTCTAAAATAACACATGGGTTACTTCTAACCCAGAGAAATGACACCGCGGGCAAAGCCGCGGCTGTCCCGCTCATAATCAGCAAAATTTACGTTATTGTGATCTTTAATTCGGTAAACTCGCGATTTGTACGTGGAGTAAACGTTTCACGACAAACAAGCGGCCGTGCGCCCTGACACAGACCACACTTTTTGTCCATGGTTTTCATTTCTTGCTGAGAGTTTTCGGCACGAGTGTTGTGTGGAGGCACCCTTAAACGTAAACTGACGTACAACAGAATAGAAAAGTACCATTAAACTAAACTGAAAAATTAAAATCAATTTAGGTGTATCAAACTAAAATTTAGTTTAGTGCATTGTTATCGGCTTGGAACAGGACTAAACTTAATTTTAGTGTAGTTTAGTCTAGTTTGTGCCAACCGAATCGGTACCATTGTATTACACATATCTAGTTCTATTAATTATTCTGTGGTTTAGTACGCAATATAGAAATGAGGTAGTGTTCCACAAAAAGTATCGATACCTACTTTAATTTACATACCAAGTGATTTTGTATTCAATCTCAAAGTAGGTATACAATAATATTGCCCCAATACTATAGCCACAGTCAAAAAAAACAAACTATAATTCTTTCACCTGGCTTGCAAGAAGACAGGTGAAATAATTATTGAAATATCTTGAAAAATGAGGAAGTTATTCCACTTTTGCTGCAGCCTTTTCGAAAGCAAAATAACGCAACGATGCCATAGACACACACAAATACAAACCCACCACACACACACACACACACACACACACAGACACACACACACACAAACACACACACACACACACACACACACACACAGTGACACACACCCTAAACTTATAACACCCGTCTCTTTGTTCAGGGGTTAAGAAAAACCGTCACGAATACAAAATAGAGCAACCTGTAGAGCATATTACGATATATTTTGTATCTTAAGATAGTATATTAATATATATTTTGTATCTTTTACGATATATTTCGTATCTTAAGATGACATCTTTTAATAAATTCCATATCGCTCGATATCTTAAGATAATGTAAGATGCAAATATATATTATCTTCGCCGTTTGTGATGGTTCATATAAATTGTATGCGAGCGTCGTATCTTAGTCGTATGTGACGCGCTTTAGTCGCTCCCCTCCGCGCACCTTCGGCTTGTTGGTCGCCACCTCCGACGGCGACCAGCCTCAGTCGCTACGGGTCGCGCGATGCCTGCGTCTTTGTTATGCAAAGGCGAAGGGGCTGCTATCCCCGCAGCGCCGTACATAAGGCGAAGTACTGGTTGTTACTTCCCTACCCTTTGCCCCCTGAAAAATAGGGCCAGAAAAAAGTAAGGTTACAATTTAACAGAAAAAAAGATATCGACCGAAACTCCACTGATTGCACCAAGGTTTCCCTAAAAATTACGAGGCGGCCAATCAGAGTTGTGACGTCACACCGCAATCGAGCGTTGCGTTATTTTGCTTTCGGAAAGGCTGCAGCAAAAGTGGATAACTTCCCCATTTTTCAAGATATTTCAATAATTATTTCACCTGTCTTCTTGCAATGAAGCCAGGTGAAAGAATTATAGTTTGTTTTTATAAGCATAAACTAAGCTGAGAACCAAATCGATCACATCAGTTTTTAAACATAAAAAAACCTCATCTTCGTTTGGGAGCTACGATCCTCACCCCTCTCCCCCTTTATAGCTAAGAAACATCTCGTTTGCCTCGGCTTTCAAACATACAAAAACTGCATCAAAATAAGTCCATTCGTTTCGGAGCTACGATGCCACAGACACACACACACACACAGTGATACACACCCTTAACTTATAACACCCGTCTCTTTGTTCGGGGGTTAATAAAGGGGGGGAAAACTGTTTCGGTTCCCGCCGAGCCGTGTATGAAAATCTATAAATGAAGATTTTCTCATCTCTAAAATCGAAGATAGGGTTATAAATAACTAATTTCACTACCTCTAATAATTTTAGAGTTTACCATACTGATCCATCTCAATGGATCATTTTGCAAACTTTTGTGTCCGTATTCCGTAAAATCGCACTGCGCTATTTATTAGTATATCCAGATCCCAATTGTTGAAAAGAAACATTTGGCTTTTTACTCTTAGTTTGTCTTTATCCCTCTTGGTCGAGTATATATTTCGGGGAATGCCCTATCATAATTGAACATGGGGTGCATTCCGAGACGCGCAAATATCGATGAAATCGATATTATCGCGCTAAAACGCGTACCGAGTCATCGTGAGCGCAACAACGATATCCCTTGTGACGTCATGGATTACGTCATTACATCCGCCATTTTGCGATTACACCGACCATGCCCCAAACCGATATCACCGTGAGCGCTACTGTCAAGGTGACAGACTGACGGTTGTTTACAAAGAAAACTGTTGTTTGAATTCAGTTCTGTGTGATTTTCGTACAGTTTTCCAAATATTACTACAGACAATTGACCAATTTTTAGACAGACTACTTTGCCCACCGTAATACTTTGTATTTTGAGCAATTTTGAGGTTATGTTGTTGTGATCTTGTAATCACGCTGACGAGCGTCCCGAATCAACTGCAGCACTCAACTGCCGTGAGCGCGATATCTGAATCGGAACGCAAATTAGCACTGTGATCGCTCACAGCGATATTATCGTGAATCGGAATGCACCCATGATGTAGCATCATAGCAAGTAAGTATAAATAATGGATACCTACAGTACTCTACTACATACTGCTCGAGATCATTCGTGAATGGAACTTTAATAATGTATGTGAAACGTGTTATTTTTTTATAAAGTGTCAAGACGAGATGGACGCCTGCCTTACCATCGTTGTGTCACGCCCCTGCCCACAGCAATGCAGTTCATCAGACCCTGTGTTTTGTTTGCTAAATCATGCTCGTCACCTTACCTTTTAATTTTCAAGTCTCACACATATGCTACATTTAAAAAAAAACACAAATAAACACACTACACATAAAATTAAATAACATAAATTAGCTAAAAAACATCGCGAGTTATGTTTGCACACTACTACATGGCGATTGAATATCTGGCAAAGGAGTAGTAAGTACTAAACTTATTGGTGTCTATTTCCTATCTCTCCGTTTATCTTTCTCGCACAGCTCTGGTGGACATCAACTATACTTATCTGGTTTCAGATATGGATTCTGCTTTCATGGAGTTCTACGTCCCAGCTCTCCGAGCAAAGGATGGATATAAAGACATATACGACTCTCTCGACAGCGACGACTTGGCTGACGTCGTCAGAGTAGCTGTGGGCGCTTTAGACAAATCCCACAAAACATGCGCAGTAAATAAGATAAGTAAATCCGCAGAAGAATCCAACAAGCTCCGGGAACAAGGGAACGTACACTACGTGAATGGAGAACAGAAACAAGCCATACTTTGCTACAACAAGGCGCTGGCGTTCGCTCCCATGAACTCCCTAGAGATGATAATGGCATACTCCAACACGTCTGCAGTGATGCTCACTATAAAGGCATACCAAGCTTGCCAGATGAATATTAAAGTTTGTTTCGAATTAGGCTGTCCGCAATTCCTAAAAGAAAAACTGGATAAACGAATGATGGAAACCACCAGATTCATCATGAAAGAAATGGCGATAGACTCTCTTGTGCGTGGAAACAAATTTATCAATGAATATGTTAGATGTAACTTGAGGAGAAACGCTGAAGTCCCGTGCGCAACCGAAGCTGTCTTCATATACAACATCGAAGGGACCAAGAAGGTGGTGGCTGCTAGGGATATCAAAGCAGGTTAGTTTTTATTTTTTACTAGATGATGCCAGCAGCGCTCCCGGTCTAAAGTATTTTTTTAATACAAACTTTGACTCGTAATTGCACAGGTTCAACCCTTTATTGCATAGCATAACATTTTTATCATAATGTGCCAAAGAAGAATAATATTTTATCAGAAAGTTTATATTTAGAATTATTATTACAGTATTGACAATAACGACAAAGCATATCAATATAAAGAAAATTGAACTCATTACAATATTTTAGCACTCAATAGACGTATCTCCAAGTCCATGAGACTTGATCTTCATAGGTTTCATCATACACCTTGTAATAAGTTAAGGCCGCAATCGAGCGTAACAAGGACTCCAAACTTCAAAGTGCTCGCAAGGGATCTGTCCCGGTACTATCAGTCCTCCAGAACTTATTTAATACCGTCATCCTCGGGGGTACGAAACTTACGCAAGAGCTGTGGCACGGGAGCGTGGTGGACTTCTTCAAGAAAAGTGATAAAACCTGATTGAAGAAGCCTGTTGTTCGATGACCTTCAGGTCGGTTATGAAAAGGCTATACGAGATAGTATAGTACCAAAGCAAGGAGTAAAATCGGCCATTATACCTAGCGTTTGTGTTCTCCGAGACATGGGCGGCAGCGCTGCAGTCTCTTCAACTTGTGATATACCAAGCCCGGCGCTTGTCATGGCGATAGGGATGAGGGTCGCTCGGAGGGAATCGTGCCTTGCGTGCGCCGCGCGCCGTCGTCGTGGAAGGGGACGAGCTCGCCCAAGTACTGCCGGGGGAGGGACGGTGAATCTCTATCGCGTCGCAAACGTCAAACAAACGTACGAGTGTGTGACGACACTTTACTTGATGATCATGATGTTTTGTAACGTGAAACGTATTTAAAATCACTCTTATTCATACGGGGTACCATGACTAAAAAAAGGCCCATCACGAAAAAGGTTATATCGTCTCGCTTTTATAACTCTGTAACTATAAGCTCGAGAGATCTAATGTTGGTGTCAATTTATAGGTTATAATAGCACGATGATGTAATATTAAATTTTTGTTTAAAGACAGAGAGAGAGAGCAAAATTGATGTTTTTGTGATCTTTAATTCGGTAACTCGCGCTTTAGATATGGTAGCGTATTTGATTTGAGTGTTGTTGTAAAGATCTCGTTGAGAACATTCGATTCAATATAAAAAGTTTTCAATAAGTCTACTTAAGACTAAATAAATTTAAAAAATGGGGAGCTAAAAAATAAAAATCACAAAAGTGGCTGCAGCACCCGGTAATCGGTAAAGTAAAGATTAGGCATTTTTGGAATGAATAAGTTCCGAGCTCACAACGGTAGGTACCCTAAACTACAGCACAGAGCAAACGAGAGGGTTCCAGGGACGGATCAAATTGTACGTGGCATAGACGTTTCACTAAAAAAAGGCTGTGCGCCCCGATACGCCCCACACGTTTTTTTTTTCTATTATATCATCACAAATATTTTCGAGAATTTTTAAGAAAATACTTTACTTTGTTTCTAGGTACAATGGTTGCAATGGAGCGTGCGTTCGTCAGCACCCATACTGATGCGAACCAGTACACGTCCTGCTACTATTGTCATAAGATGTGTTTTTTCTTCATCCCTTGCGAAGGGTGCCATGCTTTGTTCTGCTCAGGGTTTTGTAGATATAAATGCTTGGAAGAGTACCACCGCATTGAGTGCCAAATATTAAGTAACTTGGGCTCTGTGTATGATAACCCAGACATTAAACTCATGACGAGAGCTGCTATTAAGATGTCCTTGAAACTCAGCTGGAAAAAGTTAAGGTAAATCCTGAAGTGGTTGTTATGAAGCCTCTGCAAATATTTCAGAAGCATTGACTTCGTTCATTCACATCAATTACTTAGCCCCAAACTAGGATACCCTGTACTATGGGTATTAGACAACGGATAAATATCTCTGTATGTTTATCTGTTGTCTAGTATCATACGAATAGTGCATCCATGACTCGGAAACAAACATCACACAAATGAATGCATGGTGTTGTGGAGTTGCTTTCGTTGAACAGGGCTTGGTCAATGCAAAATGGGATCGATGAGCAGAGCAGAACTAAGGAATTTTTATTGTTTGATGCATGGTTAAAGTAATATTCTGAATAACTAATAAAACATCTAATAAACTAATAAAAATAATAAAATGGATAAAACAAGAGACAATATAAATCATTGTAATCCATAGCGTCTTCAAAATAATGAGTCTATGTCAGTCTATTGATGGAGTGGATTGTTTTCTAAAGCACGCCACTGCGCTTGATCTTTACCTTACCTATTTTTTTTTTATTTCAGTGTTTACTCGCAAGAAATCGGCGAGAAGAGATTTAAAAAGAGCACAGCTGTAGAAGCCTTCGATGCCAGCAGGGTAGTTTCGATGCTGAGCTATGACGATCAAAGAGCTGTCTTTCCTGGCAGGTTATTCAACGGTAGCATCGTCTGCGGCACAATAGTGCGCTGTCTTAGTACGGTGCCGAGCTACTTTCCGGAAGGTATTTCTTCTCCCAAATTTTCATCTTGCGGTTCCTCTTCTTTTTCTTCCCCTTCTGCTGGAAATTGGCTGTTAGACCCGCATTATAACATTTTTCGCCAGTGTAAATAGCTTTTCCATGCTTGCGACTCGTAGCTGAAGAGTGAAGAGTGTCCGACTCTTCAGCTATGACTATCTTCACCATCCAACGTAGTTTCCTCGCTATCTCCAAATCAAATTTATATACGACGAAAATCCTTTTGTAACAATAAAAAAAAGCATTTTAAGTTCATGTATGAGCTGGATCTAGGGCTGCCATCATCTTTATTGCTGAAACCGGACAAAGATTTTGAAAACCCCGGACTTTTGGTTGAAATCGGGTTTTTTTCCTCGACACCCATGAAATATTTAAAAATATGAATATTTATTTAATAAAATATATCTCACCTTATCGTCTTAAATAACTCAAATAACATAATTAAATTATATATATCGTACTCTACTATGAAAATTAGGTAGGAACTTACCTAACAAAAATATTAGTAATTTAGAACTCTTTCCGTTTTGGCATTAAATTCAAAATAAATTATTAAATAAAATCATCTTGGTAGTTACTAGTTACTGCAATATGTAGAATGACTCACGCGTCGGTTAACATATGAATGAAAGTCGTCAGGGCATTTTTCCTTATAGCTTGCGTGGAAGTTTTCTTTGTATCCCTGCTCTACTTATTATACTTAAGTTTGTAAATGCTATGCACAATTGTGTCAGAACTCAAGTCATATTCGTACCAACCGTCATAAAGTATACATAGCTAATTACTAGAATAGAAAACGAACAAAACTGTCAACACGACTAGCGTCCGTGTTTCACACGTACACTTCTTGAGAAACCCCCCCGGACGCCCTTTATATTAGGACAAATCCGGGGAAACCCGGACGGATGGCAGCCCTAGCTGGATTGGCGAGTTAAATCGGTCTAAACAAAGAGCCCAAAAGCGGGGTTCAAAATGTTAAAGTACGTGAGAACACAGAACACTTTTTTTTCTGTGAGACGATCCCGTCTTTTGTGTTGACCTATTTGACGAGTCTTTGTTTGTAGGTACATTTCAAAACTATTTCTAGTTTAACTTTAATTGTATTTTTAAACCAAAAAATACCTAAAATGCCTCGTTTTTTTTAAACCAACATCTGAATGAACGGTTCCTCGCCAGGTTTCTGTTCGTACTATAATATCAGAGGTAACTTTTTCCACAGAGCCTGACGAGAGGAGGAAAGCAATTGACGCGATGAGTCGTATCATGCTGCATCTGTACGCAACATTCACAAACAGAATCAACATACTCTGCTCAGCATTTGACATGCAATCACAAAAGTTCAAGTGCGGGGCCCAACGTAACTTAGGTTGGTTTTCGTTCACGAGCAAGTTGGCGCACTCCTGCGAACCTAACTTGTTCGTGATGGGCTTGAACGATCAAGTGGCTTTAGTCGCGATGCAACGCATAAAAAAAGGAGATGAGCTCACTATATCTTATATGTAAGTACTTACTTATTTTCTGTAGAGCGCATTCAAAAATAGGTTGTGCAGTCAGCGACAAAAGTCGCTAACATGTCTAAGCTTTCTTTTACATACAAATAAGTATACAAAAAAATACAGTTCTGCATTTATAAATAAAATTAGAGCTTGAACATTTTCCACGAATTTTGTAGCTGAATGTACTTACTTATACCTTAGTACTATTATTTATTGTGCCTATACTGAATTAATGAGCCCCACAGTCCAGAAATAGCTCCACTTAAGTCTTCAGTTACCTTTATTTATATTACGATAAATCGATCTGGAACGCTCAGTAATAACACTAAGATATAAATTTTGTTCCAGCGATCAATTTTACGACATGAATACACTCTTTAGACTCGCAAAGCGCTCCCTGCTCCGGCAAAAGAAAATCCTCAGGGAAATCCAGTACTTATGTGAATGCAGAGTTTGCGTTCAAGAATGGCACGCCCACAGCCACGTCAAAGGAACACTGACGCCCCATCAACAAAAGACCTTTGATGAATTTATGAATACTATTGGAAGGGGTGGCGTCGGCACCGGAAACAATTTAAAAGTAGTGGCCACTGCACTAGACGTCCTCACCGGATTGACAAACACGACACAACACAAAGCTGCGTACGAGGCGTTCAGAGTTGAGTTGAACTTGTGTCAGTGTGCTGCAATTTTAAACAAGACCTACGAGAGCTCGTCTTACTAACTTTTTTTACTTCTGTAATCGTGTGGAAAGCTGCTGTTCAAGGCCCTCGAAAATCAAGTACATGTGACCAAAGACCCACGGGGCTAGAGCTGAACATCAGACTCCTCCATAGAACGTGACAACGAATGGTTACTAGCTTCTCGCTGTTACAATCATAGAGAGTTACCGGTAGTACTCAAGGTTCAAGTTATTTTTTTATTTCTCGAAATATAAAAAAAAACACAACTTGCATGACACGTCTGGACTACAATGTATTTTTATACATAGAAAGTTGATGTAATTAAAATTTAAGATTTATCTATACTTATAATAAAGCAATAATAACGAAAAAGTCTGTACAATTAAGATAATTTAAAAAAAAAAGGTCTAGGGTAGGTAGTGTCACCTGTCCAACATTGAAGCAATCGTACACAGTGAAATACCGCAATATTTCTAAAATACAACGTTGCCAGATAGAGCAAGATAGCAATTAAGGACATGCTCAGGGGCCCCCTGCACACGCCCAGTTTGCGAACGTGCCGCGGGGAACAAGACGTCACTGAGGATAGATTTTCCAAAAAAGTATGAATTTTGGAAAATCTATCCTCATAATATTTGGTATATTTTTAACAAATTATAGAAAATAATTTCGTATTAATCACTATCACCTTGCATTCTGTAATTTCAAAGTGTCAGTGCAACTGAATCCTTATGAAAATAGTTGACTTCCTGTTACATTTCTTTTATAGGTTATTAAAAATTAACGTTGGTTCACAATGAAACAACCGTATGTTGTTTACAATGAAACAACGTGTCATTGTGTACTTACTATCTTGATTCATTTTAGGCCATGTAGAAAATAACCATAACCATAATTTTTCTAAGCACAAGTAACTTCCCTAAAGCTTTCATTCTACAGTTAGCTATCTAGTACCTAACTACTTACTTTGTAGATATTTTATACCTATTTTACGTTAAGACATAACCCTTTCATTCCTCCGCGTAGTCGGGTAAAAAATATAGCCTATGACCTTGTTTTATGCAAAAAATACCTTATTTGTTATGAAAATTAGTAGGTACCTATTTTTTAGTTTTTGTTAATTTTTAAGAGCTAGACAGGTCAATTATTTTTGACAATCCTGAACTATTAATTATTACCTCTTCATTGTTAATGTTTAAAATCCTGATTAAATAAGTGTGATTAAAATAACCTTATAATAATTACTCTGAATAAAATATAGTTTCATTTAAATTTCTGTAATTTATAGCTTACATTAACATTAAAATTGATTAAAAGTAAACAAATATTAAGTACTAATAACACTGTTTCATTGTTGATTACCCCTGTTTCATTGTAAAAATTCAGGTGTTTCATTGAATACATACATATATATGGACACAATGAGACAAAGCTCACTTTTTTCTAAATTATGTTCTATTCATATATTATAAAAGTAAAGTAAAAATTTAAAACACGATGTGATTTTATCCAAAATGGGCTTGGTAGTGTCGTTTATTGGCAACGACACTACTGGTAGTTAAAATTTCTATATTAGTGCAAAAAATTAGACTCGTAACTTTAGAAACACTAGAGGCAGGATGGTTTGAAATTTTGGTGTTTCATTGATGGACAGGTGACCTTACTTAAAATAAGCTACTGAACAAGAATATAACTGTTTGTCTGTATGTTTGTTCGGGCAACACATACAAACTACTGGACCGATTGCGATGCAGTTTAACTGTTGGATAGTTTAGGGTTTGACTTAAAAACTGGCGTACTACTTGGTATCTCAATCCGATCAGTAGAAGCCGAGCAATCTATAAAAACTTTTTGACGGCTGAAGGAATTTTGATCAAATGTTTGTACATTGGTATTTTATGTATTGGAATAGTACATAGAGTACTTTTAACCTACAGAAATGACCACGCGTGCGAAGCTGCGGGTACAGCTAGTAATAAATAAAGTTCAGTTCTTTTACTTAACCTGTAGTAACCCACTGCTGGGCAAAGCTCCTCCTGCCTCCTTCCATTTATCTCTATCTTCTGTAAATAAAGTACCTACTTCCATACCAATATGTAAAAGTGAAACGTTGCCTGTTTGTTTGTTTGTTTGAGGAGCTTATACGCGATAATGGCTGGACGGATTTTGATGAAATTTATAATGGAGATAGCTATACCCTGGAATAAAACATAGGATACTTATATCCCGGAAAATTTTAAGTTTCCACGGGAAAACTTAAAAATGTTGATTACTCACTGTAAGGAACGGTTGCCATCACAGAATGGTCTGTGGTTTCCATGGAAACGAAATAACAAGTCTGTCAAAAAACATCAAGACCATTAGTGCTATATCTACTTCTGCATTGGTTTCTAATATCCTAGAAGAAAATAGGATGCTTTTTTCGCGATAAATAGTAGTCCGCGCGTACGAAGTCGCGGGCGGGAAAGCTTGTACATAATATAATAACGCGTTTCGATAATATACGAGTACATACCTAGACTAGAACCTATCAACATATTTTTCTTAAGGAAACTTTTAATCACTTACTGGACTCGAACCCGCTTTAAGACGGATTATTAAACAAGACATGTAGTATTATTAGATGTTCTGTGACATAAGTTCAAAAACTAAAACCCGACTACGGTCAGCCTTTGACATTCTTGCGATGAAGACGAATCGATTCACACCACGCTTGTCAAAATCAGTTCAAGTTTTTTAGTTTGAACACATAACCCTATATTTGTTTCGCCGTAGTCGGGTAAAAAAATATTGCCAGTGACATACAATGATGACGAATTGGTTGATACCTCGCTTTTAAAAATCGGACCAATAGGGGCGACGCTTTGGTGGAACATTCACATACCCACATACATACAGGGTGTGGCGTCAAGCCATGGTGGATGGGAGTCATGGAAGGTCCAAATGTATACTTGTAAAACAATACTATTGTCCAATAAGCGCCTTGAATTAAGAACATACAATTTGGGTCTCACAAATATTTCCTCTGCACTGGACAGGACCCGGAAGTTGCCGCTTTGTCGGCTCATATACACTAATAAAGAAAAAAGATTTGAATGTTTGTTTGTTAGTAATAGATAAACTCAAAAAATACTTAACCGATTTTAAAAAATATTTCGCCTATAGATAGCTACATTATAAGTGAGTAACATGGGCAGTATTAGATATAACAAATAATTTGAGATTCCTACTTAAATTGCAATAATGTAACCCAAGGTACCAAAAATAAAGAACGGAATCACGTTGCCATGGAAAATAAATAATAACAAATCTGTCAAGCAGGTAAGTAATAATGCACTTGTCTATGGTCAAGAAACACTGCTGCCAATGATTTTGAATTACGCTCACTGTAGTTTTTTGTTTATAGATGTGGATGTGGATTTTCATATACCCCGTACGACGGGGTATATGAAAATCCACAACAATATGTAAAAGTGAAACGTTGTCTGTTTGTTTTTTTGTTTGGGAAGTTTTAATGCGATAACGGCTGGACGGATTTTGATGAAATTTTGAAAGGAGATAGCTTATATTCTGGCATAAAACATAGGATATTTTTATCCCGGATAATTTCAAATTTCCACGGGAATACTGGAAAATGTTGAATACTCACTGTAATGAACGGTTGCCATCTTGAGCGCTCGGCGAAAGGGTGGGGTTAAAATCGCACATCGTACACTTTTAGCAATAAATGGGACTCTAATAATTTTCTTCCTTTTTATATTAACCGACTATAAATTAAAGTGAATCCGATTTCCAACATAAAAACCTATTCCCAGAAGTATTTTTCCGTTGCTGAGCAGCTTTGTCTTTGTTGAAAAAAAACCCATCGTCAATTGCTCGAGATATCCAAAGCAATTTCCAATTCCGATTTACATAAAAGAAGACTAGATAATAATATCCATGTTGACTATCGAATGTCGATTAATCTACTTATTTGAAACACAACATAATAATACAATGGCTGTGTAATTTTTACATAAAAACGATTTCCCAGAATGTGGTACCGATAAAATTGCACGGAAGTGTTTTCGTTGTCATCGACGCGTGACGTGCTTGCAGAGCCAATCACGCCTGGCGGGGAAGTGGGGACGACGCGCTCCAATCGCGTGAGCGAAATGGCATGACCCGCCCTCGCATCTCACCTACCCACTAATTAGACCCTAAAATTTACTTCTGCACAGAAAAATGATAGCGCTCAGGATCCGTGATAAGTGACATACGAATAAGTTATTAGGTAATTATTATTATTCCGCTTCCTATACAACACGGAGGTTGTCCAATGGGCACATCACCTCATAAGCTCTAAGGCGTGCACTGCTGAACATGGGCCTCCCCTATAATAGGAGTGGTTTTGCCATAACCAGCTGACCTACTCTCGAACACCATTCCGATTCAATCACTGTCCCAACAGTGCGATTTATCTAGAAAAACTAACAGAACCTAACTGCACTGCAACGTGGAGGATGTGGGGGAAGGTTTGGGTAAGTGTGAGAAAGCGAGGGGAGGGGAGGGGGACGTGGACGAATGGTGGGGGATGTCGGGAAAGGGTCCGAGAAGTGGGGCAGGTGGTGCGAAGTGGGGGAAGACTGAAGACAAGGGCAGGGACGGAGTGGGAGAAAAGGGGGAGAGTGAAAACTAGCTAGGGAAGAGGGGAAAGAGTGAGGGGAAGTTGAGGAAGGTTGGGAAGTGGGAGAAGGACGTAATTTTTTTAAACCATGATGGCGGATATCTTGCCACGTCGAAAGGGAACGGTGTTCGAGAGTATGAGGGCAGCAAGCTCGGCAGGCGGCTCGTGATCGCAGTAGATGTTGAGGCTTACACAGATGCATGCTGCTACCTTTTACCTAACTTCCCTTTGCTCACGGCACCCGCGAGGTGAGGAGGAGTGGACCTATTACTAAGCCCACATGGAAAAATCGCCATTTCCAATCATTACTATTTCTTGAGAGGGCCCTTCCTGGTCCGTCTTCGTCAACGCGAGCATGGTCGAAAAGCTTGTTGTTTCATCCAGCGCAATGTTTTAAAAAGAGGCAAAGCGAAAAGAGAAAGATAGCGTCTGAACGCTCGGTTGGCATTTCCGCATTATAACAATAATAACAACATTGAACGAAAAATAGTGTGCGAAAATTTCATAAAACTTGTTCCAGGAAATATGTGTTTTTGAAAGTTATAAGTTTGTGAAATAAATGATTTTCTTTTAGAATCTCCATTACATGTGCGAGGTTCCTATCAAAATGTTTTCTTTACTTTTACAATTTATAAGTACATTATGAACGGCTAAAGTTCAGGTAAAATTCGTGCGAAAAAACAGATATTTGAAGGCTTATTTATACTGAACTTGTTTCTCCAAATTTTGATTTGTTGCTTCCTTAGAGACCTACACACACATATGGTGGTACACGTGATACCTATTAATTCGAAAATTTCAAAGAAAGATGTGTTACAACGCCATAATAACGTACGAGCATTTGTATGAAAAGTATGACGGGTTGACCGCTCAATTTTCAGGCATATTTGTTTGTCTGTTACCTTTTACTAACGATTAAACGACTAAAGCTATAGCGATACCAATGCTATGTCAATGATATGTAATCCTTGTCATTTTGTTACGTTAAGACAAAGATGGACAGTGCGTCGACGTCATAAACGACTACAATTCCAATACGATCGCTCAACCGGTGAACCGATCTTGACGAAATGTGGTATGGAGATAGTTTGAACCCTGGGGCAAGCGCGGATCCAGGGGGGTCATGATGGGCCTATGTCAACCGGAGTGTTTTTTAGATCTATTTGTTATTTTGATGTGATTTGTATTAATTTTATTTTTTACACGGATAGAAAAATCTCAAAATTTCCGCGCTCGCTACGCTAGCGCTATTCGATGGTCAATTATCGTTTTTGTGCAATTAGAAATTATGTTTTAGATATACTCTAATAGAAATAGCCGATATTTTTTTGCTCGCTTCACTATCCCTCATTCCCTTGCAATAAAGACTCATGTTTTCTTTTTTGTGTGATGGAAATATTATTGCAAAATTTTCAAATCACTCAACAAGTAATTTTTATAGAAAACTTAGGTTTTTACATTGAGGTATTATTATGGGTTCTTTACAAAAATTCAAAATGTTGTGTTGTAGAGTTTGATTTTATTTTCAATCATGTGTTTCTTCGAGAGTATTGATGTGTAATATTGGTGGAATATTAACCATTAGGTATTCGTTAACGTGTAAGAGTGTAGGCAAAAGAATCAAACGCAGATATAAATGGCATTTTGTGATTTTGCCAAATCTCCCTCGGAAGTTCTATTAAATGTCCACCATTTTACTGATTCGTGACTTTGTCTTGACAATTAATGACTGCGACGTGACATTACTATAAACTATTAAACTTGACATTGGCGAAATTGCTAGTAGGCCAGTGCCTCCCTGCAGAAGCCATCTAATAAAAAAAGAAGTAGAAGAAGAAGGTTTTTATTGTAAAATTGTATAATGTTTTTGATTCATTATTTATACAGTATAGGGTTATGTATGGAATAGCATATCAGGTAAATAGCATCCACGTCTTTGATGAGACATACTCATTATTTTTTTGAAATTTCCCATGACCGTTTAGCATAGGTAAATGTTTCTGATTTACGGAAATTCTAGTCGTGGGGGGTGTGGACTAGTTGGATAAAACTTATACTTCAAAGAACCCCACAGAAAAAAGTCCAACGACGATAAAACGCATGATCTGGGAACTTAATCACCAAACCGGGACCAGGAAATGTCTCATGCAGTAATTGAATTCTCGAGTTGTATGGCATGTGTCACCGGTTTATTCCCCCAGTTTATGCTCACTCTTTTTCCACTTTATTGCCCTAGCTCGCGGCCGATATAAGTATTGTTGAAAAGAAAAGTGAGTTTTAGTTATATCACTCATACACCTTTATGTAGTTCATGATGGCCTCGTACTTTGAATGAATCTGAGGAGCGTCGAAGGCACCCCCGTGCTGCATCCGTCCGTCCGTCTTATTGTTTGCACCTCCTTCCGATTTATGGGAGCCTGGTACTTCAGTCAGCTTAAAACCGCAATCACTAACCCCAGACTATTTTATAATTTTGCGCTATCTCCTGTTAATTCATTATATCCTGGTACATTTCACTGATAGTTTATGAATCCACAGAATAAATAATAGTCCCTAAGAAGCTGAATCTTTCATTATGCCTCCTTGCGATTTATGATGGCCTGATACTAAATTTGGAGTTAAGCTACAACTAGAAAACGAATATTGAGTGTTTTTCTGTCCACTGTACTAACGTAAAGATAAATTTACATAACAAATAGGCCTCATAAAGTAGAAAAAGAGTGAGTATAAACTGGGGAATAAACCCTGCAAATTCCGGCACTCCTCCACATTCATAAAAAAACAGAACCCTTCGATAACTCAGTTGTCGATCGATATGGTATTATTTATTCTGCGGATTCGGTTTGAAATCGTACAATTCTAGTTATTTGTTATGCAAGGCTTCAAAGTGATTTTTTGGCGAGAGTACTTGTATTGAAACCTGAGCGTAGCGAGGGTTTCAAAAGTACGAGACGCCAAATAACTTTGCTGCCGTGCGCAACACAAAACTTTTCACCTCACTACAGCGAGGAAAATGCTAGGTGCAAGAAAAACAGCTAAAATAATATATTAAATTAGTGTTTATAATAATAATAATAAATGTGCCATCGCGGGATGCCTGGCAGACATGTAAACATAGAGTCGAGAAGAGTCGAGTAGAGTCGAGTAAAGTTGAATAAAGTCAAGTAGAGTCGAGTAGAGTCGATTAGAGTAGAATAGAATAGAACAGAGTATAACAGAGTAGAACAGAGTAGAACACAGTAGAATACCGTAGAAAACCGTAGAACACAGTAGAACACAGTAGAACACAGTAGAACAAAGTAGAATAGAGAAGAAAATAATTGAAAATGAAAAGAGACTGATAGAGTCGAGTAGAGTGGAGTAGAGTTGATTAGAGTTGGTAGTGTCGAGTCTTACGTAGTATTTATATACTCTTTGGTGTCGAGTAGAGTCGAGTAGAGTCAAAAAGAGGCGAATAGAGACGAATAGAGTCAAATAGAGTAGAATCGAATCGGATAATAATATAGTATAAATTAGTTATAAAGTATTTTCAGTGGATTGGCGCTATAGAAAATTATTGAATAGGTAGGTTCGAATTTTAAAAACTCTTTCCACGCTAGCGGGTAAAATGCATTTTTGCACTCAGATTTCGAATGACAAACAGAATCTTTCGGAGCTTGTGAGGTGAAAAATACATTTTTCATTCACAATATCGAATCGATTTGGTTCGCTATCAAAAGGTTCTGAATCGGGGGGCAGGGTGGATATAAGTGTGTGACCCCCCCCCCCCCTCTCCCTCCCTGACTCGAAGGCTAGATCCGCCCTTGCCCTGGGGAAGCATATAGGACACTTTATATCGCGAACTAGGCCGCGCGGACGAAATCGCGAGCAAAAGCTAGTATCTAATGTTACCTCGCAAAGGAAGTGTTTGACGACCGGAAAGTCAGGCGATGCGCTCGTCTCCGCGCCTTTCTTGTAGAATCCGTGCGTAGTCTTATGAGTTGTGCACCTACAAACACACACAACGTGAGGCTTCTACAGTCCCACTGTCGGGATATGTTCTGTATCTGCCACAGACTACTACTACTACTACTACCCATACTTTTCCCAAAATCCCGACTAATGGGGATAATCCCCGACTACTACTGCTTTCTACTTTTGTAAACAATTTTGTGAAAAATAAAAAACCCTCAACAACTACACTTATATTAGAAGAGAGGTCAAGTTTTTCGTACGTTTTTAGGAGCTAGGAGTCAATATAACGTTTATAGTTTTGACCAAATTAAACTAATATTCAGTTGTTTCTTTAACCGAGCGAGCACTGAAGCTCGGTCGATGCGTCTCCGGTTCAGCTATGTGCGGATTTCTCGTCACATTTCTCAACCGATCTAGACGAAACTTGGTATACAGGTAAACGAATTTTTAGAATTTTTTAGTAGTCGGAGATTTTTGATTGCGGGGTACTTCCCCCAAAAAGGGGCAACAATGGAGTTACTGAATATCTCCGCCTTATTGGATCCGATTTCGAATTTATTTGGAAGGTAGTAACTTTAAGTTGGTCTCATCTCTCAGGATCTTCGGCGGGATGAGCAGACTAGCTTCTCAGAATGCAGTAAATTTCTCACAATTAGGTTTCTACCACTGGAATCAGCCCTTTACCCACTAGGTAGGGATTGATGGAGCACCTTGGTTATAATGTTAGTTTTACAATAAGGTAACTAGATGACGCAACTGTGCACCGCTAGATTGTTTGCAAAAAAAAGTTTGTAAGCGCGAGGTCTGCAGCTCACAGAGCCACTAGTATTAAATGTTTTTAGTCAGGTAGGGACCCTATTATAAGACACTTAAATGATATGGTTATTATAAACTAATAAGAAAAATAAAGGAATAACTTTATACGTTAGTTAAAATAAAAGATCTCTTCAAGTTTGGAGGTCCCTAACATAAAATAAACAAATAATCAAAGAAACAAAAATCAACACAGAGGTAAATAAATAAAACCGAATAAAAAACTAGGGTTTGTTCCTATTTTTAAAACTTCTTCAATTCACTGGGAATAAAATACCTAATGTTAGTTTTGTTTGTCGTATGAGGTAGTGCTGGCCTCTGATATCAGAGTTTGTCAGGCGGCCCAAAGGGCCTCTGACATGGCTTTACGACTGCTATTAATCAATAACAGCCGGAACCGACAGCTTAACGTGCCCTCCGAAGCACGGAGCGATGGAAAACCGCACATAACTCAGAAGAGTCATTGTTGCGTAGCCTAGGTTTTGAACCCGGTATCGTTGGATTCCAAATTTCACTATAGAACCGTTAGGCCAAAATACCTAATAAAAAAACTAAACTTATGTATGCCGTAAGGCAACACAGCATAAAGTGACTTCAAAGTTCAAACGGGTGACATTTTCATAGTACACACAGCATAAAGTGACGTCAAAGGCCAAAAGTGTGTCATTTTCATAGTACCAACATTAGGAATCATTCGTCGTAAAAATGTAGTCAATGGTGAATTTTGGGAAGGATGGGTCCAATATCAGTATAAAAATAACATATTTCAGTGACCTTAAGCCGAAATCTGGAATTTTATTAAAAAAAAAACAAAAAATAGTATATCTCCAAAAATATAAAAAACACAGTACATACATGGGGATTATTCGGGTGCCCCTGAGGGTGCTCTACCTCGGGACCTCCGTATCACTACATCCTGGGACATGTATATGATCCTATGTATGTGATCACAAGCGCTAATACACGAAATTAACTCTGTTACCTATTCACGACTAAACGGCTGAACTGATATTGATGGAATTTGACAAGGAAATAGTGTGCATCATCAGACTATTTTTATTACTTTTTACCCCGGAAAAATGACTTAATATACCTGGAATACGAGGCAAAGCTGACTTTGCAGATATGACAGGTAAACGGGTTTTTGACGCCCTTGTGTATGGCTCGGTGCTTGTTCAGGCCTTCTTCTATGTAGAACACTCTAGAACACGAGTAAAAATTATTATAATAAGTATATTAAAAAAAAAAACAAAAGCTTTTTACGTTCTTAAGTGTTTTCTGTGTGTTTTCACTTTTTACGTTAAGTTATTTTTTTATTGCTTTGTCATCGAGTTGTGAGCTAACCGGAAAGTTTCAACCAGATAGCTAATCGGGAAGAGCTCGAAATTTGAATTGCTAGATTCCAGAAGTCCAGAACAGACAAGATACATAAATACATCGATAGATAGATACAACTGAAGAAAAGCTTTCAAAAAACAAAAAACCCGACTGCGAACAAAACTATTGAATAAAATTTTAAACTTTGTATGAAGCTCGAAAAACATATATTTTTTTAATCCTCTTTTACCTTCATTTTGATACTTCACTTTTAGGATTTGGTAATTTTTTGTTCCGTCGGAAATACAATATATGGCAACTTTAAGCCGCCATATTAGCTTTCTTGACTATCAAAAAAGATGAGGTTTGTTTTATAAAACTATGTATAGAACAGGCTACTCGTATTAGCAGATAGTAAGCTATATATACGCATGCTCATACAACTTGCCTTGACTAATAATTTTTCAAAAGAAAATATTTTGGTTACGAACAGGACTGGAACCCGCACCATCCATTGCGTATTACATGCTTTTTGCCAACTAAGCCACATACGCCACCGTAAAAACTACATCGCGCTCCAAATTCGTTCTTCAGTTTCTTTTTATCCGTCTTTTTGTCTATCTCAACGAAGGGAAACGTGCGAACGTGTTTTGCCCGTAAGTTTGTGTAGTTATAGTTTTCGATATTCGACACTAGATGGCGCTAGTAGGTATAAAGCACTCCTCACAGTATTCGCAGCAGAAGGCATTGTCAATCTCCACGAGTCGATGAGAATGAATGAACAAGCTTTGTCCGTCAGTTTGTGTAGTTATAGTTTACTATTTTCAATACTAGATGGCGCTAGTAGTTAGAAAACACTCACTCCTCGCAGTATTCGCATCGGAAGGCCTTATCGATCTCGACGATGCGGATAAGCGATCGCGCTTCGTCTGTTAGTTTGCACAGTAGTGGCTCTGCTATAGGGGTCGCCACTTGTCGCTTTATACGCATACAAGGTTCCGGAGAATCTGGTAAACATAGTGATCGTATGCTACTGATACATATTCTTAGACCGAATAAAAAAGACTTCGAATGAATTTACTTTCTAGAAAACTTCTTAACTTCTCTTTTAATAAATAATTTTCATATTCGGTCCACGCCTTCGATCATATAATCCAAGTCCAGACAAAAGTTGGAACACTAATGAAAGTTTATGAGAGCATGTTTGTTATTTATTCACGCTGAAATGGCTTAAGGGATTTTGATGAAATTTGGCATACAGATAATTTAGGTCTTGGAATAATTGATTATAATTGATCAAACATTTTCATATTTTATAAGGCAATGAAATTCGAAAACCATTTCGAGTTATTGCGACGCTGATCATTTTTCTTATTTTTCCAAAAAAAATAGTGCAGTTACTACAAAGATATTAAGTAATAACTCTCGACCAAGCAGAGTTCGGTGGAATAATAAAATACAGTTGCCTGTAAAGAAAAAATATACTACGCTAGAGCCTGACTTTGTCAGATATATAAATGTTTTTTTTATGTTGCTTCGATAATCTTCTTCATATCACCGAACTCTGGCAGTTACGTCCTTTTAGAATAAGCTACTTTTTAATAATTATTTTCTCGGAATATATAGCTTAGATTGGAAAAAGAAAAAAAAACAATTACATAGGATACGTTTACATCATCATCATTATCAATGCGGGCGTAATAATTTTAAAATATATTCTGATTGAATTGACAAATTCTACTACTAGATGTCGTTAGATGTAATAATGTCAATATAATTGTTAGTTGACCAGAGATATGTTACGCACAATCAATACAACACTTATTTTCTCTGTTTATTTTTCTTAGTTTACTTTATCCACCACTAGATGACACTGCATTTAGTAATTATAGTTCACGTTTTTCAACACTAGATGGCACAAGATACGTAACTTGGTGTGTGACTTACGTATGATCTTTATAGTTTCTCTCACAAGCCCACTAGTGGGCGACAGTTTGACTGTTGGTTCATCGATTTCCTCTTTGACGATCTTCGCGAATGCTTCTATGCATTCAGTCGATTTTATTGCATGTTCCTGAAAAAGTATTTGTGCATGTCGTTGGAAAGCTATAAGAAAAGGATTTTCATTTTATTCCTAGCAAGATTATAAACACAGCAGCACGGCCCATCTATTTCGATTTGATATTAACGAAAAGTAGTTAAACATGCATTGCATGTTAATGCCCGTACCTACTTAAAAAACCTTATTTATACAGTCGTAAGACTCATTTCATTAATCAAATTGAAATAGTTTTACTTAGGTAATAGGAAATGTAAAAAAAACTGTCTGTTCACGCATCACGATCACGGACAAAATACTAGTCAAATTTAAATGTCAAAAATAAAATCATTGTTGTACAGCTTAGGGTTTAACTTACCTACTTATAGTATGATGTACTTTATATTTCAATACGATGAGTACAAGCTAAGCACTAAAAAAAACTATTCGACAGTTGCACGAAATTTTAGTAAGTACCTACTATGGTATGTATAAACAAATAAATATGTGTATGGCAACTCACACGCATTACCTAGCCCCAACCCTGTACTATTGGTACTAGTTAACGGACAAACATACAATTCACACGCATTACCTAGCCCCAACCCTGTACTATTGGTACTAGTTAACGGACAAACATACAATTCACACGCATTACCTAGCCCCAACCCTGTACTATTGGTACTAGTTAACGGACAAACATACAATTCACACGCATTACCTAGCCCCAACCCTGTACTATTGGTACTAGTTAACGGACAAACATACAATTCACACGCATTACCTAGCCCCAACCCTGTACTATTGGTACTAGTTAACGAACAAACATACAATTCACACGCATTACCTAGCCCCAACCCTGTACTATTGGATCTAGTTAACGGACAAACATACAATTCACACGCATTACCTAGCCCCAACTCTGTACTATTGGTACTAGTTAACGGATAATCATACAATTCACACGCATTACCTAGCCCCAACCCTGTACTATTGGTACTAGTTAACGGACAAACATACATAGATACAAATATATACATCATTGGCTCGTAACGCAAACAAAAATTTCTGCTCATCACACAAATGTTAGCACCTTTCGTGATTCGAACCCGCGACCGTTGACTTTGCATTTAATCACTAGGCACATGGCTAACTGGTTGCCTGGTAAAAGTACCTGATCCTGAAATGACATACAGGATACTTTTATCTCAGAACAAGATATAAGTTCAAAACCTAAAACCCTACTACTGTAAGGTAAAAAATAGCCTATGACAAAAATAGCGATGAAAACGAATCGATCTCCTCCTCGCTTGTCAAAATCGGACCAATTTTTTAGTTTGAACACATAACCTTCCTTTGGTTAGTAGTAGTCGGGTAAAAAAAAATAGCCTCTAAAAAAAAAAAAAAACACTCTGTACCTTATTACGAATCGATTGACACCTCTCTTGGCAAAATCGGATCAATAGGAGCGACGCTATGGTGGAACATCCACATAACCACATACATAGATACATACATACATATATACATAGACTGTTAAACTCATAACGCTTCCCTTGCTTTGCAGTAATCAGGTAAAAATGACCGCGCGGGCTTATAGACTACACTAAATGGAACGCACCCTCTGCTACTTCAATGTCATAGTGATAGATAGAATTCAAATACGCTTTCTCTCTCCCTCTCTCTCTCTCTCTCTCTCTCTCTCTTTCTCTCTCAGACACCATTGCCCGCCTTGTATTGTATAGTTTCTCCTAAACTTATAATTAAAAAGTGTCGATCTCACCTGCGCCTGCACGTGGTCGCGGAACGCGCGGCTGCAGTGTGCGCACGCGAGAGCGCGCGCGGGCTCGGTTTGTTCGCGGTGCGCGCGCACGTGCATTCGGAGCCGCGAAACGCGCGTCAGTTGCTTCAGGCAGATGTGGCACTGGTACGGCTTGGTCTGTGTGCGGAAACAATTAAATACTTTTTAATGTGAAAATCAGTGCCGAGAAAAGCATGCTTATAAGCGGTGGGCACGTTAAGCTGTCGGTCCCGGCTGTTATTGATTAACAGCAGTCCTTAAGCCACGTCAGAGTTAGGCGGCCTGACAAACACAGACACCAAAGGCCAGAACAACCACATAGGACAAACAAAAAAGTGCCAAGATCACAGAATTAATAATAGCGAGATGTCGCGATCAAAGCGACAGTTTTGCAGTTAATTTATAACTTTAAGAAGGCAGCGGACAGACAATGAGTTGTCTATAAAATCATTTTGTAATTGAAGCATTTTGTCACCATACTATGATAACTACTAGCTTTCCCGCCCGCGACTTTGTCCGCGCGGACTACAGTTTATCGCGAAAAAAAGCATCCAATGTTCTTATAGGATATTCAAAAACCAATGCAGTGAATGTACTACTCTCTAACCAGTGCAAAAGTAGGTATAGCACCAATGCTCTTGATGTTTTTTGACAGACTTGTTATTTCGTTTCCGTGGCAAGCGTTCCTAACAGCGAGTAATCAACATTTTCCAGTTTTCCCGTGGAAACTTTTAATTTTCCGGGATAAAAAGTATCCTATGTTTTATTCCAGGGTATAAGCAATCTCCATTTCAAGTTTCATTAAAATCCGTACAGCCGTTATCGCGTGAAAGATCCCCAGACAACGTTTCACTTTTATATATTGGTATGGATTCAGATTCGAATAGCTTTTATCTCGGTCCCCAACTGTTTTTTTTTCCAGCATACTTAACTTGAAATGAGAAAAGAGATCCCAAGTTTAGTTTCTCCATAGCTCGTTGGATAACTTTGAATTTCTGAATCGGTTCAATAGTTAGTGACCACGTTCCAGTGCTATAAGTCAGAACTGGCAACACACACTGGTTGTACAATGCACACTTTCGTATAGAGTTCCGTAAACAGACAAGGTTCTAGTTTCACCATGTTCGGATGTCCGCTCGTCTGTCCGTGCGTCTGTATTTGACAGACATTTTATTCAGAAACTGTCATCACAACAATGTTGAAATTTGGCACATATATAGATATTTATAACCGCTACATACTATGGTTATGCGCGATGGTAGCCTAACGGTTCTATAGTGCAACTTTGAATCTAACGATACCAGGTTCGATCCTTGGCTCCGCACCTATGACTTTTCTAAATTATGTGCGGTTTTCCGTCGCTCCGTGCTTCGGTGGGCATGTTAAACTGTCGGTCCCAGCTGTTATTGATTAATAGCAGTCGGTAATTTACTTTTTTAGTTAAAACAGGTTTTTAGCAGGCTGTCTCACAGCATTTGGATAAATCGGGACTCTCGCCGCGTGGAAACAAAGTTGATTTTACGCTGACAGGCTTTAGTGATAGTTTAGTATAGGTATATTTAGTATAGTTTAGGCATAGATGCCAGGGGGAAAAATAACTTGTTACGAAGCCAACAAGGTATAAATTACAAACGATTCTCACCTCCCTTTTCTTACCCCCCCAAATCGAGATATATACATATCTCGCACATCAGTTTTCAAACATAAAAAACCTCATCAAAATCGGTCTATTCATTTCGGAGCTACGATCCTCCATCCCCCCATTATAGCTATAAACCAGTTTCTCGTTTACCCCAGCTTTCAAACATAAAAAACCACAGGTAAATCGGTCCATTTGTTGGGAAGCTACGATTTTCACCCCCTTTTCTCACCTCCCTCCTCCCCCTCTCCCTCCCCATATAATCTAAGAACCATCTCGATCATATCAGCTTTCGAACAGAAAGAGGTTGTTTTTTAATACTTTTGTACATTTTTATTGCTTTTCACTTTTTACGTGTTTAAGTTTTTTTCATATTTTTCATTATTATTGCATAGTTATTGATTTGTGAGCTACCCTGAAAGTTTCAGCAGGATAGCTAATCGGGAAGTGCTCGAAATTTGAGTCGCAATATTCCAGGACACACAAAAATACATAGATAGATATATACATACAATTGAAGTTAAATAAAAGCATTTTAAAAAAACATTTATTAAAAGAAAGTTTCTAGATGAACATGAACTATAAACGTAGTTACATATTTAAACGGGACTTAATCGCGCTGAAAACTTAATATTTATTTGCATTGATCGTGGTCACGAGAAGACTGGTCTTCTCGTGACCACGATCAATGCAACTTGATCGAAACGTCAAGGTAAATAAATAAAAGTTTTCAGCGCGATTAAGTCCCGTTTAAATATTTAACTATGTGTTCGAATCGCGAAAGTTTAAAAGTTACAACTATAAACGTATAATAAACTCCATTAATGACGCGTCGCCGGGCGAAAAAAATAAATGATAATGTTTATAAGTATACATAGAAGTAGCGATTAATGTTCGGTCTGCTACTGTATATTATAAGTCTGTGACACATACAAGTGAAGTTAAATAAAAAGTAAAAAAAGGCACCAACCTGTAAATGTGTGACCCCATGCTCATCCAGGGTCTGTTTGTCCAGGAACCGTTTGCCACAATTCACGCACACGTAGCGACGTGTGTCTGTGTGCGTGCGACTGTGTTTCGTTAGTGTTGCCCTGTACAAAAAACATTACTAAGTCAGCAAAGTAGTATAGTATGGCTCGGATTAGGATAGGTCGCCCGCTTTCATCTTGCTGGTGCTGTGAGAACCAGGATAAAGAGTTTAGGACACAAACCACCACTAAAATATATTCACACGAGGTAGAAAACACAAAAAATATAAAGACACTACCTAAGAGATACAGAGAAACTCACTTAAGGTACAGAGACCCTTACCTACCTAAGGTACAAAGACACTCACTTAATGTATAGAGACACTCCCTAAGGTACAGATACATTCACCTAAGAGGTACAGAGACACTCACCTAAGATACAGAGACCCTTACCTAAGGTACAAAGACACTCACTTAATATAGAGATACTCACCTAAGGTACAGAGACATTCACCTAAGAGGTACAGAGACACTCACCTAAGCTACAGAGACCCTTACCTAAGAGGTACAGAGACACTCACCAAAGGTACAGATACCCTTTCCTAAGATACAAACACACTTACCTAAGGTACAGAGACCCTCACATAAGAGGTACAGGGACACTCTCCTAAGGTACAGAGACACTCACCAAAGGTACAGATACCCTTTCCTAAGATATAAACACACTTACCTAAGGTACAGAGACCCTCACCTAAGAGGTACAGGGAAACTCACCTAAGGTACAGAGACACTCACTTAAGGTACAAATACACTCAAAGCGGCAGCGGGCACTGCCCGTGATTCCTCTTATCATGCTGGATGTTCACGTGAGCTGACAGTTCTGTCTCAATAACAAAGGCGTAGGAAAGAACAAGAAAAATAAACTAAAGAAAGGAGGAAAGGATAAGAAGGCGTTGGAAGTGTAGGGAGACCCCCTCAATATGGACAGACGACATTGTAGCCATCGCAGGAAGTCAGTGCATGGAGGTGGCACAAGTTCCCTCGTCATGGCGCTCTTTGGGGGAGGCCTATGTTCAGCAATGGACTTCTAAAGGCTGACATGATAATGATGATGATGAACAAAGGCGTGCAAGCACTGAGAACACTTGTTGTTACTTATCCTGTGGACTAGTGTGAAACTTTATAATTTGTAGTACTGTCTTAAAGCACTGTCTGCATTTGACCACAATGATTATGACACCTAGGGCCATAAATCACTGATCTAATGTGAAATGATATTCAAGTACACAAATATTTGTATTTACAGTAGAAAGCCATCACCTGTGATAGAGTACACTCACCAGATGTAGAATAACACAGAGTTGTGGTAGAAAGACACTAATCTGTGGCAGAAATACACTCACCAAAAACACAAAAACACAAAACAACAACACAATTTTTTGAGGTACAAAAACACTCACCTAACATATGAAGATAGTCACCTCAGGTACAAAGTCACTCGACTAAGGTATAAAGACACTCACCTAACATACGAAGATACTCACTTCAGGTACAAAGTCACTAGCCTAAGGTACAACGACACTCACCTAACATACGAAGATACTCACCTCAGGTACAAAGTCACATACCTAACATACGATGATACTCACCTTAGATACAAAAAAACAAAGTCACTCGACTAAGGTACAAAGACACTCAACTAAGGTACAAAGACACTCACCTAAGGTAGAAAGTTTTCCCACAGTGTGGCAGTGGGCACTGCCAGCGTTTCCTCTTATCGTGCCGGAAGTGCACGTGGTCGAACAGTTCTGTCTCGGTAACGAACGCGTGCGAGCACTGAGCGCACTTGTAACCATCGTCGGCTGATAGTGCGGCTGTGTGCGAGTGAAACTGCCTGGAATTGTAAAGGGGAATGATGAGGTGGTCTCCTTAATGAAAAGTTTCATAGAGGTATAGGATTTAGGCCTGAAACTACGTTAAGCGGTTCCATAAAAAAGTGTGGCCAAGTAGGAACCTCGCGGGCTTCTGCTTAAGGTGGATGGTTCATGGCATGAGTTTAACTAGATGGCGCTAATGACAATATTAGCTTAATTTATTTCTTTGGGCCTTAAATTGCAGTTACTTTCGATTTAAAACTTTATTCGCGGTTAAATAACTATACGATGTTCATGTTTCCTAACCTATCGTTTTCATTGTCGAACTAATTGTTTTAACCGTATTCGTTCCCTAAAAATTTGGGTTCAAGTCTTGACTCAAGATCTGAACCTATATTTATATATATATACCTATATATAAATTTATTATAAGGAACGAATAATATTTGATTTACTATTGAAACTTAAGATTAAATATGATCATTACATGGTAATATAGCAGACAATAAAGCTTTAAATCGGATTTGATTGCAATTAAAACCCAAAAAATAATTGTCGTGGACCATCCATCCACCTTGGCGCAGCTTCAGCTCTATGAAATAATAAAAACATTAGATTTGTGAGGCGTTGCCTTTACGATACGAATTGCAATATTAGCCGTGTCGGTTGGTTAATTCAGCAAACTGCCACTAGATGGCATTACCGTCCCGTAAGAGGGATATTAAAAAGCTGAAGGAAAAAATTGTAGGGCGTGTTGTGGGCACGGTGGCTAAAATTGTACAAGAATGTGTCATGCTGAGGCACAGATAATGCTGAATCGAGTCCCGTCCGTGATTAAATTTTTTCTAATAAAAATATAAGAACACTAGTGACTTGCCCCGGCTTCTCACGGGTAGTCCTAACACCACGGCATTTTTGTTGCTTTTAGCATTTTATACCGGTCTTAACTTCTAAAAAAAACGCCTGTACGCAGCGTCATTAAAAATCTTTGGCAGCAAATATCGTGGTGTTTTTTGAACACAGACAACTGCATTATTACTCAAGTACCTACCTGACAGACTTGTTATTATTTCGTTTCCACGGCAACATGTCATTCCGTTCCTCGCAGCGAGTAATCGACATTCTAGCAAATTTTTGATACCTTGGGTTTACATTGTTGCAGTTACTTGGCTGAGAGCTAAATAGTACCTAATAAGCACAAAATCTAAAATGATACACAATGAGCATTTTAAAGTTTGCGGCCGGAAATTTCACCCTTAAATGCTAATTACTTGTTAAATTTATTAAATAGTGTTTTGTTTTTAACGTTTTTACGAATAACTTAACAGGTTTTTTTTAAACGGTAAAAGGAAAAAATAAAAATTAGCTAGTTAATTGAATACTGGACTTATTATCTTTCACTACGATCAGCAATAAGTCACATTATTAATTTTATTACAACAATTATCAACATACGATTAAATAATATATATTTTAATCAAATACCATTATTTGGTTGATCCGTTGGAATTACAGCTTTTTTATTATTATTATCATTACCAGTATTAGCTGGAGCTTTTACTATATTATTAACAGATCGAAATTAAAAACTAAAATAATATTTAGTGGACGAGCAAAGACGGCATGGTGATGTCAATATTGACATGTCTTTCTTGTTATGCAATTTCTTTCTTTATGTCATTATTCATAATTTCCAGTCGTTTTTTATATCCACTTAATTAATTTTGATTGTCATCATGTCTAATTTCGCTTCCATTTCTACGCACAGTTTAGCTTACCTTATTATTTTTTTCTCCGTTCACTTTGTTTCTCACGTTTCAAATCAGCAAAGTGTGTGTGCGTGCGTGTGCGTGTGTGTGTGTGTGTGTGTGTGTGGGTGTGTCAGTGTGTGTGTGTGTGATTGTCTCGTCAACATAGTGATGTCCAGCCGATGGTCGTGCGCGTTTTTTTTTAGTAACGAATCGGACATTGGTTGTAATTTCAAGACGTCTACTGAAAGTACTGATAATCAAATTGAATGTCATCCAAAGTTTCGTTGTTTATTTATGTTTTCCATTATTGATATTACGTATACATTGTTTATTTATTTTTATTAATATTTATCGTTTTGTATTTATAGAACTATATACATGTACTATATAATATATATATACTTATATCATAAGACCTATGTATATATATATATATATATATATATATACATAGGTCTTATGATATAAGTATATTATATTGTATTCATTTTTTGCACCCTTTTTTTACATCGCCCGTGGGATTTATATGAAAACCAGCGCCTAGTGTGTTGCACTGGGCATTTGTGCTGATTATAAGCCCCTTTCAACACACTGATAAGCACATTTTATTTACATATGTTCTTATCTATGTTTTTTTGTAATGTTGTGTGTTGAATAAATGTTTTTTCTTTCTTTCTTTTTCTTTACATAGTATACCCCTCACTTGAATGCCTAGTAACCAAATGATAGGTATCCTGAAGTTTTTTAATGTTTTGAGATTGTGTTTCGGAAGCTAATTTGGATGAGAAAAAAAGCCTTCAATTTGAATTGTTTAATAAATATTAATCTCCTAGCTTTCCCGCCCGCGACTTCATCCGCGCGGACTACACGCGAGTACGAGACGTGAAAAAAAGCATCCTGTGTTCTTCTAGGATATTAAAAACCATGCAAAAGTAGATATAGCACCAATGCTCTTGAAGTTTGACAGACTTGTTATTTCGTTTCCATGGCAACCGTTCCTTACAACGAGTAATCGTCTTTTTTCAGTTTTCCCTTGAAAACTTTCAATTTTCCGGAATAAAAAGTATCATATGTTTTATTCCAGGGTATAAGCTATCCCCATTCCAAATTTCATCAAAATCCGTCCAGCCGTTATCTCGTGAAAGCTCCCCAAACAAACAAACAAACTGACAACGTTTCACTTTTATATATTGGTATGGATCCATACAAAAAAATACGATTCACCAAGTCCTGAGACCTATGTAACATGTGATAGAGTTTAAGAAAAATACATGATGGTAAATAATTTGCATTATTGGCCTTCATGGAAGTAAAAAAATACCATTATTTATGGGTGGACATATGATGTAAAATACTTAATAATAAAAAATGCCGTGATGAGTATTACACAAAAAACTAATTTCATTATCTCATCATCTTATTACACTTTTTATAATTTCATTTTTCCCCGGTTCTATTGCTGTGACCGCCGGCTATATTTACCCGACTGCAGAGGGTTATTTGTAATTTTTATTTGGTTCATTAAAATATTTTGTAATATTATATATTTAAAATTATTGTTTCTTGGTAATTAAATACTTAGAAAACAATATTTTGGTCTATATACAGTTTCAAATATGTCAAAAATAGTATATTTTTATTTCTAATTAAATTAAAATAGTTTATTACATTACAACAAACAATAACTGTCACTAAGCGCTAGGGGGGGGGGAGGGGGATCCGGTAGAGATCCCCTTAAGTCCTTAGATGTTGGTGAAAACGAATCGATTGTAGATCGATTCGTTAAACCAAAAATTTAGGGGGGGGGGGGATGTAAAATTTAGGGATTGTTGGTGAAAATGGGCAATTATGTTTTTGGTAAACAAAGTTACCTATGTCTCATTATTTCTTGTACTCGTATTTTACTGTAGGTATTTTCTCTGATCTTCCTTAAAAAGTATTGGTGCAACAGGTAAATCTTAAAAATGTATCCTGAGCTAAAAAGAGGATGTACTGAAATAATAAATATTTACACACATTCCATCCAGACATTGAAAAAGGAATACTTTTATAGTTATACTTACAGAAGGATGTCGTAAGAAAGGTTTTAATACAGTATACAATAGAAAATAATATTTTAAAGTATTTTTGGATGCGTTTTTCTTTCACTAGTAAAATACAACACAATTATTGTAAATACGAGATAAAATAAAACAAAATTTTCAAATGAATACCGCTTTGGATGGGACTCGTTCACACATAACCGCCTTCCGCGAAACGCACGAACAGGAGCGGGATAAACAATAATAAGTCCAGATCAATGAAGTTATATGTACTACGGTTGTACGTAAATACATATAACTTCCTTGGTCCAGACCAGATTGACTGGCGCTGCTTTGAAATACGCATAGAGCGATTGGACTTATTACCTACCGGTGTATTGAGTTCTGTCACAGTCTTCACAGGGAAACTGTAATAAGGGTTAGTGTTACGATTTACCTGTAAACTTTCTGTTGACTTATTACTGTTTCTTTTTTATTATATTAAAAAGTATTGCCAATAGGACTTATTTCTTTTTACCATGTGATAGAGTACAGATTTATAAAGCAATAACCGCAAAAAAAGTAATTATAAAAAATACGGACTTATTATCCTTTACCTCTCAGGTACAGTATTCACGTAGAAACTCTAATTTAAAAAAAAATGCCCGTGTTACTCGCTGATAATGTAGCTTTCTACAGGTGAAAGAATTTTTAAAATCGTTTCAAGTTTTTCCACTTTATAATATTATTGTAGATATTGTTACTACACTACCTAGAAAATTATATACCTAGCTATTAATAAAATAAGGCGTGAGCGTGATCGTTACGTGAGGCTCCAGTAGGTACTACTTGAGTAGTTTTTTGGCATTTACAGTTCTAATACTCACATATGAAACTTGAGTCGAACTTTTGAGGTGAAAGATTGGTTACAATCGTCACACGTTACAATCTCGGAATTATCCTTTTTTTCTTTTTTGCCTTCCTTCTGTAACAAAAAAAGCACAGTTTTAGTCCTTGCTTGCTTAACATATGAGGTAATGTCAGTTTTGTCGGGCCGACAAACTCTGCATCTAACATTCGCGACCGACAGCTTAACGTGAGCCCTTCCGTAGACGCCCAAAAGACATCTTGAGCAATCCGGACGATGACATCGCAGCCGCAGTGTAGGCAGCGATGGACTCGAATCCTTCCTCACCATCTGACAGCACACTTAGACACAGACATCGACCTCGCCGGCGAGGTCGAAGGTCCCGTAACTAATCAGTTATTATAAGTCTTCGAGTTTCTTGCCTATTCTGCTTGAAGGTGTATTCCGAATCAGTGGTCAGTTATTTAAATCACTCAAAGGGCCAATTGTCCAATCCTTTTGTTATATGAGAATGCTTGAGAGCGGTCCAAAAGAAGAGAAATGTATAAATAAACCTTATTTAAATGATCCAAAACTCTATATTAAACTCGATTGAAAACTGCTGTCCTCTCCGAGCCGGTCTGTGTGTAGACAATTAGGCTACCATCACCTTAATAGGATGACAAACTTTTGCCCGCGACTTCGTCCGCACCGAGTACAGTTTATCGTGATAAAAAGTGGCCCATGTCCTTCTCCAAGGTTCAAAGTAAGTATCTCCATACGAAATTTCATCAAGATCGGTTCAGCCTTTTTGTTGTGAACAGATAATAAACAGACAGAGTTACTTTCTCTTTTATAATATTAGCATGGAAGTATTGATATAATTAGATAAAAACTTACTTCTTTAGTAAGATCGCTTTTCTCCAAATTAATAGTTTTCTTCGGCCTTCCTTGCGCCCGCTGTAGGACAAAAGAGGATGTAAGGAGTCGGCAAATAATTGTTATGTAAAAATATAATAGGTAATTGTATGTAGAACAATAGTTGGTATGTCACCTTACGTCAATTCGTTGTATGTTCGGAGTTATACCGCAATTTATATTGGAATTGGTTAGGCGGTCCCGAAGTGGCCATTGTTCTTTCTTTATTTAAGCTCAAAGATAATACAAATACCACAGAATAAATAAAATACTATGTGTATTAGTTATACTTGGGACCAAAGTACAAACAGACAAAATGAATATACGTATAAATAAGGTAGGTATATATTTACATATACCCTGTACCAGCCCTATAAAAAAATAAACACAGCCATGTTTGTTAATCGATTTCAATAAAGGAGTATGTTATATATTCGACTGTATGTACGTTTTTTTGTTTTTTTTTTTTCGTGTACACCGATTTGTCCGTTAATTGCGGACCGATTTTGAATGTTTTCTTTTTGTTTTAAAGAGTATACTCTCCAGGTGGTCTAATATAAGTTGTACCAAAACTGGTTCCGTAGTTTTTCGAGTTTTTTTTTTTTTAGTAAATCTAATTGATTTTGTGTTTATATTGTGTCAAATATTCCGATTCGTATAGTCGTTGTTTTATTCAAATGGGTAGTGGGTAGTTGTGTAGTCCCATATAAATTTCATCAAAATTAGTTCAGTAGTATTTTTTTTGTAGCTGTAAATCCATTTGTTGTCGTTTTTTTGTACCATGGTATTTTGAACAGCACTTGTTATCTTCTTTTTTGTTTTCAAAATCAAATTATATAGTCTTATTAGTAGTTATTATTTAGTCTTTGTTTTAGAAAAGTTTAGTATCGCTTTTTTTTTCTGGCGAAGTAAACATAGCTACATTATTAATTGAACTCCACGACCCTAAGATCCTCTCCACGGAACGTGACTACTACTCCAGGATTGTACGTGAAGCGGTTGAAATTAAAAAGTATCCCAATTTAAAACGAGAGCATGGTTTCAGGTTGGCTGCGTCCTGGAATCCCGTGATAAGCAAGTGTTCGCGGTTTATGTCAGAAGAAATCTGCAGATGTCGTTAGTGTTGTGTGTCGTGACAATTCTGAATTTTTACAAAACCAAATGCGTGTAGTTGGAGACAACGCTCGCCCTTCTCGACTCTGACACCCGCTACTTCAGTCTTCTCGTGACCGCGATCAATGCATCTTGATTGAAACGTCGAAGTAAACCAAAATTTAAGTTTTCTGCGCGCTTAAATATATAACTAAGTCAGAAAACTTTAAAAAGTGAAGGAAACATTTGAATCAATGACGGGGCTCGAACCCGCATCACCCGTGCCTCTGCGCAGCTTGCTTCATGTGCAGCCACCGTGTGCAGCGCAGAGGCTCGGACAATGCGGGTTCGAATCCCACCCGTGATTAAAATTTTTCGTTTAGGACAATTATTAGATAACTGGCTGTGCCCGCGGCATTGCTCTCGTGGTATTTTTTCTGGGATATAAGAATCCTATGAGTTATTCCAGAACAAAAAGAACCAATATCATATCAATATCAACTTCGTTCAGACGTCAAGTCTTTTTTTATCGATAGCTCGGCTTCTACACATCTGATTGAGATATCAAGTACACCAGATTTTAAGTCAAGCCTTAAGCTATCCAACAGTGGAACCCGCATCGCAATCGATCCATTAGTTTTTACGTGACGTCCGAACAAACAAACAGACAGAGACAAGTATTAAACAAGTACATCATCAAAGTAAGAGAAAAAACACGACTGCCATGCCAAAAAACGAACTCGGGATAATGTAAGGATTCTAACCACAGAAATCGGAATAATAATAGCAATAGAACTGTGGTGCACGCAGGTATAATATACACCTAAAATTTGCTATTGCGCAGCGCCTTGCGCTTAACTTCTCAGCCGCCATAAAGATTGGTTCCTACTCTACCTGTCGCCACACTGGTGTTTAATACGACACCAGTGCGCGTTTTGTCGTTCAGTTTGCTCTTGAACAGTGCAGTTGTAAATATGGTGTCCTGCAGCACATCCAATTGCGGAAATTCTTTCGTGAGTTGTGATCATATCAATACAGGGATAAAATTTCATCGGTAACTATTTTCTTTTAGTATTAATACCGTTTTATCATAAAATACACAAAAAAATATAAAGCATCCATACAAGTAATATGATTGTCACAGTTCCCCTTTTTATTATAAATTACATTACTTTTTAACTACATTGCCTCTTATGTTCGATAATATCTGGAGCGCTCTTGAAAAGCAATGCACTATGCAGTGAACGACAACGCCGTGGTTTCAAATTCCTATTGGTACGGCCGCACCAAACGTTCGCGAGCTAGTGATGTGTAAACGACTTTCCATATTTTTTTATGTATACCTTTTAATAACAAAGTAACAAAAGTCTGTACTTTCAATAAAGGTACATTGTAGACGACGCGCCACGTCCTTGAAGCACACTTGTCATTTTTAAATAGAGAGTGCGAATTAGTTCTGAAAAGTAGTTGTCAAAATAGAAAAATATTATAACAGTCCACTGGAAAAACTACTGGACAGATATAAGAACGGTTTTAATTGTTGGATAGATAAAGATTATAATTCATAAATGGAGTACTTTGCATCTTAAGTCGAGCAATGGATAACAATACATAAAACTAATACCCGACTACGGCCGGGCAAAAATAAGCCTATGACACTATTGCGATGAAGACGAATCGTTTGATACTGGTCGAAATCGGACCAAGTTTTTAGTTTGAACATTTGAACACATAACCCTTCCTTTGCTTCGCCGTAGTCAGGTAAACAAATATAGCCTATGACACTCTTTACCTAAAGACAAATCAATTGATAACTTGCTTGTCAAAATGGGACCAAAAGGGGTGACCCTATGGTGGACCATCCACATACCATACACACATGCATACAGACTGTTAAACTCATTACCCTTCCCTTGCTTTGCCGTAGTCGTCTAAAAAATTGTTCGACGGCTGAACGAATTTTGACTTTATAGGTAGGTAACTAGACTTCGTCAGCACCAACGCTCTTGATGTTTTTTGACAGATTTGTTGTTATTTCGTTTCCATGGCAACCGTTTCTTACAGCGAGTAATCTACCTTTTCCAGTATTCGCGTAAAAAAAACAATTTTTCGGGATAAAAGTATTCTATGTTTTATCCTACGGTATAAACTATCTCCATTCCAAATTTCATCAAAATCCGTCTAGCTGTTATCGCGTGAAAGCTTCCCAAACAAAAAAATAAACTGCTTGTTTATTTTTTTCACTTAACAGTTCACTTTTATATATTGGTGTGGATTTTGTTTTGGTCCCGGAATAACAAAGGATACTTTTATCCCAGAAACGGCTTTGACTGCGGTCTTTCGCATTTATAATATTAGTAGGATTATTATTAACAATAAATGAATATTGAAGCACATAATATTTTACATACATACTTACAAGTATTTTCATTTTATTCAGTTTATATTAGGTTATCTTGGTATAACGGTTTTAGCGTTATCATCGCTATTTCGAGTCAAGCACATGACACAACGTAGACATGTGCTTGACACTTTGTCATGTAGACAACGTAGTCACTAACACAAATGAAACAATTGATATGTGTGTGTAAGCGAACCAATGCTACGTAATTGCAATGTCAATTGTCTACACTTACGGCTCAATTTAGTTTGCACAGCACTCTCAGAACGTACGTGGGCGTGATTGCGTAGTTATTGTATGTGTCTGTAGTAGTGGCGACATGCGTTCCCGATAGTTTGAGGTGGTACACACCAACTCTATATTATATTCAGATTTCTGTGATTCTAACGATACCCCATACATACAAATCTGTTCAGGCATTTAAAAGTTATGGTCGAATAAAGAAATTTACATACATACATGAATCCTGAAAACATTACACTCCTTTTTTGGGCAGTCGTGCAAAAAAAAAACTTGTTCAGTAGCTTAAGTACCGTAGACCTTTTTTTATTTTCTTCTTTGTACAGACTTTTTGGTACTTATAGAAGTAATGCCAACCTATCTCTTGAAGGGAGTTTACGTACCCGTATAAAGTCTTCCTTGGTCGGTATGCAGACCAGCGTCTCGTCATCGGATTTGCGCTTCCTGCCGCGACGGCGGCACTTGTGGGTCGACAGTGTAGCCGCAGACGGGAAGAATTTACTTAATATAAAAAAAACAAGTGCGTATTAGACATGCATAGAGGGTTCCATGGCCGGGGGTCCTAAGTTATCCAACTATGAAAACGTATAATAACGTA
Source organism: Alsophila aescularia (assembly GCA_946251855.1). Classification (NCBI taxonomy): domain Eukaryota; kingdom Metazoa; phylum Arthropoda; class Insecta; order Lepidoptera; family Geometridae; genus Alsophila; species Alsophila aescularia. The sequence goes on from OX276374.1 coordinate 19,970,123, forward strand.
TTATGTCCAAGCCGTAGTTTTTTTTTCGAACCTGTTCTTTATATGGGACATGCAACTCAAGCAAAATAGGTCACTTCAAAGCCGAATATTTCCTAAAAGGAACCAAATGATAATAACCTGTCAATTAGAGAATTCAATATAAGATTTTATACTCTCATGGTCACTAACATTAGTAATATAATTAGAATGTTTTTTTAGTGTGCTACTGTTCATGCGCAAACAACGGAGCCAAAATATAGAGAACTCAAAACAAATAAAATACATTGTAAAAGCCTACCTAATATTATTTCTAAAGGAAAAATTTAATCAAAATGTTAACCAATTTAGGCATGTGCCGCGCAGAGGCATATTCATATTTATTATTTCTCTGTTTTCACATGTATAATTGGAAACCACAAATGACGTCGACGGGGGACTCCAAAAATTTGTGGGAATCCTTAGGGAGGCAGGCACTACATTTTATCAGCTGCAGCGTAAAGGCACGAAGTCTAAAATTTCGGATGAGGCTCTTCGGCTTATTGACGAGAGACGGGAGCCACACCGTCAGAGAAAAGGGAACTCAATCAAAAATCCAGTAAGCTGGTGCGAAGTGACCTCCGATGCCCATATGTTCACCGAATAGAAAATGCAATTGAGCAAAATCGGGGGTGAAAAGTCTTCGCCCAGCAATTGAGTAGATCCCATCTGACGAAGCTCAAGACCAATAATGGCACAAGCGTCGTCTCTAAGCCGTAGATCTTTTCTGAGATCGAAGACTTCTATGGCCGATTGTACGACTCGCATGTTTCTAGACCCGAACCCACTACAGAGGATTACCGTGCAATACTAACCCGCCACTACACTGATGAACTGCCCGACGTCAGCCTAGAAGAGATTGAAATGGCGTTCGAACAACTTAAGAATGGAAAGGCCCCCGATGAGAATGGTATAACTTCAGCGCTCTTGAGAACAGGGGGGAAACCCGTACTTCAAGAGCTTCAGGGGTTATTTAGCTCCGTTCTTAACAGTGGGAGAACTCCAGGGGCAAGGAGCAGGAGTTTGGTAGTACTCTTCTTCGATAAAGGGGATAAAACTCTTTTAAAGAACTACCGACCTACACCCTGGAGCCACGTCTATAAGTTGTTTTCGAGGGTAATTTCAAATCGTCTCGCAAGAAGACTTGACGAATTCCTGCCTCCTGAACAGGCCGGGTTTAGCGGAGGATTTAGCACCATAGACCACATACACACAGTGAGGCAGGTTATACAGAAGTCTGAAGAGTATAACCAGCCCCTGTGTCTTGCTTTTGTAGAATATGAGAAGGCCTTTAACTCCGTTGAAACCTGGGCGGTTCTGGAGTCTTTGCAGCGTTGTCAAGTGGACTGGCGATACATCTAAGTGCTGAGGTTTCTGTATGACGCCGCAACTATTAGTGTCCAAGTACAAAACCAGCAATCCCAGACAGGGGGATGTTATATCCCCGAAACTGTTCACTAATGCCCTGGAAGATATATTTAAGACGCTGGATTGGAATGGAATGGGCATTAATATCGATGGCGAGAATATCTCACACTTACGATGTGCCGATGATATCGTCCTCATCGCGAAGTCGCTGCAAGACTTGCAAAGTATCATGACCAACCTAGATGATGCTTCTCGACGTATCTCGACGTAGATAAGATCAAGCTCATGTTTAATGATCTTATTGACCCGTATCCGATTGCAGTCAATGGTGTACCTCTTGAAGTTGTCTAACATTATGTTTACTTTGTACAAATATTGCAATTAGGTAAGAACAACTTTGAGAAGGAAGCCAACAGAGAAATTCAGCTGGGTTGGGTAGCATTCGGCAAGCTTCGTCAAGTCTTTTCGTCGTCCATACCATAGTGCCTCAAGACAAAAGTCTTCAATCAGTGCGTCCTACCAGCCATGACCTCCGGAGCCGAAACGTAAAATTAGTCTACAAATGTAAGGTCGCTCAGCGAGCTATGGAGAAAGCTATGCTTGGAATTTCTCTGAAGGACAAGATTTGTGATGAAGATATCCGACGGAGAACCAAGGTAACCGACATAGCTCAAAGTATAAGCAAGCTAAAGTGGCAGTGGGCTGGTCACATTTCCCGAAGCATCGATACCCGTTGTGGTAGACGAGTTCCCGTGTGGACACCACGTTGAGGCAAACGCCCTGTGGCCAAGTGGAGAATGGATGAGGGGAGCTGAAGACCGAGCTCAGTGGCGTGTATTAGGAGAGGCCTACGTCCAGCAATGGACAAATATAGGCGGCTGATGATGATGATGTCTTGTTAATTAGGTCTTAAATATAAACTTAGTATCTTAAAACATGGAACCCTGGTGGGCACTACAGAATATATGCATGGATGATGCAGGTTCGAATCTCGTAAGTGATCCGAATTTTTCCTTTAGAAAAAATATTTGGTACTAGCTGTTTCCGCAGCTTTGCCCGAGTGGTGAAAATTCATAGGTTTTATTTGTTTACGCGGAACGCTACCTCTTTTTCAAAAATAAATTAGCCTATGTTACTCCTTATAACATTATCTATCTGCCAGTGAAAGTTCCGTCAAAATCGGTCCAACCGTTTCGGAGATTAGTGGGAACATACAGATAGACAGACAAAAATTTTAAAAATTGTCTTTTTGTTAGAAGTACCGTTTATACTTTCATATGCATTTAGTAAAAAAACTGTTATTTTGACATTACAAACAGACACTTCAATTTTATTTATTTGTAATATGTATGGATATGGATTTTCTTATACACCAATATTATAAAAAGGAAAGATTTGATTGTTTGTATGTTTGTTTTTAATGGATAAACTCATAAAATAATGAACTGATTTTAAAAATTCTTTCATCTCTACAATATCAGTGAGTAACATGGAACTTTTTTTTTTTTAAATTAGAGGGCCCTTGGTAAATTGCAATAAGGTATCAAAAATACAGGACGGAAAGACGTTGCTATGGAAACGAAATAAGAACGACAAGTTGCCATTGAAACGATATAATAACAAGTCTGTCGAGTACGTGAGTAATAATGCAGTTGTCTATAGTCAAAAACCACCACTATCGTTGCTGTCCAAGATTTTGAATTACGCTTACCTATAGGCGTATTTTTTTGGAAGTAACGACTGGTATAAAAACGCTAAAAGTAAGAAAAATGCCGCGGTGTGAGCGCTACCCGTGCGAAGCCGAGGCGAGTCACTAGTGGTAAATATTCAGATTCGAATGAAAATACTATTATAAATCGCAATTTATTTTTTAAAAAACTATTTAACGAGACTCCACTCGTAAGAGTACAACATTTATTTCGTTTACATTTTTTTTTATGATTTCGGGCGTTTCGAGTGTGGGGGTACACCTGTATGACCTGCAACGAATATCGTTCGGTAATTCTGAGTATAAGGTATACCACCCTGCACGAAACGCTTTCGATCTTCACAATGTTGTTGACGAGGGACTTGTGGACGAGAAACCCGGTACCGTGTTGGGACTGCTGGTCGCCCTTCCGGTAATAGAGTAAGTTGCCGGAATTGAGGGTCATCGTATCCTCTCCCTCTCACCTTCGATTTGCTGATGATATAGTCATCATGGCTGAAACCCTGGAGGACCTAAGCACAATGCTCAGAGACCTCAATATTGTTTCCCAACAGGTGGGTCTTAAAATGAACATGGGCAAGAAGAACATCATGTCAAATGCCCATGTCGTACCCATGCCGGTTTATTTTGGGAACGATATTATCGAAGCTGTTGATCACTATGTCTACTTGGGTCAGACGATTCAACTGGGTAGATCCAACTTCGACAAAGAGGTCAACTGACGAATCCAACTCGGATGGGCAGCGTTCGGGAAATTACGCCATATCTTCTCGTCGCAGATACCGCAGAGCCATAAGACGAAAGTCTATAATCAGTGCGTGTTGCCAGTGGTGACATACGGCACTGAGATGTGGTCGCTAACTATTGGTCTCATATGCTCAGAGTTGCGCAGCGTGCAATGGAGAGAGCTATGCTCGGTGTTTCACCACGTGATAGAATCAGAAATGAGGAAATCCGTAGAAGAACGAAGGTTACCGACATAGTTCTCAGAGTTTGCAAGTTGAAGTGGCAATGGGCAGGCCATATAGTTCGCAGAACCGACAACCGCTGTGGAATAAAGGTTCTCGAATGGCGACCACGAACAAGCAAGCAAAGTGTGGGGAGACCCCCCACACGATGGACCGACGACATTGTAGCCATCGCAGGAAGTCGGTAGATGGAGGTGGCACAAGATCGCTCGTCATGGCGCTCTTTGGGGGAGGCCTATGTTCAGCAGTGGACTTCTAAAGGCTGACATGATGATGATGATGATGATGATGATGATGATGACAATAAAGAATTATATACTATCTTTAAAAAGAAGTAGACACAAATTACCTGCAGGTATAACACTTGTGTCCTTTTTTGGTTTTGTCTTCTTTTTTTTCTACCTGAAAATATAAAAAAAAAACTGAAAAATTTATAATGAACGAGTCATAATGGGCTTAACTCATGAAAAAACAGCCTTGCCCTGTTCCCTTTAAACTAATTCTTCCCATAAAAAACTTTACTGAAGATATAAATTACTAGCTGATGGCCGCGGCTTCGCACGCTTGGTTATTTTAATATATAGCCTATGACACTCACAAATAACGAGGCTTTCTACACAAAGAATTTTCAAAATCGGTTCAGTAGATCCAGAGATTACCCCCTACAACCTCACAAACTTTACCTCTTTATAATATTAGTATAGATTATTATTAAACTGACAAGACAACTAATGCCGAGGATACACAGTGCGAGCGAGCATGCGAGTTGAGAGTTGCGAATTACTGTAGTGCAGATACTAGCACCGTGTGACTGCAATATATGAGCGATGGTAGCCCAACGGTTCAATAGTGCAACTTAGAATCTAACGATACGGGGTTCGATTGACTTTTCTAACTTATATGCGGTATTCCATCGCTCCGTGCTTCGGAGGGCACGTTAAGCTGTCGGTCCCGGCTGTTATTGATTAATAGCAGTCGTTAAGCCATGTCAGAGGCCCTCGGGCGGCCTGACGAACTCTGACACCAAAAGCCAGCACTACCTCATACGACAAGCAAGCAACTGCTATATACAAGTAACTGTCATGTGCGAGTAGCTTCAAAATGTTTTGTTATAACTCGCCAATCGGCTTGCCCCTCTACAAAGTAGCATTTTTTGCCTGGATAGCGATAAAAACGAATCGATTGATACTTCGCTGTCAAAATCGGATCGGGCGACGCTATGGTGGAACATCCATACGAACATATATACATACGAGTACATACATAGACTGTTTAATTCATTACCCTTCCCTTGCTTCGCTTTACTCGGGTAAAAATACTAGATACATGGTAAATAATACTATGGTTTCTTTAACTGAGGATAGTTACTAGTATAATAATTAATTAACCTTTAGTATCTTATCTAGTTGTCCGGTAGCTGTGCCTGCGTCGTCCACAGTCTGCACTATCCAGATTTTATCCTCACTGCTGACGCATTCCTGCTTTACTTCTGTCTTCATTATTAGTTACTAGTATAATAATTAATTAACCTTTAGTATCTTGTCAAGTTGTCCAGTAGCTGTGCCTGCACAGTCCACAGTCTGCACTATCCAGATTCCATCGTCGCTGCTGACGCATTCCTGCTTTACTTCTGTCTTCATTATTAGTTACAAGTATAATAATTAATTAACCTTTAGTATGTTGTAAAGTTGTCCAGTAGCTGTGCCTGCGTCGTCCACAGTCTGCACTATACAGATTTTATCCTCACTGCTGACGCATTCTTGCTTTACTTCTGTCTTCATTATTAGTTACTAGTATAATAATTAATTAACCTTTAGTATCTTGTCAAGTTATCCAGTAGCTGTGCCTGCGTCGTCCACAGTCTGCACTATCCAGATTTTATCCTCACTGCTGACGAATTCCTGCTTTACTCCTGTCTTCATTATTAGTTACTAGTATAATAATTAATTAACCTTTAGTATCTTGTCAAGTTGTCCAGTAGCTGTGCCTGCACAGTCCACAGTCTACACTATCCAGATTTCATCGTCGCTGCTGGCGCATTCCTGCTTTACTTCTATCTTCATTATTAGTTACAAGTATAATAATTAATTAACCTTTAGTATGTTGTAAAGTTGTCCAGTAGCTGTGCCTGCGTCGTCCACAGTCTGCACTATACAGATTTTATCCTCACTGCTGACGCATTCCTGCTTTACTTCTGTCTTCATTATTAGTTACTAGTATAATAATTAATTAACCTTTAGTATCTTGTCAAGTTATCCAGTAGCTGTGCCTGCGTCGTCCACAGTCTGCACTATCCAGATTTTATCCTCACTGCTGACGAATTCCTGCTTTACTCCTGTCTTCATTATTAGTTACTAGTATAATAATTAATTAACCTTTAGTATCTTGTCAAGTTGTCCAGTAGCTGTGCCTGCGTCGTCCACAGTCTGCACTATCCAGATTTCATCGTCGCTGCTGACGCATTCCTGCTTTACTTCTGTCTTCATTATTAGTTAAAAGTATAATATTTAATTAACATTTAGTATCTTGTCAAGTTGTCCAGTAGCTGTGCCTGCGTCGTCCACAGTCTGCACTATCCAGATTTTATCCTCACTGCTGACGAATTCCTGCTTTACTCCTGTCTTCATTATTAGTTACTAGTATAATAATTAATTAACCTTTAGTATCTTGTCAAGTTGTCCAGTAGCTGTGCCTGCACAGTCCACAGTCTGCACTATCCAGATTTCATCGTCGCTGCTGGCGCATTCCTGCTTTACTTCTGTCTTCATTATTAGTTACAAATATAATAATTAATTAACCTTTAGTATGTTGTAAAGTTGTCCAGTAGCTGTGCCTGCGTCGTCCGCAGTCTGCACTATACAGATTTTATCCTCACTGCTGACGCATTCCTGCTTTACTTCTGTCTTCATTATTAGTTACTAGTATAATAATTAATTAACCTTTAGTATCTTGTCAAGTTATCCAGTAGCTGTGCCTGCGTCGTCCACAGTCTGCACTATCCAGATTTTATCCTCACTGGTGACGAATTCCTGCTTTACTCCTGTATTCATTATTAGTTACTAGTATAATAATTAATTAACCTTTAGTATCTTGTCAAGTTGTCCAGTAGCTGCGCCTGCATCGTCCACAGTCTGCACTATCCAGATTTCATCGTCGCTGCTGACGCATTCCTGCTATACTTCTGTCTTAATTATTAGTTACAAGTATAATATTTAATTAAACTTTAGTAACTTGTCAAGTTGTCCAGTAGCTGTGCCTGCGTCGTCCACAGTCTGCACTATCCAGATTTTATCCTCACTGCTGACGAATTCCTGCTTTACTCCTGTCTTCATTATTAGTTACTAGTATAATAATTAATTAACCTTTAGTATCTTGTCAAGTTGTCCAGTAGCTGTGCCTGCGTCGTCCACAGTCTGCACTATCCAGATTTCATCGTCGCTGCTGACGCATTCCTGCTTTACTTCTGTCTTCATTATTAGTTAAAAGTATAATATTTAATTAACATTTAGTATCTTGTCAAGTTGTCCAGTAGCTGTGCCTGCGTCGTCTACAGTCTGCACTATCCAGATTTTATCCTCACTGCTGACGCATTCCTGCTTTACTTCTGTCTTCATTATTAGTTACTAGTATAATAATTAATTAACCTTTAGTATCTTGTCAAGTTGTCCAGTAGCTGTGCCTGCAGAGTCCACAGTCTGCACTATCCAGATTTCATCGTTGCTGCTGACGCATTCCTGCTTTACTTCTGTCTTCATTATTAGTTACAAGTATAATAATTAATTAACCTTTAGTATGTTGTTAAGTTGTCCAGTAGCTGTGCCTGCGTCGTCCACAGTCTGCACTATACAGATTTTATCCTCACTGCTGACGCATACCTGCTTTACTTCTGTCTTCATTATTAGTTACTAGTATAATAATTAATTAACCTTTAGTATCTTGTCAAGTTGTCCAGTAGCTGTGCCTGCGTCGTCCACAGTCTGCACTATCCAGATTTTATCCTCACTGCTGACGAATTCCTGCTTTACTCCTGTCTTCATTATTAGTTACTAGTATAATAATTAATTAACCTTTAGTATCTTGTCAAGTTGTCCAGTAGCTGTGCCTGCGTCGTCCACAGTCTGCACTATCCATATTTCATCGTCGCTGCTGACGAATTCCTGCTTTACTCCTGTCTTCATTATTAGTTACTAGTATAATAATTAATAAACCTTTAGTATCTTGTTAAGTTGTCCAGTAGCTGTGCCTGCGTCGTCCACAGTCTGCACTATCCAGATTTTATCCTCACTGCTGACGCATTCCTGCTTTACTTCCGTCTTCATTATTAGTTACTAGTATAATAATTAATTAACCTTTAGTATGTTGTAAAGTTGTCCAGTAGCTGTGCCTGCGTCGTCCACAGTCTGCACTATACAGATTTTATCCTCACTGCTGACGCATTCCTGCTTTACTTCTGTCTTCATTATTAGTAACTAGTATAATATTTAATTAACCTTTAGTAACTTGTCAAGTTGTCCAGTAGCTGTGCCTGCGTCGTCCACAGTCTGCACTATCCAGATTTTATCCTCACTGCTGACGAATTCCTGCTTTACTCCTGTCTTCATTATTAGTTACTAGTATAATAATTAATTAACCTTTAGTATCTTGTCAAGTTGTCCAGTAGCTGTGCCTGCGTCGTCCACAGTCTGCACTATCCAGATTTCATCGTCGCTGCTGACGCATTCCTGCTTTACTTCTGTCTTCATTATTAGTTACTAGTATAATATTTAATTAACATTTAGTATCTTGTCAAGTTGTCCGGTAGCTGTGCCTGCGTCGTCCACAGTCTGCACTATCCAGATTTTATCCTCACTGCTGACGCATTCCTGCTTTACTTCTGTCTTCATTATTAGTTACTAGTATAATAATTAATTAACCTTTAGTATCTTGTCAAGTTGTCCAGTAGCTGTGCCTGCACAGTCCACAGTCTGCACTATCCAGATTCCATCGTCGCTGCTGACGCATTCCTGCTTTACTTCTGTCTTCATTATTAGTTACAAGTATAATAATTAATTAACCTTTAGTATGTTGTAAAGTTGTCCAGTAGCTGTGCCTGCGTCGTCCACAGTCTGCACTATACAGATTTTATCCTCACTGCTGACGCATTCCTGCTTTACTTCTGTCTTCATTATTAGTTGCTAGTATAATAATTAATTAACCTTTAGTATCTTGTCAAGTTGTCCAGTAGCTGTGCCTGCGTCGTCCACAGTCTGCACTATACAGATTTTATCCTCACTGCTGTCAAATTCCTGCTTTACTTCTGTCTTCATTATTAGTTACAAGTATAATATTTAATTAACCTTTAGTATCTTGTCAAGTTGTCCAGTAGCTGTGCCTGTGTCGTCCACAGTCTGCACTATCCAGATTTTATCCTCACTGCTGACGAATTCCTGCTTTACTCCTGTCTTCATTATTAGTTACTAGTATAATAATTAATTAACCTTTAGTATCTTGTCAAGTTGTCCAGTAGCTGTGCCTGCACAGTCCACAGTCTGCACTATCCAGATTTCATCGTCGCTGCTGGCGCATTCCTGCTTTACTTCTGTCTTCATTATTAGTTACAAGTATAATAATTAATTAACCTTTAGTATGTTGTAAAGTTGTCCAGTAGCTGTGCCTGCGTCGTCCACAGTCTGCACTATACAGATTTTATCCTCACTGCTGACGCATTCCTGCTTTACTTCTGTCTTCATTATTAGTTACTAGTATAATAATTAATTAACCTTTAGTATCTTGTCAAGTTATCCAGTAGCTGTGCCTGCGTCGTCCACAGTCTGCACTATCCAGATTTTATCCTCACTGGTGACGAATTCCTGCTTTACTCCTGTATTCATTATTAGTTACTAGTATAATAATTAATTAACCTTTAGTATCTTGTCAAGTTGTCCAGTAGCTGTGCCTGCATCGTCCACAGTCTGCACTATCCAGATTTCATCGTCGCTGCTGACGCATTCCTGCTTTACTTCTGTCTTCATTATTAGTTACAAGTATAATATTCAATTAACCTTTAGTAACTTGTCAAGTTGTCCAGTAGCTGTGCCTGCGTCGTCCACAGTCTGCACTATCCAGATTTTATCCTCACTGCTGACGCATTCCTGCTTTACTTCTGTCTTCATTATTAGTTACTAGTATAATAATTAATTAACCTTTAGTATCTTGTCAAGTTGTCCAGTAGCTGTGCCTGCAGAGTCCACAGTCTGCACTATCCAGATTTCATCGTCGCTGCTGACGAATTCCTGCTTTACTCCTGTATTCATTATTAGTTACTAGTATAATAATTAATTAACCTTTAGTATCTTGTCAAGTTATCCAGTAGCTGTGCCTGCGTCGTCCACAGTCTGCACTATCCAGATTTTATCCTCACTGGTGACGAATTCCTGCTTTACTCCTGTATTCATTATTAGTTACTAGTATAATAATTAATTAACCTTTAGTATCTTGTCAAGTTGTCCAGTAGCTGTGCCTGCATCGTCCACAGTCTGCACTATCCAGATTTCATCGTCGCTGCTGACGCATTCCTGCTTTACTTCTGTCTTCATTATTAGTTACAAGTATAATATTCAATTAACCTTTAGTAACTTGTCAAGTTGTCCAGTAGCTGTGCCTGCGTCGTCCACAGTCTGCACTATCCAGATTTTATCCTCACTGCTGACGCATTCCTGCTTTACTTCTGTCTTCATTATTAGTTACTAGTATAATAATTAATTAACCTTTAGTATCTTGTCAAGTTGTCCAGTAGCTGTGCCTGCAGAGTCCACAGTCTGCACTATCCAGATTTCATCGTCGCTGCTGACGAATTCCTGCTTTACTCCTGTCTTCATTATTAGTTACTAGTATAATAATTAATAAACCTTTAGTATCTTGTCAAGTTGTCCAGTAGCTGTGCCTGCGTCGTCCACAGTCTGCACTATCCAGATTTTATCCTCACTGCTGACGCATTCCTGCTTTACTTCCGTCTTCATTATTAGTTACTAGTATAATAATTAATTAACCTTTAGTATGTTGTAAAGTTGTCCAGTAGCTGTGCCTGCGTCGTCCACAGTCTGCACTATACAGATTTTATCCTCACTGCTGACGCATTCCTGCTTTACTTCTGTCTTCATTATTAGTTACTAGTATAATAATTAATTAACCTTTAGTATCTTGTCAAGTTGTCCAGTAGCTGTGCCTGCGTCGTCCACAGTCTGCACTATACAGATTTTATCCTCACTGCTGTCAAATTCCTGCTTTACTGGTGTCTTCATTATTAGTTACTAGTATAATAATTAATTAACCTTTAGTATCTTGTCAAGTTGTCCAGTAGCTGTGCCTGCGTCGTCCACAGTCTGCACTATCCAGATTTTATCCTCACTGCTGACAAATTCCTGCTTTACTTCTGTCTTCATTATTAGTTACTAGTATAATAATTAATTAACCTTTAGTATCTTGTCAAGTTGTCCAGTAGCTGTGCCTGCGTCGTCCACAGTCTGCACTATCCAGATTTCATCGTCGCTGCTGACGAATTCCTGCTTTCCTCCTGTCTTCATTATTAGTTACTAGTATAATAATTAATAAACCTTTAGTATCTTGTCAAGTTGTCCAGTAGCTGTGCCTGCGTCGTCCACAGTCTGCACTATCCAGATTTTATCCTCACTGCTTTACTTCCGTGTTCATTATTAGTTACTAGTATAATAATTAATTAACCTTTAGTATCTTGTCAAGTTGTCCAGTAGCTGTGCCTGCGTCGTCCACAGTCTGCACTATCCAGATTTCATCGTCGCTGCTGACGCATTCCTGCTTTACTTCTGTCTTCATTATTAGGTCTGGATGGTTCTAGAAGGAATAGGCTTTTTTAACAAGCTATCTGAGGGTATTGATTAATTAGCAATGCATAGGTTTCAATCATTAGTTAAAGTAAATCATCACTGTCCACACGGGTAAAGCCACGTCGTGCAACTAGTAGAATACAAATGCGAAACTTTGTGTTTATGTATGTATGTTTTGTATGTTTGTTACCAGTCAGCGCTGAAACAGCTGAACTAATTTTGATTATATTTGGTATAAAGATACTTCAGGTCCTGGAATAACACATACTTTTCATCATCGACACCCATCATAGCCGTAGCCAGGGGGGGGGGGGTTGAAAGAGGTGTTCAATCACCCCCCGAAATAGTTTACATAAATGAATGTTCATTATCTAAACTATTACCGACGTGTAAGTATTTACGAAGCAATAAATATCAGTGTCCCGCTGATTCTAAAATTAAATGGAAATCTATCTTTTATCAATCTATAATTATAATAAAGCAATAAGTACGAAAAAGTCTGTATAAACAAGATAATGTCTGAAAAAATGGTCTAGAGAACTTAAATTAAGCTTTTATTGAACAAGAATATGACATTTTTTTAAGAAGCCGAGCATTCGATATAAACTTTTTGATAACTGAAGGAATTTTGATCAAAATATGTTGGTATCTCAAACCGATGTGTAGAATCGGATTGATGGCTGAAGGAATTTTAGGTCTTGGAATAGCACTTAGAGTACTTTTAACCTAGAGAAAGACCACGCGTGCGAAGCCGTGGGTACAGCTAGTAATTAATAAACCTATTTGCTGTAAAAAACGCGCCATCTGCACCTTCGGAAGCTTTCTGCGAGAGCGTAGCTTTTCAACATTAACGTATTTACATTTAGGAAACTCAATGCCAACGCAAGAATAAATAATAGTACTACTTATTCTACGCTAATATATTTTTGCACGCGCTCTGCACTTAATGATATAGCTCACCATTTTCGCTCTCACACTCGAGCATACACTTTTTACAATATTACAAATTATTTCATTCTGAATTACATTACATTTCCTACGCACTTATATAAATAGGCATAGACATTGTTTTCGCTTGCTTCGCTTGCGCTTATTTATGATTTTCGTGTGATTATCTACTGTATATATTATTCACTGACAAAAATAGCTCACATATTCGCTCACACTGCGCTCGCGCCTTTGATAATATCAATTAGAAGTATGTTTGATGCATTTATAAAAATAGACCTAAATTTTCGCGCTCGCTACGCTCGCATTTTTATGTGATTTCACTTCTGCGCACTTTGAAATTTTCACCTTCGCATCGCCATCTTCAACGATTTCGAATTAAAATTTTGTTACCTACACTGGTAGAAATAGCAAAAAAATATGCTCTTGCTTAACTCGTACTTATTTTAGTTTTAAATAATAATCTTTGTTGGCATTATTTGGAATGTTTTTATTCAGACAAAAAAAAACGAGTTCGCTCCGCTCGCGCTTTTCAATGATATCACCCCCCCAATCATGGATCCTGGCTACGAGCTTGTTACCGCGGTTAAAACTGCGAGGCGCAGCTAAATACAAATAAAATCTAAAATACATACACTAGCTTTTATTTTAGTTTTTTTTATTTGCAATAATGTACTTTTATATCTACTCGTACTATAGGAACAACTACACTTCTACACCCTACTAACTCTACATCGAAGTATGTCTGTCTGTCTACGTGTTTGCTTCTTCTTCGACTTAACTACTAAACCGAATTCAACCGATGTCAACGATATAAATTATAACAGATTAAATTATGATTAGGACAACACAGGCTACTTTTTCAGGAGAAAGTAAAACTTTATCCGTAAGATATACCTAGGTACTTAGTAAAAACTATGTAAACTAACCATTTCAGGATTAGAATTAAATTTCTGTGCGTCGTCAGCATTCTTCTCTGTTTCTTCTAAACATGCAACATTAATGAATATAATCATAAATATCTTCTTTCTGAGACAACGCCTAGACTCCCAACAGTGGGAACGAAGTGGAAATAGGATTGTATAACACCGGTTTAAATGGAAAAATATTATTCCTTCCTTGGTGCTTCTTCTCTAACGAGCGTATTTCCAAAGCACCGGTAGAGTCAGAAGGGTGTTTCCTTTCCTGTGCGAGATTCAACTAAGAGTCGGCACAAGAAAAGGAAAATTCCTTTTATTAATTTGATCTATTTATAATATTTGTTTTTCTCCGTGCTCTTTCGATTTTAAGTTTTAACTTGTTAAATTATTATTGAGCTTTTAGCTCAACAAATACGCCTGCCCTGCCAAAAATGAACTTATGCCAATAAATTATATACTGTTGGAATGTGCTTATCAAGGCCTTCAATTTGATACCCATATTGTAAAATTCGTTTTTTTTCTCATTTGTTAATGGAGCCATACTGCCACCATATTAAATTTTTCAAAAATATTATGTATGCTATGTTACTCGGGCGGATGTAAGGATTCTAGCGATACCTACCCCATACCAGGGCGGTCGCACTCCGCAACAAGAACAAATAAATTCGAGGACCCAATATTCGGGTCCGTTCAGTCGAGTGTCAAGCGTGCGCTCGATGAGTCGCGCGCCTTGTACTTAGCGATAGAGCACCTACTTACGTAAAGTTATTGACAAACTTTATTCGTGTTTTAATTATGAGTACCAAGAAGAAAGCTAGAAAGTACTGCATAGCATTCGGCTGTTTGAATAGTGATAGAAATGACGAATTGCCATTCTTTACGTTTCCAAAGGATATTGAAAGGTAATAAATTGTAATACCTATAATAGGTCCTAGTTATGTAGTTAGATATTGATATTTTTTATTACGTAATAAAACTATAGGAACCTCCTATAGTTTTATGTTATTTCATTTGTGTTCCATACCGAAGCTACGCATATTTAAGGTTTTTCCGCGCAGAAATAAAGTCGTTTATTAAATTGATCAACGTAATTTTATAATTGATTATAGTAGGTATTATTGATCGGAAAATGAATTACTGTGCTGACTTAGTAAATAGCCTACAACTAATTAGGAATTTATATAATATATGTCTCGTATAATACCTACCTACTTTTAATACCTTTTATTACGTAGGTGGCAATTTATTTTTCACTCATTAAAAAGCATGGAATTCAGACAGGCATCTTTATTCGTCAAAGTGCAATACCTATAGGATATAATCATAATCAACCAACGATACGTAGGTAGGTATCTCACTAAAGTTATCGGCGGTCTGAAAACGGGATAGGTAGGTAGTAAAAATGAGGTAGTCGGTCTATTCTGATAAGAATGTCATTGTATGTAATAGAACTATTTTAATTTATAACAATAAGTAATAACATAATACATTATTACTTATTTATTCTGTTACAATATCTAAGTCATAACATATCACAGAATAATTAGTAGTACAAGAACCTAGTCATATCTTAATACAACCCTACCGAGCGAAAAAGGGACAGAGCGATTCTGAAACGGTTAGAGCAATGGAAGTTCTCGCGCGTTGTGATACGGTGCATTCTAGCCTGCACGCGGTGGGTAATTGAAAGCTCGCAGCGCCGTGCGAGTTAAATTGCACTTTATAGCGTTGTAGCGAGAGTCGCTATTTATTTAAATGACTTTACTCAGTTAGCCTTCTGTACTTGTACTATTATTTATTCTGTGCCCATACGTCTAAATCTGTTCAGGTATTTAAAAGTTATGGTGCAATAAAGAAACTCAAATACATACATAAAAACATACATATTATATAAAAACCTAAATACATTACACTCCTTTTTTGGGCAGTTGTGTAAAAAGTGTGATAATTTTGTCTATTTACAATAAATAATTTGACTTTGAACTGTTTAATGGGTATTTCTATGGTAGCTACGCTAATCGTTTAACCCTTATCACAGAATAAATAATAGTACAACCCTTATTTAGTCACATAACTAGAGCAGTCGCAGCGGAAGTTTTTGGCTCGGAAGTTGCCTGCGAGTCGCTGCGCAAACTGCTATTTTTCGGGCGCAAACCCAATGTTGAAGGTGAAGACATCATTGTATAACTGCCTCGCTTACTCGGTTGCGATTTTCGCATATTCTATCTCGCTCTTACTTTATGCTGTTTTATCCTCACAGCAGTACCTGCGCAATCGTTCACAGAGCCTAACTTCACAAACACAAAGATCCGCTGCGACTACTATACCTAAACTCGGTCTGAGAAGTCGGCGATAAATCGCTGTCGCAAAAAAAGTGGCGGTTTGAAATAAAATGTAGTACATATTTTAGGAGATTTTAATACTTATTTAATATAATAAAATAAATTTGAAAAAAAGCGACAGACGTCCTTAAATAACTAACTTTCCGAAGACATTAATTAATCAAAGAAATTTCGAAACATTACTCATTCTAGAAAAAATAAATCTGTAAAAATAGTAGCTTCTGTTGAATAATTTATATAGATACAATGACATGAATTTGCAAATATATTTTTTCTGCAAAATGGCCGGATATTTCTACGTCTGACGAAAGTTTTGACCCACCAAATCAATACGCAGGCACGTACGATCTCGACAAGCTCAAGCGTAGCTCGGAAAGTGGAAAGAAGGTACCGTCTTTCATGGTTGCCTACATGGTACATGGACGCTCACAAGTGTAAAATGCGTGCATGCTGAAATATTAACAAAAAAAGGACCCTGATGTATGATAGACCGCACATAGGTAGTTAAGGGTTAAGATAGAGCGATTTGTTAGAAGTCCATCTAGTTTTTAAAATGTATTAAAACTGACTTAAGGGAACTTTTATTGTTTTCTTTTTCTTTAATTCGCTAAAACAGTAACTAGGTATTGCAAAGGAACATAAAGTTGTATATGATCACGGTTTCTAAAGTATTTACAACTTGATGGAAATCAATATTGACTTATAATAGTCGCAGCCAATCTATATGTTTGTGAAGTTAGGCTCTGTGAACGATTGCGCAGGTACTGCTGTGGGGATAAAACAGCATAAAGTAAGAGCGAGATAGAATATGCGAAAAACGTAACCGAGTGAGCGAGCCGGTATACAATGCTGTCTTCACCTTCAACAATTGGATTGCGCCGGAAAAGTAGCAGTTTATGCACAGACTGGCAGACCACTTAAACGTAGTTCAAATTTCGAAGTTTCTGGTTACATTTTGTCTGAAATAATCATTTATCATAGTCATTTATCTGGGTTACAAGTGACCTATGTGTTATTCCAGGACCAAAAGTAAAGATTTACTTTATAGATACTTTTGGTCCTGGAATGACACATAGGATACTCTTATTCCATGAAAAAGTCCACGCCAAAGGTGCCTCAGAGCGCAGCCATTTAAAAAATAACAGATTTATCAAATAAAACACAGTATGTTCTTACTATCTGCCCGATTTTAAGCATGATTCCCAGCACTGGGAGGGAAGTGGGAACCAGACAGAGTGAGAACGTGAGAAAGAGAAACAATACACTTATAATACAAACCTTGCATCTCTTCTTTATTTGTTGAAAATGTAGTTTCAATGTATATTTCATACTCGTTTTGCTTTTCGACTTGGGGCTCTGAAAAAAACGATTGATATGCACGTCAGGGCCCACAGACCATGAGTCAGCGCCCCTGCGCGGCACGACAAACTGACACCAGGGCTCTATTTCAGAAAACTACAAATGTCAGTCGAATACGCCAAACCATCGTTTCATATATCAAACAATCACGACGGGACTGATGATTGTCAGTCATATTGCATTTCACAATGCCAGTCATAGTAAAAAAACCCTCACTATTTTGATTGACCGACCAGAATAGTCCAAGCTTTACTCGACTACGGTCGGATTAAAAATAGACTTGCGGTGAAGACGAATCGATTGACGACACCTCGTTTGTCAAAATCGGACCAACTTTTTAGTTTGAACACAAACCTTCCTTTGCTTTGCCGTAGTCGGGTAAAAATTATAAAAATTAATTGCCTATAAGCCTATAACACTCTGTACCTGAAGACGAATCGATTGACACCTCGCTTGTCAAAATCGAATCAATAGGGGCGACCGACGCTATGGAGGAACATCCACATACCCACATACATATATTATATATATATATATGTTTATGTTCTGTCATATCTTCGGGATTGCAGAACCGAATTAGGTTCTTTTTACTTGAAAATTAGATCTTCAGTGTGGTACAGTATAAATTTCATCAAAATTGGTTAAGTAGCTTTTTACAAACTTTCATGTAATTCACTGGGTTGTTATGCTTGGGACAAGTTTGCAAGTAAATTTTGAACCATTTATCGACGTCCAATGAAGCTGAAATTTTGAACACGGGTGTAGATAACAATACAATATTATGGTACCATTGAGCTGGTCTGATGATGCCGGCCGGAAAGCTGCCGGAAACAAGTGGTCTGATTTAAATATTAATAAATCCATTTGTTTTTGTTTTTATGTTCCTTCATATCTACATTTCGTGTCCCGTATTTAGATTTCAAACTTTTTTTATTTGATGGTGTTCCAGTGAACTCCATATTTGTATTAAAGCTGATTCAGTAGTTTTATGTGTATATTGGCGTATATTCCTTTCGATGTTTGCTTAGGCCACTAAAAATCAAGAGACAAAATAATATTTAAAAAAAAAACGCCCGATATTCAACTTAATCGGTCCAGTAGATTCGGAGAAAATTGGCTTTGACAGAAGGACAGACAGGCACACGAGTGATCCGAAAAGGGTTATTTATTTTATTCGGGCGTACGGAGTCCTAAAAATGACAAATCAAGTGTGTAAAATATTTTTGATGTTTTTTTTTTTTTTTTCAATATTCTAGTAAATGTTCCAAAAAAAATTGTGGAGTCGGGTAAAAAATAGCCCATGACACTCTTGCGATGTAGACGAAAGTTTTTAGTTTAAACGCATAACCCTTCCTTGGCTTCACCGTAGTCGCTTAAAAAAATTGCCATTGACACTAAATGAAGACGAATCGTTAGACTCCTCGATTGTCAAAATCGGACCAATAGGGGCGACGATAGGGTGCAACATCCACATACCCACATACATAGATACATAAATACATACATAGACTGTTAAACTCAGTACACTTCTTCTACGTCTACGGTATTTTATATTGTTTTTTTTTCGAGTTATGCATTTCGAATTGTGTATTGAGTCTATGCATGCTTGCTTGTC
Source organism: Alsophila aescularia (assembly GCA_946251855.1). Lineage (NCBI taxonomy): Eukaryota > Metazoa > Arthropoda > Insecta > Lepidoptera > Geometridae > Alsophila > Alsophila aescularia. The sequence goes on from OX276374.1 coordinate 19,989,207, forward strand.
GTGTGAGGTAGTGCTGGCCTATGATTGAGTCTGTGGCTGACATTCAGAGTTAATGGATCGAGTTTACTCCGATCGGTCTCATGTGAGCTTGAACTCCGGACTCGCTGAGTATACTCCGCGTCGTTAAATTCAGAATCGAGATCGAACGATAACTCCGTACTTAATCTATCAAGTTCGACTCAAGCCATAGACAAGTGTTGTTTGACATTAGTGAGCAATTTTAAATTCAAGTTTTATGTTTTAATCTGGAAATATTACGCTAAAGAAAGAAAAATAATAGCAATAAATGTATGACTAACTGAAACAAGAGAGTTTCAAAAAGCGCGCTATTTTCTCTGTTTGTTTTTCGAAGTTACATTTACCTATTTATAAATTTCGTTGTTAATTACCTAAATTTTAAAGTAACGAGTGAAATTAAAAGTATATATAAAAGTAGTCTAGTTAAACAATGGAAAGCAAATCGCGTCCAACGTTCACAGTATTTGAAAAATAATTTCCGAGGGAACTAATAGCTCCATACATACATAAGTATACTAGAAGCTAAAAAAACAAATGCTTCATTTAATAAAGATAAATATGAAGTATGTAACAAGATTGCAGTGCAGTTTAATAAATGCTCCAGATGTGTCTACTCGTATGTAAGTTAACTCTTACTAGGTATAATCATATGTGAATTGATTTTTACTTAATAATTGACCGAGCGAGCGCGAAGCGCGAGCGAAGCGACTACGTTTCAGCTTGGGCAAAAATCCTTTCGTATGTCCTTATGTCCGTCTGTCCGGGTGGATCTATGTTATCCTCTACAGGTTGCATTTCTCAACTGATCTAGACGAAACTTAGTATACAGGTTAAAGGAATTTTTAGAATTTTTTAGTCGTTGGGAATTTTTGATTGGGGAGGTACTTCCCCCAAAAAGGGAGCTACTGAATATCTTCGCCTTATTAGATCCGATTTCGATGCTTCTTTTTTTATTTGAAAGGTAGTAACTTTAAATTGGTCTCATAAAAATTTGGTAAAGATCTGATGAGGATCTTCGGCGTGATGAGCCGAATAACTCCTCAAAATGGAACTCCTCCGAATAACTACTCCTCACTTTTAGGTTTCTACCAGTGGAAATATCCCTTTACCCACTAGGTGGTGATTGATGGAGCACCTTGGTTATAATGTTAGTATTACAATAAGGCAACTAGCTGGCGCTACTGTGCACCGCTAGATTATTTGCAAAAAAGTTTGTACGCACGAGGTCTACAGCTCACAGAGCCACTAGTCCTAGAAGTATAAACAAGCGTGAAAGCAAAGTTGGCGGCGTCTGAGCACGGCTCGAGTCGCCGATTTCGTGTCTCAGCCCGCCTCATTTTTAGCTGAGCTTATACTCGTGCTCCACTATGCTAAGCTCGACCGTGAATGACGATATGATTGGAGTTTAGACTCAAATTCTGACATAACGAAGTTTGAGATCGAACTAGTTTGTGAATGTCAGCCTATGATTCCACTAGATAAAAGGCTCAAGAATACCATATTTCAGTGATTTAACTCATAGGTAAAATCTTAAAGTTCTAGAGCTCTTTATAGTATTTCGTGAACGTGATGCCCCTAAACAGGCAACTCCAACATAGTGTATATTTTCTTTAGCCAGTGTCGCCAGTTGTATTATACCTACCTTTGCTGGGCTCAGTTTCCATTTCTTTTTCTTTCTTTTCATGCGCAGCTTTAATGTGACCTTTCAGCCATTTGAAGTTGGAGTATCCTGAAAAATATTGTGAGTTCAATCTGATAATATTTAAGTACTTCCGAATTACATATTACGAAAACTATGCGTTTTGATTTTAGACCTTATTGTCATGCACAATGGCCCGATTTCTGCAGAGTATAGTGAATTTTACTATGTACAGTAATTTTAATACGTAGTAATTTTAGCGAATTTCCAAAGGTTGTATTAACAAACTATTACAAGCTTGTAGAGAAAGACATTTTCTGCAAAAGCTCCCCTGAAGTACTACACCTTTTCCACATTAAACAACCAAGCAGTAATGTGCAAACATTCTGTGTTCCAAAATAACTATTATTTAACCTGTGGCTCCGGTTTGAAAGGCACTATACTGTATTTAGCGGGATTACTGGGAAAATTACATATAAAAAAAAATAACAATTAATGTCAATAACAACTACACTTCTACACCCTTGTCTTGGTTCACCAAAATATTCCCATAATGGCTGCGGGATCGAATCCCATCATAATCATCATCAACAGCCTATATTTGCCCACTGCTGGACGTAGGCCTGTCCCAATGCACGCCAATGAGCTCGGTCTTCAGCTCTCTGCATTCATTTTCTTCCAGACGCTTTTCGCAGGTCGTCACTCCAGCTGGCCACAGGGCGTCCTACGCTACATTTGCCTAAACGTGGTCTCCACTCGAGAACTCGTCTACCCCAACGGTTATCGGAAACGGAACGATAAAGGAACGGTTAGAACGGTTATCGGTTATCGGGATCGAATCCCGACAGACATTAAAAAAAGAAAGTATTGTGCACTATAACCGGATTATCCTATCCACCGTGTGAACGTGTGATGGTGTGTGCGACTGTGTGTGCTTGTGTATGTGATACGAACCATAATCACAAAGCGGACAAGGAAACACAACGTCGTCTTCCATATCGTGTTTATGTGTCTCCCCGTGCAATGCCACTTCTGATGTCGAAGTAAACAGACGGTCGCAAAACCTAGAACCAATATGGAAGTCTATACTACAATTATCACTCACTACATCTTCAACTATTTATTAGAGCTGCTGGTAGCCTAGCTGTGTACTATTGCGATTTAGAATCCAACGATATCGGATTCGGTCCTCGGCTCCGCACCAATGACTTTTTTAAGTTACGTGTGGTTTTCCATCGCTCCTTGTTTCGGAGGGTTAAGCTGTCGGTCCGGGCTGTTACTGATCAATAGCAGTCGTAAAGCCATGTCAGTGACCGTCAGGCGGCCTGATAAACACCGACACCTGACACCAGCACTACCTCACACGACAAACAAACAAGCATCTTGAATCATCATCATCAGCCTATATTCGTCTACAGCACGACGTAGGCCTCTCCTAGTAAAGGCCACTGAGCCCGATCTTCGGCTCTTCTAATCCAATCCACGTGAATGATCCAAAATAGCATAGCAAAGGAAGTTTTAGTCAAAATCCGAATAATACTTATAATAAAGCAGTAAGTAACAAAAAGTATGTAACAAGATATTTAAAAAAAAGTACTAAAAATACTTACCAAGAAAAAAAAAATCTACTAGACCGATTGCGATGCGGTTTTCACTGTTGAATTCCTTAGGATTTGACTTAACTGATGTACTTGGTATTTCAATCAAAAGAGTAGAAGACGAGGAATCGATAGAAACAATTTGACGTCTAAACGAAATTTAAGAAATTTTGTATATGGGTACTTTTGATTTTGAAATAACACAGGATCCTTATATCCCAGAAAAAAGTCCACGCGGGCAAAGCCGCTGGCACAGCTAGTGCAAAAATAAAGCAAAGCAATTGTATAAAAAAGAAGAGTACGTACCTGCATTTAAGTTCCTTAGCATTAGAGTTGCCATTATCCTCATATTTACCCAAAAACTGCTGCACATCCTCATCAGCTTCCTCCAAATTGTCTATGATCTTATCTATTTCGGGTTCCGCTTCCACAAACTCCACATCACTCGAACTATCCTTCCTTTCATTATTTATAATGATCACGTCATCATCATCATCATCATTATATAGGGGTTTCGTCACTATTTCTCCGTCAGAACCAATCTCTACATTCACAAATTCACCTTTGTTTTTAATCTTTTTTGCCTCTTTCTCTATGGATACTATTCGACACTTAAAGTTCTTCGTTCTTTGAAATATGTACTGTTGGTTATTCTTTATGACCAGATACTCTTCTGAGTTCAGAAATTGATATGCTCCTTTCATTCTAGACGGCTTGAAGTTATCATTAAGACAATGCTCACATATGACCTTCAATTGAGTAGAAATTATCTTCTGCGGTGAAGATCTATGGAGTTTTTGGTCTTCTTTGTCAAAAATATAAAGCTTGTCTATGACATTCTTGGCACAGATAAAGCAGTTCCTATATTCTCCATGTCCTATCACGAGGCCATCCATATCTAGCCCCTTTGCTGTACTCTTTTGGATCATTCTTGTGGGATCAGTCTTCCTTATATGTTTCTTTTCATTCACTTCATACGGAATACTAGTTACAGGTGAATCTTTAAGCATATTCAATATTTCTTCTCGAGTGTATCTTAATTCATCTTTATTATAGAAATTGTCTTTGATTAAACTCCTCGGTGATTTGTTTATCTTCGTCACATTGTTCAAAGTAGCGTAAGTCTTGGTACTCTCTTCCAGATATCGCGTAAACTGAGCTTCAAATCCAGTAGTATTATTGCAGACTAATTTAAAAGGTACGCCATTGATAAAATTGTGTTTTGGGCTAGCACTTAAACTGCCTATGGGGCTAGCTATTATTTTATATGCAACCTCTTCAAAAATGAGTTCTTCTATAATGTCTTCTACATCATCATTGATTTTAAAGAACGGTAGTTTCTCCACAGTCAAATCTATTGGAGCATCGTCGTTATCGAAATGTATCTGAGAAGCGCGAATCTCAGTTCCGTCGTCTAAGACGTATTCTTGGTCATCGTTTGGACCAGTTTGGTCTAATGTTTGGACCAAATCTGGGTGGTCATGTTCGAGGTTTAGAAGGAATTGGTAGACGTTTTCGTTTAGGTCTACTGGTTGGTCTATTAGAGATGTTAGGTCGATGTCGTAGCCAAGAACGGACCTGAGGGCAATAAATACATGTTGGGTATGTAGTAAGGTAAATCAGGCGGAAGACAATCTTGCAGAAACGATCTCATGACGCTATGTGAGATTTTCCATCATGCCATGTGCGCTATTGAGGATACCAAATCGATGATAGGGAGTCCGTAAAGAATACTTTAATTGATACAAAAGTAGCCTATGTTGGTATATGTAGTGTAACTCATCTATCCCTCACTGCAAAATTTCAACAAAATTTACTCAGCCGTTTGTGCGCGAAATCCACAAAAAGACAACATTTCATTTTTATTATAGTGGGATAAGTATGGCACGATATTGGTTATTAACTTCCTTGTAAAAGTTGTAATTGTCACGACTTCCGCAAGGTTCGGCTCATAGACCACAGAGATACAATTAATTGTAATTTCTCCTAAAATGACCTTGCTGAGGTTAATATGGGTCAGTCATCTCACATTCTTCGCATTTTACATACCAGAGACAGAAATATATTAGCACAAACTAGTTTGTTGTGAAAAATATGGCAAGTCAAGGACGCAGTTAGAAGTGTCTAGTTTGGAATTTTCTATTTGCTATATTATTAATCGTTTTTAAGTCCTGGTTTACTACTTCTTAGCATTTAAATGTATTATTTTTTGTTATATTAATTGATAGTTTTTTTTTGTTATGACATAAATCGATTAACGAATCTTTATAAGTTTGTTTTGTTATTATATAATAATTTGCAAACTATCTGGTATAATAATTTTAATGGCTACTTTTTTTTATGTTTGCTTTATTTTATCGATAAGCTATTTGTGTCTTTTTTGTAAATAGCAAAATCGATTTTAATTACTATTATTTGCTTCTTGTGGTTTTTGGTATTATTTAGCCGTGAATTTATTTATGTTATTAATATAAACTGCAGTTATAAATAATTTAGACGTATTTGGATGAATTCTAGTATCTATATTTTCATTAGAATGTTGTCGTCAACATCCTTGATAAACAGATTCCTTTTTTTTCTATCTACCTAATCAGCCCGTATCCACCTACTTCTGAGTATATGCCTGCTCTCGTTCACGCCAGACGTCCCGGTCCAGTGCTAGCCTCTCATCCATTGGCCTTCAGCGTACCTCGCAATATCGTCTGGCAGGTGGTCTACATCGAGATCTCAGACCATCTCTTGGATACCATTCGGTGACTGCCTTTATCCACCTGTTTTCCTCCCGTCTTGCCAAATGTCCTGCCTATTTCCACTTTAGCCTGGCAATTCGCATATCTACATCTTCAACTTTGGTACGACGATAGATTTCGACGTTTGGTATGCGATCTACCAGGCGGATGCCTAGCATGGCGCGCTCCATAGCTCGTTGGGCCACTGTTATTAAAATGTTATATACTTGCTCTTTGGTGAACGGCCACATTTCGGCACCGTATGTGAGTATGGGCAGGTCACATTGGTTAAACACCTTCTTTTTAATTTAATCATTATCTTAGTAGGTAGGATATATTCTATAATCAACACAGTTTTTTTCCTGATACTTTGTCAATTTTTCGTTGTGGTACGTTGCGATCCATTTTGAGGAGAAGGGAGGCGTTTGTACTCCTCGAACCCTCTTCCCCTTATTAAGTACGTCCCGATCTGTGCGAGGCAGGGCCACTAACAGCTCAGTTGTTCGTAGTGATGATGCGATATTCTAAATATTCATCCCTATACTGAGCTACAAAACATTGTACAATGAGGATTTTACCTATCAGACAACCTTAGCATGGACAGAGACATAAACATCATGAATTCATTATTGTAGTCAGTGCAGCCGCAATCCACACCAATATATAAAAGTGAAACGTTGTCGGTCTGTTTGTTTGTTTGTTTGTTTTATTTGTTTGGGGAGTTTTAACGCGATAACGGCTGGACGGATTTTAATGAAACTTTGTAAATAGGTACTGTAAAATATAGAGACCAACATAGGATACTTTTTAACCCTGAAAATGGTAAGTTTCTACGGGAAAACAGAAAAATGACGATTACTCGCATAAAGGAACGGTAGCAATGGGAACGAAATAATAAAGAAGAACAGAAGATGCTTTTTTTCGCGATAAGCTTTAGTCCGAGCGGACGAAGTCGCGGGCGAAAGCTGGTACTATATTTATTTATCAATACACTACCGGGTATCCTGGACAGTGCTCCGAAATGCCAACACGTTAAAGCCCTTGACATTCTGAAAACAACACAGTGAAACTATCTATATGTTTAAGATAGGGCAGTAAGGGCGAAGTCTTCGATCGCAACTGGTTTCGTACAACGACGAAAACGTCTTTGATCGCATTTGGTTACGAAGCTCCGGTTTCGTACACAGCCGAAGAGGGCAGTGAGTTATGACGCCATTTTCACTATGAGTTTCTTTTTACACTTATTTACGAAACGGGCAGGTCGCTCGCCTGATGGTAAGCGTCGCGCCTGCCCATAACAGTTGCATTGCGACCCAGAACTTTGGTTGCACGTGTTTTTGCACTGCACTGCGCTCGTCACCCTGAGACATAGTCTTATTGTCCAGTAATTTCACTGGAAACATTGCACTTTAAACAAAAACACAGAAATAAACACACTATACTACTTGGCGGCTCAATATCTGACAAAGGTGTGATACTCTCCAGGCCAACTAATATTTATTCTGTGCCCAGACGGCCTCTTGCGTAAGAGGCCTACCACTAAAAAAACTTGAAACTTACGTACCTGAAACTTACGTAACAGAAAAAAAAAACTGTACGAATTTTATAACTATTTATTACGAATTTGTATTTTTCTGGCGGCCAGTATTTTTACTCAGTGAAAGTATACTATGAAAGTTTGTATTTGAAATGTTCAAATTTTATTTTAATTTAATTATTTTTCATTTCAAAATGTATGGGAAAAGTTTTTAGCGATTTCTGTTTTTTCTAGTAATCTGATCTCAGTTGGTCCGTATAGTCTTTTGCTCATTATAAACATGAACGTTTGGCATCAAACAAAGTTTTTGATTAAGCTGCCCATTTTCTAGCTGACTGTATTTTTTTTAAATCTGTAAATGCATGTCAAAATATCTCCAAAAGTTAAGGACAGTCTCTTAAGGACTCTTCTTGTTTTCCCCCTCTCAAAAATCCATCCTACATACAGAGTATACAGAGTGGGGCAAAATAATGGGACATCAAATATTACAAAGTAAAGTACTTGTAATAAATTATACTTAATAAGTATAATTAAAAAAAAAACCTTTTACGTTTTTTTTTCTTTCTTTTGCCTTTTAATATCGTTTTTTTAATATTATTATTTTCTTCTATTTGTGAGCTACCCTGAAAGTTTCAGCCGGATTCTAATCGGTAAGTGCTCGAAATTTGAATTGCAAGATTCCAGGACGGACTAAATACATATATACATCGATACATACATAGATACTTACAAGTGAAGGTAAATAAAGGCTTTTAATTAAAAAATAGAATTTAATCGTAAAATTTGTAATAAATAAAATAATACTTTTTAGGTGCCCTTACATTACATTACTTGCCCGCACATTATGAGGTCCATTTCATGCATGTTTCTAAAGAACAGAAGTTTCTTACGAGTATTAAGTTCAAAAGAAAAGGTAATGTCCCATTATTTTGACCCAACCTGTATATTATATTCCGTGAATGGATGCTCTATTTTATAAAGATGCGACAAGCAGAGCAGACTCTTTAATAATAAGACAAAAAAAACATATAACAAGCTTTTTTTTAATGTTTTTTTTGTTGTTGCTTTCTCACATTTTACATTTAAAAGAGATTTATTTATTTTCCTTTTTTTTAGTTTGTCATCGGTTTCTGAGCTACCCTGAAAGTTTCTGCCGGACAACTAATCGGGAAGTGCTCGAAATTTGAAATGCAAGATTCCAGGACAGACAAAACACATAGATACATACATACATAGATACATACATACAAGTTAAGTTAAATAAAAGCTTTTAGAAAATAGGAAATGGATCGGTATTGGAAAAAACATTTAATTCACTGAACACTGAGTACAAAACGTCACAACTCCAATACTGATCCAATTCCAATTTTGTTTTATAGTGACCAGGGGTCATGGTTGATGGTAAAGTAAGCATCGCGGAATTTCTTTAATAAAATTATGAATGCCATGTAAATGTCAAAACGCCACCTAGAGTTTCCGATTTGCATAGAGCTAATTGCCCTGAGATATCATAGCTGTTACTCGTATGTGGTACAGTCAACGACAAAAGTCAAGTGCATGGTTTTTACTTACACGCAAAATTTTCAATGATATTTTGCATGACAATCGACGACGCACTACTAAGTAAATGAAAGCTTGGACTTGTTCAATGACTTTCGTCGCTGACTCTACCAACATCCATACCAATATATAAAAGTGAAACGTAGGTTTGTTTGTTTGTTTGTTTGGGGAGCTTTCACGCGATAACAGCTGGACGGATTTTGATGAAATTTGGAATGAAGATAGTTTATACCCTGGAATAAAACATAGGACTTTTAGTCCCGGAAAATTGAAAGTTGAAAACTGGAAAATGTTGATTACTCGCTGTAAGGAACGGTTGCCATGGAAACGAAATAACAAGTCTGTCAAAAATCATCAAGAGTGGTACTATACCTACTTTTGCATTGTCTTTTATTATCCTAGAAGAACTTAGGATGCTTTTTTCGCGAAGTCGCTGGCGGGAAAGTAGATTAAAATTTCGATGGCTACTAAATATCGAAGGCAAAACTTATATAGAAAGGATTAAAGCTAATGGGTAATAATGTACAAACACATACTCGTACCTAATACCTAATTAATCACGTCAAGCTCAGTTTCTCGTTTTACTATTGATTATTCTGTGATACTGTGAGATATTAATGAAGAATAATTAAATATTAAAATATCTAGTTACATCTAACTTAAGTGACAATTGACATACCAATGGTGGCATAAATTGACATTAAAAAGTTGTTTGCCGCCAAATTACCTCATAGGTCGCCTGCTGCAGGCCGCATAGAAAACACCCGGAGGCTTGGCGACAAAAAAAAACCCGTAGTACTTACATAAAAATTGGCGCGCTTTTTATAGCGCGCTTCCTGCACCCTTCCCGTCCTAGGAGGTCGTTAACTTTTTTCTTTTCGATCGCGTTCCATTTCACGCGAGTATAAAAAGGCGCGAAAACTTAATGAGATCAATCAGTAGCTTTCGAGCAGTCTAAGAAGTGCACGATGAGATTTCTGGTCAGTGCTCTTGTTTTGTGCGATTTATTTATTTGTTGTGATATTATGAAGAATGATTGCGATTTTTGTGGTTTAAATAATGATTTGACAGTTTAAGCAGTGATGTGATAATAAATAAGTGGTTCTTCACATCATAATGTTGTAATCTTTGATAAATTGTAACTCCTCAAAGGTTGTAGCGATCGACATTATCAACTTGCTAGTTTTTGGTAGATGTATTAGAAATGAGCTAAATTAATATTCGACAATCAGGATTTTTTCTAGTGGATTTTAATTCAGTGGAAGATGTGTTAGCTATGGGTGAAATAATTTCCAGCCGGATCTGTCTCAAGCGAAATTATTTTGATGTCTTTTATTTTATTTTAAGAACTCGTAAATCCATTAATATTCATTTATAATCCTTGTGAAGTTGACAGATAACGATAATGAGTAGTCTAATATAAAGTTATAATAATGGTATTCTAATTTAAAGTATTATTTAATTTATTCATGCGAAATTGTTTTTTTTAACAAACTATTTGTTATTTTCAACAGTGTTAAATTTCTACAGCTGTTCTGGAGAATAATTCACTCCAAAGACTTGGAATAGTTTGGCGAAATAAAAAAATTAATTATTGATAGAATTCAAGCAGCAACTGAGTTTTTTTTTTTTAGAATGATTAACAATAAAGGTTCATTTATTTTATTTGTTCACCCCAGATTGTCGCTACCGCCGTCCTCGCCTGCGCCGCAGCCGCGCCCTCCGGCACCGCGCTGCTGGCCGCACCCTATGCCCCCGTGGCGGTAGCCCCCGTGGCGGTCGCCCCCGTGGCACGCCTAGCACCAGCCTTGCCCACCATCTCCGCTGGTGACATCAACGGCGCCGCCATCGAGGCTCATGTCGAGGCTAGTGACCACCTTAGGGCTGCTTACGACGCCAACCGTCAACTTCACGACAAGGTATGATATCCTACTCCCCCCTTGGTAGACACCCCCTTGGCGCGCCTAGCAACGGCCCTGCCCACCATCTCCGCTTGTGACAACTATGGCGCCGCAGCCATTGAGATTCATGTCGAAGCTAATTACCACCTTAGGGCTGCTCATGACGCCAACCGTCAACTTCACGACAAGGTATGATATCCTACACCCGCTTGGCGGTCGCCCCCGTGACACGTCTTGCACCGGCTCTGCCCACCATCTCCGCTGGTGACATCAACGGCGCCGCCATCGAGGCTCATGTCGAAGCTTATGACCACCTTAGGGCTGCTTACGACGCCAACCGTCAACTTCACGACAAGGTATGATATCCTACTCCCCCCTCAGCAGACACCCCCTTGGCGCGCCTAGCAACGGCCCTGCCCACCATCTCCGCTTGTGACAACTATGGCGCCGCAGCCATTGAGATTCATGTCGAAGCTAATTACCACCTTAGGGCTGCTCATGACGCCAACCGTCAGCTTCACGACAATGTATGATATCCTACTCCCCCTTGGCGGTCGCTCCCGTGGCACACCTAGCACTGGCCCTGCCCATCATCTCCGCTGGTGACATCAACGGAGTCGCCATCAAGGCTCATGACCACCTCAGGGTTGGTTAAGACGCCAACCGTCAACTTCACGACAAGGTATGATATCCTACACCCGCTTGTCGGTCGCCCCCGTGACATGTCTTGCACAGGCTCTGCCCACCATCTCCGCTGGTGACATCAACAGCGCCGCCATCGAGGCTCATGTCGAAGCTAATGACCACCATTAAGGCTATTTACGACGCCAACCGTCAACTTCAAGGCAAGGTATGATATTCTACGCCCCCGTGGCAGTCGCCCCGTGGCACGCCTAGCACCGGTCCTGCACACATCTCCCGCTAGTGCCATTAACAGCGCCGCCATCGTGGCTCATTGCGAGGCTTATGACCACCCTAGGGCTGCTTACGACGAGTCCCTTCGACGCCAACCGTCAACTTCACGACAAGGTATGATATTCTACGCCCCCGTGGCAGTCGCCTCGTGGCACGCCTAACACCGGCCTTGCCCACCACCTCCACTTGTGACATCAACAGCGCCGCCGCCACGAGGCTCATGTCGAGGCTAATGACCACATTAGGGCTGCTTACGACGCCACTTCACGACAAGGTATGTTAATTATCCTACGCCCACTTGACGGTCGCGCCCGTGGCAAGCCTAGCACCGGCCCTGCCCATCATCTCCGCTTGTGACATCAACGGCACCGCCATCGAGGCTCATGTTGAAGCTAATGACCACCTTAGGGCTGCTTACGACGCCAACCGACAACTTCACAAGGTATGATATCCTACGACACCTTGGCGGTCGCTCCAGTCATGTGCCTCGCTTCGACCCTGCCTACCACATCTGCTAGAGATATCAACAGCTTCGTTAAGCAAACTAAACATAAGTTAGAACCGAGGCAAGTAAAACAGCAGTAGCAGTAGTGAATGGTGATGTTAAAGAAGCACTTTACTAATGATACTGAAATCATAGCCATAACACACAGCATTTTTCAAATTACAAGGAAGTATATTAAAAACATAGTTTTTGTTAACCACTCTCCAGTAAAGCTAAAATGACCTATTTGTCATAATGCCACTTTTCCATTAAAAACACACTGGCATCCTAACACTACTTTCTTAGATCTCACTAACTCATTTTTTTCATTCAAGGCCTCGGAACTTCACGGTCAAGCCATCAACAAAGCTGTGGAAGATTCGTGGCGCACCGTAGACACCGTCAAGACCATTGAGGCTCGATTAGACGGAGCCGCCGCCGGTGCCGCCCCAGCCATCGCCAGGTCCCTGGTCCGGACTCCCGTTGTCGCCCCCGTATCTTACGCTGCCTCTGCCGCTCCCGTGTCTTACGCCGCCCCTGTCGCCCCCGTGTCTTACACCTCCCCTGTTGCTCCCGTGTCTTACGCCGCCCCTGTCGCCCCCGTGTCTTACGCCGCTCCAGTCGCCCCCGCCGTATATGCCGGCGCACCCATCGCTTACAACGCCGCGTACGCCCCTACTGTATACTCTGCTCCCGTGGAACAGACTGTGTTCTCCGAGTCCTTGAGTCAGACTCACCCCGGCTACTTCGCATCCCCCCTGGGCCTCTCTCGCGGATGGTAAAAGACTATGAACTGTTTAAAATAAAAGCCAAAAAAGAGGCGAGGACTGCTAAAGTTTACAGTTATTTTATTGCTTATCCTTTACATTTAACAAGTGCAACCAAGAATGTTTAAAAAAGGTTTCCTCGCCGCCGAACTCAAGCGTGCATTAGGGGAGTCTTACGTCCAGCAGTGGACAAGTATACGCTGACGATGAAACTCAAGAGGGAAGCATAGCAATGGCGGCGTACGCAAGTTATTTTTTTAATTCCGTTGAGTGACGAGTCGAGCAGGTCGCTCGCCTGATGGTAAGCGTCACGCCTGCCCATAACAAGTACAGTGCAACCCAGAACTTTGGTTGCAAAATCTTGCGCGTCACTGCACTGCGCTCGTCACCCGCCGACATTTGTCTCATTTTGCCTAGTAATTTCACTGAAAACATTGCCCTTCAAACCGAAACACAGCAATATTTACACACTACTGCTTAATGGTTTAATATCTGACAAAGATGTGGTGCTTCCCCAGGGGACTCTTGGTCAATGGTCAATGGTCGTCATAAAATACACGTCAATTAATAATAAGTACACATATAAGTACTTACAAAAAAAACACATACAATAAAATATTAAGCCAATCACAAATAATAATCAAATAAATTAAAAAAGAAAAAATGACTTAATACAATGTCATTTAGTGTTGAAAAATTCGTTTGTTTGGTGGTTTGGTCGACAAGCCGGCTCTTCAACTTGTTTTTGAAGAACTTTTTGTTTTGAAAGAATTGAGGCTCGGCGCCTCCGTTACGCAAGCTGGTAAACGATTATACACCGTCGGCCCCATGACATGAGTCAGTTTACCTGACTTCGAAAGTGCACGAGTTACAGCCGCTAGTTTCCCTGCATGTCGGGTATTGTAAGAGTTGCGAGGCCTACCACTACAAAGTGTGAGTATTATGATGTGGATAGCTATTTATGGTGTACAATTTTTTTGGTTTATAACTGTTCAACTTGGGATAGGATTAATTATATTAACCAAAGAAAAGACTTCAAATGGATATGCTAATTATTTTAACCCAACAAAAGACTTCAAATTGATATGCTAATTAATTATTTGAACCAAAGAAAAGGCTTCAAATGGATATGCTAATTAATTATTTGAACCAAAGAAAAGACTTCAAATGGATATGCTAATTAATTATTTAAACCAAAGAAAAGACTTCAAATGGATGTGCTAAAAACTTCTGAACACCATCACATGGAATTAATAAAACCCGTTGAACAACAAGCCGATCCGTTTCGAGGTTCTAATCGTTAGCTTTGGTCATAACCTTTCCATTTCGAGTAAAGCCCCAAAAAATTAGGAGGTCACCTACACAACACCTAAAAGATAAATGCCACCTGATGTCATACTTATCACACTTTCCTTCTAAGGAGTGCCAACGGCTTTGCTCGCATTTTTTCCGTAACCTTGATTAAAATAAAAAAAAATACAAATTAATAACTAAGGTGCCTATGTTTCTCTCCAGATGTCAGGCTTCCTCTCTGCCAAATTTCACTGAAATCGGTTTAGATTAATCATGAAGGACAAGACGTAAACAAACTCACAGTTTTCATAGTATTAATGGCATAATAATACCTACACGAATCTTACCTACTGCTATAAGAATTTGATTTAAAATATTATGCATTAGATAGATAAATGTGACAGAGAGGGAAGTTCTGAAGGTCTCCTCTCTCACACACTTCTACACTCCCTGTCTCCCATTCTTTCCTCTCTTCAACTCTCTCTTCTCAGTCTCATTCTCAGTCTCAGTCTTCATTCTCTCTTCTCAACCCATTTTTTGGTCCCGTGCCTCAAAAGGAAAAAAGGATCCCTTATAAGATCACTTTGTTGTCCGTCTGTCTGTCTGTATGTCTGTCTGTCAGGAACGCGTGGAGGTATCAAGTTGAAATTAATATCAAACACTCAGGTCTGCAATCTCTTGAAGCTGTAAAAAAAACAACTTCTAAGTCAACGCAATCAAAAGATACGGCAGTTACTGCCGCATATTTTAACAATTGCAAGGGAATCAAAACCTATCTGGGTACTTCCCGTTGACCTAGAATCATGAAATTTGGCACGAAGCACAGGTAAAGGGACTAATCCAAAAACCGTAAATTAGTAGAACAAAAATATTTTTCTTTTATAATCTTATTTGCAATTGGTAAACTGGCCGCGACCTATGTCGATGAATGGGGACTACAGTTTTCCAACGGCAAAATTAAGTTTGTACGGAAAGGGTTCCGTACAAACTGAATTTTTCCGTACCGAGGGCGGTACGCTAGTCCGACTCGCACTTGGCCGGTTTTCATCTTTGTCACTCTCGCATTTTTTTAATCCCATTCTCTCTCACTGCTCTTTCTTCCCCTGCTTCTAACCCAGCCGCTCCTCTCTTTTCTCCTCTAGGATTTTTCTTCTCTTTACCCGACTCTCTTCCCTCTCACTCTCTTCAAACTCTCTCCTCCACCTGTCAATCTATTTTTCAACAGTTTTTTGTTCACATATCAAAAGAACTGACTTCGCGAGCCAATCCGCGGACGAGAGCTAGCACATATAATACGGATCTTGTGTCATCCTTAATAGTTCAGACAACTCGTAATTTATGTGTAAAACAGCAGCTGGTAAAAAAGGATGTATTTGACACACCTTGGATGTAGCATTGAAAATGTCGTCCAACTTTTGAAAGGTCAGATCAACTAATAAAGCATATGCAAAATACCAATGTCAATAATCAAATAAATACTTGTGGCCGAAATACTATTAACTCAAGGTGACGTGGTTCGCAGCATTAGAAAAGCGAGCCACAAAAAAAACAGGACCAGCCCATCTCATCCCGTGGATGCTGTGACTGTGAGAACCACTTCAGGGAAATAGCTAGCAACATTTAAAAATCACCCTGTCTACATACAATACCGACCATGGACCGGTTGACCGAGTGGTTACTGACCCTGACTGCGAGTCAACCAAAGTTCGCGGGCTCGAATCCCGTAAATTGCAATCATTTGTGTGATGACCAGTGGCCCTATTACAGAACTTGATTGGTTACAATCGGATTATCACTTTTTTCATAGTAATTTCGACTCTATCGCAAGGCATTAGTGATAGCGATATTGACAATCCGATTGAAGCCAAGTTCTGTGGTCAGGCCCCAGAAATATTTGGATGTAACATTCGAATCTATGTATGTTTGTCCGTTGTCTAGCACTCATAGTCCAGGCTATCCTAGTTTGGGCCTAGGTAATTGGAGTGAATTGTCCCGAATATATTTATCTACTAGATGATGCCCGCGGCCTCGCACGCGTGGTCATTTCTGTAGCTTAAAAGTACTCTATGTGCTATTCCAGGACCTAAAATACCAATATACCAACATTTGATCAAAATTCCTTCAGCCGTCAAAAATGATTTTATCGATTGCTCGGCTTCTATACTCATCGGATTAAGATATAAAGAACCCCAGTTATTAAGTCAAAATATAAGCTATCCAACAGTGAAAACCGCATCGCAATCGGTCCAGTAGTGTTTACGTGATACGCGAACGAACATACAGACAGACAAACAGACAGACACGAATTTTTAAAATGTTATATTCTTATTCAGTCTTCGAGCATATATGCTCGAAGTATTCAGGTGCTTATTTTATGTACTCTAGACCATTATTGCTTTGTTATAAGCAATAGGAACGAAAAAGTCTGTACAAAGAAAAT
The DNA here is from genome assembly GCA_946251855.1 of Alsophila aescularia. Lineage (NCBI taxonomy): Eukaryota > Metazoa > Arthropoda > Insecta > Lepidoptera > Geometridae > Alsophila > Alsophila aescularia. The sequence continues at coordinate 20,006,088 of OX276374.1, forward strand.
AATTAAAAAAGTAATGGTCAAGGGTAGGTACTTAAAATAAGCTACTGAACAAGAATAGAACATTTTCATAAATCGTTTATGTCTGTTTGTTTGCTTAAGAAAGTCGAGCAATCGATAAAACACAATTTGACGTCTGAACGAAGTTTGATGATGTTGGCACATTTGGTTCTGGAATAAAACAGGATCCTTCTAGCCCAGAGAAATAAGCACGCGAGCAAACCTACGGGCACAGCTACATAGATATAAAACTGTATCTGAGCCGAGACTGTATAATGAAGATATTTTTGCAATAACTGGGACCGACTATTTAAAGGTCACTGAACCCAAGAATATAGTTTAAATAATTGTTGTCTGTTTGTTTGTTACCTCAATACTCGAGACTGCTGGACGAATTTTGTTCAGGTTTTCATCGTCTGTTAGCTTTGATTTGAACCCAAAAATGATGTATGTGTCACTAGCTGCGCTCCGCGGATTCACGTGACGTTGGTGAAGAAAAGTACGACTAATATTAGTAGGTTACATTGGTCCATTCGTTTGAAAGCTACGATTCTCACCGCGCCCGCACTACATGTCCCAATTTGCACCGCGCGCTCTCATTGGTCAAGCCTTCATTTATTTCGTGATAGATATATACTAACTTTTCAGCCTAATAATATATGTGTGGATAGATTCTATGAGACATAGTTTGACTTTGGACCTTTAGTACCGGAGTTCAAATCCCAACTGGAGTGGTTTACATTTTGCACATTAAAAATAAAATGTGATGGCTTATTGGTTGAATATGGCCGAGCTAAGGCGGAAAGAGCCGAAGAGCCACAGAAATTCATTACTGTCCTCTCTGAAAGTCTTGAACAGAAAGGACCTACTTTGCTCCCACTTTTCCAGGAACCAATCAGAATTTTTCAAATAGATGGGATGAAAATATCAAAACCTACTTTAAGAATAAATTATAATCAATTAGTCCACGCGGACGAAGACGCGGTCAATAGCTAATTAAGTCATAATTTCGATAATTTATAATAATTAACCGCGTTGTCCTTTAGTTTAAATAAGGCAGACCGGTGAAAAACATTTTCATTTTGCGTGTTTACTGTTTACTAGCTGCGTGCCCACTTTACCACCCGGAAAACCGGAAATTGCCGGAATTTCATAAAATCCTTCCTGAATGCACCTCTAAAAATATTTTCTTCAAATTTCTATTTAGTGTTGAATGTCAATCAGTCAGTACATCACGGTACAGTTTTATAGGCATAGATAAAAGGTTAGAGATGTTTAGTTAGTGTGCCAAAGCACAGAATAAATAATAGTACGTGAAGGTTTTTGGGGTTGGCTTTAGAAACGAGGGGCAGGAGTTGGGGGTTGGGGTTGGGGTGGGGGTGGGGGGAGGGAGGTGGAGGGCTACCCCTTGGTACCCCTCCCTCCTCGCAGCGACGCTTAGTTTTTTTTTAAATCGTATTTTAGTGTATGTGAAACAAAATGCAATTTGCAAGAGCATTTGACTATGTGGGGATGAGGGGGGGTGGAGGGGGGTGAGGAGAGCCTAAGTTAACTTACGGTTGTTTTTTTTTTTCGTACAGTTTCAAATAAAGAGCCTAAATTGGCTGTTTGGCTGTGACCAAACAGCCGATTTCGGCTGTTTTTTAATAAACTTAAAACTCAAATATCTCATAAACTAAGCGTCGCCGCGGAGGGGGCAGTGGTACCATAGGATAGCCCTTCTCCCCACCCTCCCAGTCCACCTCTCACCACCCTCTTCCCCCTTCCAAACAGCCAATTCAGGCTGTTTTTTAATAAACTTAAAACTGAAATATCTCATAAACTAAGCGTCGCCGCGGGGGGGAGGGGTACCAGGTATGTATATATGTAATAATAATAATAATAATAAAATGTATTTATTGCAAACAAACAAACAAAAACAATCAACACAATCAAAAAATAGATATTCCACGATAACATGACTCGCGACAATTAGTAACATTAAATTTACCGTGCCGCGCGTCATGTTAGCATGCACATCTGATGTTTCTTTAACAATATTGAGCTTGTTTGACAATTGGGGTATACTCAGCACTGTACTGCGCAACATGTGCACATTTGTACTCAGCATGTGAATGTTCCACAATAGCGTCGTCCCTATTGGTCCACGATTTTGACAAGCAAGTTATCAATCGAATCGTCTTCAAGTATAGAGTGCATAGGCTATTATTATACCCTAACACAGAGAAGCAGGGAAAGGGTAATCTGTTCAAACTAAATACTTGGTCCGATTATGACAAGCGAGGTATAATTTGATTCGTCTTTATCGTAAGAGTGAAATAGGCAATTTTTTACTCAACCGGGTTTTAGTTTTTGAACTTATGCCTTGTCACAGAATAAATAATAGTACAAGTACAGAAGGCTAACTGAGTAAAGTCATTTAAATAAATAGCAACTCTCGCTACAACGCTATAAAGTGCAATTTAACTCGCACGGCGCTGCGAGCTTTCAATTATATTTACCTAGAAGGCGCTCGCCCACCGCGTGCAGGCTAGAATGCACCGTATCACAACGCGCGAGAACTTCCATTGCTCTAACCGTTTCAGAATCGCTCTGTCCCTTTTTCGCTCGGTAGTGTTGTATTAAGATATGACTAGGTACCTGTACTACTAATTATTCTGTGATATGTTATGAATTAGATATTGTAACAGAATAAATAAGTAATAATGTATTATGTTATTACTTATTATTATAAATTAAAATAGTTCTATTACATACAATGACATTCTTATCAGAATAGACCTACTACCTCATTTTTACTACCTACCTATCCCGTTTTCAGACCGCCAATAACTTTAGTGAGATACCTACTTACGTGTCGTTGGTTGATTATGATGTTTTTTTTTCTTTTTGATGAATAAAGGTGCCTGTCTGAATTCCATGCTTTTTAATGAGTGAAAAATAAATTGCTACCTACGTAATAAAAGGTATTAAAAGTATGTAGGCTACTTACTAAGTCAGCACCGTAATTCATTTTCCGATCAACAATACCTACTATAATGAATTATAAAATTACGTTGATCGATTTAATAAACGACTTTATTTCTGCGCGGAAAAACCTTAAATATGCGTAGCTTCGGTATGGAACACAAATGAAATAACATAAAACTATACGAACCTACGTAATAAAAAAATATCAATATCTAACTACATAACTAGGACCTATTATAGGTATTACAATTTATTACCTTTCAATATCCTTTGGAAACGTAAAGAATGACAATTCGTCATTTCTATCACTATTCAAACAGCCGAAAGCTATGCAGTACCTTCTAGCTTTCTTCTTGGTACTCATAATTAAAACACGAATAAAGTTTGTCAATAACTTTACGTAAGTAGGTGCTCTATCGCTAAGTACAAGGCGCGCGACTCATCGAGCGCACGCTTGACACTCGACTGAACGGACCCGAATATTGGGTCCTTGAATTTATTTGTACTTGTTGCGGAGTGCGACCGCCCTGGCCTTGTTTATAAAGTAGGTACCTACAGCTTTCCCGCCCAAGACTTTGTCCGCGCGGACTCCTGCTTATAGCGAAAAAAAAGCATCCTATGTTCTTCTATGATATTAATAACCAATGCGAAAGTAGGTATAGCACCAATGCTCTTGAAGTTTTATGACAGACTTGTTATTTCGTTTCCATGGTAACCGTTCCTTACGGCGAGTAGGTAATCAACATTTTCCAATTTTCCGGGATAAAAAGTATCCTATGTTTTATTTAAGGGTGTCAGCTATCTCCAGTCCAAATTTCATCAAAATCCATCTAGCCGTTATCACTTAAAAGCTCCCCAAACAAATATACAAACAAACAAACAAACAGACAACGTTTCACTTTTATATATTAGTATAGATAGAATAGATAGTATACGAGGTTTGGGTAACTAGTAGACTAACAAAGACAATAAGAGGGTAGGCGATTCAATAAACGAAAAAAAACCGCCCATATAAGGGACACCCTAACAGGTACCCTTTCCTCCCCCTCCCGACCCAAAACCTGCCCCTCGTTTCTAAATATTTCCCGGTTTTTGTTCTTCTAACAAAAAAAAGGCCAAGTGCGTGTCATACACGCATATAAATTTAATAAGAATTATCTTCTATGCTATGGCATAGCTTCTATGCGTTGCGCATTGTTTATCCGATTGAGTTAAAACTTTGTACTGTTGTTATTATAAAAGCTTTTATTTAACTTCACTTGTATGTATGTAGCTATCTATGTATTTTTCTCTGTCCTGGAATCTTGCAATTCAAATTTCGTTTCGAGCACTTCCCGATTAGCTATCCGGCTGAAACTTTCAGGGTAGCTCACAAATGACAAAGCAAATAAAATAAAAACGAAAACTTAGTCTTGGCATAATGAAGTATGAACTATATTTGACAACACTGTGGCGCAGTTGGTAGTGCGTCCTGCCGAGCATGGCGTCCCAGGTTCAAATCTTGGCCCTTGTAAACATTCGTGTGATGCGCAAGAAATTTTTGTTCTCGGGTCTTGTCCATCAGCGACACAGGGAATCTTAGTGCGGTTTGCATTTTTTTTTTATTTGTTACTAGATATGCCCTGAGGCTTTGCCCGCGAACAGACTATGCCGACCCCATTCACCCCATTAGAGGCGAGTTTTCAAAACTCTGAAAATTTCACGTCTTTATCACCTGGTAAAGAGAGGTTGAATTAAGCTTAGTGGCGCAAAGGTGTTTAGCGTTGTTAGTTAATTGTCAGTCAGCCAGCGACACAACAGTTTTATATATTTACACTAGCGACCCGCCCCGGCTTCGCACAGGTGTAATTTAGAAAAAAAGAGGTGAAAAATGTGATTCTCGCAAACTCGACCTTCACTCCGCTTAATTCCTATAAAAATGTAAGTCGAGTCGTTTTTCCAACTTCTTGTTACTTTTTGACGCACAGTAAGTGAAAACGGTTGGGTTTAAGATAAATTAGCGCTACGTCCAGGATTCTTATGCTCATATTTTCCGTATCCAAAATAATAAAAAACTCCGAAACAGCTGGAACGATTTTGACGAGAATTTCACTGACAGATAGGTGATGTTATAAAGAGTAACTTAGGCTACTTCTATTATTGAATAGAATAAAGATTCCGTGCAAAAAAAAAACATGATTATTGACGATGCGGGCAAAGCAAGCCTATATATATATATAAAACACTTCCGTGAAAGATCTAACTGATAGTGAAAACCTCATTAAAATCCGTTGCGTAGTTTATGAGATTAAGCGATACAGACAGACGGCGGAAAGAGACTTTATTTTATACTAGCTGTGCCCGCGGCATTGCCAGCGTGGTCATTTCATTTAAAAGTAGCCCACACGTGTTATTCCAGGTCCAAAAGTACCTACAAAGTACAATATTATACTACATTTCTTTAAAATTCGTTCAGGTCAAACAGTTTTTTATCGATTGCTCGTCATCTAATCATCGGAATAAGGCTAGCGCGCACTGCCTTGCGTTTTTATAACGCATATTCTGTGAAGTACGGAGTGTCATAGAAGTGCACGTATTGCGATGAAATAAACGCATATAATACAATATGAAATAAACGCTAGAATAAACGCACCGCGTTCCACCGCAAGGCAGTGCGTGCAAGGCCTATAATACCAAGTACCCCAGTTTGTAAATAAAACCTGGTAAGGCGTCGTAGTGCGACGGCCGGTAAACGAATGACGTGCAGCGTGCAGATGAAGCGAAGAAAATACGTAATTCGTATAAGTTACGTATATTCAGAATAGGTTGATCTGTATGTATGAATATATATATACATATATATTCGCAGAGTAATTTGATATCAACCGGACAGTAGGCAATTCAACAGACAACTTCCAGTCGCAAGGACTTGAGAGCTGGAGGTCGTGCTGAGGCAAAGCGATAAAGCTAGTGTGAGCCGAATTCGAAAAAAAATTAGATTTGAATTTAGCGGGACGCTTGGTTGCAGGGAATGAAATGTTTGCGTGTTTTTAAGGTCAATCAGCGCCATCTAGGTAATTAAATCGGCGGCAGAAATTCGTCCTAATGACCATTTTCCAGGTGGCAAATTGACAGTTTTTATCAAAACTATATCTCCGATATTAAATTCCTCTACTTTCTTAAGCCATTTTGGACGCTGTTGGAGTCTGGACAGGTATTCGTCTTGCCATCGCCGCCAAAAGTCTGTTAGGAGTTTTTGTGTATGTTGCCAGCGAGACAAGTTTGAAACCTTTATGTCTTTCATATCAGGCGATGGAACAACAATGGGTGCTTCTCCTATCAAGTGGCCTGAAGTTAGTGAGTTTGTACTATCGGGATCAGTGTCTTCGATAAGAGATAAAGGGCGTGAGTTCAAGCAGGCCTCTATTTGGCAAAGTATTGTCGTCATCTCCTCAAAAGTAAGGTGAGTTGTTAAAATTCTTCTAAGGTGATATTTTATTGATTTAACGCCTGTCTCCCACAATCCGCCAAAAGAGGGACTGTACGCAGGGATAAAATGCCACTGAGTACCATCTGAGGCTAGTGTTTCTGCGATTTCTCCAGTAAATTGTAAGCTTGCCTTTTTCCAGGTATCATGGAGGTCTTTGTTAGCAGCCACGAAATTCCGGCCTTGATCGCTCCAAAGGTGAGTGCATTTTCCTCGTCTGGCGATAAATCGTCAATAAAAGCTTCTGAAGTGAGATCACCAACCAATTCAATATGTATTGCCTTGGTAGACATGCATACGAATATAGCTACTTATGCCTTTACAGTCTTGTTGCCTCGGCCTTTGGACATCAAAATTTGGAATGGACCAGCAAAATCCACACCACTGTTTAAAAATGGTCTTGTAGGAGTTACTCTCTGCTCTGGTAAGTCTCCCATCATTTGAACCTTGGTTGTAGCGTTTAATCTAGCGCAAATGAGGCATTTATGAACATGCTTCTTCGACATGGATTTTCCCTTGACAATCCAGTACTTAGTCCGTAAGTAGGATAACATCAGCTGTACTCCTCCATGAAGAGTCTTATTATGTGCGTCAGCAACAATCAAAGGTGTCAGTTTGTTTTTATTGCCAAGGATAATCGGGTATTTTTCATCATCTGGTAAGGTTGCATGTCTCAGGCGACCGTTAACTCTAAGAAGTTGTCTCTCATCGAGGCATGGATTGAGGAATCGTAGCGAACTTTTCGTCTTAACTTGTTTATTTATTCTTAATCTTTCTATTTCTTCCATGTATTCCTCTTCTTGTACCTTTTTATGCAAATAATCAATGCATTATTCAATTCTTGTGTAGTTAAGTCAGCGTCTGTGTTTAGGGTCTTCTTGTAGTTCAAGAATCTTCTGCAGTAAGTTATAGTTTTAAGTAATTCCGATAGATTATCAAATTTATCAAATTCTTTAGTTAAAGATTATTTTCCTTCTTCTGTGTTTAGGTAAGTATTTATTTTTACTGATTTCATTTCCATGTCCGTTTGTATCACTTCTTGTTTACTCATCTTTATTTCTTTTTCAGATAGCCAGCTTGGACCTCTCCACCACAAGCCACATGTTTTCAGCTCGGAAAGAAGCATTCCTCTTGAAGCCAAGTCAGCAGGATTTTTGCTGGATTCTACATGGTACCAGTGTTTATTGTTCAGGTTGTCTATAATTTCAACAACGCGATTGACGACAAAAGGTTTCCATCTATTAGGTTCACCACACAGCCATGCGATAACAATGGATGAATCCGTCCATGCATACATATCGGAAGTTGGTATTCTCATTGCCTGTCCTATCTGTTTCATCAATTTAGATAATAATAAAGCACCACACAGCTCTAATCGTGGTAACGAAATTGTTTTAAGTGGTGCAACTCTTGTTTTGGCCGCGATCAAATGTGTTTTAATGTTGTGATCTGGTGTTTCAGTTCGTATATATACCGTCGCGGCGTAGGCAAGCATCGCTGTATCCATGAAGTTGGACCTTTGCTTTATTCGTTTCAGTTATACCAATCCATCTATCTACTTAACGTTAGCAAAATCTGTTTTGATCTGTCTCCATTCTTCTTCTAAAGTGTCACTAACGTTTTCATCCCAGGATATCTTTTCTAGCCATAGTTTTTGTATCAAGATCTTTGCCATAACTGTGCTTGGTGATATCCAGCCAAGAAGATCGAAAAGCCTTTGAATATCCGACAAGATTCCACGTTTTGTTATTTTACTATCTGTCGTGGGTAAACTCAGATTGTATTTAAACGTGTCAGTGCTTAGGTTCCACACGATACCCAATGCCTTAACTGTTCCATCAAGATTCATGTTTATATGTGCATTGGCTGATCGTTTGTCTTCTTCAATCGACTTCATAAATTCTATGTCGTTTGAAGACCATTTGGTAAGTTGAAAACCTCCTTTTTGTAGTATCTCTGTAACATCTTTAGCTAACAATATAGCTTCTTCTACTTCGTCAGCTCCATCAAGCCAGTCATCCATGTAAAAAATATTTTTGATGCTTTGAACAGCTTGTGGTTTACCGTTTCCCTCGTCATATGCTACTTGATGGAGGGTCTTAACTGCTAGATATGGTGCAGGAGCAGTACCGAAGGCAATTCTGAGTAGCCGATATTCTTGTAAATCATCAGATTCTTCTGCTCTCCAAATGATTCGTTGAAAATCTGCGTCGTTTTTGGTCACTAGTATCTGGCGATACATTTGTTGGATGTCAGCCATAAAGCAGACACGTTTCATGCGCCATCTCATTAAAATATTTCTTAAGTCCTCTTGTAGCTGCGGACCAACGAGCAGTTCCTGATTCAAGGAAACCTTGTTTTTCCCTTCAGAAGACGCATCGTAGACTACGCGTGTTTTTTGAAGTTTCCCTTTCATTATGGACTATAGCGTGGTGTGGTAAATAGACTGATTTGTTTGTGTTTCTTTCTTGGTCAGGTATTCTTTCCATGTGCCCTTGTTCTAAATAATCATTTATAACATTTGTGTATTCCTTTTTCAGGTCTGACGACTTTTTAAACTTCCGTTCCAGTTGTAAGAATCTTGTTGTAGCTATCTCCTTTGTATTTCCTTCAGGTGATTGCGGACTGTCTGTTTTAAAAGGTAATTTTACTATATATCTTCCTTCTTCGTTTCTAGTTGTTGTCTTTTCGTACATCTCTTCGCACATCTTCTCTTCCTTTGTTAAGTGTCTGTTGCTGTCAATTTCCTCTTCCCAGATTGACTTCAACATGTCATCTATGTCGACTTGGTGGTGCATGACTAAGTAAGTATCTTCTCTTGATTTTCCATATATGTTACCAAAGATAATCCAACCCAGACTTGTTCTTTGCGCACATGGTGTGCCTAGTGGACCCTTGATCATACCTTCTTGCAGAATTTGGGCATACTCTTTGACACCCAAAAGTCGATCGATAGAACCTGGCGTGAGGTAAGTTGGATCAGCCAGGTTGAGGCCATTGATATGGGGCCATGATTGAGTAGGTATAGTTGTGGTGGGTATCTTTGTGATCAGTTGTTTCGACATCATGTAAGCTTTGATAGGTAAGCTCAAGTTTTGGTCCCATTTTGATCCTATTTTTAGCTGTACCACATGTTTAATCTCTGTTTTCGTAGATCCCACACCCACGACACTTCCCTTTATAGATTTTCGTTTCAGCTTCAGTAGTTGAGTCGCCTTTTCTATGATGAAGGTTGCTTGGGAACCTTGATCTATTAGCGTGCGTAGTAGAATGGTGTGTCCTTCTTCATTTTTTACTTCCACTACAGCGGTCGCTAGTAGCGCTACTCCCTGTCTAGTTGAGAGGTGTGACGCGATCATTGTGTTCACTTGAACTTCTTCGTCTTCTTCTACAACATGTTGTGACGCCAACGGTTGTGAGGTGCTCGGTGAAGCCGCTGGTTCTGTACTCTTATTCTCATGTAGGAGAGAATGATGACGTCTGTGACATATCTGACAGGACATCGATAGTTTGCATCTCGATACTAACTGCCCTGGAGCTAGGCAGTTGAAACATAAATGGTTGTTCTTGACATACTCGCTTCTCTCATTAGGTTCCATCTTGATGAAGTTCTTGCAATGACACAGTGTGTGGTGGTCATTACACATAAGACACACTTTCTGAGTTACGGGTGAGGCAACATAGTATGAACGTTCCTTGACCTGCTTGATCTCTCTTGTAGTATTTGCCGTGACTAATTCCAGTGTACGAAACTTAGATTCCATAAACTTTTTAAAATTGTTCCAAGTCGGCAAATCTTCCGTCTCGTCTCGGTAAGCATATTCCTCCCAGCTTTTGTGCGTCTCTTGATCCAACTTCTGTACTAAAAGGTATATTATTATGAGATCCCAAGAGCCAATGGGTATCTTTAGGTTTTCCAAATTATTTAAACATTCTGTAGTTGTGTCTAAAATGCCCTTTAATTGAGCCGCTGATTGAAAATTCATCTTCTTTTGATTAAATAATCTCTTCATAATGTTGTTTAAAATCAAGCGTTTGTTGCCATACCTTGTGTTTAATATGTCCCACGCAGTTGAATAATTACTTGAAGTCACTTGTATATGTTTTAACAGTACCTCAGCTTCTCCGGTAACGCTAGTCTTCAGATAATGAAGTTTTTGTACATCACTGATCGTTGTGTTTGCATGGACCAAAGATGTAAATAAATCCCTGAACGTCTGCCATCCTTCATAAGAACTGCTAAAGGTAGGTAACTGGATTCTAGGTAGTTGGACAATGTTGTTTGTTGCAGTTATGACGTTCATACTTGAGTTAGAAGACTTTAATTCCATAGATTCCGACAAAGCTGTATGCATATCCTTCTAGTCACCTTGTAATACATTGTATAATTCTTCATAAATAAAAAACTCTTCATTCAAAAAGTATGGTAAAACCCCCTTTTGTTCTTTAGGTGTTAGCTTTACTAAACTTTCATGTGCACTCTTGAATGACGTCCAATATTCATCTATTATCTTCATACGTGCTTCTATGTATCCTTTAGTTAACCTTGTTTTCGGACATTTCTATAGGTTAATTTGTGTTTTTTGAAATAAAGTTGCCGTATCTTCCAACACAGAAAGCTGTTGTTGCTGTTCTTGCGTTATAATGGGAGCCATATTTGTTCACGTTCACAATATTTACAAACATCCAATACGTAATTAACTATTCCGTAATTATTAACACAAAATGAATGCACCAAAATAGATAACTTGTTTACGTCCTCGACTCGATTCTCCGTGGAATGCGCTTCTATTGTTCTCGGGCCTCGAGCGGCGACCGGTAGGTAGCAGGTAGAATCCGGCTAGATTGCGACCATATGGTGATTGTAATAAGTTTCACTTTACGCGCAACTTTTGGAGATGTTAAATAAAAATGCGTGTGTGCCGATGCAAGTGTATTGAGCGACTGGTTACGCTAGAATGGTAGCCCTGTTTACAAATAGTTAGGTATATGTAGTAGCTGACTGACTCATTTATAACAATATACATTTTAGGTCTATATTAACTACACCAGTGTTACAACCTTAATTATCTTCTTTGAACAGTCTTTTTCGTTTTTTTTTTCGTAGAACAATAAGCAATAGGAGCTTATTGTTCTACCCAAAAAAAACGAAAAAATACACACGCACACACACTCATACACATACAGTGATACACACCCTAAACTTATAACACCTGTCTCGGTTAAAAAATGTAAAAATAACGCATTAAATATGTAAATGCTTTTAATGATGAAGCAAAAAATTTCTAAACGCGCGTGGTTTCGATCCACGTTCGATCGACAAACAACAAACATTATTCCTACTTGTATGTCTATGGTAAATTGGTACAGACCTCGACCTTGAAAACCACCTACTGGATTAAACCTAGATTTTAAACCGACTTCAAAAAAGGAGAAGGTTCTCATTTCGACCCGTATGTTTATTTTTTGTTTGTTTACTCCGTGATTTGTGAAACGATTCCGAAAATTATTTTTTTGTTTGAAAGGATATACTTTCAGATTGGTCCCATATAAATTTTATCAAAATCGGTTTAGTAGTTTTTTTAACCAGTTCCAATAATAAGAAAAATTTGGTTCGAGTGATCGCGAAGTACGAGCGTTTGAAGACGGTAGTTCACGTTTTTGTCAAAAAATGATTATGTAAGAACAATTCTGAATCGCATGCCGATGGGTAGGTATGATTCATGCCGGACTTATACGTAGGTGCAAACACAATAAAATGTATGCTTAAATAGATGCCGTCAATTTTATTAATACTTTATTAGCATTAAATAGAGCAAGGACGTATACGCGTGGGAAGGATGTGTATAGCTTTGTATTAAGGCTCAATATTTACCAAGATATTTTATTCATTACGAAGGCAAACACATTTTGATGCCGTATTGTTATATATAAAAATGTTATAAAAAGCAGCAAAATGTAGACTATAAAATTATTCTAATAACCACTCTTTTTTAAATGTTTTGTATGAAGCATTGTCATGGAGTTGTGAGCTACCCTGAAAGTTTCAGCCGGATAGCTAATCGGGAAGTGCTCGAATTTTGAGTTAAGATTCCACCCGGAACGACAGACAGGCATACAGACAAACAAGAGAGTGACTTAATAAAAACGTGGTAAAATGAAATATCATGTTTGTAATGTTTTTATTAAAAAACATTACAAAAAAATACGTTATTTATTAAAATACGTTAGCTCGATTAATCTATAATTAAAATAAAGCAATAGGTACGAAAAAGTCTTTACAAAGAAGATACTTAAAATAGGCTACTGATCAAGAATAAAACATCTTTTATATCGTGTCTGTCTGTTTGTCTGTATGTTTGTTCGCGCATCACGTAAAAACTACTAGACCGATTGCGATGTGGTTTCTTTGTTGAATAGCTTAGGGTTTGACTTAAAAACTTGGGTACTTGGTATCTCAGTCCGATGATTAGATTCCGAGCAATCGATAAAAAAAATTGAGGGCTGTACGAATTTTGAAGAAATGTACAACATTGTTCTTTATATATTATATATACTTTTGGTACTGGAATAACACATTTTATGGGCTATAAATGAAATAACAACGCGGACAAAGCCGCTGATACCTGCGATGAAATATAGGGTAGATCCCCGATCGCCGCTCGAAAAACGGCACCGTCAAAACAAGGCATATGCCTTGTTTTTCTCTCAGTCGCAATAGAACTCTCTCTCTCTCTCTCTCTCTCTCTCTCTGTCTCTCTCTCTCTCTCTCGCTTCTGGACTATCTTTATATTAGCTACGAAGGCTGATACAGCTATTAATGCAGTAAGTACGAAAAAGTCTGTGCAAAGAAGATAATTTCAAAAAATGGTCTAGGGGGTATTAAACTAAGCTACTGAACAAGAATGATTAAATGAGCTTTTTCTTTAACAATTATGCCGCTCAGTAACGATAAAGCTCATTAAATAAAGAAATAACATGAAAAAAAAATACATTATTTAAATCATGTCTGACTGACATCTCGTAAAAACTACTGGACCGATTGCGATGCGGTTTTCACTGTTGGATATCTTATGGTTTGGGTTAAAAATTGATGTACTTGGTATCTTAATCCGGTGAGTAGTTTTTAGTTCCCGAGCAATCGATAAAACTTTTTGACGGCTGAAGGAATTTTGATCAAATGTTATATTTTTTGTTTGTTTTTTGTTTGACGGCCGGTTGTTCTAGTGGCTAGTGACCCTAGGAACGATCAAACGGTCGCGCAATCATTTGTGTGATGAGCAGAAATGTTTTTTACCGAGTCATGGATGTGATATTCGTATTTATGTATGTTTATCCGTTATCTAGTGCCCATATTACAGGTTCCTAGTTTGGAGCTAGGTAATTGGTGCGAATTGTCCCGGAAATGCGTTATCTTGGTCGGCTATATCTCGTTAACTAGTAAACCCTAGATAGCCGTGATAATGTTTGTTAGTAATAGTAAATTCATATTATGCACTAGTGCCCTTAATTTCTTATTTTTTTTTTAGTTCTGCACTTTATCAGTATCAGAGGGGGGACATGAAACTCAAGCAAAAGCGTCACTTTAGAGCCAAGTATTTCGTATAACGGAATAAAATAGAAGAAACTTTCAATTGAACCTAATTAGGTATAATTTTAAAACATCTATTTACTCGTAACTAGTATTTAACGAAACCTCACTCGATGGGGTACAAAAAATATATATATACTTGTTCATTTTTTAAAAGCTTTTAAAAAATGAACAAGTTTAACTCAAAAATGGTGGCAATACAGTACGCACGGCACGTGTCTAATAATAAAAATAAATAATTTATAACACTGTTTTTAGAATTAAACGATGTTATAATTTTTTTTTTACCAAAGCACCATTAAGGCTCCGCACCTGCGAGGGTTTTCGTCATTTATTTATCTGTGGCGGCGCGTGTTAGTAGACCGTATGCGAGCGAATTCGATGTAGACTGGATTTTGGCGTCATAATTTAGTTTACATTAGTAAATAACCAATTTTATGTGATTTATTATGTTGATCAAATGTTTTATCCTGATTATAAATGTGACAAAGATGTGTTAAATATTTAAACGGGACTTAATCGCGCTGAAAACTTAATATTTATTTACCTCGACGTTTCGATCAAGTTGCATTGATCGTGGTCACGAGAAGACTGAAGTAGCGGGTGTCAGCGTCGAGAAGGGCGAGCGTTGTCTCCAACTACCCGAATTTGGTTTTGTATAAATTCAGAATTGTCACGACACACTACACTAACGACATCTGCAGATATCTTCTGACATAAACCGCGACGCGAACACTTGCTTATCACGGGATTCCAGGACGCAGCCAAGTTGAAACCATCCTCTCGGTTTAAATTGGGATACTTTTTAATTTCAACCACTTCACGTACAATCCTGGAGTAGTAGTGACGTTCCGTGGAGAGGATCTTCGGGTCATGGAGTTCAATCCAGTGATTAGGGCCCGATTCGAGCAAATGCTCAGCGATTGCAGATTTATTTATCTGGCGGTTCTTTACATCTGCAATGTGTTCTTTGACCCTTTCCGCTATAGTACGCTTGGTTTGTCCAATATAGGAACTACCGCAGCTGCAATCTATCTTATATACGCCAGGAGTTTGAAAAGGAATGACATCTTTCGGTGTTCTAACATGCCTTGCTAAATTGGATAAAGGAGTATAAACGGTCTTGATTGACAAGTCCTTTAATAAAGCACCTACTTTATCCGTCACTCCTTTTACATAAGGCATGAAAGCCGGCTGTCTATCGACATCAGACCTAATCTTTTTATATCTGCGTCTAGGACGCCAACGTCTGGTCACCACATATCCGTTTCGCTTGAGTACCTCCTGAACATGAGACACTTCGGCATCCAAATGTTCAGGGTCACAGAGAGCATGAGCTCTGTCTTAAAGTGATCTGGCTACTGATTGTAAATGCCGCGGGTGGTGATGTGAAAAGGCGTTGAGGTATCTGTCAGTGTGTGTTGGTTTCCTATAAACAGAATGAGATAACGAGCCATTAGGTCTCACCGACACTCTGACATCCAGGAAAGCTAACGTTTTCTCCACCAGTTCATAGGTAAACTTGATGTTGCCATGGATCGAGTTTAGATGACCCAAGAATTGTTCCGCTGTCTGTTCATTGACTTTCATGATACAGAAAACATCATCCACATAACGCTTCCATATTTTCACGACAACGTCGAGGTAAATAAATATTAAGTTTTCAGCGCGATTAAGTCCCGTTTAAATATTTAACTATGTGTTCGAATCGCGAAAGTTTAAAAGTAACAAAAGATGTGTTAACCATGTGAAAACAGTGTTCGTGAGAAGAATTTGTCTCCACCTGACATCACGGAACAGTGATAAAACACGCATGAGTGTAGGTAGATAAAGTAGTGTATGAAACGGCTCATAACTAGGTATTAAGACAATCGAGTGATACTATTAAAAAACTCGTCTACGGCTCGTTCTTTTTAACTCACTCTCGTGTTTTAATTCCCCTCATTATGCAACCGTTTCATAAACTGGACTAGAACCACAGAATAAATAATAGTACGCTAGAACTCACTTTGCATCATAGAGAAATATACAGACGTTCAGCAGTAAGGAACTATAACTCACTTGGCTTTATAGAGAAATGTGTGGAAGTCGTCTTCTGGGTCAATCCAGAGGTTCACCTCGTCCCCAGCGGTACTCATCATGCACAGCATCAACGGCCGAGGCACCTCCATTTTGCATCACTATCTATAACAAGCACAAATTAAAGCAGTATAAGAAACGGTTGCGTAATAAGGAGTACTTATTAAAACACGAAAGTGAGTTTAAAAAACGGGCCGCAGGAGAGTTTAGCTACCCCTTGGTACCCCTCCCTACCCGCGGTTACGCTTTTTTTTTAAATCAAATCAGTTTCAAATAAAGAGCCTAAATCGTCTGTTTGGCTGTGACCAAACAGCCGATTTCGGCTGTTTTTTAATAAACTTAAAACTCAAATATCTCATAAAATAAGCGTCGCCGTGGGGGGGGGGAGGTGTACCAGGGGGTAGCCCTTCTCCACACCCTCCCCCTCCTCCTCTCACCACCCACTTCCCCCCTCCCAAACAGCCGTTTTAGGCTGTTTTTAAATAAACTTAAAAATCTTATAAACTAAGCGTCGCCGCGGGGAACAGCTATTATTAGGCTGAAACCTAAGTGTGATCCCCCCCCCCCTGACTCAAAGGCTGCAATAAGAAAGTACTTTAAATGAAAAAAAAAAACTACCGGTGCTATTATAGGGTTTTTTTTAATTATAACATCGTTTACTTCAAAATACAGTGTTATAATGTATGTGCCACAATTATTGAGTTCATAATCCGGATTTTACCATATGAGTGTAGATAAAATATTTAAATAACCTCCGAATTATAGCTAAGAAGCATCTCGATCACATCAGCTTTCAAACATAAAAAAGCGCATCAAAATTGTTCCTTCGTTTGGGAGCTATGATGCCGCACATAGGATATAGTGATACATACCCCCCTACCCTAAACTTATAACACCCCTCTCTTTGGAGTTCGGGGGTTAAAATACAATCTAACTTCATCATCAGTTTATTATATTCTCATTGTCTACCCTTAACTGCTGGGCCTCCTTAATTTTTTGTAAATTTAGATAATAGGAAAAAGGGTGCCTAGGCAAAGCCACCCTGGCTTGCTGTGGCTAAACCTAAACTAGGCAAAGCCAGGGTGGCTTTGCCTAGTTTAGGGCCTGTAGGATATACTAGTAATTAAGTAATTAGATTAAAAATTATAATTATGTATAATTGTCTAGTAATAAATAAATCTTTATCTTATAATCTAAGGTTGCCTGGAAGAGATCGATGCTTAGTGATAAGGCTACCGATTGTACTACTTTAAGGTCAATGTTCATCATCATCATTTCAGTCTTTAGCAGTCCACTGCTGAACATAGGCCTCCCCCAAAGAGCGCCACGACGAACTGTCTTGTGCCGCCTCCATCCACCGACTCCCTGCGATGGCTACAATGTAGTCCGTCCATCGTGTGGGGGGGTCTCCCTACACTTCGCTTGCTTGTTCGTGGTCGCCATTCGAGAACCTCTATTCCCCAGAGGTTGTCGGCTCTGCGAACTAAATGGCCTGCCCATTGTCACTTCAACTTGCAAATTCTGAGAGCTATGTCGATAACCTTGGTTCTTCTATGGATTTCCTCGTTACGGATCTTATCACGTAGTGAAACTCCAAGAATAGCTTTCTCCGTTGCACGCTGCGTGACTTTGAGCTTATTTATGAGACCAATAGTTAGCGACCACGTCTCAGTGTCGTATGTCATCACTGGCAACACGCACTGATTATAAACTTTCGTCATACGTGTAATAAATTTTATTACACATATGGTTTCGTCTTGAGGCTCTGCGGTATCTGTGACGAGATGTGGCGTAATTTCCCGAAAGCTGCCCATCCGAGTTGAATTCGTCGGTTGACCTCTTTGTCGTTGGATGTTGTTGTTGGATCTTCCCAGTTGGATCGTCTGACCCAAGTAGACATAGTGATCAACAGCTTCGATAATATCGTTCCCAAGATAGACAGGCATGTGTGCGACGTGGGCATTTGACATGATGTTTGTCTTACCCATGTTCATTTTAAGACCTGAAGATTGTTTTATTCTAGGGTATAAGCTGTCTCCATTCTAAATTTCATCAAAATCCGTCCAGCCGTTATCGCGTGAAAGCCCCCCAAACAAACAAACAAACAGACAACGTTTCACTTTTTTATATGTTGGTATGGACTAGTTTTCCCGCCCGCGACTTCGTACGCGCAGACTACTGTTTATCGCGAAAAAAAGTATCCCATTTTCTTCCAGGATATTAAAAACCAATGAAAAGTAGCTCTTGATGATTTTTGACAGACTTGCTATTTCGTTTCCATGGCAACCACAGAAATACTGTAATGGCAACCGTTCCTTATAGTAAGTAATCCATATTTTCCAGTTTTCCCGCAGAAACTTTCAATTTTCCAGGATAAAAAGTATCCTATGTTTTATTCTAATGTATAAGCTGTCTCCATTCTAAATTTCATCAAAATCTATCCAGCCGTTATCGCGTGAAAGCTACTCAAACAAACAAACAAATAAACAATCAGACAACGTTTCACTTTTATATGTTGGTATGGATGAGCATACGAGACCTGAACGTAGTGAGAGTGGAGGCGGCGAGCGAAGCGACCCGCCGACCCCCCAAGCGCAGTGAAGGTCGAGGGTGTGAGAACTACACATTTTTCACTTCTTTTTTTTCTAATTTACACTCGTGCCAATCCGGGGCATGTCGCTAGTAGTCACATAAAATATTTTTTTTTTTGCCCCTTCGTTTGTGGTTTTTAAATAGGTGTTTTAGAGTTATAATGAGGTTAATATGATACTTTTTTATGGCTCAGCTTAGATCATAGATGATGCCGCTCCCCCTCTCCATCCCTCTTACTAATAAAGAAATAGTAGTTTATGAAACGGTTGCATAATGAGGGTCATTAAAACATGAGAGTGAGTTTAAAAAAATAATTAACATATTATTAAATATTAATAGTATCATTCGAGTGTTTTAATACCTAGTTATGTGCCGTTTCATACTTTATCTACATTTACTTTTAATGAAAAAATAAATAATAGTTTAAAAAAACTAAAAAACACGCTTTATATAGAAAACCAAAGTAAAAAATAGAAAATAAATTTTAATAGTGTAAATAAGAAAAAAAAGATTGATTTCAAAAAAAAACGTGGGTTGCATGGGTCAAGTTATAAATATTTCATTGACAGATATGAGAAGAAGGATTATCATTTCGAATAATATCTTAAAAAGCACCCCACGCTTTTTTTAAATAAAACATTTTTTTCTTATTTACACTATTAAAATTTATTTTCTATTTTTTAGTTTGGTTTTCTATATAATGCGTGTTTTTTTAACTATTATTTACTGTCTACTTTTTAATTTGGTTTATTTATAAGAGCGTTTTTTTCTCGTATTTTTGCATTGTCATCGGTCTTTGACAGGTGTGCACAATTTGAATGAAATCAGGGGTGCTATTTTTGAGTATCACCGAGTGATTAAATATCACCGAAATGATAAAAAGTCACCGATTTCCCAAAAGTCGTATTTTTGAATTTCACTTGGTGATAAAAATATCATACGTATGATTTCGTTTACGAGTGCCACTCGTTTTGAAATCACCCGGTGATATTTTTGCAATTTCGTTCATAGTTTTTTATATTCAACTAAGTACTTTTCGTGTGTTGTTTTCCTAAAATACGAACAACGAATGAGATAATCTAGCAGCAAGCCTAGTATCAATACTAAAGATGACTCGTCAGATTAAGATACTGGGACTAAAGTTATGCTATGCATGAAGAGGCATTCTCAATGCCCACTAAGACATAGGTAATACCTCGTCAATCCGTCACAATTAAGTCAATGTTTTATTGTCTTCTCCTATTAGCTAGCACTAGCAGCCAACACCCAGTTGATAAGTACCTGTAGACACAGATTACCATAAATACTTACCTAGGTATCTTCTTTTTTCCTAGGTTAGGTGGTATCAGTAGGTAGGTACCCACAATACAGGGGTAGCTTATATGTAACATGTAACCCTATTTTGTTAGTTTAGCGCTCAAACTAATCTGAGATCTAGCACATGTACCTACTTATTTAACTATTCATTTATATATTTTTCAGATGATATGCTTCATAACATTAAAAAGAATGTATACCACATCCAGTGGTGGTTGTTTTAGAAGGGGTTGTTGGAAATCTATAGGTAATCTGAGGACTGATGTTCTATACAAGTTGATTTTAGCCTCTATGTGTTCCTGTGTGTGGAAGACCAAGAGTCAGTGACTTACCTATCTGCAATCTCTTTGTGCATTGATTGTTTGAAATTACAATATAGAAATAAAACATCATTTGATTTTTAATTTTAATAGTAGATACTTTGTAGAAACGTAGAATCATATTTATGTCACAATTTACAAAATAATTGCCATGTGGGCAGCTTCATAATAGGTGCACTCATTCTAACCCCATCGGTGCTGTGAGTGCATAGGGAATTCAGGAAATGGGCAGCAGCATTTTTCTGTAAGTATCAACATGTACTGTGGTCACCGCGCTGCCTACAAACGTGGTTATTATGGTAAATCGCCCCTATCATCGGGGAGGCCCATGTTCTGCAGTGGATTGTAGTCAGGTGCATTGGTGAATTATTGCTGGATGCTGGATTTGGTCACTTCAACTAAAACAATTTTTAAATGTTCAATTATATAGTAGATTTATGTCACTGCAGAAGAGCTGTGGTAGTCAAGTTGTAATATGTGCACTTTAATATTCAACAACACCGGGTTTCATCCATGTTAAGTGTGCATTTGCCATCAATGCATGCTTCAGAGTGAATGTTAAGCCGTTGTTGGAACCTATCTAGCGCCATTACAGACCAAAATATTATACAACAACGATGGGCTATAATGTATTTCTACCCTATCTTGCAGTGATGGAGATATTATGACTTTAGAATCTGTCCCTCTACTCCGACAAACTAAAATAACAAACTAGTTATGCAGAATGGAACCCGATGAAGCATTTATTGATGTAGTCAATAGTTGACATCCGCATGTTTTGGAAGATATACATGTCCAAATGTGATTGGTAGCAACGATTAGCTAAGTCAAGGGACTATCTGACTAGATAAATATAATGGTAAAACAATTGTTACAAAGGACACGGCCCGTTTTGCTAGCGCTTTCTGCCTAGTTATTAAAAGTTTATGTTCATCAATAATTTAATGTTATTTGTATTGAAGATTACCTTATTACTAATTGCAAATGAGTAACATCTCTCAAGAACTTCTAGTTTTAAAGATAATGACAAGATACTTTTTTACAAGTTGAAATGCTTAAAAATAGCTATAGAGGCTCTCAGGCACTCCATCTGAATTTGTTTTGAGAAAATCTTTTGAATTATAGAGTGTTTAATTGAACTATTTTTTCTATTAGTAGACTATTTTTAGATATAATCTTTACATAGCCCACTCAAAATTCATTTTTACATACTTACCTCAATTGATAGCCATCGTGTGAGCTTCGTAAGTAAATGCGTTGATAGTGAGGGAGGATACATTATACCTTCGCAAACGTTGCGTGGCTATCATGTGGCTATGCTACAGTAGATACACCTCAATCAAATCAGTCGCATAAATATTTATCCAAAACGTGAGCAAAACTGAGTCCGTAGTAACAAACGATGGTAAAGACATATTTGTAGAAGAAATCAGTCCGGGAGAAAAGCGAAAGTCGTCGGTTTTATAATTCACTAACAAGATCAGAATTAAATGGTACAATACACACGAATGCAAGTGCAACGGAGTCAATGCATAACTACTAAAACGTAGTGATTATATTCTCTTTGATAACTACAAAATGCAAAAAAGGATTCACAAGTGACATGACATTGTGTGATGTGACAGATGTCTGATATTTCTCGTAGTCCGTTTTTGCTAAGTGAAAAGCAAAATCGTATTGAATTATTTGTAAGAATGAAATAACAAACAAATAATCAGGTCAAAAAATGTTGCAATTTACAATATTATTTTTAATAAACATTGTGTGCATTCACTTTAATTATTGATTCATTTTTCATTTATAAGTTTATTTATCATCGTACATACATTTCGTTGAACAGAAAGTAAGACATTCAAAATGTCGTTGATTTTCAGATAGAACAATTTAATTACTTTTAATAGCAGCCCTTTAAAGCCTGGAGTTTTAGACATACATAACACATGCCGTAATTTCTATATATTTTTTGTGAATATTAATAGTTACCTGCAGTCAAAGTACGTTCTAGGCAAAAACTGGCCATGTCCTTTACATAATTGGTAGGTAGTAAAAATGATAATTACCTCCTCTCCTTTTAATCTTGCTCGCACTTTGTAATATGTTCCTTGACTTTGTATACATGCTTTCTTGGTGCCCAGAATGGCATTCGTAGTGAATGTTGCAGTAAACTGTATTTCTTACAATAATTTATTCTGACTGAGATCCAACAATGACTAATGTAGCAATGTCTTTTTGGCCAGAATATGGGCCCCAACCTTTCTTTATGGTATTGTAGCCATAATGTAGCGTTTTATTCTCTTTGTTATACTAATTATTCACTTCTCTATCACGTCCGTCGTAATAAAAGTAAAACTAACATAATTTTTCGAAGAAACGAAAACTCGACTTCAATCAGCTGATTTAGACCACAGATTAGACCATATGCATACCATCGTCTATGACGCGATTATTTTTGCGGGGGCTCAGCGGGAGTATGCGCTAACAAACCTAACCTGCAGTGCGAGCATGGATCTTATCGATCGATAAATTTACCGATTTTTTTAAATCAATTTTGACGTTAATATTCGATAATACGAGTTCGGTAGCACGGAACGTACTTTAATGACAACGACATAAATTCGATAAATCATATTTAATATATAGATTTATATCGACAAAAGGAAGCATGAATCTTATTTTTGACAATTGTTGTCAACATAATGTCGGTAATTTTACCGAATTTATCGAATTTTATCGGCTTTCCAAAGTTACACGACAAACTTTTTTTTTGTAAATTACTTTTCGTATTATAAGCCAAAACGTGGAGGTGTCAGAACACCGTGAGGCAAGTTTCAGGGATGCCAATGATCCTTTCGATCTGGAAGAACAGCATTTTAAGATTATTTTTAGAATTTATAAGGAAATTGCCCTCGCCCTCATTCAAGATGTTGAGGGCTAGAGTTGCCGCGAATACTCGCTATTATTCGGTATTCGGCATTACTCGACATTTTTTTGATATTCGTCGAATACCGAATAATAGCTAGTATTATTCGGCATTTGGCGAATAGTCTAAAATAAACTTTTAACGAACAAAAAACGAATGAGTTAAAAATAATCAATTTTTATTATTTTCCTTAATAAAACAATACACAGTATCAATTATTATCTGTAATAATATGTGCCTGTGCCTATCATATTAATGAAATTAAATTAGTTAGGCTTTTTGATTAATATTTAAAATCCAACAGAGGCAGATTGTGGTGCAAAAAAAAACTATTTTTTCTGCACGTTCGGGAGCAAGTCGGTTTCGCTTTTCCTCATAAACTAAACCTGCCTCGGAAAGTAGCCTTTCTGAATAAACAGAGCTTGCTGGTGTGATTAAGTATTGTTTAGCAAGCTTACTTAAAGTAGGAAATCTATTCTTATTGGTACTCAAAGCCCACCATTCATATGGGTTTATTTTTCTGTCAGCCTTTGCTAATGCGATGTAGTGGGTGATTTCTTCAGCAGTGGCATTCTGGGGTTGCTCTTCAATAGGCTGCTCTATAGATGATTCTTCAAAACATGCCCAAAATAGTTTATGAGTTTCTGAATCGACATGCTCACTTTCATTGTCTAAACGAGACCTTTTGGATGCCGTTTCTGGATCCGAATCATCATTTTCGTCATCTAAAGAAAGCCTAAGACATTCTCTGAGCGCAGCTCTACGGATCCGTTCAACTTGGGTAGCGTCAAAGTAAAAGTCCTTGTAGCGGGGGTCTAAAAATGTCGACAAGTAATATGTCTTCCTGAAGCATAGATCGTCCAAGTTAAAACGTGCTTGCATATTTTCTATTAACGCCTTTCTAAAATCATCAACGTGTGCAGTTTGTTGAATCAGCGCTTCTTTCATTAGGTATCTGGTTAATGAAACAGTGCTAGGTATCACATCTGATATAGGCATATGTGGAACTCGTGATTTTTGCTATCTCTTCGAAAGGTTTTAAGAGCTTTAACAGATGTTCTATAACCTCCCATTGATCACTGGTCAAATTTTCAAAATTCACGCTCCTTGATTCTGAAATATACACCGAAATTGCTCTTTTTTGCTCAAATAGACGCTCCAGTAGGTAATATGTTGAGTTCCAGCGAGTTTGAATATCTTGAATCAGTTTATGCTTAGGAAGTCCGAGCTCAGATTGAATACTTTCAAGTTTTGTATATCCTGAATGATTAAAATGTGTCACTATGCGGCGGGCACTAGTAAGAATTTATTTTATTGGAAAACTGTTATCTAATGCATTATTTATCACCAGCTGGAGAGTATGTATGAAGCAACGCTCTGAAGGAAGTAGAGTTTCCTAACTCCTTTAACCATATTCGCCCCATTATCGTGAACAATCGCTTGAATTTTAGAGATGGGTATGTCCCATTTCGTTACACACTGTAACAGTTCTCTTTTGATATTTTCTGATGTGTGTGTTTTTTAGTTTGCTAACCACTCTCTCATACATGTCTGGAATTACTTTCTCGGTGAAATATGTCCTGCCAGGAATAGTGTATTACGGCAAATCATTATTAATAAGACGTTTAAAGCCCACATGATGATCGACGATGGAAAGTGGCTCGTTGTCAATAGCGATCATTTCACCAATCAAGTAGTGATATTTTTTTGCTCGGCTATCATTGATGTCCCAGAGTTTTTTTTTTTTAAGTAGTTGTTGCAGTGACGGTTGCACCAAAGGCTGAATGGGCAACTGGGTGGATGAGGAAGTACTTGGAGATGATTCTGCGGGAGCATTATGTTGAGCATGACTACTTGAGCTTCCATAAATTTTACCATACTCATCTGGGTGTTTGAATTTCAAATGATTCTGTAAAGCCGTCGTTCCTGCTTTTTTTGCTGCTCTACTTATTTTTACACCACATAAATTATATTTTGCACTGTTTTCTTCCTCTTCAAAATGTAGCCAAACATGAGATTTTTTTCCTGGGTTTGGCATGATTGTTCTTCTTTTTAAGTAACACTTTAACTAATTAAGTATTCAAGTCTTTAATTCAATAGCAATTTTCAAATAAGTATAGCAATAAACAAATAAAAAACGTCAACCGATGTCGAAAATCAAATTATAAATACGTGCCGCCTACCCTAAACACGAGCGTTTTGATTGAGCGGGAAATCCCCTACAATAGTAAACGCTGGGTAATACAAAACGGGGTATTCCCCGTAAAATATGTATAAGAAAAGGGTTGCCAGCATTTAAAAATTAAAATACTACATATATATGTATAACATGAAACAGATTTCTTTAACTTTATTGTTTTTTTTTCTCACAACCTTAGAAGAAATTAGAAATATTTTTAATGTGCCTTATTTATGTCGAATAGTAATGTCGAGTTATTCGACTATTCGCCAAAGTGAATAACGATTAATCGGTATTCGACTATTCGCTATAACAACTATTCGCGGCAACTCTATTGAGGGCGTTTGAGAAAGATTCGATCTAATGGACTGCCTGCGCATGTTGTAGTATCTTTACATAATAATACCAAAATACTTAGTTACGTTTTTCCTATTTCCAAAAATTATCTTTTGTTGTGATTGTGTCTAATGCTCTAATTATTATGGTACCTAGTAGGTAGTCAGTCTAAAAAACTATCTGTATAATCATTGTTGTAGGTTCTATCAGCTGTAAGCTTTTTCACCGAGGGCAGTTGCACCAACCATGCATCGGCCAGGAATATAATATAGCACTAGGACAGCGCACTGTCAGACTTGTCAGGGAGGTGTCTCAAGCAATTGTGCAACGAGTTATGGCTAGTTATACTTTAGGTTACGTTCAAGGAATATACTACTTTATGGTAGTTAGGTAGAATTCCAAATGACAGAAGTTTCTCCGTAACAACTCAAAATAATAAAAATCTGCAAAATTGTCAAAAAAAAAATTTTTGACTATTAGTCGTCTATCTGATATATGGTATAGCCCACGAGTTGCCATTTGTTGAATCGATAAACTCACGACGTGTTATCGAATCAATAAAATTTACCGAGAGGCTAAATCCATGCTACCGCATTTTGATAAAATTGATAAAAAAGAACTGTTTACCGATCGATAAATTTATCGTATTTTATCGATCGATAAGATCCATGCTCGCACTGCTGCACTGTAATGTGATCGTTATACCTTTCGGTGTGGCCATACCTTGAAAAAATAAAAAACTGGGGAAATGTGGTGAGATATGGGGGAAAGTTAGGGGAAGTGAGAGGTGGGGGAAATTGAGGGGAGGCATTCCCCCCACTATTCCCCCTTTCTCCCACTCTGCCCCACCCTTCCTATTAGCCTTTTCCCACTTTGCAGTACCTGCCCCACTTCTCGCACCCTTCCTCGACTTCCCCCACCATTTGTCCACTTTTCCCTACTCTTCCCTCACTTTCCCCCACCTTCCCTCGCTTCCCTAACCTTCATCCCCCATTATTTCCCCATTTTTTTTCTAAGTATGGCCACACCGAAACGATCGCGCAGCGATCACTTTGCAGGGCAGGTTAGGTTTTCTAGCTGAATACGGCCCCAGCTCATCTATACATATATCTATTTTTCCCGCCCGCGACTTCGTCCCCTCGGACTACTGTTTATCACGAAAACAAGCACTACTTCTAGGATATTAAAAACCAATGCAAATGTAGGTATAGCACCAATGCTCTCTTGATGTTTTTTGACAGACTTGTTATTTCGATTTCATGGCAACCACCGACCAATCTGTGATCCAATTTCCCCGTGGAAACTTTCAATTTTCCGGGATAAAAAGTATCCTATGTTTTATTCCAGGGTATAAGCTATCTCCATTGTAAATTTCATCAAAATCCGTCAAGCCGTTATCGCGTGAAAGTTCCCGAAACAAACAAACAAACAGACAACGTTTCACTTCTTTAAATTGGTATGGATAAAGCAATAAGAACGAAAAAGTATGTACAACAAAGATAATTTTAGGGCATTTAAATTTAAAAAGTGTCTGTGTTTTTTTGTTAGTTTGTGTGTGTTTGTTCGCGCATCACGATGCATCACGCATGTTATTTGTGGACCAATTGTGATGCGGTTTTCACTGTTGGATAGCTTAGGATTTGACTTAAAAACTAGTACCCAACTGTACTGGTATCTCGATAAGACCGAAAACTCGATGACGAGACTCGATGGATCCGTATAAGACGAGAAATCGATAAAAACTTTTTGATGGCTGAAGTAACTTTTATCAAATGTTGGTATATTGGTATTTAAGGTTTTGGAATAGCACATAGAGTACTTTTAACCTAGAGAAATGACCACGCGTGCGAAGCCGCGGGTACAGCTAGTATTCAATAATTTTGTTCGCTGTCGGGTTTTTGTACTTTTATAATAATTTTACTTGTTCTCAAGGTATTAGGTTAGGTTTATTTTTAAAGTTTTAGACTTATTTAATTAGGACATGCTTTAGGAGTAGGAAAAGGCAAATGGTATAAAAATATAAGTTCAGAAAGTAAAACCAGACTATGGTCTTAGTGGACTAAAAAGTCGCACATAAAAAAATATTCTAACATTTTATAAATTTAAAACTTTAGAGCCGGGGGAGTGCGCTTTGCGTACTAGGTTAAATAACAATTCTAAAACATTTGAATATTCTTGTTTGTGACTTTTTAGTCCAGCAAGATTGTAGTCGGATTTTAGTTTTTTAAATTACATTTTTATTTAAAATATAATGGGGCTATAATTTATATATTTTTGAAATGTGCTAATTAAGCCCTTTCATTTGATACTCAACAAAGAAAAAATTTATATTACTCTTCTTTATGTCCTCTAGAGGGCGCCATATTCAATTTAATGTGACGTCATATAACCAGCCACCATTGAACCAGCGGACGATGAAGACACTTCCAACTATATCTCATTTGTCAAATTATGATGAGTAGTTTAGAAATTACGAGGGAAAAGCTGATTATACCAACATACTCACCCATATACATATGTTCTGGTTAAAATCATAACCCTCTTGCTTCCCAGTAGTCGGGTAAAAATTTACCTATGTGCTTCAGTTGGCTGGGTTGTTTTAAATGCTTTAATTAAATAGAAGATTTATCTATTGACCCAGTTTGGTGAAATTCTAAGGAAATATCATCAAATTTTCTACAAGCATTTGTCTTTAGAATAAGGTGACACAGGTTATAGATCAGCGCCCTATTTCATAAAACTATAGTAGACTGACAAATGTCAATCAACAAATGTCAGTCAAAGTACCAAAATGCATTTCATAAAAACCCAACAATTCATTCAATGAAATGTCAAAATATTACTAAATGTGTTCCATAAAACAATAGTAGTGACCGGCAGTCAACCGACAATTTTCTAACAAATGTCAATAGAAAAACGTTTTATGAAACGGCAGTTGCTTAAAAATTACTACGATTTGTAGAACTGTCGTGACAATTGTGACAGCCGAAGCTTTACCCATCACACTATGACTGGCATTGTGAAATGCAATATGACTGACAATCATCAGTCCCGTCGTGTTTGTTTGTTATATGAAACGCAGGTTTGGTGTATTCAACTGACATTTGTAGTTTTATCATGATTTGTCGCTTTATGAAATGGGGCACAGAAATGATTAAATTTATGGCATCTTTTATTTTGTATCAAAATTATTGGTGTGTTTAAATAAAAAAACATTTAATTTTGTACAAATCAAGCCTGATTGTGTCATTAATTGTTTGCAGATTTTTGCCTATGCATACTTAAGTTTAGCTCTTCTATACTAAAGATTCTATCCATCATTGGTTATAGCAGTGCAATATTTTTAAAAAGGGGGGAATCTTGATTCATTTGTAAGGGGAAGCTTGAAATATTGTATAATTGTGACATTATAAAATATGGCTGAAATATTAGGTATATCCCCATATAGTGTTAGATGCTCTCTTCTCTAATGAAGCACCAGTAGAGTCAGAAAGGTGTTTCCTTTTCCTAGGCCAGATTCAGCTCTGAATGGTCACATGAAAATGATTAGCTTAGTAGTATACTAGTGATAGCTAGAATTCAAGGATACCGGGTTTGGTCCTCAGTTTCGCACCAATGACTTTTCAAAGTTATGTATTGTTTTCCATTGCTTCATGCTCCGGGGGGCATCTAAGCATTGGTTTGGACTTTTATTTAGTAATAGCAGTTGTTAAGCCATTTCAGAGGCCACCGGGCAGTCTGACAGCTTCTGGCACTAGAGGCATAGATGACACAACATGATTTTTAATATTTTATGTGATATGTGATGAATGTTGCCTACCTAAAATAAAAGCTTTATAATTGAAGTTGAACTAGAACTCCGATTTAATAATTAACTATTGTCAGACTGAACTGAATTAAGATAAGATCACAGTAACTGAGCTTGGAGGTAAAGCTAACCTACCACTACCTTAATAGCAAGAAAAAATTTACTTGTTTATCTGTTTTCTTTCTGAACTTTTTAATTTAGCGGGAAGTACCTACCTTCCTTCTACAATACTGGGTGAAAGGGGAATGATAGGTGCCCTGCACAATACTTTATCAACTTCTCAAGTATGAATGTTTGTTTATCTTTAGGATGATGAGACTGGCCTAAAATAAAATCATTCAAACTGGCCAGTTATTCTTTGGATGCTGGTTGGTAATAAAAAAAATACCAGTCCTTTTGGATCGGAAGATGCACAGGAATATTATTTTTTCTGCTAATAAGGTACAAACTCACCGATGATTGAAATCCAATACGAAAATCTTTATATTATGAAAACTGGCACATTAAAAATGCAAAAAAAACAAAAGAATTTATCTCTTTGACGCTGTCTGAAAATCAACAAATCAAATCAAACAACTAAAGAAAACCAAACCAAAACCGGAAACGGACATGATTTACAACTAAATAGCAAGGGCCAAAGACATCAGACCAGCTAGGGATGTACTTACGTTAGAATTAAATCGAGGAAGGATATAAAAAATCGAATGGCTGTTCCCATAATAATTAACGTGTTATTAAGTACTCTTATTAAATTATTATTTTTTATTTAATACTGATACCACCAATAACGAAATGAACAATTCAACAACTTTGAGTGAGGATCGTCTGGCCGAAATCAAAACAACACATAAGTTCAAAAACTAAAACCCGACTACGATTGGGTAAAAATTGCCTATGGCTATGACACTTGCGATGAACACGAATCGATGGTCTTATCTTCCATCATACCTTCAATATGTTGGTTGTGAAAAAGGCACCATAGGCAAGTATTGGAAGACAAATTCCATGTCTCTACCTTTGTAGGAACGGAGATCCATAGGCAATAGAATAATTACCTGATCTTCCATCAAATCTTCAGAATATTATTTGTAAAAAAAAACTCATTAAGTAAGTATAAAAAGACAAAATCCCATTATTCTACCTTTAGTAGGAACCGAGATCTATGGGCTCATGGCCTGGTCAGCTATCAGATCCTCACTACCCTTATTACAAAACCTTCCAGGGACATTAAAAAATAGGTACATTCTAAAGCCGCGTTGACACGATCAGTCTGCTCGGTCCTATCGCACTCGGGTACCTACTTGGACGGCACTCGTATTGTGGCAACCCACAATCCGAGCGCACTCGGATGATAGTATCCGATCTGTGTAGACTTAGACCTCGTTCTACTTTTCTGAGCTAGCTCGTATACGAGTTGGAAAACAAAATGGCAGCTATTGAAAATTTACAAGCGTCTCGTCAACATCTTTTGAACTGATCATCAAAAATTAAAACCCTGAAAAATAGCCTATAACACTCTATACATGAAGACAAATCGAATAATAAAATCGGACCAATAGGGGCGAATGTTCGCTATGGTGGAACATCCACATACCTACATACATATGTCCATACAATGTCATACATAGATTGTTAAACTCATTACCCTTCCCTTGCCTCGCCGTAGTCGGGTAAAAAGTGAGCGTGACACTAGGTGAGGTCAGCAGCTCACAGAGCCACTATTTTATTCTAGAATTGTCTTCTCCGTTGAAGAAACGATTTCCACGAAAACGAATTTGTTGACGAAAAACCTTAATTAAACTTGTATTTATTTGTCGTATTAAACTACTCACACACAATAAAGTCGTGGTCAAAACGCACCTATGTTCAACTGACTTAGCACCAGTCGGCGCAGATAAATGTGTATTGATTTTATTTTGAGAATCAGTTAATAAGTTACTGGTATGAGTGGACTTCAACAAATACCGAACCACACGGGACCGAAATACTGAACTTACTGTTATTGTTATTACTTGCTGTTATTGTAATAATAATTGTTTGGTAAGTAATACTCTTCTGTATAAAACATTTTTCCAAAAAAATTAAATCGACTTCATAATACTCGTAAAAATGTTATTTTGTAAACTACCAATAAAAAGAATGAAATAATTACAATTGAGCCAGAACAGTATCACTTTTTCGAAATTACCAACGTAATAATAATGCATAAATACAACATAAGTTATGAAAGAGTTTTTTGAAGGCGGTGCCAAGCCGAGCCATAATTATTAATATGGCTTGATGTGCTATATAAAATAATAAACTTTTAAAGTACTTATCTACAAAAACTTTATCATTTACTAAGGGCCGTATTAATAAACCGATCTCAACTCCAAGAGCGCTCTTTAGAGCGATGTCAAGATGCAAATCTAATTAATAAACACATCTTAAGCTGTTGATTGAGATGCCGTAATCAGCTGAGTTAGCGTTTAATAATAAATAAATTTTGACTCTCAAGGACGCACTTGAGATGCGCTTTGTGATGCAGAATGTTGAGTGCAGTCGATCCGTGACTTGAGAGCGTGATTGCCAGTTGCTAGAATCAAGGATTTAGAAAATATTATTTCAGAAGTTGATAATTATAATTATATTAACCATCATTACAAGAATATTTTTATATTCCTCTGGGAATAAACAAATTTATTTGGCATGATTGCGAAAAGATCCGAAGATTTGGTAGATATCAAACCTGGCGAGGACTCGCTGAAGTCTTAAAAGATCCGAAATCTTAACCAAAGGATACGCGCTGGAAATACTGCATAGCCAATAAACGAACTTTTATTTTCATAAATTATAGTAATTTATTGATGAATTGCGTTAAGTTCTGTAATAGATAGTGTAACTTTGAAAATATAGACAAATATTATGGCCTACATCCTTTCTACAAAAAAAACTAAAGTAAGGTTATGATAATTATGTAGAAAATAAACATTACGTTTAATATAATCGCATTTAATTTAATTCACCTACATCGAAGTAATACATTTTAACCTTACGCTATATCTTATTTGAGCAAAAACCAAACTTTCAATAAAGAAAATAAATCGTTCAAAATCTGCTCGTATGACTCTCTTGTTTTATCTCTTCTGCGTTTCGTGTTTTTTATCAGGGTGCGTCATAGACAACTGCATATTACTTCGGCCGTAGATAGGTATGTATTAATTTTGTAAAGATATTAGATTTAGATGCCTGGGTTTGGCACCGCCTTCAACAAACACTTTCTTATCTTATGTTGTATTTATGCATTAATATTACGTTGGTAATTTCAAAAAAGTGATACTGTTCTGGCTCAATTGTAATTATTTCATTCTTTTTAGTGGTAGTTTACAAAATAACATTTTTACGAGTATTATTAAGTCGATTTAATTTTTTGGAAAAATATTTGATTTTTTGATTTTTAGTGGTTTAAGCAAACATCGGAAGGAATATATGCCAAAGAAAAAAAGTAGACACACTCACTTTAGACTCAAAGCGTTGGTAAATTAAAACTAAGAATGAATAAAATCTACATATATAACAACTGAATTAGTTTTGACCATTTTCCATCATTTTGTTGTTGCGTTCCTGTGACTACCTTCCGGTTCCATCATCAGACCCTGAAAACCACATAAAACCAGAGAACTCAAACCAAATGAGCCCAAACTCGAACGCGTTCCATCATTTTGTTGTTGAGTTCCTGTGACTACCTTCCAGCTCCAACATCCCTGGATACCACATAAAACCAGAGAACTCACCAAGACAAACCAAATGAGCACAAACTCGAAAGGGTTCCATCATTTTAGTGTTGAGTTCCTGTGACTACCTTCCGGCTCCATCATCAGATCCTGAATACCACATAACACCAAAGAATTCATCAAGACAAACCAAATGAGCCCAAAAACGAAGGGATTCTATCATTTTGTTGTTGATTTCCTGTGAATTCCTTCCGACTCCATCATCAGACCCTTAATACCACATAAAACCAGACATGATCTCATCAAGACAAACCAAATGAGCCCAAACTCGAAGGGATTCCATCATCTGATTGTGTAGTTCCTTTGACTACTTCTACTACTATTACTACTACTACTACTACTGCTACTACTACTACTACTGTAGTTTTTAATTGTCATCAGAACTATACCCATCTGCAAAACTTCAGTATCTTTGGACGTCCTTAAATTGTTCAAAATTGACTTGCAATCCAGTCCTAAACATTATACTCCTAACACAGTGAAATTAATTAAAGCTTGTTTAAAGCTGCTAAACCAATTTTGATGAAATTTATACAGTGCCACACTAGAGGTCTTCTTATTCAAGTAAAAACAATCATATAATTCGTTTCAGAAATCCTATGATATTAGAGAACATAAACTAAAAAACAAATTGTTTTTTTTTTTTTAAATAAAACTACTGAACCAATTTTGATGAAGTTTATATGGGACTACACACAAAGATTACCCTTTTGAATAAAAAAACAACCATCTAAATCGCCTTAGAAATCCTAGAGATAAACACAAAATAAAGGCAACATAAACACAAAATCGAATGGATTTACTCAACAAAACTCTTTATTCTCAAAAAAGTGCTTAACCAATTTTGATACAATTTATATGGGACCACCTGTAGTGTACGCTTTTAAACAAAAAATATGTTTTAAATCGGTCCGCTATTGATGGAGATATGGACCGACACACATAAAAAAAGAAAAAAAAAACATACATACAGCCGAACATATAACCGTCTCCTTTTGTGAAGTCGATTAGAAAAGGGATAAAACACGTCTCGTCTCGTCACGTCATCGTTGTTTTATGGGTCATCTCAACTCGTCTCGCAAGAAGACTTGACATTCCAGCCTCCTGAACAGGCCGGGTTTCGCGGAGGATTTAGCACCATAGACAAAATACACACAGTGAGGCAGGTTATACAGAAGTCTTAGGAGTATAACCAGACCCTGTGTCTTGCTTTTGTGGACTATGAGAAGGCCCTTGCCTCTGTTGAAACCTGGGTGGTTCTGGAGTCATTGCAGTGTTGTCGAGTGGACTGGCGATACATCGAAATGCTGAGGTTTCTGTTTGATGCCACGACTTGTACAAGTACAAAACCAGCAGACTAAACATTTTCAACTGCACAGGGGAGTGGTCTCACTCCCCTGTGCAGTTGAAAATGTTTGTACTATTATTTATTATTTATTCTGTGACATCGGGATGTTATATCCCTGAAACTGTTCACTAATGCCTTGAAAGGTATGTTTAAGTCGTTGGATTGGAAAGGAATGGGCATTAATATCAATGGCGAGAACATCTCACACTCACGATTTGCCGATGATATCTTCCTAATAATGGAGTCGCTGCAGGACTTGCAAAGTATGCTGACCAACCTAGATGATGCTTCTTGACGTATAGGTCTCAAAATGAATATAGATAAGACCAAGATCATTTTCAATTATCTTATTGTCCCGGAACCGGTTGCAGACAATGGTGTACCTCTTGAAGTTGTCCAACAATATGTTTACCTTGGGCAAATATTGCAATTAACTATGAACAACTTTGAGAAGGAAGCAAACAGAAGGGTTCAGCTAGGTTGTGCAGCATCCCCCCCGCGGCTTCCCGCCTTGACGTGGCGGGGGGGCTCTAGTAGCCGTGGTTATCCTCGGACCACGGTGAAGCTAAGAGGAACCCGGGGCCGCGCTGGCAGGGTGCTTCTGGCCGGCCCAAGGAGGGGCCGCTTCACTGGGCTTTCCTCCACAAGCCCACGCTGAAGTGGCCACAGTAGGTTGCGGTGCTGTATGGTGTTTGCGGCATCGCAACTGAGGTGGGGCCCGGGTGCTCGGCACCGGCTCGAGGAGGGGGGGCCCGGGCACTTTGGTGCAGGCTCGAGGAGGGGGGGCCCGGGCGCTTGGCGCAGGCTCGAGGAGGTGGGGCCCAGTGCGCTTGGCGCAGGCTCGAGGAGGTGGGGCCCGGGTGCTCGGCACCGGCTCGAGGAGGTGGTCCGCTTTTAGTACTACTGAATATCAGAAGTGCTCGAAGTGGACGTGCTCCATGGCTTTCCGAATCTGGCGTCACTGTATAAGGTGCAGTGGACCGGACAGGCTTCCTGGCGGCAGTCGTGTAGCTGTGACTGTACTGGGAGGTGGCATTAGATTTGGGAGGCCATGGAGCGGATGTTGCGTCCGTTCTCTGCGCTGCTGCCGGGCAGTCTGTTTCCACACGGGTTGGTCGGTAGTGGTGCGGGGAATGTGATGTGCAGGGGAGGGGTGGGGCAGGCGCTTTGGTGCAGGCCCCAGGAGGTGGTCCGCTCTTGGCACTACTGTATGGGCAGTAGTGCCTGGAGTGTGACGTGCTCCATGGACTCATAAATCTGGCGTCGCTGTTGGTGCAGCGCCGGATAGTCCGCCAGCTATAGCTGTGGCTGTACTGGACGGTGGGCAGATGTGTGAGGCCATGTGGAGCTCAACGCCGGGAGTCGGAGGAGGAATTCATTCCCTTCTGACCCCCCTGAGGCCTAGGTGGTGGACACGGGGGTGTCTGCCCCAGCATAAGGCCTCGAGGTGGCGCGCACGGTGTTCTGTGCGCCCCTTAATGGCGTTCATGGGATGGGGAATGGCTCAGCTCCATCCGAGCCAGGAGGGGGTCCTCAACAGGACCAGCGCCGTCGGGGCCGCGGACGAGTGCGAAAGCGTACCCGTAGCCCCGGCACAAGGCGTACTGTGGAACACCGTGGGGTTTTAGTCGGTAAGAGTCCGACATAACCACCTTGCTGCCCCCGCAGCTTGGTGGTATCCATGAGGATTTCACCACGTAAAAAAAAAAAAAAAAAAAAAAGGTTGTTTAGCATTCGGCAAGCTTTGCAAGTCTTCTCATCGTCCATACCACAGTGCTTGAAGAATAAATTCATAAATCAGTGCGTCCTACTAGTCATGACCTACGGATCCGAAACGTAGACGAAGAAAATAGCATTTTAAGAGGTTCAAAAAGGGGGTCAAAGTTTTAACAAAATATCTGTCTGTGATATTTTGTGAAAAGTAAAGTGAGTGTGTCTGTATTTTGAAGACACTGTTGACATTAGACAGTCCAAATGTTGAATGTAAACTCCCAAAATGAAATAAACTTACACATGATTCAGGAATTTTCACAATTTTCATAAATAAATTGTCAGGCAAAAAAACCATAATGACTGGCCTAAATTGGTAAAATTCAAAATTACCGCGAGAAACAATGCAGTACCGACGAATCCAGTAGGTAGTAGTACAGAATAACCGACACGTTGAAATGCCGATGTTCAAAGCGAAAGTTTGATAGCCGAAGAAGAGTCAATCGCCGACGATCTTGATATAAATTTTAGAATGCCTTGGATTACAAATCGTCAGACACATCGTGCAAATCCTCTGGCACAGACTCTTGTGCGGGTGAATACCTGCGTGTTCACCCGCACGTAATGCTTCAAAGGCCTTATGACTTTTTGAAAATATAGGTAAATTATTAAGTATAAAATAACCCGACTGCGGAAAAAACTAAAAAGAGGCACACAAGCTTGATTTTGAAATATAAGTTCGCAGTAATTATTACAATTTAAGTGGTTTTCTTGGTGAGGCTGAACTATGGTATAACATGTTTGTAGGAGCAAAAAAACGTGGTACAGAGCGAACTGAAGGAAATGGATTTAGTTGCGCTAGTTAAAGAAGCACAACTGTTCTGTCCCACCATTAAACAGGCGCATACTAAATAGAAAAAAAACACTTGCACGTGAACTTTCGATAGGTCATTCAGTTTCAGTACTGTAGAGTAAAAACTTGGTTGCGGCATAGATAAATTATATTTTTGGTTGCGGTCAACAATGACAGAAAACTGGCTTGTCATCCGCTGCATGATGAGATTGATGAGTGTGCATAGGAAGAGGTTTCTCGTAGCACAAAATATATTTGGAAACTAAATTTTATCTAAAATTCGCCTTCAAAAGCTATTATTGATATAAGTTCAGTAAATAAATACCCTTTTTTTAATTCGTATACCACTTATCGAGTTTATTTACTTCTGCCTTGTACTATTATTTATTCTGTGCTACTGCCCCACCCCTAAAAAAACCTAGGTAGTAGTAGTATAGAATAGAATAGAATAGAATATTATTTATTCACTTAGAATAGAGTCAGTAATTACAATATTACGGTCTTAGTATTTTAGAGTATCATCTATTTCGTCATACAATGACATGTGAATGTTTGAGTCAAAATAACTCGTTAATTGAGTAATCATTTTTAGAGCTGAGGTACAACATTCGGTTTTTCACAAAAAGCTTATTTGATAGGCGTTTTAAGTCTTCCGGTATTGCATTATATACTTTAATGCACATACGTAAAAAGTCATGTTTGGAGCTATGCTGTATACATGTTTCTTCGGGTGTCGAGTATTTCTTGGACACAATTCTCTAGCTGTTTTAAAAAATACCAGGTTTTTATGAACGAAATTTGCTAGCTCAAAAATATACATGCAGGGAAGTGGAAGTATACCTAACTCACTAAATAGAGGCTTGCAAGATTCATACGGTTTTTTTCCCACAAATCGCTCTAATGCATTTTTTTTGACAGAAAGACTTTATTGAAGTCCGTTGAATTGCCCCATATGATCAACCCATATTTTAGAATCGAAGCTACGTGCTCATGGTAGGCAGCTAAAAGTGTTTCAAGTGTTGTTGTTCTTCGTAACCTGTATAAGACAAATACAAATCTGTTTAGTCTATCTATGACATTCGCTACGTGAGATTTCCAATTACAATTACTATCGATAATTATCCCCAAAAATTTTGTTTCTTTAAGTTCTTCAATTACTTGGTGTTGGTAGTTTAGATTCAAGTTGTATAATTTACATCTGTAGTTATTGAATTGTATATAATTAGTTTTTTTCAAATTTACTTGTAGATTGTTACTCTTTAACCAGTTTATTATATAATTAATAGTTAAATTTATATCTAATTCGTATTTGGCAATATTATTGTCATTACATGTTATCACAGAAGAGATGTCATCAGCAAATAGTATACATTTGTTAGACGTTACGTTAGGAAGATCATTAACGAACAGTTTAAAAAGTAGTGGCCCAAGAACGCTGCCTTGGGGTATACCACAATTATTTAATCTAAATGGCGATCTATGATTTGTTTAAACTGATTTATTATCTATACTTTCTATATCTGTACATTGATGTCTGTCACTTAAGTATGACTTTACCCAATTTAATGCCATGCCCCTAATTCCAAGTTTTTTTTTTTTTAGCTTTGAGCGGATGCGAAACGAAATCAAAAGCACGTGTCATGTCAAAAAATACTACTGTTGTTGGTTTTCTATTATTTACATTACTACTTATTTCATTTACCAAGTTAAAAACTGCTAGAGAAGTTGATTTATTTGTTTGAAATCCATATTGTTCTTTATTTAAGACGTTATACTTCAACATAAATGACATAATTCTTTTGTGCATTGCCTTTTCAAACAGTTTTGAAAACACCGTTACTAGTGTTATAGGACAATAATTGCTCAAAAGAGCCTTATCTCCCTTTTTATATAAAGGTTTAACAACTGAATACTTAAATTTGTCTGGAAATCTACCATTTTTTAAAGATAAATTAATTAAATAGGTTAAGACCGGCCCTAACTCATTTTGAAAAGCTTTTATGATTTTTGTAGAGACCTCATCATAGCCTACTGAATTTGTATTTTTAAGAGATATTATCATATTATTAATTTCGTTTATACTGCATGGCTCTAGATAGATACTATTGTTGAGGTTTAGTTTGTTAGTAGTTTTCTGGTCATTATTTAAATTTAAGTTGTCGTTAGTCAACTCTATTAGATAATTATTGAATTTACATGCGATGTCATAGAGGTTTGTGGTTATTTCACCATTTATATTTAGTTCACATATATTATTATCTGTTGCTTCAATTCGTCATTTATCAATTTCCATGATGCTTTGCATTTATTTTTGAACACTATGTATTTGTCATTGAATATTTTTTGTGACAACCCTATACATTTTCGTAATAGTTTTGAGTTCTTTTCATATTTAAGTTTATTTCGCCGAGACTTACAGTCATAGAAATTATACCGTAGGGTCCTTTTAGTTTTGCAACAGACTTTTAAACCTTTTGTAATCCACCGTGGAGCTTTATATTTGTTTGTAATTTTAATCTGGTTCATAGGGAAACAAAGCTTATAGAACATAATGAAGTCGTCATAAAATAAATCAACAGCTTTGTTTAAGTCATTTTGGGTGTAGACAGCCGTAAAAGATAGTGCTGATAAGCAGTCGCGAAATTTATTTATATTTTCAGTACTATAATCCCTTTTATGGATATAATAGTACGAAGCTATTCTTGTTTTATTTTTTATTGGAATGTTTAGAACCTGTGCAGTGTTATGATCAGAAAGGCCCAGAGGCAGTATCTTGCCTGTTGCTCCTTTTATATTACTCAAAATATGATCTATACAAGAGTTTTTTCTTGTTGGTTCAGTTATATGAAAATTTAAGTTGAAATTTTTGGCAAGATAGAGAGTTCAGTACTTGCATGATTGGGTTTTAACGTATTTATATTCAGATCACCTGCCAACACGATTTTATTTTTTGAATTTTGGCAAAGATTATGCAAAAAACATTTCAATTTTGATAGAAACTCATTGACGTTTCGAACTCGCAACTTTTTGTGTTTTGCTGACATTTTTAAGCCTCATTGCAGGTAGTAGGTACGCCCATGGCTGGAAGGAAATGTTTATATATTATTAATATTGATTCCAAAGGTAACTTCCCATAATGGGATAACCATAAACAGAGTTCCGATTCTTAGATGTACTAGTTTCTATGAAAACTCCCACACTTGTTCGTAACATCTGAATTCCGAACGGGCGTCTTGGGGACCCAAATCGGAAATGAAAAGGTGACTTTTTTTTAAATATTTAAGCAAAACTCGAGCAAAAACTAGGTTTTCGATACTCACTGAACCAAATCGACACCATGGGCCCGACCACATAACTTAGCTTCAATCGGATTCTCAGTATCGATATCACTAATGCCTTGCGATAGAGTCGAAATTGCTATGAAAAAAGTGATAATCCGATTGTAACCAAGTTATGTAATCGGGCCACTGATGGCAAGACGATTGACAAATGCTGTCTGTCATGTCACTACTGTCAGAGTCATCTGTCTGTCATTCAGTCAGTACATTCTTTCTTTCATTCATTTCATTCTCAATTCTCAATATGGCCGATAGTTTATTTATATAGGAGTTGAGGTGTTTTTGTGCGATTATTTACTTTCATACTTGAATGACGATTGTTTATTTTAATGACTTAGTTTACTGAAGTTTTACGGAATGTTTCCTCTTACTCCTCCAGTCGTCAAACGGCTGTTGGGGTGGAAAAAAGGGCCGGAAGGATCTTCAGTCGCAGAAGATAAGTGGTCTGAAAAAGCAGTGAAAAGTTTGGTAAAGAAATTGAAGAAAAGTGGTGCCCTCGAAGAGTTGGAGAAAGCTATCTCGAGCCAAAACAGTCATACTAAATGCGTTACTATACCCAGGTGAGTCAATTCTAAGTATTGATTTAGATTTTCAGTCGTAATTCGTTTGTATAGAATGTGACGTTTCCTTCCTGTAGGTGTGCTACTGCGATACGACTATTGTATCCTAATCTCTATTTCAATCAGTCTAAGGCTCAAAATTTTATACACCATTTAGTTTAGAGAAATGAATCAAAGTATACTCGCAAATTAGAAGTGAACAAGAGTTTTAATTATTAAACATCAAGGGCATGGAGGGAAATTTTATAGGAGATAGACTAGCTTTGTTCGTAGTTTATTTAGAATAGAGCAGCTGACTGATTTTGTTCAATAATTTGTAGTTTTCCTTGTTTTCGTTCGGAAATCCATAGTAGTTTTTTTATAACTCGACTAAATAGTGCGGTGCCATTGATCCGAGCGAGTTCACACACAAGGATAACCATCTCGATCTAGTCGATTATTACCAAAGCAGACAGGACGCAAAATCGGAAAGGTCAAAACACCGACCGTCCGTCCGTCAAAAACAAATGAAATACAAGCCAGCCTGTGATAATATGGCGGCCGTGTTTTGGACCTTGCAATATTATTTTTAGCCTTAATTCTCTAGTTTTGCAAAGAAATAGGGAATTTTGATGGTTTCATTGTATTTCGTGCGTGAATTAAATCTGACTGTGTATCCTTGTGACCTTTGAGGTAATTTACGTATTTTCGGTGTTTCCTACTGTGAAATTACGTGTAATAATATATGCACAAATAACATGATAGAAGTGCTAAATACGTGTTAATTTTGGTGAAGCAGCCAAAAAAGTTATTAAAACACTTATTTAATGTTGATTGTGCAGTTTATTAGACAGAAGATATGTGTTTCGAACAATACATTCTTCATGATATTGTACCTCAATTTTAGAGATTCGAGTTGACTGTAGCCTTGAAATCTGTGTTCCTCCTAGATCTCCGAGCCACCGGCTTTGACACTCTTGCCTACCTATAACTTTGCACCTTCAATTGTTATAAATCCAAGTTGTATTGTATCTGAGTTTCTTCCTTTTTCCAATATGATTCCAATTGGTCATTATTTTGAATTCAATCAAATTTAATGAA
This sequence comes from Alsophila aescularia, assembly GCA_946251855.1. NCBI lineage: Eukaryota > Metazoa > Arthropoda > Insecta > Lepidoptera > Geometridae > Alsophila > Alsophila aescularia. The sequence continues at coordinate 20,048,325 of OX276374.1, forward strand.
TCACCGTAGTTAAAGAAGGCCCCATGACAAATTTAATCACTGTCAAGTCCAATTTAACTATAATTAAAAGGAGCACATAAAACAGAATGTTGCCTGAGTGCCTATGTTCAAACAACTAATTTTATCGAGTTTTAAATGCAATAATAAGCTAATGTATTAAAGTAAGGATCAAATGCAATTCTGTATGATGGGTGAAAATACTGATATACCTAAAAAGAAACATGTGAGACTGGTTAAGTGGCCTAAGGATGTGCTTGGTCAGACATGTTCCTTACGGTGGCCTCATGAAATAGGTGGATGAAAGTCACCCTGACTTTAATGTCATTTTTTTTAATGATACTATTTGAGTGTTGACACAAAGTTTTTTCGGTTATTTTGAGATTATTCTAATCAACGTGAGCAATTTTTTCATCAAGAGGTAAGGCTGCCATGGAAGATAAGGAAATGAGGATTGTGACTGATAATGGCCCATAGACAACTGCATATTACTCCTCAGTGTAATGGCCAATTAATGGTTGATGATGATAGATGATTTTTTGTTGTCAAATCTATTTTGGCAGTGACAGCTCCACAGTGTCGTTCGAAATCATCCAATGATGAACGTCTCACACCATGGGGCGAAACGCTAGTTGTCAGACGAGATATAAAAACGTAGCCCTGCGTGCACAGTGCACACTTATATCTCACACACACACCTCCGGTGTGCTCGAGCCCTTGAATTACTACCAAATGGAACTCAGGCTCACGCTTAAAAGTGTCCGAAAACAAAGCAAATTAAAAAGCAAAGATCAATTGTGTGTCAGTCTTCATTTCGCTGTCCCAAGTTTAAGGTTTTAGTTTCTGAACTTACTCTTTTAAGTTATTTAATTTACAACAGTTTTAATAACTTACAAGTAATATTAGAGCCGGCCTCGAGTTGAAGTAGCATAAGCAAATTTTTGATGCGTAATATCCTTTCTTCTCGCTTTTCTGCAATCTATGGGAGTGAATTCATGAAAAGTGTAAACAAAGTGAAATTGTTAACATCATCTTAATTCATTCTCAAACGGCTGAACAGATTTTAATGAAATTTGGAATGGAGTTAGCTTATACCCTGGAATATACTTTTCATCATCATCATCATCATTTTACTTCACTCTCAATTGGCTAAACGGATTTTGATGACATTTGGAAAGGAGATAGCTTATACCCTGGAATAACACATAGGATACTTTTCATCCTCATCATCAACCATCACGCGTCATCCCTCAGATATTACACATGTGTGACTACTGTAAGGCTAGCTCGTTTTTTGTTGTTTTGCTAATTGTTCTAAGTTCTCAGGACTCTATTTTCGTGAATTTTGTACACAACCCAATGTTCGTTGGAAGCAAGTAAAAAAGCCGGCCTTAAATTGACCCCCGTATAATAGGCAGACAATAAATGCTTTGCTCTCCATATTTACAGAGTAAAACCCAACGATAACATTATAAACGGCCAGTACCGCAAGGGGCTGCCGCATGTCGTCTACTGCCGTCTGTGGCGTTGGCCGCAGCTACAAGTGAGTACATAAGTCTTGTATGATATTATGAGTGGTTTGTATGTCCCAATCTGATCTCCATAAAAAAACGATTGCTCAACAATTTGCTCTGAATCTACTGGACCGATTAAGTTAAAATTTGGTATACAAATGAATTTTCAATATGGGGGTCACTTTTAAGCGGGCAAATAAGAAAATGATTATAGGTCATTTGAATTTCTACCAAAACACGGACATGTAGTGTAAATAAATGAATTTAAATATGGGGGTCACTTTTAAGGGGGCCAATAAGAAAATGATTATAGGTCATTTGAATTTCTACCTAAACGGACATGTAATGTAAATAAATGAATTCAAATATGGGGGTCACTTTTAAGGGGGCAAATAAGAAAATGATTATACGTCATTTGAATTTCTACCTAAACACGGACATGTAATGTAAATAAATGAATTTAAAGATGGGGTCACTTTTAAAGGGAGCAAATAAGAAAATGATTATAGGAAAAATAAACTCAGTATTGTGAGATTATATATTCATCATACGGAACCCTCTCCATGCGAGTTCAACTCGCTCTTGTTGTTTTTCTGTTCCATTTTATTATAAGGACTTTGAGAATTTATTGACTCCGTAGTTATACATGGAACATTTGGTCATGTCAAACATTTAAATTTAAATAATTTACGAGTAGGTATAGTAACAGAAATAGTAGGACTAAGAATAGTACGACTTCAAAATGAAAAAATAATCTTATGTGGGAAACAGTTCAAGAAGTTATATTAGATATATAGAAGATATATCTAATATAACTCATACATATACTCATATATCTAATATACTCTAACATATATCATATACATATATCTAATATACTCATATATATTAGAAGATTTAAGAAAATTGGGCACCGACTTCCTTAACTGTTTCCCACTTATGACTATTTTATTCATTTTGAAATCGATTTTTACTTCCTTTTAAAGTTTATTTTATTTCTTATTTTGAGTGGCGTGAACAATACATGAACCTGCGATTACAGCAATCGCAAGTGTTTTGCTGTTATCATTGAGGAGTTCCTTTGTATCTCCGAAGGTCTTTATCAGATCTTCACCAAATTATATATATGGGACGGGATACTTAAAGCATATTATGCTATTCTATAAAAAAAAACGCTCCACATTTGACAGAGACATTGCGTCATAAAGTGGGTAAAAGTTAATAAAATTAAGTCATCCCCTAATTTTCCACCCTTACAGGTGGAATATTTTTATCAAATTTAAACGGGACTACCCCTGAGGCAAACCCTATCCATTAGAAGATATATTTTTGAATTTGATCTACAATTGCCGGAGATATTGCGTAACATACATACAAAAAAAAACATACGGATCGAATTGAGAACCTCCTCTTGAAGTTGGTTGAAAAATGTGCGGTTGTACCTCTGTACAGTATATTTTATTATACAATATTAGACAATAAAATATATCAATATGCAGTACAAATTCTTGAACTGAATTAAAGCCCCTTTACAGCTGAGGCTTTAATGACTATGTCTTGCCTATAATATATTATTAAGCACTTTTGCAGTAACCACTTTTAACAAGATTAAACATGGACTGGTACAGAAACCTAGTAGTGTCAGATGTTTGCGCAGTTGAAAGTTATCATTGAACAAACATACAAACAAACCCGGTTCGCTTAAGTTGATTCAGAGAAAAGGCTTTGGTTAAAAACATTTATAAATTGAAGGTATAAAGTAAAGGTGTATGTCCATTTCAGAGCCAGCATGAACTAAAGCCGGTAGACCACTGTGAGTACTCCTACCAGCTGAAGAAGGACGAGGTCTGCATCAACCCGTACCACTACAACAGGATCGATTCACCTGGTGAGGACTTCTAAAGCTACTCAAAGCACACCTTACCCCTAAAATGGTTGAGGAGGGTGGTGGCTTGGTACACAAGTCTTACTTGTGGGGACTGCTCCAGCCAAGTTTCTTATTAGCCATTTGTATATTTATTACTTTTATCAGCGTGACTATTGTGAGATTTCTTATTGGCTCACTTTTATTATTCGACATTTACATCTATTTATTATAAATTCTGACATTTAAAAAAATATATAAAGAATTGACAATAGTGGAGAACAAGCAGCAAATGTAGATCAAAAAACTTTTTTTTTTTTTATGTATTTTCACCAAGTTGTGAGGTACCCTGAAAGTTTCAGCCGGATAGTAATCAGGAAGTGCTCGATATTTGAGTTGCAAGATTCCACCCGGAACGACAGACAGACATACAAACAAGGAAGTGATCTCTTTTCTAATGGGCGTATATCCGAAGCACCGGTAGAATCAGAAGGGTATTTCCTTTTCCTGTGCGAGATTCACGATTATTTGACACATGAAATGGAAATTTCCTTTTCAAACTCAAAGCATAATAAGATTATTATTGATTTTATCTATTTATAATAATTAATGTTTTTCTCTTTTTTCATGAGATGTTAAGTAGTCTTGTAAAAGTGCTATCATTTAGCCTATTTACAATAAATACTTTTACTTTGATAAAGTCAAACCCGCGCGTCAGTGACGCGGGACACGAGAAAACGCTCGGGAACATAACCATCGTAAACGCTCCCGCTTTGCGTCCCATGTCGCTAACGCGCAGGTCTGTCTGAAACTTTAAGTAGCTACCATTTGACTCTGGACGATTTAGGTCACTGGACATTGTGAACGTATATTTTTACAATCATTTAGTGTTCATGTTAAATTACGCTGAATTAGTAAAAAATACTATACCCAATGTTGATTTCAGCATTAGACGTAGCCGTGTGTGTCCGGCTTATTAATAGGTCCACCCCTTTTCATGCCTCAAGTGCTGTGAGAACCGGCATATTGGGTTCAGCCACCAGGATTCCCTAGCATGATCCCCCAGGGGATCCCTGTGAACTCATAAGTTCAACAGAATCCCCTATGTAAAAGTAAATAAAGTCAAAACATTAAAATTTCGTAACAATAAAAAATAATCATGATTAAGTACTTATTAAGTGAGTATTCTCGTTGTGTTCATTTATAACCTTTATTAAACCACTAAAGGTCATCAGTACGAGTACATCATTTATAAATTCCAGTATGCATTTTACAAATGTTTTATAACTTTTACTAAAAAAAAAACATATAGCTCTATATGGTCACTCAGTCCACCATTATAGTAATTACCCCTAGTTTCACCTAATTTTATATGCCCACTTTACTATATAATTTCCGGTAAGTATACGAGGGCTGTTTGAGTCGTTTTAAAAAGTAAAAAAAAAAACTTTTTCAACAATTTACATTTATTTCTCAACATAGTCTCCTTTGAGGGCCAAACACTTGTTCCAGCGAGTTTCCAATTTTTTTATCCCCTCCAAAAAAAAATGATTTGTCGAGGTCTTCAAAATAGCCGTTTACACCTGCGATGCAGTCAAAAATTTTTGCCTTCCAAGCCATCTTTTCAGATTTGGGAATAGGTAATAATCGCACTAGGTCCGGCGAATACGGAGCATGCGGAACCAGCTTGAAGCCCAACTCGTGGATTTTGGCGATTGCAATAGCTGACGTGTGCACTGGGGCATTGTCTTGATGAAAGAGGACTTTCTTGGGGGACAATTTTAGTCGTTTTTCCAACAATTCGGCATTAAAACGGTCCAATAACTCTGCGTAATAACGGCCAGTAATAGTCTTTCCCTTTTCCAAGTAATCAATCATAATGATTCCTTCGCCATCCCAGAAGACTGGCGCCATCACCTTCCCAGCCGACAAAACAGTCCTGGCCTTCTTTCACGTTCACCAGTCGCCATCCATTGTTTTGATTGCTGTTTTGATTCAGGTATATAATGATGGACCCAAGTTTCGTCCACAGTGACAAATCGACTCAAAAAAATCCGAGGATTACGCTTCATCATATCCAAACACAGTTTTGAAATTCGCTTTCGTTCGCGTTTTTGTTCGATTGTCAACAAACGTGGCACCCATCGTGCAGACAGCTTTGTCATACCCAAATCTTCATGCAGATTTTATGTACTCTCTCAGTGGAGATGCCTGTGTTCTCAGCTATTTCACGCACCTTCACTCGGCGGTCGTCGAGTACAATATTATGGACTTCTTCAACAACATCCTCAGTAGTGACTTCGATTGGGCGACCAGAGCATGGAGCATCAGATGTGCTTGACCGACCACGTTTAAAATCATTTATCCAGTTATAAACAGTCTGCAACGTTACGTTAGTGCCATGAACAGAATCAAGTTCAGTTTTTATTGTGGCAACCCTTCATAAAAAATGTTTTAGAACGGCACGAAATTCAGATTTTTCCATAATTGTTAAAAATTTACGAGTGATCACAGTTATACAATGCTTAAACTGACAAAATCTTGTTTTTTTATTGCTGAATTTTAGACAGTCTTCATTTGAAAGATTATGCCTGCCAGTGCCAATGCCATTTACCAAAATAATGTTTTATAAATAGTTTTTAAAAGGACTTATCAAACAGCCCTCGTAGTTATGTTGTTATATTGTGTATTTTATCACAATGTGAATGAGCCGTAACATTGGATACCCTGGTTTGGGGATCCTGATGAACTGGGATCCCCTGGGGATCATGCTAGGGGATCCTGATGGCCGAACCCGACATATTCCTGAATTCCCAGGAAATGGGCAGCAGTGTTTTGTAGGTATAAAACGTCTTCATACTGCGTTCACCAAGCCACCTGCTGTAGTAGTGGTGATAATTGCGGAGGCATATTCAGCAGGAAACTTCTTTGGGGGATGATGTGATGCCTGTGAGGTTGTCTCGAAGAGATCGCTTTGAGCGATGAGACGGCCCATAGCACATGTGTCGTGGCGATATATTAAAATTGATAATTTCTTTATCTGGGTGAAATTGCGTTTGACGATGTGAACAGCTAAACGCACGGCTACTTCATGATATGGTCAAACATTAGTGATCATATAGAAAAAAGTTACATTATCAACCGCTAGAGGCGCTAGCGGAAGCCCGACTTGTCAGTGATAGGTTAGAAGGCGGGAGCGAAGCGTATCGAGCTCCCGCCTTCGTCTTCTTTTAATTAGCCTTGAGAACATATCCGTTTGAACACCTTTGGTATCATGAAAACCCTATATTAATGATATTTAATTATATGGCCAAACGTGGATTGAAATATCACTAAACGTTGATGTTTCAACGATATGGTCACTTCATGAAATCATCTACCATTTCTTGAAATTATCATTTCTACGATATCGCCACGACACGTATATTTTGTGTTAAATTGTTTTTGGTGTTCAATAAAAGTATCTCTCTATCTTATATCAGTGCAGTCCCGCCCAGCACTTATGGAACTCCATAATAAGTCTTACAATAAACTACGTCCTATAGATGTATCATATTTAATATAATTAGATTTATTTTAATGAAATTTATTGGACAAGCCAAGAGGTTTAGAAATCTCAGAGATTTGAGAAAAATTGATTTTGAAATTTGATTGATTGGCGAATTGATTCAATTGATAACCTCCTTCTAATGGAACTCATTGAAAATAAACTTAAATGGCCGAGTAGTAACTATTTGCACTTAAATCTAACAACACTAGGCTCGATCTTTATGTGCAGATTTGCCGTCGCTCTGGGCTTAGAAGCTTGACCCTGGGATCCTGGGCTGCTTTCGGAGCAATGTATAGTCCACACGGACTATCCGCTTGACGTCCGCATCGCACGAGTGCTCAGTTTAGGTCGATCCATGCCGAGCATGTTCCACATGGAGCAATCCGCAACGCTATAAAACTTTGCTCTAACGCCTCACATGTGTGTCCGTGCGGACAGTCCGCTTATAAATACGCACTGCTATCAATTGATATCATTCGTTAAACCATATCAGAGGCCCCCTCGGGTGGACTAAAAAACTGACACCAGAAGACCGCACTACTTCTACATACATACTTTTTCGTTCGTGATTGTTGTTTCCCTTGTTGCAGCATTGCCGCCGATCCTAGTGCCTCGCTGCGGCGAGGGCGAAGTCCGAGCGCCTCCGCCCTACTCGGACTACCACCAGCATCTAGAGCACAGTGACACGTGAGAGCTTTAGCTGTATCTAATCAGAGCTATATATAATATAGTTTAAGTCCATCTGGAATATCGTGGCATTCTACAAGTATTTTTTTCTTTTCTTTTATAATTTTTCCTCGTCTTCATTGACAAAATACGGAGATCTAATTGTTATAATTTTGTCATCTTTTCTTACCTGTATTTTAAGCAAATAAATGAATCTGAATCCATTGTACCTATAATCTAAGTGTTTTCCTATGTCTGTATCGTTTTACAATAAAGAGTTAATCTATCTATCAATCTGAGAAAGATTTTTCAGAATTGGTTGTCTCCTACAAACATACGTACTTACAAACAACGATGCGGTTGTAGCTGAGGGGTTTACTAGTGCGCGTTATAATCCAACGATACCGGGGTTGTTCTTCGGCTCCGCACCAATGACTTTTCTAAGTTATGTGTGGATTTCCATCGATCCTTGCTTGGGAAGACACGTTAAGCTGTCGGTCCCGGCTGTTATTGATTCATAGCAGTCGTTAAGCTATGTCAGAGGCCTTCGGATGGCTTGACAAACTCTGATACCAGAGACCAGCACTACCTCACAAGACAAGCAATCAACAAACAACTTTACGTCTGAACAGGGTGTCGTGTATATTTCGAGCCTCTCGATTTTGCTTCAAGCAAAGTTGAACTTTATGACGTTGGGCGGCTGTAATGTGTAATGGTGCGCACATATGATTGTTTGCCCACAGTATAATGCAGACAGTGGGCGTGGGCTCGCACACCGCCATGTATATAGAGGCTACCCTGGCTCAGCAGGTCCCAGGCAACACTACTCTGTAAGTATTCTACACACATACTTAGATTATAAAAGGCAAAAACGGGAGTTACTCACGTATATTAGTTGAAATATTCCAACTATAGTTTGACATCCGGTGGTGTTGGAGTTGGTGGTCGGTGAGTGCGAGACTGGACACGTTCGCGAGCGTTCCGCACTCACCTTAAGAAAGACCACCGGATTTGGTTGAAACTATAGTTGGAATTATTCAACTAATATACGTGATTAACTCGCGTTAGTGCCTTTTAAAATGTATAAAAAAACACGTTAGTTTTCTAATCTGTGTACTATTATTATTATTGTACTAGTTGAGGTGCTCCCGCCCCCATAAAACGGATAAAATAAACTGATGGTAAAACTAGGAATACGATGTAGTCGTTACGGTGGCTTGGTTGGCAAAGAGCATGTGCAGCGGGTTTGAATCCCGTCCATAATCCAAATATTTCCTATCCACACCCAATAACAAAACTTTTATTGTATTGCAAAACCGGTTTTGACCTTTCGTTCGCGCCGACTACACTTAATAACGATAAAAAGTATCCTATGTCCAGGTTACAAACTATCTCCGTACCAAATTTCATCAACATTGGTTCAGCCGTAGTCATGAAAAAGTAAAAGATGGTTACTTTCACTTATGTAGTGTGGATGTTCCAAACTGAAGGGCTATAATAATGGGACTATTACTTCAGCATTATATTTACATGTCGGCAGGAACTCGTCCCAAGTGGAGACCCCACCGCCCGGCTACATCAGCGAGGACGGAGACCCCATGGATCACAACGACAACATGAGTGAGTTTGTACACAATTTTATGTCTTTATTACACTTATGTACTATATTCACACAGAACAAGAACTAAAACCCAAAATAGCCTATGACACTCCTGCGATGATAACAAATCGATTGACACCTCGCTAGTCAAAATCGGAACAAAAGGGGCGACGCTATGGTGGAACATCCACATACCCACTCACACATACATAGACTGTTATCATTACCCTTTCCTTACTTCGCCGTAGTCGGGTAAAAAGCTCAATGTCAAGGCACTGACTACTCAGTACTATCAAGTTAGAGACACCGCAGTTCATGGTGCTGTCCCATTAACGCCGCAATTTACTCGGTCCCTCGCTGGGCGCTTGCTGTGTGGTTTTGTGTTGATTTGATTTGATTTGAAGATGGCGCTGAAACTGCTTAAGAATGGAAAGGCTCCCGGAGAGACGCCGCCCCCCTTTTGATCACGCCCCTCTGGTGAGGCGCGCCCCACCATTTGGAACCCTGGGTCTTGAGTCTTCAAGAGTGGTGAGGCGCAACGTATGGAGTCTTTTTTCATAGGACTAACGACGGTAGCGGACTAGCCTATATATCTCTGTTGCTTTACTCTGAATTTATGGAAAGCAGCAGCGAGCAACACCTCAGTCGTATTATATGAGGCAGGTGGATGTTCCATGTTAACCAGATGATAACCGTCCCAACAGACCTAACCCGCCTCACCCCCTCGCCCGGCCTGGGCACGGAGGCAGCCCCCGTGCTGTACCACGAGCCCGCCTTCTGGTGCAGCATCAGCTACTACGAGCTGAACACCAGGGTCGGGGAGACGTTCCACGCCTCGCAGCCCTCGATCACAGTCGACGGGTTCACTGACCCCAGCAACAGTGAGAGGTACTATTCCTGCTATACATAGAGATGGCAATAGAATTATTTTCGATTCGTTTCCGCGTGACCGCCATGTTAAATTCAAGTTTTCGAGCAGTGCGGGCGTTTATAAAGAAAGAAAGAAAGAACGTTGATTGTGCACAAAATATACGATTAAGATAGATTTTGATAATCATACTTATGATCTAGATTAGGTTTATTTTAACAAAGAAAGGAACCGGAAATCAGATAATCACAAAAAAGGGTCCCCATAATAGAGACTTCGTTTTTTTTTTAATTCCGACGTGTAAACACTAACTAGTAAACAACTTTTCCTTTGTTTTTTTTTCGCTGTTTTACGTTTACCCATAGTAATTTGAACAAACATAATTATACTGTTCTTTAATATTAAAAAAACTATCTATATTTGTTCACTTCATTATGGCAATCAGTAAAATGACAAAATCTCTAAATTTACACCCCATTTTGAGCGATTTTCCGCGCTGCAGCGGAAGCATTGGTGAAAGTGTACAAGGATGATTTAGAACCTAGTCTTGGTAATGAATTAGTTAAATTTATATCTTTGATCAACGTGTACAAAAATGACTATAGAAAAGACCAATCTCCGGAGCTATTTTACTACCAAATTCTTGAAGACCAAAATTTCAGAGCTACTCGTACATTCCCAAACCTCGAAAAAGCATTGAGAAAAATGAGAAAAAATACCTAAAGATTTTCGAATACCTATTCAATGATACCCCACTTGACATAGTTCGTCGACTTTCAGTTTTTTCTTTTTCACAATATGGCGTCTGGTTGTCGCCATATTGAATATTGATTACTGTCATGTCTTTAGTAGCAATCGCAAGATTAAGACAAATCGATTGACGTAAAAATAATCAAAGTCGGTCCACGCGTTTGGTTTATATAGTGCCACAAAGGAACAGACATACATACGTACATATATATGCTGATAAACGCAGTCTCTTGTCTCAAAACGGCCACACTCTTCGAAAAATTTGCGGTCACGCATGCTCGTAGCGGAAATGAAAAGTTTTCATTAAACTCTGTCTATATCCTACAAAGACAACAATTTAATGCCAGTTGTAAGTCTACAACTAATAACAACTAACTTAGTTTTAAGTCAACCTTTGGATGGAAAGAAAAAAAACACGGAGCAAATAAATAAATAAAAAAAAAAAGTTCCGGAGAAACTAATGAACATCCAGCAAACTTCATCCCTACTGTTATAATAACATGAGCTGCGTTTAAATTAGTTTCCAAAAAATATTCTGAAGAAACTTACTGCATCGACTATTAAAATTAATATAAAAGCGAAAATTATCCTAGAAATAAAATACTGAACATCCAAATAAAATACTGAACGTCCAAATAAATACGAGGGCTGTTTGATAAGTCGTTTTAAAAAGTAAAAATATATATATATATATTTTTTAAACAATTTACATTTATTTCTCAACATTCTTTGCTTTACATTTAAAACGTCTGTGTTTACCATCCAAGCATTGGAAACACACGTGAGCCTCTTTCGCCCATTCCCATCGTTCGGGTAAGGGCATGTCCACGAGCCTCTGACATTTCTTGTCGGGTGTAGAGCTCCGCAACAGAAACATGTCTTATTCCCATCTGTCTCTTCTGTTGTAGCATACACCTTGGCTGCGTGGTTACGTCCGTACTCTCGAGGCTGTGTTTGCTTGTTCGAGCTGGGTCCCGGTGGTGCCGTACACGAATATGCATGGCTCTGTCGGCTTCGCCCATCAGGAACTTCGATAACGTCACGATTTCCGGTTCGCTTCGTGACCCGTACTCTTCGGCGAAATCGCACCATTTCGATTTCTCATGAGGGCTTAGCTTCTCGATCACGTGCCGTACTAACATCGGATTCTGTAGACATCCTCTCTCGTCCAAACTTGAGATGACAGTCACGATGTTTTGTAGCTTGATCGCGAACACATTAAGCTCGCTCGCGGCTCCCCCCAGTCGCTGCAGCTTTTTGATGTCCTCCATTGCTCTGTCTATTATAACTTCCGGGCGACCGTAACATTGGTCGAGTGTTTTCATAATGACCATCGGGTCGGCGGCCGTGTATAATAGCGCGGACACCATCTCTTTTGCGTCTCCCCGCAGGCATGATCTGAGACGCGCTAAATTCTCAGCAGGCGTAAATCCGTGTAGAGTCGTAGATTCTCTCATCGCGGCTTTGAACGGTAGCCATTCTCCAAGTTGTCCGCTGAATATGGGCAGATCTTGCGTTTGTTTCGGCGGCGCCCGGCCTCTAGCCATACGTTCGAGTGTTTCGGCTAATCTGTCCATTCCCCTCTCTCATTCTCGTAGGCGTAAGTGATCTACCTCTCTCCGTCGCTCCAAACGTAACTCTGTGAGGATATTTTTCATCGTCGTACACGCGGGTGAAACCATGGGGCGCAGCTAGTAGTGGCATAAATATAGTGATATTTCCTTTGTTTTCAGGTTCTGCCTGGGTCTCCTTTCAAACGTCAACAGAAATGAGGTAGTGGAGCAAACCCGCCGACACATCGGCAAGGGAGTGCGGCTTTACTATATTGGCGGTGAGTTAATTATCAAGGCTATACTATATTACTATATCCATAGACTCGCTGTTAGCACCCAGTGCCTCCCAACGACTCACCGGGGGTGAATTCCGAATCACGCTAAAATCGATGTGATCACGATGTCATGCGTTCCATATCGCTGTGATCGCGACTACGATATAGATTGTGATGTCATATATGACGTCATTACGTCCGCCATTTTACGATTACACCATCCACGCACCAAACAGATTTCACCGTGAACGCTACTGGCAAAGTGACCAAAGAAAACTGTTGTTTGAATTCAGTTGTGTGTGATTTTCTTCTGTTGTTCCATTGATTACTACAGACAATTGGCCAATTTTTAGATAACTACTTTTTCCACGAAAAATATTTATAGTATTTTGAGCAATGTTTATCTTGTTGTGAACTTGTAATCAAGTTCGCGAGCGTTCCGAATCCCGTCAACACTCAAACTGACTTAAGTGCGATAACTGAATCGGAACGCATACTAGCAGTGATCGATGACATCGATTTTAGCGTGATTCGGAATGCACCCCAGGCCGTCGGTGCACCTTAAAGGACCGTTCTACGCTCTATCGGCCCTCTTAGATAACTCATTTGTACACAAAAAAGGTAAAGAATAAAATAACAAAACTAAAATTTATCAAATATTATTGTACAATGGGTGGTATCGCTAAAAAGCGATCTCGTCTGGACAGCTTTTGGATGGTGAGTTGAACTAACTCACAGTTGTCAGAAGGCTAATGACGACCATAGCTTATTAAATACGTAGACGACGTTTTCCTCACGCGCTGCTAACGCGAGCTTAGTTGCAGGCTGTATGCCTTGGCACACGTGAATTGCACATGGTAAAAAACCTTTGGCCATAAACCACAATAATAACACACATTCAGTGTTCAACGTTCAAGTTTCAAGTTTCAACTGTCTGTCTATTACGGTTCAACATATTAATCCCTTCATAGGCTAATTGGGCTAAACACGAAACACTAAAAATTACCCCTCTCTTTGATATTTCTTTTTAATATTTGATCCATATCGTCAACACAATCGATTGGTGCAATTATACTGTTACAATTTATTAATTATACTTATTATAATTATACTGTTACTTTCAACCCCTATCCCACAGGAACGCTTTATTTTTGGGGATAAAATGTATCCTATTTATATTTCTGACAAATCGCACCTTTGGGAACAAAGTGTCACTTCTGCAAGTTTTTGCAAAAACGATATAATGCAGAAAACGGCGATAATCGACTTTTCATAAAACTTTTCATTGGAAACAAAGCGTTACTTCTGTTTACAAGTGACATTATTACACTAGTAACATTAAAGCAGGCTTATAAGAGTAAAATCCCCTTAGCTGCTCGAAAGAAGGCCGATATTCAAAACTTAATTGACAGCAACATTAAACCGAAAGTTTATGAAACTATTTACAAGACAATGGTAGAGATTTGGACATTCCCTAAACTAAACTTAAATTTCTTCAAAAGTAATTTAAACCTTGTTGGCTTCGTAACAAGGTATTTGTTCTCCTGGCACCTATGCCTCACTCACTAAACTATCACTAAAGCCTGTCAGCGTAAAATCAACTTTGTTTCCACGAGGCGAGAGTCCCGATTTGTCCAAACGCTGTTAGACAGCGTGTTAAAAACCGGTTTTAAATACGTTATTTTAAGCGGTGCAGCTTAAATTGACGTAAGTTTAGAATAGATGCCAGGGGCAAAAATACCTTGTTAAAGTAGACAAGGTTTAAATTACATTTGATGAAATTTAGTCTAGTTTAGTTTAAGGAGTAAAATGACTGAATTGCTGCCAATATCAAAATTGTAAAAATGTGCACTGATCGGTCCATCAGCTAGCAAATAGCATGTCCATTGAAGATTTTTGTTTGTTGATAATCTAACGAATTAGGATCCGTTACATTGTAATCTATCAGTTTTTACAATCTAACGGTGCCACACACATATCAACACACCACAAATATATATAAGAGTCGAGAACAAACATGCTCATCACACAAATGTTTGTTTTTGCCAGGATTTGTAATATGTTTATGTATTTTGTATGTGCGAAGTAAATTTAATTAAGTTTATTATAATCATTTTTATATTTTATACTAGCTGTACCCGCTGCATCGCAAGCGTGGTCATTTATTTAGATAAAAAGTACCACAATGTGCTATTCCAGGACCTAAAGTACCAATATACCAACATTTTATCAAAATTTTATCAGACGTCAAAAATATTTTTATCAATTGCTCGGCTTCTAATCGCCAAATTGAGATACCAATTACACCGGTTTTTAAGTCAAACCCTAAGCAATCCTACATTGAAAACCACATAGCAATCGGTCCAGTAGTTTTTACGTAATGCACAAAATACAGAGAGACAGAAAGACGCGAATTAAAACAAAACAATTGTTCTGTAGCTTATTTTAGGGCACCCTAGACCATATTTTTTTTGACTTCTTTGTATAGTCTTTTTCGTAACTATTGTTTTATTATAAGTGTAGATATATGACTGTGCCAAGTTGCATCAAAATCCGTCCAGTAGTTACAGCGTGATACGTGTTCTTTCAAATAAATTTCAACTCCTATCCTGCGAGACCACTTTAATTTTTCGGGATGAAAAGTATCCAATGTCCTACCTCGTAGTATGAACCCATATCATACCAAGTTTCATTTGAATTCATTCAGTAGTTTCGGCGTGATGCCTAGCCAAGATACAGATAGACAAAACTGAAAAAAAAACAGTTTTGGCTTCAGTATCAAATATAGAACAGCCCTCAAAAAATAATTACTAAATATCTTCAATACTAAATCTGTAACAGGTCCAATTCTGTACGAATTGGACCTGTTACAGATTTAGTATAAGTATAGATTCAATTATGTCCAAATATTTTTTAATGTATTTATTCAAAGTACTCAGTATTTTTTTCAATTGATTTATTATATTATAATGCACCACCAACTTTGCCGTATATTAATTCCTCTCCATCCAAAGGTTGTCTGGAAGAGATCGCATTTTAGCTATAAGTCCGCCCATTGTATCATAAATTTCGTATAAATATTTTAGTTATTTTTGTATAATTGTTCTATGTGGTGTACAATAAAGAGTTATCTATCTACTCGTATCTATCTATCAAAATTAGAATACAGGTGAATTACAAACGTCGCCAGTGTGTCTTACCTTGCCTTATTATGATTTGTTAGTATATTTTTTTTCTAACTTAAACCTTTTTTGCAGGCGAAGTGTTCGCCGAATGCCTCAGCGATTCCTCAATATTCGTGCAGAGTCCAAACTGTAACCAGCGTTACGGGTGGCATCCGGCCACCGTCTGCAAAATACCACCTGGTAAGTGGTTCATTAATTAATGGTCTAAATAGCTGCACACCCCTGTTCACTTCCTTAAGGAAGGAATTTTAAAAATACCTCCATATTGCACCGCTATAGTGCTCAAGCAATATTCCCTTCAAATTTCAAATCTCTAGGTCCATCGGTTTAGAACGTGCACTGTCTGTAAGTCAGTGAAAATCTCACGGTACTGTTTTATATGCACAGATAACGTCTGGTTTTATTCAGTTCTCCATTCCAAAGTATCTTGATGCCACAGATCCCCTCAGTCCAGACAAAGAAGCTTTCTAACAAGCTCAATAACAACAAATACTATGAATACTCCCATTTTTTTACTATCAACTTTAAACATAAAAAATGTTTTTTTTTATAAAAAAATGTATAAATAAATTACTACGTTAATAATAACTGAAACACTTAAATCAGTTTGTCTGGTCTGCTACCTATTCAAATATGCCATTTTCAAAACAAACGGGACCTTCTGAAGTAGTCATAAACCTTGTTTATTATGTTACGGGCACACAAGCAGATTTTATTCATTAAGTTTGATTAATTAACTGCCGTGCATCTACTTAAAAAGGGTAACAAAATAGCGGCAAATCATGCACTAACGATCTTTTCCGAACCGAATGAAAAACGACTCTAAACTAGTGATGCAACGAATAGTACTTTTACGAATACGAATACGGATATCAAACCTACTATTCGGCGAATACGAATATCTCGCCATGGTAATAAAAGACTAATTTATTTGATAAAATTCTATTCTTCTAATAATTAAAAGTTACAACAGGCAAATTTTTATTTAAAAATCATAAAATTTGTAGATTTTCTGGTTTAAGGCGATTTCTTTTTTCAGTCTGAATGTTCCCAGCCGTTGAAAAAAGTCTTTCTGAGGCGACTGTACATGGCTTCAGTGAAAAATATTTTAGGCAAGTTTTTTCAGACTTGGAAAATGGACATCTTCTCACCAAAAGGCCAGTGGATCAGCAGTCGGTGATAAAATTGGGAGCTTTAGATAAGCATCTATTTCGTTTTTAGTTTGCGAACTACCCATCTAGTTTCAACATCTTGAAACAAAATATGTTTCGGTATATTGTTAGCTTGTTGAGAATCTTTCAGTTGTTTGAGTGCGGAGGTTGAGTGATTAAAATGAGTAATAACTCCCCTGCATGTGGTTAACATTTCGGTCAAGCGTTCTTGACCAAATAAACTTTTTTTCAGCGCTAATTGGATACTGTGTACCAAACAAGAAATATGTTTAATACTAAGATCAAGCTCATCATTTGCTTTAACCATATTCCGTGCGTTGTCCGTTACAACTGCTGCAACTTTACCCAATAGCTGCCATTCCAGAAACATCATATGCATATTGTGGGCAATATTTTCTCCTGAATGTGAGTCACCTTCAAAGGGAAACACTTCCAGACAATAAGATTTGAGCTGGAAATCTTCATTGACACCATGTCCAGTAAGACTTATAAAATCATTGACTTGTGAGGAAGCGTCACTGGTCCACATGTCTGTTGTGACAGAGAGATATGGGGTCTTTGTTAACTGCTCCTTCAATTTTATTTTAACACGTTCATTAATATCCGGCAGAATTTTTTCTGTAAGGTGGGTTCTAGATATAAAATTATATCAGTAAAAAAAAAAATAGCAGTCAGGAATTAAAAAGGGTTTTGTGAAAGTTGAAAGAAAATCCCACTGATATGTATGAATGAACAAATGTATAGCATTTTAATAAAAGCAAACAAACCTTGGAGCTAGTTCACTGAGCAAACGACGGTATCCCTGTTTATTTACCAAATTCAGGGGCTCCATGTCTAGACAAACTTGTTCAGCAATCAAATATGTGATTTTGACAGCCCGAGGATCACCCGTTTCATACGTAGTTCGCTTTTCCCATATTTCCTTTAAGGACGCTTGTTTCTTCGCTGGAGTTACTTCAACTTCAGTGCTTGTTTCGTCTACAGTACTTATAATGGCAGCAAGCTCATTTTCGTGAAATCTCTTCACATGAGTCCACAGTGCGGTCGTAGTAAATCCTTTAATATATGCATTTTTCCCTCCCCGAGACAATTCACAAGCACAATATCTGCATCTAGCTTTGCTTTCATTGTCTAAAATAAAAACAACACAATAAAATCCTATCCCACTATAATATTACATGTGAAAGTAAAACCGATGTCTGCGCGGACAAAGTCGCGGGCAAAGTCTAGTACTACATTGACGTAGCCATTAACTACCAACGTTCGTCTAAGTTACTTACTTACTATCCTACCTTTTGTTGATACCAAAGAAATACAGACCATATAACTACTTACTCGGTAATTTATCGAAGTGTTTCCATATGTCACTTTGATCTCGTTTACGAGAAGACATTTTCAATTCAACTTTAACTTCTTTTACTTCGCAGCAACCTCAGAAAATAAATAAAACAATACTCTCTTGCTTGACTTCTGCTTTCGACTAACAAATGAAGTGAAAGAAATGAATCAATCAATCAATGGTTCGTAATTGTAATGATAGGGAAACTCCCGGAGCTGCGGTACTGTACAAACTATGGCCAGGGAGTCCCCCGTTGCGTCGTCGTTGCGGTTAAGGCCCTCTGCACACGTGCGTATTTTTACACGCGCGTTTTTCAAGTCTGCCAGTAATTAGAGTTGCGTTTGTACGTAAAATATTAGTTTTTAAATATTCGTATTAGTATTCGCCGAATACGAATATTCGGTAAATGTCTACTATTCGGCGAATACGAATATTCGTATTCGTATTCGTTGCATCACTACTCTAAACCCTACGGAAAGAGGTTTTAAAAAACTATAAAATTTAACTGTCATGTCATCTAAACATACAAACAAACAGTGATCGAAATCATTTGAGCACGCTAATTTCGCCCACAAATGTCCAAACCGAATGGCAAATCATTATAGCTATATAATCAAAATTCTGTAAAAACATACATATTTTAATAATCATTTTTAATTTCTAGTCTCATAACATTATAATCCTAAATTAATAAATTAACTTTTATTGAAAAAAGTTTGATTTAAATAAAGAAAACACTTAATTTAAATCAATCAACCCTCTTCACACCAATTTCAAACATAAAAAAGCGCATCAAAAACGGTTCATTCGTGTGGGAGCTACGGTCCTAAACCCCCCGGCCTATTATAGCTAAGAGTCTTCTCGATCACATAATCATACAAACTGTTAAAACCGCATCAAAATCGGTCCATTCATTGGGAACTACGATCCTCACACCTCCCCCCCTCCTTCCTCCCTATTATAGCTATAAAACCATCTCGATCATATCAGCATTCAAACAAAAAACCGCATCAAAATCAGTCAGTTCGGGGATTAATAAAAAATAACGCATTGAATCGATCCATTTGTTTGAGCGCTACGATGCCACAGACGGATACAAAGACAGGCAAACAGACAAAGGTTTGAAACTCCTTATTGCGCATCATGGAAACTTGATAGTTATCTTCGCCTTCCCAGGTTGCAACCTCAAGATATTCAACAACCAAGAGTTCGCAGCGCTGCTCGCCCAATCCGTATCGCAAGGGTTCGAAGCCGTGTTCCAACTTACGCGCATGTGCACCATACGGATGAGCTTCGTCAAGGGGTGGGGCGCCGAGTACAGGTGAACACAACATCAAATCACTCAATTTTATTTAAGACTAGCTGTGGCCGCGGCTTTGCCTGCGTGGTCATTTCTGTGGGTTAAAAGTAACCTATGCTATGTTAACGCAGTCTAATTAGGATTTCAATGTGAGATAATAAGCTGGAAACATGTATAACCTTTATATTGGCATTCTATAAGTTGTCTCAAAAGTCTAATAAAATCTCGTGTCTGCGTCTTAAGTTATTCAAGACCAAAAGTCTAATAAAATCTCGTGTTTGCGTCATAATTTATTTAAGATCAAAAGTTTCATAAAATCTCGTGTCTGCGTCTTAAGTTATTCAAGATCAAAAGTATCATAAAATCTCGTGTCTGCTTCTTAAGTTATTCAAGATCAAAAGTCTCATAAAATCTCGTGTCTGCTTCTTAAGTTATTCAAGATCAAAAGTCTCATAAAATCTCGTGTCTGCGTCTTAAGTTATTCAAGATCAAAAGTCTCATAAAATCTCGTGTCTGCTTCTTAAGTTATTCAAGATCAAAAGTCTCATAAAATCTCGTGTCTGCTTCTTAAGTTATTCTAGATCAAAAGTCTCATAAAATCTCGTGTCTGCTTCTTATGTTATTCAAGATCAAAAGTCTCATAAAATCTCGTGTCTGCGTCTTAAGTTATTCAAGACCAAAAGTCTGATAAAATCTCGTGACTGCGTCTTAAGTTATTCAAGACCAAAAGTCTGATAAAATCTCGTGTCTGCGTCTTAAGTTATTCAAGACCAAAAGCCTAATAAAATCTCGTGTCTGCGTCTTAATTTATTTAAGATCTCAAAAATAGTATTTTTTTGCAAATATCTCAAAAAGAGTAAATCGCAGCGGAATGGTGCTGGAACTAAACTTGTTCAGGGCCCTTGTTTATTTAAAGATCAGAAAAATTAGGCCGCCGAGGAAAAAAAATACGCTAGATTTAGATGGTTCCCGTACTAGAGTTCACATTTGCATAGAAAAACAAGAATGTCAGAAATAAAATGAATATCAGAAAAACATTTGAATGTCGGGAGAAGTGAAAGGTGTCATTTTGTAGGGAAAGTGTTGGGGGGAAGTGGGGAAAGGTCTGGGTACATTGGATAAGGGTGGGGGGTGTGTGTGGAAAGGTGGGGGAAAAGGTGATAAAATAAACAATAATAAAATATAATTTCAGGCGGCAGACAGTAACTTCAACCCCATGTTGGATAGAGCTGCACCTGAACGGTCCGCTGCAGTGGCTGGACCGCGTGCTCACGCAGATGGGCTCGTCGCTCATGCCGTGCTCATCCATGTCCTAAGTACGAAGTGTAAGTAACTAGCTATAACTATAAGCAGCTCCTGATGACCTTGACCTAATTTCCTGATAACTGCCTTGTTTTCCCGATGCTCGTCTAGTTTCCTGATGCTCTCCTTGTTTCCTGATAACTGC
This sequence comes from Alsophila aescularia, assembly GCA_946251855.1. Taxonomy (NCBI): domain Eukaryota; kingdom Metazoa; phylum Arthropoda; class Insecta; order Lepidoptera; family Geometridae; genus Alsophila; species Alsophila aescularia. The sequence continues at coordinate 20,069,405 of OX276374.1, forward strand.
CTCGTTCCCTGATACTTAACCTCCTGATCGTTACCCCTGTTTGGATACAGTAGAGATACACGGGAACAGTCCGCTGAAGTGGCTGGACCGTTCAGGTCAGGTGTTCAGTGCTCACGCAGATGGGCTCATCACCTACGGCCATGCTTATCCATTTCCTAAGCTCGCAGTGTAAGTAACTACTGTAAGAAGCGCCTGATGCTCGTCTAGTTTCCTGATGCTCGTTTAGTTCTGATGCTTGCCTTGTTTCCCCCATACCTATAAATCAGCCATGGGGCACATTTAGCAATATCATTTTCCTATTTTCTTATACTTCAACGATAAATGATTGAACTAACCTACTTTATTTTCAGAGCCCTCGAAGAGTATCGAGCCGTTGATCTACAGTATAACACGACGAGTGTACAGCTCAATTCATTGATTACCTCTTCTTTGATTGTAGTTGTGTATCTTTTTAATAATAGTCGTGACTTCTGTGCGAAAACATATTAGACGACGTAAAGTATGAAACAAGCTAATAAATTAAAAAAAACACACGCCTGCCCTCCGAAAAACGAACTTTAATGTGCTCATCGAGGCCTTCAATTGAAGCCCGCATAGTATTTTTAAATTCGACTTATCTTTTTCCAAAAAATAATTTTGCCTAATGTTACTTGGGATGATGTAAGGATTCTAACGATACCCCATACATCTAAATCTGCTCATCATTTAAAAGTTATGGTGGAATAAAGAAACTCACATACATACATACATACAAACATACAAGAATCCTAAAATCATACACTCCTTTTTTGGGCAGTCGTGTAAATAGAAAGAAAGAAAACGTATATAGTACATATTAGACTAGGTATATAATCTGGATGGCAGCATTGGAATAAGCTATTTGATAGTTTTGGAAAATGTTTCTTATGTATTTCAAATATTCCATAAATCCGCGGGTCCGCAGTCCGCAGAGCGGGTCTGCTCCATGTAGACACTCTGGACAAGTGTACCAATCGAATCGGTATTTAATTATTTTTCGCACAGAACTATTTGTATGTAACAAGTACATACAAGTACACTTTCTTATTGATTTCATTTTGAATTGTAATGTATTAAGAGTGTTATATAATAACAATGAAAATGTAAAAAAAAAACATTGTTGGTGACAAAAAAAGCAAATAAAATATATTGAAAATATGACAACACTGTTGGAGACAACTTAAAAAATATATATCTAAACATGTGGGAAAGAGAGAAAATCCCTTATAGTGACGTCTCTTTCTAGTAATACTTGTGACAACGATGGAGCTATACAAACAAAACTTATCTCTTTCTTACTACCTTTATTTTTTATTGTGAAAAGAAAAGGTGTTTCTTTGATACAAATGTAAGGTTAAGTTTACACTAGCAGTTTGCACGCAGTTTTTAAGCTCTAACAACATTCATGTACCTACATTTTGTTACATTTAACACCTATGTTACATTTAATACTTGTAGGTATTAAATGTAACAAATGTTGGGAATAAAAGTATTCCACATTGATCTCTATAGTGTAATCCTAAGCACATTTAAATACATTAATATACATGCATAGTTTCCACAATATCGGTGCAGCCGATCCAATCGTGAAAACCACAAAAAAGATTTGTGTGTGTGTGTGTGTGTGTATTTCTGAACCAATGTGTATGCTTGTATTTTTATTTTTATTGGTATACCTCCAGGGTTGTCCAGTGTAAATTTGATGAAAATTTCTTTTTAGTTATTTTAGTTAGAGATGTGAAAAGCGTCTAGTGTAAACTGAACCTAAGCCTTAATGCCGTACCCATCAATGATCGCTAACTAGCATTAAACTCTGTCAAAATCGATATAAAAAGATTTGATGCTAGTTAAAAGTTAATTGACTTGTCTGTGTACGACAGGAAGAGATAATTAAATGAAAAGATCAATTTATCTCCTAGTCTAAATAAGTACACTGTTAATTGCAACTTGTATACAAAGTGAAGAGCAATAGTAATGAGAATTAATGTTTGTAAACAAGTTTTTATATTAAAAAGATAAATTAGATTAAGTCATAATATTATAAAATGCACATATTATTAAAAAGTTGTTTACTTAGTTATTTTTGCCATCGTTTATTGCATTTATTTGACCTTAAATGCAGTTTATAGTCGCGTTCTAATATCGGCGGTGAATAAACGCCGGATGAACAATTAAGTTTTATAAAATTATTATAAAAAAAATGGTTTTTGTTTGGAATATTACGTTTTAGATTTATTAAGCTTTAAGTATATATACGTTATTCTTTGGTACCTTGTCGCTATATGAAAAGACGATTTGTTTTGAGTTGTGATTGAATTGTTGGCATATTCATGTTGACAAGGTACTAAAGGATTTGTATGTAGTTGTTTTGTGTATTTAATTATTACTGGTGTATGTGACATGTTTGTAGGATTTCCCACAACAATATTTTACATACTCCCGTTGTGTTACGTGAAACGTTAGTTTGGCACATAGTGATGTAAAAAGCACGTAATAAAATTATAAATTGGTACAAGACATAAGTTCAAAAACTAAAAACCTTATAGCCCTAGCCCATGACACTATACATGAAGATAAATCGATTGATACCTCGCATGTCAAAATCGGAACACCGTTAAATTCATTATCCTTCCTTTTTAGTCGGGGAAAAATTACAAAGTTGTTCCACTTTTGCTGCAGCCTTTTCGAAAGCAAAATAACTTTGGCTCTTATGCGGTGTGACGCCACAAGTCTCTTGCCTCGTACGTACTACTAATATATAGACAGTCAGATATCTCCTGACAGTCAGATGTCTCCTGACGCTATACAAAAAAAAATCAAAAAAAAGCAGGAAGCCTTGGTTCTATAAAAGCTTTTATTTTAACTGGCATTTTTTTTTATTACGGTCTAGGCAGTCGTTTGACCGTGATCTCACCTGATGGAAAGCGATGATGTGGTCGAAGGTGTAGCACGCATGCCTAGTAGATACCTATTCACTCTTGACTTGAACACACCAGGTTTATATTTTACCGGAAACACTGACGAGGGCAGGGCATTCCACTCCTTAGAAGTTCTTATAATAAATGAAGAAGCGTAAAGCTTCGTTCTTGTGCGAGGTATTTCAACCATGAAAGGCTGGCGCTTTGCGGATCGTCTAGTTGTACGATAATGGAAAGGTGATGGGGGAATCAGATTGTACAGTTCTTGTGCACACTCTCCATAGTGCAATCTGTAGAATACCGACAGGCTTGCGACCTCACGTCGATGCGCCAGACTTTGAAGCTTACTTTTTACCAGAGTGTCATCTCCAATGAGCCTCATAGCACGTCTTTCAATGGAATCCAAAGCCTCGAGCTGATACTTGGCAGAACCGTCCCAGAGGTGGCAGCAGTACTCCATACTAGATCGGACCTGTACTTGATAAAGATTCAAAAGCTGTCCCGGATTGAGGTACCGCCTAACCTTAGACAAAATATCAAGTTTCTTTGCAGTTACCTTGGCTTTGGATTCAATGTAAGACCCAAATTTCAGGTTTGATGTGAGTTCGACACCCAAAAGGTCCAGATGGTCGCCTATTGGTATTGTTACACTATGGAAAGACGGAGATCGGTTAAGAGACTCTTTTTAGCAGAGAACAAACACGCCTGCTTTTTAGTGGCATTAAACTTAACCAGGTTAGCATCGCCCCAATCGGACACGGCTTCTAAGGCTAAATTCAAACGGTCCAACATAGCCTCTCTCGGAAACCAGACAGCGTCGCAGCTGGCTTGAGTATTGGAACTGTATCTCTCAACCACAGTACTGTCATCTGCATACCCAAACGTACCGGGCTTCAAAAGGTCATTAATGTGCAGTAAAAACAGTGTAGCCGAGAGAACCGATCCCTGAGGTACACCAGCATTGATGGCCATTTGATCAGACGAGCAGCGCTCTAGGACTACACGAATAGATCGTTCCCTCAAAAAAACAGTTCTCCAATTGCATAAGCCAACAGGTAATCCATATGAGGGAAGCTTGTTTAAAAGACCATCGTGCCAAACCCGATCAAAAGCCTTAGATATATCAAGGGAGACGGCAAGCGCCTCACCATGCATCTCGATGGCTTCGCTCAGTACGTGAGTGGCATACGTAAGAAAATCCCCAGTAGACCGGTTTTGGCGAAATCCGTATTGCCGGTCACTGAGGAGATAATAGTCCTCAAGGTATGCCAATAGCCTAATGCTTATGACACGCTCCATACACTTACAGAGTAAGGAGGTTATCGAGATGGGGCGATAATTGGCCGGATCAGCACGACTCTGTTTGTATCTTGTATATATGTTTGTTTAGGTCAAATCTTGCAACCTGAATTAGAACCAGTTCCTCTTATCCTATGGAGTTGATTTCTTGCAAGTTGGTTCAGTTCCGATGACAATGCATTTTTATGGTAAGCATGACCTGAATCGACATCCAGGAACAGCTCCAGATAAAGGAACTCTTCAACGGGCAATAGCACACACGAAATGTTGTGTACACATTCTATTATGATAGCAGGTTCGAAGTTTCACCATTACGTGGGTGCAGCACTCCGGGTTGGCTCCTGACTAGGGAACTCCTCAACGGTTAACAGCACAAGACACTTTAATTCGTGTACGTATTTTATTATAATAGCCGTTTTTTTGTCCGTCTTCTTCTGCTCGTAGTTCAATCTGTGGCCTGAAACAATATTTTTTTTGGTTATTTAATTTCTACTGAACAAAATGTAATATATACCAAAAGTGTTTAATCTTTAACACACCATGGTAGCTTATTGTTTTGTTTTTTTAGCGTCTTCTTCTAGTTCAATCAGTGGCCTGAAACAATAATCCTTTTGTTTATTTAATTTCTACTGAACAAAATGTAATTTAAAACAAAAGTATTGTTTTGTTTTTTTTTGAGCGTCTTCTTTCTAGTTCAATCAGTGGTCTGTCTGAAAACAATAATCGTTTAGTTTTATTTAATTTCTACTGAATAAAATGTAATTTACGGTTCCGGCTCCGTCTGCAGGTGCAGCCCAGAATAAGCACAGAATAAATAATAGCCCTCGGGCGGGGCATACTGGAATGGGTATTTTTTGCGCCAAAAGGCGCAAATGCTAAAAACCCGGCTGCGAACAAAATTATTGAATATGAGCTGACCGCCCGCAAAAATAATCACACTAATATTATAAAGGCGATATGTAAGGATGTATGTAAGGGTGTGTGTGTTTTTTGTGTCCATCAGAATGGACGGTCACTAGTCGTATTTAACGTTGAAAAGGTGGCCAATAATTGCTGTCTATTTGCTTCGATTTGCTGCCTAGCTATTTTTATAATAAAATATTTTGTGTGATCGTGAGTCATGGTGACTGGTCACCTTTTCGTGGGGTACATGCTGTGTGGAATCACTGAAATATTCATAAGCCAATAATTGCTGCCTTCAAAGTTTTTATACCTAGATATTGTAGCTGCCAAGGAAAACATTTTTCTTCTGATTTCTTTACATTACTAACCGATCGATACAGGTCACACTAAAGGGTAAAACCGAACTAACAACAGAACTATTGCTACTAAAGGATAGTAATAGTTCGGTGATTTGTCCCAACTGGACTATTGACACTGAAACTGCTACCAAAGGGTAGCTATAGTTCGTTGATTTGAAATAGTCAACTGAAGAGTTGCACTAGTTCGGTTAACCGGACTAACAACCGAACTACTGCTATTAAAGGAAAGATTCAGTTCGAATGCCCCCAGTGCCTGTAATAAATATGAGAGCAAAGTCCTTATCTAATAACTGAGTTTATTTATTAAAAGGTGTTCCTACTGGTTTCACGATGATTTATTTTTAAACAACTTCCAAATAGTAGGAGGTTCTCAATTTGCCGCACATTAGAAAAAAACCTCTTGTTGTCCTCATATCTCTGTTAATTGGATGATTCTTTGTTCAATAGGGTGTTTTGTGTGGTCTCTTAATTAATGTGCGGCCATTATAATAATTATTTAGGCTCAGTATATCTATTGTTTTTTTATCATAAAAAGAAAATCAAAGTAAAGTAATTAGCGTACAGTTATACATGAGGGCGCTTTCGTAAATTAAAATTATGGCAATTATATCTTTAATGGAATACTTTAATTATCTTAGTTTCATAACATAACTATTAAGATTGATTTGTAAAAAATTGGTATCACATATTAATTTTCTTAATGATTAATTAACGGCTCGATGACTGACCCCATCTTCTGCACTCTGATCAGAGAGACACCTCTGAGGATGTCTCATCTAGATCCATCTCTGAGGATGCCTCATCGTCTAGATCCATTTGAGAATCGGTTTCATCATTCCTGGCGAAGAACATAACATAATTAAAAATCATAAAATGATATATGTGTGATGTGAGGGTGTGTGTGTTGTATGCTTGAGTGTGGGCCGTGCTCGCCGCGTGAGTTGTGTGTTTTCAATCTGACACGAAATTGCCCTGATGATCTGATGAATCAGTTTTTTATCGATTGCTCGTCTCGAAGTTCTGTAATATAAAAAGTGAAAGCTTTAAGCTTTTAAAAAGGATTTGTTGCTTTTCGTTACTATCAGCTGCATGAAAAGATGCTTGATCGCGTCGATCCCTTTGCTGTTGAGCATGTTTCTGTAATCTTCGAGCATAATGCTCGAAGTTCTGTAATATAAAAAGTGAAAGCTTTAAGTTTTTAAAAAGGATTTGTTGCTTTTCGTTACTATCAGCTGCATCAAAAGATGCTTGATCGCGTCGATTGCTTCGCTGTTGAACATGTTTGTGTAATATAAAAAGTTAAATTTAAAAAGTAATAAAGTAGCTTTTGTGCAGTAGCCATGTCATAGTGAAACTTAGAACTGGAAACGTTTACAACATTTCATGTCTGTGCTGTTAACCGTTGAGGAGTACCCTAGTCAGGACCCAACCCTGAGTGCAGCAACCCTGTCATGGTAAAACTTAAAACGGGCTATCATAATAAAATGCGTACACAAAAGTTCATATCTGTGCTGTTAACCGTTGAACGAGTTCGTTTATCTGGAGCTAATGCTGGATGTCGATTCAGGTCGTGCTAAAATAATAAAAAAAATGTCATTGGAACTGAACTAACATGTAAAAAAACAATTTTACTACTAAGAGGGTTCAGCTTGCAAGATTTGACCTAAACAACAAAAGATTTTGCTTACCTTTTTTCCCTCAATGTAAATAACTGCATCAAATACTTCTAAATCATAATATTTGCAGCACGTACACTATAAGGAGCGTATTTAACTGAAAACTAATGTACATTATTTTCATTATTAAATATCCAATATTATTGCTAAGTACGAATTCTAAATGGCGCTGCTGTAAAATGCAATAAAATGTTCATTTTCCTTTTCTGTTATACGTACATCAATTATCGGCTTATGTACATGATGTATGTTCAACTTACATTACTTTTCGCTATAACTGATGCCTATCGATTACGGTGGCGCTGCTGCGGAGCATCACAGCCGAAGGCAGAAGACAAATTAAAAGGCGCGATATCTCCAATATGGGCGCGATTGCAAAGAATGTGAAAACAAAGACGGTATTTGGTGTTATTTTAACAGTTCCGTATTTTATCATATTCAATACAACACAAAAAAGTAATAGGTATTCTCCGAAGCGGCGTGAAGTTCGTGTGCGAGAACTACTTTTTTCATCTCTTTTTTTTTTAAATTACACCTTTGCGAAGCCGGGGCGAGTCGCTAGTATTTGATAATATATTTACGAGTGCAGTGAGAACCAAACGTTGGTTAATTCAAACCCGCGCCAAGAGTCTGCGTTACCCCCGTACCGCGGGGCGTTTCATCGTGGGCTAACTAGGCAGCCTAACTGATTCGGCCACGAGGAATTATTTTTCCCGCGCCATTAATGTTAACACATCAAAAATGCCGTTTAAAACAGTCGGCATTCGATACCTGAATAATTTTTCATGAATTAACTAATTTTAAATTGTAAGGAAAGTTGACTACACTAGTTTATAGTTATGTTACACTAGATGTAAGTTGTATTTATTTAAGTTTTTCTTGTATAACACTCTGGCTTCCATCAAACTAAGGTTTAATTCTATTAGCGGGTTTTAATCACTTCCGCATTCATACAAAAAATATACAGGTATTATAGAAGTTATTGTAATATTTGTAATTGGTATGAATTGGGCATATTTTTATCTTGTTAATTTAACAATGAACTCTTACCAAGAGCTAAAAATCGGGCTCAGTGGCGTTCATTGGGAGAGGTCCACGTCCAGCAGTGGACTAGTATAGGCTGATGATGATGAATTTACCAATATTTTTTGACGTTTGAAGGTTTTTTTTAGTTGATGTGATATGTTTTTAGTTGATGGGATGAATTGGGCATATTTTACCATTGTTGCACAGTTGAAGGATTTTTTATTTGATGTGATGTATTTTTAATTAATTTGAATTATGTTGATTTTTTGTTTAACACTTTGTTTTTATTTTATTTATTTAAATGTAATGTATTTTATTTATTTTAATATTTCAAACAATGTATATTGTTAATGAATAAAATGATTATGATGTGTGTGTGGTGTGAGGGCCCAAATGTTAAAAATCTTTGAAACTATACTTGGGTTTCAGTGAACATCAGGGAAATAACTATTTGCATGTGTGAGGACCATTTTGAACTAAGATACACAAACTAGTCTAGCGCTTTGCGATAATATCTTACCGTCACAAATTATGTTTGGAATTGACTTAGATTTTGCCGTAAATACTTTTTCTGTATTGTGCGTAGTTTAGCCTGTACAGATGGGCCCTCTATGTGAGAACTGAGTGCCCAAGTTTTCAGCTCGTAACTCGCTTATTAAACCTTCACAAAATCTTATTCCAACTTTCACAGTACTTTTACGATGTTCACTTAAACCTAAGCATAGTTTCAAAGATTTTTAACTTTCAGGCCCTCACAGCATAAGCACATAGTACCTTAACACATCACATTACCTACTGTAAATTATTTTATAGCGTTTAATAACCGCTAGTAGAAATAAGTCCTTTTGCGTAATCTGTTGGCGATCTCACAGAGTCAAGGTGAGATGTAGGAGTTATATTATATTATTATATAAAAAATAAATAAAACTACAGTAAATATGTGTGGTTTGTATATAATATGGTTGTTTTAATTATCTTTGAGAGCCCGTTTAGTAATTCAGATGGAATCAGATTAATAAGGAAAAGGTATATAATTATTTTATAAAGTGGCAATTGTAGCAAAGTGGACTTTATGGGGAAAGTAGACTTTAGTGAAAGACATCTAGGCCAGTGAATTAACTAGCTTAAAAGCTAAAAAAACCGCCTGCCCTGCCTACTTATGCCAATAAATTATAAACTTTATTAAGGCCTTCAATTTGATAACCATATTATAAAATTCCAAGGAGTGAGACCGAGTGGTTAGGTGGAGTGAGACCGTCCCCAACGGTGGTGGTTTAGGGAAAAAGCAAAAAAATATTTTTACCGTTTTGCCCAGCACGACAGATTCCTTTTCAGCCCTTTGGAGTTTGACAACTGTCTACCAGAACGAAGACATAATGATATCTATAACTTCTGTAAATAAACTACTAGTCTAGGATTATTTGTTTCAGATTTAGAGGCCTTTTAAGTTTGACAGGTATCATCCAAAACGAAGATATCGATGAGATCTATAACATCTGCTAAGAAACTAATAGTCTAGGTTCATTAGTTTCAGAGTAATAGCCCTTTTAAGTTTGACAGCTGTCATCCAAACCAAATATATCGATGAGATCTATCACTTCTGTAAAGAAACTACTAGTCTAGGATAATAAGTTTCAGCGTTACAGGGCTTTAAAGTTTGACAGCTGTCATCCAAAATGAAGATATCGATGAGATCTATCAATTCTGTAAAGAAACTTCTAGTCTGGGATCATTAATTTCAGAGTTATAGCACAGAATAAATAATAGTACAAGGTTATAGCCCTTTTGAGTTTGGCAGCTGTCATCCAAAACGAAGATGTCGATGAGATCTTTAACTTCTGTAGGAACCTTACAAGCATCACAGGAGAGGATTTTTTGGTGAGCCCGTTCCTTATTTTATTAACAACTAGCTGCTTTGCCGCCGCTTTGCCCGCGTGGTCGTTTCATTTAAAAGTAGCTCACACGTGCTATTCCAGGACCAAAAGTACCTACAAAGTACAATATTATACTAAGTACATTTCTTCATAATTCGTTCAGCCGTCAAGTAGTTTTTTATCGATTGCTCGGCATCTAATCATCGGCATAAGGCTAGCGCGCACTGCCTTGCGTTTTTTATTGCGCATATTCTGTGAAGTACGGAGTGTCATAGAAGTGCACGTATTGTGATGAACTAAACGCATATAATAAAATATGAAATAAACGGTAGAATAAACGCACCGCGTTCCACCGCAAGGCAGTGCGCGCTAGGCCCTAAGATACCAAGTAACCCAGTTTTTAAATCAAACCTTAATTATCTTCTTTGTACATACTTTTTTGTTCATAATGCTTTATAAGTACAAATACTACGCTCTCTAGTGTAGAGGTCCTACAATAAAAATACTTACACCCGTGCTAAGGAAGTAGAATACTCCTATGTGCTATAATCGAACTCTAATATATACCCGTTTTAGACTCTTTATGCGTGATGCCTTTAGAATCTATCTGTGTTGCATTGCAGTAGCGTTGTGTGGATCTCCACACAACGCAAATATATATTTTCAAATTACGCCTCGCTAAATCTTAAATTCGAGAGTATACCCGAACTCAACTCATCCAGTGACTCAAGTTGCTCGCCCTCACGCACGGCTGTGACAGTTCTGTTAGTTAAATAAATATATTAAGCCCGACTATAGCTAAGAAGCTTCTCGATCACATCAGTTTTCAAACTAAGGAGCTACGATCCTCAACCCTTCCCCCCCCCATTCCACCATTATAGCTGAGATCCATCTTGTTTACCCCAGCTTTCAAACATAAAAAACGCCAGCTAAATCGGTCCATTCGTTTGGAAGCTACGATTCTCACCCCCTATTTCTCACCTCCCCCCTCTTTTCTCACCTCCACCCCATCCCCTATATATCTAAGAACCCTTTCGATCACATCAGCTTTCAAACATAAAAATCCGCTGCTAAATCGGTCTATTCGTTTAGAAGCTTCGATTCTCACCCCTCTTTTCTCACCTCCCCCCTTTCCCTCCCATTCCCCATATATCTAAGAACCATCTCGACCACATCAGCTTTCAAACAAAAAATAAAAGGCATCTAAATCGGTCGTTCGTTTGGGAGCTACGATGCCACAAACACACAAACACGGGATATTTTTTCGGGATAAAAAGTATTCTAAATGTTAATCCATAACATCAGCTATGATTGTGCTAAGTTGTATCAAAATCCGTCCGGTAGTTTCAGCGTGATGCGTGTTCAAAGAGACAGACAGACGTACAAAAAATAAAAAAATAAACCTTTTTGCACTCCATAACGATTTTGAAGTTTATCTCAATTAAAATTTTCAAAAAATATTTAATGTACAGATTTAGCCCAGTTACAGTTTTATTATAGTATAGATGACACTGTCAGAGCAGATATAATTCCTATAAATAATCATGAAAAAAATGAAATAGAAACAACACAGAAGCTCAACAAAATTGAACAACTTGCCGCAATTCACCATTGGAGTAATCGTAAAAGGTTCTGCTTTATGCAGTCAAGACAATCAGGCATGGCAAAAGTTTGGCATTTGTCGCTGACGAATTACGATTTGACTTGGCAGCAATGGAAAGATCAGCTATTAGAAGCTTTTCCTCAGAAAACTGTTTTTGTAGAGTTGCTACGAGACATCTATCTATACTATAATAAAACTGTAACTGGGCTAAATCTGTACATTAAATATTTTTTGAAAATTATAATTGAGATAAACTTCAAAATCTATATGGAGTGCAAAAAGGATATGTTTTTATTTTTTGTCTGTCTGTCTGTCTGTCTGTCTGTCTCTTTGAACACGCATCACGCAGAAACTACCAAACGGATTTTGATGCAACTTGGCACAATCATAGCTTATGTTATGGATTAACATTTAGAATACTTTTTATCCCGAAAAAAACAATAATTCCCGCAGGATAGGGATTTAAAGTTATTTAAAAAAACACTTATAACGATGAAAATACCTGACGGATTTTGATGTAACTTGTCACAGTCAAAGTTTATATTATGTGTTAAAATCAATAATACTTTGAATCACGAAAATATACGGGATTCCTGCGGGATATGAGTCTAAAGTTATGTTAATTTGAAAGGAATAATAATTGCACATCCGTTTATAAAATGGTACCGTAAATTCGGCACCTATGCCGAATATACGGTACCACTATATACTATGAGTCAGAGTGGCACAGTGGAAGCGGTGTCTGGCTGCAAGACACCGCTTCCATCTATCCAGAGGCACATGAATCGAATCCACGCGCTGCTATGAATGTTTTGCCTCAATATTTATAAGCATATTTTGTGCCTTTTTTTACATTTTCTTTGTTTTTTTTAAGGCTTATGTAATTTCCTGAAGTAAACCGTCAAGTTTTGTAATTGCAGATGGTAATTTTTTTAATTATTATGGTTTACAACCAAAGTGTAAAGACAGAAGCGGAAACCCAATTTTCAACCCATGTCTAAGATCCTTCGTGGCGCAATGGTGTCAGAATCCGACTTACGTGCCGTCAAACCCAGGTTCAAATCCGAGTAGCCTTTAAAGTCTTTTTCGCACTTTTTATTGTTTACAAACAAAGTGAAAAGACAGAAGCGGACACTAAATTTTCGGCCAGGACTTTTTCGCACTTTTTATTGTTTACAAACAAAGTGAAAAGACAGAAGCGGACACTAAATTTTCGGCCAGTGTTTAAGATCCTTTGTGGCACAGTGGTGTCAGTACCCAACTGACGTGCCGTCATTCCCAGGTTCGTATCCGAGTAGCCTCAAAAACTTTTCATGAAGCAATAGTTCCATTAGCTAAATACAGAGGCGCTACTGGAGCTTTACCCCTATTGGGAGCGGGGATAGGCCTCTATTTCCGTATATAGTATATACATAGTACTCTGTGCCAGAATCCTTAATGTTTTACATGTTGTACTAACAGAACTGTCTGATGCACTAACTAAAGGAAAGCCGACGTCGTTGCATAATATTTCGAAAATATACATTACGTACACAACGCTCTTGACGTCAGAGACCGTGTTGGTATCATGAATCTGTAGAGGTTCATGTTTGGCATCGAGTATGTTTTAAAATCCAGACAGCGAAAATGTATTCTTCGAAAGTACACCTTAAAGGTTTCGAACATTTATGTCGTCACTGGCCGAGCTGCGATCGGGTATAGGTAGTTTCGAATAACGCTCCACATAACGCTATTCTATTCTATTCCACAAAGTGTCTTGGTGGCTGTACATACATTATTAAATAATAATAAATATATTGGGGACAATTCCATACCAATTACCTAGCCCCAAACTAGGATACCCTGTAATATGGGCACTAGATAATATATTATTATATATTATATTTGCTATAAGGGAGGGGGGAGGGGGAGGAGTTGAAAAAAGGGGGAAGGAGAATCGTATCTTTCAAACGAATGGACCAATTTAAATGCGGATTTTTATGTTTCAAAGCTGAGGTAAACAATATGGTTCTTAGCTATAATGGGGCTTTATGCTCGCTACGCTTCGCTCCCGCCTTCGTCTTCTAACCTATCACGACCATGTCGGATTGCCACTGAAGGTTGTTAATACAGGTAGGTAGGTACTTATATTGGTACTTTTGGTACTGGAATAATTCATAGGATCATTATATCCCAGAAAAACTACCACGCGAGCAACGCTGCGGGCACAGCTATAGGCAATAATAACGTAAAAGTCTGTACAAAGATAATTTTAAAAAATTGGTCTGAGCTACTGAACAAGAATAAAACATTTTTAAAATTCGTGTCTGTCTGTTTGTTTGTTTGTATGTTTGTTCGCGCATCACGTAAAAACTATTAGACCGACTGCGATGCAGTTTTCAGTGTTGGATAGCTTAGGGTTTGACCAATACCTAGCGTACTTGGTATCGTAATCCAATGATTAGATGCCGAGCAATCGATAAAAAACTTTTAAACGTCTGAAGGAATTTTGATCAAATGTTTATTGTAGGTCTAGGAATAGCACATAGAGTACTTTTAACCTAGAGAAATGACCACGCGAGCGAAGCCGCGGGCACAGCTAGTGCTGAATAAAAGAAAGATTCCGACTGAGAATATGACTCAATATTTGTACAGCAAACTTGCAATGTTGAACAAGCTTGAAATTTTTGGTGAGAAAGCAGTAGCGTGCATCATTGATGGGTTACCACTTCATGAAGGCACCAGCGATAGCAGGAAACTGCAAAAACGAGCAAATTGTATTCACTGTTTTTGTCTGTAATGACTGACAATTTCAAACTAAAACAGACACAAATCGAAGACGAATGATGATGCCAATGGAAGACAAATAAACAACAAATAAAAAAGTGAAACTATAATCCGTGTGGTTCATCAAAGGTTGTCCAAGGATGATATCCATTTTTCCCTTGTAGCAATCAGTTTTGAAAAAAACAGTTTCTAAAAGATGGTCCTCCACCCGCAGAGTTGTTTTTAGCGCGCCTTTAGCAACAATTGGAATACCTCCGAATCCCCCAATCATAGTGTTACAATCATTCATCGGTAAATCAAGTTTTCGAAAAAACTTATTCCATTATATTCGTGAGTTTTTAGCCGTTTTATTTATATTTAATATGAATATCACTCGCGCTAGTTTTCAAAATCAAATTACAAGTTACTTTAGGAAATTTGACCAAAACTACGCTCTGATTACTCATGACGTTAATAAATTATTAAAGAAGTCCTTCTTTAATAATTCTTCAATAGTTGTTGGGTTTGGGAGAATTCACAACAGATTGCATTTGATAGGTTGAAGCGAATTCTAACGGAGAGGCCTATTTTAGCAGTTCATGACCCAAAAGCTGAAACCAAAGTTCATACGGATGCCTCAAGTAAAGGAATAGCTGGTATTCTATTGCAAAAACATGCAGACTCTTTAAAACCTATGTCATACTTTAGCCGAAAGACAAGTAAAGAATCATCTCAATCTCTTTATCACTCATTTGAGCTTGAAACATTGGCTGTGGTAGAAACTCTCAAAAGATTCAGACTCTATTTAGCCGGAATCAAGTTTACTGTCGCCACAGATTGCGTTGCAGGTAGATAAACCTTCGAGAAGAAAGATTTATTACCTCGAGTTGCAAGGTGGTGGCTCAGTATTCAGGAATATGACATGGATATATTACACAAACCAGAAGTAAGTCATATACATGTAGACGCACTCAGCAGAACACCAATAGAAGCTGAGCAAGTACTAGTTTTAGATTTATTGGACTGGGTAGTTACCCAACATGTACCCATTGTATATTACATGTAGTTACATGTTTTACAAAGTCAAGATGATTCAATTCGCACTATTAAGCTAAAATTGTAAAACAAGGTAAATGATGCTGATATCCAGAACAATTATGTTCTATAAGATAACAAAGTTTACAGGAAACTGGGAAGTGGTGATCTGAGAATTGCAGTTCCCAGAGCTGTGCGATGGAACATTATGCGCAAGTATCATGACGATATTGGGCACCCAGGTCTCAAGAGATGTGAGATAATGACAAAAGAAAACTGCTGGTTTCCACGCATGTCGAGGTTTATTAGGAAG
Organism: Alsophila aescularia; assembly: GCA_946251855.1. Taxonomy (NCBI): domain Eukaryota; kingdom Metazoa; phylum Arthropoda; class Insecta; order Lepidoptera; family Geometridae; genus Alsophila; species Alsophila aescularia. Next base: position 20,085,174 of record OX276374.1, read on the forward strand.
TATATCAATGCATGTGTAGACTGTCTTTAAAAACGTGGTCAGTATGTTAAAGTAGAAGGAGAGTTACATTCTATCAAAAAAAAAGCAGAACCACTACACACCTTCCACATCGATCATCTCGAACCCTTTTGTAAAAGTGGTAATGGCATGTCATACCTCTTTGTAGTGGTTCTTATACAAAATATACTTGGGCCAAACCGACGAAGACTACAAAATCTGTTGAAGCAGAACACAAACAAGAGTTTTCTGTTTATTTGGTTATCGAACGAGAATTATATCCAACATTGGTACAGATTTTACTAGCAAAATATTGAAAGAGTTCTGCTTGAAAAATCAAATTAAGCACGTTATTAATTCAGTAGCTTCACCTGAATCCAACGGACAAGTGGAGCGGCTCAATATGTTAGAAGCCATAAATAAAAGTACTTCTGATGAACGAGATTGTGATAAATGTCTCAATAAGGTGTTATGGGGTATAAACAACACAGTCAATGCCACTACTGGATTCACAGCTTACAGGCTTATGTTCAAAGGAACTCGTTCCCTGTTACAAGGAATGTCCACTACTAATTATGACAATGAACATATGGTTACTTCTAACCGAGAAAAAGCCTCTGAAAATATTGCTAAAGCATCTCAAACAATGAAAATTTGATTTGACAAGAAAAGGAAGCAGCCTGTGATATACAATATAGATGAGCTTGTTCTGTGGAAAGGAGCTCAGAGTAAAACAAAAGATTCTGTTCGTAAACTTAAAGAAAATACAGTGGTCCCTACAAGGTCACGAAAGTATTCAGCAATGACAGATACATTATTTCTTCTATAAAAGGAATGAAAGGATATAAGAAATATAGTGTAACAGTAGCTTCTGATTCATTGAGAAAATTTGATGATCGAGATAATGAAACGAGCTTAAGCGAGGATGAATCACAAGCTACATAGTAGCTAGATAGTACAGAAGTGATGAAGGGCCGCCTAACCCAGTTAGGCGGTCAAGGGCCACCACAGATACTGTGGTGGTGAAGGGCCGCCTGACTGTGCGATGAAAAACAAAGACCACCACGAAAATCATGGTGATGATGGCCGTCTTCTGGACGATGAAATAAAGTGTTAAATTAATATGTATTCATTAAACTATACAATCAATTCATTGCATTCAAGATTCAAAAGGTTTTATAATGATGGTTTATAAGTTATTTAGACAATATTAATACATATTATTGATATAACTTATATACATAATTGACATAATCAAATGTTTTTCTGTAATAATTAATTGATCTTATAAATTTAAATATATAATCTACTTATATACATTTATTAAACAAATGAGATACAAATATTCAAAATAACAGACTACAAGAATGAGAACATTACATATCAATATGTACATAAAATCGGTATAATTTTAGTGGCATGAATATTATGAGACAAGTTAACACCATTTTATATTACAGATTAACTAAAAGAACTGAAAGTGGAGGCCCGAGCAAACCAGAACCACCATAATAAACAAAGTTCAAGCATTTATTGTATAATTTATACAGTTCCTAACATGATATTTTATCAGTATATAATACTTCTCCAGACGTAGTAATATTAAGTCATTTGTGTAAGGACTTCATCTCTCTAATCTGACAAATTTCAGCGGCCAAATGATTCACCCTCTCATTAAATGTACAAAGTCAGAACTACAATGTGTGAACGAAAACACAGATGCGCGTTTTTTTCTACTGTTAGTCGCCCCTAGGGCCTACTCGGCCTATAGGCAAATCCGCACCTGCTCCCGTGGTGATTGAGATTATGTCAATTGTTACAGTTTTTTCGAAAAAACGATATAATTTGAGCTCAATAAATTGTAGCTTTAGTTTGCCTCACAAAAGTGGTCTGTTCGCCGCTTGCCCCTTTTTGAAATCCTGTTTTTGGTTATTTGCCCCTTTTACTAAACATCGATCAATACATTAATTAGTTATTGTTCCCCCCCCCCCCCCCCGTAACGTAACCACCAATGTGAATATTTTTACTTAACAGACACAATTACGTGGCGTAATGTACCGGAGAGTCGCTAAATTACCTTTGTTATTGTTTTAATCACGTCAATATATTTATTAACATTAGAAATGTCTTGTTTTTAAAAGCAAGAGATTTGGAGGGAAAAAAAACATGTTACGTAACGCGTAGTTCAAGAAACCCCACCCGCCCCTGTAACGCATCGTAACGTTTTACAAGTCCCCCCCCCCCCCCCCAAATCGCATTGCATTAATCTGAAGCATTAATGGTTTGCCTTGTAGAGCTCTAAGATAGAACCATAAATGTGGACGTTTATGCATCACGGAGCATTTTATTATGTCTGGTCATGAAACACATTTAGCCATGACAAACTATTGTTTAGCTGCTTGTTTTAGTAGAAGCAGTAGTGAGAGAGTCGGTGCATGTATTCTAGTGAAAAAAGGACACCAAAGGAAAGAACTGACTAAAATAAAAAAGCTTTCCATTTCTGGTCTATGCGAATTTTGTTGTATTGAGGTTGTTAGACATAAAATTGCAATTGTATGTGTATATAGAGTACCAAAAGTAGTTAATTTAAATTTATTTTTTAGTAGACTGGAAAAAATAACTCAATTTTTAAAACAGAGAAGTTATGACCTTATAATTATAGCAGGTGACTTCAATATCGATAGGTTGAAGCAAAATACCGCTAGTCTTGATTTTGAGTGTCTGTTATTAAATTATGATTTGTCATTGAATATACCTCCTAGATTAATAAGTAAAACTTGTATTGATAATTTTGCCCATGACTTCAAAAAATCGTGTAAGGCTGAAGTGTTAGAATTTGCCTTGTCAGACCATACCGCTCAGTTACTGAAAATTCCAGTTAAAAAGACGTGTACTTTAAACTTTTGGAGTAAAACAATACGTGATCTTAATGTTGAAAACATTTTAATGTTCAAAAAATGTTTAGGCAGCCTTTCTTTCTCTGAAATGTATGACGATCAAAACCAAAAACAGAGCCTTTGATTGTTTTTTAGAAATATTATTTTTTTATGATCTCTGCTTCCCCTTTAAAATTGTAACTATAAGAGTAAATAAAAAGCCTAAATGGATATCTCGTGGCATTAAAGCAAGTAGCAAAAAGAAAAGAAAACTGTTATGGAAGTCTAGATTAAGTCTTCAAGACAAAACAAACACATCTACACCAAGTAAACAAAACTCTTTAAAAAATTATAAAGTTAACAGAACGTGCTTGGGCACGTTCTTATAAAATCAAGATATCAGATAGTCAATCGAAGACAACGTGGCAAATAATTAATAATTGTAGATTAAATATTCCACGTGACTCTATTACGAGACTTAAAGTAAATAATGAATTTATCACCAATCCAAATGACATAGCAACTTCTTTTAATAATTATTTTATTGACAAAATCATACCAATAACTGGATCAGGACGTAATGTGACATCACGAATACAAAATATGAAAAATTCGATATTTATGGCTACTAGCACACCAAATGACATTCTTCACATTATAAATCGACAAATAATACACACATACAAGATAGAGAAATAGACACAAATAATGTAGGGTACGACAACATATACACGAAAGTAGTTAAGTCAGTTTGTGAATTTATATGTGGAAATTTAAGTTATTTAATAAAGTGGCGTGTTCCCTGATGTTTTAAAAAGAACAATAAAAACCCACTTTTTAAAAAGGAGGACAAGGAACTTATCCAATATTACAGGCCGATTGCTCTTATACCCATATTTATCAAAATCTTTAAAAAGTATATTTACAAGTAATTAAATAACTATTTGGAATGGAATAAAATTCTTTGTAATGAGCAGAAAGGCTTCCGGAATGATAAAACCATAATATGGCTATATATGATTTTTACAATACGGTAATTACTAATGTTAATAGTAGTACTCCTGCGTGTGATATACATGATATACACGTATGTTGCGATATGACGCAGGCATTTGATTATGTCGATCTAATATACTTATTAGTAAACTAGAGGCATATGGCATTAGAGGAAATGATCTAGAATTAATACAATCATATTTATCTAATAGAAAACAAATTACGGCAAGATTATTACAAAAAAGGAAGTATCCCACAAGTCCGAAGAGCGTGATGTAATGTACGGAGTACCGCAAGGCAGTGCATTGGGGCCACTTTTGTTTATAATCTATATAAATGTTTTTTCCTGATTTGGACCCTTTTTGGGTCCATACCAGGATCCCGTGTGCCGGTACCTACTATCATTTATTCTGTGTCTGTACATACCCGGAAAATAAAACAGATCTTCAGGCAAAAATAATTTATTAATATAAATTGCTTAACATAATATAGTAGTCTCACTAAATTATTTACATTACAAAATGATAATATCTTATTTTTTACACAACCTACTGTCATTGTCGTTAGCCAAAGGCACCTTCCGGCATCAATAAGCCTGAAAAGAAAAAGTTATC